>OZ035883.1:49516619-50950340 GCA_964034835.1 Muscina levida
ACATAACACACTAGACAGGACCTTTTATGCGATGGGTAAAAGGCTAATCCCGCGATAGTTGGTACACACACTTGGATCGCCTTTCTTAAGCACGGGACATAGGACACTCAGATTCCAATCATCGGACATGCATTCCATACGCCAAATTGTGTTTATGTGTTGGTGCAGGCACGTTGCTAGCTCATCGCCGCGGGCTTTAAAAAGCTCTGCCGGTAGTCCATCGGCTCCCTCAGTTTTATTGTTCTTAAGCCGTGCAATTGCCGTGCTGATCTCGTTTTGCCTCGGTGGTGAACAATCTACTCTGTCGTCTATGATTGGTATGATTTCGTCACTTATGCTGCCATCGGAAACGAGTAGAGACTGTAAGTGTTCCCTCTTATGTGCAGCACACTCTGAGTGTCCGTGACCAGATTTCCGTATCCGTCCTTAAAGGTGGGGATCCCTGTTCTAAAACCATTACTTTTACCTTTTGGTAGAACTTTCGTATAGATATATAGAATTCGCAATATGCTGCCACTGTGTGTCGGGAACATCAGAACTAGGGGGGATTGTTTGGAGTAATTGAGAGAGTTGGTTGGAGTAGGCATTTTCTATCTCGGTGGTATGCAGCTTTGCGATGTCTAGCTTCCTTTGCGTTTGATTACGAGTGTTTTCAGCACTACTTAATCGTGTGCGTACCTTGGCTGCAACTAGGCACGTCCATAACGCTTGAGACATGCCTTCCATCAATTACCACGTGGTCAATCTGATTTCTTGTATTTTGATCGGGAGATATCCAGGTTGCCTTGTGGATATCTTTATGCGGGAATCTGGTTCCACTCACAACCATGTTTCTTGCCGACGCGAAACTTACCAGTCTGAATCCGTTATCGGAGGTGTTGTTGTGTAGACTAAATTTTCCGACTGTTGAACCAAGAGCATCTTCCCTTATTATTTTAACATTAAAATCTCCCAGAATAATTTTAATGTCATGTGAAGGGCAGCGGTCATATATCTCCTCCAGGCGCTCATAGAATGCATCTTTAATGTCATCGTCTTTGTCTTCCGTCGGGGTGTGTGGCCAAATCGCGAGACCAGGTGTCGAAGTCTCTTGCCGACTATGAAACCACATCCAAATTCGTGTCTTTCTGCATGGCAGCTGTAAAAGATGACACAGTTCTTTCGTCGTATGCATCCCTGTCCCGTCCATCTCATTTCCTGTATGGCGGTGATGTCAGCCTTGTATTTGTCGAGGACATCTGCCACTTGGATAAAGGCACCATCTCTGTATAGAGTTCGGACATTCCAGGTGCATATCCTTAAATCTTGGTCCTTATAACGTTTGTGGGGGTCGTCAACATTTGGGGGTTCTTGTTTTTCTTTTCTTCGTGTTTTCATAATAATTGTTTTGTTTAAGGAGAGCGGCTAATTAGGCCACCGCGCCCGATCCTAGTTTCATGGGGCTGCCAAAGCGCATCGGTGGTAGCATGCCGATTAGGTTACTCAACATTTCGCCTTCTCACATTTGATATCACTGAACGGATGTTCAGTGGTATTGCCCGGGGAATACGTGATCTCTCGGACGTTATGAGCTGCTTGGGAACCTTCATTCCCTGATAATGAACCCACATTGAAAGTAAAATTATTGATTTGTTTTGCTATAATTTCTATGTAGTTCTAAAAATCTATATATATAAAAATGAAATGGTCCACATATGTCATACCATCACTTGAGAACGGCTGGAGCCATTTGGCTGATTTTTTTTTTATTCGATTTGAAATTTTCCGTAGATTGTTTGTCTTGAAAAAAATCAAATCCAGGTGGCGCTAGGGTGGATTTATATTGAAAATTTGAATGCATGTACCAATTCAACTGAAATTTAGAATGGATATTCGTTTGATCATGAGAAAACATTTTATGTACAAATAGACCCGGTAGGTGGCGCTGGAGTCGGTTTACAATCAAAATTTTAACGAATGGGCCAATTTAACTGAAATTCAGAATCTATGTTTGTTTGATCATTAGAAAAAATCGTATGTACAAATGGACCCGGTAGATGGCGCTAGGGTGGATTTATATCGAAAATTTGAATGCATGTACCAATTCAACTGAAATTTAGAATGGATATTCATTTGATCATGAGAAAAATTTTATGTACAAATGGACCCGGTAGATGGCGCTGGGGTCGGTTTACAATCAAAATTTTAACGAATGGGCCAATTTAACTGAAATTCAGAATCTGTTTGTTTGATCATCAGAAAAAATCGTATGTACAAATGGACCCGGTAGATAGCGCTAGGGTGGATTTATATTGAAAATTTGAATGCATGTATCAATTTAACTGAAATTTAGTATTTATTTTTGTGGAACTTTGAGAAATTTTTTTTTGTATAAATTGAACCGGTAGGTGTCGCTATGATGGAATTATAATGAAAATTTTAACGAATTAAACAATTTGATTGAAATTTAGAATGTATATTTGTTTTATTATGAAAATTTTTTTTTGTATATATGGACCCGCAGTTGATTTGGCTGGGGTTGAATTATTTCGAATATTTATATCGATTGTCCGATTTCACTCAAACTTAAAATATAAGATTTTTTTGGCATGAAAAAATGTTTAGCTTATGATACACTTAATTTGTGGCATGTAATTTACTCACTTTTTTTAACATCATAGTTATTCAGAAGTCTATATAAAAAAAGATGTACATTTTGATGTCACCACTAATTGTGAAAACGGTTGACCCTGTTTGTCCCAAAATTTCAGTGAAAGTTAGGGATGGGTTGTAGATGGTCACCCAGACCGCAAAATGGCTTTAGGTAGAATGGCGAACATTTATGTTGGTGCACTTCCTATAGAATAAGAGAGCTTCACAAAGTGGTTTTTCGCATTTCGAATTTAGGGGACAAACACGAAAATGGGAACAACTGTTGCTCTCACCCAGACCAAACGGTTAATAGGGTTGGTGAGCCAAATGAAGGGATTTTTGAAAACTGGAACTCCTTGGAATAAAAAGGGGCAAGGTACTATCATGACTCAGACCAAACACCTAAAGTATCAATCACCCAGTACACCAATACAAAAAGTTATATGTCAGGCAATCGACTTAAAAAGGTGGTTTTAGAATATATGCCTATCAATAAGTAAGTTTTTATCATATCCTGGACGACACTGCTGAAACATTTTAGCAATTCTTTCAAATGTAATTTCTTAGATTTATATGAAGTACTGAATATGTCCGGGAATACCTCGCCCTTTTAATTTAAATATTTCAGAGACCAAGTAATACACCAATCGTTATTAGATTTCAACTGCACTCAAAATCTTTTAAAATAATTTGGAGGCGGGACGAAGTCTGCCGGGCCAGCTAGTTATTTATATTTTTGAAATTTATTTCAATTTAAATTTATTTGTTATCAATTGTTTGTAATCAAATTATTTAATCTGTATACTGAATACTCTTAGAACACAATATACATAACTGTGATGTGTGGCTATCGTACTGGCCGGCTAAAGCTAATCTTGTTTAAATAGCAACAATAAGTGCCACCCTAACATATATGTAGATTAATTAGGGGCCTGTCCCATATTTAGTTGTATATAAACATACATATTTATAAACATATCAATGCAAATATCACAGTAATAACAAAATGTAATCATATACAAAAGATTTTTTTCAAATATATAATTTTATTTAATTTTATTTAACAAAAAAAAAAAACAATAAAAGCTTCTCTCAAAAGTCACGTGTTTTTGAAAACCGCTATTCTTCTTTTATTGATGAGTTGTTATTTTTTGCAAAATAAATTTTTTTTCATTCGTTAATAGCCACTGATCCACTAACACGTTGTTGACTTGCTGATAATGGGGGGCAATTTACTGAAATTGCTGGCATCTCGTGATGTATGTCTATGTCTATCATTTGGTTATTTGTCATATCCGCTGCACGTGATAATGTTTAAGTACTAATAAATCTAATAAATCACCAAAATTGTCATTATATTAGCAATTATTAATGTTCAAACATACATACATACATACATACATACATACGTCTAGATGAGTGTACTCGTAGTCGACAGGCGCCTCTTGTGTGAATACGGACACAAGTTAATATAAAACCAGAGCCCAGACACATAATCAGTGAACTCTGAGTGTGGTACGTGCAGAAATCGGGGTATAATGGGTTGGACTCTTTTTATGCAACATCGGTGTGCAATTAAGTATCTGATGAGTATAGAGTATATCACTGATTTCATTATCGGGCAATTATCAATCAATTTTAGATGATATTTTAACGAATTACAAAATCTAAGATAATGTACGGACTACTGCCTTGTCTATAGCTCAGCTTGCTTGACAATTGCCCAATAATGAAATCAATTAATTACTATACTCATTAGGTACTTAATTGCTCAGATGTTGCATAAAAAGAGGCCAACCCATTATACCCTGTTGTCTGCAGGTACCTCACTCAGAGTTCACTGATAATGTGTCTGGGTTTTGACAATTTTGGTGATTTATTAGATTTTAGTACTTAATCACTTACTCTCAAGCAGCGGATATAGAACAGTTTTGCTCCAGTGGTTTAGCATATCAATAGCTTTAATTCTCGCTCTTCAGCACGATGGGGCAACATGTCACCCTTCGAACTAGTTCGACAAATTTTTAAGCATAAAGTAATACATAAAAAAGGTGACATTGTCAGCCCACCTCGTAGCCTTGTTTTATTACTAATGGAATTTTTTGTTTGGGTATGCCTTAAAAGAAGAGGTGTCAACAGCGTCCCAGTGCCTGTAGATGAATTAACGAAACGCATAGGCGAGAAAATACAAAACTTTTCACAGAACAGTTGCTAAGACGTCATTGATAATATCCGCTCCAGGTGTCTGCTGTGTCAAAATAATCACATAAAGATGATGCAATTTTTATGAAAAAAAATTTCGTTTTATGTTCTTTCATAATAACTAAACAGTTTTAATCTCATTTGTCTAGTTTTTTTTTTGATCACAGCTTAAAACGTACAAAAAATTTTAGTTCACACTGTGTTTTTAATTTTCTTAATATGTTTTTTTTGATTTTTTAACATTCTTAAGCTATTAATGTCCTAATTTTTTTGTAAAATTTTTAGCATTTTAAATGTTTTTAATTTTTTTTTTAATATTTTTAATAATTTAAATACTTTAATAGTTTTATTAGTTCTATTTTTTAATATCTTCAACATTTATAGTATTTTTAAAATTTTTAAGATTTTAAATATTTTGTATATTTTTTTTTATATATTTTCAAAATGATAATGTCATAGTTCTATTAATGATCTTTACTATTGGCAATTATTTATTATTTCATATTTTAAACATTTTGATTATTTTTATTATTTTTAAAATTTTTAATATATTCAATATTCCAATATTTTTAATATTTTTAATTCATTTAATATTTTGAATATATTTAATGTATTTTATATATTTAATATTTTCTTTTATTCAAAAATGCATTTTTAATATTTTCAATATATGATGTTTTCAATATATATAATATATTTAATTTTTTTTAATATTTACCTTTTTTCCATATTTCTAATATATATATATATATATATATATATCTAATGTATTTCATATTTTTAATATTTTCAATATTTTTCATTCATTTAATGTTTTAAATATGTTTAATATACACATTATATATTTCACATATATCTATATATATAAAAATGGTGGCAAAAATGTATAGTAATTCATCAATTGAGAACGGCTGGGCCGATTTTGCTCAAACTTTTTTTCAGTTGTTCGTTATTGCCAGGAGAAGGTTTATGTAAAAGAAAATTTTCGGAAAATCTTCCGGAAAAGTCGGAAAATTGGAAAAATCGAAAATTGCCTTTTTGTATGCAATTTTGTGTGCAATTGTTACAGAATGGCTTTTCGAATAGAAAAATGGAAAATTTTTGTTGAAAAATGCGGAAAATTCCGGAAAATTCGAAAAATTAAAAATTTTTTTTTTACGAAATTTTGCATATTATCGTGTGGCTTTATAGTTTTAGACGATGTAACAGTGAAAAATTTCGGATAATTATTCCGAAATGACTTTCCGAATGGGAAAATAGAAAAATTCTCGGTGGAAAACTCGGCAAATTCAAGAAAAACCCGAAACATTTGGATTTTTTCGGAAACATTTTGCACCGCAATTTGAATTTTTCGGTTGGAAAAATAGAAAATTTTGGTTGAATTGTTCTCAAGCTTCGGGATGGTGGACAAGTTGGACGAAATGGCTGACGACATTTGCACAGAGTTCGCACGACAAAATCCAATTTCGATCTTGAAATTATCTTCTGATCAAAGACATGTGCGTGCAAATGTGTGGCAGTCTACTGTCGAAATTGGGAATACCAGCGCCAAATCTTTCAATGCGTGATGCATTCAATCGCGAATTGTAACAAGAACAAGACTTTGATCGAGTTGAGCTGACTGAAATAGTCCGAACAAATGTGGCGCTCTTAACTGCCGAGCAAACGAATGTGTACGATTCAATGATGAAAGTTGTTGACATTGGAACGGAAGCATTTACTTTCTCGATGATGACGGTTGGACAGACAAGAGATTCGTAATTTCTTTGATTCCAGCAACAATTCCGTCAACATCGCAATTAAGTTAGCTGTTGCATACTATGGTATTGCTTTCACAATCGAACTGCACATTCCGCTTTCTTCTCACGGTTGACAACACAACGTGTAGCGAAATTGTTGCGAGAATGCTTAATCATTATTTGGAATTAATGCACGATGGCGCATAAACGAGCATTGGAGGCAGATGACCTAACGATGAAAAATTTTCGAGGTCATTTAACGAGAATGAGGCAACCAACTATTCGACAGAATTTTTTAACTCTCTAGATGTGCCAGTTGTGCATAATTTGCAGCTGAAGGTGGGATCGATCATGATCATTTTCAGAAACTGAATCATCCGAAATTGTAATTAAAGCGACGATCATCAAGGGCATATGCAAAGGAGAGGAAGTCCTTATCCCTCGAATCTATTATTCCAACCGATCTTCCCTTCCAATTCAACTCACCATTCGATTGGCTTTTGCGATAACAATCAATAAATCGTAAGGCCAATCATTGGAAATTTGTGGAATCAATCTCGGTCAGATGTGCGTTGTTTTTTGCATGTTGGCAAACAGTCTTTATTATTTATTTTTACGCCGGAAACAAATCGGAAAACATTGTATATCAGATCGCTCTTCACAGATTTCGATTAAAAACAAGTAAATCAGATTAAAACTTGAACTATCTGTGTTTTACTATTATATAAAGGCGTTACCTTAGGAGCGAGACGAAGTTTGCCGGGTCCAAAGTTGTATGGCAGAACAACGTTTGCCGGGTCAGCTAGTTTATTTTAAATATGATAGATATTTCTAATATTTTTAGTATTGTAGAAAATGTTAATATTTTTAATAATTTTAATAATTTCAATATTTTTAATATTTTTAATATTTTAATATTTTTAATATTTTTAATATTTTTAATATTTTTAATATTTTTAATATTTTTAATATTTTTAATATTTTTAATATTTTTAATATTTTTAATATTTTTAATATTTTTAATATTTTTAATATTTTTAATATTTTTAATATTTTTAATATTTTTAATATTTTTAATATTTTTAATATTTTTAATATTTTTAATATTTTTAATATTTTTAATATTTTTAATATTTTAAATATTTTAAATATTTTAAATATTTTAAATATTTTAAATATTTTCATATTTTTATTGTTGATTGCTGTGCGGGCATCTCCTTCTTCGAGGAGAACAGTTAGGTCCTTATGGACCCATTGTGACGCCCGTTGGGCATTTACGCTATCCCTTCAACCTATGCTATCAGCGTGTGTGCTGCATGATTGCGTTGCCAGTTGTCGATTGGGAATCCGGAGTTTCGATTCCATTCGTCCAGTTAAGAATTGTTGATCCTTCCGATATCCAAGGATGCAAGTTCCTTTACAACATTGAAGAAGGGTTTCCCCAGGGTTTCCAGTCTCCTTCTGAATTGGGCTGGGCAATCGCAAATAATGTGGTCGGTAGATGGTTCACTACTGCTATTCCCGCTGTAGTTACATTCGCTTTTAGTTGCGAATCTCATTCTGCTCTCATGTCTGCCTATGGGTCCATGTCCCTTTAGGAGGGTAACAATTTTTCTTATTTCGTCCCATTTTAGAATTACCAGGTAAGACGTACGCTTCAGGTTGTATTCAGGCCATGTATTTTTGGCTTTCCAACAGGTATCCTCATTCTTCCATCGTTTGCACTTCTTAATTTTATATTTCCGGTAATACTCTTACAGGTGGATATAGGGTGAAGTGCTACGTGTTCAACGTGGCTTTCTTGCTGGACTGAGACCTATCGGGCCTCTTCGATCGCTTCACAGTTGTCCTCATATCCGCTGTGTCCAGATATCCATGTAACCAGGACTCTGTTATTCGTGGATATTCCGTTAAGAGATTTCCGGCAGGTACTAATCACTTTCGATTTGATGCCACAGAACTTCAACGAGTTTACCGCTGCTAGACTGTACGTGAACAGGAGAATATCCTCCTGTAATACCCTCCTTTAAAAAAAAACTTAATTTCCCTTTACACCTACTTGTTTTCCGACGAATGCGAACGTCACTGTTTGAGAAGCTTTTACTAGACATGCCGATTGGCTCGACACTTATACTGGGAACTTGCTGACGACAACATCGAGGGGGTCGGCAATGAATGAAAAATATATTTTTAAGATGACTGGAGCCAGGAGTTGAACCTGGAATCTCCCGCATGGTAGTCGCGTGTTCTAACCATCATGCCACGTCCGCGTCTCGTTTAATAGCAAGTGTTTCCGCTTGGAAAACGCTGCAGAAGTCTGGAATCCTTGATACTTAGGCTTAGATCCGCGGAGTAGATACCATAGCCGACGTTGTCATCCATTTGGACCCATCAGTAAAGATGTTTATTGGTTCATTCCTGTCCATTCCTTTATAGAGAGCGTTTTAGTTCCGTTTTTTTTTTATTTTTATATTTTTATATATTTATATTTTTATATATTAAATTTTTATATTTTTATATTTTTATATTTTTATATTTTTATATTTTTATATTTTTATATTTTTATATTTTTATATTTTTATATTTTTATATTTTTATATTTTTATATTTTTATATTTTTATATTTTTATATTTTTATATTTTTATATTTTTATATTTTTATATTTTTATATTTTTATATTTTTATATTTTTATATTTTTATATTTTTATATTTTTATATTTTTATATTTTTATATTTTTATATTTTTATATTTTTATATTTTTATATTTTTATATTTTTATATTTTTATATTTTTATATTTTTATGTTTTTATATTGTTATATTATTATATTTTTATAGCCCGGCAAATCCATATCTAGTACATTTTCACCTTTAATTTTTTTTGTGTCCATTAAGATCTTTAAAATAAAGTTAAGGTACCTTACAGTCGTTGTTGATCATTTACAACATTCCTATGATGTTAGGTCTAAAAATACGTTTCATCCCCTCAATGTCTTATCTAAACAAAATACTACAATAGTCAAAAAAATATGATGCAAGTTATTCATATTATTTCATCAGTTGACAGTTGATACCACGATAAATGTCACTGTTTGTTATGGGCAGACAATTTGTACAAAGCCTTTTGAAAAAAAAATACAATTAAAATATTATTATTACTAATAATAATCACAATTATATTTCAAATATTTAATAAATATTACTATGTTACGTAAATGTGTGGGACAGAAACGGAAGTGTTTGCAAAAAATGCTACAACACATAAAAAAAAAAAAATAATGAAATGTTTTATTACGATGACCATGATCTAATGCCTTTATTTGGGCTTTCTCTACAAATGCTAGAGCCAACAATTGGCATAAAGACCAGAGCGTTGATATCAAAGTTGAATAACCTATCCCTTAATTTGCTGAAAATGTTTCTGAGCAAAATGCCAAGGACATGAACTGATCATAAATTTCTGTTGCTTTTTATAATAATGGGAGATGTGGACATTGAAAATACTATGTTCACATTGTTAGTAATTAAATTCTGCAACACTGATTAATTTTTAATGTCTGTATAAATTGTCTCTGGATTTGGTTTACACAAATGTTAAAGAAAACTCTCTGTTAACTGCAATCGCCTGCTCTGCTCCATAGTATCTTTTCCTTGACTATCTTCTTAATTATACCATTTGACTAATTGTTAAACTTTTGACACATTGAACTTGATTTTTTTCGTTTTGCTCTGTGACTGATTGTGCTTAATATTGATTGTCTTGTGGTGAAATAAATGAGAGTAATATATTTCATAGCTTAAGTACTACAGCGTTTTAAGAGTTCGTTTTATGTGAAATGCTTAAAGATCCAACAATGCGATAAGTAATCGACATTTCGAAGCATAAAATTAGATGTTAATATTTTGATTTTAATCGAAAGTGTGAATTTTAAACGCTGCTGCATGACCTTTCATCTGTCGCTGGCTGACTGATAACAACAAACAGAGTAAAAGTGGTAATAAATTACAAATTATCAGTTATTTGTCAGTATGACATGTTTGTGAGAGATTATACTCGAGAAGATTACTATATTAAAGCGGTCAATTACACTATGCCACATAATGAAACAAAAAAAAATATAGAATTAAACGAGAGAGTAGTTAAAAATAGCGAATAGTGTGTTTTTTTCAAAGAAGAATTGCGAATCTCATTCTGCTCTCATGCTCTAGTTAAAAATAGCGAATAGTGTGTTTTTTTCAAATTTTTTGTTGAAGATATCTTCTAGGCAGTGATATGGTGCATCTATAAGTGATTTATGATATCTGAGTCGAAGTTGATATGTCGGTTTTTTTTTTTTTTTGAAAAATTGGTTTTTTTATCGATGTGTCCTTTTTAGAACAAGTTGGCAAAGGATATCAGGTGTGAGATATGTGGAAGTCTATTAATTTGCTATATAAAAAGCTGATATGTTCATATTTCTTTATAAGGTTTTTTATAACTTTGTATCGGTTTTAACTTTTGCCATAAAGGCATAGGTATATGATTCTATATAAAGTCTCCTTAAAAATACTTGCCAAGTAGTTTTTTTTTCGGTGTTGCACTTTTAAATATTCTCAAAAATTAGTGTTACGATACTGCCGTCTTATTGTACTGTGGAACAATTTCGGGATCATTGTCTGGGGCGTGTGAAATTCTAAATCAGGGTGAAAGTAAATATATAATTTCTATTAATATATCTATTTGAAAAATTAGATTGGAATAAATTAATCAAATTAAATCTTAAAAAAAAATTTCATTTATCAACCTTTTTAAATAATTTTTCCCAATAACTTCAAATTTCGGGCCATATATAGGCTGTCTCATCTGTTATTTGTAGAATACTGGTCATTAGTGATGATATTGAATGACGACCCTGACCAAAGTACTATAGCGAGTTTGCATTTAGCTTTATATGTTCGTACAACGTATGAGTAATATTAATTATGTGCGGATTATATATTAATCATACGCATATCGTTCCAATATTGTGAATTTAGAGTTTAACACAGTTCAATTCAAGTGAAAGTAGCCCCAAAAAGAAGAAGTTCTGCATTATTCGTTTTGTCAAGTTACATGTCATAATAATTTAATATCGATTTGAAGTTAGTAAATGTCGTATAGGGGAATTTGTCACGTTTTAGGCTCTTCTGTTATATTGTTATATGGCGTATGATTATCATAAGTAATATTCCAAGTTATTCGTACGTCACGGAGTACAACAGTTTTATTGTAAATGCTACAAAATAAACCCACTTTAAACTGAAACTATTGCTTATGTAGGGAAACGTTATATAAACAGATTAAAGGAATTGTAATTCTTCATTTTTTTTTAATTTGTTTCAGCTAAATCGGACTAGTGGTTTTTGAGTTATATCAAACAAAAGGGCCTAAAATGTGACAAATTCCCCTATACGATACTTACTAACTTCAAATCGTTATTAAATTATTATGGCATGCAACTTGACAAAACGAATGATGCAGCTCTTCTTCTTGTTGGGGCTATTTTCACGTGCAGTTCCGAGATTTGAGTCCCACAACAATGAGCTGACTAATGTTGTACTGTATAACACAATCCAAGTCAGGATGATAGTACTAGGTCAGTAAAGTAAAACCACCAAAAGGTTTGGCATTCTCAGGTCAAACTTTTTAATGACCTTTTAAATATTTTGCTTGTCCTGATGTTTCAAAAACCATTGAGAATATCTCTATTCATTCTTCAGCAGGATTGTAGATAACGCCAAACCCTTTGGGAGGTTTACCATAATGACTTAGTACCTTCACAATGACTTGGAATTTATCACCCCTACATATTGGGTGTTGGAATGTGTTATTAATCCCAAAATTCACAATATTGAAACGATGTGCGTATGATTAATATATAACTCGTATAAAATTAATAGTGATCATACGTTGTACGTATATATAAAGCAAGTACCCTAAGCAAACTCGCTACATATGTACAGTACAGTACTTGACGACCCTGATGTCATTTACTATCATCAACAATGACCAGTTTTCTTCTTAATACAGATGAGACAGCCTATATATGGATAGAAGTTGTCAGAGTTATTGGGGAAAATTTATGAAAAAAGGCGATAAATATAAATTTGTTTAAGTTTTTATTTGCCAAAATTAATCCAACTGGATTTTTTAAATGGCTATTTTAATAGAATTTGTTCATTTAAGTCTTAGCTACAATTCTGCTGAAGATTGAAATGAGAAATCATCAATAGTTCTTGAGCTATTGCTGAAAAACTGAGCGAACAAACATCGAGATAAGCAATAAATATGAAGGTCTTAAAATAAAGTTTGGCCTGAGTTGGCCAAACCCTATGGAGGTTTTACTATACTGACTTCGACCTTCAGCCTGACTTGGAATTTCTCACCACAAATACAACTTATACTTACTTTTTCATTGGCAGGTTCGGTAACCTTTTCAAAGGACTGTTTATTTTTTTAAGGATATTGAAGATTAGACAATTAGAGACCGTGCAACATCATGTATGACCCATGAAAGAAACTATATTTAAGTGATAATAGTGACCATGTACAGCAATACTGTATACTCACTCTTTCATCCGCTGGTGTCATATCTATTTAAAGGACTTTTAATTTTTTTAAGGATATTGAAGATTAGACAATTTAAGGCCGTGCGCTGCCATTATGAAAGTAGTGATCATGTATAGTAAAACTGTATACTCACTTTCTCATTCGCTGGTGTCAGGACTTTTTATTTTTTGAAGGACATTGAAGACTAGACAATTTAAGGCCGTGCGATGCTGTATACTGTATACTCACTTTCTCATCCGCAGGTTATAACTTATTAAAAGGTTCAGTTCAGTTTAGACTATTTGACACCGCGCGACACCATTTATGACCCACGAATGAAACTATATTGAAGTAGTAGTTGTGTCCATGTGTAGTAAAACTGTTTACTTACTTTTTCTTCCGCTGGTTTTGTATCCTTATTAAAGGACAACTATCTTCAAGTGGTCGTATTGACCACGTATAGTAATATTGTGTACTCATTTTTTCATCTGCAAGTTTATTATACTTTTTAAAGGAGGTTTTTTATTTTTTTTTAAGGATATTCAAGTTTAACCAAATTAACACCGTGCGACACCATTAATGACCCATAGACCAAACTATATTCAAGTGATAGTAGTGACTATGTATAGTAAAACTGTACTTTATACTCACTTTTTCATTCCCAGGTTTCGTATCCTTTTTAATAGACTTTTTATTTTTTAAGTTTATTCATGTTTGGACAATTTATTTACGTATAACTCTTAGTTGTACAATGGTGATGTGGATATCAAATTTAATAAGATAATTACAGCATTTTATATTTTTTTTTTTGTTTTGACTTTTTAGTAAAAATATTAAAAAAAAATTACCTTTCAAGTTTTTATCCTTGAATATCCTTAAAAAGTTGAAATAAAAATAAGTGAAAAAAAATACATGTTAGAGGCTGTGGCATTTCCCAAACATACCTTATCCCCATCTTTACCCCCTAAGGCGGATATCATACAGAATTATTTTTTCTAAAATTTGCTAACTGCTCCAGAGTCGCTCCTTGAGGGGTAAAATGTATGACCGACCCCCAATCATTTTTTTCCAAACATACCTACCACCCATCTTCACCCCCTAAGGAGGCTCCAATACAAAAGTCACATTTTTATAAAATTTGCTCCCACCGCTCTAATTGACCTAAAGATGCCCCTAGGGGAAGTCAAATGTATGACAATTACAATTCCTTTAAACAATTCATATAACATTTTTCTGCACAAACAAAACTTTTGCTGTTATAACTAAATTTTGGATAAAAAAAATAAAGCCCCCAGCGGCATGGGTTAACAAACTCCAACCGTGCTTAAACTTGGGCAATTGTAAAATCTGCAAAGACATCATTTTTTTCTCATATCACTGTGACCACCTTAATGTAAACAAACGGTAGAAGCTTTCCCACGTAAAACTTAATTTCCCTTTGCACCCCATGAATGAGGTATGGGATAGCTTCTCGCGTTGTTGTGAATTAACACGCTTTCTATTTTTAGATTCACAACTAACGGCACCTACTTGTTTATCGACGAATGCGAACGTCACTGTTTGAGAAGCTCTTACTAGACACGACGATTGAATCGACGCTTAATACTACGAAGTTGCTGTCAACAACATTCGAGAGGAGCCGACAATGAAAGAACAATTTTTTTTTAAGATGACTGGAGCCAGGTTTGAACCTGCGATCTCCCGCATGGTAGCCGCGTGTTCTAACCACTATGCCACGGCCGGTCCCTGAAGAAGCATACCCACACCCAGAGAAATAAAAAACAACTTAAAATTAATAAAAAAAAACAATATAGAATCTATAAGAAACATTAATGAAAGTCCGGCAACGTTAAAATTTTTATTTTCAAAATGGAACAATTTTAAATATTGCATTATTTAGCTAATTTTTAAATGAAAACAATATATAAATAATATTTTTCGCCTTTAAATTAATATTGAATTCTTATATAACAATATTGTCGTCTAATTAAAACCCTGTAAAAATTTATTTGAAATTATATTTTTTATTTTAGAAATAACTAAAACAATATTAAACTAAAAATGAAAAAAATCTAAAAATAACATTATTCAACTTCGATTTAATATTGCTGCGTTATGAAAACGTTATTATGCACACACTATTGATACCAGGTGCTGTCTTGTACCCATTTTCTTATGTCAGACTTAAGTGAGTCTGCGCCATCTTCAAGTCCAAACTTAAAATAATGAAAAAAACAAAAAAAAACAATTATTATTGGTTCAAAATCGATAAAGTAGATTAAAGGACAACACTCACCTTTTCTTTACGCCAAGCAAAGAGCTTGCTGCGAAACTTTGCGCGTATTCCTATTGCTGGAATAGCCTCCCTTATATCGTCTCTGTCTAAATATTGCAGGCTATCAAAAGTAATCTGAGCGTCTACACTAGTATATTAACAATTGATTTTTCATCGTAGTCAAAAAGCAAACTTACCTTTTAAGTAAGGGAAAACATTGGATAAACCAGCCTCTTTCAACCATTCGATTAATTTCTGAGTATCTTTTACATCTTCATCTGTCGATGGATGACTCAATGTTACACTTGCTGTTGTCTCATAGTTTGTTGTGTCATTAGGCTTTAAAACGTTTATACATTTGGCATCTTCGTTGGTAGCAGATGCATCCTTCAAAATGCATCCTTTGTCCTGGCTGTCAGAGAGGACCACGTTATCCGAAATCGAAGTTCCATGATGTGGCAATTCATTTTCTAAAATTGGCACTACATCTTCAGTTTCTGTGTACAGTAAACCATTTATAAAATTACATTTCACCGACATTTCTTTAAAAGCCTCCGTCCACAACACACAATATATCATAAACCTACTGATGAGATAATCAGCTGATGTGGTTTACATAACATATTATTGTAAAGTGTTGCCATATAGATTTTAAAATGTTTGTTATTAATGTAAAAGTTCACTATTTCAATTTCAAATTAAATAAGAAAATAATGAAATAATATTGTGTGTATGTCGGCAATTCCATTGGGACGGGTGTGACCATGTTACTCACTTTTTTGGTTATAATTCATAAATAGAAAATTTATTATTATAAAAAAACGCTGTGTTTACCAAGAATGTTAAGTTTTAAAACGTTTAGTAACACGTAGACACTGAAAGAACTTGATTTCTGCTCAGAATGTCCATTAGAAGACAACGACGGGTGTGACCTTAGGAATTTGAGCTTTTTCAAAATTATGACTTGCAGGTTAACTTATGTAAAATTTTCTGTAGAAATTTCAGGATAATTGTGATGTACATAATTGTTTTTATTATTTTTGATTGTGTTAAGTACTTAAAAAAAAAACTCAATATTCCTTTACACCCCATGAATAAGGTATGGGATAGCTTCTCGCGTTGTTGTGAATTAACAGGGCAGCTACTTGTTTATCGACGAATGCGAACGTCACTGTTTGAGAAGCTCTTACTAGACATGCCGATTGACTCGACACTAATACTGCGAAGTTGCTGTCAACAATGAAAGGAAATTTTTTTTAAGATGACTGGAGCCAGGAGTTGAACCTGTGATCTAATTTGTATGTTTGTATGTTTGTATGTTTGTATGTTTGTAAGTTTGTATGTTTGTATGTTTGTATGTTTGTATGTTTGTATGTTTGTATGTTTGTATGTTTGTATGTTTGTATGTTTGTATGTTTGTATGTTTGTATGTTTGTATGTTTGTATGTTTGTATGTTTGTATGTTTGTATGTTTGTATGTTTGTATGTTTGTATGTTTGTATGTTTGTATGTTTGTATGTTTGTATGTTTGTATGTTTGTATGTTTGTATGTTTGTATGTTTGTATGTTTGTATGTTTGTATGTTTGTATGTTTGTATGTTTGTATGTTTGTATGTTTGTATGTTTGTATGTTTGTATGTTTGTATGTTTGTATGTTTGTATGTTTGTATGTTTGTATGTTTGTATGTTTGTATGTTTGTATGTTTGTATGTTTGTATGTTTGTATGTTTGTATGTTTGTATGTTTGTATGTTTGTATGTTTGTATGTTTGTATGTTTGTATGTTTGTATGTTTGTATGTTTGTATGTTTGTATGTTTGTATGTTTGTATGTTTGTATGTTTGTATGTTTGCATGTTTGTATGTTTGTATGGAAGGAGCGGCCCATAAGGGGTGGACGTGGCAAAACTTTTTTTTCGAGCTAGGGAGATAATATTTGATACACAGATAGTACACGGCAATACGAATATGAATACGCGAACGAAATTTTTGACCATATGGGCTAGAGCTAGAGAGATTAAATTTGATACACAGATAGTGCTCGGCAACATGAATATGCAGACGGAATTTTAGTTTTGGATCCGTGGGCGGAGGGGGTGTGGCAAAACTGTATTGTAGCCCTAGAGAAATAAAATTTGGTACGCAGATAGTTCTCGACACTTCCAGTTTAAGTGTCGACCCTGAACCCTAGAGAGAGAAATGTTAACACCCAGCTAGTACACGGCAGTACGAATTTGAATATGCAGACGACATATTACAATCAGTGGGCGGTGGGGGCATGACCAAATTGACGATAGATAACATTTGGTAAACAGATAGTACTCGGTTAAATATTGCAGACGAAATTGTTATTCTCAATCATTTAGTCCTAGAGCAACTATATTTGATACACAGATAATACTCGAAACCAAAAAGAACAAATGAATTTAGCAAAACGTACATTTATTGTACTAAAAAGTACAATAATAGTACCATAGATTGTGAGTAAAAGTTAAGGACTATTTACACGGATTCATTTGTTGTATCAAAAATTTTAACAAAAATTCGTCAGGATGTCAGTAAATTCTGACAAAGCACCCTCATATACACGATACTGACACATTTGGAAGGGAAATACTGATGTCAGTAGTGTAAATGAGCCTTTATAGTAATCGGCAATATATAAATTAATTAACTGGCGAACATTTTATTTCCGCTCGGTGGGCAGAAGTGAAAGTGGAAAAAATGTTTTAAGGACTATAATGGGTAATATTTGTATACAGATAGTACTTGGCACTATAGCACCCCATGAATGAGGTATGGGATAGCTTCTCGCGTTGTTGTGAATTAACACGCTTTCTATTTTTAGATTCACAACTAACGGCACCTACTTGTTTATCGACGAATGCGAACGTCACTGCTTGATAAGCTCTTACTAGACACGACGATTGAATCGACGCTTAATACTGCGAAGTTGCTGTCAACAACATTCCAGGGGAGCCGACAATGAAAGAAAATTTTATTTATTTTTTTTTTCTTTTTAAGATGACTGGAGCCAGGTCTGAACCTGCGATCTCCCGCATGGTAGTCGCGTGTTCTAACCACTATGCCACGGCCTATACTACGGCTAATACTATTGTTATGCAATTTTAACCCCCAAAAAGGGGGATCTTTCTTGTCTAATCCTTCTCATCTTAACCTCTGCTTAGAGGATGGAAGCTTGTATACCAAGTAAAATCTCGATAGCAGGGACAGACTCCAAAAAAGGGGGGGAGTTAATATGGGTGTACTTTCGACCGATCGGGCTCATCTTACAACCTCGGCTTTGAAGATATAAGCTTGTGTTCCAAAGCTTGTAATCGCGGGGACAAATGGGAAACTATCTCCTTGCAAGAAAAAGTTATGAGTTTGTCGATGACAAATATTGGGAGTAATTCCGCCAAAAAATTTTAAGGGAGTTGTACGAAAATAGTAGTGTAGTATTATAATGTTTAAAGTGGAAAAAAAATTTCAAACATAGGGTCGGGAGATATTTTTCTCAAGATTGGTTTACAATTCGCTGAAATTTCAATTCAATGAGTCGTGACATGTAAGGGGCTGTAGGCATCAAGCTCAAGAATACATATTCTCTTGCGTCATAAAGTATTGTTTTGTAAGTATTGTAAAAAATGGCAATATAATGTACCAAAAAATATATATATTGTACCAAAAAGTACTTTTATTATACCAAAACAATACATCTATTGTATACAAGTGTACAATTAATTGTATCGCAAATTAGTAATTGTACTATAAAGTTATACCAAAAGTACCAAAAAGTACTCTCATGTACCAAAAATTACTTTTATTGTAACAAATTTTTTTTAGTTCGGTTTAAGATCACCCACTATTGGCAATTAATGCCAATAGAGTTTGTTTTAAGAAGATTTTTGTGAAATGAATTATGTTGACAGCTGGCAGGGCGGATAGCTATTTGGATAGTTGCCAAACTACCATCATCAGCACCCTTTGTTGTGACTCCTCCACTTTCATCACAAACCTTAAGTGTTAATAGCTCTACAAAAGAATTGTGAAGATAAACTAGCTAGCTAAAATTTTCGACATTCGAAATCTACTAAAATTTTATTTCTTCCAAATTTACAAATGTGCTATAATTAATTAACTGTAGGCTTTCAAACACAACAAATGTCAAAACAGCTGCAACAAAAACGTTTTAGCGCGTTTTTCCAATTGTGCAGATTGTGCTAAAAAATTGGGAATACCCACATTGGTAAATAATTTTTGGATTTTTTTAAAAGATAAAGGTATGTAGTTTACAAAAAAAGTGTATCGTATCCTGTGCAATATATTAGGTGCAAGAAAATTGTGGTAGAAATCAACACTCTGTTTAACACTTTTTGTGACCAAATTTTAACTTATGTAGAGTAGAACTTAGTTAGCCGGTATCGGCCGATGAAGAGACTATTCTTTTATGTTAATATATTTCTGCTACTTTATGAAATGCCCAACATTTGCTGCTATCAGCTGCTTTTGCTTACTATGTTGCAATTTTTAGTCATCACGTCGGTCTGCAATTGCAACATTTTTTTAGTAAGAAGGTCCGAGTCAGAGGCAGAGTGGAGTGTTGATTCGAAATAATTTAATAATATAATTTAATACGTCTACAAATTAAAAAAAAATAAAAAACAACAATTTTAAAGAAAAAAAATTTTAATTAAAAAAAATTTTAAGAAAAAATTTCATCAAATTAAAAAAAAAAAATTTGGTGAAAATTTTTTTTTTCATTTGATTCCTTTTCTTGTTTTATTATTCTAGAAAAATTTTCCTTTTGACGAAAATTTTATTATTTTTATGTTATTAATTTCGTTACGCTAATTCAGGCAAATGGACCACTGTGCACCGGTGCGAAGAACGCATCAACGAAAACCGCACGTCAACTTAACGACAAATTGAAAGTATTCAACAATTTGTCTCCTATGATATTTCTTTCCTTGGAAATACTTAAGATTATACTGTATATAAAATATTCGTTATTTCCATAACTGTGAATTTCATAATTCCCGTCTAATACCGGGCTTATGCTATAAAATCAAAATACATGCCAAATTTCGATGTGTCAGCTTCAACCTTTCGATCTAAAAGATTTGTATTTTTTTTTGTCCTTGATTGCCACTTTTTACCCCAGAAAAAACTTATCTTATAAGTCACAAAAGGAATCTACAATTTCGAGGCTCTAGATACAGCCGTGTGGCCTGGAAACTGGCCAGCTAGTGTGATAGAAATTGTGAACAAAAAATTACAATCGTTTCATTAAAAGCAAAATTTCCCTTGTATCAGTGACATGTGTAGCAAATCTCATCTAAATAACTCCAATGGCTCGTGAGATATGATCGATTCAAATTTCGGTTTGTGTGGGCGGGGTCACGCCCCTTTGTCTAATTTAATTCATAAAGTATGGACAGTACCTACTATGAAAATTTCATTGCCGTCGTTGCATTTATTTGGCCGATACAAAGATTTTTTAAAAAAGGGTGTGGCACCGCCCACTTACCCAAAAATTTGAATTTCTCTTGTACTACCAACATATGTAACAAATCTCATCTTCGTACTTATAATGATTTTTGAGATACAGAAATTTGATGTTTCTACACGTATGGGGCGGTTTTTCGCCCTTGCAGTCCGAATTTCCAAAAATCATTTCTTAGTGCCCGCCTACGTCATAAAAGGAACCTACATTCCAAATTTTAAGGTTCTAGCTTTAGTCGTTTGGCCTGGGGAATGATCAGTCGGTCACCCAAGATATAGATCTACCACGCCTCCTTATGGGCATTCCAAATGAAAGAACAAAATTAATATACCTTTCACTCCATTCATTCGTGTGGTGAAAGGTATAAATATAAAAAGTTATAAAAAAAAGGTTTGCCTCAGATCGCCAAACCCTTTGGGGATTTAACTGCAGTTTAAGTCCCAAATACATCGTCTCTTATATATTACGGTTTGTTGGACAAAAAACTATAAAATCCTGTAAAAAAAAACAATTATCCCTCTTGGCATCTACTTACTTGTTTTCTAGTCATAAAAGTTGAGCCATCCTACTGTACGTACCCGTACATGTAGATATGTAAATTTGTTCTCACACCAATCGCTTGCTGAGAGTAGTATCAACAATAAGTGATCATTTCAAAATTAGTTCAACGAGAGCTGTCGATTTAAAAAGATCAACCAAAAGCATTAAGCGCGTCTTAAAACATTTGAAAATAAACAACAACTAAATAATCTAAGAAAAATTTAAGAAATTTACACAACAAAGAGAATATAAATATTTTCACAGTTTCAAACTATTTATGAAAATTAAACATAAGTATGTACAACGGCTCGGCTATCAATGATTCAGATTTCAATCAATCTACCCGCCTACACCGGTCAAAATAACAAAACAGTTAAACCCACGGATTTAATGTTAACAACCATCATCATCATCATCACCAATACAATGAAACGCTTATACTCGTAAAGTTGTGTCGCGTCTCACCGAATTTCCTTCGTGTTTTACGCGATTCATTATTACCATCAAATCATCGTAAAAGTGGTTGTCGCTCGTTTTTACGAACGCTAGTGCGTTCGTTTTGTACATGTGATACAACAACAACAAAATATCAACAATTTCAATAAGTTCGTCATCGTTAAGTGCAAATGTATAAGTGTAAAATTATCATAGAACAAGCGTAAAACAACTTAGGGGGTGCAAATACCGCGCGACATATACGGTGACACATGCACATCAATTTAAATACGATAAAAGAAGGAAACCCTATCTTCGTTACTTGTGTCTCGCACCTGTTGTAAATGTAACTTCGGATACGAGAGTATAGCGAGAGTGCCTCTGATTGTGTGTGTGTGTGCAAGTCTTTAACTTGTTGCTTACTGTGCCAGTGACCAAAAATCATATAAAAAGGGATTAAATGACGCTGGGGTTAGCATTAATGTTTGACATACCGTTGTTGTAACCGTTGAAATTGTTGCAGTGCCGCCCAGAGACCGGAAACGGACATCGCCAATTTATAAAGTAATAATTCGTGTGTAAATATATAAAAAAAATATAACTGGAATAAAAAAAGTATTGTATAGAAAGTGTGTAGTGAATAGAAAAAAAATACATTGTGTTAACTTATTGCAAATATTAACAACTTACAAATATTGTTAATAGCAACAATTGTGTGTAAAGGAGTTGCTTTAAAATCGTAACAAAAGTGCTGTCATCTAATTATTTGGTAAGTGTTAACATGGGGCAGAAAAAATGTTATTTGTGGAAAAACATTGAGTTTACTAGATATTATAATGGTTTCAATTGTTAAAAAACCCTAAGAGAAACTAGATCCAAATTAGTCGATCCTTAGAAAAAACAAGTAAAGAAATTTCAGTCAGGTAAACTGACTGATAAATACCATCACCCAATATAAGATATTGTTTAAGTTATTGATGGGATGTATCAGAAGGGGTGATCCGATATAGTTTATATTCATTCCTGATTTAAATTTTCATAACCGTACAACTTACGCAAATTTGACTGAATTCAGTGTACTTATAAAAAAGATAAGTATGTAGGACTATAGGAGTGAGTTCGGTCATTTGCATGGGAGGTACCAAAAGGGGTGTGCCAAATAGTTAGGTTTTCTAAGATTTCGCTTCCTATCAGAGAAATTTTAATTTTCCTAAAATAGGTCATTTTGCATGGGAGGTACCAGATTGCGTGAACCGATATAGTCCATATTCATTCCTGAGTCCAATTTTCATTAGCAAACATCATATGCAAAATTTGATTGAATTCAGTTTACTTACAAAAAAGATATGTATATAAAACTATGAGGGTCAATTCGGTCATTTATATGGGAGGCACCAGAAGGGGTGTGGCAAAGGTATCGGTTTTCTTAGGGTTTTTCTACTTTTGTAAGATATATAAACTGTTCAAATTCAAACATACTTACTTACTTACTTAAGTAGCCCATTACAACTTACAAACATGGTTCATAAGTTTGTGGCCTGAAGTACTAAAGAATTACACACGCTTCGGTCTTGTGCGTGTGTTCTCTAGTTAGTCCTACCAGATGATGGCACGTCGCCTACCACTTGGTCCTTCCAACGGAGTTTGGGTCTCCCTGCTCTGCGCCGTCCTTCAGGTTCGCCTTCAAACCCCTTTCTCGCTGGAGCATTTACATCCATCTTGGCAACATGACCCAGCCATCATAGTCGTTGCATTCTGACTCTTTTAGCTACCTCGATGTCGTAGTAAAGCTCATACAGCTCATGGTTCATCCGATGGTGAAACTCGCCGTCGACACAGATAGGTCCATAAATTTTTCGGAGTACTTTTCTTTCGAATACTCCCAGTTTTTGTATGTCCGTTGTCGTAAGCACCCATGATTCGGCAGCATACAAAAGAACGGGTAAGATTAGCACCTGGTAAAGCTTTTTCTTAGTATTCCGAGATAAGGTGGAATTACTAAAGTGCTGCCGAAGTCCATAAAAACATCTGCTGGCTAGCACTATTCTCCGCTTAATTTCTTGTCTGACATTATTTTACTTATTGACGGAAGATCCGAGTTAGGTAAACTCATCTACTACCTCAAAACAATAATTTTCAACGTTGACGCTGCGTCCCCATCGGGAGGACTCTTTGTTCGTCGAAATCATTATTTTTGTTTTGTCCTCGTTGACCGCTAAACCCATTTTTGCTGACTCCTTTTCTAGTGATGAGAAAACTGCAGTACCATCCCGTAGATTTCGGCCAATGATGTCTATATCATCGGCATAGGCTAGTGGCATGTGGCTTTTGTGGAATATGGTGCCAGATATGTTGACACCAGCTTTTCTCATCACCTTCTCCATAACTATATTAAATAGTATACAGGACAGGCTATCGCCCTGCCTGATCTTTACCATCTTAATCGAGGATTTGGTGTTTTCTAAGGTACATCTGCAAAGTCGAATTAGCTTTGCAGGAATACCAAACTCAGACATAGCCTCATAAAGCCTATTCCTTATCGGATAGTCGAAGGCAGCTTTGTAGTCGACAAAGAGGTGGTAGGTGTCGATCTGCTTTTCATGGATTTTTTCCAGGATTTGTCGTAAGGTGAATATTTGATCCGTCGTAGATTTGCCAGGTCTAAAGCCGCACTGATATGGTCCAATTAGTTTTTCTACAGTTGGCTTTAGATGTTCACACAATATGCTTGAAAGGACTTTGTACGCAATTGGTAATAGGCTTATTCCACGATAGTTCTTACATTCACTACGATCTCCTTTCTTGTATATAGGACATAACAGACTGAGACTTCAATCCCCGGGCATGCTCTGCTCTTGCCAGATGTTCTCCATGAGCTGATGCATGCTCCTAATCAGCTCCTCCTAGCCAAACATACTAATTATTTTGTACAAAAACAAAAACATTAAAACCTTTACAGAAATTTCAGTCGGAAGAACTGGCTGATAAATATTCTCACCCTATGTAAGATATAGTTTAACTATCGAGTTATTGAAAATAAAACGATTTTTAATGAAATTACTTATACAGTAGGTAGGTCTCCCTGTCTATTTTAGCATTAAACTCGCTTAGTGCAATTTTGATGTCATGGCTTGGGCTACGGTCATATACATTATCTAGGCTCTCGCAGAACTCGTCTTTGTCCTCATCGCTTTTCACTTCTGTCGGAGCATGGGCACATATAAGTGTTATGTGGAAAAACTTAGTTTTGCCTCTTACGGTGGCTATTCGTTCACACACCGATATGAACCGTAAGACTATCTTGGCAATCTCTTGCCAACCACAAATCCACATCCAAACACGTGCTTGTTCGAATGGTCATTATAGTAAATGTCGCAAGCGCGAGCACCCATGTCCCGTCCACTGAATTTCCTGTAGAGCGGTTATGTCAGCCTTGTATTCTTCGAGGACTTCCGCCATTTGAATGGAGGCACCTGGTCTATACAGTGTTCTTACATTCTAGGTGCATATCCTTAAATCATGGTCCTTAATCGCCGTTAACATTTTGGGGGGGTCTGTTTTCTTTTTTTTTTCTTTTTTTCATTGCAATAGTTCAAACGTCGGTGGCGGGTTGCAAACCCAACGCACTACGTCGCAGTTTTCTCCTCCTGTCAGGATTTTATTACAGCCGCCCATTCTGGGTCAGACGCTGACCAGGGTACTGCTCAGTCTGAGCCGACGTGCCTGGGTTTTAGATTTATATGACGAATACCCAAAACATAACTCAACTTTGAATGTGCTTTAGCCGGTTTATTATGAGATAGACAACATTTTTTTTCTTCCTATTTGGAGTGTTTACTTTATATAAAAACTAAAAAAAAAAAACGAATTGGACAATTTTATGTTTTGAATTTCGGCCAGAAAATTCCGATTTCCGACCAATGTGCACTGTAGTGATTATTTCAAAATTTATTTTTCTATAAATGGAACACAAATTTATAATTTTTCTTTTGATTCTAGCAAAACTCTTGTCTTCAGCATAACCGAAATAACAAAAGTCTTTATTTTACTATTAAAAAAAAATATTTAAAAGTAAATTTTAAGGATTTGTTTACTTAGCCTACTTGCGCAATATGAAGGATTTTGTTATTTTTTGGCCAGTAACACTTGTCTCGGACATTTTTTTTTTTGCTATTTCAAAGCAATACATGACAATTTTTGCCAAATATACAGACGTCCGTTTTGGTCGACTTTACTTTTGAAAAACCGATGGGCCGATCATCATCATCAACCTTGATTTGGTTGATGATGATTTCTAATATTGTCTTATTTTTAGTTTTTTAACAAAGAATTTATTGGACTGATGCGTTCTTTGTTAAAAAACTAAAAATAAGACAAAATTAGAAATAATAATGCAAACTGACATTGAAAAATTTGAGGTAAGATATCCTCATTCTTTGAATTGTAACACAGGGGCATAACTCACATATTCTAAAGGTTTAAAATCCACACAACTTCAAAAAACATTTCTTTTTTAATGCAGTGAAATGTTGTTAATAAATAAAAACCTCGACGAAAATTCAAACTAAACAGACTAGTCAATGGAAGTTTTAAAATAATTTAAAAAACAACGACACAAAACTAAACCGCCATTAAGGTCATTGGATTTTTTTTTTCAAAATAATTAAAACTGCGTTAACAATAACTTTCTGGGTTATGGAAATTCCGCAAATAATTTCATCAATAAACAAAAAGTCCCTTTGATGTCATAACTTGTTATTTCTTGCATTCACTTATAAAACAAAGTAATATATAAACAATGACGTTTAACTTGCCACTTTTTATGTAAAGTTATATTTAACACTACATATTTATTTAATTATATATAACTCATCTTATGTGAAATTACACACATATTTATGTTGTTTTTATACACGCGCCACACGTCATAATTTCCATAACTTGCGTCAGGCTTCATTTATTTTACAGCTGCTTAATTTTTTTTTATGTAGTACAAGGCAAAACATATCTCTTATATGCGGTCGGTTGTTATCAGTAGACAAAAAAAAAGAACAGCAGTTTTTTTTAGCAATTTTTCAATCTTAGATTTTCATAAACCATAAATAGATGAGGGGAAACGCAACTGATATGATAACTAAACAAATTGCGTATTAATAATTAAGAAACCCAAAAAAAAATAACGTAACAAAATAACAGTTCGTGTATTGTTAATAAAAGCGCCATAAAGAGCGTATTAACTTTATGATCTATGTATGTATGAAGTAGTGACGCCATGGCGTATGATCAACATAAGATATAAATACATATTTATCATACGCAATGGGAAAATATTAAAAATGTTTTTTACAACTCCAGTACAATTTTCGTTTAATAAATCGATTAACTCGAATTTCATGGCTTAGTAAATAATATGTGAAGAAATGTATATAGTCGACAGAATTTAATATTAATTTTAAAATTTAGTTGCAATATGTGATTTTATCGATCGTAATGTTGTGATAAATGTGAATTATTTTATGAGTATTCTTAAAATTCATGTATGCAACTGATTTTGTTTTCAAATGACGCTTATTATGCAGACTATATATTTTGCATATGCGATATTTTTTAAATTATTAATATAAGGTCCAACTTGTTTAAATATCTAAGGAAAATCTCGGAAAATGTCAAATGTTTCATATATGCGGTAATTTTTTATAAGCGGTACTACATATAAGCGATATCCGCAGTAATTTCACATAATTCTAAATTTAAAATAAATTCATAAAAACCCAGATGATATTTAGTGAAATGCGGATTCAGGAGACCATTTTATATATTGTCAGGATTTGCAATTGTATATAATAGCAATATATTTCAAAATATTTAACAATATTTTAAGTTCATTTATAAAAAAATACTAAAAATATTTTCACATAGCTACGCACATTGGTCGGAATTTTCTGGCCAAAATTTAAAAACGAAATAGAACAATTCTTAATTTTTTTTTGTTTATATGTAAAGTAAACACTTTAAATAACAAGAAAAAACAAAAGTTTTGCCTATGTGATAATTTCCCGTTAGGCTGTAGCCATTCAAAGTTGACTTATGTTTTGGGTATTCGTCATATAAAATATAAAGGCAAAATATGCTGAGTTATAACCTGGGCCTACAAAAGTATGCATTTGCATATGCAAGTATGCAATATTACAGTCTTACCGGCATGATTTAGGGGTTTATGCATATAAGCATATTTTGGGTATTTTCAGATTTTTTATAATTTTTTTTACTTTTTATATATATTTTTCGATGAATAAGATGAAAAGGTAATCTATAAAATTTTTCGCAACCGGTGATGCCTATCTTTTGTTAATAAATTTAAATTAATGAATTAATATTTTCTATAAAGGCTGTATTTTTTTAATTATGTGTTTCCGGTACTAACGAATCGAAATATAATTTTTGTGTCTATACAAAGATCCTTTCCGTCGTCAAGAATTCCAATTAGCACAACTAAACTTTGTGTTTCCACCAGTTCCATAAAACACTAAGCAAGTTTCAAAAATACTTTCACAAAACAGCTTCTAACCGTAGAAATCATGAATATGTGAGAATAATTATGGTAAAAGCGTATACATAATATTTATTGAAAGATTGAATTCAACAAGACCGATATATGTATACAGAACTGTTAGTCAAAAAACCTCATGTATTTTTATTTTTGTAGAGTAATTAATGAATTGTCTGAATCTTATAAATGTAATGTAAAAAATAACTTAATTCAATTTCCAACTATTTGTGATGAATATTTATTAAAAATTAAATGTAATCAGTGAATAAAATTAACTACGAATCAAGATTTATTGTGCATTTTTTCTAAGTTTTAAAGACATTTTTTAATGTTTTTCATGCTTATCTAATGCGCATATTTTTAGTTTTTCCGTGCATATTTGTGTTGGCCCTGGTTATAACTAACGGTAGATTTTTTGTAAACTGAAATGGTCAAATAAAAAAACATAATTTCCCTTTACAACACGCGTTACACACTGGTCTCAAAGCCAGATTTTTTGGCAGAGAGTTCTAAAAATAAAAATGAGAATTTTAAAAAATATATATATTTTTTTTTTTATTGCCAATTGTTCTAGCTATCATGGAAATATTTTCAATAATTTAAGGTGGCAACACTGATAGTCTAGCAAGCAATTAAAGTTGGAAGTTGAAACATGTGTAATTAATTAGGCATAAAAACATAAAAATTAAATTTTGTTTAAAGCAAAGTATGAAAAGAAAACTTATAAAATAGATATATAGTTGAAACATAAGTCTAATTTTGCATTATTTTCTAATTAAATTTTATTGCGTCATTGTCGATTTTTGTTTGTTGTGATTATGTTATTATTTGCCAATATAACCTTTAATTTTCAAGGACAAAAAGTTGTTATAGAGTTCGCCAAATGGTGTAATTTATGTGTAAATATATAACTCGCCAGCATTTGTCGGCAAACTAGAAAAATTTTATTGGAAAATTTATCCGAAATTTTTTGATTTTTTTCAAACAAAATGGCGGAAAGCTGTGTTGCAACATAAATAAATAAATAATGCGGCATCAAAAGTTCATATAACCGAATTCAGCGGTTATACTAACACTAATTCAATAGTGAGTTTTTTGTTTTTGTTTTAACAAAAATAGAAGCTCAAAAATTAACATAATTCGAAAATTTCTAATGTTTTTTGGACTTTAACTTATGTTAAATCACCTAACATCAGCAAACCCTTATCACTATGTTAAACTTTAACGTTACCTTTATCGAAAGGACTTAGGATAATTTAAAAACATGCTGGAATTCACATGTACGAAATGTCTGCCATTTTGTATCTGCCATTTTTTTTCAAAACTTGACTCCGTTTTATTTTTTTATAAATTTGATTTAAAATTCAAAATCAGCCACAATATGGTTATAGATTTTTTTTGAAAAATTCTACCATTTTTTATCTGCCAATTTGTTCTTTCCAAATATGACTCCAGATTCGAAATCAGCAACCCTAAAACCCCTATCCCCACACTATCCGTTATATGTAAGTTATATGTAAAAAAATTCCGCCATTTTGGTTATCCCAAATTTTACTTCGGATTCGAAATCAGCGATCCCAAAACTCCCTTAGTACCATGTTTTATGCTCATTGGGAATCTTCTTCAAAATTTTAATTAAATTTTTTCAATTTTGAATTTTTATGCAAAATATTTTTTTATAAATTTAAACTGTTGATTTTGCGAAGAAATGTTATGCGAATAGATTAAAGGAATTTTAATTCTTAAATTTCGGATTTTTATTTCAGCAAAATTGGACTAGTCGTTCTTGAGTTATGCCTCCCCAACATGGCTATAGGAGCTTAAAACTTTAAGTTCAAGGCGGCACCGGTTAACATACCCCAATCGAGCTCAAATTTGAGCTATCCCAAAATCTGCATAGACATATCATTTTCGGGGGTTCAGACAAAAAAAATCTGAAATTTTTGGTTACTTAACATAAACAAAAAACGGGCCTGAATCTTAATTATTAAAAACCGAAATTGGTAAATATATTTTTAAAAAAATGTAATACCAAAATATTTCATAGACCGGGTCGGTCGGTTCAAAGTCGAGATCGTTTTTTATCGCTGGTTTTTTTGTTTGTGGCTTAATCGCAACATACAAGATATCGATGTCGCCGACATATGGCACCATTTTCTAATGAAGGTCTTAAATAATGCAGTTTCTACCCCTTAATTCGAAAGATTTTTTTCAAGCATTAAAGCCCATTAAAAACCAAAAACATTTTGCTTTAAAAGCATAACGTTTTATTCAAAAACAAAAAAAATGCTTATGACAATATTTATTTGAAGCATTAACACAAATATTTCGTTGCTGCGCCGACCAAATCAGTTATGTGGATTTTTATAAATTTTTTTTTTATGTATTTTTTAAAGCCCTGTGGTCGTCCATCGACTCTTAAATTCATTTCGCAATATCTTAAATGGTTTGGAAGTTATTAACATCAGTAATGTGTAGAATATATGAGAAATGTTCGAAAATAAAGAAGTTTTTTTTTGGCTTTCCTGAACGATTTGTTTTGCAACGATTTTTTCATGTTGTTTACATTATTATCACAACATTATCAATCAAATTATTGCATACTTTTTAGCGCTGTCAGAAAAAATTTAATAAATATGATTGCATATTTTGAAGCTCAAATTATTGCATACTTTTAAGCGACATCGAAAAAAATTTAAATATTTTCCTTGCATAATTTATTTTTAATCTAGTTACCATCGAAATATTGTATTTTATTACAAATTAAATCCTAAAAAGAGCAAAGATATGTAATTATAGTTAATCTTGGCGCAACTCAAGTTCCGTTCACGACTTTCTAGTTTTGCAATAATATACTTCAGACGATTTCCATCAGTCCCAGCAAGCGCTGAATCACTTATGTCTCGAACAAAACGTTCAGTGCTGCAAATGGCATAGGAAATATACAACAAGTTCAAAATTATGATTATATGTTATTCTTATTACATCCATTGTTTACCTGGTATGTTTCTAATTTCGTTGCTTGAATATTGGTGAAGTCGAATATCTTCATTCGCATGAAATTGTAAACACTAATTGCGCTAAAAAGTATGCAATAACTTGTATTTAATTTTTTTTCAATATCGCTAAAAAGTATTCAGTATGATCGGTAATAATGCAAACAACAAGAAAAAATATTTGTGATAATGCTGCTAATATATACGTAACTTTTTGTTTTTGTTCTCCATAGCAAAATATTCTTCGTTTTTAAAGAGCTTTAATCCTATGAAAAAATAATTTTAAATTTACGGGGTAGAAACTGCTTTAAATAAGGCCATCACCGCAAAATGATGTTGTGCGTCAGCGCCATCTATAGGACACATTCTGTACTCTAAATAAATTTTAAGTAATTTTCTATTATTCTAAAAAATTTACATAAATTTCAAATATTTTCAAAATTTGAAGTTTATAAAAATATTTCCAACTATATTAAAATACTTCAACTTTATACAATGTTTTCAATAATTTAAAATATTGGAATTAAAAAAAAAATCATATTTTAACTAAACAATTCTGTATTATAAGCCTATAATTGCGTCTATTATGAAATTTGTATTAATTGTAGATTTCTCGAGAGGGTCTAGTAGTGTAAGCGATAAAACGAGAATAATTTATGCTATCCTGATTTTAAAAATCCAATATTTGCTACAATAAATTTAATTAAATTTAATAATATTCAAGATTTTTCCCCCGAATCAAATACACTTCTGTCATCTTAAATCATACCCTATGGCAATTGCATCATTTTCATATTTAATAACTGGACCGAAGAAATCAAAAATGTAATAAATAAAATACATTTACAAGTATTGCCATAAATGATGTGTTCTATTAATAAACACAATTTAATTATAGAACTGGCAACGAGGAAATAACAAAAAAAAAATGGAATTAAAATGAGTGATTACACATTCTTAATCTTGGACTTCCTTAAATTATTAATATATAAATAAATAAAACCTTGAAATAATTAAATGGGGTTGTAATCACAATAATTTAATAATTTTTTTCGTCATAAAGTATATAGTCCATATAGGATCTACAGAAATAGTTAAAAAACAACCAAACTACTTTTTACATAAACTATGGCAATTTTGGGTAATTTTTAAGCATATGGAGTAATAGCATTCAAGGACATGTTCAAACACAGTAAAAACTTCATAATGAAAACTTTAAGGAAATGTAAACCTGTCTGAAGATGGAAGCCTATAACTGAAACCCTGAAACCCTTATTATCCGTCACTGGAACCTTAACCTTTCCCGCTCCTTGGCATTTTTTTATGGCGCCTATATTTATTTTCTAATTAAAACACCTCTCAGGTCTTATCTGCATATGAACCAATAAAACATCACACACGAACGATAACAGTATAAGTACATGATATTCTTCAAAATTTTTTTTTGTTAATTTTTTATATTTCAATAAAATTTCATCATTTAATTGGGTATTTTGTCACATTAATTAAATTTATTGATACAGTAACATGTTTCAGTCAGTTTCAAAGACATTATAATTTCTAAGAGCATAATTTCACATACATATGTATGTATTTACATGAAACAATATATACATTTCAATGCACATTTATAGGTTCAATGGACCAGAGATTAACCTTGAATAGAACAGAAATTAAATGCAATATTCGTTATCTTTGCGAGTGGGGATGGTGTCACACGTCCAAAAAATACTAGATGCAAAATCTGGCAGGTGATCGGGAATGATTAAAAGACTGTTTTCTCTGTTGATTATTTGAATACTAGAACATTTCAAAAGAAATGTTAAAAAATGGAAATATTTCAATTGACAAAACTGGAAATCCATAAGAAAAAATACTTAGTTTAAATAAGACTGCACATATGATTAATTTTTGTTTGTATGTAGCTATGATAACTTATATGTAAGATGGTATTTATTGCCTTTGACCGACAAATCAAACGTTTTAACGTTCTGCAATAATAAAACTATATATAACAAACTGTCATTTATTACATCATTATCAATATATGTCATTTCATGTTTTACTAATGAAATGCAATTAGCATTACATGGATTGAGTACTAATAAATGTTAACAAACTGTTAATTATTCACATTTTACAACAAATGAGTATCATTTCACTTTTGTAAGATAGAGCCTTGTCGGCTCATTCGCTTTCTTTTAAGATCTAGCTCTCTATTTCACACTCTCTCTCTCTCTGAATTTGTAATAGTTGTAATTGGAATTTCCATATGGGAATATTTAAACATTTTCCAAATTAAACTGGGTCACACTAAACCAAACTTGTTTGCAGTGGTTTGCACAATTTGCTTTGTTATTGCTTTTCTTACAAAGATGCTAAGCTACTAAGGCTAAGCATTTTTGCTTGCTTGCTTGCATAGCATTGATATCATTAATATTCTCGACAAGCATCTTAGGTACATTTAGATTTCATTACATCTTAACAACATTTGTTTACAAGTCAGTGCAACTGCAATTGCTATCAGTTTTAAATCAGTGTTAATACGATGTAAACCAGCTTGCCAGAATAGTTCGCATAAGGCCAGTAGTAGTTGTCAGTGCGACAAAGTGTTGCTGAGTTAGCGGTCAAAATCTGCCGTCTAAGATTCGGTTTGGTCATTAAAGTGTGATTGTGTATCGGCAGTAGGATCGGTTAAGAGGTAAGAATTTTTGTTAATCTTGCTCAGCAGATTAGAGTTCTTTTAATAAACGTAAAGTCGGGGAATGCAAATTCAGCTACAGTTGCCAATGTCTTCGCAGTAAGACTTCAAGTAATTAGTAGAAACAGTATATTACCGCCCATATTAGTGCCCAGCCCGGGCACAGGCCATATATTATTAGGGCTTTCCAGCTAAAAGTGATTTATTTTGAATGTTGGATGTTTTACAAAAAATGAGATCATAAGTTGGCATAAGGACCAAGAAAAATATGGTTATCAACATTGTAACAACATGATATTCAAACTACAATATATGCTACACGATTTAATAAGTTACCCCCACAGGGTTTTTCAACTTACACCGCAACTACAACAATGTTGCTCTATTTTCCATTGGTCGCAAAAGGACCAAGTAAAGTGATTAAAAATATTACATGCCATTACAGATGGCTCCATCAAACCGCTGCTAATATGCGCTAAGCAAGAGATTTAGTGACAAAGCCCTACTGGACACTGATCTTATATGTCTTTCTCTACAGCGCAGAATCCTGGGTAATTACACAAGCGGATCAATCTATTCTAGAAGTCATCGAGAGAAAAATACTTCGCAAAATCTTTGGCGGCGAGTACCGTCGTACAATTAAACATATGCTGTTTAACGACACCGACGCACATTGGTAGGAATTGGAATTTTCTGGCCGAAATTTAAAAAAATTAAATTGTTTAATTTGTAATTTTTTTGTTTATATATAAAATAATAAGAAAAAACTAAAATTTTTTCTATGTGATAGTTCAAGGGCGTAGCCAGGATCTAACGTAGGGGGGGGCAGTCGGTTTTACATTTAATGTTAATAGTTTGTTTACAAAAAAAAACAATTAAAACTAAGTACCTAACGAAAAATCAATACTCATTGTTTTCACAATATTTTATTACACAAAGGTAGACAGGATAAAAAAAAAATATTTTTATTCATCTGTTGTTTTTGGTTTTTTTTTGGACATATAAAATTTTAAGCCGAAATTTTTTTTTTTTAAAATTTTTTTTTCTTGTGTTATTTGAAACAAACTGTGCACAGAATAACCATTTTTTTATTCTGAATTCCTCATGTTTATTTTTTTTAAATATGTCAAAGTCGATTGAAAAAAAATAATTTTTGACTATAATTTCAAATATTTTTTGGGGTTTATACTCTCAAATCGATTTTCGCAGACCATAGTTGGATTTTCGGATATGCCGTCTTCGACAAAGTTGTTTAAATAAGCCTTCCTTATCAGAAATCCCAACTATAGCTTGGCGAAAATCTATTCAACCCCTTAAACACTATTCAAAGTAAAAAAAAACTTTAAATAAAATTTGGTACGAAACCATCATTGTAACTCAAAAATCTAATGATGCAGTACAATTCCGAATTAGGTTAAAACCGTCGAGTCCGGTCTTGTCTTTTTTTTCGACTACCATAGTGATCTTATTCACAGAATGTTATCCACAAATCCAAAGAACTAATTAATTTAGTATTAAAACTCTCTATTTTAACAAAATATTCTTAAAACGTTTATTGAATTTCAAATATTAAATTGAACTGAACTGAGGAAATTATTTAAGTTTTCTCATAAACTAAAATCGATTTGACAATAAAATCGTTGACAATATAAAAACAATTATAATATTTTTAATGAAAGTAAATACAAGCAAAGTGGAAATTATATGAGTCGCCCACAGTATCATGTCTTGTTAAAAGAATCGATTCGAAAATCGAGTACGGAATCAGTTGGCTCAAAAATGATTAGTTTCACACTCGATTGCTTTTTTTAAAATATTTATACTGTGTTCGTTCAATTGGCTGCATGTGGCTCGCATCGAAGTACCTCATTCTGTCACTCCAATTTCCCAAGACCTTGCCTTCGGGCTGTAGCTCACGGATTGCTTTGATGATATTGGCCTTAAGTGTTTAAATCGCTTCTGGATTAAAATAAACTATGATTTTAAAATTAACTTGTATTTGGTCCACCTTAAAAAGTAAACACGTTGGGTCTTAAGTATCTGAGAAGCGAATTCAATTCTGGAAAAGTGTCAGTCTGTCTGGGCGGCTGGCTGGTGTGAAGGAGAATTCGACCTGACCCTTTTAAAGATTTAACAGTTTTATTAATATTCAAAATTTGGTTTTAACATCATAAATAAAAATATAACTTCCTAATGAAAAGCTGGAAGATATTTGAATTTGGTACATTTACATACATACTTAGTATCTTTCTTGCAATTGCACTAAATACAGTTAAAATTTTGCAAAATCTAATCAGTTATTGAACGTTACCTTACGAAAAAAAAGAGCCTCGCTCTGCGTACTAGTTATTCCAATACAATGTAGTCTAAATTTTCCCAATAATTTCAAGGAGGAACTTGTAATATTTTTTGATTTTATTAACACTTTCTAAACTCTACCAATTCTACAGCTTTGCTACATGGCTGTAAACGTCTGGCCAACAGTTACCACTGCATAAGCAGAACAATAACAATACATAAGTACTTTTACTTAAAAATCAGTTAATTTCATTGAATCCGAGTTAAAAAATATCCACTACAATTTTTGAGAGTGGACATGTGGTGAATGTTTCTATTAGTCAGTTCACCTTTTTTAAAATTTCGGTACTATTTTATTTTAATTTTCATACTTTCTAGGATTTTGACCAATTTTTCAAGCTGTAGGGGGGGGCAGCTGCCCCCCCCCTGCTCCTACCTGGCTACGCCCTTGTGATAGTTTACAGTTATGCTGTAGCCATTAAAAGTTGACTTATGTTTTGAGTATTCATCATATAAAATATTAAGGCAAAATATGGTGAATTATAACTAACGGTAGATTTTAGTTTCAATAGTAAAAATATAATTTTTTTTGGTTAATTGAAATGTTCAAATATTGTAATTTAATAGAGTATAATTCAAAAGAGAGTTTTTTGTTTTTGTTTCAATAAAATAGGGGTTTTTAAAGAGGTTCAAAAATTCACATAATATGAAAATTTTCTGATGTTTGTTGGACTTAAACTTATGTTAAATCACCTAACTTCGGCAAACCCTTATCACTATGTTAAACTTTGATGTTTCCTCTATCGAAATGACCCGGCATAAACTATCACTTTTAGCCATTTTTCCTTATTGTGAATTTTAAATTTACCCTTCCTTTTAAAAAATTTTGAAAAATTTAGTCCGAAAATTAAGGAAACTTCCAGCGGAAGGACGGACGTTTTCATAGTAAAAAATTTCTATATTTTTAATTTTTTGTTTTTGTAAGTACATGATAATGAATTTGTTGAACTTTAACAAAACAAAATATATATATCGTTGGAAATTCTCTTCTTTCCAAATCCGCTGAGAAACTTAAAATCGGCTCATTTTTATCCGCGTTACGAAAAACCCCGGGTTTTTACCCGTAACTCAAGATTTTGAGGGTTTTGGGAAATTTGAAATTTTAAAAAATTTTGAAAAATTTAGTCCGAAAATTAAGGAAACTTCCAGCGGAAGGACGGACGTTTTCATAGTAAAAAATTGCTATATTTTTAATTTTTTGTTTTTGTAATTACATGATAATGAATTTGTTGAACTTTAACAAAACAAAATATATATATCGTTGGAAATTCTCTTCTTTCCAAATCCGCTGAGAAACTTAAAATCGGTTCATTTTTATCCGCGTTACGAAAAACCTAGTTTTTTACCTGTTAATCCAAATTTTGGGGGTTTTGGGAAATTTGAAAAACAGATTACTGTAGTGCTCAGCAGCACCTACCAGAAAAGTAGTATACTTTTCCAGGCATTGTTTTTTTTGTCGCTCTGTGTTATCCCTAGAAAAATGCGTGTGTCCGCAACGTGTATCCGCAACGCACATTTAGATTGAAGTAGCATAAAAGGTAAAAGTATTTTAAATGTGAAGCAAGTTGTTTATAAACCCCAACATGTCTTCTTTATTTTACAAAAAAGAATATACTGATCCTATATAAAATTTCGCTAAAGTTTACAAATGTTCATAGACACTTCAAGTGGCTATGGAAAATTGTGTGTGTCCGTAACGCACTTTGTGTTAGTCATAATTTTGTAAGCAAAATTTTAAGTAGAGTTTCATTAAAAGAATATTGTAGAACTACAATCTTCCTTTTTAAATATAAACATAATCTTCAAAATATTTAAACTTTAAGAGAAAAATACAAATTAAGAACAAATACGTGCGTCCGGAACGCTAGGTAATACCCATATGCAGGAAACATAGCTCTAAGGGGTTTTTGGGGTCGCTGAATTCGAATCCGGAGTCAGACTTGAAAAGAACAAAATGGCGGAAATTTTTATCAAAAAATTTGAAATTCTACTGAACAAAATATCCGTTAAATGGTATCCGCAATTTTATTTTTTTTTTTTTCAAAATATGACCTCTGTTTCAAAATCAGCGACCTCAAAAACCCGCTTAGGTACAATATTACTTAGTCAAGCATTTAAAAAAAAATGTCCGCGTTATTGTAAATTCCATTTTGTTTTTTTTTTTCAAAATTTGACTCCGGATTCGAAATCGGTGATCCTGAAAACCCCCATTAGCACAATATCATTTGAATTTCAGCATTTTTTTTTATAAACATCCACCATTTTGTGTTCTCCTTTTGGTTAAAAATGTGACTCCAGATTCCATAGGCAAAATATCGATTGAATTCCATGATTTTTTTTTCTTAAATGTCCGCAGTTTTGCATCCGCCATTTTGTTTTTTTTTTAAATTTGACTCCAGATTTGTAATTAGCGACGCCAAAAACCCCATTTGTACCATGTTTTATGCCTATTGGAAGTTTCCTTCATATTAAGGCCAAATTTTCCACAGATCTGACCAATGTGCGACACATAGTCAAGCGCGTTCAAATAGACCGAATGCGCTGGCAAGGACATGTTGGACGAATTGATAAAAATGCTTTAGCTCGGAGAGTCTACGACCATAAACTCGTTGGGCGGCGCAGAAGAGAGAGTAACCTTAACTTCATTGGATGGATCAGGTACAAAAGCTGTTATCTCTGCTTGGTGTCTACGAAGCGAAAAAAACTACTGATGAATGAATTTCTATTGCCGCTGCCAAATAATAAGAATAAGAATCACATGGGCTACAACAAGAAAATTTTGTTATCTTTCCAGGTTATATGACTCATTGTTCGTTGTTACAAGTACTTGAATTTGTCCTTAGTCCCCATAAAATCCGCTCTAGCTTTTTTCATTTTTTGAATAGACTGTATTGACAAATTATTATTTTCGGTCGACCATTACAACCACACTGACTATCACAATAGGTGTATTTTTATTGGTTCATTATTTTCCATCTTTGAGTAGGCTGTAGTAATATAGTACTTGTACGACTATCGATCTACTTCGTCATCTTCTTATTTGGCAGAAAAAAACTGATATTCATCCATCAATTGCCACCCATAGAAAAGAATTCCAAGCGCTTCGGTATTTTGCGCTCTGTAGATAGTTCGTCACATCAAGTTGGTACAACAACAACCTAACCTGGTCCATTCAACGAAATTTTAGTCGCTACTTCTGCATCGTCAATCGAGTCTATTACCGAAGGCTGTCCGATTTGGAACATTTTTATCTACTCAAATACTATTAATACAACTAATGATTCATACTACGACGGCTCTCCATACTCTCCGTAAACGATGAAGGATGCCAAGTTTTTTTTTCTCAAAGAATTATCCGCATATGTCTTCTTCACTGCCTGAATTCTTCGCTGTAGATCAAGATCAAGGGAGGGATATTGTCTGGTACAGTTGGATTTTTGTTCGTCAATAGCGGAATTTGTCATGAAAATGCTTACCTAGCTTATAGTAGCAGCAGTTCTATTGATTTCCAGGCTGACATTGTGATTTTTATTTACCGCGCTCAGTGGTCGTAAATACCTTAGCGGTATTTAATTAACATTTTCAAATTTAAAAAAAACCGTTAATTTTTATTTACCAATCGATAACAAATACTTTCATTAGGTTTTTATTGATTTTTTGAAAGCTCAACTTACAGCTGATAAACAGCTTTGAGCTGTCAAAGTAAACATATGTTTTTGCTGTGCAAAATATTGCCGTCTTTTTGAACATTGTTTTGATATTAGTGTTAAAATTTGCAATTTTTATTATTTTGATTAAAAATTTTGTTTGGTTTTTTTTTAAAGGCAAGGTATTTATTATATAAAAAGCAGTGTTTGTGACCTGTCTTTGTATATATATGTAAATTATAAAACATAACCGTATTTAAGTGTATTAGCAACTCGCCTATTGCAGCGAATTCCTGTCTTTCGTGGAGTATAACTTAAAAAATTCACCTGGATTCAGTCTAAGTTGAACTTTTCCTGGATGTGCATATCATTGTGTGTCGAAAATGTTCAAAATGAAATGCGATCCTTCAATTTCGACAAAAATGTGATTATTTTTGAAAAGGTAAATTGGCCACTGTGCGGCTGAGCCATTGTAGATAATTAATCATCTATCAGTTCACTGTTTCTCGTTGAAACTTATAATGTTGGTTTGTCAACGTTCATAACGAGACCCACCTTAACTTCCAGTTCTCAAGATTTGAAAAGGCTGCAGTAACATTAGTCATTCCTCATCCAATGATATCTATATCATCGACATACCAACAGGTAACTTTTAGTAAATATGACACTAGTCAAGTTTTTAATGCAGCTTTCCGTATGATCGTTTTCATTATAATGTTAAAGAGATCGCGGAACAGACTGTCGACCTGTCTAAAGTCTCGCTTGGTAGGAAATGGTTAACTCAAATTTTTGCCTACCTTCACTGAAAACATCATGTTGATCAGTGTCATCCCGCAAAGTTGTATCAGTTTTATCGAGATACCAAACTCAGCAATGACATCTAACAGTTGCCGTCGTATCGAAATGTCTAATGTAGGTTTATTGTCAATAAAAAGGTGGTAAGTGTCGATTTGCAATTTCTTGTGACTTCTCCAGGATTTACCATAGTGTAAATATCCGCACAGATAAGGACCAACCTGGTTCGTTTAAATAAGCTTTAATCTTTCACATAAAACACTCGACAGGACCTTGTATGCGATAGGTAATAGACTGATCTCACGTTACTTAGTGCACAGACTTGGAATGCCTTTCTAAAGCACAGGACATATAAATTTCAGATTTCAATCAACTGACATGCACAATTCTAGCCAAATCATGTTTATTAACCGTTGCGTGCACGTTACCAGCTCATCGCCGCCGAGAGTGAGTAGAGAGTATTACAATTTTACCCCGATATTTGTAGAACACTCTACGTGTCAGTAACCAGACTACCATCTTAGTCCTTACTTTAAGATAGAATTTTATCCCTGCACTTTTCGATATCGAAAAGAGCATACACTTAAGCCCTACACAAGTGCTCTCAAAACGGTTTCAAACCCATTCGGTTTTTTTTTTCAAAACATGTGTTTGTTTTGATTCGGCGAACAAGATATGTACAATATCACAACAGTATTGCTTAGATGAAGAAACAAAACAAAGGCAAGAGAGCGAAAGAGTGTGAGTTTTTATCAAAATAATTTTTTGTAAAAGAAGTATACTTTAACATGTTATGGAGGACAGTAAAGGATTCAAGACAACACCGAACTGTACAATTAATTGTATCAAAAAATTATTGTTTTGTACCAAAAAGTACTTTTATTTTACCAAAAGGTATTTTTATTGTACCAAATATTACCAAAAGGTAAACTTATTGTACCAAATATTACAATTTATTGAACCAAAAAGTATTTGTTTTGTACCAAAAAATACTTTGGATGTACTGAAGAGTACATTATTTACGTACAAAATTCTTTTAATTGCAACTAAACGACTTATTGCAAAAATTTTTGATAAAACAAACTGACGCAATGTGAAGAGTTGTTAAACTTTACTAACACAACTCTGAAAAAAATTTAGTCAAAAGTGTCAGCAAATAAATTTTAAAAATATTATGAATTAAAGTAAAAACTCTTCTAGTCCTTGCTTTATGCTTCAACGACAGTACTTTTTGATAAAAATAAAAGTACTTCTGATACAGTTTAAAATAATGTTTGGCATAACTAATAAACTTTTTGGTACAATAAAAGTACTTATTAGTACATTTAAAGTAATTTTTGGTACAATAAATGTACTCTGTGGTACAATAAATTGTTCTTTTTGTGTACAATAAAATTGCTTTACAATACAATAAATTATACTTTTTGGAACCAATAAAGTACTCTTTTGTACCATTAATGTTCTTTTTGGTAGAACAAATGTACCTTTTTGTACAATAAAAGCACTTTTTGGTACAATAAATTGTAATTGTTGGTACAACAAATGTATTTTTTAGTACAATAATAGATAGAGTACTAAAAAAACAGAGAAATTAAACCTAGATGGGACTTATGGTGCACGTATCAACTCAACTTTGTTTTTTGGATATAAGGAACCGATAAACTCCCTTACATATCTATACGTTATATTTTTCTTTAACTCTACGTAAATAACTCTATGATACTTACTTACTTACTTAGCTGGCACTTCTATGCAAACCCAGTGGATTATATACCACACGTAGAAAAATATTATAAGTGCCTCGATCTTCTGCGCTTCTTCTCCAGTTAGTCACACCGAGTTCTGTAAGGTTCTCAGTAACCTGATCTTTCCAACGGAGTTTTTGTCGCTCGCTTCTGCGTCGTCCATCGAGTTCATTGTCGAAGACTTTTCGAGCTGGAGCATTTTCGCCCATGCGTACAACATGACCTAGCCAACGCAACCGTTGCACCTTAATGCAAGCAGGATTCTTCTCCGGATATCTAGGCTGACATTATTTGCTTTGTTAATGGCGGAGCCATCGAATTTATAGTTGTCAACGTTCACGCAGTTTCCCAAACGAGTAGATTCTTTGTTTGTTGAAACTAATAACTTCGTTTTGTCCTCGTTCACCGTCAGGCCCATTTTCGCTGATTCCTTCTGTATACCTGAGAAGGCTGCAGTCACATCCCGCAGTTTTCGACCGATGATGTCTACGTCATCAGCATACGCGAGTAGCATGTGGCTTTTGTTGAATATAGTGCCACTCGTGTTTACTGCAGCTTTTCTTATATCATCTACATCACAATGTTGAAGAGATCGCACGATAGGCCATCGCCTTGTTTTAGGCCTCATCTGGTATAGAATGGCTCCGTATGGCTTGCCAATCTTCACTTAAGACTTCGTGTCAGTCAGCGTCATTCCGCAAAGACGTATCAGCTTCGCTGGAATACCAAACTCAGCCATGGCTTCAAGTAATTTCTGCCGTATCGGCCTGTCGAAGGCAGCTTTATAGTCGACAAAAAGATGGTACGTGTCGATCTATTTCTCTTGGGTCTTTTCCAGGATTTGCCGAAGTGTGAAAATCTGTTGATTTGTTGATTTTCCAGGTCTAAAGCCACACTGATAAGGCCCGATCAGGTTGGATAACACTGGCTTTAGTCTTTCATATAGCACACTCGACAGGACCTTATATGCGATGGGTAAAAGGCTGATCCCGCGGTAGTTGGAGCACACACTTGGATCAGCTTTTTTCAGCACAGGACATAATACGCATACATTTTAATCGTCGGGCATACACTCTTTAAGCCAAACCGTGCGCAGGAGCTGGTGCATGCTCGTTATCAGCTCCTCGCCACCGGACTTGAAGAGCTCTGCGGGCAGACCGTCGGCACCGCCTGCTTGTTGTTTTTCAGCCGCGATATTGCTCTTCTTACCTCGGCTTGACTTGGTGGTAGGCAATCTAAGCCGTCGTCGACACTTGGCGTGATAACTTCACGTGCGCTGCCTTCTGGAACCAGCAGTTGCTCTATGGTGGTTTAGATTATTTTGCGTATGAGTTAAGCTTTAAACACATTTCAACCAAACCACACTTTGTCCTTCAAGCGAATGTCATATGTAAATTATGCCGCTATAATTTCACTTTCCTCTTTGTACAAAATAACTTGAAGGTGACGATGAAATTCCCTACGAAAATGACATTCAAATTAACCCATTTAAAGCAAAACAAAGTGAAATGCGAAAATCTGCACAAGACTAAATAATTTAATAGAATTTCTTTAAAATGTTCTACCGCACACAACACGTGATCCATTTCAATGCTACAGAAGTACATACAGGGCACAAGGTGACAAGTGTAAGATGAGTCCTTAAAAAAAATCCTTGCATATTTCAAACGCCTGACAGATTATGAGTTTTTGCAATGGATTTAGACAGGCGTTGGTAATGTCTTCTGAATAAAAACCCCTTTTTTCCATTATCACATTTCTAAAATTATCTTTGAAAGATGCTTAAATTTCAGTAACCAATTAAAAAATTTGACCGTTTCCATATTTTTACAATGATTTTTGATGCTGGTCACATAACACATTATCCATAACTAATTACGTCTGTTTTTTTTTCTCTTGAAAACATAGAAATATTAATTTTCCAAAAAAAATAACAAAACCTTTAAACACAAGTTTTAAACTTTGACACAAACAAACAAATTGTATAAATATTTTATATAGAAAATAGAAAAGGAAGACAACCAAAGTGCGACGCAACGTGACTTATGTCAAGTGTTAAAATTTCAACACCTGCTGAACGCAACGCCAACGCAACCAAAAGTACGCTTGCCTTCGTCCGCTACTCCTCCTCCTCCTCCTTCTCCTTAGTCTTAGCCGCTCCAAGGGGTCATATTCAAATGGTTTAACAAAGAGCACAACGACGAACAAATGTTAAGTGTTACGAGTTCTACTTGTCGTGAAAGTGTTGGCTTACTTACACATTGTTTTGTAATCGGAAACCTCATCGAAATGCAAAAAAAAAACACGAGCAAAACACAAAACAAAACACAACCAAACAACAACAACAACAGTAAATTTTTAAAAGAAAACATTCATTCATGTACGCAAAGTTTGATACGAATATGAATGACATTCAAAAGGCTATGGCAACTGTAGCTCCATTTCCCTCCCACTCTCACAAATCTCTTAAAGAGGGGGGTTAGCAGACAACAACAACAACACTTGTTGTTTCTAATTGTTATCCTTTTAATTAAGTATGTACCATAAGTGTTATGTTTACTTTAACTTTAAACTGTTTGTAGGCTATAAATAATAATCCTTGTTATCCTTGTTGTGGTCTTCTACATTTACAGTTTGGCTAAAAAATGTCCTGTCTTCAAGCGTCATCATCAGCAATGAACAAAAGCACCATCAGCAGCAGCAGCAGCAATAAACGTCAATTTGTGCCGTTGCTATTGTTGTCGCTCATGTGGACAATGATGTTTACGGGGGCCATGGCACGTCCCAGTCTGGGATCACTGTTGACCAAACAGAATGATGTCTCCTCACAATTATTCCTGGAGGATTTGTTCGCAAATACAAATGGCGAAAATCTATATCATGAATTGGTATGTAAACAAATAGCAAAATAAGGAAGAAATATATGTATGTATGTATATTGTTAAATTACAAATCACACATCACTTATTGAATAGATGCATTGTTGTCATTACACAATAGATGCAATGGTGCAACTGTTTCATAATAAAAATTACACTTTTGGGTCGTATCAAAATATATACCCTCATCCCTAAGGGTGATGGTATAATTATTAGTTTTATAAAGGGACAACAGTTTCAGAGAGGGATTAAATTTAATAGTCCTTTACTGACCAATCTTCTACTTCTTTAATGGTAGCAACAACAGAAATCTGTAGCAGCACGTAGAAACGTATTCCAAACGCTTCGGTCTTTTGCGCTCCGTTCGTCACACCAAGCTTAGTCTACACCTCTTTTACCTGGTCCATCCATCGGAGCTTTGGTCGCTCCCTCCTGCGCCGCCCATATAGTTTATTGCCGAAGACTTTTCGATTCGGAGCGTTTTCGTCCATTCGTACAACGTGTCCTAGCCAGCGCATTCAGTCTATTTGAACGCGCTTGACTACGCCGATGTCGTTGTACAGCTCAAACAGCTCACGATTCATTCGACGACAGTACTCGCCGTTAATGATGATGGGTCCAAATAATATTGCGTAGTATTTTTCTCACGAAGACTCCCAGAAGAGATTAAACCGCTTATGTCATTACCCAGGATTCTGCGCTGTAGAGTAAGACAGGCAGGATTAGTGTCTGGTAGAGTTGGATCTTCGTTCGTCGAGAGAGGGCTTTATCATTAAAACGTTTACTCAGCGCATAGTAGTGGCGGTTTCGATCAATACTCGTCTCTTGATTTCCAGGCTGACATTATTATTTTTGTTTATGGCGGAGCCGAGGTGGACAAAATCATATACCACTTCAAAGTTATAGTTGTCAACGTTCACGCAGCGTCCCAGATGAGTGGACTCTTTGTTCGTTAAAACAAATAACTTGGTTTGTCCTTATTTACGCCAGCAACATGTTACTTTTGTTGAAGATTACACACTGTCGCCTTGTCTTATGCCGCGCTTGGTAAAAGTGGCTGCGTTAGATTTGTGCCTATTTTCACTGAAGTCTTCGTGTCAGTCAGTGTCATCCCGCAAAGTTGTATCAGCTTCGCGGGGATACTAAACTCTGTCATAGCATTAAGTAATTTCTGTCGTATCGGACTGTCGAATGCAGCTTTGTAGTCGATAAACAGATGGTAGGTGTCGATCTTTCTTGGGTCTTTTCCAGGATTTGTCGTAGTGTGAATATTTGGTCGGTCATGGATTTACTAGGTCTAAAGCCACACTGATAAGGTCCAATCAGGTTCGCTAAAATGGGCTTTTTTAGACTTTCACATAACACACTAGACAGGACCTTGTATGCGTTAGGTAAAACGTTGATCCCTCGATAATTGGTACACACACTTGGATCGCCTTTCTCAAGCACGGGACATAGGACACTCATATTCCAATCATCGGGCATACACTCTCTGAGCCAAATCGTGTTTATGAGCTGGTGCATGTATGTTACCAGTTCATCGCCGCCGGCTTTAAAAAGCTCTGTCGGTAGTCCATCGGCTCCCGCAGCTTAATTATTTTTAAGCCGTGCAATTGCCGTGCTGATCTCGTTTTGGCTCGGTGGTGGACAATAACCTCCTTCGTTGATGATTGGCGTGATTTCGTCACTTTTGTTGTCTTCGGCAACTAGCAGAGTACGAAAGTATCCCTTCACATTTGCAGCATACTCTGCGTGCCCGTGACCAGATATCCATCTCTGTCCTTACAGGTGGGGATCAATGTTCCAAAATATTAGCTTTATACCTTTTGTTAAAACTTTCGGCCTTCCCTGTAATTTTTAATATCCTGGCTCTCTCGTTTCTTCCATAGACGCTGCCTAAAGAGGCATTTCATCTCCCTTCTCTTCTGATTATAACGTTCCGTCAGTGCTCTTGTTACCATTGACTGCAGTTTTGCTTGTATACAACATCCTTTTCCTCAGACAATACGCTTTATTCTTTATCATACTAGGACTTGGCTAGTCATATTCAAGTATTGTAGTGGCGGCAGTGCTCATAAAATTCGCAATATGCTGTTACTGTTTGTCAGGAAAATAGAAATTAAGGAAATTGGTATGCATTAATTGAGAGAGAGTTCGTTGAAATAGGCATTGGCTATAACTACGGTATGCAGGCTTGCGATGTCTAGTTTCGTGTTGTTTACTAGGGTTGCACCCAACGCCCATAAAGCTTGAGACATTTCTTCCATCGATTACGACGTGATCAATCTGGTTTCTTGTCTTTTGATCGTGGGATAACCAGGATATCTTGATGCGGGAATCTGGTTTCACTTTCTACCATGTTTATTGCCGACGCGAAGCCTACGAGGCTGAATCCGTTATCGGAGTTATTGTTGAATATACGGAATTTTCGACTGCTGAGCATCTTCCCTTTCTATTTTAACATTATACAATGCTCCAAGAACAATTTGAATTTCCGAGCCAGGGCAGAGGTCATACATTTCCTTCGTATTTGTCTTTCGTTGGCGCTTGTATACAAGTAGCTTGATGTAAAAATATGTTGCCTTGAAGCAGATAATGGCTATTCGGTCACTTACAGGGTTAAACCACGAGACCAGATGTCGAAGTCTCTTGATGACTATGAATTCACATTCAATTTCGTGTATTTCTGCATGGCAGCTGTAAGAGATTTTACAATTCTTTTGTCTTTCGTGTGCAAGTCTCTCCCTTCGATGGCATTTCCGTATGGTGGTGATGACAGTTGGTTTTTGTCGGGGACATCCACCAACTGGACGGAGGCACCATGTCTGTAGAGAGTTCGGACATTCCATGTGCATATCCTTAAATCATGGTCCTTGTAAAGTTGGGAGGGTTCTTCTACCTATGGGGGGGGGGGTTTGTTTTTCATTTTCTTCTCGTTTTCATAAACGTTTTTTTTTTATTTAAGGAGAGTGTCTTAATAGGCCACCACGCACGATCCTAGTTTCTTTGGGCTGTCAAAGCCACTTAGAGAGCCTTTTTGATGAGCAGCATCGCATCGGTAGTAGCATGCCGTTTAGGTTACTCAATATTGCGCCTTCTCACATTTGTTACCACTGAATGGATGTTCAATGGCATTGCCCAGGGTATACGTAATCTGTGGGATGTTGTGATCTGCTTGGAAAGAATCCTGATTATTGATCATGAATGACGATCACAAAACTCTAATTATAAAATCCCCTATACCCCTAGTTTTATCTCTCTAGGGCTAAAATACAGTATTGCTACGCCCCCTCCGCCCACTGATCGAAAATACAAATTTCGTCTGAAAATTTTAATCAATCCTGCCAAGTACTAACAGTGTACCAAATCCTACCTCTCTATGACATAAATACAGTTTGGCCACGCCTCCTCCGCCCACTGATCGAAAATAAAAATTACATCGTCAAATTTAAACCTGAAGTGGCAAGAACTATCTGTGTACCACATTTTATCTCTCTAGCTCTAAAAACCAGTAAGAAAGTTTCAGTCGGGAAACCCGACTTACATATACCCTCACCCTCAGTAATACATAAAATTTTCTAGCATATTCATATTATTACTAGATAACTAAAGTGGGCAAAGCAGTACATTTGTATGGGAGGTACCAGAAGGGGTGTGGCTAGACTTCCAATTTTTTCTCCAAAACTTTATCCTGCTTTAGTTTTACAAAATACAGAATTTGGACAGAATTCGCGGTTTGGGTGTATTAATATTATTATTCCATCTCTAAAGTGGGCGGAATGGTACATTTGTATGGGAGATACCGGAAGGGGTGTGGATAGACTTTCAATTTGTTCTCTAAAACTTTATGCTGTTATAGCTTAACAAAAAACAGAATTTGGGCACGATCGCGTTGGATGTATGGATATTATTACTCGATTTTTTGTATGGGAGGTAACAGAAAGAGCGTGGGCATGTAGCCCATTTGTAATACTGTAACTAGTTTTCGGGAAACATTTTCCGTGCAAAGTTTCAAAACAGTTGGTTGGGTCTTTCGAAAGTTATCGTGCGCACTAGCCGGACAGACGGACATGGCTCAAACGACTTAAAAAGTCATGAATCGAATATGGTTCAAAGTAACTTATTGTCTAAAGTGACTCCATCTATGTGTTACACTTTCGTGTCGTATAAAATGATATATACCCTCCTAACCGTAGTGTGAGGGTATAAAAAGTTATGCCACTCCCACTCCATCTAGCCTATGATAATTTCCATATAGGACTTTCTAAAGCGGAATCTATAAAGAAAGTAAGTTTTTATACCCTCACCCTACGGGTAGAAGGTTATTTATCATTTGATACGACCCAAAGGTGCAACACATGGAAGGAGTCACTTTAGACCCTAGGTTCCTTTGAACCAAATTCGATTCATGATCGTTTGAGTCATGTCCGTCCGTCTATCTTTCAGTGTGGCTGGTACGCACGATAACTTTCGAAAGACGCAACCAAATGTTTCGAAATTTTGCACGATTTAATATTTCCCCAAAACTTCTTACGGTATTGCAAATGGGCTACATGGCCTCGCCCCTTTTGGTACCTCTCATACAAATACATCATTCTGGCCACTTTAGAAATTGAGTAATAATATCAATACACCCCATGGGATCGTAACCAAATTCTGTATTTAGTAAAGCTATAACAGAATAAAGTTTTGCAAAAAAAATTTTAAGTCTAGCCACGCCCCTTTTGGTACCTCCCATGCAAATGTACCTTTCCGACCACTTTAGAGATGGGGTAATAATAGCAATAAATCCAACGCGATCGTTCCCAAATTCTTTATTTAGTAAAGCTGTAGCAGGATACAGTTTTGGAGATAAGAACTGGAAGTCTAGCCACGCCCCGTCTGGTACCTCCCATACCCAACTGGTACCGCCCGCTTTAGAAATCGTTTAATATTATTAATAAACCTAACGCGATTGTGCCCACATTCTGTATTTAGTAAAGCTCAAGCAGGATAAAGTTTTGGAGAAAAAATTGGAAGTCTACCAGCGCCCTCCCATACAAATGTATCACTCCACCCACTTTAGAAATTGAGTAATAATATCAATATAATACAACATTTTATGTTTTACTGAGGGTGAGGGTATATGTAAGTCGGGTTGTCAAACTGAAACTTTCTTACTGGTTTTAAATATTTTTTTTAGTTCGTTTTATTGTAAATAGGAATTTTAGATATATTGAGGGCGAAGAAATGGGCGTTTACAAATTTTCTTTCTGTAAAAATCTTACTCAGACTTTTACGAACATTTCAATAAAATATTCAAATTGGTCCACGAGTGATGTGCTTACCAACGCACATCAAATAAATTATTATTTTAATATTTTAAATGTTCTCTTATTTTTTCATTTCAGAAAAAATATCATCACAAATCTCCCAGCTACCTGTCCAAATGGCCCGGCCTACGGGATCTTGTGCTGACCATCGATTATGATGACTATTCTCCTATGGCCATGGACAGCAATGAGATGCTTAATAACAAACTGTTTGAACGTTTGCGTCAGTTGACCTCTTCCAATGGTGATCTATTCGAAGATGTTCGTGAGGAAACGGAAGACCTAACCAATGGTCCAATGAAATCCTCCAAAGTAGCAGTAAATCAAAATCAATTTAAGGAACACAATGCCAAAAAGAATGTACAATGTGAGTATTTTCGCTAAGATTGAGATGCATGAGAATGATATTCGAACTTAATTGAAATTATTTAATTTTCTTTAAATTATTGTTTTGTGTATTTTTTGTTTGTTTTTTTGTATTTTTTTTTATATGTATATGCATGGAATGTTAGTTCGTCAACAATGTAAGTTGAATTTTATGTAAAACATTTCTAGTAATTCATAACTCTACCGGCAAGGGGAGTTTTAACTTAAATTGCACAGAAGATAAGGAAATTTTGTAATTTTGAAAAAAAAAAATAAAAAAAAATCTAGTCAATATCGGCTAAAAAATTTGCATGTTTACTTCTGGATTTAAATTTCCTTATAACCCGCAGTGACTGTCGCGCTTTATGCAGCCACCTTTCAAATGCATAAATCGAGTCACCACTGTTTGCACGTATATATGTATTTTATAAATGTCGAATTTCTTAACATTTTTGAGTGATGTCCCATCTAATGTACTCATTAAATCATAGCTCCTCTCTGTGTTTTTATAGATATGTCGCCGTGTCACTTTAAAATCTGCAATATGGGACGCAAACGAGACGCCCGTCTCTTCACCAACAATTAAGATTATTGAATACAGGTCTTGGCAAAGTTAAGTGGAAAAGTGGTTTCACCAATTATTCAAAGACGATCGGAACACCTCTCATCATCTCAGCAAACAATAATATAAAAATTACAAAAAAGTATTTATCTTTTTTTTTATTAAACTACTCTAGTTTTACATATATATATACTATACTTGCTATATACTACTATTTATTTAGAAACCCCCCCTGAAAATTATTTGTTAATTTTACGAACAATGAAAACCTCAAAAGTATTTATTAAAATGTAACCATGTCCTCTGCCTGTTAAAGTGGGGTGGGCGGAAACAATTAAACAAATCACAATTGTAACACTGTAACAACAACAAAAACAACAAAAAGTGCTAAATGTACATAAGGAACCTCTGCAAACACTGACGAAGATAATTGAATTGACATATTGTTTTAATAGATTTAAGAACAGTGAAATGATTTGAATGTATTGAACATGATTTTATTGTTGTTTTATGTTAGCAACATTAGTGTTAAACAGCAACAACTCTACATAGATTATAGAAAATATCTACTAAACAAATGTAAAATTGCAAAACATCAAAAATAAAAAATGTATTTTCAAATTGAAACCAAACAATTGTTTTGAAAAGCAACGATTTTGTGTCACTTGAATGCAAAGAGAAATATTTTATTAAAGGATATGTGACATATGGTTTTAAATATATTTGAATGTCTGTGTAAGGTATTCCCACACGTACATATAATACGACTATGAATACATTTAACTGCTGCAATACTTAATAAAAAGTCAAAAATATATGGAAATATAGCAACTTTTAAAAAATTTGAGTTTAAATGAAATATGTATGTTTAAATATGTGGGGGGAGATAGAGGTGAATCGATGCAAATAAGTTTCCATAACCAACAACCGTTATTATAGAGAACTTTTTGAAATACAATCATCAGCAATTTGTTCATCGTCAGAAGTATCCCAAAATGCCATCAAAATTTTATAGACTTATATTGTTTCTTCTTGTATAAATAACACAGTACAACATTTTTCAGCTCATTGATTTTGGACTCAATTCTAAGAACTACACGTGAAAGTAGCTCCAAAAAGAAGAAGTTCTGCATCATTCGTTTTGTCAAGTTACATGCCATAATAATTTAATATCGATTTGAAGTTAGTTAGTACCGCATAGGGGAATTTGTCACGTTTTAGGCTTGGCTTGTTTGACATAACTCGAGAACCACACTAGTCCGATATAGCTGAAACAAATTTAAAACCAGTAAGAATGTTTTACATGTTTTACTTACATATACCCTCACCCTCAGTAAAACATAACATTTTCTATTATATTAATATTATTACTCGATTTCTAAAGTGGTCGGAGTGGTACATTTGTATGGGAGGTACAAGAAGGGGCGTGTCTAGACTTCCAAATTTGTTCTCCAAAACAAAAACAAACGTGGCTAGACTTACAATATTTTTTCCAAAATTTTATCCTGTTATAGCTTTACTAAATGCAGAATTTGGGTACGATCCCGTTGGGTGTATTGATATTATAACTTGATTTTTTAAGTGGGCGGAATGATGTATTTGTATGGGAGGAACCAGAAGGAGCGGGGCCATGTAGCCCATCTGCAATACCGTAAGTAGTTTTGGGAGAACGGAAAGTTATCGTGCGTACCAGCCGGACAGCCAGACAGACAGACGGACATGGTTCAAACGCCCTAAAAAGTCATAAATCGAATTTGGTTCACAGAAACCTAGGCTACATGGTCACACCCCTTCTGATACCTCCCATACAAATGCACCATTCCGCCCACTTTAGCAATCGAGTAATAATATCAATACACTGAATGCGATCATGCCCAAATCCTACATTTAGTAAAACTATAGCAGGAAAAAGTTTTGGAGAGAAAACTGGAAGTCTAGTCACGTCACATCTGGTACCTCCCATACCCATCTGGTACCGCCCGCTTTAGAAATCTATAAATATTATTAATAAACCTAACGCGATCGTGCCCAAATTCTGTATTTGGTAAAGCTCAAGCAGGATTAAGTTTTGGAGAACCAGTTTGGAAGCCTAGCCATGCCCCTTCTGGTACCTCCCATACAATGCACCATTTCGCCCACTTTAGGGATGGAGTAGTATTATTGATTCACCCAATACGATGGTGCCCAAATCCTACATTTAGTAAAATTAAAGCAGGACAAAGTTTTGGAGAAAAAACTGGAAGTCTAGCCACGTTCAATCTGGTACCTCCTATACCCATCATGTACCGCCCACTAAGGAAATCGATTAATATTATTAATAGATCCAACGCGATCGTGACCAAATTCTGGTTTTAGTAAATCTCAAGCAGGATAAGGTTTTGAAGAATCAATTTGGAAGCCTAGCCACGCCCCTGCTGGTACCTTCCACACAAATGCACCATTCCGCCCACTTTAGAGAAGGATTAGTAATTTCAATACACCCAACGTGATCGTGCCCAAATTCTGTATTTAGTACAGCCCACACGCGTTCCTATTTGACTATTAAATATCAGCGTGAAAAAAATACAATTCCTTCACAGAACATTGGTAATAGGATTTACAAAGAACCTGAACTTTGACCTCTTTTGGGCACATCTTTGGAAATAGTTGTCCGAACTTACTTAAATTTCCTTCATGTATTTTTTTCCCCTAATGAAACAATATTCCGCTCGGGCTGCCGCAAAAATCGATGTTGGATTTTTGGTCGGTCTGAAAACCGCCCCGGTGTAGATTTTGGAATAGCCAATGTTTGAGCGCGATTGGAGTATTAACCCTTGCCGCTGGGGACTTAAAAGCTTTTAAACTCCTAATGCCACGTTTAGGAGGAATAACTCAGAAACGACTAGTCCAATTTTGCTGAAATAAAAATCCGAAATTTAAGAATTAAAATTTCCTTTGCAAAATCAACATTTGTAATTAAAAGTTGTTATTAAATTTATGAAAAAAATAAAAAAATTTCCTACAAATTCAAATTAAATTTTTTCAAATTTTGAATTTTTTAAGTTATTTGAATTTGAATTTTTTAGGATATTTATGTTCTAAGCAACTGTTGGGGGTTGCAAAAATATTGGGGGCCCGTCATACATTTGACTCCTTTAGGGACAGCTTTGTGGCAGTAAGAGCGGTGGGAGCATATTTCATATAAAACTTTAATTTTTGTAGGGATTCCTTAGGGATTGCAGATGTAGGTATGTTTGGGGTAAATATTATGAGGAAAAAAAGACCGGGGATCGGTCACACATTTTATACCTCTATGGGGCGATTCCGAGGCAGTTACGGGTCTTGTTGTGGATTTTTTCACCTTCCAACCACTTTGAACAAAGCTAGAGATGGTATTCGAAATTCGTACCTTTTAGGGGTACAAAAAAACCAAAAAGCGATAAAATGTTACAATCGCCCAGAATAAACGGCTAAAGGTAGAGTCGCAAAAATTGAAGACAATATTTATTTTACTGTGTGACATTTGATATGAAGAAATTTTTCGAAATTTGTACTTTAGGGGTAAAATTGCCGATAAAGGGATAAAACTAGTACTATCGCCCAGACCAAACGGCAAAAGGTAGAATCACGAAAATTTATAGAAACTGTATTTCAGCCATAGAGAAATAAAATTTGATATACATATAGTACTAGGCAACACAAATATGAATATGCATTTTAACTCAGTGGGCGGAGGGGGTGTGTCAAAACAGTATTTTAGCCCTAAAGAAATAAAATTTTATACACAGATAGTACTCGGCAACACGAACATGAATATGGTGACAAAATTAAAATTTCGATTCAGTGGGCGGAGGAAGTGTGGCGATACTGTATTTAGTCCTAATGAGAAAAAATGTCATACCCAGATAGAACTCGACAACACGAATATGAAGGTGCAAACGAAATTTTAACTTTGGACTAGTCCTAGTCCTAGAGAGATACAATTTGATATCCAGATAATACTCGGCAACACGAATATGAATGTGCGGACGACATCTTAATTTTACATCAATGCGCGGAGGGGATGTGGAAATACTTTATTTTAGTCCCAGGGAGATAAAATTTTATACTTCGATAGTACTCGGCACTTCAGGTTAAAATTTGAAGACAACATTTTTATTTCCAATTAGAGGGCGCAATACTGTTTTAGTCCTAGAGAGATAGCGTTTGATATATGTATAGATAGCATATGGCACTAAAATTACAAATTTTCGATCAGTGGGCGTGGTTAATCTGTATTTTAGCCCTAGAGAGATACAATTTGATACACAGGTAGTACACGGCACTACAGTTCCCAATTTTATATTTTCGAACTGTAGGCAGATCGGGCGTGTTTTTTATTCCCAGAGAGATGAGATTTGATACAAAGAAAAAAATCGGCGTATTAGATAAGAATATGTAGATGAAATTTTAATTTTCGATCAGCGGACGGATGGGACGTGTTCACCAGATTGTCAGTTTTTTGTGACAAGTTCTATAAGTTAATAAAAGTATTGTCTTAATTAAAAAAATTTACAATGGATTCCGATACGCAAAGTACTTTTGTTGTAACAAAAAGTACTTTTATTGTACCAACAAGTACATTAATTGTACCAAAAGCACAATTTTTTGTACCGGAAAGTAAATTTGTTGTACTAAAAACAAAATTTTGTTGTACCAAAAAGTACATTTATTGTATCAAAAACTACGTTTTTGTACTAAAAATAAGAATTTTTTGTACTAAAAACTACAGTACAAGAAGTACTTTTTTGTGTCAAAAAGTATAATTTATTGGACCTAACAGTACTTTTATTGCACATTTACTGTACAAAAAAGTAAATTTATGCTATAAAAAAATTTTTTAAATGGTGCCAAAAAATAGAACATATTGTACCAAAAAGTACTTTTATTGTACACAAAGAGCACTTTCATTGTAGCGTATTTAAGGGGTCAGCTGAAATTTAGTTTGCAAGCTTCTATTCACTAAGCGATGTTTAAGTTCAAAGATGTGCAAGATCAGACAACTACTCCCGCTTCCCATACAGATTCCCCTATTTTGGGGATCTGTCTCTGCGATTGCAGTCGTAGTTTAAGAGTTATCGAGCTGAAATTTGTATGCAAGCTTCTATTCTCTTAGCGGAGGTTAAGTTCTAAGATGAGCAAGATCGGACAAAAAATTCTTACAGACAGAAGGACACCTCCAGAAAATGGTGTATGTGCAAGGGAATAACCGCGAGGTGCCTTGATTCGGATTTTTCAGATATTGCACTTATTAGTAATAAAACTACTACATCTTTAGAAATTAAACATTTTAAAATAATTTGTTAAAGAAAATTTTTATACTATATCAATTTTTGTACTATATTTATAATCAAATTGGTGTTATTGGAAGCCTAAAAACCGCATTCATAGTTCCGTATTTTTATGTTACTTTTCCTATTACATTTTTAACCCTACCTTATAAAAAAAAATTTAAGTACACAAATTTGCGTATACATAATTTAAAATTTTTTATTTAAAGTATTATTTTATATTATAGTTTTTTTCTCTCTTATAATTAAAAAATTTATAATTACTTTTAAAATTAATAAAAAAAAATATTTATATAATTAAAAAAATTATTCGTACCACAATTGTAGAATAATTTCACATTGAAATTTCTTTTTGAAAAGATAAAAATTATAATTTCATTTGAAAAAAATAAAAACAATATACAACAATATAAATCTTAAGTCTTAAAATTTTAAAATAAAACAAACATAATAACTCTAAAAATATATGTTGATATTTATTTGGAAATGATTTATCAAAAAAGAGGCAGTTTACTCGATATAACATTTGGAATATACGATAGAAGGAGGAACGGGAGGGCGGATGGATGTAAGTGCATATTTATAGTAGATCATATATATTTTAAACATAATGACAAATAAAACAGCAGCATCATTAAAATTAAACTAAAATAAATATAAGCTTTTATAAATTGTAAACAAAATGACTAACAAATTTTCTCGGCAATATCTTAAAATGTTAACATTTTAATGAGCTCAAAATTAATGTGATTTTCTTTTTAAGAAAATCATTTAAACAAAATTATTAAACAGAGGAACAAAAGCGTAACGTTAAATTATCTCGTCTCTTTAAAATTACAACTCAATCAAGTTTTCTCATGTGGAGATGAACGAGTGATTTTACACAAGGAATTGAGGGGGGTCGGTCGGTCGGTCTTATGTTTTTTTTTTTTGATTGGTGGTATGAAGTGATTATTGGCAGATTTCTGGAAATAAAGATAAAATTTTTGTATTATTATTGTATGGATAATTTTTAGGTTTTGTTTATCAATATTTGTTTAATTTGCTGACGGGCAATATTGGGGGGCATAGAAGCAAATATTTTGCCGCACCTGCAAGACACTTGTCTTCTCATTGAGATGCTTGTTATTTGTCTTTGGCAGTGCAATTTTTTAACAGTTTGTAAACCCGCATGTCAACAAAGAGTGGCTGCATATTGAAGAACTGAGTCACCAATCGTCTTGAATGTCATTACATTTGTCTCATTGTCTTTGCGCCATGAAGTGCCAGTAAGAACTTGTGTACCAGGTTTTTACTTTGTCCTTGTACAGTTGAAAAGCTTGAAGAATATATGGAGTTTGAAAAAAAAAACTTCCCCGAAAATTTTGGGATTCTGTACCAAAGGGATCCGTTTACCATCAACACAGAAGTCTAATTACTTTCTTACCTCCTATATTAAAAAAGTTGTTGTTGTCTTCAAACCGATTTAAAATTTATCGGCACTCAATCCTGCATTATCATACAATCATTGTTGGCAACTCTGTTACGTTCCTTTGTAGACTACAAGCTTTGTGTCAAGGATTGCTAGTTGTTGTTGTTTTTGCGTTTTAACCACCATTTTCTTCCAAGAGATGGCGCCAGTTGGTTTTATTGATTTATTTTCAAAATGTTGATAACTCTTTGTTCTTAGTCCTTGCGCAATCTGGATTTTTTTTTGTAGTGGAAGCATCTAGGATGGGTTTTGTTGGCTGAAGAACTCGAAAGTATTAGAAAAGTAATTTTTCATCGATGTTGATGCCAGTACACCGGCCGAGAATCGAACCCGGCATCTTCGGATTGCAATTGTACGCTGCTTCCAATGAGCTATCGAATTAGTAAATAGTGACGGCGATTACTATAATTTATGTTCCTGAAAAAGTTTTCTCTGGTGGCTAGATAGTTAACGCCTGACGAGAAAATTGTATAGTCATCAAATTGCAACAATATTGAGACTCCTTGGAAAGTGCTGGTATCTCCAAAAGATAAAGATTGAAGGGTATGGGAAAAAGTACACCTCTTTATAGTACGCCCATCTTCATCTTTTGGCACTTAGATTTTTGCCTCGGAACTCGACCACCTGTCTGCTATCCAGGTATTTGCTCAACAAAACAACATGAGCATTGATATGCAGTATGTGGCAAGAGATTATAAAGGTTAAGATCTGAAAATTTTCATTTTCAGTTCAGCTGATTTGAAGGAATTGTACACCAGTCTCACTCGGGATTCTTGGCTCTCCGTGCAGTTACTCTTATATCCGCATTGTCATGCTTTAGCCGCGAGTTTACTATGTATTTTGTTTAATACCAGATAGACATCCTATTTTAGACCATAGCTTATATATCACGACAATGTCCGTTGACAAGACAATCAATCCGATCGTCAGTGGGAATGACAAATGTTTTTTGGGACTAAAATAAGAATCAAATAACATAACAAGTGTATTCCCATGATGTGGACTGAGCCTTGAGATCAAGTTTCGGGCTTTACTCCATAATTCCAAAGCTAAACACACAATTCGATACACTAATTTATCTCGGGCAATATGACATGACCATCATAATGAAAATTTACCTGTAACAGTGTGAGCTATATAGCTTAAGGTCTTATACTTTTAAATAGTTCGTCACATACGTTATATCTTTCTAAATATCATATTTGGTGCAAAGTAAAAAACTCAACTTGAAAAGTAGAGTTTGGCGCAATTTTTGTTTAATATGTTACCCGTCAAGCAAACCCTTAAAAATGCTCCAAGTCCACCGAGTGGGCAGTTTAACCTCAAATATTGATAAACACTCAACCTTCTGCTGACATATTTCAAACTTACCCCTTCGCCAGCAACATGTTATCGTCTTATCGCAATGCCACAAATTTTCCCTAGCCTTCCTATTTCCTTGTGCTTTTGTCAGACGATGGACGTCTAGTTGAACTTAACTTTCGCCTATCTCCGCCAGAACTTGTTGTAGTTCCTTTTCGATAGTTTTCTTGCGGGCCACCTTGTCGAGTTGATCTTTTTCGGGTTTCTTTAGAGCTCCACTTTTGATTTTCTTTTCAATCTCTTCGATTTCTCGCAATTTCTTCTGCAGTTTTTTGCATTTCTTTTGCAGATCCTGCGTTTCCTCCTCTAATTTCAGACTGTTTTCGAGATTTTTACTTAAGGCCTCCACGGACTTGGTGCCGTTGGTCGTGGCGGTTGATTTGGCTTTTTGTCCATTAGCTGCAGAGGCGTTGTTGGTGTTGGACTTTGTTGTAATATTTGTGTTGGCGGGTAATTTTAGCACTCCAGGTATTTGCTGCTTATTGGCAGTAGCAGCGGCGGCTGCAGCTGCCTCTTTTTTGGCCTTAGCTTTTTCCTTCTTTTCACGTTCCTTTTTAGCTGCCTCTACTACTTCAGGACATAGACCAGGCGGTAATCCCGTCCTCTTTTGGGCGAATTGTTTACCTTTGCTCTCGTACAGCGGCACTTCCTCTTGAGGCACATAGCCATCTTTAACCCGTCGAGCTTTGCGCCATGTGCCATCGGGTCGCTGGGAAGCTGGTATAAATGTACCTGTAATACATGTGTGTTTTGTTTAATGTAAAACTAAACGTAATTGGAAATTCACACGTCAAACCTTCATTGCTTGTTGAGTAACTGGTCATGGCTAGACGTGAGCAAGTTCCCTCGTTTTGCCAAAAAAAAACCTCAAATATACCAAATTCAAAGCACAACAAAAAAATCACACACACTGAACTGCTGCTACAGATGGCCTTGGCTTTATAAATAATGATAAAAACTTGTTAGAGGTTTTATGTTCTGGTCCGACCCGTTTTGTCTTTTTGTTCTTGTACTTTTGTTAAGAAAAATGCGTTATTTTGCTTAAGTTATTTATTCAAAATGCAATATTTTTAAGAATAATTGCATAGAACTGCAAATTATTCTACGCTTTTTTTTATTGAGGTAAACACAACAGCTGTCGGTGTTGCCAGATGATGTTGTTGAGTGTGTGTGTGAAAAATGTCAAGACACAAGAGAGATACCACCTTGTTCAGGTATAAGGAGGTGCGCGCAGTATAGAGATAACTAAAATCACAATATGTAACTGGTTTTGATAGGGCTTTGTTACCATAAACCATAAAAAGTTCCGATTAAACTCTTTAGACGACATTGCAAATGACCGGAAACGCTACAAATCAAAAGAATACATCAGCCAAAAAAAAATTAAATGTAAATTAACTGTTTAATGGAGCAAATACATAAATGCCTTTCATATAAATGTAAACAAAATAAATAATGTAATAATAAACTGTTTATATTATTTATGATATAACTATGTAATTCATCATAAATATTTATAAAAAATAAATTACAATAATTAATTTATATCTTCGGTAAATTTTAAAAATTAATAATAATCAAATAATATAAAAATATAAAAAAACATTTATATTTTATTGCCGTATAATTAAGAACAAACCTTTTCAAAAACTTAATTTAATATAATTCGTCATAATTGTTAATTTTTAAGAAAGTAAATTGTTTTTTTTTTTTGGTTTACTACTTCAAATAATGGGGTAAACATAGGATTTTTCAAAAATAAAACACATTATATATAAAGAATTTGAATTTTCTTTAAAAAAAAGTTGCGTGGCAAACCCAGAGAGATCCCTGCCAATTACTACTCACAGAACTCCATAGTCGTGGTACTACTGCGGACGGAATACCTCCACGTGGTGACGCCTAGAAACGTTGCTTCGACACCCATCAGAGCACGGCTAACTGTGAGGGGCGAAACCTAAAACTTAACGTCTTACCCAGAATGTTCAGCTATAATAAAATCCAGTCAGGAGGAGAAAACTGCGACATGGTGCGTGGTAGTTCTCCATACATAGTGATAGTTCAATTAACACCTAAACATACAGTTTTCGGACCAACTGTCCCCTTTTAAACTAGTATAAAATAAGTTCTGAAATTCTAGGCTAGTTGAGCGTCTTCTTTGAACTAGTTTGAAACTAATTATAAATATGTTAAGAATAACTTTTACAAAATTTGTCCTTTATAACTAGTCCTTTTTACAAAATATGTCGAAATGTATTTTTTCTTATTCATCAACTATTAACGTTTAATTGGTTTAAAATTCGATAGTTTGGAACTAGTTTTTTGGGAATACTTCAGAATTCCATACTTTTAAAATAGTACGTTTTTTGACTAGTTTGAAGAGTCCCAACAGAAAATTTTATATTCTTTTCTTTAATATTTGTAAATTTTTTGATTATTGTGTTGGAAATTAATAATGTATTATATATATTGAAAGTTTACTTACAATTTGTATCGGCTGCGAAGCTTTCTATACAATTCAGAAAAGCCAACGGAACTAAAAAGATATAAAACAAAGGAAATATTTATTGATAACATTAACACAAATTATTTATTATAAATTTACTTATTATAAATTATTAATTATTAAAAATAATTAGGAAAATATCTTGAAAGTATCTTATTTAATTTTAGAAGAAAATTAAAATAGTTTGAAATTAATATTTTTTGTTGTATTTGTGTCTTAATGGAAAAATAAACTTATACTGTGAAATTTCAAGTTAATTTAGAAAACCCGTGTTTTATTCAAAAATAATACAAAATTTAAAATAATTACTGGCTTCTGAAGTAAAAAACAACTTCTACAGGAAAATTCTTAGTAGATTCAGAAAAACTGTATTTATTTTGACAATAACACAACAACAAGTTAGCTAATACGTAACACTATACCAAGGATAACATGGCAAATATTCACAAATTGTCAAAAAAGTGTAAACATTCTCAATGTTTTATTGTAAAGTAAGGTGCGCCAGTGTTTTTCGCAAAATTACGCTATAGGCGAATATTTTACATTGAAAAAATATTCAAGTAAAGCCGCAGCGAATACTTTAAAACCGCACATTGTCTCGAACTGTGCTGCAAGTTCGAGTTTCAAGTTGTATATTGATTGAAATACATTGAAAAATGCTGTAAGTACCTCGTCTGGACTGCACTATAAATTTTAAATGTTAACGGTAAAATACTTATAAGAATGAGATTTTTCCCCCCTGTGGCAACACTAATAGCTGCCTTCAGTGTCAGCAGGTGATATGACAGAGTGATTCACATGTACCCAGAAAATGATAATCCAGAAGTCCCCAGACTGTATAGTAAGAGGGGAGCTAAAATGTGGTGAGTTTATTGAATACGTTAAAAAATATAGTTGAGTTGTAGAAGAGTGGCGACAAGAGCGCCAAAGAAATTAAACGGAAACAAAGTTGAAATTTTTAAATTATCAAATTGTAAATAAATGTAAAAAAAAGTACTACAGAAATATTTAATCTGAAATGTTCTTTCTTCGATATTTAATTCTTTGTAATAGTTTTATACAGAATTATAGCTATTACAAAAACAGTTGTCGTATGTTAATATTTGTACATAAAATGTAAGTGCAAACAAATGTATACCATACCCAAAAATTAAAATTTTCCAATATAAAAAAAATAAAAATTAAAATTTTAAACAAAAAAAATTTGCTTTTAAATTCTAGGGAGATATAAAAAAGAAAATGAAATAATTTATAAACAAAATTATTCAAAAAACAAAAAATAGTTAAAATAGAACCATTGATAAATAATTAACAAAAACATGCGATTGGTTCGATAGGACATAAATTAACAAATCCAGTTGGGCCGTATGTAAGATACACGAATCAGAAATTATAATTCCTTTTCAGTTGATGAGATACATTGCTGATTTAACGGATAATTCGATAAATAAAATTGCCGCATTTGGGTTGATGAGCAATCCAAAGAGATTGTCGAACAACCATTACATACACATTGCAAGTTACCGGTGGTAACGTTGAAAATAGAGTGTTTGAAAGATGGACCTTACGAATATCTATCTATCTTAAAAGAGGTATACGTCACAGATTGTTCTTTGTGGTGTAAATTAAGATATTGAAGTCTTTAAATTAAAATTAAAAAAAAAGTTCTAAATGAATCATCCTTTTCAGCAATAAATTCAGTTGCAAATACGTATTAAGTTAGCTCGAAAACAAAATTTTAAAATAAAAAAATTGACAAATTACATTTATTGGCGTACTAATATTTGTTTATCAAGTTTTATCCGTAAATAGGTCGAAATCTTTATTTATAGTGTCCAGCTCTTTCTACGTACAAAATGTTATTACTCTGGACTTTTGCCATGCCCCTTTCCGCCCTCGGATCAAATATACCAATTTTTGTCTGAATTATAGTGTGTGTATTGACGGGAACTGTCTCTTGGCTAACCTTTACTGTCTAGACTTAAAAAACACATTTGCCACGCCCCTTCGCGCACTAATTGAAAATAAAAGTTTTGGCTGCACACTCACAATTGTAGTACCTAGTGTAACCACGATCTTCCGTATTGTTTGCATATTCATATAGTTATGTGTTGCCATGTAATATCAGTGTATAAAGTTTTATCACTCCACCTTTACCGAATAAACAACTAAGAGTCGAAATTTAAAAAAAAATAAATTAGCCTGCAATAGACTGTACAACATTTTTCAAATCATTTGAGACGACCCAAAAGTGTAACACACAGAAGGAGTCATTTTAGACCGTAGGTTTCTTTGAACCAAATTCGATTAATGACTTTTTAAGTCGTTTGAGCCATGCCCGTCTGTCTGGCTGTCCGGCTGGTAAACACGAAAACTTTCGAAAGACGCAAACAAATGTTTTGAAGTTTTGCACGAGTTAATATTTCTCCAAAACTACTTACGGTATTGCAAATGGGCTATATGGCCCCGCCCCTTCTGGTATCTCTCATATAAATACATCATTCCGCCCACTTTAGAAATCGAGTAATAATACCAAAATACTAGACACCAAATTCTGTGGTAGTAAAGCTCAAGCAGGATAAAGATTTTGAAAAAAAATCTGGAAGTCTAGACACGCCTCTTCTAGTACCTCCCATATAAATGCACGTCTCCGCCCACTTTAGAGTAATAATAGTAATAATATTAATACACCCAATGCGATCGTACCCAAATTCTGTATTTAGTAAAGGTAGGATAAAGGATAAAGTTTTGGAGAAAAAACTGGAAGTCTAGCTACGCCCCATCCGGTACCTCCGATACCCATCTAGTACCGCCCACTTTAGAAATCGGTGAATATTATTAACCTAACGCTATCGTGCCCAAATTTCGTATGTAGTAAAGCTCAAGCAGTATAAAGATTTTGAGAAAAAAAATCTGGAAGGTTAGACACGCCGCTTCTGGTACCTCTCATACAAATGTACCACTCCGCCCACTTTAGAGATGGAGTAATAATATCAATACACTCGACACAATCGTGCCCAAATTCTGTATTTAGTAAAGGTATAACAGGATAAAATTTTGGAGAAAAAACTGGAAGTCTAGCTACGCCCCATCTGGTACCTCCGATACCCATCTAGTACCGCCCACTTTAGAAATCGGTGAATATTATTAACCTAACGCTATCGTGCCCAAATTTCGTATGTAGTAAAGCTCAAGCAGGATAAAGATTTTGAGAAAAAAATCTGGAAGGTTAGACACGCATCTTCTGGTACCTCTCATTCAAATGTACCACTCCGACCACTTTAGAGATGGAGTAATAATATTAATACACTCGACACGATCGTGCCCAAATTCTGTATTTAGTAAAATTATAATAGGACCGGCCGTGGCATAGTAGTTAGAACACGCGACTACCATGCGGGAGATCGCAGGTTCAAACCTGGCTCCAGTCATCTTAAAAAAAGAAAAAAAAAAAAATAAAATTTTCTTTCATTGTCGGCTCCCCTCGAATGTTGTCGACAGCAACATCGCAGTATCAAGCGTCGATTCAATCGTCGTGTCTAGTAAGAGCTTCTCAAACAGTGACGTTCGCATTCGTCGATAAACAAGTAGGTGCCGTTAGTTGTGAATCTAAAAATAGAAAGCGTGTTAATTCACAACAACGCGAGAAGCTATCCCATACCTCATTCATGAGGTGGAAAGGGAAATTAAGTTTAAGTTATAATAGGAAAAAGTTTAAGAAAAAAAATTTGAAAGTCTGGTCACGCCCCTTCTAGAACCTCCCATATAAATGCATCTCTCCGCCCACTTTAAAAATCGAGTAATAATATCAATATAATAAAAAAAAAATTTGTGTTACTAAGGGTGAGAGTAAATGTAAGTCGGGTTGCCCGACTGAAACTTTCTTACAGGTTTTTACTAATTTATACTAAATCCTGCGAATACATTTTTTTAATATAGTACTCTTTCAGCGCTTTAGAACACTAAGAGTACAAATTAACTTTTCTGTTTCTTTCTTGTTTTTTTTTGGCGTAGTCACTGTGAAAGACCATCTAAAAAAAACTATTTTGAAAGTTGGGAGAAAATTGCCCAGAAAAATACATGCATTCATCACATCCAAAAAACGAAAAGTTTCGATGTCATACGTCAGTCGAATACAGCGTATGCGCTGCCTAAGACATATTGTGCCTGCTGCTAATCTATGTCTATATCTTTGTGTTATCAATAAAGTAATCAGAGTTTTGACGCATTTTATCAGGCAATAAATTGTTGTTAACGTTCACACTGTTTATAATTACGTTTGTCTATAAATGATTCAATTAAATTTTATGAATTAAATCGTATGGTATAAACCGTTAAAAATCTTTAATGAACAATTGCATTTTGTAGCGCTGATTTCGTTGATTAGCTTTGTCTTTGTTATTTGATGCAATTGTTGTACTACTATTGATAAACAAACAAACAAATAACAAAAACATTATACTAATTATCATTTAACTGGCATTCCGATTGACTGCATCCATCCCATTCACATCTAGACAAAAATTCCAGAGTTCACTGACTTTAAAAAACCGATTTGCAATTTATATTACCAGTTTGGATTTGAACAAAATTTTGTAAAAGATGTCGGCAAATTTTTAAATTAAAGACTGTCATTCTGATAATAGGAAGAAAAAAATTGCATACTCATAATTAGACTGAAAAAACTTCACAAGAGAACAAGAATCTGACAATAGCAGATACTAGTTGTAATTACCATGATACACTTTATATAATCATGTCACCCATAAACCCGTAAACTGATGCATTTTGAAAATTGTGAACTGTATACCAAAATCGATGTGGTCAAGCACTTCAAAATACAGCGATTGCGTTAACTTGTTCTTCATTGCAAGTAAAGATGACACGCCCAGTGAAAATAATAATTTAATAAAAAAAATGGTTGGCCCTGAAGATGTCTTTGGGGGAACAGTTTTTAGAAATCCTACTAGAACTTGTTCAGATGAATTGTAGGGGGAAATCAAAAGACTGTAACGTTTGATATTCAATTTAACTGACATACGACTCATATTTCTGTAAAAGATTCTATTAATTGTTCTTTCACTGTCGGCTCCCCTCGAATGTTGTTGACAGCAACTTCGCAGTATTAAGTGTCGAGTCAATCGGCGTGTCTAGTAAGAGCTTCTCAAACTTTGACGTTCGCATTCGTCGATAAACAAGTAGGTGCCGTTAGTTGTGAATCTAAAAATAGAAAGCGTGTTAATTCACAACCACGCGAGAAGCTATCCCATATCGCATTCATGGGGTGCAAAGGGAAATAAAGTTTTTTTAAGTATTATATCATTTTATTTCATCACTTCAAAATTTTCCTATGGGTTGTGCCTATAGAGTCATCACTGTATTCCTCACCTTAACTGATGAATGCTGATTTGTTTTGGACACGTTTAAAGTCACTTGGGTAATTTTACGAATAAACTTTACATCAAAAATTATGACCTGTAATTTGTAAGCAAACCTCCGGTTTTCACATTCCTCCTCCTTAGTAATAAATTATAATAATGCACAATTTATGTCTGTCTGCGGCAACTGTTAATATAATTATATATGCATAAGTCCACTCTGGGTATATCAGAGGCATCACTTGAGTTTGTCGATATCGAACAAGGACAAGTCGAAATACGAGACAAGCGGACAATATCACAACTTCTAGATGTCGATAAGATGTAACAAAGCAACGATTGCCAACTTGCCTGCGTATTTGAAAAATATCATTTCAATTTTCAGTTTTCAAATAACATATAAAAAAATATCTTTTGGATAACGTTGAAATACTTCTTATATTAAAATCAAATTATTTAATTAATTGTTATTTTTTTAACATTTTTTTTTAATTTTGAAAGCTTCTGTATATATTGTCAATAATAGTTGCCAGTTAGCTCCTAAAAGGCCAATAAGGCACTGGGGCTTTAAAAAATAAACGTGTATATGATGTTGACTTAATATAAATAAAAAAATAATTAAATTCAAATACAAATAAAATATAAAAAATAATAATTTTTGGGATCAAATAAATTACAAAAAAATCGATATTGTAATATTAAATAAATAAAATTAATATTTGTAAAAAAAAATAAAAATAATAATTTAAAAATTGAAATTGGATGAAATACAAAAAAAAAATTAAAGTGAAATTAAGATTATTTAAATAAAGAATATTCAAATAGAAAAATAGAAAAAAATTTCATATTTTAAGAAACCCGAATAGGTATTATTAAATAAGGTATATTAAATTTAAACTTCAAATATTGAAAAAAAATTTAAAATTAAGAATATTCAAATCGAAATAAAAAATTGAAAGTAAAATTAAGATTATTTAAATTTAAAAAAATAAATAATAAATTAATTGTTGGGAATATTAGATAATTGGAAATTTTTGAAATATTTTTTTTTTTAAAAAATATGAATGGCAAAAATTAAAAAAAAAAAATTATAAAAATTTAATTTGTAAATTAAAAAGTAATCTTGAAATAGTGAAAAACATTAAAATTGAAATGTAGAATATTCAAATCGAAATAAAAAAATTAAAAGTAAAATTAAGATTATTTAAAAATACAAAAATAAATATGGTATTTCGAAGAAATTTTTGATATATATATTTTTTTTTAAAAATATGAATGGAAAAAATTAAAAAAAAAATAATAAATATTTTCATTTTTAAAATTGTTGAGTAAACTTGAAAAATCATTAAAAGTGAAATTAAGAATATTTAAATAAAGAATATTCAAATAGAAATAAAAAAATTAAAAATATTTAAATAGAAAAAAATAACAAAACAATTTTTTGGATCAAAACCTTAAAAAAATTTTAATATTTATAAAAAAATGTATTTGTAATATAAAAAAGTATTTTAGATGAAATGTTTGGAAATATTTGTAATAAATATGAAAGGAAAAAAAGCATAAAACAATTTTCTTTTTTGAAAGTAAAAAAAGAATATTTAACTAAAAAATATAATAAAATTATTTTTGGGAGCAAATAAGTTTTGTTTAAAAAAAAAATCGAATTGGTAATATAAAATAAGTTGTTTTAGAAGAAATGTTTGGAAATATTTGTAAAAAAAATATGAAAGGAAAATATTAAAAAAATACATAATAAAATAATTTTTGGGAATATTAAATAATTGGTAATATTAATTAAGATATTTTAGAAGAAATGTTTGGAAATATTTGTAAAAACATAAGAAACAAATTTATAAAAATTTTAATTTTTAAAATTGTTGAGCACTTGAAATAGTTTAAAGTGCAATTAAGATATATAAAATAAAAAATATTTAAATAAAAATTTTAAATAGAAAATAATAAAATAATGTTTGGAATGAAATAAATTTAAATAAAATTTAAACAATAAAAAATCGAATTGGTAATATTAAATAAGGTATTTAGAAGATTCAATCGTAAGAGCTTCTCAAACAGTGACGTTCGCATTCGTCGATAAACAAGTAGGTGCCGTTAGTTGTGAATCTAAAAATAGAAAGCGTGTTAATTCACAACAACGCGAGAAGCTATCCCATACCTCATTCATGGGGTGCAAAGAGAAATTAAGTTTTAAGTTTATTTAGAAGAAATGTTTGAAAATATTTTTAATAAAAATTAAAGGATAAAATCAAAAAAAAAAACGATAAAAGTGTTATTTTTTAAAATTGTTGAGTAAACTTGAATTATTTGAAAAAAAAAACATTGAAAGTGAGAATAAGAGTATTTTAATCAGGAATATTGAAATAGATATAAAATAATTCAAATAGATAAAATTTATTTTAGAAGAAATGTCTGGAAATATAAATAAAAAAAATAAAAATATAAAATTACAAAATTTTTTTTTTAAAAATGAATGAGCTTGGGATATTGCAAAAAATAAAACATTAAAAATGTAAATAAGAATATTTAAATAAGGAATATTCAAATAGGAATATTAAATAAGATATTTAAAATTTAAACTTAAAAAAAATAAAAGGAAAAGTTAAAAATATTCAAATTGAAAATAATTAAATAATTTTTGGAATAAAAAAAAATGGTAATATGAAATAAGGTACTTACGAAGAAAGGTGTGGGAATATTTGTAAAAAAATAAATATGAAAGGAAAAAATTAAAAAAAAATGATAATAATTTTCTTTTTTAACAGTAAAATAAAGAATAATTAAACAGAAGAACATAAATAATAAAAATATTTTTGGCATTAGAAACATTTAAAAAATTCGAATTGTTATTATTAAATAAATATTAAATTTTAAAAAACAAAAGGGTTAAATTACGAAAATTTTAATAAACAATATTCAAATGGAAATAAAAAAATTAAAAGTAGAATAAAGAATGTTAAAATAGAAAAAAATAATATGTAAAAAAAATTAGAATTGCTTATATTAATATTATTATATTTTAGAGAAAATATTTTTTTTAAATAATTTGGAAGGATAAAATTAAAAAAAAACTGATTAGAAAATAAATAATAATATAATATTTGGGATCAAATAAGTTTTTTAAAACAAATTAAAATGCGTAAAAAAAAAATGGTAATATTAAATACGATTTTTAAAAAGAAACGTTTGGAAATATTTGTAATAAATATAAAAAGAAAAAAAGAGAGAAAAAAATTTGATAAAAATTTTCATGAATGTGTTTTCATCGTTCGGTTCAAGATCTATTCTATTAGCAATAATAGAAATAATTGTTGCTAATAGAATAGATCTTGAACCAAACGATGAAAACACATTCATTATTTATACATAAAGATCAACAAAACAAAAGCAAAAATTTTCATTATTAAAATTGTTAAGTAAACTTGAAATATTGGAAAAACTATAAAAAGTAAAAAAAAGAAAATTTTAATAAAGAAATTAAGAATTTCAAATAGAAAATAATAAAATAATTTTTGGGACCAAATAATATTTAAAAAAAATATAAATAGTTAAAATAAAATCGAATTGGTTAAATTAAATTAGGTATTTTAGAGGAAATATTTGTAAAAAAATACGAAAGGAAAAAATTAAAAAAAAACTGATAACAATTTTCATTTTTGAAATTGTCATCTTGAAATATTGAAAAAAAAAATTAAAAATAATAGTAAGAATTTTAAATAGAAAATAATCAAATAATGTTTGGGAACAAATAATTTTTAAAAAAATAGAAAACGATTAAAAAAAAATGATAAAATTTTCATTATCAATATTGCTGAGTCAACTTGAAATATTGAAAAAACCAGTAAGAAAGTTCCAGTCGGGCAACTCGACTTACATATACCCTCATCCTCTGTAAAACATAAAATGTTCTATTATATTGATATTATTACTCGATTTCTAAAGTGGGCGGAGTGGTACATTTGTATGGGAGGTAAAAGAAGGGACGTATCTAGACTTCCAGATTTTTTCTCAAAAACGATATCCTGTTATAGCTTAACAAAATACAGAATTTGGGCACGATCGTGTCGAGTGTATTGATATTATTACTCTAACTCTAAAGTGGGCGGAGTGGTACATTTGTATGGAAGGTACCAGAAGGGTCTAGACTTCCAGATTTTTTCTCAAAAACGATATCCAGCTTGAGCTTTGCTAACTACAGAATTTGGGCACCATCGCTTAAGGTCTATTAATAATATTAATCGATTTCTAATGTGGGCGGTACCAGATGGGTATGGGAGGTACCATGTTATAGCTTGACTAAATACAGAATTTAAGCACGACTATGTGTCGATCGAGAGTATTGATATTATTAATCCATCTCTTAAGTGGTCGGAAAGGTACATTTTAATGGGAGAGGGAGGTGCATTTATATGGGAGGATCTAGAAGGGGCGTGTCTAGACTTCAAAATTTTCCTCTAAAACTTTATCCTATTATACCTTTATTAAATACAGAATTGGGGCACGATCGCGTTGGGGATATTGATATTATTACCCGATTTCTATAGTGGGCAGAAAGGTATATTTGTATGGGAGGTACCAGAAGGGCTAGACTTCCTATTTTTTTTTTCAAAACTTTATCTTGTTATAGCTTTACTAAATACAGAATTTGGGTACGATCCCGTTGGGTGTATTGATATTATTACTCGATTTCTAAAGTGGGCAGAATTATGTATTTGTATGGGAGGTACCAGAAGGGGCGGGGCCATATAGCCCATTTGCAATAGCGTAAGTAGTTTTGGGGAAATATTAACTCGTGCAAAATTTCAAAACATTTGGTTGCGTCTTTCGAAAGTTATCGTGCGACAGACGGTCATGGCTCAAACGACTTAAAAAGTCATGAATCGAATTTAGTTCAAAGAAACCTAGGGTCTAAAATGACTCCTTCTATGTGTAACACTTCTGGGTCGTATTAAAGTATGTTACCCATTGCATACAAGGTCCTGTCTAGTGAGTTATGACCAAAGCACATCGTAGCGAACCTGATTGGTCCTTATTTGTATGGCTTTAGAACTGGTAAATCCACGACTGACCAGATATTCACACTACGACAAATCCCGGAGAAGACTCTTTAAAGAGTTTCGCTTTTTTAACTCTATATTTTTTGCGTATGAATAATATTATTTTTATGCGGATTTTATATTGATCATACGTACATCGTTCTAATACATATTACACAGTACAACTCATGACTCAATTCAGAGAACTGCACGTGAAAGTAGCCCAAAAAAGAAGAAGTTCTGCATCATTCGTTTTGTCAAGTTACATACCAATCAGAACCTAATAACTAGTAATAAATAAAAAAAAATGAAAAAAATATCGTAAAATTTTGTTATTTGGTATCATTATTTAAACTGTAGTAAACACCAAAAATTACAATATTGATGTTTACAAAACGTTTTCCAAAAACTTCGGTAAATTCCACATATTTGTCATTTCACTTCAATTGCAAATTTTTTTATTTAATTACCACACAACAAAATAACTTTTTACGTTTTACGGTAAAACAAAACAACAAAGTTCAATGGCTGTCAACACACACACACATCAACCGATTGACGCACCTGCCGTAATGTATTATTGAAAACACATTAAGAAAAAATCGACCTCTACTACGTTAATTAATTAATTAAATCGTATTAATTTAGATATACAATAATGATTTATTTTGTGACTTATACCAGTTTTTCAAAATAATGACAACATTTATTATATGAATTCAGCGCCACCCTAAGGTAGCAAGGCGCTGAAGCTTTTAATGCAATTATACATTAATTGCATAATTTTATAAATTACACGTGTAATTACAACTCTAAAGATGTGTTAATTACATTAATTTATTAAACTGTAGATAGGGAATGAGAATGACAATTTAACTATGATTTTATCTTATCAGAGTAAACAAACCTTTGTTTATATTAATTTTACCTTTTATAATAATGTTGATTACAATAATGATTTTGTGTTTACACAATATATGATTTGTAGTTAAATATGAATTTTTCCATTTATCTATGACGTATCTAACTCACGAACCTATACATTTCAAACAAATAACTAGACAGATGAATAATATTCTTGACAGTCCTAACAACGTGTGTATAGATGAACTTTATAGTCAAGGAATTTTAATATATCGTCAGGTTAACACGATTAGTTTTGGAAACCCCTATGCCTGAAGTCATTAATGGCATTGTGAGCCCCAATGTGTAGGCGAGGGGAGGGATTTAACGTTGTTAAACGTAGAATTTAACCTGTTCCCTGATAATTTATTCAAATGTTTGATTGGTAGAGAATTAGATGGAACTGTGATGATTTTGACTACGTCATAATTGATAGCCCTTTTTTGCCCGAGTAAATTATAACACTAAATAAATAACCAAAATAAAAATGCCAAATATTTAACTACGTTTTAAACGGTTTTGTAATCTGTTTAAGCTTTACGTCAAACTGTTGGCTTGGGGAAGGTAGAGTGACACGTTTTTTGTGTTTACATTTTGTTTTAGACAGAAAGAATCTTGTTTTGGGTATCCACCAATTTTTTTGTTGCTTTTGTTGTTTTGTGGAAATTTTATTTGAAAACGAACTATATAAATAAAAATTAAATGAGGTTCGTTGCTAAGAACGCATGAGCAGTTTTAATTATTTTTTTTAAATGTTCGTGATGGTTCGAATATGGTTTTTAGAAAGAGAAAAACTATCCACGCCCATATCTACGCCCACATTTCCCAATATATTTAAAATTACCCTTAATACTTAAACGATCTATGAAACAAAATATTACAACAAATTTAAATTTCTTTATAGAAAAAGAAAAATTGTCCACGCCCACTTTTCCCAATATAGCTAAAATTACTCTTTACACTAAAATGATATTTAAAACAAAATATTACAAAAAATTTAATTTCTTTAGTATGTATTATATGGAAATTATCACAGACTATGTATATTTTTTATGTTTTTGATCCAATGGGCGGAGTGGGCGTGGCAACTATTTTTTTGAGATAAAGAGATTTTAAGATGAAATTTTTGTTTTTGATCAGTGGGAGGAAAATGTATTTAAATCGAAGAGAGATACGATTTGATATCCTGATAGTATTCTGTGTTCATTAAGCGGGCGGAGTGGGCGTGGAAAAACCAATAACGGATTCAGACTGGTTAGTTTCGCGCCGGCAAGAAACATGGTTGTGAGTGGAACCAGATTCCGCATAAAGATATCCACAAGGCAACCTGGATATCTCCCGGTCAAAATACAAGAAATCAGATTGATCACGTGGTAATTGATAAAAGGCATGTCTAAAGCGTTATGGACGAACGTGTGATGCGCGGTGCAAATATTGACTCGGATCACCACCTAGTTGCAGCCGAGGTACGCACACGATTAAGTAGTGCTAAAAACACTCGTAATCAAACGCAAAGGAAGCTAGACATCACAAAGCTGCATACCACCGAGATAGCCAATGCCTACTCCAACCAAAGTTCTCAATTACTCCAAACAAACCCCCCTAGTTCTAATGTTCTCGGCATACAGTGACAGCTTATTGCATTTTTTTAAGTTTTTGATCCAATGGGCGGAGTGGGCGTGACAAATATTTTTTTGAGATAGAGAGATACAATTTCGTATATAGATAGTACCAAATTTTGAGACGAACTTTTTATTTTCGATCAGTGGGCGGATGGGGCATGGCCAAAATGTATTTAAGTCGAAGAGAGATAAGATTTGATATCCTGATAGTATTCTGTGTTCATTCAGTGGGCGGAGTGGGCGGAGATACACTTTGATATAGATAGTACTCGGCACAACGATTGCAAATTTTCGATCAGTGGATGTGTTCCACATGTTCAAATTTGGAAACGAAATTTTAATTTTCGATTGGTAGAGAGATGAAATTTGGTACACAGAGAGCACATGGCACAACACACATTAGTATCTAGAAAAAAGTTTATTTTCGATCAGCGGACGGAACGGAGCTTGGCAAAATAGTTTTTAGGTTTAAATAGATACAATTTAATATGCAGATAGTATTAAGCAAAACAGATAAGAAGTAGGCGAAATGTTTTTTTTTAGGATCAGAAGGCGGATTTGGTATGCCAAAGTGTTTGTTTACCCTAGAGAAATATAATTTGATTTGGGCGGATGGAGTACAGACAAAATATTTAATTTCGGAAAGGGCGTGGCAAAAGTGTTTGTTTACCCTAGAGAAATATAATTTGATTTGGGCGGATGGAGTACAGACGAAATATTTAATTTCGGAAAGGGCGTGGCAAAAGTATTTTAGCAATTTTATACCCGATTGTTACTCAGCGCTACAGCTATACATATGAAGGCAAACATTTGGTTTTCGTAGGTTTCATAATTTTCAAGCAAACAAATATTATAAAACAGTGGCAGCTTGCAAACCCCACACCCCAATTTGTATGGGAGGTGGTGCTACGCTAATTGAGTGGAAGATTGTATACCAAATTTCAACTCTTTAGCTCTTAAACTAAGGCTGTAATCACAGTGCCAGATTCTCAAAAAGAGGCAATTTGTATGAGAGGTGGGGTAGTTTTTGACCGATCTTGCTGATCTTCGAACTTAACCTCCGATTAAACTACGGCTGTTATCGCAGGGACCGGCCGTGGCATGATGGTTAGAAAAGGCGACTACCATGCGGGAGATCCATGGTTCGATTCCTGCCTCCAGTCATCTACATTCTTTTTCATTGCCGGCCCCTCGTTGTTGTCGATAGCACCTTCGCAGTACAGTATCGTGTCAGTCAGCATGTCTACACCATTTCCAATTGAAATTCAAAGAAAATCAATTGAAATTCAAATATTCCATTTGAAATTCAAAAAAGCAACAATGGAAATTCAAACTTTTTATTTCTTCATTCATTTCAATAATTCGCATGATCATCTTGTCTGAAGCCTCGCTTTATAAGATAATGGTTCTGTCAGATTTGTGCCTATTTTCACTGAAGACTTTGTTTTAGTCAGTGTCAGTGTGGCAAAGTAGTATTAGCTTCGCGGGAATACCAAACTCCGCCATAGTATCCAATAATTTCTGTCGCATCGGACGGTCAAAAGCGGCTTTGTAGTCTATATACAGATGGTATGCATCGATCTGCATTTCTTGTGTCTTCTCCAGGATCTGTCGTGAATATCTGGTCTGTCGTGCATTTATCAGGTCTAAAGCCACACTGATAAGGTCCAATCAGGTTCGCCAGAATGGGCTTTAGTCTTTCACATAAAAGACTAGACAGGACCTTGTATGCGATGGGTAAAAAGGCTAATCCCGCGATAGTTGGTACACACACTTGGATCGCCTTTCTTAAGCACGGGACATAGGACACTCAGACTACAATCATCGGGCATGCATTCCTTGATCCAAATCGTGTTTATGAGCTGACTTTTAGTCCATCTATATAATTAATTTTACAAAATCAAGTCACAGAAGTTACAAAGAGTCCCAGAGTTCATTTTGGCTACAAAATTCTCTACTATTGGTCTAATTTTTTTCGATTATATTGCAGGAATATAAAGGAATTGCGGTTTAAAATATTTGTTCATGTATGAACGCAGGGTCCATTGTGGGACCATAGTACGATGATCAGTATTATGCCACAGTATATATCCACTTTGTCCATATTTTTATCTTAAACCAAAATACCAAAATGTTCATAAATAGCAACTTAAAAAAACTTTAGAAAAAAACAAATTTTAAATTTATTATGAATCTGTTTTTGAATATTAAAAATTAAAATATACGATGGATGCTTTATCAATTTATGATCTCCCATAACAGTTATGCGTTGTTTTTTTTACCGTCTGCTATATCTTTATTTGTAGCGTATAATAAAAAAAAATGTTTATTATCTGTGATGTGATACGTTATATCGGTATTAAGACTCTTAGAGATAGAGTATTAAAATGTTGGCCTTGACCAATGTTAAACGTTGGTATGTTGTGCATATAGACTATGCAAAGTATACGTATGTGAATGTTGTATACTTTGTTGCATTTAAAGAGTAGCAATTTGAGTTTTACAGTTTTCACCCAAGATGCGTTCGTTTCTTAAGTCTTTTGTTTATTCACTAATTGCAAAGTTCCCTCATGAAAAATTCACAACAGGCCCCGCAACTGCCCCGAACTAGCCCCTAGCGGTATAAAATTAAGAAACAATATTATTTAAGAAACAATTAAAAAAATATCACATGAATTTATTTAACATTAATGTAACAAAAATCTTAAACCATGTATCACGGTGTTTTTGTATGTTGAGCATCTTATTTGACATTGTTGTTGCAATAAACTACAAAATATTGAGAAAAGTTATCGACCAAAAAATTTTGTCTATTACAACGTAAAATATTTTTGTACGTTGAGAATGATCTTTCGACATCCACAGAGGTAATTGGAGCGAATTTAAGGGACAGTATTTCCTTTACTGCGTATTTTGATGTTTATGTTGGCACAGATCCACACTTAAAAAAAAAAAAAAAAAACTTAATTTCCCTTTGCACCCCATGAATGAGGTATGGGATAGCTTCTCGCGTTGTTGTGAATTAACACGCTTTCTATTTCAGAAAAATCGGTGAATTAAAGCCAGATAAAATGGCATTTTAGTAGACCTACCTTTTTTAAAAACACTAAAAATGGAAATTGGACCATATCTCAAAATCTGTTCTAATTTCCACATATCTGAGAGCAGATTTGAATTCAGAGTGAAATTTTACATTAAAATGTATTATTAAATGTAACGGATACAGAAACTTTTGAAATTTTGTGACATAGTGTTATCTATTAATTTAAAAATGTCTTCATTCACCTGAACTTGCTCAATAAGTGTAAGACCTGATGTTAGCAAATTTTTAATGTTTTGCAATAAAACCGTAATTTGCATCCTTTACAGTTTTAATGGATTGTGCATCCTCATCGTTTAATGCACTTTGAACCTCTAAAATGTCTTTATAATTGTTGGCATAGTAGTTGACTGCTTCAAGCAATGTTCCCCATCGTGTTGTTATAGGTTTTGGAGGTAATGGAAGGCATGGAAACATTTGTTAATAAGGTCCACTCTACTCTAGCTTTTAAAAATACCCTCTTCACATTAGCATTAGTTCTATTTACGATATCATATAAATTCCTAATACATTCACACAATCGATGAACACCATGAGCAATACATGTCACATGAGTCACTTTTGTATAGCTTTTGCAGCCTTTACCATGTATGGAGCTGTATCCGTCGCAAAAGGCAAAACATTATTCTTATTGAAGTTGACGTCCAGATTTTTGATGGCTTCGTCCCACAGTCGAGCAATTGTTGAGTAATTAGCCCTTTCCAAGGCTGCTGTAGGTAGTAAAAATTTCTCACTTGCAATTCCCTTAATACACCTGCTACAATTTTTGCCACATTTCTGCCTGTTGCATCTATAGTTTCATCGATTGAGATCCACATAAATTGATTTTTTTAGTTTTGCTCGAATATTGGCCATACAGTCGTTCTATACATTTTTTAAAAATTTTTTTGTTCGAAGAACTGTTTCGGATGGCACTCGGTAGTCCGTTTATTCCCCAAACAGTGTTCTCATATTTTGATTTCTCATTTTGTAAAGTGGAATGTCGGTAGATACAACCGGAACATTCTGGAAAAAATAATGTTGTTGTTGTTGTTGTTGCAACAGCTGGTGGTAGCTGGGGTGATAATTCTTTATACCGATATTCAATTTATCGGCACTCGATTGGGCATATAATCCGATTATCGTACGATCATTGTTGGCAACTCTGTTTCGTTCCTTTGTAGATAACACACGGTTGTTAGGTGTTGTTGTTGTGAGTTTTAACCGCCAAATTCCACCAAATATGGCGCCAGTTGGCTTGTTGATTTATATGCGATGTTGATAAATCATTTTCCTTTTTCCTTGATCCTTGCGCAATCTAGATTTTTGTAGTGGAAGCATCTAGGATGAGTTTTGTTGGCTGGAGATCTCGAAAGTATTTAAAAAGTAATTTTTCTTCGATGTTGATTTGGCCAGTGCCCCGGCCGGTAATTGAACCCGGCACCTTCGGATTGCTAGTCTACGTCGCTTCCACTGAGCTATCGAAGGCCACAAAATAATTGTTGCAAAAATAATTGTTTGGTCTGCTTATTTTCACTTCTATGACTTAGTTAATTATATTTGCCGCTTTCCTGAAATCTGCGATCTGCTGCAATAACTTTGCTGCAGATTTTAGAATAAAGGAATCCACCATCAGCTCGTAAGTCAGGAAACTTTTCTACCGCCTTTAGTTTTGCTGCTTTTGTCGTATTAGCTTTAGGCATTATGTCCAGGGTCGAAATCGGAGGTGGTTAAAAAGCGCCTCTTTTTTATGTTTTGTTTACTTATTGAATAAGAAAAACAGGAGTAATAAACGTTTAACATTTTACAGTTGTGTAAAACATGTAGTAGATTGGGCTGTTACTTTTTAAAAAAAAACCAAAGTTACAAAGACACTTGTTTTTACTAACAAAAAAATATAGTGAAAAACATACAATATGCTTAAAAAGGATATTTTTGAAAAATATGGCCTAAAAAAATATAAATTATGCTTTAAAAAGGAAGGTGTTTTTTTCAAATTATGCTCCTGAAACCAAAATTTGTCGAAATATGACTTTATGGGTAAAATATGCCAAAATATGCTCTAACAAATAGGTCTCAAAACACTTGTAGGACCATGAAACATGTAAATACATTACCCATTTGTTAATATGTCGTTGTAAAAAAAAAACATGCTGTAGCATATTTCCGGTTGCCCTGCTAATAACAAATAAATGTTTAGAAAATATTAAATTTAAAATTTATTTTTTGTTTCCTAACACCTGCAATTATATGCTTTTTTTTTCGTTAAAGTTTGGTAATAATTTTGGCAGTAAACTAGTGTAATAGCAGGTGCCGTTCTAGTTTTTCCATTTCAGTAAAAATTAAAACATCTTCCCAAAATCTTCCATACTATCATTCCTAACAATTTTACGAAGATACATTGGAAGTTTTACGTTTAAAACAGGCCACAGTAACAAATATACATAATTTTGTTCGATACACTACACAATCATCTATACATTGTACATATATATACATACCAATACATAGAACATAGTCTTGATGCTAAACCTTATAAAATATCTAAATAATTTAATAATTTAATGTTTAATCTAGTGGGCTTGAGCAATTTATAACACCAAATAAATAATATATCTGAAATATTAAAGACATTGATTTTAATCGTATATTTATCGTTTTTCTTTTATTTTTACGTGAAAGATTACACGAATAAAAACGAGTATAACACACAATATTTACGTCGAACTGTTCAGAAAAATTCCTACGAATTTTGTTCGCATAACAAATTTATGTTAATTTTCCACACGATAACTCTCAAAATGTTTGGCGCCTAAACGACGACGCCATATAATGAATTAAGGAATTTCCGATAGTTAAATTTAAAACCTTAAAAATATAATGATGAACGTTACTTTTAAAAAGCCATCAACTTTAACAGCGGTTGAACTTTCTTTGGGCTGCGAGTCGCGAGTCGCGCGTTTCGCTATATTTAACATTTGCTGCTTTGCTTTTAAATCACAATATCTATTAACTGTTTATGGTCTAGTTAGAAGACAGATTGGCCACTGAACGCCGATGACGTCTTGGCCACAAAGTAATTTATCATTTTATTAGCTAGTCAACTACTAGCAGAGCACTGTCAGCTGTTGTATCAGTAGTATCGCGGCTATCGGCTGTGTAGCTGCGTATTTGCGGTTAGTTAATTTAACTGATATTTGCGTGTGTGTGTGTGTGTTTTGGCTTTATGTTTATGCTAATTTTGGCTAATTTACTTGGCGCCAATAAATTTGGCAATTTGTTTTGTTTATAACATTTGCAATACTGCAGATCAGTCGATTTGTGTGTGTGTTAACGGTGTCTTTGCTGTCGTTGTTTGCTGTCATAGCAAATTCAGCAGCAGATAGCTGGAGGTGATGGCTGAAAATGGAGCAGACGCCATAACAAATTAATGTTGTGTCGTTTATTTACATACACGGCCGAAAAAAACAAACTTTGTAGATGATATATTTTGTTATATTATGTTATTTAGTTTAGTAGCTAAATTTATCACGCAGTAAAATAGAAAATTTAATTAAATTAAAAACAATAATAATCAACAGAAAAATGTCAAGGCAAAGTAATAAAATTCTAGCATATGAAATTTAAGACGCACTCAGTGAGTTTAACTAAGGAAGTTGAACGATTTTGTGATGTCTAACAAACATGAATTCGTGCAGTTAAATTAGTAAAAAAAATTGTTTAACAACAAATGTCAAACTAATTTATCCGATAGGTCATGTGTTCTCCAAGCAATGCCACTGAGCATTTGTTCAGGTACAATTTAAGGATATGCACCTCGAATGTCCAAACTCTCTACAGAAATGATGTCTATATCCAAATGACAGATGTCCTCGACAAATACAAAGCTGGTATCACCGCCATACAGAAATTGCAATGGACGTAACAGGGATTGACAAGACGAAATAACTGTGACATCTTTTACAGCTGCCATGCAGAAAGACACGAATTAAGATGTGGATTCATAGTCGACTTTTCGACTTCGACATCTGTAAGTGACCGAATAGCCAGTAATATTTTTACATCACGCTATTTGTGTAAAAGCACCGATAGAAAATAAAAACGATGACATGAAAGATGCATTCTATGAGCTCCTAGACGGAATATATGACCGCTGCCCTGCACATGATATTTAAATTGTTGTGTGAAATGTTTATGCTAAAATAGAAAGGGAAGATGCTCTTGGTTCAGCAGTCGAAATATTCAGTCTACTCAACAACATCTACGATAACAGATTCAGACTGTTTAACTTGGGCCAAGGTATGCACGCAATTAAGCAGTGCTAAAAACGCCCGTAACCAAATGCAAAGAAGGCTAGATATCACAAAGCTGCATACCACCGAGATAGCCAATGTTTACTCCAACCAACTCTCTCATTACTTCAAACCAACTCCCCTAATTCTTATGCTCCCGACACTCAATGGCAGCACATCGGGAATTCTATGACCACAGCCGCAACGTCTGTACTGGGTTATGAAAAACCACGCTCAGACAAGCCCTGGTACGATGATAAATGTCGCGAAATGTCTGAGGAAAAGGATGCTGAATACAGGACAAAAATGCAGCCAATGGCAATGCCTGCAGTGACGGTGCGTTATAATGCGAAGAGGAGGAAGATAAGTCTATTGAAGAAAAGAGAGAGGATATCGAAAATTACAGGCATTACAGCACGACAGTTCTATCCAAAAGTAAAAAGCAAAGTTTTTGGACCAGGGATCCCCACCTATAAGGACGGAGACGGAAATTCAGGTCATCTGACATTCAGAGTGTGTTGCAAATATGGAGGGAACACTTTAGATCTCTACTTGTTCCCGAAGGCAGCATAAGTGACGAAATCACACGATCGACGATGGAGTAGATTGTCCACCACCGAGCCAAAACGAGATCAGCAAGGCAATTGCACGGATTAAAAACAATAAAGTTGCAGTTCTTATTAAAGGCAGGCGGCGATGTGCTAACAACGTGAATGTATCAGCTCATTAATACGATTTGGCTGAAGAAGTGCATAACCGATGATCTGAGTCTTTTTATGTCATGTGCTTTAGAAAGACGGTCGAACTGTGTCTAATAACCTTGTATGTGATGGAGAAAACAGTGATACCGCATTTTACCCATTGCATACAAGGTCCTGTCTAGTGTTTTATGTGAAAGACTAAAGCCAATTCTGGTGAACCAGATTGGACCTTATCAGTGTGGCTTTAGAGCTGGTAAATCCACAACCGGCCAGATATTCACACTACGACAAATCCTGTAGAAGACCCAAGAATTGCAGATCGACACCAACCATCTGTTTATCGACTACAAAGCTACATTCGACAGTCCGATACGACAGAAATTGTTGGATGCTATGGCGGAATTTGGTATCCCCGCGAAGCTAATACGACTTTGCGACACTGACTGACTGAAGACTTCGTTTCAGTGAAAATAGGCACAAATCTGACAGAACCATTATCTACCAAAAAGCGAGGCTTCAGACAAGGCGATAGTCTGTCATGCAAACAATGAAAATGATCATGCGTAGGGCAGCAGTTACCACGACTGGCACCATCTTCAACAAAAGTCACATGTTGCTTGCGTATGTCGATGATATAGATATCATTGGCCGTGGATTGCGGGATGTTACTGCGGCTTTTTCGAGCATTGAAAAGCAGTCGGCGGAAGTGGGTCTGGTGATGATGTGTCCATTCGTCTGGGACGCTGCGTGAACTATAACTTTGAACTGGTACATGATTTTCTCTAGCTTGGCTCCGCCATAAACAAAAATAATAATATCAGCCTAGAAATCAAAAGACGAGTATTGATCGCAAACCGCTGCTACTATGCGCTAAGCAGGTGATTTAATGACAAAGCGCTCTCGCTCGAAGAACAAAGATCCAACTCTACCGGACTCTGATCCTACCTTTCTTGCTCCACAGCGCAGAATCCTGGGTAATGACACAAGCGGGTTAATCTATTCTGGGAGTCTTCGAGAGAAAAATACTACGCAAAATATTTGGACCCATCATCGTTAACGGCGAGTGAGGTCTCCGAATGAATCATGAGCTGTACAACGACATCGACGTAGTCAAGTGCGTTGAAATGGACAGAATGCATTGTCTTGGACACGTTGTACGAATGGGTGAAAATTTTCCAGGTCGAAAAGTTTTCTTCAATAAACTCGATGTGCGGCGCAGGAGGGGGCCACCAAAATTTCGTTAGATGGACCAGGTGAAAGAGCTGTTATCTACACTTGGCCCTACACTTGTTATCTACACTTGTTGTTGCGGTGCCCAAAAGACCGAAGCGTTTGGAATTATTTTCTACGTGCGGCTACTAATAGATGAATTTCTGTTGCTGCTGCCTATTAAGAAGAAGAAGAAAAGTCAGTTTACTGGCTTCAGTTTGATATCGAATTGCAAGAGAGGTTCACTAATCCTCAATTGAAGTATCGAACTCCCATACATTTACCCAAGGCTACTGTATTGACAACTTTGTCAACAAAAGGCATTACTGGTTCTATGAATACGGTGGGATATAATGCCATGCTGCAGAACACTTTTGCTCTAGCGCTACAGACTTTCATTGGTCCTTATCAACGGTCGTGGTTTCAAGAATCGAACAATAGGTCTTACCCATAATAGTCGCGTGTTCTAACCAACATATCACGGCCGGCCCCAATGGATTCTAATTATTCACATTTATTATGAAAATCAACGTTATTTAAAAAAATGTTTTCGTTTACTTCGCACAACAGTCCACCATAGTCCATACTCTCCGTAAAATGCGATTGTCCTTATATGTTGTTGTATGATATGCAACAGATATGGGCATATTCAGCCTTAACTTCGTTCCAAATTTCTCTTCAAATCCCATGAATGAGGTTTCTCTTTCTATTTTAAACCCACAAAACAGAACCTACATTTTATAGATGAATCCGAAGGTCAGCTGTTTGAGAAGTTTTTACTAGACATTTACTGTGGTGTTGCTGTCGACAACATTAAGCGATTCGCCGATAAAAGAAATGTTAATGTGAAATGTAGAATGAAATTTTCGAAAAATTTGTAATTTATCGCCTTTTTTTCATAAATTTTTCCCAGTAACTCAAAATTTCTGGTCATATATAGTCTGTCTCCTCTGTTTTAAGTAGAAAACTGGTCAATGCTGATGATATTGAATGACAACCTTGACCTAAATACTGTATTGTAGATATGTAGAGAGTTTGCATATGATACTCGCTACATATGTATGCATGTACAATAGACTGGTTGCATCTTGTATGGGAAAATTTTTTTTTTTTAAATTTGATTGTGTGCGCTGCTTAAAATATGAGGTTTGGTGTAAGAAATCATGTCCTAATTTTTCAGCTCAATCCGACGGTGCCAAGTCCTGCCGGGTGGAGCCCAAAGTTCTCCATATTATCCCAGATAGCGCCGCAATTTTTTTTTCTTGAAAACTTAATTTTTTTTTCGGATCTTAAATATTCATGAGTTTCTAAGTATTTTTTATGATATAACTTTTTTTCCTACAACCTATAGTTATCCCGGAATCGGTCGTGCCGAGTGAAGCCCAAAGTTCTCCATATTATCCCAGATAGCGCCCCAATTTTTTTTTCTTGAAAACTTAATTTTTTTTCGGATCTTAAATATCTTATGGGTTTCTAAGTATTTTTTATAATATAACTTTTTTTCCTACAACCTATAGTTATCCCGGAATCGGGTGTCCTTTAATAAGGACACGGCACCTTGCGCTGCAATTCAACATTACACACTAGACTGCTCGCAATTTGTATGGGAATTTTTTTTTGAAATTTAATTGCGTGCGCTGCTTAAAATATGAGGTTTGGTGTAAGAAATCATGTCCTAATTTTTCAGCTCAATCCGACGGTGCCAAAGTTTCCCATTCCCCTATTTAATCAGATCTTTTTAGTTATACTAGTTAAAAAGTCGGTCCCATAGACCGAAAATCAAAAATCTGACGTCGTTACGATCTTCCGCAGAGAAAGTACTTTAAGTATGACAAATTTCAGCTTCCTATGTCATCAGATGGCTTCAGAAAGATGCGGAAAGGATAGGACATACATACAAACATCCGAACATACTAAGAAATTATCTTATATATGAAAATGAATTGTTGTTCGTTGGTAAGGCCATCACTTGAGAACGCATGGACCGATTCGACTAATTTTTTGGCACAATGTTCGTAATATGTGTTTTATATAAAAAAAAAATTGGCCACGCCCATTTCTGCGCCCACTTTCTTAATATATCTAAAATTGCAAAAAAAAAAAAAACCCTCTAAAAATTTACTTTCTTTACAAATTGAGCTCTATAATGTTCTGTATTGAAAATATAATAGGTTGAATATATTGTACATTTTTGATTAAATGGACGGAGTGGGCGTGTCAAAACATTTTTTAAGCTATAGTGATAAAATTTGGTACACAGATAGTACACGACACTTCTGGTTCAAATTTGCAGACGAAATTTTTATTTTCGATAAGTGGGTGGTGGGCTCGTCGCAAACCTATATTTAAGTCCTAGAGAGATAAAATTTGATATCACGATAGTACTCTTCAATACAATTATGAATATGCACACGAAATGTTGGTCCAAAGATGAAGATTTTGAATCACTGTCTTCCTCTCTCTTTCATAATAAACATTTCCCATTAATCGTACCCCCAACACACTCACTCAGACGAAATTTTAATTTTCGATCAGTAGGCGAAACTGAAATTTGAAATATTTACAATGAGGGGACGGATATTTCTATTTCGAATCGAATCGGTCCATGCGTTCTCAAGTGATGGCCTTACCAACGAACAACAATTCATATTCATATATAAGATAATTTCTTAGTATGTTCGGATGTTTGTATGTATGTCCTATTCTTTTCACGACTTTCTGAAGCCATCTGATGACATAGGAAGCTGAAATTTGTCATACTTAAAGTACTTTCTCTGCGGAAGACCGTAACGAAGTCAGATTTTTGATTTTCGGTCTATGGGACCGACTTTTTAACTAGTATAACTAAAAAGATCTGATTAAATAGGAGAATGGGGAATTTTGGGCCCCACTAGGCCCGACTAGGCACCGTCGGATTGGGCTGAAAAATTAGCACATGATTTCTGACACCAAACCTCATACTTTAAGCAGCGCACACAATTAAATTTCAAAAAAAAATCCCATACATAATGCGACCAGTCTAGTGTGTAATGTTGAATTGCAGCGCAAGGTGCCGTGTCCTTTTTAAAGGACACCCGATTCCGGGATAACTATAGGTTGTAGGAAAAAAAGTTATATTATAAAAAATACTTAGAAACCCATGAATATTTAAGATCCGAAAAAAAAATTAAGTTTTCAAGAAAAAAAAAATTGCGGCGCTATCTGGGATAATATGGAGAACTTTGAGCTCCACTCGGCACGACCGATTCCGGGATAACTATAGGTTGTAGGAAAAAAAGTTATATCATAAAAAATACTTAGAAACCCATGAATATTTAAGATCCGAAAAAAAATTAAGTTTTCAAGAAAAAAAAAATTGCGGCGCTATCTGGGATAATATGGAGAACTTTGGGCTCCACCCGGCACGACTGGGCACCGTCGGATTGAGCTGAAAAATTAGGACATGATTTCTTACACCAAACCTCATATTTTAAGCAGCGCACACAATCAAATTTAAAAAAAAAAAATTTCCCATACAAGATGCGACCAGTCTAATGTACAACGTATGAGTGATATTAATTGTATGCCCATTTTATATTAATCATACGCACATCGTTCCAAATTTGTAGATTTATAGTGTAATAACACAGTGCAACAGACAATCAGGAGGGGGTGAGATATTCCAAGTCAGGGTAAGCGTACTATGTCAGCGTATATAGTAAAACCCACAAAGGGTTTGGTGTTCTCTACAATTCTACTGATGAATGAAATGAGAAATCATCACTGGTTCTTGATGAACTACATTTGGTAGTTTTACTATACTGGCCTAGTACCTTCACGCTGACTTGGAATGTACCGTAAATGTTTGACAGTGTAATTAATATTGCCGCATTTGTGCGGATGATCAACCCGGACCTATCAATTCTCGATTTTTTTAGGGGTTATATGCAATTAAATATATTTGTCGATAAGCCAGCTGCGATTTAAGACTTGGGAGCCAAATTCTCTTATTAAGTCCGTCTAACCGTGTGTTTATTATTTAAAATTTCTGTAAAGAGTTGTCAAAATATACAGCAATATATGGTTTGAAGAAAATCGGAAATTTTTCATGTCCACTAATATTAAAATTCATCTTCCAAGATATGTTGAACGGTATGAATGGAGTTGCTACCTAAATGTATACGTTGATCTGTTGTTTTTGGGCGCCAAGTGTTATGACTTTTTAACTGTTTTTGTAAACTTGATATGCGACTCTCACCTCCAGTGCTCCTCTGCTTTTGCATAAAACTACAATAAAATGTCAAACGCATTAACGCCACAGTCTTCGACCTGACGTATACGTATTTTTTTGTAAACAAACAAACCAATGGGGAAAAATACCCAAAATTCCAAGACGAAGGAGGGGCAAAAATGAAAAAACGCAAACAAACGTTCAACAAAAGCAACAACATAACAAATTGTATAAATCGCAATTGCATATAAAACAGATACGTTATCCCCAAAAAATTTTACTGAATCAACTGATGCTGACGTAGTAGACTTCAATAGGTAGGTGGGTATGAGTGGGTAGACGTTGGGTTTCATTAATTATCGGTCAATCAGTTGATTGGTGGCGTCTTAGCAAAGGTTTCATATCAACCACAATTTAACGTAAATGAACAAACACACACATACACATTCGCCCATAATCGATGAAATCCCAAAATTCAATAGCTAAAACCAGTAGCACTTTCTGTTAAAGATATTAAACGTAAATCTTGCCAATGAAATAAACAAAAAACAACTCAAAAACACATAAAAACAAAAATTAATTTAAATTTATTAATCTGGAAGAGGCAAAACCCCGCGTGAAAGCGCACACAAACAAACAAAAAAGACTTTTGATGGGCTACAGACAACAACAAAACCAACAACAACAACGTTTAACATTTTCAAAAGCGTTCTCATTGAATTTTGCACAAAATTTACAACTTTTGTCAAGATATTTCCTTTATAAACAAATATATATATGTTTTTAATTTGTTGCTTCAGGCGGTGGTTTCCCCCAAAAATTTGATATAACCTCCCCCCCACCCCTCATGACACTATGTGGGCCACAGTATGTTTTTGGGGGGAAGGCAAAACATAATGAAGAAGGTGTGTGTGTGTGTGATTAACTAATTGACCCTTGGGGGTCAGTGTGTGGTGAGCCTACAGCAAAGTATTGCAAATGTTTAGCGATTCGGTTCAAAGAACTGAAGTTAGATGAATGTTTTATCAATTTGTTGTGCTGAGGCAGTAATGTTTGAAAGATCTGTGATGGCCGAATAATAAAATGTTTAAATTAGTTTTGGAAGACCATAGATTGAAAGTATATCAAGTATGCTTTGGTACTGCACTCATATGCATAGAAATGTAATCCATTGTATTAACAAATAAAACTTACATATTTTTTCTTTGCAACCCTTGAATGACATATGGCAGAGCTTAGGTGTTTGTCAGTATAAAATTTTGTTTATTAATATATTTTGTGGGGAATGGGAAATTTTCTAATCTGAGTCTTTCTGATTGTTATTCATTTGGAAATAAGCAGAGGTTTGGAGGTTTTCAAGCAGCTCACAACGTCCGAGAGTTCACGTATTCAATGGGAAATGCCACTGAACAACCTTTCAGTGGTAGCAAATGTGAGAAGGCGCAATGTTGAGAAACCTAAACGGCATGCTACCACAGATGCGTCTTAGGAAGTACGTAACAGAATTTACTTTAGCTCTACACAGAGGCTCTCTTAGTGGCTTCGGCAGCCCCAAGAAACTAGGATCGGGCGCGGTGGCATAATAAGCCACTCTCCTTAAACAAAACCATTTATTATGAAAACACCAAGAAAAGAAAAAACAAGAATCCCCCCATATGTTGACGACCCCCCGCAAACGTTATAAGGACCTTGATTTTCGGATATGTACCTGGAATGTCCTAATTCTATACAGAGATGGTGCCTCTATCCAATTGGCGGATGTCATCGACAAATACAAAGCTGACATCACCGTCATACAGGGAATGAGATGGACGGGACAGGGATGCACACGATGAAAAAACTGTGGATGGGGTTTCATAGTTGGCAAGAGACTCTGACAGCTGGTCTGGCGGTTTAACCCTGTAAGTGACCCACTATTCGCATCCGGGCGCTGCGATTACCTTGATTTATGTATGACTACTCCCTGACGGAAGACCAAGACGAGGATATTAGAGATGTATTCTTTGAGCGCCAGAAGGAAATATATGACCACTGCCCAGCACGTGACATTTAAATTGTTCTGGGAGATTTTAATGCTAAAATGGGAAAGGAAGATGATCTTGGTTCAGCAGTCGGAAAATTCAGTCTACACAACAACACCTCCGATAACGAATTCAGACTGCAAATATAGTTGTGAGTGGAACTACAAGGCAACCTAGATATCTCCTGATCAAAATACAAGAAATCAGATTGATCACGTGGTAATTGATGGAAGGCATGTCACAAGCGCTATGGACGTGCACTTGTCAAGGTACGTACACGATTAAGTAGTGCTAAAAACACTCGTAACCAAACGCAAAGGATGCTAGACATCACAAAGCTGCATACCACCGAGATAGCCAATGCCTACTCCAACCAAATCTCTCTCAATTACTTCAAACAAACCCCACTAGTTCTAATGTTCCCGACACACAGTGGCAGCATATTGCGAATTCAATGACCACTGCCGCAATGACCTACTGGGTTAAGAAAAACCACACTCAGACAAGCCCTAGTACGATGAGGAATATCTGAAAAAAAGGATGGCGACTCGTTCTGTGACAGAGAAGAAGAAACGCCTGTTTAGGCGGAAAAAGGGTATGTGAAAGAAAACGCAGAGCCATAATATCGAAAATTATAGGGATAGAGACGAAGCACGATAGTTCTACCAAAAGGTAAAAAGCAAAGGTTTTGGAACAGGGATCCCCAAAAAATCTGTTCACGGACTCTCAGAGTGTACTGCAAAAATGGTGGGAACACTTTAAATCTCTACTAGTTTCCAAAGGCAGTATAAGTGACGAAATCACCCCAATCATAGACGACGGAGTAGATTGTCCACCAACGAGATCAGCACGGCGATCGCAAGGCTTAAAAATAATAAAGCTGCGGGAGGTGGAAGATGACATGTGTCTTCAGGCGGAATAAGCGTCTATGGAAGAAATGAAAGAGCCACGTAAAGTTGAAGCCCGAAAGTTCTACCAAAAGGTAAAAAGAAAATGTTTCAGAACAGGAAGCCCCACCTGTAAGGAGAGAGACGGAAATCTGGTGACGGACACTCAAAGTGTGCTTCAAATATGGACGACGGAGTAGAATATCTACCACCGACCCAAAATGAGATCAGCGCGGTGATCGCAAGGCTTACAAATAATAAAGCTTCGAGAGCCGATGGACTACCGGCAGAGCTTATTAAAGCCGGCGGCGATGAGCTGGCAACATGCATGCATCAACTAATAAGCACGATTTGGCTCTAGGAATGCATGCCCGATGATTGGAATCTGAGTGTCCCGTGCTTAAGAAAGTCGATCCAAGTGTGCGTACCAATTATCGCCTTTATAGCCTTTTAGCCATTGCATACAAAGTCCTGTCTAGTGTATTATGTGAAAGACTAAAGCCCATTCTGGAGAACCTGATTGTGCCTTATCAGTGTCGCTTTAGACCTGGTAAATCTACGACCCCTGGAGAAGACCCAAGAAATACAGATCGACACCTACCATCTGTTCGGCGACTACAAAGCAGCATTCGACGGTTTGATACGACAGAAATTGTTAGATGCTATGGCCGAGTTTGGTATACCCTCGAAGCTAATACGACTTTGTGACACTGACACTGACACTGACTGACTGACACGAAGTCTTCAGTGAAAATTGGCAAAAATCTGACGGATTATCCATTTTCTAACAAGCGAGACTTTAGACAAGGTGATAGTCTGTTTTGCGATCTTTTCAACATCGTAATGGAGATAATCATGCGGAAATCTACAGTAAACAGGAATGGTAACATCTTCAACAAAAGTCATATGCTGCTCGCGTATGCCGATGATATAGATCTCATTGGCTGTGGATTGCGGATGTTACTGCGGCTTTTTCGAGCATTGAAAAGCGGTCGGCAGAAGTGGGTCTGGTGATAAATGAGAACAAAACCAAGTTATTTGTTTAAACGAAACGCTGCGACGCTGCGTGAATGTTGACAGCTATAACTTTGAAGTGGTAGATGATTTTCTCTACCTTGGCTCCGCCATAAACAAAAATAATAATGTCTGCCTGGAAATCAAAAGACGAGTATTGATCGCAAACCGCCGCTACTATGCCCTAAGCAAGCGATTTAATGACATAGCGCTCTCTCAAAGAACAAAGATCCAACTATCTATTCTGGGAGTCTTCGAGAGAAAAAATCTTCGTAAAATATTTGGACCCATCATCGTTAACGGCGAGTATCGTCGTCGAATGAACCACGAGCTGTACAACGATATCGACGTAGTCAATCGCGTGCAAGTAAACCGAATGCGTTGTACGAATGGATGAAAATGTTTCAGCTTGAATGGTTTTCGTCAATAAAATCTTATATGTTGTTAATTGCACTTGATTTAATTTGTACTCTTTGTGCCTTTCAGTTTAATACTCTAAACACTAAAGTGCATTGACCAGTTCTCAATTGGAATGTGGGCGATTTTATCATTAACTTTTTTATCTTATTGATTTAATTGTCTCACATTAATCTCACAAATAAAAATGATGACACAATGGGGAATTACAGTTTTCGAAAAAGGAAAAAAAACACAAAACAAAACAAAAATCATACCATAAAATCCTATTACTCTTAAGAATGCCTTTCATTCCAATTTAATAACTAATTAAACTGTTATAACAAAAAAAAAAAAGAAAGAAAACAAACGACAATAATTTAAATAATCCTCTCATCTAATTAATCCTCTTAGAGAGTGCTGCAGATAAACATCTGCATTCGATTAATTAATTTTCGAGAGATATATTATGTATTATTAACTGTTAAATTTCAGCCCACACATTTTGACCAATTACACTTAATCTATTGGATTTTAATGTAGAACCTACCGGTTTGTTACCCCACGCCATAAATTGTATACGGTTGACTTATTTTGCATCTTTAATTTCCTTTTCTTTTTTTATTGGTGTCTGTATTTGCCACAACATTGACGTATCTGCCGGCACTTAATAGATAACAAAAATTGCGACTGACTGACTTAACAAAATCATAAAATAGTTTGGAAAAAACAGCTGAGAGAAAGAGAGAATCTTAACTTATTTTTTGCCATTAAACTGGTCCATTGAATATTCATTATCAGTCGAGCACTAATGCAGCATATACTGCGTGCCCAAAGTACTGTTGATGTTTTTGCGATACTGTGCGCTTCTGCCTACTTGAGAAGGATCATTAGTTTTGACTTTTATTGTGATAAATATTCAATATTTAGTAAATTAACTAAATGTTTAAATATAAACAAACATGTTTTATTAAAAATATAATTTATATAAAATTATATAACATAATAATTTTAGGGAACTAAAATATATATATATTCGATAAAACTTGTAGTTATGCAATGGCAAACAAATATAACAATTATTTAAATGCACCGCTCTTTTTTATGTGTAATTGAAATTTCCTTAGAATTTGTTAACAAACATTCAATTATAAAATTTATAAACTTGACGGCGCACAGTGGTGCAGATGGTTGTTAGGATAAATCTGCAAAATACATAAGTGCGGAACCAAAACAAAAATCCAGTAATTTTTGAGTGAAGTTGATTTTAATTTTATCTTATTAATAATAAGTCAAACTCGAGGTCAGGGTTGATTTCGTATTTTTAAGGTTGGGAGCTGAATATTTCTTGGATTGTAAAGTAATCTATATCGTTGGATTGCCAATAAAAATGGAAATAATTTTTCTGAAAGCTTGAGGCAAATATATTGCTTCAATCAAAAGTTATAACCAGGGCAATCGAAAATATGCCCTAAAAATCGTATTTTGTGCGCTTAAAATATGCCCTAAAAATTGCCAAACATGCTCTTACAATCATAAAATATGCCATTAAAACAAAAAAATATGCTCTAAAAAATTCAAGTCACATACATTTTTTTCAGATTAATTATAAATATTTTTATTTAAAGTAAAAAAACAGCTTCAAAAATTAAAAAAAAAACAAAGTAGTAGACAATTATTTATGAAACAATTTAAAACAAAAATATATCACATGAATTCATTTAACATTAAAGTAAAAAAATCATTTTCTTTTAAGAGTCTTCCGGAACATTCTGGTAAAAATAAATGTTTTGTCTGCTTATTTTCACTTCTATGACTTAGTTGAATATGTTTTAGCTTTAGGCTTTATGTCAAAAAATTTAGTAGTATAAGTAGTAGGCAAACATGTAGCAGATTTGGCTGTTACATTTAAAAAAGCAAAGTTGCAAAGACTTCTTTGTTTTTACGAACTAAAAAATAATGTGAAAAGCACATTAATTATGCGTAAAAAAGGATATTTTTAAAAAATATGCCCTAAAAAATATGAATATGAAATATGAAAGAGATGTTTTGTTCATAACCCCAAAATATCCCGAAATATGACTTGGTGGGTAAAATATGCCAAAATATGCTCTAACGAATGGGTCTCAAAACATTTGTAGGACCATGAAACATGTAAATACCTTACCCATTTGTTAATATCTCGTTATAAAAAAAAATATGCATTTGCATATTTCCGGTTGTTCTGGTTATAACCGTCTCATGTACAAATTTTCAAAAAATTGCCAACACGTTTTTTATTCAAACAGACGAAAATATTTGTTCTGTAGTAAAAAAAATGGGTGCCGTTGGGGATGTAAAGTGCATCTCAAGCCGATTCACAACATCCTTCGTGGTGGCACATGGGTAAAGTTGTTCCTGATATTATTTTTATCATGAATAGCGGCAGATGGTTGGGCTAGCCACACGCCTTCAGTTCCTTTATTAGCTATGAAAACACGAGAAAGAAAAAGTAACAAACGGAACCCCCCAAATGTTGACGACCCCACAAAAGTAATAAGGACCATGATTTAAGGAAGGTGCCACTCTCCGACTGGCGTATGTCCTCAAAAAATATAAGGCTGATATCACCGTCATCCAGGAGATGAGATGGACAAGGATGCTCGCGACGTAAAAATTGCGACATCTATTACAGCTGCCATGCCGAAAAGCACGAATTTGGATGTGTATTTGTAGTTGGCGAGAGACTCATACATCTTGTCTCGAGATTCAATCCTGTTAGTGATCGAATAGCCACAATCCGCATCAAGGCGAAACATTTCTACATTGCGCTGATTTGTTCTCATGCCCTCGACGGAAGATAAAGACGATGAGATTAAAGATGCATTTTACGAGCGCCTAGAGGAAATATACGACCGTTGCCCAAACCACGACATTAAAATTGTTCTGAAAGATTTAGATGCAAAAATAGGAAGGGAAGATGTTCTTGGTCTATCGATCGGTACATTCAGCCTGCATTCCGACACGTTAGGCTAGTTAGCATCGCAGCAGCAGGAAGGAACATGGCAGTAAGTGGAACCAGATTCCAGCATAAAGCTATCCACAAGACAACTTGGCTATTCCCCAATCAAAACACCAAAAATCAAATTGATCATGTGGTAATTGATGGCAGGCATGCATCTAGTGTCATGGACGTATGTGTAATCCGTGGTGCTAATATTGGCTCGGATCATTACCTGATTGCAGCCAAGGTGCGCACAAGATTAAGCAGAGCGAAAAACGCACGTAAGCAAACACAAAGAAACCTGAACATCGCGAAGCTGCAAGCCCCAGAGATAGCCACTGCCTAGTCCAACCAGCTCTCCTATCTACTACGACACAACGTCTCTACTTCTGACGTGACCGATACACAGTGGCAGCATATTGCGCATTCCATGGCAACCGCCGCAACAACCCAGCTTGGATATGAAACACAGCGCTCAGACGAATCCTGGTACGATGAAGAATGTCGCATAGCGTCTGAGGAACTGGATGCCGCTTATAGGGCAACTCTACAGCCAATTGTAATCCGGGTTGTTAGGGAACGGCACAAGAAGACAGTAAGACAGGCGAAGCAGCTATTTAAGCGAATTTTACCAAAAAGTAAAAGCAAACAGCTACGATAATGGGTTCCCCTCCTGTAAGGACAACGATTGAAGTCTGGTTACATATACACAGAGTGTGCTGCATATGTGGAGAGAACACTTCCAGCAACTGCTGGTTCCAGAAGACAGCGCACGTGAAGTTGCCACGCCAATTGTCGACGACTTCTTAGATTGCCCACCATCAAGTCAAGCCGAGGTAAGAAAAGCAATATCGCGGCTAAAAATTAATAAACCATCTGGTGCCGACGGACTTTCGGCAGAGCTCTTCAAGTCCGATAACGGTGATCCAAGTGTGTGTTCCTCAACTACCGCGGGATCAGCCTTTTATCTTTCGCATATAAGGTCCTGTCGAGCGTGATATGTGAATGATTAAAGCCAGTGTTATCCAACCTGAGCGGGCCTTATCAATGTGGCTTTAGACCTGGTAAATCAACAACTGACCAGATATTCGGCAAGTCCCAGAAACGGCCCAAGAGAATCAGATCGACACGTACCATCTTTTCGTCGACATCCTCGGTCGAAAACTACGGGATGTTGCTGCAACCTTCTCAGGTATACAGAAGAATTCAGCGAAAATGAGTCTGACGGTGAACGAGGACAAAACGAAGTTATTAGTTTCAACGAACAAAGAACCTACTCGTTTGGGAAACTTTGGGAAAGGTTGACAACTATAATTTCGAGGTGGTAGATAATTTTATCTATCTAGGCTCCGCCATCAACAAAAGAAATAATGTCAGCCTCGAAATCCGGAGAAGAATCATGCTTGCCAATAAATGCTATTACGGACTAAGCAAGCTATTCAATGACAGAGCCCTCTCTCGACAAAAAAAACTTCAGCTATGGTTCTACCTGTCTTGATGTACGGTTATGACACAAGCGGATGCATCGGTTCTGGCAGTATTCGAGAGAAAAATACTCCGTAAAATATATGGGCCAATCATCGTATAGATATCATCGTCGAAAACTGCGGGTTGTGACTTCAGCCTTCTCAGGTATACAGTAGGAATCAGCGAATATGGGTCTAAAGGGTGAACGACGACAAAGCGAAGTTATTAGTTTCTACGAACAAAGAATCTACTCGTTTGGTAGATAATTTTATCTACCTAGGCTCCGCCATCAACATAACAAATAATGTCAGCCTCGAAATCCGGAGAAGAATCCTGCTTGCCAATAAATGCTATTACGGACTAAGCAAGCGATTCAATGACAGAGCCCTCTCTCGACGAACAAAACTTCAGCTATGGTTCTACCTGTCTTGATGTACGGTTATGACACAAGCGGATGCATCGGTTCTGGCAGTATTCGAGAGAAAAATACTCCGTAAAATGTATGGGCCAATCATCGTATAGATATCATCGGTCGAAAACTGCGGGTTGTGACTTCAGCCTTCTCAGGTATACAGTAGGAATCAGCGAATATGGGTCTAAAGGGTGAACGACGACAAAGCGAAGTCATTAGTTTCTACGAACAAAGAATCTACTTGTTTGGTAGATAATTTTATCTACCTAGGCTCCGCCATCAACAAAACAAATAATGTCATCCTCGGAATCCGGAGGAGAATCCTGCTTGCTAACAAATGCTACTACGGACTAAGCAAGCGATTCAATGAAAGATCCCTCTCTCGACGAACAAAACTTCAGCTATGTTTCTAACTGTAATATTCCGTAAAATATATGGGCCCATCATCGTTAAAGGAGAGTTTCGGCGTCGTATGCATCATGACACATTAAGGTGCAGCGGTTGCGTTGACTAGGTCATGTTGTACGCACGGACGAAAATGCTCCAGCTCGAAAAGTCTTCAACAATGGCTCGGCTCAATAGACGACGCAGAAGAGGGCAACCAAAACTCCGTTGGTAAGTCCAGGTTAATGAGAAACTTGCAGAACTTGGTGTGCTTCACTGGAGAAGAAGCGTGGGATTACAAAGAAGTGCCAGCTAAGTAAGTAAGTTTTAAACAGGCATTGGCTATCTCGGAGATATGCCGCCTTGCGATGTCTAGCTTCATTTACGTTTGGTTGAGAGCGTTTCTAGCACTGCTTAATCTCATGCGTACCTTGGCTGCAACTAGGTGGTGATCCGACATTTGCACCGCGTTCCACATGCACTTCCTTAACGGATGAGTTATTTCTTTTATTGATTACCAAGTGGAATCTGTCTCTTGATCAATGAGTATCAGTTTGCCATGTGGAAATGGGGCTCATCAGTCATGATGATTTTTCGATGGAATTCCGGATCATTTTCATACATTTCAAGGACCCAATCAGCAAAGTCACGACATTGTTGATGATCGGCCGGCTTGAGTTCTTGTGTTAGCTGAACTTTATAAGCCTTAAAACCCAAGTATTTATGCAAACTACGTTTGTGGAATGCCCAATTCCAAAGAACGACGAGGAATGGACAAACCTGGGTTTTCTTCAACACTTTGGGCTACAGCAGCAACATTCTCAGTTCTTCTTGAGCAATGTGCACGGGTTTTATTCTTCACATCACTAACTTGTCCCAACAGCTCGAATTTGTCCACCAATTTCTGTATTGCGGTCCAACAAGGTGCTGCACGACGACCAAAAAAATGTTTTAGTTTTGCGAACTGTGACTGCAAGATTTTCAACAATTTTGTAGTGAATTTTAATAATTTCAATGCGTTATTGAAGCGTGTATCGTTCCATTTTTAATAATGGCGTAGTTTCTACTTGTCAACTGTCAAAGTATAAAAGATTCAAAAGTGACAGCTACCGAAATATCGGGCGATTCACAATAACATCTCTCATTGGAAAACCTATTACTTCTCACATTTGATTTTACGTGATCTATCGGACACTGTGGGTTGGTCCGCAGAAAGCTTCTGATTATTCCTAAGTGAATAACGATCAGAAAACTTAAATTACAAAATTCTTTGAAAGTAAATTTAGAGAAAAACTTAGAGAAAAACCGGCGTTTGTATCAATGTGATCTTTGTCACGGCATAGTTCCACTAACTGTTCAGCATGCATAACTTCAATCAAATTCAAAATCAAACTGAAATCACAACACATTTTTAAGCAAAACACCACGCGATCCCGTCTATGTCGCTATAGTGAATAAATTCATAACATATCATCATAATCTCAGTTCCAGGTTGTGAAAATAATAATAAAGAGCAGACAGCTCTTGTGATTCATGCCAAATATAAGAGATAATCAAAATTCCTGCAAATATGAATAACCAAATATAAATAAATATTAATACCTAACGCGCCGCCGTCTCTGGCAGTCTAACTTGCTAAATACCTATCTACATATGTATGTTTTGTAAGCCATTTAAAGCCTCTTCTTAATAGAGCAAATATTAATTCTAAATTTCTTAGGAATAACTGACGACTCATCTCATCTTTCATGATTTTATTTATTTATTTTCTCACTGATGCTGTCAATGTGAAAGGATAGATTTAAATGTTATTGTTCTTGTCAACAGCAATAATAAATTATTGGCAATCTTCTTTATATGTAGTATACGATTACGTTTGCGTCTGAGCTGACTTTATTGTGTTTGTTATCGAGAAATATGTCAATAATTCTCAATAAATGAAATTTATTTTTTTGTCTGCGTGTGTTTTCATTGTGATTAAGATGTTGTCATATTCGTAAAATATTATATGGTAGCAATTGGCTGGCTAATTTCTAATTGGGAGGGGATTAGCAGTAAAATTATTACACCAAAAAAAAAAAACAAATGACATATAAATTTATATACGAACAACAACTGACAGTAGGAGTAATTGGCGCCGAACATGCACAAAAACGATCGAAACAATTAAAAATGTGTTTTATCTAAATTAGTATTTTAATTATATGAATTTTAGTAATCGAAATGTCATCGGTGAATTTATTTGTATTTGAATGTTTCAGTTTCTTAATAATTACGGCAGGGAATTGCCCTAAAAAAATGGGAATTTTGATGACGTTATCGTGAGAGGATGTTGAGTGAGCAAATTGCAAATTGTTTAAGGAGTTATTATTATGGGTTTCTCGTAATTTTTTTCCGTTAAAATTTAGTAAAATACAATATTTATTTAAAATTTTTACGGATCGATTTCTTTATGTATTTTTTACGAATAATTTTCTAAACAATTAGACCAGCTCTGATAACAGAACTGAAATCCTTGTATCTAGTTTTCCATTAAAATAGTTTAACATAAGCCACCATAAGAGTCAAAACAAAGTTTTCCCAAATAACACTTATATGTGCCCATGCTCCGACAGAAGAGAAAAGCACTGAGGACCAAGACGAGTTCAACGAGAGTCCAGAAAATATATGGGACCGTAGCTCGGGCCAGGACATCAAAATTGTACTAGGCGAGTTTAATGCTAAAATATGCAGGGAGACCGCTTTTGAGCCTACCATCGAAAAATTCAAGCTGCACGCCGAAACGTCGAACAATGGCATCAGATTGATTGAACTCCAGAACAATCTACGAGGAATCAGTGTTCTGGACATACGAGTGATCAGGGGTGCGCATATAGACTCCGATCACAACCTTACCGCAGTTAAGGTACGCACAAGGCTAAGCTTGGCGAAAAACGTACGTAACCAGGCACAACAAAAGCTGGACATCGGTAAACTGCGGATCACAGAGGTAGCGGACGCCTACTCTAACCACCTAACTCAACTGCTACGGAATGCTCCAACCCCTGATAATATTGCCTCGCAGTGGCAATATATAACCGAATCCTTAGAACGGACTACGAGAAGCGTACTAGGGTACTCAAAGCCGTCTCAAAGAGGGTGCCTGGTATGATGATGAATATCGCAATGCCACGAGAAAGAGAGAGACGGATGCTGCATACAGGGCGAAACTGCAGCCAATGACAACTCGAGCTGTTCGTGAACGGCACAGGCAAGATGTATTAATACAGGTGGCGTTAACAGCCAGCTGGTTTTAAATTTTTTTCTGATTATGGTGCCTCTGCACTGTCAACTTATATATATTTGACTCGATGCGTCTTTCGGCTGTCAAAATGTTGTATGGAGATTTTGACAGTAGAGAGGCACTACACAAAATAAATTGTCTGTTGTTGTTGCAATGCCAAATTTTTTGTACAGATAACTCCACTTTTTTAATACATCTTGGGCACAGGGAAAAGTGCAGAGAGGCAACTCGTCTTTTTAGACGGAAAAAGAAAAGCTGAAGAAGATGCAGGATCTGTGCACTGAGTTGCTCCGAAACAGTGGGAAAGCCCGAAAAATCTACCAGAGAGTAAAGTCAAGAATGTGTGGTACATGGTTGCCCTACTGCAAGGACAGCCATGACCAGCTAGTGACAGATCCGGTAAACGTGCTAAAGATATGGAGAGAACATTTCAGTAATCTGTTGGATACGGACACCGCTCCCGAAGACCCCGCTCCAAACCATGACGATGGTATTAACTGTCCACCTCCGAGAGCAAAATAGGTATCGCACTATCCCGCCTTAAAAACAACAAAGCGGCTGGAGCTGATGGTCTCCCTGCTGAATTGTTTAAAGCAGGCGGGGAGGAGCTTTAATTTATTTTACAGGAGAAGCAACAAACGTTATAAAATCTATAAAAATAAAGTATATCTTAAAATTTTTTCAAAGTTTAACATAGTTACAGTATGGAGATATTTATTTTTTTAAAAACTTTGCAAGAAATACTTTATTTTATAGATTTTATTACGTTTTTTGCTTCTCCTGTAAAATAAATAAAAGTGTAGTTACATCCGTTTGAATTTCTTTAATAAACTCCCTGTTTTTGATGGTAGGCGTCTAAAATTTTGTGTAAACATTTAGTTTGATAAAACGAACAATAGCACCAGTTTACAAATCTTTATTTTTTATCAGCTGCAGTGTTCTAAATAATTTTTTTCTATAGATTTCGCCCTCCTTAACACGAATATGAGATTTAAATATATGATGGCTTGTTTTCCTCGGGAAAGTCCAATCTTTATACTCAATTTATGAAATTGGATTTATTTTTGCGATTAATATTTTTTATAAATTTTTTTATCAATTTAAATCAGTGATTTTTGCACAAAAAAATTAGTTTTTTAACCTTTAATTGCTCCTACCATCAGAACTACCTAACCGATGTTAAAAGCTTGTATAGAAATGTTTTAGGGGAGCACATTACCTTTAATTGGAGACCACTCTTGTCCAAATCGTTGGATGCGTGTACGAATTATTCTCTAATAAGCTGATGCATCTCATAAAAAATTTGCAAAATAATTCAAAAATTCATATCTTGAAAACTAATCAGAGGAAAAATTTTTAAATCTCATATTCGTGTTTAGGAGGCCGAAATCTATAGAAAAAAATTATTTTAAACTCTGCAGCAAAATGGCTGTAAACTAGTGTAGTCAATCAAAAACTTGATTTCGAATTTTTCTGTAGTTACGTCCGTTTGCATTTTATGTGACGCTACCACACCATGTCTGAGTGTGGAATTCCTGCAAAACTAAATCGACTTTGCAGATGTACTTTGGAAAACACCAAATCCTCGGTTAAGATTGGTAAGCAACACTCTGAACCATTCAACACGGAAAGAGGTCTCAGACATGTTGATAACTTGCCCTGTACACTATATAATATAGTTATGGAGACTTAATTTCCCTTTGCACCCATGAATGAGGTATGGGAAAGCATCTCGCGTTGTTGTAAATTAACACGCTTTCTATTTTTAGATTCACAACTAACGGCACCCACTTGTTTATCGACGAATGCGAACGTCACTGTTTGAGAAGCTTTTACTAGACATGCCGATTATCTCGACACATATACTGCGAAGTTGCTGCCGACAACATTAAGGGGGCCGGCAATAAAGGAAAATAGGTAGATGACTGGACGCGGGAATCGAATCCGGGATCTCCCGCATCTCGCGTGTTCTAACTACTATGCCACGACCGGTTATGGAGAAGGTGATGAGAAAGTTGTCAACATGTCTGGCACCATATTCCACAAGAGCCACATGCCATTAGTCTATGCCGATGATATAGATATCATTGGCCGAAATCTGCGGGATGTTACTGCAGTTTTCTCATCACTAGAAAAGGAGTAGGCAAAAATGGGTTTAGCGGTCAACGAGGACAAAACAAAAATAATGATTTCGACGAACAAAGAGTCCTCTCGATGGGGACGCACCGTGAACGTTGACAATTATTGTTTTGAGGTAGTAGATGAATTTACCTACCTCGGATCTTCCGCCAATAAGAAAAATAGTATTAGCCAAGAAATCACGCGGAGAACATACTCGCCATTAGATGGTTTTATGGACTTCGGCAGCACATTAGTAACTCCACCTTATCTTGAGATACAAGGAAACAGGTGTTCATTTTACCTTCTGTTGTATGCTGCCGAATCGTGGGTGCTTTTGACAACGGACATACAAAACCTGGGAGTATTTGAGAGAAAAGCACTCCGAAAAATATATCTGTGTCGACAAAATACCTACACAGCTCTCTAATTCTTAAGGGAGCAAACCCATATTGATTTTCGCGGCTCTACTTTGAGCCGCTTGGTCTGGGTGATGGTACCAGTGTTATCCCTTTTTTCGCCTTTTTTTCCAAAAACTCCTGTAAAACATCACAAGTACACCGTAGAATACGTATTAAACCAAATTTAAGCGATTCAGCTTTGAGATGTTTGATCTGGTTGCTAATATCAGTTCTTTTAGATTTTCGGCCTTTTTACCCCTAAAAGTACGAATTTCCAAAATGCCTTCGCACAGCTCTCTAAGTTTTAAGGGAGCAAACCCATATAGATTTTCGTGATTCTATTTTGAGCCATTTGGTCCGGGTGATGATACCAGTTTTATCCCTTTTTGAGCCTTCTTTAGCGCTAAAAATACAAATTTCAAAAAAATCCCTTCGCACTGCTCTGTTATTATTTAGGGAGCAAGCCCATATAGATATTCGCGATTCTACTTTTTGGGAGATTGGTTACTTACAATAAAAAAGGGCAACAGCTTTGTTGAATTTTCTATGTTTGCTTATATTTTCTAAGTCAGTGGTGTGTGACTCTTACCTAAATCATTTCAAAACTTTTGGTTTTTTCCCTATCCCCTTACAATAACTTTTCCTTTATATACAAATGTTCCATTTATCATCTCTTTTATACACCCATGTTTAGCATATCCATAAACGAGAGACTAAAAATAATTTCATCACCTTCCATCACCATCAACAACAATATCACCATGACTAGACAATTTGCACTTCGCTTAACAGCAAATGCTGAGCCCAGGGCAAAGTTCAAAATAAACGGTTTATTTGTCAGCCGATTCATTCGCGGAATTCCCAAACTGGTTCAACTAAAATTTAGTTCAGTTTAAACGAATCATGCAACTTTATAATTTCATTGCAGCCCTAAATCAAAGCAAGTGCATTAAGTACAAGTTTTTATTGCATGTTAATATCAGACCGGAAGTGCAAGTGCACCGTGGACAGTATGCATATATACATACATACATACATATACACCAGAGTCCCGAAACCTGAACCAGCTACTGTCGACAACCTTGACAAGGTTAACAAACCTTTTTTGTTGTAAAACGAAATTAATAAATTTATTTGATTAATTTTTGCCACGATTTAATTAACATCTCACATAACTCCCAGGCGCCATAGAGACGATGACGGCTGTGCGTAGTTTCTATTTTAGGTAACATCTCCTGAAATGCTTCACAAACTGTTTTCTGTTTTGTTTCGTTTTTTTTTTTTTGTTACTCTTAAATATTTATGATGCCCTCGTTAATCACTTTTATTGAGCGATAAAAATATCGGGAATACCGGTAAATGTCGCTCAGGAATGTGAGAGCGTTGCGGTAGGATGGGAATGGGGGAAAACCCAAAATGAACACTATTTTGCATTTCACATCAAATGGCCGGTGGACAGACAGAAGAATCAACAAGGAATTTAACTTTATAAAACACTAAAGTTTAAAGTCAAACAATAACCTTGCTAACACATCTAAAGTGTAATAAAAGTTGCAAATGAGACGAGATGATCTAAAGCATTGAGTATTAGCTGTCTTAATGACAGGAGGAGGGACGGCCATCCATATATTGGCTATTAAATTAGTTCTTAGTCGTCGTCGTCATCGTCATCATATCACTGGATATCAAAATTGAAATATGGAAAAAAACCAGATCAAGCTATAGTTATAAAGTTATACAACCATTTGATTGTTCTTAATTTGTCTATGTTATATATGTGGACATTCAATTTGCTTTAGCTTAATACTAATCGCAATCTAGTGTCGCCAATTAAATAGATGTGTACCTATAAAGCCTGTGTATTTTATATGGCTACGTTAAATAATGAAAAAATAGTTTTTAGATTGATCTTCGTTATCACACATCGGTCCAAATCTGGACTGATGTATGGAAAAACTAGATCGAGAAATTATTATAATTGTATACAACTATTTGATTGTTCTTAAATCGAAGGCCCCTTCCTTTCTATAGCCAATGGCTATAAGGAAACATTTCTAAGGTAAAGGTTAGTGATAAAACTATGCGGAAATCGTACATATGTGTGATTTTCTAAGATGACCGCTTATGTGGACATATTGCAATTTTCAGTTTGTCTGTAATTTATATAAGACCGGTTCGCAAATAAAAATGTCCAAAGTCGAGGCAAATATTAGGAATACATCGAGACAACTTAAAAAATAAAAATGTTTTCCTCCGCCACACAGTGGTCGATTTGGGTCGAAAAGCGCGCATGAGGTATTGGTGAATCCCAAAAAGCTTCTGCAGCATCTTGACATATCAAAACCCATGGAAAAACATCATCAGTGATGAGGCACATTTTCACCTCAGTGGATTCGCCAATAAGCAGAATTGCCGCATTTGGGCGAATGATAATCCAAGAGTGATTGTCGAATGCACCCACAAAGAGTGACTGTATGGTGCGGTTTATGGGCTGGCGGCATCATCGGGCCGTATTTTTTTTCAAAATGAGGCCGGACAGGCAGTTATTCAGAATGGTGTTCGCTATCGTTAGATGATAACGAACTTTTTATGGCCCGAATTGGAAGATACAAATGTGGACGATATATGTTTTCAACAGGACGGTGCCATTTGCTACACAGCTAACGAAACAATGGCTCATTTGCGCGACAAATTCAATGGCCGTGTTTTCTCACGTGGTGGCGATGTCAATGTCTTGTGATTTGACACCGTTGGACTTCTTTCTTTGGGGTTATTTGAAAGAAAAGGTGTACGTCGATAAGCCAGCAACAATTCAAGAGCTAAAGGATGAGATAATTCGGCACATTAACGTCATAGAACCTCAATTATGCCTCAGCGTCATCGAAAATTTGGACCATCGGATGGAGGTGTGCCGCCGAGTTCGCGGCGGCCATTTGGCCGATATTTTGTTTCATACATAATTGAACCATACCAATATTATCATAATAAAAAGAAAAGACAATAATTTCCTAAATAATATCTGTTTAATTCAAAATCAACATGGGCCCTTAAAATTTAACCACCCTTTATATCTAAATAACATAAATAAACATAATTAACTTAAATTTCGATGTTGTTTGAAATGTCAAACAATACTGAATAGAATTAAGATGTCAGCTTGTTACAGATCAGACGTAATCTATAAAATAAAAACAAATTAAAATAAATCCTCTAAATGAATCACACATTAAACCCAATAAATAAATGTAATAAATATCAAGTATACGTCACATACAAGGGAATTTGCACAAATTTTTAATACTGCGTGATGTGATCATAAATGAACTGTCTCATTTTGCCAAAATTGGGATTTTTGCCTGATGTTTATAATTGTCTTCCTTCAGATTATGTTGTGTCATTTTAAAAACCTTTGTATTTTATCTCTTTTCTTCTTTTTATATCTTGTATTGGCCTACCATGTTATAATCACTTAAAATTATTAAGATTTTAAAGGGCGATGCTTGGTATGCCAGGTGTGATTTCTAAAAGATTATGTCGCTCTTCTTTCTGTTGATTTACGCTTTGTTTATATTAATAACTTTGATGCTGGAAAACAAATTAACCTAGAACCGGAATAAAGAGGGTCATCTTATAACTATGTTTTGTAATTACGGATTTGTTTTGGTGTAGATACGTTTCATAAAATTTGTTTGTAAAAAAATGATCGAAACGTTAAAGAAATTTTAAAAAAAAAATTTTGTAAAAAATTTATTTGTTTCGAGTTACATTTAGATTTTGGTGGCCAATGAAGCCAGAATCCTATGGACTGGGATAAAAGTAATGGCCTCTGAAAGTGGGCACACAGAAATGCAGCCAAGGTACGCACGTGCTTAAGCGCTAGTAATCAAACTCAAAGGGATCTAGACATCACAAAGCTGCATACCACCGATATAGCCGATTCCTACTCCAACCAACTCTCTCTAATTCTGATGTTCCCGATACACAATGGCAGCATATTGCGAGTTCTATAACCACTGCCGTAACGACCGTACTGGGTTATGAAAAACTATGCTCCGACATTTTCGAGTAAACATCAGCTAAGAATGGATTTTTGGAAATTCGAATCTTTATGGGTAAAAATTATCAATAAGGAATAAAACTGGAACCATCGCTCAGATCAATCGGCTAAAGCTATAATCGCGAAAGTTGATATGTGCAAGCTTACTATCAAATTGTAAAAAGCGTAAAAGGGATACAAATGTTTCTGTCGCCCAGACCAAACGGCTAATGATGTAATAATTATAATTTATATGGGGTTGCTCCCTATAGAATTAGAACGAGGCAAGCAGGGAAATAATTTTTCGAAATTCGGAATATAAAGTCATTATTCAAACTTCGTTCTTTAGGTGTGAAAATACAGAAAAAGAGATAAAACTAGTTCTATTGGCCAGACAAAATGCCTAAAGGTAGAGTTACGAATATGTATGTATATAGAATTGCTGTCTACAGAATTAGAGATGGGATTTTTAGAAATTCGAACATTTAGGTAGGTAAAAAAGACCGAAAAGGCATTAAACTGGTAACATCACCCAGAACAAACGTATATGGTTATTAGGCATATATAAGTGGTGGAAAATATGGTACAAGTAATGAGTATCACCTTTTTAAGTGATTTAGGCTAAAAAAATGTTCTGCACGAAACGTGATTTCTAAAAAAGTCAGATTTTTGTTTTTAATATTTTTATTTAAAAAAACAAATGTTTTCAATTGTTATATAAATTAAATTTTAAGTTTAAAGTATGTGATGATTTACAAAATGACAAAATGTCTTGCATAATTTAAATTGCACGCTCTGCGCAGCTGTTGCTCCGCTAAACTTCCTGAATAGCTGATGGTTTTTTTGACCCAATGTCTGAGAGAACATTAATTTGATTTTTAAAGCCGGAAAATGACTTTTGTAGTGTGGCGAAATTATTTTTGTTAAAAGTATGATCAGAAAACCAGACGTCGCTCCAAGCATCACATATAAATTTATAAATATGCTAAAATTGCAGACAATAATCCGGAATAAGTACTATTAGTTAATATAATTAAGATTTCAAGTGAAAAAATGTATGCACTGCTGCGAGTTGGCAACCCTGTAATTGAAATCACTTTGACAGATTTGTGACGAAATAAAACAACAAAGCAAAACGTCAAAAACAGCTGATGGGATGACGTCACCTTTGTAGGAAAACCTTGAATGGCTATATGATCTAAAAAAAAGTAATTTGGTTTGGTGCCGAAACTTTTTTGCAATTTCGAAAAAAAAATAATGGGAGTTAAAAGTTTTTTCTGCTCTATTCGACTATGCTATGCTATTTTTCCTATTTGCAAAAATTTTAAAATGTTAGATGCCTCATCGTCATGCTTCCAATAGAATTAGATGGGGTACCAGTCAATTTTAATTAATCTTTTAAAATTCCTACTTTTAGTGATAAAAATTGACTGAAGGATCTGTATCCAATGGGACAAAGCTACGATCACATATATGGGGTGTTTGCGTTCGTCTTATGAAACGTTTTAATTTTACCTGTATTGCTTACATTCTTAAGAAAATTCATTGTAAGTACGGGTGAAGCAACGCGAGCCTGGAAAGCTTGTTTTACATAAAAATCAGCAGGAATAGTATCGGGGCTCACACTTTTTTTTTTATTTTGTCGAGCAGTGTAATTCTACTATTATATTGCTTCTTCTAGATAAGCTAATTTTTTGCTAAATATGTAATGGTACCCCGTTAATTATCACACAAACCTCGTAAATTGTGGAATGTTTCTGTGATACGCTGTTTGTTGTTGTTTTCTTTTTTTTCTCTCAATTCAACGATTAAGCTTTTGTTAAATCTTCATAATTTATATATCTTATATAAAATTCTATAATTTCGCAAATGTTGGCATCTGAAGAATTTCATTCGCACCCAATAATATTTGCATATAAACGATCCGTCAGCATATGATAAAACAGAACTCAAAACTATGCAAAGAAAGATCCCTCACATGTTAAATTGTTCATCAGATAAAAGTGTTTTTTTGTTTGTCTTGTTTCTTCCAAATCACAAATACTCGTAGTAGTAAATAATGACTTCCTTGATTTTGTTTTGAATCCTCACGGTAGATATGTTATTGTTTTGTTAAAACAACATTTTTGCAACTGGAGTCATTAATTTAGATTGGTTTTAAAGCTTAAAATAGAATTTTAATTTAAATTCTATAATAAAATCAATCATAAATTTGTCCTGCTTATGGACTTAACGTTCTTCTATGCCCTTTTAAGTGATGATGAATTGTGGTGTTGAAGCCAAGAACTATTACTAGAATCAAAGTTGCTCGCTGCTTTGCATTTGATTTGATGTGATTGGATTTTTTTTCCTCCCATATATTCATTTTCTATTGAAAAATAGCACAAATTATGCAAATTTCATCCCATTGCTGCTGCTGCTTCTTCTGGTTCCTTCTTCTCAACTCAACACCAAGTTAGAATGTTAGTTTAAATGAAGATTGCTGGCTCCAGGCGGCTACCACAATTCCAGTTTACTTCTCTATTTCTTATTAAAAGTTTAATTGTTATTGTTGTTTAGTGTTTTTTTCTTTTTCTTTTTGTAACAACAAAAGCATCGTGAAATTTGTTATAAATTCAGTATATTGCCATTTTATTGATTCTCTTCTTAATTCTAAGTCTAAGTCATGATACGCCAGTATTATGATTTCGCAGCTTGATATTCGTTTATACGTTCGATGGGGGATTGACGTCAAACGCATTCTTGCGTTGTCGCCAAACGCCTTCAATTTGTTTTGTTTGTTGTTTCGAAAGAATTCCCCAAAACAACAATAGAAGAATTCGCCAGCGGCGAGTTGGAGCCGCCGTTTTAGCGTTTTCGCCAGAATTTCAGGTGAACGACGCTCTGAGTGTTGTTCAGGTTCACAGATTAGATGTTTGTGATATTTTAATTAATTTTTGGAAAATTATTGAGTCGAAGGCGCCAATTGGATCATTTGCGTTGCAATCTCTGATTATGTTTACGAACTGCGATCGTTGGATGAACAGGTATTTTTGTTGTGATAATTGCGATTTCTTCCAAAAGAGTGTATCAGTTAAGTGATTCACTATTAAAATAGGGTGACCATATTATAAAGGGAGCAAATTTTATAATAAAAATATTTCTGTATGGGAGCACCCTTAGGGGGTGATGATGGGGAGTAGGTATGTTTGGGGAAAATGTGAGGCGGAGAAAATGACTTGGTGTCGGTCATATATTTGAACCCCTTATACATACAAAGAAAAAACGCTATCTAAATTTTAAATTAAAATTCTTATTTTTAGCAGAAAAAGTACTTAAATATTTAAGTACGAATAGTGCTAATTATTCTTAAATCAAGTATAAAACGGGATATGTTTAAAAATGTAAGCGTAGATATTATTAAAATAAGAATGAAATTCTCCAATTAAGTTTCTACGAACTTTATTACAGAATTTTAAGTACGAACATCTCATCTATTGAGTAAAAAATTCTTAGAATTAATATTAAGTTTTTTCTGACAAAGTAAGAATAAAATATCTTACATAAATCTCTGCAAAAGAAATGTTTGAGAGAGAAATAACATTTACTCTCCTAGCTTAATGTTTTCTCCCCACAATTAATTCGCATTCTAAATTTAAGTTTAAAAATCTTATTTTTTGCAAAAACGTACTTGAATTTAAGCGTATAAATTCTCCAATTAAGTATGAAAATCTTAATAGCTGGTGCGAATCAAGTGACGTGTGATCTTCTTTGATGCTATTTTCGCAACAGTGTGTTTAGACTTCCCATTAATTTCGTGGAGATAATGAGACTTAATGTTTGTAATGATAGTAAAAAACCAAAGCAAAAGGATACTGATTAGATGACTTGGCATCTATCTAATTAGCTATCCGCATAATAAAAATCAAGCCCCATCTGGCTTAATGTCATCTATAATTAAGAATTCTACACTTAAAAATCATGTCCCATTAGGCTTAATGTCATCTGTAATTAAGACTTCTATACTTAAAAATCAAGCCCTAGCAGGCTTATTGTCATCTATATAAAATTAAAATTCAAGCCCAAGCAGGCTTAATGCCATCTATATTTTTATAAAATTTAATGTCATCTATTATTAAGAATTTTTTACTTAAAAATCAAGCGCCACAATGCTTAATAACATCTACAAATAAGAATTCCAGGCTAGGTTTTTTCGTTCTTTGATCAAGCATTTTGTACTTGATTTAAGAAAATCCGTACTTACCGTACTTTTGACATCGCTTGGGAATGATTTAAGTACGGAATACTTGATTTGTTTTTTAGTGTAGGCGATTCCCGGGCAGGTGTGGGGGTCTCGATTTTGAACCATAGTTTCTTGAGTTTGGTATCCCTGCGCAGCTAATATGTATTTGTGGGTTGATACTGACCAATAGGATATCTTCAGTGAGGATAGGCAAAAATCTCAGGAAGCATTTGTATATCAAGCTAGCAATGGTTTGAGATTAACATTTTAATGTTGATGATCATGCATGGGCGGCCATGTCATGATGATAGAAACACGCGACTATAATGCGTAAGATCCATGATAGGGTAGGTTGGATTCCACGGTTCAATTCCTTTTTCAGTCATCTACAGCATTACAGTGTCGAGTCAATCGGCATGTCAAGTAACAGCTTCTCCATCTGCTGACGTTCGCATTCGTTTATATAAGGCAGTTATATGAGTCTTAAAATAGAAAGCGTGTTAATTCACCCATAACGCATTCATGGGGTGCAATTGAAATTAAGTTTTTTTTTAAACATGCCATCGAAAAGCGAAAAGATTGGTATGATTTTTTTACCTTTGTTCCGCAGTAAAGAAAAATAATGTGATTTTCCGGTATTTTTAATTTCCCGGGAAATCGGGATTTTTTTTTAATTTTTCCGGGACCCCGGGAAACCCGAAGGGATTTTACGAAATTCGTACTTTTAGGGGAAAATAATTTCTAAAAAGTCAGAAAACTGGTAACATTATCCTGGCCGAACGGTAAAAGCTATCATAATGGAAATGTATATGAGCAAGCTTCGTAAAAAACAAGAGGGCTGCTACGAGTAATTTTTCTATATTCGTAACTTTTTGGGGCAAAAAGGTGAAAAAGGGATAAAAACCAGTACCATTGAGCAGTCTCCTTTTAGAATTGGAGATCTATATGAAGTGATTTTTCGAAATTCGTCCTTTTTGCGGGTAATTAAGGACCCAATCCAAACGACTAAATCTATAATCGCACAAATCCATATCCGAAGATAATTTTCAAACTTAGTGCTAAAAATGCCCCAAAAGAGATAGGTAAAACTTGTACCATCACCCAGACCAACGATTAAAGTTACAAAAATCTGTATGGAAATGCTTCTTATAGAAGTAGAGAGCTGCATAAGGAAATTTTTTAAAATTGTTACCCCTTAAAGAAAAACCTAAGCAAACATAGACCAAAAGGCCTAAGGTAGAATAGCGAATATCAAATTGGTACCATCACCTAGACCAACTGCCTAAAGTCAGAAATGCAAATATTGGGGCGAATATTTATTTTATGAAGCAATTGCGCGATATAGAGAAATTTCGAATTTTTAGGGAGGACAAAACCGGAAATGGGATGAAACTGTTACCATCACCCAGACCAAACGGCTAAAGGTAGAATCGCTACAATTAGCTTTGACACTTATTTAATTGTGCAATCTGAATGAATTTTTGAGATTCGTACCCCTTGGGATAAAGAGGGGAAAAGTGTTATCATCACTCAGATCAATCACGTAAATGTACATTGTACAACCACCCAGTACACCAACAAAGAAAGTTATATGACAGTCCATCGGTTTAAAAATATTGTTTTAGAATATATAAAGGGTTTTCCAATAAGATGTATTATTTTGGTATTCAAAGAAAAGTGCAATTTTTTGAGATAAATGATCGGATGTTTATTTCATATTAAAGAGGAAGGTATGCCGTCAATAATGAAAAACAACATCAGCCAAATGGCCACCACGAGCACGCTTACAGGACCATATCCTTTTCATGAAATTTTCCATAACTATGTCCTCGATAGCCTCACGAATTTTATCTTTAAGGTCTTGTACCAACGCTGGGCTGTTGGCGTAGACCTCATCTTTCACGTGGCCCCAAAAGAAGATGTCGCAAGGTGTTAAATCACAAGATCTCGGTGGCCGATTCGAGAGATAACACGGTCCGGAAACTTTTTCCGTAAAAGATCAATGGTTTCGATGCTTGTATGCCACGTAGCGCCGTCTTGTTGGAAGTAAACGGTGTCCAGTTAAATATCATCCAACTCCGACCATAAAAATGCATTAATCATCTCTCGGACGCGCAATCCATTCACCGTAACTGTTGATCCAACCTCATTTTCGAAGGAGTAAGGTCCAATAACCCCGCCGGACCATAAACTCCACCAAACAGTCACACGTTGAGGATGGAGAGGCTTCTCAACAATAACTCTTGGGTTTTCCGAGCCGACAGATGCGACAATATTGCTTTTTGACGTAGTCACAGAGGTGGAAATGGGCCTCATCAGTCAAGATGATTTTTCGATGGAATTCCGGATCATTTTCATGAATTTCAAGGACCCAGTCGGCAAAGACACGACGTTGTTGATGATCGGCCGGTTGAGTTCTTGTGATAACTGAACTTTATAAGCCTGCACCATGTATTAATAATCTGCGCATAGAAGACGGCATGGAAAGCCAAAGATATGTGTCGACAAATATTTCAGCTGTTTCCAAAGCATATGAGCGGAATGTAAAGGTATTCACTTAATATCCACTAGCCAAAACACGTAAAATTACACAAAACTTTTATATTAGTGTTTCGGAAACTCCTGTAATGAGGGCTACCAAATCTGGTTGCCTAAAAAAACTTTGGTTATTTTGTATGGGAGATCCAGAAGGATTTGGCAGATATACTCCATATTCATTCCTGAGTCAAATTTCAATAAGCTAATATCTTGAACAAAATATGACCTACTAAAACAATGTATGTAAAACTATAAGGGCGAATTCGGTCATTTGTATGGGAGGTAACAGAAGGGTGTAGCAAATGCTTTGTTTTTCTCAGTATTTTTTACTATTAGAAGATAATTAAACGGACCAAATTTCAATATCCTCCATTTGTACATATGTTCACTTTGAAGACTCGCAACAGATCAGGAATGCAAAGCTTTTATAAGCTTTTTAAAAGAAAACAAAAAAAAATTGGTATTATCAAAAACTGAAATGTGACTTAAATCCTGCTAGATTGTCCGTTTGGGCTACTGTGCGACGTGGAGCTAGCTAACCAGTCTGAATACCTTATCGATTTCCGGAAATTGTAAAAAATGCAATGTTGCTGAACTATGTAATTCTAATTAGGAGTCTGGAACTATGATAAGAATTCTATTTTCTATGTGGCGACCCATTTAAACCACCCCGGAAGTAACATTATTTATATTGTGTTGTGCCCCATTTAGCACCAAAATTTAGGGCTGATTAGAAGTTGACCTCTGGTCACCCCAAAAAACTGCCTTGGAGACGTAATCGCATTCTTTAGGTGCTTCATCAAAACAAACGTGGATGATGCGAACGAATAACGCGATTACAAACGAATCCGGCGAAATCGTTAAACCACCGAAGCGATGGTCATCCGGCACAGACACAAAAAAAAACAAACTTTCGTCGTCATCAGCATGGAGCCGCAGCAGCCGTTCGAAATTCCCCAAAAAAACAAAATGAAATGAGTACAAAACACAAAACTAGATTTGATTTAATTGTGATGGCACTGCGCCACTGCCGGCATCCAGTCGGCCAGCCAGCCACTCGCTCGAGCAAACATGTAGCGAGCGAGTGACTTGTTTTTTTTTCTTTTTTTAGCAGCGCGACGTTAAGGAGAAGACAGAACCGGCAAAACGCTGCTAAATGAAATGGCGTCGTCGTCGTTGCCGTCAGCAGCAGCGTTCGTTGTCGATGGCGTTTCACTGAGCGGGAATTTGGAATAAAATTTCAGAGCTCAGTTAGAATTGCTTTTAGATTTAAACCAGAGTTTGAATAGTGAACATCAAGTTCGCAAGCAAGAAACTAAAAGAAAGAAAGAAAAAGCAAAAACAAAATCGTGATCATATAAGAAAAGTTAAAAAAGCTAAATTTGAAATAAACTACAAGAAAACAAATTAGTGAAATTGAAACTGCAATTGACTTACACATTAAAAGAAAGTGCAAAAATTGTAATTGAAAGAACTTCTAATACAACAACAACTGAACTGTTTAAAAAAGTGTTTTCCACAAAAAAAGTAACGGTTTAAAAACATTTTAAAAAATTTAAAAAAATTTGTCGTTGCTTCAAAACTTTGAAAATATTACAATTGCCAACCAACATGATGGTGTTTAAAATTTTACTCATGTGCTGTAGTGCCTTGGTGCTGATGCACTTTATTACACCCTCCGACGCTTATGCCGTGGGCCAGTCCAAATTTGGCCAGGTCGAGAAGTTCCCCTATCAAGTGATGCTGATCGGCAAACAATTGTGGAAAAAACGCATACTCTGTGGCGGCACACTGCTGGACCATCGATGGATCCTGACGGCCGGCCACTGTACCATGGGTGTGACCCATTTCGATGTGTATCTGGGCACACGTAGTGTTGATGAATCCTTGGAATCAGGCAACGTAGTGTTGCGCAGCAACAAGTTTATAGTGCATGAACGTTTTGAACCACGCACAGCTGCCAATGATATTGCCCTGGTTAAATTGCCCGAAGATGTGGTGTTCACATCACGCATCAAGCCAGCCGTGTTGCCCCTTAGAATGAGCAATGAACAATTCACCGGCTCTAAGGTGGTGGCCACCGGTTGGGGTGCTGCCGGTGAGACCAGCAACTCAGATCGTATGCAATATACTGAACTGCGGGTGATCTCCAATGACGAGTGTGCCGATGAATTTGATGTAGTCACCGATGGTGTTCTATGCGCCAAAGGCTTAAAGGATGAAACCGTATGCTCTGGTGACTCAGGCGGTCCTTTGGTTTTGAAGGGCACTCAAATGGTAGTGGGCGTTACAAGTTTTGGACCCGCCGATGGCTGTGAAACAAATATACCCGGTGGTTTTACACGTGTCACACATTATCTGGATTGGATTGAGGAGAAAATTGGCAGCAGTCAGGCACCACAACAACAACAAGCAAGTGGTGGCTATTACAGTCAGCCCAAGGGGGCACAACAGAATCATCCAAATATAGTGTAAATTTGGAAGAAGAAAATTGCCCAGCGCAAAAAATTTACAGGTAGGGTGATTAGCCACGCCCCCCACGCCACGAAAATCTCAAGAATTGACTGACTGAAACAAATAGCTTTATTTTTTTAAGAAGAAAAACAAAACAAAAATCCTATCCAGTAATTATAGTGTGTAGAGATGTCGTAAAAACGCATCGCCAGAGTATAATATTACTTATTTATTTAGATGTTTAAGTAGAAGTTAAGAAAAATTCTATAAGACAAAGAAATTAATATAAAAAGTAAATTGTGAAAATTTTAAGTAATTTTTAAAGAAGGTGGCCTTGAAAGAGAGAAAAAAAGAAAAAAAATTATATGAAAATTAAATTGTAAAAATTTTTAATAATTTTTAAAGAAGGTGGCTTTGAAAGAAAATGAAAGTGGTTAATATGATTGCCAAAGATTGTGTAAAAGTGTTAAAGTTTATAAAATTTAAAATTCAGTTTACATTTAATTCATTAACTGTTTTGAAAACTTGTTTAGCTGTTAAAGCTTTACTCGCGGTAAGATTTAACCTCACAAAACAGCTGATTTGCTAAAACAAAACAAAAAACAGCTGTTGGCTAATTTTTGACATTTCAAAGCAGCGTAAACAAGTTTTACTTATGCTTTTTCAGAGTTTTGATAACTCAGCTGTTTTGTGGGAAATGTCTAAAATGTTACTAGTTCAGCGAAAAAAGTGATTTTTAAACTTAAAAAAAAATAATTTCAAATTTTTGTTAAAGGAAAAAAACACGAACAACTGCAAAAAAATTTTTTTTTTAAGTTGAAATTTTTTTTTCATTTTATTTTTGAAAACAAAAGCAGAAGTAAAAAGATTGTATCAAGTTTGTTAAAAAAAAAACAAAAATTGAAAATTTTAGTAAATCAAATTTTTATATTTTAAATTAAATTTGTAAAAATTTTTTCAAATATTTCTGTTAACTCGTTGGTTAAAACATTTGGTTTGGAATCTTATTAAAAACTAAGGTGCCAATAACATCATTTGTTGTTAAATTTTAAAAAATTTGGAAGGATATTTTTTTCCTTTAATTTTTTTTTTTTAATAAAAGTTTTGCAATAAGAAAAATTTCCGAAACCAAATGAAAACAAAAAAAATTTTCCACCTTAAAAAACATTCGAGACCAAAATAAGTTAAAAATTCCTTTATTTTCACAAATATGCTGTCGATTTTTTTTTAATATAATTCAAAAAAATTTGATTTACATCTATATATAAAAACTTCTGAATTATAAACAATAGTTTTGATTTTTTGTGAAAATTTTATTTTGTAAACAATTAAAATTTTATTATAAAAAAAAGTTTTCTTTAAAAGTTTTCGTAAATAGTCAAAATTAGTTTTTGTAAATTTTTTTCTAATTAAATTAAATTAAATTTTTTTTATTATTTTATCCTTTTAACAATTTCGTAAATAATTAAAATATTTTTTTTTAATTTTCTATAATTTTTTGAATTTTTTTTTTGTAATTTTGTTTTTTTTTTTTATAAGATTTTGTTAATAAATATTTTTTTTTATTGAATTTTTTTTTAAATTTTAAAACATTTTACCTGAAAAACTGAAACAGTTTAAATGAAACCTTAAACCTATATTTACACAATCACCAAAACGGCATTATCGATCCACCAACATTATTATCGACTAAGAGAAAATGTTAACAAGTAATAACGGTAATTGTAACGTAACGTAACGAATGTATATCTCAAGTAACTCTAACAACGAATTTTAAACTATAAGGCCACCTCTCACTCATCTTGTTATTTGTTACCCACCTATTAGTGCTAAGTCACAGTTAGTTAATTTAAGCCTTAAGAAAACATAGCTTTAAATTTAAAATTGTGATATCTATATATGTTTTTTATACTTATCTTAATCGAAAACACAACAACAAAACATTCTTAATCCTGTTTGTCTTTTTTCTGTAGTTGCTGTTGTTGTGGTGTAGTAACGTCAAACTAACTAAAACAGCTACTTAAAAATTTTGTTAACTTAAATCTTGTTTCCTTATAGCATTTAGAACTACGATATGAAATTGTACACACACACACACATATACAAACAAATATTAACAGATATTATTTAAATTATGATATTTTTTTGTCATTTGCTTGATTAGTTAAATTCACCGCAATACACATATATATAAGTAAAAGTTAACTCTTCTCCCCCCCTTAAAAAAAATTTCGTTTGTCAAAAAGAAAGGTTAATAACGTATCCATTTTTGTATATTATGCCATACATTTGTTTATAATTAACATTATTTTTTCCTACCAACAAAAAAAAAAACAACAACAAAAAAGAAAAAAATCCAAAACAACTACAAAAGAAAAAAGACAACAACAAGAAAAATACAAAATATCTCACAAAATATATACAAAAGAAACTTAAATGTTTTTTCAACTCAATATAAGAAAGACAGTGGTTTTATTTTTTTCCCCCTCCTCCAGCCTTGCATCTTTACCCCCCCCCCCCCCCCCCCCCTCCTCTTCCTTCACTTGAGCAAATATCTGGTATAAATGGGTTATTTTGTCTATGATTTTTTTTCTTCCAATGTGGGTTTTTTTCTATCTATTTTTTCTTTGGCTCAATTTCTTACAAAAGAAATGAATAAGGTTTTATTTTTTGATATTTTATGGGGAATTCATTTGTTTGTGAAAGGTTAAGATCCTATGTGATATAATCTGGTTGATGGGTCTGTTATTTTGTTGGTTTCTTTCTTCCCAAATTTTATTTTGTTTAAACAAATATTTGAAATATTTGCATATTTTTATATTTTGCGTCACACAAATGAAGTGATCATCAGCTAAAGTTATTAAGACGGCTAAAATGCGGTTAAATTTAGTTTGTATGTAATATACACAAGGTTTCCATTGGGCTGGTTGAGTAACGTTAATGGATTTGTTGATGGGGCTTTTGGACATTGGTCTTTTTCTAATATGATTAACAAATGAAATTTGTAGGAAATTTAGGTAGCCGATATTAGTCATTTGATTAAATCAATCAATGATTGGTCATTGAATATTTATGAGGAGGTTCGACGTTTGTCTGTCAATGGGCTATGTTACATGGGCGGGTAGAAATGTAAACATGGTAATTTGAAGCTACGCAGGCTTGGGAGATGGTGAAGATGCGTCAGATATCGTCACGTAGTCACGACAATCTAAAACCAGTACAGAAATTTAAATAAGTACATTGTACATACAAAAATGATATGTATGTAGAATTATCGGTTATTTATATGGGAGGTACCAGAAGTGGTGTGTCAAATAGTTAGGGTTTCTGAGATTTTGTCTCCTATTACAGGGTGTTCCAATAAGAGCGCAATTTTTGAATTTTAAATAAACACAGATATTTAAAAAAAAAATCGTGAAACTTTATTATTTTTCAATGTTTCAATTTTCAATGACCGTTTCGCATAAATGCTGCGGTATTTCATTAATGCAGCGTCCAATTTCCTCGTTTAAGGCTTGAGTCGTCGTCGGCTTATTCGCGTAAACCATCGACTTCAAAAAACGCCAAAGAAAAAAATCTAATGGTGTTAAATCGCACGATCTTGGCGGCCAATTCAGATCTCCAAACGCGAAATAACACGACCGGGAAATGACTGATGCAGCAATTGAATTGTTTCTCTAGCTGTATGACATGTGGCACCGTCTTGTTGGAACCACATGCCCTCCACATTCATTTCTTCAATTCGAGGCAAGAAAAAACTGGTTATTATTTCACGATACCGAACACCATTGATTGTTTGCGCTTGACCTGCCTCATTTTCATAAAAAAAAGGTCCAATGATTCCTCCAGCCCAAAAACCACACCACACAGTGACACGTTGAGGATGCATTTGCTTCTCGTGAATCACTCGAAGATTTTCCTCACCCCAAATGCGACAATTCTGCCTATTGACGAAGCCATCAAGATGGAAATGGGCCTCGTCACTGAAGATGATTTTAGCGGCAAAATCAGCATTTTCATGTTGTCTCTCCAATACCCAATTAACGAACTCCCTTCGCTGTGCATGGTCAGCTGGCTTCAGTTCCTGAGTCAATTGAACTTTGTATGCATGAAGATGCAAATCTTTCGTCAAAATTCGCTGCATAGTGGATTTGGAGATACCAATTTGCTGAGCTCGGTGTCGAATTGAGGTGGATGGAGTTTGAGCGACATCATCACGTACAGCTGCGACATTTTCGGTCGATCGACCTGGTCGATGGCGCGTTGTTGTCTTTACATCACTAACAGACCCAGTTTCGACAAATTTATCCATTAATCTCTTTACATTTGACTCTTTTGGAGCATTATTGTGACCCCAAACTGATCGCAATTTGCGAACTGTAGCCGCAAAACTTTCACCATTTTGGTAAAACAATTTCACAATGAGAATGCGTTGTTCATTCGTGTAGCGCTCCATTTTTACTAACCTCGTACCTTCTACTAGCAAACAATAACAATTGTTCAAATGTCAAACAATGACACTTCGAATGTTGCCAGACTTAAAAATTGCGTTCTTGTTGGGACACCCTTTACAAGATAAATTAACTGACCAATTTTCATTATCCCCCAGTTTTCCGTTTGAAAGTTATGGAAAAAATATTAATTTTCCAAACAAGGTCATTTTGTATGGGAGGTAACAGAAGGGGTCAACCGATATAGTCCATATACATTCCTGATTCAAATTTTCGTAACCGTACAACTTACGCAAAATTTGACTGAATTCGGTGGACTTACAAAAAAGATATGTATGTAATACTAAGAGGGTGAATTCGGTCATGTGTATGGGTGGTACCAGAAGGGGTATGTCAAATATTTAGGATTTCTGATGTTTTGCCTCCTATCCTCCGGTCGTCCGTTTGGAAGTTATGAAAGAAATATTTATCCAAAATAGGTTGATTTGTATGGGAGGTACCAGAAGGGGTGGGGCTATTCTGCCCATTTTACAATCCCATTAGTTCGTTTTGAAAAATATTAATACTGGGATAGCTTCTAGCGTAGTTGTGAATTAACACGCTTTCTATTTTTAGATTCACAACTAACGGCACCTACTTGTTTATCGACGAATGCGAACGTCACTGTTTGAGGAGCTTTTTACTAGACATGCCAATTATAACTCGACACTAATACTGCAAAGTTGCTGTCGACATCATCGAGGGGGCCGACAATGAACGAAAAGTGTGTTTTTAGATGACTGGAGCCAGGAGCCGTGTTCTTACCATCATGCCACGGCCGGTCCAACTTACGTGGCCCATTACAACTTACGAACGTGGTTCATAAATTAGAGACCTGAAGTATTAAAGAATTCCACATGCTTCGGTCTTTTGCGTGCGTTCTCCAGTTAGTCCTATCAGATGGTGACACGTCGCCTACAACTTGGTCCTTCCAACAAAGTTTGGTCTCCCTGCACTACGTCGTCCTTCAGGTTCGCCTTTAAACACCTTTCTCGCTGTAGCATTTACATCCATTCTGGCAACATGACCCAGCCATCGTAGTCGTTGCATTCTGACTCTTTTAGCTACGTCGATGTCGTGGTAAAGCTCATACAGCTCATGGTTCATCCGATGGCGAAACTCTTCGTTGACACATATTGGTCCATTTCTTTTTCGGAGTTCTTTTTTCTCGAATACTCCCAGGTTTTGTATGTCCGTTGTCGAAAGCACCCGCGATTCGGCAGCATACAACAGAATGGGTAAAATTAACACCTGGTACAGCTGTTTCTTAGTATTCCGAGATAAGGTGGTGTTACTAATGTCCTGCCGCTTGATTTCTTGGCTGACATTATTTTTCTTGTTGAAAAAAGATCTGAGGTAGGTAAATTTATCTACTACTTCTAAACAATAATTGTCAACGTTCTCGGTGCGTCCCCATTGTTCTCGTTGACCGCTTAACTTATTTTTGCTGACTCCTTTTCTAGCGATGAGAAAACTGCAGTAACATTCCGTCGATTTCGACCAATGATGTCTATATCATCGGCATAGGCTAGTGGCATGTGGCTCTTGTGTGGAATATAGTGCCAGACATGTTGACACCAGCCTTTCTCATCACGTTCTCAGTAACTATATTAAATAGTGTACCTCTTTCCGTGTTGAATGGTTCAGAGTGATTCTTACCAATCTTAACCAAGGATTTTGTGTTTTCCAAGGTACATCTGCATATTCGAATTACTTTTGCTGAAATACCAAACTCAGACATGGCATCATATAATTTACTCCTTATCAAAGAGTCGAAGGCAGCTTTGTAGTCGACAAAGAGGTGATAGATGTCGATCTGCTTTTATGAGTTTTATGCAGGATTTGTCGTAAAGTGAAAATTTAATCCGTCGTATATTTACTAGGTCTAAAGCCGCACTGATAAGGTCCAATTAGTTTTTCTACAATTGACTTTAGACTTTCACACAATATGGGACATAACAGACTGAGACTCCAATGCCCGGGCATGCTCTCCTCTACCCAGATGTTCTCCATGAGCTGATGTATGCTCCTAACCAGCTCCTCCCCACCTGCCTTAAACAATTCAGCAGGGGCAGCATCGGCTCCAGCCGCGAGGGTTTCCTAGAGTGGTGTCGGTATACAGTAGATTTCTGAAATGTTCTCTCCATGTCTTTAGAACGATATGCGGGTCCGTCACTAGCTGGTTATCGCTGTCCTTGCAGGAGGGCAACCCTGTTCCACGCATTCTCGCCTTCTGTGCACTCATACTCATACCGTCTGCCAATTTAGATCGCTAGTTACCCTAGTGATAGACACATGCTCTAACTTCAATCCGAGTGTCATATTATTATTTGTAATGCTATCGTAGTTTAGATCGTATAATGATTAGCACTATTATTAACTATAAGCAGTAATATTTGCTTGACAATCGAATCATGGCATTATGAAAAAAAAACCTTATCACAATCTATAATAATACCATTAAAAACTACTTTCAATATAATTTGAAGTATAATTGAACTCTAAAGCATTACCCAGTCCTCGTATAGGATTTGTTTTAGTGTTGATACTCCCTTAACATGAAGCGGCTGCAATTTTTGTCGATTTTCATTAGCTGCCTTCTTCCAATTTCGTTTGCCACAATACGTTTTACAAATGTCAAATGCGATTCTTTCGATGAGACACTGATCAAATTTGAGAAATGCGATTTAAAGCTATTGCAACGCAATGTGGTCGGCCTGAATCTTCACATAAAAATACAGCAACTTCCCGTAGCTACGGCGTTCGTAAGTGGATCGATATGAGTATTTTTTAATTTATTTTTTGTTTTCGAACTTTCCCCAGGTCAACCTGGCTATTTTAAAAAAAGCCAAAGACTATCGACCATTTTTGTATAACGTCTCAGTTGATTTGTGTGAATTTTTAAAAAACCGCAAAAGGGTGCCATTGCTAGATATAATGTATGCAATGGTGAGAAATACTACAAATGTTAATCATACGTGTCCTTATAATGTAAGTACACACATACATATGCATTACAATATATCGAAACGCTGCAATTACGAAAGACTTTTAATGCATTTACAGCATGACATCATTGTTCGCAATATGATATTGGATGTAGCTATGTTTGACAAGTTGCCATTGCCGGCCGGTAAATATTTAACCAAAATTAGATGGGGGATTAAAAAAAATCAATGGCATGCCGAAATTAAAGCGTATTATTTGATATCCGTTAACTTGTAATTAAAATGTGTGAAAAAAAACTAAAGGGCTGAGGAGGTATGGAAGCGGTACAGTGTCCACATTTACAGTTCAGCCAGCCCCTAACCATTCATTTTTTTCCATCGAAAAATTAGAGAAAAAAAAGTGTTAAGCTGAACTTTGCGCCAGAGGCAACAATTTTTGCTAGTGATATTCAAATCTAAAATCAAAGTTTTCTGATCGTTATTCACTTGGAAATGGCCAGAATCTATCTTTGAGGGACCCCTAGCGGCTCACAACGTCCGATAGATCACGTGTTCCCTCGGGTTATGCCAACAATAATGCCGTGGTAGCAAAGGTTTGGGATCGGCCGTAGCATAGTGGTTCGATTCCCCTCTCCAGTCATCTACATTTGTCTTTCATTGTCGGCCCAATAGATGTTGTCGACAACAACTTCGCCGTATAAGTGTCGAGAAAATCGGCATGTCTAGTAAAAGCTTTTCAAACAGTGACATTCGCATTCGTCGATTAAAAAGTAGGTGCCGTTCAGTTCCTGGTAAAATCAGTTCCTGGTACAATTGGACTTTGGTGGTTCGAGATAGGGTGGTGTTTATGAAGCGCGTAGTCCAAAGAAACAGCTGTTGGCGAGCACTATTCTCCGTTTTATTTCAAGGCTGACACTGTTGTTTTTGTTCATGGCGGATCCGAGGTAGATAAGTTCATCCACTACCTCAAAGCAATAGTTTTCAACGTTTACGCTGCGTCCCCAACGGGTGGACACTTTGTTCGATGATACCATTAACTTCGTCTTGTCCTCATTCACTACCATCCCCATTTTCGCTGACTCCCTTTCAAAAGATAAGAAGACAGCTGTTACCTCTTGTATCGTCCGACCGATAATGTCGATATCATCCGCATATGCGAGCAGCATGAGGCTCTTAAATAAATATGGTCCAAGACATGTTAACCGCTACTTTCCTTAACACCTTCTCCATCACTATGTTGGACAGTATGCATGACAAACCAACACCCTGTATAAGACCTCTCGTCGTATCGAATGGCGCCGATAGATCCTTGCTAATCCGAACAGAGGATTTGGTATTCGTAAGGGTACACCAGCAGAGACAAATTATCTTCGCAGGAATACCGAACTCAGACATGGCTTCGTATAGTCGATGCCTGATTGGACTATCGAAGGCGGCATTGTAATCGACAAAGAGATGGTATGTGTCGATTTGCTTCTCATGGGTGTTCTCCAGAATCTGCTGTAGTGTAAATATCTGATCCGTCGTGGATTTGACTGGTCTAAAGCCGCACTGATAATGTCCAATCAGGTTTTCCACAATTGGCTTTAGACGTATGATAGACAGGACCTTATACGCAATCGGTAAGAGGCTAATTTCACGGTAGTTTTTACACTTACCTTCCGTACGGTAAACCAGGATATAACCGTGTTCAGATATAGAAAAAGTGCTAAAAATCCACCTTGGCCTTACATTGTTATTTATGATATTAACAAAAAATAGTTAAATGTACTGTTTAAATTTTTTAAAATTCACTTAAAATCTATGTTGACGAGATTATAAATCGTTGAACCCTAATGGCATGACAAAATATCTGATAATTTTTTGGTTGCAGTATCAGCTCAGCCCGGTTCAGCGCAATAACCCTTTCTGTTTCAGTGAACATTATATCTTTCACACCTCGATTACAACCAACTTGTCATGCGTAACATCGACATTTATCAAGTCGGACCAAAGTCCATTTAACTTTTATTAAAAGGCGCACGTTATAATTAAATTTAAAAAAAAATTAAATAAAATGTCAACAAAGCAAAGTTTAGCACACATATTACAACAATACAGAATAAAAAAGACTTACGGTATCAGACAAAAATGTCGAAAAGATTGCGCTAATTAAAAAAAAATTAGCGATAGCACATATGGAATTTTGTGATATTAATGACACTTCTATTTATAGCTTAACAGTTATTGACGCAGTTTATATAGAGATTTTTAAATCATGCATATAATATTGATTGACACTAGTCGACGATCGACATGTTTTTAAATGAAATTATCAAATTGGGCTTGAACAACTTATAGTGGAGTACGAATACGTAGGAGTCAAGATGCTTGAAATAGCTAAAAAAAATTTTGCGGCATTGATTTCACAGAGCTTTTTTCTTTCAAACTTCAAAACTGTTGTTGTCATTGATACGGCTGTAACGAGTTACTACAGTGTTCTCAGGCTATGAGAAGAAGGTAACAAAAATTAATTTTGAATAAAATAGTTTTGTATGGATTATGGGGTTAGTTCCAATAGACTGTAATGAAATGTATTGTGGCTTCCGATTATTTCTAATAGAAATAACTATATCTCACATATTACGACTTACTTAACTCAATTAAGTGGCCCACAGGCCTAAAGTATTAAAGAATTCCACACGCTTGGGTCTTCTGCGCCAACCACTTAATCTTTCAAACGATGTTTGGGTCACCCTGCTCTGCGTCGTCTTCAGGTTCGGCTTCAAACATCTTTCTCGCTGGAGCATAAACATCCATCCTGGCAACATATCGTAGTCATTGGATTCTTACTCTTTTAGCTACTTCGAGTCGTGGTAAAGATCATACAGCGAAACTCGCCGTCGACACAGATAGGTCCATATATTTTTCGGAGTACTTTTCTCTCGAATACTCCAAGGTTTTGTATGTCCGTTGTCGTAAGCATCCATTCATCTACTACCTCAAAAACAATAATTGTCAACGTTCATGGTGCGTCCCCATCGAGAGGACTCTTAGTTCGTCGAAATCATTAGTTTTGTTTTATCCTCTTTGGCCACTAAACCCATTTTTGCTGACCCCTTTTCTAGCAATGAGAAATCTGCAGTAACATTCCGTAGATTTCGACCAATGATGTCTATATCATTGGCATAGGCTAGTGGCTCTTGTGCGGAATATGGTGCCAGACATGTTGACACCAGCCTTTCTCATCACCTTCTCCATAACTATATTAAATAGTTTACAGGACAAGCTATCACACTGCCCGAGACCTGCTTCCGTGTTGAATGGTTCGGAGTGATCTTTATCAATCTTAATCGAGGATTTGGCGTTTTCCAAGGTACATCTGTAAAGTCGAATTAGCTTTGCAGGAATACCAAACTCCGACATGGCTTCAAATAACTTACTCCTTATCGGAGATTCGAGAGCAGCTTTTTACTCGACAAAGAGGTGGTAGGTGTTGATCTGCATTTCATGAGTTTTTTCAGGATTTGTAGTAAAGTGAATATTTTATCCGTCGTAGATTTACCAGGTCTAAAGCCGCACTGATAAGGTCCATTGAGTTATACCCTCTCTCTATGGGTAGGAGAGTATATATCATTTGGTACGACCCAAAAGTGTACCACATAGAAGGAGTCACTTTAGACCGTAGGTTTATTTGAACCAAATTCGATTCATGCCTTTTTAAGTCGGTTGATCCATGTTCGTCTGTCCCAACGCGATCGTACCCAAATTCTGTATTTAGTAAAGCTATAACAGAATATAGTTTTGGAGAAAAAATTCGAAGTCTAGCCACGCCTCTTCTGGTACCTCAAATGTACCATTCCGCCCACATTAGAGATGAAGTAATAGTATCTAATAATACTAGAAAATTTTATGTTTTATTGAGAGTGAGGGTATATGTAAGTCGGGTTTCCCGACTGAATCTTTCTGACTGTTTTTTTTACAATTGACTTTAGACGTTCAAACAATATGCTCGAAAGGACCTTGTACGCAATTGATAATAGGCTTATACCTCGGTTGTTCTTACACTCACTATGATCTCCTTTCTTGAATATGGGACATAACAGACTGAGACTCCAATCCTCGGGCATTCTCTCCTGTACCCAGATGTTCTCCATGAGCTGCTGCATGCTCCTAAGCAGCTCCTCTCCACCTGCCGTAAACAATTTAGCAGCGAAAACATCGGCTCCAGCCGCTTTGTTATTTTTAAGGCGGCATATTGCCATACGTATCTCACTCTGGCTCGCAGGTGGATAGTTAATACTATCGTCATGGGGTGGTGCGGGGTCTTCTGGAGTGGTGTCCGTATTCAGTAGATTCTTGAAATGTTCTCTCTATACCTTTAGAACGGTAGCCGGGTTCGTCACTAGCTGGCCATCACTGTCCTTACAGGAGGGTAACCCAGTTCCACGCATTCTCGCCCTAACTCTCTGGTAGAATTTTCGGGCTTCCCCTCTACTTCGGAGCAACTCAGTGCACTCATCCTGCCTTTTCTTCAGCTCCTTATTTTTTCGTATAAAGAGACGAATTGCCTCTCGTCTCTTCTCCCTGTGCCGTTCACGAACGGCTCGCATTGCCATTGGCTGCAGTTTTGCCCTGTATGTAGCATCCGTCTCTCTCGTGGCATTGCGACATTCATCATCGTACCAGACATCATCTTGAGACGGTTTTGAGTACTCAAGGTCGGCAGTCCGTTCTTGCCACTGCGAGATAATATTATCAGGGGTTGGAGTATTCCGCAGCAGTTGAGTTAGGTGGTTGGAGTAGGCGTCCGCTATTTCTGTGGTCCGCAGTTTACCGATGCCAAACTTTCGTTGTGCCTGGTTACGTACGTTTTTCGCCATGCTTAGCCTTGTGCGTAACTTAACTGCGGCAAGGTAGTGATCGTAGTAAATGTTCGCACCCCTGATCACTCGTACGTCCAGAACACTCGATGCGTGCCTTTCATCGACTACCACGTAATCAATCTGATTCTTCGTCAATTGAACTGGAGATAACCATGTTGCCTTATAAATATTTCTATGGTCAAATCTAGTGCCGCTAACTGCCATATTTCTTGGCGCAGAGAAATCAATCAGTCTGATGCCATAGCTCGACGTTTTGGTGTACAGACTGAATTTTCCGATGGTAGGCTTTAATGCGGTCTCCCTGCCTAATTTAGCATTAAAATCGCCTAGTACAATTTTGATGTCATGGCTTGGGTTACGGTCTTATACATTTTCTAGGCTCTCGTAGAACTCGTTTTTGTCGTCATCGCTTTCCTCTTCTGTCGGAGCATGGTCACATACAAGGTGGGTCAAAAGAAGTCATCCGATGTTGGTTGGCTCTCATTTTTATCTAAATGGAAAACTTCGATTCTGTTTTTTGATTATGTTTATTTGAATTACGTCTCGCTGGGAAATGGGAGGAGCCACACCCCTTTTTGAAAAGTCATTATGTCGGTTATATAATTGAACCGATTGTAATAAAATTTTTACAATCTACAAGGTGAGAAAAAGTCATTTTTTTTTGAATGAAATACTTCGATTCTGTTTTTTGATTATGTTAATTTGAATCTTTGAAATTTTATTGGTTAAGTCGAGAAGATGATATCTGCCAAATGGACGCCGTCACAATGGATTGCCATACTGGCTCGTTTTATGGCATTTTTCATCACTTAAGCGAGAACTTGTAATTGAGGGCTTCCAGGGTCTCTCACAAAAACAAAAGTTTGGAACGGTCAACGGGACTCTTATGGTGGCTATACGTTCACACCGGGTTGAACCTTGAGACTAGGTGTCGCAATCTTTTGCCAACCACAAACCCACATACAAACTGGTGCTTGTCCGCATGGCCAATATAATAGATGTCACACTCTTTCATGCGCGAGCAACCGTGTCCCTTCCATCGGATTTCCTGTAAAGCTGTTATGTCAGCCTTGTATTCTTCAAGGACTTCCGCCAATTGGATGGAGGCACCTGGTTTATACAGTGTTCTAAAATTCCAGATGCATATCCTCAAATCATGGTCCTTAATTCGTTTGCGGTGGTCGTCAACATTTTAGGGGGTCCGTTTATTTATTTTCTTACAGTTTTCTCTTCCTTCCAGGATTTTATTACAGCCGCCTATTCTGGGTCAAACGCTGACCAGGTTTCACCTTTGCCACTTAGCCGTGCTCTGATGGGTGTCAAAGGAACGTTTCCAGGCGTCACCACGTGTAGATACTCCGTCCGCAGTAGTACCACGAATACGGAAATCTGTGAGTAGACTTGAAGTGTAATTGGCAAGGATCACTCTAGGTTTGCCAAGTTTAACCGATCAGAAGCTTTACCTTGCATCACACTTCCGACGCCAACATTTTACGACTAATATTTGCAAAACTGTTACAATTATGCTTACATATTTATAAATCAAGTCGGCCATGGCATGATGGTTAGAACACGCGGCTACCATGCGGAAGATCCGAGGTTCAACAACTGGCTCCAGTCATCTAAAAAATAAAAAAATAAATTTTTCCTTTCATTGTCGGGCCCCTTGATGTTGTCGACAGCAACTCGCAGTATAAGTGTCGAGTCAATCGACATGTCTAGTAAAAGCGTCTCAAACAGTGTCGTTCGCATTCTTTGATAACCATGTAGGTGCCGTTAGTTGTGAATTTAAAAATAGAAAGTGTGTTAATTCACAACAACGCGAAAAGCTATCCCTTACCTCTTTCATGGGACGTAAAGGGAAATTAAGTTTTTTTATTATAAAACTATAATTAACAAACTATTTAAATGCAATAATTTTCCAGTTTCATTCCATTTTCACTATATCATTTATTTAATGGTTAACCATTGTTTCCAATTAGCATTTTTTGCAGTTTCGTAGAATTTAGCATAAATTATCGAACAAGCAGATCATTAATAAAAAGTTCAAACAAAAAACTATATTTATATATTTATTTTCATTTCTATAAACAATGGAATGTAGTTCCATCAACTGTGTATTTTTATTATTGTGTGACATCCACGAGTTGAAGGAAATTCACTGAACAATAAATGACAAGCGACAATCATATCCCTAAAAGCTTTATCGTCACAAATTAGAATCCACGTTTTTTTTGTCGTCTTCTCAAATATAAGAGAATATTAATTGGATCGAAAGTATATTTAATTTTATCTATCATAAATTAGACATTTTTGTTTCATATTGATAAACACGATATTTTGCCATAAACGATTTGTTGCTATACAAAAAAAAATCATCTTGGCCATGCAATAGTTGGCGCCGGAAGTCACACCCTTTTTCGACACTGAGCTTAAGTTATACATAAAACGCGTGGGGGGTAATAGAAAAATATAAATAATTATGCCAAAATTAGACTTCGGCATTGTTTCGTTGATCTAAATCAAAGTATTATCATCAAAGATTGCAATAAAAAATATATAATGAGGTGACTTGCATATATAAAGATATCAGTGAGTTGGCTCATACGATGATACGATGCGTTGACAAAAAAATAACAATCGAGTTGATGACGTACATACATTGAAATTATTTTTGTTTTTTAATAAAGGTCTTTTGACGACTATATAAATGAACTAATATATTTGTGGATATAAGTAGCTTTAACGTCAATAGACAGCTCTATATTTAGAAAAATTTACATATAAACTACATTTAATTTGAAATAATTTATGAAACATATTATTAGATTTATCTTTTGTAGTCGAGAAAATGCTCTTTGTAGTTAAGATAATACATATTTGCCATACAATTCAAGTTAGAGTTATAATTATAACATTGGACGTGGATATAATATACAAGAGCAAATAAGTTTGTTTCAGTGTATTCATTAGTATGCAATCAATGTAATGGAAAAAAGTAAAATTGCATTAACTTTTACCGTGACTTAAATTATTATGTTAGTACAAACAATGGGAACTGACAAATTGTGGCCACAATCTGTCGTAGACAGGAATTTCCTAGTCTACAGGCATATGTAAAGTAAAACCTTTGTCCAGTAAAATCCAATATTTCCTTGGAAATCCTCTGTCAAAAGACAAGAAACCATATTGATCACGTGGTAATCGATGGAAGGTAATTGCAAATAACGACTTGGATCACCACCCGGTTGCAACCAAGTTAAGCACAAGATTAAGCAATGCTGAATATGCATTGTTACGCAAAGAAAATTAGACATTGCAAGGCTGTATACCCGGAGATAGCCAATGCCTATTCCAACTTACTTAATTTCCCTTTGCACCCCATGAATGAGGTATGGGATAGCTTCTCGCGTTGTTATGAATTAACACGCTTTCTATTTTTAGATTCACAACCTATTCCAACTAACTCTCTTAAGTAGTGCAAACGGACACGCCTAATTTCGATGATACTGACACACGGTGGCAGGCAATAGAGCGTTCTTTTACCATTGCCGCAACGAAATTACTAAGATATAAACAATTATGTTCAGTCTAGTCCGAACGGACGATTCAAACGGAAAAAGTATCTAAGGATATCGAAAAGTACAGAGATACATGCGAAAATGCTATTAAAACGGTAACAAGTATAGGTTATGGAGCAGGGTTCCTGATGTGTAAAAACAGAGATGGAATGGAAGGAAACGTTTTTATACTATGCTCGTTCCCGAAGGCAGCGCTAGTGACGAAATCACGCCAATCATCGATGGCGGACTAAAATATCCACATCCTAACCAACTCGAGGTCGGTACGGAAATGCATGACCGATGATTGGAATCTGAGGGCGACAACTATAGCGGGATCAGCCTTTTGCCCATCGCCTAACTTAACGAATCTCATTTGAACTTATCAATGTATATAGCTTAAGACTTACTAAATCCACGACCGACCAGATATTCATTCTCCTTCCAAAGAATTATCGATAATAAAGCAAAGCTGATACGACTTTGTGGAATGACACTGACCGACACAAAGCTCCAAGTGAAGATAGGCAAATATTTGAGAGAGCCAACCAAGCAAGGATTCAGACATAGCGATAGTTTGTAATATGATCTCTTTTACATCCTCCTCCGCTATTCGCATACGCCCAAGATATACATATCATTTGCCAAGGGCTACGGAATGTTACTGCAGCTTCTTTTCAATCACTATGAAGAATTCGGCTGAATTGGGTACGGCTAGGGTTGCCAGATATAGATTCCCAAAAAGCTGGACATTCGGATTAAAAAAACTGGATTTTGGAAAAATAGCTGGACATTTTCAAAAAATGTCTTTACGAAAAAAATTCCAAGTTTAGTTTTGTACACAAATTTTTATTTTAAAAACATTTTTTAACATTGTTGAAAACATAAAGTAATACAATTGAACTTAAATATTTTTAATTCAGTCTTTCCCATTTTTGAGATTTTAAATAATACTTTAAAACATTAATAAAACTTACACTTTTCAAACTCAAAAAAAAAAAATATTAATATAAAAAGAACAACAATTAAAAATTTAATTAACAAAAAAAGAACAATTCATCCTAGTTTAAATAACTAAAGCATATGAAATAAATTAAATTTTTATAACAAAAATCAATGAAAATAACTGTGTGTAGTACATGCGTGAGCAAATATTCTCTAAGACATTTCGCCTCTTATTTAAAACCTTGTTATACTTTTCGTTCCACATATATTTCGGACTTTGCCAATTCCGAGCCTTTTGAAGTAAGTAAAAATAACTAATCAGTGTTGACTTATGTGTTATTGATGGTAACGAAGGAAAAATTAAAGTTATAATTTTTTTCAAAAGTTATTGTGTTAAATGTACTAATAAGAATATTTATAACACAAACATCTTTGCTTTAATTTATTTTTTAAAAATTACTATTTAGCTGGACAAATTGTATCTTAGCTGGACACTGGACAAGCATAGGTACGGCGATATATGAAGACAATACCAAGTTATTGGTTTCAACGAACAAAGAGTCTACTTATTTTGATTTTTTTTTTATATAAAAGGACAGAAGATCTTAAATTCCCTGCAAGGTATCCTTTCAGAAGTATCGCCAGAACGTACCCGAGATAACCACCCAGTGGAGTGTATGTCTTTACGAGTATTGTGGGTGAGTATGTGGGTGAGTATTGACACCATAAGCGACTCGCATTTCTCATTGTACGTCAATGTATCTTTTGGGGCGCAGTGAATATGGGCCCCAGGAAAATGAGCCCCAAAAAAGTGAAAATTAGATAATTCTTATAATCAATTCTTATATCATTCTTATTAATTATTTTCGATTTTTAGGTTCAACAAAAATTTACTTAATTTTTTATCAGAACCAAAAATTAAGCAAAACTAAAAAGAAAAATATTTTTAGAAAATATCGCTCGATTTAAATTTGTTTCGTCAACAATTATATGATATATAAAAAAATTAAAAACAAATACACTAAAGAGAGCGTAAAAAAGTTTGCGCTCTCATTCTCTCTCTCAAAAAAAACACACAATGTAGCACACAATGTAGCGTTACTCTAACGTGTCAAAGATTGATATAGCAATAAAGGTTGTAGCTTCAAGCATAGCAACGCCTGTAGCGATCACTCTGTCATCAGCCTAAGAGTCAAAACAAAGTTTTTCCACATAACACTTATATCTGCCCATGCTCCGATAGAAGAGAAAAGCGATGAGGAGAAATACGAGTTCTACGAGAGCCTAGAAAATGTATATGACCGTAGCCCCAGCCATGACATCAAAATTTTACTAGGCGATTTTAATGCTAAATTAGCCAGGGAGACCGCATTTAAGCCTATCATCGGAAAATTTAGTCTGCACACCGAAACGTCGAACAATGGCATCAGACTGATTGATTTCTATGCGGCAAGAAATATGGTAGGTAGCAGCACTAGATTTGACCAAAAAAATATTAATAAGGCAACAGATTATCTCCAGATCAATTGACGAGGAATCAGACTGCTCACGTGGTAGTCGATGGAAGGCATGCATCGAGTGTTCTGGACGTACGAGTGATCAGGGGTGCGAACATTGACTCTGATCACTACCTTACCTCATTTAAGGTACGCACAAGGCTAAGCATGGTGAAAAAAGTACGTAACCAGGCACAACGAAAGCTGGACTTCAGTAAACTGCAGACCACAGAGGTAGCGAACGCCTACTCCAACCACCTAACTCAACTGCTACGGATTGCTCCAACCCCTAATTATATTACCTCGCACTGTCAATATATAGACGACTCCTTAGAACGGATTGCGAGAAGCGTACTTGGACACTCAAAGCCGTCTCAAGAAGATGCCTGGTACGATGATGAATGTCGCAATGCCACGAGAGAGACGGATCCTGCATACAGGGCGAAACTGCAGCCAATGGCAACGCGAGCTGTTCGTGAACGGCACAGGGAGAAGAGACGAGCGGCAACTCGTCTCTTTAGACGAAAAAAGAAGGAGCTGAAGAAAAGACAGGATGAGTACACAGAGTTGCTCCGAAGTAGAGGGGAAGCCCGAAAATTCTACCAGAGAGTTAAGGTGGGAATGTGTGGAACAGGGTTGCCCTCCTGCAAGGACAGCGATATAAGGTCCTTTCGAGCGTATTGTGTGAACGTATAAAGCCAATTGTAGAAAAACTAAATGGACCATATCAGTGCGGCTTTAGACCTTGTAAATCTACAACGAATCAAATATTCACTCTACGACAAATCCTGGAAAAAAAACTCACGAAGAGCAGATCGACACCTACCACCTCTTTGTCGACTACAAAGCTGATTTCGACTCTCCGACAAGGAATAAGCTATATGAGGCCATGTCGGAGTTTGGTATTCCTGCAAAGCTAATTTGTCTTCGAAGATGTACCTTGAAAAACACCAAATACTCGGTTAAGATTGGTAAGGATCACTCTGAAGCATTCAACACAGAAAGAGGTCTCAGGCAAGATGATAGCCTGTCCTGTACACTATTTAAAATAGTTATGGAGATGGTGATGAGAAAGGCTGGTGTCAACATGTCTGGCACCATATTCCACACAAGAGCCACATGCCACTAGCCTATGCTGATGATATAGACATCATTGGCCAAAACCTGCGGAATGTTACTGCAGTTTTCTCACCGCTAGAAAAGGATTCAGCAAAAATGTGTTTAGCGGTCAACGAGGACAAACAAAATTAAAGATTTCGACGAACAAAGAGTCCTCTCGATGGGGACGCAGCGTCAACGTTGGAAATTATTGTTTTGAGGTAGTAGATAAGTTTACCTACCTCTGATCTTCCGACAACTAGAAAAATAATGTCAACCAAGAAATTAAGCGGAGAAAAGTGCTAGCCAATATATGTTTTCACGGACTGCGGCAGCACTTTAGTAACACCACCTTATCTCGAGATACGAAGAAACAGCTATACCAGGAGTTAATTTTACCCGTTCTGTTGTATGCTGCCGAATCATGGGTGCTTACGACAACGGACATACAAAATTATTCGGAGTATTCGAGAGAAAAGTACACCGAAAAATATATGGACCGATCTGTGTCGATTGCGAGGTTCGCCATCGGATGAACCATGAGCTGTATGGGCTTTACCAAGACATCGACGTAGCTAAAAGAGTCAGAATCCAACGACTACGATGGCTGGGACATGTTGCCAGGACGAATGTAAATGCTCCAGCCAGAAAGGTGTTTGAAGCGAACCTGAAGGACGGCGCAGAGCAGGGAGACCCAAACTTCGTTGGAAGGACCAAGTGGTTGGCGACGGCTCCACGAAAAGCCCCCCAATGAAATAATGCCCAAACAAGAAATTAAATATTCCCCAAATTTTTTTTATACATTTTTGGGTGTTATTTCATATGAAATAACTCCCAATTTTTTTGGGCCGTTTTTCATTTTTCTTTGGGAATTATTTCATTCCTCATTTGGGGTTTTCAAATTATGAAATAATCTCCAATGAAATAACACCCAACCAATTTTTTAAGTTCGGGGCTTGTTTCATATCGTGTATAATTTGGGTGTAATTTCATTTTTTATTTGGGGGTTATTCCATTTTTAAAGCTGTTGATTTTTAGGGGTTATAATTATATAATTATATTAAAATAGGCCTTTTACAAGAAAACTTTTAGCCTGTGAATATATTACAATATCTTTTGAATGATTACAGATATTTCCATTTGTATTCATATTGACAGAATGCAAAATTCGATTAGTGCACACTAAGAATGGATTTTTTTTTTAAATTTGTAAGAGTTCTTCAAAAGGAAGAAATCAATAAAAACAAAGAGTTTGATTTGCTTTTGAACACTGGAGGTGGTTGTGTAAAGGCCAAACGTAAAAGGCAGATTGTCTTCCAAACTGCAAAAGTAGAGCAGGGCTACAACGACCTACATCCACACGATTCATTTCAATAATTTGCGACTTTGCTATTGGTCCATATTGACTTCATGAAATCCTTGGTGAAACTGACTCTTTTATGAATTTTGGGCATAATTTCATTTTTGTTGCTGATGGGGTTTATTTCATTGGGGGTAATTTCATTTTCATTATTGGGTGTTATTTCATATGAAATAACTCCCAAATATTGGGGGTTGTTTCGTTATCGCTTTGGGGTTTATTTCATTTATTTTTGGATGTTATTTCATTTACTGTTTTTGGGCGTTATTTTCTATTTTTTGGGGTTTATTTCATTGGGGGTTATTTCCTGGGCGTTATTTCATTGGGGGGCTTTTCGTGGAGCCGTTGGCGACGTGCCCCCAGCTGGTAGGACCAACTGAAGAACGCACGCAGAAGACTGTGGAATTCTTTAACACTTCAGGCCTCAAATTTATGAACTACGTTCGTAAGTTGTAATAGACCACTTAAGTAAGTAAGTAAGTAAGTTGCTGAATACTATCAGGATATCAAATTTTATCTCTGTAGGACTAAAATACAGTTTTGTCACGTCCCTCCGCCCACTAATCGAAAATACAAATTTCGTCTGCAAATTTGAACCTGATGTGTCGAGTACTATCTCTGTACCAAATTATATTTCTCTGACGCCCATTTAATCCAAAATTTTAGAAATATTTAACCTATAATATTTTCCATATCGTACAATATACAGCAAAATCTGTTAAGAAATTACATTTTTAGAGCGTTTTATAGGAATTTGGGATATATTAAAAAAGTGGGCGTGGCAAAATTTTTCTATTACGAACATTAAAGAAAAAAAAATTAGTCAAATCGGTTCATGCGTTTTCAAGTAATGGCCTTACCAAAGCACAACAATTCATTTTTATAGATATAAGAATTATTTATATGTTTGGCCGCTCAGAAACCAACTAAAAATTAGAAGATACTCCTGAACTACGAAGAAATGCCGCTCCTTTCGTGGCCTTCGCCTAAGAGTGCTAGGCAGTGTGCTGTCGTGCAACCTTTTTAACTTAAATAAATATATTGAATACCCAATTTCCAATGACGGAAATGACCAAGGTTGGAAAAATTTTTTTCATTCAAAAATTATCTTAAAAGTTACCTACTTATCAAGCCGACATGGCAGTTGTCATCAATAAATAACCAAATTATGTCCTCGTGCAGCGCCAAACACACTTTGCCAACACTTTCTCAAAGCCTGAAAAGGTTGCAGTAGGTTTTGTCAACCGAAAAATACTCGCATTACATGGAGGACTTTCGGGCTTGAGATCAATGTTTAAGGCATGCACAGATAATATAAGAGCAAAACTATGCATTTTATTATGTTATATGTCTTATAAATTATCCACCAACTTAAAGTCTGCTATCTGCAATCTCGTTACCACTGATTTGTGATCTTCATACGTATGTATTTCAGTATATACTGATTAACCAGCCACTCATGTATGTACGTATGTATAAGTGTTTTGCTTTTTGACATTTGGTATACATACACATCAGACCCGTGGCAAATTTACCATCACTTAATTAATTATCGGTCATCGATCGGCTACTTGACTACATTTGCACAACGTTATCTATCTCTTACCTATCGAGCTATCTATTAACATCATAATATATTGCCATTAGTAGCAGTAGCGGCAGCAGCCAAATGTCCAATTCATTACGAGTGGAATGGCAAGCAAACGTCACAATTATATCAGCGTGCACGAGGGACTGCAGCAAAAGTTAAGAATCAGCTCAAAATAATCTTATAAACCTTATTATGGGAGTAATCTCACATATCCCCGCCACAAACATTATTGATTTGTTGACATCCGAGAATTTATAGTTTTGCGTAAAAACCCTGAGCGCCTCACAATTCGTATATTCGAATTTTAATCTGGTTTTGTTGTTTCTTTGGATAGATTTTAAATTAACGCTGGCCGTCATCGTGTGCCCATGTTTTATTTATTCAAAAACTCACTAATGTGGACGTTTTATGCTAACTTTATTAGAGACCACAAAACCGACAAATTCTAGTTCCAGCTTTTCGGCCTTTCTCATTTCTGCCATAGGTGCGATGTTAAATATTTATTTATTAATTTGTTTTTAATCGCTTTTAAATGAATTTTGTTTTCGCTGCTGTATTTATGCATTTTTTTGTGGGATATTTATTAAACGGGTGATCGGTCGGTGGATGGTGGACTATACCTCACCTCTTACTGGGTATTTCTTTACGCAGACGGCCAGTAAGTGAAATGCTGGAATCTTCGTTTTATGTTTTATTCTAATGGCATTATGACGATTTGGTTTTTTTTTTGACTGCTAATTTTTTAATTTGTGACTTAATAAAGATATGAAATTGTTTGTTTGAAAGCTTTGTTTTTACGATCACAGCATGTGGAGTTTTTATTCTTTTTTGAAATTTATGATAGCAATTTGCAATTTGTGTGTGGCTATTAAATTAGGTTTACTCTCGAGTAGCCATTTGTATAGATGGTGCCGTTAAGGGCTAAACATTTAAGGCTATCAAATGTAGTGTGAATTCGAAAAGTATGATACTATATAGGCACACTTCTTAAAAAGTCTTTGACTAAGCGGAATCAAGGATTTTTTTACTATTTGCTATTTATTAAAACTCGTCGATACTAAGTTAAGATAGCTTTGCTAATACGTGGACTAATGATTTTTATATAGTTATTATTATTATAGTTATTATTGATTTTTATAGCTATTATATAGTTATTATCATGTCAAAAAATTCAGATCAATTAGAAGTTTCCGATAAAAAAAAAATTACAGTGAAAATTCGTACATTTCGAACCAATTTAATATGTCGGTAATAATTGTGCTTAATATAGTTTAAGAGGTTTTCTCCGTTTATTACAAAAAGATCAAAGTTAATATTAAATAAATAATAATAAAATAAAGTCGAAAATTAAAAGGAATCTGTGGTGGCCTAGGGAGCCAATAACGGTATCTACTTGGCTCACTTTTATGAGCAAGTGTGGATATTAAACTAAAAAAAACAAACATTTATGTAAGGGTTCTTATAACTATTTTTTTTAATTACGAAAAACTTAAAAGAAATTAGTAAAATAGAAAATTTTTAAGAAAATTTTGAGTTTTCTGTAATATTGTCGGGAAAACCGACTTACATATACCCTCACCCTCAGTAAAACATGAAATTTTTCTAGTATGTTGATATTTTTACTCGATTTCTAAAGTGGGCGGAATGGTACATTTGTATGGGAAGTACCAGAAGGGATGTAGCTAGGCTTCCAGATTTTTTATCCAAAACATTTTTCTGCTTAACTTTGCTAATTACAGAATTTGGGCATGATCGCGTTGGTTGTATTAATAATATTAATCGATTTCCGGTACTAGATGGATATGGGAGATACCAGAAGGGGCGTGGCTAGACTTCCATTTTTTTCCAAAACTTTATCCTGTTATAGCTTTACTAAATACAAAATTTGTCTACGATCGCGTTGTGTATATTGACATTATTACTCAATCTCTGAAGTAGGCGGAAAGGTACATTTGTATGAGAGGTACCAGAAGGGGCGTGTCTAGACTTCCAATTTTTTTCCAAAACTTTATCGTATTATAGCTTTACTATATACAGAATTTGAGTGCGATTCCGTTGTGTGTATTGATATTATAACTCGATTTTTTAAGAGGGCGGAATGATGTATGTATTTGTATGGGAGGTACCAGAAGGGCGGGGCCCTGTACCCCATTTGCAATACCGTAAGTAGTTTTGGGGAAATATTAACTTGTGCAAAATTTCAAAACATTTGCTTGCGTCTTTCGAAAGTTATCGTGCGTACCAGCCGGACAGACGGACATGACTCAAACTACTTAATAAGTCAAAGAAACATAGGATCTAAAGTGACTCCATCTATGTGTTACAATTTTGGGTCGTATCAGAAGATATTTACCTTCCTAACCGTATGGTGATGGTATAAATATGTGGTAAAGTTTATAAGGAAAAAATGCATCAAAATGTCTGGAAAAGATCTTTCATTAAGGCACCCACAATTGGGGAATTCGGATAAAGCATTTAATCGTCTTCGGAACCAACTTTTATATGGTTTCCAATATCTGATATCAAATATGATAAAAGCGTTTGTTTTTTTAATGGTCGACCCACTTTATTTGCATTACTGCAATTTAATGAAACTGTTAAATGTTTAAAAGGAAAAGACACACAATTTGCAGAGTTCTAATATATTATTTATTAAGGAGTTTTCAGTTACGCGGTCAGATAAAAACTAAAACATGTATGTATCATAGAAAAACAAATGAACATAAGAAAAAACGAAAAAAAAGGGAATTCAAAGCTTGCTTTGTTATGAGAAGGGTTGTGATGTATAATTCATAAATTGTGTTGCCACATTTTCAACACTCCTTCTCAACACAAATTAATTAATTACATTTAAATACATTACATAAATAGTTACATTTCATTTCAATATAGACCCATGGAATTAGAAAATTTACAATGTTTTACTTTACTTAAGTTTTTAGTAAGTATATCGGACATCATCTCATTGGTTGACATATATTTGACCTCGATCTCACCCTTGGAGTACATATCTCGAATATGATGATACTTAATTGCAATGTGTTTACTTCTGGAGTGGTACGTCGGATTTCTCACTAAACATTGCGCGCTTTGGTTATCGTTGTAGATTGTGACTGGACCATTGTGAGGAAAATTCAATTCAGCTAACACTTTTCGAACATATACCGCCTCTGTCGCCGCCGATGATATCGCAATATACTCCGCCTCAGTGGTACTTAGCGAGACCACATTCTGTTTTTTGGCACACCAAGCAAAAACACAACCTGCTACCACAAAGACGTAACCGGAAAATGATTTTCTGTCGCTGGCGTCTCCAGCCCAATCAGCATCCGCAAAACATTCGATGGGTTTACCAGTTTTCTTGTAGTGAAGTTTATAATTTGCAGTCTTCTTTAAATACCGGAATATATGCTTATATGCAGCCTCATGTTCCGAATGCGGATCGCAATTCATTTGAGATAATTTCGTGACCGATAAAATGATGTCAGGACGTGTAGATAAAGCCAAATACATCAAAGTTCCGATGGCCGACTGGTATTCCGTCTTATCTACTCTTTTACATCTCTCATCCTTACAATTTACCTGGAATCCAGGATCTAATGGCGTTGAAACTTCCTTGCAATCTTGCATACCATACTGCTCCAGCACATCCAATATATACTGCTTCTGAGAAATTGTTATCGCACCAAGCTCGCCTTCACGACTAAACTCCATCCCAAGAAAATAAGACAATTCACCTCCATCGACAATTTCAAATTCTTTTGCAAGTGTCTTCTTAATGTTATTTATCTCAGCCAAAGATGTACTGCCGACTATTAAGTCGTCCACGTAGACCACAATTATATTGTAAACCTTTTTTTCTTGTTTAATGTATATACAGGGGTCACTTATGCAGGCACTGAAACCCATTTTCTTTAATACCCCATCTAATTTGGAATTCCACTCACGGCCACTTTGCTTCAAGCCGTAGAGGGACTTCTTAAGCTTCAGCACCTTGTTAGGATTTTTGGTATCTTGAAAACATGGTGGTTGTTTCATAAAAACAGTATCATGTAAATCGCCGTTGAGATACGCAGATGATACGTCCAGCTGATGTAAATAAATACCGTATTCTACTGCCAATCCAACTACAAGTCTTATATTTGCGTAGCGGACAACTGGGGAAAAGGTTTCACCATAATTAATCCCATAGCGTTGGCTGCAACCTTTTGCGACAAGTCGAGACTTCAGCTTTTCTATTCCGCCATCCTTGTTTCTTTTGACAGCATAGACCCATTTACATCCAATGGCTGCTTGTCCTTCAGGCAAATCTTCTAACTCCCAGGTTTTATTTTTAATCAGTGAATCGTACTCAATCTGCATTGATTTCTTCCATTCTCCAGCATACGGACCGTTTATGGCTTCTTCAACGTTTTCCGGTGTTTCAATTTCACATCTACCCACAGCATGTAGTTCGTTATATAATTTCCTTGGGCGTCCTCTGGAACCATCGCGCAGAATTCTGGGTCTACCCCGCCCTATTCTAGCGATTGGTTGTTCCATTGAATTTTGATGAAAATCTTCTCGCTGAACTCCTTCTTGATGGACAGCTTCTGGATGAACAGCTTCTTGGTGAACAGCTTCTTCATGGATTCGTTGTTGAAAATCATTTGATTGTTCTGGAAACGCAGGTTCGTTGTAGACGATAGTTAAATCTTCTTCATTTGCATGACCTTCGTCGTCCTTCTCCACTTCGCCGTCGTTCTCCACCGCATTTGCACCATCATCACCACATACAAGAACTTCAGTACCATTATTGCATTCTTCATCTCGATCAAAAGTATTTTCCAAAAATACAACGTCTCTACCTATAATTACTTTTCGATTGTTAGGGTTGTACAGGCGGTAGGCTTTACTCTGCTCGCTATAACCAATCATCACACACTCGGTACCCTTTGGAGAAAATTTCTTTGTTGATGTCTTATCAAGCACAACAGCTTTAGATCCAAATATCTTGAAATGACTCACAGTTGGTTTAAATCCGTTTAACATTTCAAACGGAGTTTTATCACGAAGAATTTTTGTCGTTGTTCGATTTCGGATATATGTTGATGTTCTTACCGCTTCGGCCCAAAACGATTCTGATAAACCGGAATGTATCAGCATGGTCCTGGCCATCTCGACCAACGTACGGTTTGCCCGTTCAGCGATACCGTTTTGCTGCGGCGTATACGGTACCGTTAACTGTCTCTTAATTCCGTGCTCACGTAAAAATGCATCAAAGTCTTTATTAACGTACTCGCGACCGTTATCCGTTCTTATGCATTTTATCTTTTTACCCGTTTTATTCTCAACTTCGGCCTTATAGTCTTTGAAAGCTTGAAATACTTCGTCTTTCGTTTTCAGAAAATAAACCGTCATATATCTCGAGTAATCGTCTATAAAGGTTACGAAAAATCTTGAACCACCGAAAGAAACTTTATTTATCGGGCCGCACACGTCACTGTGAATTATTTGCAAAAGTTCATCTGAACGATTTTCCGACGATTGAGGAAACGGTTTAACACATATTTTACCTTTTGCGCACGAAGCACACTCTAACGAATTCGGCATATTTTTCAACTTAATACCACGTACTATATTTTTGTTTATCATGTCCTTTAGACAATTATAGTTTACATGTCCGAACCGACTATGCCATTTTATCGCCTCCTCATTCGGTTTCGTCACACTGAAACATTTATTGTCTTGTTTTGCCTCTTTACTTTCATATATAAACAAACCGTTTTCTTTAAACGCTTTCAAAACACAATTATTGTCCTCGTTAATTATCTTCACGAAATTGTCTTTAAAAATTACACTCATTCCACCATCTGTTGCTCTCCCGACGGAAATAAAATTATGAGGAATTGATGTGACATGCAAAACGTTTTTCAATGTTACTTTAACACCATCAACATCTACGTCGCCGCGACCAATTGCTTTCACGTACATGTTATTCGGTAACAAAACTCTCTCTTCACATTCTTCATACGACGTAAACAACTCACGCATACAGCAAAAATGGCTAGTTGCGCCACTGTCGATGCACCAACTATTCTTATTACCACCATTGTTGTTGTTGTTGTTGTTAAATGCCATAAGCTGTGTCATAAAGCAGGAGTTTCTATCTGTCCTCTTTGGTTGTTTGCACTTAGCAGCGAAATGTCCTGGTTGACCACAGTTATAACATTTTTTGTTGTTCGTCTCGCTGTATTTGTTTTTGTTCCTTTCTCCACGATTGTCATTGTATTTTCTTTGATGTTTTTTATCTGTTTTTGTCTGCATCAGCGTCTCTGCTGCACCACTTCCGGTTGCTGAATTTTCATTTTCATTTTGTCTTGCTCCTTCTTCTAACAACTTTACTTTTAACAAAGTGAGCGAAGGCAAGTTGTCTCTCGACTCAATTGCAACAACAAAGTTCTCGTAACTTTTCGGTAGGCTTGACAATAACAAAATAACTAATATTTCATCAGGCAATAGAACTTCAATTTCACTTAAATTCTCCATTGTACTGAGAAAGTCATTGACGTGATCTACAATTTTACCACCTTCAGCCATTTTCATGTACAATAATCTTTTAAACAGCATAATTTTTCTCGCCGGTCCTTTAGGTTGGTGTATTTCCTTCAATTTGTTCCACGCTTGCGCTGCTGTTGTACACGACTTTAGATGATTAAGTTGTGTAGGTCTCACACAGAGAAATATTGAAGCCAATGCTTTTTCATCTTTTGTTTCATACGCAGCAGCTCCTGCCCCTTCAGGTTTCACCTCTCTTCCACACGTAACTCCCCATAAGTCAGCATATATCAACACACTTTTCATTTGTATACACCAAGTCAAATAATTTTTGTCGTCGAGTTTGTCAATTTGCATTATATTCATATTGAATATTTTTCTTTTCCTTTATATTTCACACAGAAATTTCTTTTCAATAATTCACACAGAATTTATTGTCACACAGTCTCACATGCAGTTATGGCTGTCTGGGCCCATAACCTGTTAAATGTTTAAAAGGAAAAGACACACAATTTGCAGAGTTCTAATATATTATTTATTAAGGAGTTTTCAGTTACGCGGTCAGATAAAAACTAAAACATGTATGTATCATAGAAAAACAAATGAACATAAGAAAAAACGAAAAAAAAAGGGAATTCAAAGCTTGCTTTGTTATGAGAAGGGTTGTGATGTATAATTCATAAATTGTGTTGCCACATTTGAAACTGCATAAAGAACTATATTTGGGAAATTCCACGTAAGGTCACTCCCGTCACAGTCTTTTAATGACGTTTCTAATATTAATATCTTTGGGAATCACAGACTTGTTCTCAATAATACGTTTAACATTTGTAAATTATGAGTATCACGGTCACAATGCAATTACCCATATATAGAAAGAAGTAAATTTTGTACACCAAAACAAAAAATTTTTTAAAATTAATATTGGTTTTAATAAGTATTTATATTTTTCAAAGTTTAATGTTTTATGTGCTCGTGTTTGAGCACATAAAATTTCATTCAATTCAAAATAAAAGAGTCCATAACAGATTATTACAAAAAGTTAAGAATAAGCCGATATGAAATTTTTAAAAAATATTTTTAAATTGGTAATTGTCTTAAGAAACTCTAAACGCTACACCCAGAGAAAAAAACCACTTAAAGTCAATATAAAAATGAAAACCCCATAGAAATTATATTTTTCGACATTGAATTAATATTTGATTATTATGTAACAATATTAACATCTTCTTGAAACAAAGTAGAAAAGTTATTTAAATTTGCTATTACTAATACTAACTTCCACTTAATAAAGAAATTAATGAAATAATAATCTTAAAATAATATGTTTCAACTTTAAATCAAATTTTATTCCATGTATCTCATGAAAGAAATAGAATCTACATTAATTCAAAATTTTATATATGGGCAATACCACAGTAATGTCTACCGAGATCAAAAAAATAAAAAGTTGTTAAATAAAAAGTTGTTAATTTATTTTTTTTTACTTGTATAAGTAAAGACAAATACTTTAATTTTATTAAATTTTAATGTCCAAAGCGTAAGTTATTTTATTTTATGATAAAACGGACTGCAAAATTGCATTGATGATTTGGTCACCTCTTTGAATTTTTAATGACATTTTTAGTGACGATACAAGAGCAGTCTTATCATAAAATAATTGTTATAATAGTAAATAACTTTAATAATAGTAAAAATTTATTATTATTAGCTGCGAAATTTTAATAATATTTTATCGACGTTCCAGTGCAACATTCGTGATCAACAATTTGTGGCATATAAACTTTATAAAATTCCCTAATTTCGTAAATAAAATAAAAACACGGAATTTATTAATTCTTTTCTCCATTAAGGTGTACGAATGTCGCGTTTGCCATCTTGGAAATGCCCATATTTCAATATAACTTTTCTATTATATTGAAAATTATTGATATAATGTGACGCGTTCTTATTTTTAAGTTGCAATGTTTCCCTCCATGTAGATTTTCTAAATAATGCGCCATATGTCAAATTAAGATCGAAATCTGTTTAAAAAAAAAAACTAGTCGCCACTGTCGAAATTCAGTTTCCAAAAAATCTGTCATATCTCATAATTAAAAAAATGTTTTTTATTTTATTCAAATCAATAAAAATGTATTCAAAACTATGTATTTAGGAATAGTTGCATTGGGAAGACTTACCCATTCAAATACGACGATTTTCATGTACTTATGTATGTATAGGTAGGTATATGTAGAACCAATTAATACTCCGCCAGTTGAAGATAAACGCGTTTATTTTTCATATCATTTTGTCACTTTTTATTAATGATATTTTTTAACTGATCTTTTTCTTACACTTCGATTTTTTGCACTTTTAAACTACCGGAACGAATTTATGGCCTTGCCAACAGTACTTCTCATATTTGCAGCAGGTTCTATCGAAGAATTTTATTTAAAAAAAAACGACGTTTGCAAAATCTTCTTCGAAAGTAACATCGACATTTGATCCGTTTCTTCTTTTTACAGCCCGTTATTAATTTGTCTCTTCATTCACTCACACCTTTTGTTAACACTACCGGCCGGAGAATTGCACATTTCTTTATTCTTACACTTCGATTTTGCACTAGCTTACTCCGATTCTACGAAGAATTTTATGAAAACTGGACGTTGTTAAAAAAACTTCTCAAAAGTAACACTGCCATTTAATCTGTTTCTTTTTAGCACAAACCGATATTGCCTCTATAATTCACTCACGCCATTTGTTGACATTACCCGCATTGAGTAATGAATACTCTTAATCTGTGTTACCGGCCGCCTATACAAAAAAAGTGCATGCACGCACAAAAACCTTTAATTGCACTAAACTCCTCAAGATATTAGGCGACGTGTGTTTGTATGTATGTATACTCGCACTACTTCTTCTCCATTTTACATTTTATGTATTATCTTTGAACTCGCGAAAAAATTTACCATTTTAGGAAGTCGTTATGAAAATAAAAAACACACACGAACCGAACGACCGCGACTGACATGTTTTTTGTTTTACTAGAACTTCACTTTGTACTACGATTACCGGGTTTATATTAATTGATTTCATTTCAACGGCATGTATATTGGTACATAATTCGCTTTAATACACTTTTTATTAGAATTAAAACACTTTTAGCGCACAAATTTATTAAATGTTGAAGAGCCGTTGCAGTTTTGCACCGTTTTCGCTTAAAATCCCAATTAGACTAAAGGAAATGAGAAATATTAAACGGTTTCCTATGCAAGAAGTAGGGAGTAAGAAGATATTGCAAAATATGAGATCCTCTCATTTTGTTAATTTTGTGTTGACACAAAGGGAACAGTTGCATTTCGCCAGGGATGGGAAGATATTTTATATTGGGGTCATACAACGAAGAACGAATTATGTGAAATTTTTTTATTTTAAATCAAGATATCAAATAGGTATTGCTTTAAATATTTCAAGTAGGAAGGTAATTTATACATTCACATTAAAATGCATATTGAACCTTTACTTTAAATTTGACTACGGCCAGATTTTGCAATAATCAAAAGTAAATAATTTGATAACTATAAATGTGTTAATTTTTATCCGATAACTGTTGCAGTTACTCCGAAGAAAAACAGTTTAAAAAAATTTCCTCTTACCGGTCTATTCTGAAGTGGTTACAATAGTCACCACGGTTACAATAGACTACTTTGGTTACAAAATCAAAAAATCGGTATTCCGAATCCTTGTTTCCGTGACAATAGTAACAAAAATTGTTACCTGCCAAAAAAGGAGGTAACAAGCTAGTTACAGCTGTTTTAAATAATATTATGAGTTGTAAGAAACAAAATTTGAAGTCGTGGATGGTAGCAATAGGTGTGGCGCAGCACTGACCAATTCTACATTACACAGGTTTTGTCTAAAATTGTTGACTATACAATTAACTTGGGTACTTGTCGGCCACTAAAATTCATTCAAATGTGTGTTAATATCTAAAATGAAAACACATTTTTTCTTTTTTCTGTATTGTGTTTTTATTTTTCTTTGATAAATTCAAAAATCAGCTGCGAATTGTCAATAATTTATATCTCACTACGAGGTGAACTTTTCCTTGTTACGAAATTGTCAGAATACCCGTAACAAGAATTGGATACAAAATTGTAACAAATTTCTGGTGACAAATTTTTGTAACCAAATTATTAGAATAGGGCCGTTAATAGGTATAAAACAGTATTATCTTAGACTATAAATAATCATACCAAAACTTCTCAACCCTGGCGAATTGCAACTGTTCCCTTTGCATCAACAGAAAACAATACCAAAAAGAGAGGATCTAGCATGATTCCTTCTTATTCCCACTTCTTTAATGTGCCAAAACATTCGTTCTTTTGTCATTTCCTACAGTCTAATTATGATTTCAAGCGGAAGCGGTGTAAATTTGCAACATCTCTAAAATATTTGATGAAATTGTGCGTCTGAAGTGTTTTAATTGCATGAAAAAGTGTTTTAAAGTCAATAATGTATTAAAATGTATTCGGGTAAAGTGGAATTAAGTGTCGTTCGGGCGGTTTGTGTTTAATTTCGTAACGTCTTATCGTGTCGGTGAATTTTTGCGATAGTTGAAATTAGTTGCATGTAAATATGAAAAAAATAACATAAGTGATGCAAATTCGTTTGTTTTTGTCAGTGGCATACTCCCCATCTCTCTCTCTATCTCGTTGATACTCGCATTCGGCTTATTTGGGTTGAGTAAGAGGAGTAACGTCATAGAGGAGTAACTTTCTTACAAAACATGTGTCAACTGATGTAGGTACAATATGTAACCCAGTGGGATTAAATAAAAACGTTAAGTTTGCCGCTTATGAAAACAGAGAAAGCTTTAACAATATGCCAATAAAGTGAAAAGGGTAAGTGCAAGTATTAAATTCGATAACAAATGTTGCGTTTCCCATTAAATTTTTTGGTGCATTTTGCTGTGGCAATGGGAAAAGAGCTTTTTCGTTGGTTAATTTCCAAGAGAATCGATAGAAGTTGTAATTACAACAATGAATTTGAAGGATACTCAATTTTGCAAAATATTAATTTATTACAAAAACATATATAAATCGACGCTTATTAATGGGTGAATTTTTTTAAAGAAAAGTTAAATGTAACAGATCAGAACATAAGCAAAACAATTTTTGACCGGAACACAGTCGTATTTTTATACCCTCAACCTACGGGTAGGAGGGTATACATATGTCATTTGATACGACCCAAAAGTGTTACTCATAGATGGAGTCACTTTAGATCCAAAGTTTCTTTGAACCAAATTCATGACTTTTTAAGTCGTTTGAGCCATGTTCGTCTGGTTATTCGGCTGATACGCACGATAACTTTCAAAAGATCAAATCAAATGTTTTGAAACTTTGCACAAGTTAATGTTTTCCCAAAACTACTTACGGTCTTGAAAATGGTCTACATGGCCACGCCCCTTCTGGTACCTCCCATACAAATGTACCATTTCGCTTACTTTAGAAATTGAGTAAGAATATCAATACACCCAACGCGATCGTGCCCAAATTCTGTATTTAGTGAAACTAAATGGGGATAAAGTTTTCCCACACAAATGTACCACTCCGCCACTTAAAAAAATCGAGTAATAATATCAATACATCCAACGCGATCGCTCCCAATTCCTATATTTTGTAAAACTAAGAAAAAACTGGAAGTTTAGCCACGCCCCATCTGGTGCCGCCCACTTTAGAGATGGAGTAGTAATATCAATACACCCAACGTGATCGTGCCCAAATTCTGCATTTAGTAAAACTAAAGTAGGATAAAGTTTTGGAGAAAAAAACTTTGTCTATCCACTCCCCTTTTGGTACCTCCCATACAAATGTACCATTCCGCACACTTTAGAAATCGAGTTATATCATCAATATACCAGAAAATTCCATATTTTACTAAGGGTGAGGGTAAGTCAGGTTTCTCCACTGAAGCTTTGTTACTGGTTCTTAATATTTTGTATTTATGTCTGAGAATAGCTACAATTGTATTTTCATGGCGCTGGGGTTGATTTATATCGAAAATTTGAATGGATGGACCAATTTAACTGAAATTCAGAATATATGTTTGTTTGACCAAGAGAAACAAATTTATTTCCAAATGGACCCGGTAGGTGGGGCTGGAGTGGATTTATATCGTTAATTTGAAAGAGTGGACTAATTTAACTGAAATTTAAAAAATATATGTACAAATTAGGGATGTAACGATTGTGCTTTAGCGAATGCGAATATTGGAATATTTTTTTTGCCAAAGCGAATGCGAATACTTATTTTATGTTTTTGCGAATGCAAATGCGAATACTAATTATTTTTTGCGAATGCGAAAGCGAATATTCCAAAATTGTTTAGCGAATGTCAAAAAATGGTTTTCGTAAACGAATAATTAAGTATCATTCCTACTATCTGCCTTTTCAAATAAAAATATGTATTCCAGTTAAGTAATTAAGCTTTAAAAAAGCTACGCTGCTTTTTCGCTATGCAATCTAGTCCTTAGTGGATCATAGATTGTTGCGGGTGGGGGCTGTCATATCTTCCTGGGCATTTCATACAGGCAAATATTAATTTTTATTTTGAAGACCCCAATATGTTCCTTTTTGTTTACTTCAAAAAATAGCCATCTGGTGAATGTGGTGTTGGAGGAGTCGTCCGTGTGGTGTGGTGCCTACCCACAAACACCGGCGATTGGTGTGGCTGCAATTTAGCTTTGACCCAACCTTCCAACCAGTGTTTTATTTTCTTGATAAGTGGTTGAAAGGTTGGTGTCGCTTTAAGTTTTTTCTAAAGCTGGTTGGTTTTTTGTCCTTTTGATGCTAGCAAAATAATAAAATTTGTATTTTTGCTTATTTATCGTCTGTGCCTGGTGGTAGTATAAATAGAAATGCGAGAAGAAAAGAAAAAGCATGACAATGTCAGATGAGAATGCGCGTTGCCAACCAACCGTATAGTAAAAGAGTTGTCGTAAGTGAAGTGTATGTTCATTCATGTACGCGCATAGTAGTGAATATAAAAAAGCGATTTTCATTCATAAGGTTTTGTAGCAGACCGTTTAGGGATAAAAAATTAAAATAATATAACATAATTTAAGGTGTTTTGGGTTGGACGGAGATAGAATGTAATAAAAAAAGAAACTGTCAAAATTGACATAGAAAAAAAAGATGGCTGTCCAGAGAAACTTTTGGATCGTAGGGACCAATTTACCTGAAATTTTTAATGTATATTTGTTCGATCATGAGAAAAATTGCTGGACCCAGTAAGTGGCGCTGGGGTGGATTTATATCGAAAAATTGTCCGAATGGACCAATTTAAGTGAAGTTAAGAATGTAGGTTTATATGACCATGAGAAAAATTTTCTTTGTATAAATTGACCCGGTATGTAACGCTAGAGTGGACTTAGCAGACGATAATAAAACAAAGAACTCCTCCAAAAAAGGTGCAAGGCATGTAAAATGTATGTTTTTGGCCCAAAGCATCAAAATTCAATGCACAGATGGTACTTGGCACTACAGGTATGAATAAACACATGAAATTGTTATTTTCGATCCGTTAGGTAGGTGGGGTGGCACAAATGTATTAAGTCGTGAAGAAATAACATTTCATACACAGATGTAGTACTTAGAACTACACATATGAATGTATGGTAAGAATATTTATTTTCGATCAGAGGTCGAAAAGCCTATAGCCGACAGCCTTCCCTACAATCTACTTAATGTAAACTTTACAAACATTACATTTGAATTACAGATGTAAAATATGGTAAGTGTACATGAGGCTTCCATTCGTATGTTCTTTGACTACTTTCCCCTAAGACATATTACATTTGTATTCTTGGAGCTTGGTACATTTCGTAGTTATGTATTTAAAAATATGGTACATAAACGGCTTCTACTTAGCTTTGTTTTCTCCGCTACATTGGTGATCGAAAATATATAAAATGGCTACTTGTCGTGGTCAAAGGTGTTGAGGAAGGCAGAAAATCCACAGAAAGCCCTCGAAGTTGCCCCGGGAGGCGTTAAAAGTATGACTGAACCCCAGCCATTTTACTCTCCTTAAACTTTTTCCAAACGTGCCTACCACCAATTTTCATCTCCTAATTTGGCTCACAGACAAATATTTAATTTTTATAAAATTTACTCCTATCGCTGTAAATGCCCTAAAGTTGCTCCTAGAGGAGGCAAATGTATGACCGGCTCGCAATTTTTTTGCAACCCCAACAGTTTCCCAGAACATATCTACCCTCTATCTTCTATCTTGGGGACCATACAAATTGTTTTATTTTAATAAAACAACGTCAGCTGTTTAAAATGACCGAGACAGGAATCCAACCGTAGTCTCCCGCATGTAAAATTTCGTGTTCTAACCATCAGGGGCACAAAATATGGGGTCTTTAGATCCTGTTATAACCCCCTTAGATTCACCACGATTTCAACCATTTTTATGTTTTATTTAAAAAAAACTATTTTAAATTCATTTTAATAATAACCAAACTATATTTTTTATAATGACGTAACGGAAAAATTATTTTTGTTTTGTTGTAAAGTAGATAAAATATAATAAAAATATGTAGTTAAGATTCTCTACGCCAAATCCATGCCTAGTTAACCAAGTTTTCCGAAAAAAAATTGTTTTTTAAATGAACATTTTGAATTTGATTGTGTGTGAAAAAAATTTTAAATATGGTTTCTTTTATAATTTCACAATATCAAAATGTTAAAAAAAAAAAATTTTAGTATTTATTTTGTATTTGTTCTTGTTCTTTTAATTTTTTTTTAAACATTTTGAATTTTTATATATTTTACACATAAGTTTTTATATGTAAATAGATAAAGAATTGATAAAATTTCACAATTCAAAATTTAATATTAATTCTTAGAAAAAAAAAATTAAAAATGTACAGTTAAGGTAAGAAGAATTTTACACGAAAAAAAATTTTTTTTATGGAATTTATGATTAGAAAATTAAAGGTTAGTTGGATATTGGATATTTTGTTTTTTTTTTGCAAAAACATTAAAATTATATAACGATAAATATGCCCAAATGATTCCATTTACTGCTACGACATAACGCCAAATAATAGCTATAACTTGATCTAGAATTGCCACAAATAGTATGATTGCAATCGTGGTGATAATAACTTTATTTTTAGCACCCATACATTGGGGTCCAAAGGGGTAACTTTTAGCTTGGTGTTTGTTTTCCTGTTACAAGAGAATGGCATCTCCACCTTGCCCGGTAAGTGCATTTCAGTCGAATAGTTTGTATAGGACAGTTGTAGCAGGGATGATAATTTTTTTTTATAATAAATGACATAATATTATTTTTAAGAAATAGCATTCTTTTAGGCAGAAATAAATAAATAAATACTCCAACTTACTGAGATAATAGAATGGGAAAATTCTATACCAAGAAATATTCCTCTATGGTACAACTAGAGTGTTCAAAACCGAAACCGAAAACCGTCTAACCGGTTTTTTTCTCCAAAACCGAATGCCGGTTTCTTCAAAAATGCAAATTTCGAATACCCGGTTTAACCGGTTTTTGATGTCGGTTAACCGGTTTTTCAAAAAGGAGCTTTTTCACAGTACATTGTCAGGTTTGATCTAGGCAATCCAGCATATAAGGTTTTTTATGCTTATATAATATTCTTTGGGAAAATCTTAAAGGATGCTCTCTTTGAAATTTTCTTATGCAATACGAAAATTTGCTTGGAAAATGCTGATAGATGACTGTTTCCTCTAATTTTGAAATGGGAGGAAGTACTCATATATTAAAAAACTTTCAATTGTCGTTATTTGTGATTTGTGATCAGATAACAATAGTTGTGAAATCACTAAGATATTTGGGATCTCACCTTGCAGTGTCTGGGAAGCCGACATCGACATCTTCATTTGAACAACATTAAGTACAGTTATCTCCTACACTAAGTGTCAGATTGCAAGAAATGCTTAATTTATGGTCACCATACAATAGTTGGGAAATCACCAAGATGCAGTTGATATCTCATTTAATTTGTGATGAAATATTATTAAACCATACTAAGTTTAAAATGTAAGTTTTACAGGAAACTTACATTTTACACTTTTTATACCATCACCCTTAGGGATGAGGGTATATATCATTTGATACGAAAACCAGTACAGAAATTTCAGTCAGGTTAACTGACTGATAAATACCATCACCCAATATAAGATATTGTTGAAGTCTTGAGTTATTGAAATGAATAGATTTTTAATTAAAATAAAATTACTTATGTATATTTTTTCCCCTGCTTGTGGTGCAAAATCGTCCAAAACTTCACTTATTTGTGTAGGGGGTATAGGTGCCGGTTTGGAATTTATGTGAGAAATATTAATTTTTCAAAAAAATTTAATTTTGATAGGGGGTACCACAAGAGGTGAACCGATACAGTCCTTATTCATTCCTTACTCAAATTTTCATACGTACAACTTACGAATAATTTGACTGAATTCAGTGCACTTACAAAAAAAGATATGTAAGTAAGACTATAGGGGTGAGTTCGGTCCTTTGTGTGGGAGGTACCAGAAGGGGTGTGTCAAATAGTTAGGTTTTCTGAGGTTTTGCCTCCTATCACAATATAAATTAACCGACTAATTTTCATTACCCCTCAAATGTCCGTTTGGAAGTTATGGCAGAATTATTAATTTTCCAAAAATAGGTAATTTTGTATGGGAGGTACCAGAAGGGGTGACCCGATATAGTCCATATTCACTCCTGATTCATATTTTCATAAGCGTACAAATTACTCATAATTTGACTGAATTCAGTGTACTTAGAAAAAAGATATGTTTGTAATACTATGGGGGGAGTTCGGTCATTTGAATGGGAGGTACCAGAAGGGGTTTGTCAAATAGTGTGGTTTCCTAGGGCTTTGGCTCTTATAATAATATAAATTAATCGACCAATTTGCATTACCCCCCAAGAGTCCGTTTGGAAGTTATAGGAGAAATATTAATTTTCCAAAAATAGGTAATTTTGTATGGGAGGTACCAGAAGGCGTGAACCGATATAGTCCATGTTCATTATTATTATTAGCCTTTAAAACAACTTGACACATATATATATTTATATCTTAGTGCCTAAGTCAGAGGCCGAAATGATCAAAGATTTCCATTCGCTTCGATCTTGTGCGCACCGTCTCCAGTCAGTCCTACCAAGCAGCGTCAGTGATTCCTCCACCTGGTCCTTCCAACGTAGTCGCGGTCTCCCTCTTTTGCGCCGTCCTTCGAGGTCTTGATAGAATACCTTTCGCGCTGGAGTTTCCTCATCCATTCTCACGACATGGCCTAGCCAGCGTAATCGTTGCACTTTGATCCGCTTGACGACATCAATGTCGTGGTATAACTCGTACAGCTCATGGTTCATCCGAATCCTAAACTCGCCGTTTACGCAAATGGGTCCATATATTTTGCGGAGTATTTTTCTCTCAAACACCGCCAGATGAGCTGCATCTGCCTGTGTAAGCACCCAAGATTCGGAGGCGTACAACAGGACCGGTAAAATTAGTACCTGGTACAGCTGGACTTTGGTAGTTCGAGATAGGGTGGTGTTTATAAAGTGCTCGCGTAGTCCAAAGAAACACCTGTTAGCAAGCACTATTCTCCGTTTTATTTCGAGGCTGACACTGTTGTTCTTGTTCATGGCGGATCCAAGGTAGATAAATTCATCCACTACCTCAAAGCAATAGTTTTCAACGTTCACGCTGCGTCCCCAACGGGTGGACACTTTGTTCGATGATACCATTAACTTCGTCTTGTCCTCATTCACTGTCAAACCCATTTTTGCTGACTCCCTTTCAACTGATGTGAAAACAGCTGTTACCTCTCGCATCGTTCGACCGATAATGTCGATATCATCGGCATATGCGAGCAGCATGTGGCTCTTATTAAATATGGTGCCAGACATGTTAACCGCTGCTTTCCTTAACACCTTCTCCATCACTATGTTGAACAGCATACATGACAAACCGTCTCCCTGTCTAAGACCTCTCGTCGTATCGAATGGTGCAGATAGATCTTTGCCAATCCGAACAGAGGATTTGGTATTCGTAAGGGTACACCGGCAGAGACGAATTATCTTCGCAGGAATACCGAACTCAGACATGGCTTCGTATAGTCGATGCCTGATGGGACTATCGAAGGCAGCTTTGTAATCGACAAAGAGGTGGTAAGTGTCGATTTGCTTCTCATGGGTTTTCTCAAGAATCTGCCGTAGTGTAAATATCTGATCCGTCGTGGATTTGCCTGGTCTAAAGCCGCACTGATAAGGTCCAATCAGGTTTTCCACAATTGGCTTTAGACGTTCACACAGTATGCTAGACAGGACCTTATACGCAATGGGTAAGAGGCTAATTCCACGATAGTTTTTACACTCACTACGGTCACCTTTTTTGTAGATTGGACATAGCACACTGAGATTCCAATCCTTTGGCATGCTCTCCTGAAGCCAAATGTTCTCTATGAGCTGTTGCATGCTTAAAACAAGCTCATCTCCACCCGCCTTAAACAACTCAGCTGGAAGACCATCAGCCCCAGCGGCCTTGTTGTTCTTTAGGCGGGATATGGCAGTTGTTATCTCCGCTTGGCTCGGAGGTGGACACTCGATGTTATCATCTAGGATTGGTGCACAGTCTTCATCAGCCGAGTTTTCACACATCAATAGGCTGCAGAAGTGGTCTTTATATATTCTCAGTACGCTCTCGGAGTCAGTAACGAGATGACCATCCTTGTCTTTACAGGAGGGAAGACCTGTTCCATGTACCTTTCCTTTTATCTTCTGATAGAATTTTCGGGCTTCACCTCTGTTCCTGTAATCTTCAATACACACATTATTCCGCTCCTTAAGCTCTCGTTTTTTTCGCCTGAAGAGTCGAGTCGCCTCCCGCCTCTTCTCCCTATACTTTTCATGAACAGCTCGCGTTGCCATTGGCTGCAGTTTAGCCCTGTATGCAGCATCTTGTTCCCGGGTGGCATCGCGGCATTGGTCATCGTACCAGGCATTATCGCTAAAGGGCTTCACATACCCTAGTACGGACCGCGCAGTCCTTTCCATCGAGTGGGCAATATGTTGCCATTGCGCGCTAGTATTTTCGGGAGTTGGAGCATCAAGAAGTAGTTGAGTGAGTTGGTCAGAATAGGCGTTGGCTATCTCCGCGGTCTGCAGTTTAGCGATGTCCAGCTTTCTCTGTGCCTGGTTACGCAGGGTTTTCGCTCTGCTTAGCCTAGTACGCACCTTCACTGCAGTGAGGTGGTGATCCGAGTTGATGTTCGCACCTCTGATCACTCGTACGTCTAAGACACTTGACGCGTGCCTTCCATCGATTACCACGTGATCAATTTGGTTTCTCGTTACTTGATCGGGAGATATCCACGTTGCTTTGTGAATGTTTTTGTGGTCAAATCGTGTGCTGCTAATTACCATGTTCCTTGCTGCAGAGAAATCAATCAGTCTGATTCCGTTTGGCGATGTGTCAGTATGCAGACTAAATTTTCCGACTGTTGGGCTAAAGACATTCTCCCGGCCTATTTTGGCATTAAAATCTCCCAGCACGATTTTAACATCATGGCCCGGGCTACGGTCATATGTTTCTTCAAGTTGGGCGTAGAATTCGTCTTTGACCTCGTCACTTTTCTCCTCCGTCGGAGCATGAGCACATATCAGCGTGATGTAGAAAAATTTTGCCTTTAGTCTTATGGTGGCGATTCGTTCACTGACAGGAGTAAACCTAGAGACCAGGTGTCGTAGTCTCTTGCCGACCACAAATCCACAACCAAACTCATGCTTTTCCGCGTGGCAGCTGTAGTACACGTCACACATCCTCATCCGCGAGCATCCATATCCAGTCCACCGTATTTCCTGTATAGCAGTAATGTCAGCCTTATACTCTTCGAGGACATCCGCCAGTTGAATAGAGGCACCTGGTCGGTAAAGAGTTCTAACATTCCAAGTGCATATTCTCAAATCATGGTCCTTAAAACGTTTGCGGTGGTCGTCAACATTTTGGGGGTTTCTTTTTCTCTTATTTCTCATTTTATTCACTGCCATTATACTGGTGGCGGGTGGCAAGCCCAGCCCACCAGGTTCTGCATTTTATTCCTACTGCCAGGAAACATTTCAGCCGCTCATTCTGAGGCAGACGCTGACCAGGAAGCCGCCCAATATGGAACAGACGCTATGGATTTTCGCAATTTAGTTTTCGGAAGATGTGGGTTGCTAACCCTCGTCTCCTAGATTGGTAATACGGCTGCTATCTGCACGTCCAATCCCACGATGCAACCATGCTTCAGCGGTTCAAGCCTACTTTCCTGAGACGTCTCTTTGACCATTCAGGATACATGGTTGTAATGCCTTCTAACTTTAGCTAACTTCTAAGCGGTTGCTTTGAAGTCATTGCCCAGGGAATACTTGGTCTAAGACCGGAAGTAGTTAGCTGCTTGGACAGTGCCACAAAGGAATCGATTCTGGTCACTCCCAAGTGAGTAACAATCAGTAACTTTCCACCTCTGAGCAAAGTCCCATTCCCCAGTCCATGTTCATTCCTGAGTCTAATTTTCACAAGCGAACATCATACGCAAAATTTGAGTGAATTCACTTTACCTACAAAAAAGATATGTATGTGAGACTATGGGGGTGGGTTTGGTCATTTGTTTGGGAGGTACCAGAAGGGGTGTTTCAAATAGTTAGGCTCTCTGAGGTTTCGCCTCCTATCACAACATTAATTTATCGACCAATGTTCATAACCCCCCAAGTGACTGTTTTGAAGTTATTGGAGAAATATATAATTTCCAAAAATAGGTCATTTTGTATGGGGAGTACCAGAAGGCGTGAACCGATATAGTCCATATTCATACCTGAGTCTAATATTTATAAGCAAACATCATACGCAAAATTTGAGTGATTTAAGTTTACTTGCAAAAAAGATATGTATGTAAAACTATAAGGGTCAATTCGGTCATTTGTATGGGAGGTACCAGAATGGGTTGGGCACAGGTTTCGGTTTTCTTAGGGTTTGTCTACTTTTGCAAGATAAATAAACTGACTAAATTCAAATATCCTCCGGTTGTCCGTTTGGAAGTTATGGAAGAAATATTAATTTTCCAAAAATAGGTAATTTTGTATGGGAGGTACCAGAAGGGGTGGGGCTATTCAGCCCATTAACAATCCCATAAGTTCGTTTTGAAAAATATTGATACTGGTAAATTTTCATACCGATCCGTTAAGGTTTACTCGAGTTATCCTGCTGACCAGCCATCCAGCCAGCCAGCCAGACAGACGGACATAGCTCATTCTTCTAACTCGTCTCCTTTAATGCGCCTTCTGGTACCTCCCATACAAAATTACCTATTTTTGGAAAATTAATAATTCTCCCATACTTTCCAAACGGACACTTGGAGGGTAATGAAAATTGATCGGTAAATTTATATTCTGATAGAAGGCAAAACCTCAGAAAACCTAACTATTTGACACACCTCTGTTTATACCTCCCATACAAATGAACCGGCATAATCAAATTTGGTCAGTTAATTTATCTTGTAATAGAAGGCAAAGCCTCTTTGTACCTTCTGTACAAATAGGTGAAATTTCGTATGTTTTTGATCTACATGCAGACAGAAAATAATACATAAGTAACTTTATTTTAAAAATCTATAAATTTTAATTACTCAAGACTTAAACAATACCTTATATTGGGTGATGGTATTTATCAGTCAGTTTACCTGACTGAAATTTCTGTACTGGTTAAATTAAAATTTCCTTAAAACTACTGCTTGGATGAACTGAACTGAGATTTAATAGGACATAAATTAAGTCAAACAGTTTGAATAAATGACAAAAATGTTAAGTTGACTTAGAATGGTTTACAATAAAAGTGTCGATATTCATATATTTTCATATTTAATTCATGTTTTATTTAGTTTTATTTTACAATTTCTGAAAAACCGAACGAAACCGGTTTACCCGTTTTTTTACTAAATCAGGAATTCGAAAACCGGATTGTTAGAAAAGTGTATTTTTCGAATAAACCGGAAACCGGTTTTCTGAAAAAATAAAGTATTTGAACACTATAGGTACAACCCACAACTCCGGTATATTTACAAATATTTACAATCATAAAACTGTAACTGCATTCGTTACATCAAAATCACAGCATGATTTTAGGCGTTATTAAATAAAATGTAATTTTATGATAAAATTATGATAAAATTTTTATCATCGTACATTGTATTTAAAAATATGTATTGTATTTGCTTCTAGTTGTTGTTTCCAAACAAAATCACAGTCCATGTTCGGTTCTATCTAAATCTCATATATTGGACATTGTAAACTTAATGCATAAATTAACTTCTCTCCCCAACATATGATACTATTAGTAGGTTCGTGCAAATCAAATCTTTGGGTAACTAACTAGAGTTGGGAACCAAGATCTTACACAAATACCATGACCGATTTCATAAAAAATGGATGTACAAAACAAATTTGATAATATGAATATCTTATGAATATCAAAAACACTCACCCCTGTTGTTGCTTAGAAAATCCCAGTGGGAGTGAGAAATTTGCAATGAAACGCTGATATTGTTTACTGCTGAATATGAAAACAACCAACCCACTTATCCGCCCTCCACCTACACGTGATAATAACAGTTCAAATCACCTGACACCTAAGCGTTCCACCCCCATCATTTCTTACTAATTATATTAAATATATAAATCAAGTTATTTGTGTATTTTTATTTTATTTTGAGCCTTTTTTATTTATTACTAATTAAAATTTCTTAAATTTAATAAAAAAAATTGAACTAACATTTATGTACGTGATAAATTTTATTCAAAATAGTTTTGCTTTTTGTTTGGATACGACAGGGAGGGGAATATATTGAGGACATACATTGTTGTTATTATTGTTCTAATGTTTTATTAAAAGCTTTCAATTGATCTTTTCACGTTTTAGTTAACAGGATTTGTTAATTTTAGTTTGTAGTTTGTTATGCATTGGCATTATATCTTTGGTATTTAGAATTTGTGCGGTGGCTTAAGGTGAGAGCAGTGCTACGCACACACACGCACACGCATACAAACCCAAAAGCGCAACTTAAAGAGAAGTAGTTAGAATAAAACAACAAAGCCGTAACAGTTGGCAAGCTTTTATGCGCTAGCAACAGCAACCGCTTTCTTCTGTATCAAACAGTCCAAGGCACAGGTGACATCGCAGAAGATATCATTGACGGCGCGTTCGGCATTAATCTGTAGAAAAATCAAATATTATTTAGGGAAACTGGGGAAAGATTATGCGTCAAACTTACGGTTAAGGTCTTATCGGTATATTGTGACAAAATAGCATTGGTATTAGATCTGAATGTAGCAATGCGGGTCTTGATGGTCTCCTCATTGTCATCGGCACGTTTTTCAGCAGAGGCGGCAGCACGAGCCATGACACGGCTTACCAAAGTGGCCTAAGTGGGGTGAAAGGATAGTTTTGAGAAATACTTAATGTAGGATAGTGTACAGCGGACAGTTTGTTATACTTACATCGGCACAATCGAAGAAAACGATTAAATCGGCAGGAGCAATTTTCTTTTCGAAAGCGACACCTTGGTCCTTTTCGCGGGGATAACTGCAAAGGAAGAATAGAATATAAATTAAAAAAAGGTTGAAAATATTATGACTTATGCTTTTAATAAATATTTAATGTATTAAAAAAAGAAAATATAAATTTTTAAAAATTTTATAAATATCAAAATTTTAAAAAATATATTTAATTTAATAATAATAATTAATAAATTAATTAAAATTAATAAATTAATCAGTTAATAAATTAATAAATTAATAAATTAATAAATTAATAAATTAATAAATTAATAAATTAATAAATTAATAAATTAATAAATTAATAAATTAATAAATTAATAAATTAATAAATTAATAAATTAATAAATTAATAAATTAATAAATTAATAAATTAATAAATTAATAAATTAATAAATTAATAAATTAATAAATTAATAAATTAATAAATTAATAAATTAATAAATTAATAAATTAATAAATTAATAAATTAATAAATTAATAAATTAATAAATTAATAAATTAATAAATTAATAAATTAATAAATTAATAAATTAATAAATTAATAAATTAATAAATTAATAAATTAATAAATTAATAAATTAATAAATTAATAAATTAATAAATTAATAAATTAATAAATTAATAAATTAATAAATAAATTAATAAATTAATAAATTAATAAATTAATAAATTAATAAATTAATAAATTAATAAATTAATAAATTAATAAATTAATAAATTAATAAATTAATAAATTAATAAATTAATAAATTAATAAATTAATAAATTAATAAATTAATAAATTAATAAATTAATAAATTAATAAATTAATAAATTAATAAATTAATAAATTAATAAATTAATAAATTAATAAATTAGAAATTAAGAAAAAAAATTAATAAAATTAATTTTTAAAAAAAATTTAAAAATTAAAAAAACTAATAATTAAAAAATTTCAGAATTTAAAAAAGATTAAATAATTAATATTTCCATAAATTATTTCTGGTAAATTCGTTATTCTACTCACCCATCGATCAGGAAACCTTTGGCACCGTCCAATCTATCACGTATGGCTTTCTCCAACAAACCCAAAACATCATCGTTGGACACAAGTTTGCCCTCCTTCATGATGGCGGCCAATTCTTGACCTCTTTGGGAGCCAGAGGCAACCTGTAATATTGACATATTTGTTAACCTTCAACATACGACAGTACTCTAAGGCCAATCAGCCCCTACCTCTTCGCGCAACAAATCGCCACTGGACAAATGGACGAAACCATATTTTTCAACAATTTTGGCACATTGGGTACCTTTGCCACAGCCGGGACCACCCAAAACCCAGATAATTGGTACGCCAACCTATAAATGAATAAAAAAGAAATGACAACATGTTATAATTTGGCAATACACAAACAAAAAGCTTTACAAAGTACAATATATATAAAATCACATCATAGCATTTGGCAAGAAAACTTTGAGCACAAGTCGTGGGCTAACAACACATCAGACCTCTGCGGGACAGTAGCAACTAAGCTTAAAATATTAGGCAGCTATAGTACAAAGGCTCTCAAGGCTTTTGCTAAGTCTCGAAATTTGTTGTAGAGAAGCTAATTCGTTAAGATATAACTAATAGAGTTTAGGTGGCAAAATATATATATGGAGATCTGAATTAAGCTAAGTTCATGCGTCTTACATTCATTGAGTTAAATTTGTGTTTAGATTTAAGATTTTAAATTTTATGGTTTTGTTAATGGCCATCTCTTTTCACATCCATTCATTATTTTACACAGAGTATATGATGGTATTGGCAATATCCATACGCTTTTTGGAAATCGGCCATCGATTGCGCCTTGGTACTTACACCAATTTGTTGTCGTCTTATTTCGTCTGCCTTCTGTTTGTTACTGGCCTCCTTCTTCATGGCCATTTGGTGACACATAAACAACTATGAGAGAGTGAGTGACCCCAGTGATGTGAAATTCGTTTCATTTCATTTAAAAAAGGTGAAATGAATGTTGGTAATAAGAAAAGTTAAAATTTCAATTGTTTTAGAAATTCTTGTATCGATTTGGCTGTTAGCGTTAGCGTTTGTCTAGGTTAGTGCTTAGCTTGTGGGAGAATTTATAGCAGAGGATGTGAAATTTATGCTGGTATACGTATTTTGAGGAAGATTTAATATTTCACTAATTTTATTTTTAATTCTTTTTTAATTTAAATTTTTTTAGGATTTTTTTTTTAAATTTTATATTTAAATTTTTTTAAAAAAATATTAAATTTTTTCGAAAAATTTAAAAATTGATACACAACATATTCGATTCAATTGTGTACCTTTAATTTCCATATTAAAGAAATTTTCTTAAATTTGTGTTATGTCCTAAAAAATTTGTTTTGTCCCACTGTGCAACATTGGATATGCAATAAATTGTTATGTCACACCACTTTTGATGTTAAATTTAAATGTCTTTAACATCTATTTTGAAGTTCTGTGGGACAACCTCCTATATGTATAAGTGCATACATATTTCTACAGTTCACTTTGTCGATTTTTGACATCAACCTACTGCCTCCTGCCTTTCTACACTGAGGCAAATTTCTCTAATAAGTCGTTTTTTTTTCCGGCAAAGTGCCAAGTGTTTTGTAGTTCGACTATTCGACTATATATTTGCCTTGTGGCAAGTGGTTCTTTTTGTTGGGAAAACAACAACGAACTTAACACACATAAACATTTCAATCGTAAATTATTTGTATTGTCTTATTCAAATGGGGGGAGGAAGGGGCAGAAATAGTGAGCGCAAATTTTTGAATTCCCAGACCAAAAGATATTAGTGGGAAAACCAAAGAGAAAAACAAAAACATAAATTAAAAAAATATATAAAAAAAAAAACAAATAAAAACGTGCAACCTTCAGTGAAAAATGTTCACGAGCAATTTATTCAAGTACAATATACTACTTATATTATGCAAATATTTTGTATATAAAATACTACAACTAATTGCAAATAAATAAAATATGGACATAGTATATTTTGTAAAATTAATCACATTTACACATTGTCATGTTACGATATACCAGTTCTATTTGTCTTTGAGGACATGTGCGAAATTTCTTTTCTTTAAATAAAATATATATTCATTGTGTTTGTTATTTCCGCTTAATCTTTGTGTGTGTGTGTGAGATTTATGTAGTCTTTTTTAACGGTTAAATTTAAATTCTGTATAGTAAATTACTTGAGGTTTTTTGTTTTTTTTTTTTTAATCACAAATGTGCCAGAATTTTATGAGTTCGTAAGAAAAGTATATATCACCAAAAGTTGACTGATCTTTTACAGATGTTGATTGATTGTCCACATACTGAATTTTTTTTTTAAATAAAATTTTCATATTGTTTTCTACTGCAATGAGTTCAAAATCCTTTAAGATTTTCTTCTCAATTATTTTGAGTTTAAATATAAACAAAGATAATTCTATGGTTTAAATGTATAATATAAAATAATTGTATGATTAAATCTTATGGTTTAATTCCCAGAACATAATAAAATATGAAAAAGGAAGGAACAGTTATCTTAAATATTGTCTGACTAGAAGAAGATCGATTGCGTCATGAATATATGTTAATCAGTTAGATAGAAATATAAAATAATTTGAATTTAATTTTTTTAGAACCACATAGACTCAAAAACGGCTTGATCGATCTTTTTGAAATTTTTACAGAAAACAGCTGTGTGGTCGCTGGTGAAATTAGGGTACTTGCATTATTGATACATCAAGTGGGCGTGGTCCAGCCCATTAGACTCTATTTTTGAAACCGCAAAATCTAAAGGACTGTTTCTCCAATCGCCTTGAATGCATTTGGCAGAAAAGAAAAGTAAAAAAATACAGTTCCTTAATTGAATTCTAGTAAAAAACAGTAAGAAAGTTTCAGTCGGGCGACCCGACTTACATATACCATCACCCTCATTAAAATAAAAAAAATTGCTATTATATTGATATTATTACTCGATTTCTAAAGTGGGTGGAGTGGTAAATTTGTATGGGAGGTACTAGAAGGGGCATGTCTAGACTTCTAGGTTTATCCTCCAAAACTTTATCCTGTTATAGCTTTACTAAATATAGAGTTTGGGCACGATAGCGTTGGATGTATTGATATTATTACTCCATCTCAAAAGTGGGCGGAAAGGTACATTTGTATGGGAGGTCCCATAAGGGGCGTCGCTAGACTTCCAATTTTTTCTCCAAAACGTTATCCTGTTATAACTTAATAAAATACAGAATTGGGGCACGATCGTGTCGAGAATATTGATATTATTACTCCATCTCTAAAGTGGGCGGCGTGGTACATTTGTATGGGAGGTACCAGAAGGGGCGTGTCTAGACATCCAGATCTTTTCTCCAAAACTTTATCCTGTTATAACTTAATAAAATACAGAATTGGGGCACGATCGTGTCGAGAATATTGATATTATTACTCCATCTCTAAAGTGGGCGGCGTGGTACATTTGTATGGGAGGTACCAGAAGGGGCGTGTCTAGACATCCAGATCTTTTCTCCAAAACTTTATCCTGTTACAGCTTTACTAAATACAGAATTTGGGCACAATCGTGTCAAGTGTACTGATATTATTATTCCATCGCTAAAGTGGGCGGAAAGGTACATTTGTATGGGAGGTACCAGAATGGGCGTGTCTAGACTTCCAGATTTTTTCTCCAAAACTTTATCCTGTTCTAGCTTTACTAAATACAGAATTTGGTCACGATCGCGGTAGTTCTAATAATAATATTAATCGATTTCTAAAGTGGGCGGTACCAGATGTGTGTGGGAGGTACCAGATGGGGCGTTGGTAGACTTCAGTTTTTTCTTCTCAAAAACTGTATCTTGCTATAGCTTTACTAAATTAAGAATTAGGGTACGAGCGCGATGGATTTATTGATATTATTACTCCATATCTAAAGTGGGCGGAAAGGTGAATTTGTATGGGAGGTCCAGAAAGGGCGTGGCTAGACTTCCAATTTTTTTTCCAAAACTTTATCCTGTTATAACTTAATAAAATACAGAATTGGGGCACGATCGTGTCGAGAATATTGATATTATTACTCCATCTCTAAAGTGGGCGGCGTGGTACATTTGTATGGGAGGTACCAGATGGGGCGTTGGTAGACTTCAGTTTTTTTTTTCTCAAAAACTGTATCTTGCTATAGCTTTATTAAATTAAGTATTAGGGTACGAGCGCGATGGATTTATTGATATTATTACTCCATATCTAAAGTGGGCGGAAAGGTGAATTTGTATGGGAGGTCCAGAAAGGGCGTGGCTAGACTTCCAATTTTTTTTCCAAAACTTTATCCTATAATAGCTTTAATAAGTACAGAATTTGAGTACGATCCTGTTGAGTGTATTAATATTATAACTCGATTTCTAAAGTGGGCGGAATGATGTATTTGTATGGGAGCTACCAGAAGGGGCGGAGCCATGTAGCCCATTTGTAATACCGTAAGTAGTTTTGGGGAAATATTAACTCGTGCAAAATTTCAAGACATTTGGTTGCGTCTTTCGAAAGTTATCGTGCGAACCAGCCGGACAGCCACCAGACAGACAGACGGACATGGCTCAAATGACTCAACAAGTCATGAATCGAATTTGGTTCTAAGAAACCTAGGGTCTGAAGTGACTCCTTCTATGTGTTACACTTTTGGGTCGTATCAAATGATATATATCCTCATCCCTAAGGGTGATGGTATAATCATATGATTTACTAATAACACTGTTATACAAAAAAAACTATTTTTCATTTTTCTGGGTGTCTGATTTGTGATTCCTATGGTTATTAATATCATGATTTCAAATATGTTTTCAGATTTTTATCATCAGGCACAGTTTTTTAGTTATTTGGATTTACATTTTTTCAGCATTCTTTATGTTGCATTAATATACATTTTGCATAAATGTAATGAAAACATTATTTGATCCAACAGAATCTTTTCTAAATACAATAACCGATACTAGTAGAGCTTAAAACATGAAAAATAAGAAGAACAAATATGTATTTTCTATAAGTTAACAAAGTTCTTTTCTATTTTATGCTAAATATCCTTGCAGTCTCCTAAAATGTTCCAGGAGCAGTCAGGGAATATAGTAGGCATATATTTTCCTTCGTTTTCTAATGTTAAAATGTCTTTGTGAAACGTTTCACCAAATTCATCGGACACGTCGCTGCAGCATTTATGAAAGAAATCCAAATAAGAGGGCAAAATTTCACTATTAAGGACATGTTGCATCCCAATTTTACGTAAAATATTAAAAAGAGAATAAGGTGATTATAAAATAGAATAGGGCAATAATTTCAGCCAACAGGGCATGGTGCTGATGTTGCCACATGTTCCTACAAAATTTTTTAAACAATCGCCTCCATACAAATTTTTAATGGAAACAAAACTTATTTGCAAATAGCCAAAAAACAATGCCTGATAGCAAAATTCTGATTACGTATTTAAATTTCCCATGTCAAAAACTCTTAGAAACACATAATAAAACACAAGAAAACAACCCTTGTCGAACAGTGTAACCTGACTTTTGACTGGGAAATAGTCTTACTCAAATTATCGTCATGTATTTTTTACATCAACTGACCGGAATATTGGTCGAGCATTTTTATATTTCCGCAAAGAAAGTTTTCCATACATTTCGATGCCGCCCTAATGCGCACGACATTTCATTCAATGGGCTGAGGGGCGTGGCAAAACTATATTTAAGCCCTAGTGAGATACAATTTGGTATATAGATTAGTACTTGACAATACAGGTTTATATTTACGGACGAAATTTTTTTTTTGATCAATGGGCGGAGGGCGTGGCAAAAGTGTTTCAGTGAGATATAATTTGGTACACAGGTAGTACTCGTCGCATTTGGCAACAGCAACATCACTTTTTGATAAAAAATATATGTACTTTTTGATACAATAACAAGAATTTTTGACACAAATAAATTACTTTCAGGTACAATAAAATTATATTTTAGTACATTAAAAGTACTTTTTGGCACAATAAAAGTATTTTATGGTACAATAAAAATACCTTTTGAGTTCAATTGAAAGTACAATGAAAGTAGTTTTTGGTACTCTTTGTAATAAGTACTTTTTGGTAGAAATAAATGAAAAAGTACAATAAAGGTACATATTGACACAATAAAATAACATTTTGGGCAAAATATTTTACATTTTGACACAATAACAGTACATTCAGGTAAAGTGAACAAAAATGTGAACAATTCAACTTTTGGTACAATAAATTGTACTTTTCGGTAGACCAAAAGTACTATTTGATACAATATACGTTATTTTTTGGTACAATAAATGTAATTTTTGGAACAATAGATTGTATTTTTGATACAATATTACTTTTTTGGTACAATAAAAGTACTCACACAATAAAAGTACTTTCTGGTGCAATAAATTCACTTAATCCATATAACGCGTTCCATAAAATTACTTTTTTGTACAATAAAATTTTTTTTCTGCAATAAATTTTACTTTTTGTTACAATAAAAGTACTTTTTGATAAAAATAATATGCACTTTTTTGTACAATAAAAGTACTTTTTGGTATATTGAAAGTACTTTTGGGCATATAACGCGTTCCATAAAAGTACTTTTTTGTACAATAAAATTTTTTTTCTGCAATAAATTTTACTTTTTTACAATAAAGTACTTTTTGATAAAATAATATGTACTTTTTGGTATATTAAAAGTTCTTTTTCTTACAATACACTGTACGTTTTGGTACAATAAAAGTACTTTTGGGCATATTAAAAGTAATTTTTGGTACAATAAAATGTACTTCTGGCACAATTAAAGTACTTTCCGGTACAAGTAAATCTCGTTTTGTTTACAATTGAAGTTCTTTTTGATATAATAAAAGTACTTTCTGGTACTATAAAATTTAATATTTGGTACAATAAAATTACTTTTTCATACAGTAAAAGTACTTACTGGCACAATAAAATCACTTTTATGTACACTAAATTGCGCTCTTTGGCACAGTAAAATTACTTTTTGGTACAGTAAAAGTACTTTCGGTACATTAAAATCACAATAAAAGTAATTATTGTTACAATAAAATTACTTTTTGGTACAATAAATTGTACTTTTTACACAATAAAAAAACTTTATGGTGGAATAAAATCACTTAATCCATATAACACATTCCATAAATAAAAATAAGAGGGTATATATCATTTGATACGACCCAAAAGAGTAATAATATCAATAAAACCAACGCGATCGTGACCAAATTCTGTATTTAGTAAAACTATAACAGGATAAAGTTTTGAAGAAAAAAACTGGAAGTCAGGCCACGCCATACCTATCTTTTTTGTAAGTACAATGAATTCAGCCATATTTGCAATAGATGTACGATTATGAAAATTTGAATAGTTTTGAAATAGTTCTTTTTGTAAAAACTCTGAATTTAGTCATAATGTTCTCAATTTAAATGTTAATTGCACTTGAACCTATACAAATTAGACAATTTCCCGAAAATTAATATTTTCCCAATAATTTGGCACCGTGAAGGACATATTCGGTACTCAAATATAAAATAACCACATGTCCAGATATATTGAATTGAACTTTTTACATTTGTTGGCGAATTATATAATATCATAATTAAATCATAATATCAGGCATAGGGTGAGGGTATTTATCAGTCAGTTCACCCGACTGAAATTTCTGTACCGAATTTTATAACCTATTTTATCAAATTATAGACTTTTTTTGAGATACAAAGTAATATATGGGTAAATCCCAGCGTGTCGGACGTTTCATTCGTACGCTCCCATACAAATTTACCATTCCGTCCACTTCAGATATCGTGTAATACGGGAATATCAGTACTCCCAATGGGTGAGGCAATTTATCAGCCAGTTCACCTGACGGAAATTTCTGTATTGGTTTTCCTTTGCACCCTATGAATGAAAGGTATAGGATGTAGATAAAGCACCTTAAAAGCAGATGATCACTGGATGGCTGGTGGGCACGATAACTCGAGTAAACCTTCACTGATCCTTATGAAAATTTACTAGCGTTAACAGTTTTCTAAATGAAGCTATTAGGATTGTAAATAGGCAGAATGGGCCCAGGCCCTTTTGGTACCTTCTATACAAAATTACCTGTTTCTGTAAATTTTATATTTCTCTCAATATCTCTTCGGGTACCTCCCACACAAATGACCCAATTCACCCTCTTAGTTTTACATGCATGTCTATTTTGTAGGTCAACTGAATTCATTGAAATTTGCTAAAAATTTTATGAAAATCTGACTCAGAAACAAATCTGGGCTATATAGGCCGTCTCCTTCTGGTACCTCCCATTTTTGGAAAACTAATATTTTCCAATAATTTATAAATGAAATATTTTGTATTTTTAAGAGAAACCTAAGAAATCGGGAGGTTTACCCAACGCTTTAGGAATAATGCTAATTTTTTAAAATTGTTGTTCGAATAAATTAGGGACTTTTTCATATGGGACCGTAAAAGACCCTTTCGGTACCCCCACAAAAAATTACATATACCCAGATATATGCCCTGTTCATAATATCGATCACTTCACACTTTTGACTGTCATCATTTCCTACATAAAAAGGGTGAAAATTTCCGTTTCCTTTGATCAAATGTAAAAATATAACACTGAACGAATAAATTCCTATGCAAATATTTGATTCATTTTGATAACCTTCGACAAGATAAAACAACAATATAAAATCAAAAAAAAAAAAAAAATAATTAACAAGATCATTTTTGTTAACACCTCTAAAAAGTTTATTTCGTTTTCTTTCAATGACGCTTTGTTTGTTATTCTTAAGAATCTTCCGACAACAGACCATCAAAAGTATGTACGTATTGTATTTTCTATGAGTTTTATTAAAACAAGAGGAGAGGAAAAGAAACAAAAACCAGCACCTATGGATTAGTATTTTCATCAAAAATTTCTTTAACAATTTAATTTACAATCCCATCGATTTGCAGTGATGACTGTGGTGATGGTGGTGGGGGTGGTGGTAGTGAGGATTTGTTAATTATAAATTCATTTCATATTTTCATAACACAATCGCCATTAGCAGCTGGGGCAGAAAATGGGGGGTAGATCGGTATATGATGCTGTGTTCTCTACCCAACATCATTGGGCACTCGTTATCACACGGGGAAAACAACCACCACAATCCTAAGGTGTTTGAAAAGCTATATCATGTAGTCCATCGAGATCGTGTGTAGGCGTCCGTAAAAATAATATCAACAATAAAATTATACATTAACAAATTTGTGGTGGTTGGTTGGGCAATTGTTTATGGAAAAGAGAATACAGCACAAAAAAAAATAAATTCATTTAACAAAGGAAATGTTCTTTGCATACACACACACACACATACTGGAATATAAAATATTTTGTTCCGCTAACGATATGAACAATAAATCATTTGCGTTTTATATTGAAATTATTCCGTCGTTATATTTGAATTTTCGGTTATTTTCTTTAACAATTGTTGAATTCAAAAATATTTTTGGATTTTTATGAATATAATTCTTTTTTTTTATTACAGGAAGTCCCGTAACCATTTGATTGGATATAACAACAATTGGCATGGCATGGCATGGGATATATCAATCATTGTATTGGTATAACTTATGATATTTGGATTTATCTATAAACATACAGGTAATTGACTTTTTCATCGAAATTTTTTCTTTGTTAATTCGTAATTAAATTAATGAAATATAAAAAAAATAGATTTAAAAATGAACTACAGCGAAAATGTGAACTCATAGTCAGAACAATTTTTTATGGGGAGCAAGAAGGCTCTACTTAAAAAAACTTACTTTCCCTTTACACCCCATGAATGAGGTATGGCATAGTTTTAGAGCTATCGAGCTGAAATTTGATATGCAAGCTTCTAAATTTAAGCGCAGGTTAAGTTCTAAGATGAGCAAGATCGCACATTTATAACTCTCACCTCCCACACAAACTCCTTCTGTTAGGGGGGTGTCTGTCAGTCTGACCATAGAGTTGAAACTTGATATGCAACCTTCTATACTCTAAGCGGAGATTAGGAGGGTGTATATCACCGACCCAAAAGAGTAACACGTTTAAGAAGTCATCTTAGATTTTGGACTCAATTCTGAGAACTGCACGTGAAAGTAACCCCAAAAAGAAGAAGTTCTGCATCATTCGTTTTGCCACGTTACATGCCATAATATGTAAGTATCGCATAGGGGAATTTGTCACGTTTTAGGCTCTTGTATAAAAATTATAAAAATAAAATTGTGTGGAAACCACCTTAAGGGTTAAAAATGTAGATATGTTTCGAGAAACTGTTGGGGTTGTAAAAATATTAGGGGTCGGTCATACATTTGACTCCTCTAGGGGCTGCTTTAGGGCAGTTAGTTTGATTTTTGTATGGAAATCCCCTTAGGATGTGCAGATACGAAGAAGATATGTTTGGGAAAAATGAGTGGGGGTCGGTCACTTATTTGAATTCTCTCAGGGCGATTCCGGAGTTTGATTTTAGACCCATGGTTTCTTGAGCAAATTTTCTTAGAATTCATCGTAGATTACGATTTTGATAACTGCTAGGTCGAAAATTGACCCACTTCAATGATGACGTATACGATAATACATATAACAAATAAATATATGTCTTATTATTTTCTTATATGTTTACTAGGGTCGATTTAAAATCGCCCAAGTGAAAAGGAAAATCGTATTCTAGGGATCATAAGAAACTTTGCCCGAGGAAACATACCTATAAAACGAATTCTGAATTCCCGACTTTTGACCCGTAGGGTCTAATTTTGAAAAATCGTACATGGTTGGGAATATGACTCATTGGGTTTTTGATATTATTACTTGATTCGAAAGTAAGCGGAGTGGTACATTTGTATGGGAGGTACCAGAAGGGGCGTGGCTAGCCATCCAATTTTGTCTTCAAAACTTTATCCTGTTGTAGCTTTACTAACTACAGAATTTGGGTACGATTGCGTTGGATGTATTGATAATATTACTCCATCTATGAAGTGGGCGGAATGGTACATTTGTATGGGAGGTACCAAAAGCGGCGTGGCTAGACTTCCAATTTGTTTTCAAAAACTTTATCCTGCTTGAGCTTTACTAAATACAGAATTTGGTCACGATCGCGTAGAATCTATTAATAATATTAATCGATCTAAAGTAGGCGGTACCTGTTGGGTATGGGAGGTTCAAAGGGGCTATACTTCTAGTTTTTTTCTCCAAAACTTTATCCTGCTATAGTTATACTAAATAAATAAAAAAATTTATATTTATGAATTATAACCAAAAATGTGAGTAACATGGTCACACCCGTCCCGAGGGAATTGGCTCCATATAAAATAATTTTAAATAATTAGAATAGATAGATTTTGAATATTAGCTGTTTGCCTTTTCGACTCCAATTAAATCTTTAAATATCTTTTGAAATGTTGCATTTTTATGCCATCGGCAATTGGTCCTTTAAATTCGAATTAACTACCTCAAAAATAATTTTTATATTTTAAAATGGAAATTTCTATTACCAATTGATGATTTATTTTTTTTTTTAAATTCCAAAATTTAAATGATGTTTCTGTTTTCAAATTTCAATTTGGATTTTTATAGTTTTTATCACATTTTCTATTTTCTTATTTTGATCCCTTGAAAACGATTTTCCTTGACTCTTGAGCGATTTTTTTTGCCACCCTACAAGTCGAATCGCCCTGATGTTTACCTTTATGTTTGTTATATAACTGTTTATAAAAACTTTAATTTCTTCATACTTATGAAGTTTATTTTACTAGGTCACACCCGTCACAAAATGGTGTCACACCCGTCGTTTTTTTTTTTCTAAAAAGCTGTTTTTATTAAGAAAAAGTAGTTTTTTTTAGCAAACTAACACAATTAAAAACAATATAAACAATTACCTAATAGAATTTAACCAGAAAGTCATAATTTTGTAAAAGCTCAAATTGCTAAGGTCACACCTGTCGTTGTCTTCGAATGGATATACTGAGCAGAAATCAAGTTCTTTCAGTGTCTACCTTATACTAAACGTTTTTAAACTTAATATTCTTGGTAATCATCACAGTTAAATTTTCTATTTATGAATTATAATTAAAAATTTTGAGTAACATGGTCACACCCGTCCCAATAAAATTTCCCTATATAAAAATTTTAAATAGAAATTTTGAATATCAGTCGTTTGCCTTTTAACTTCAATTAGATCTAAAAATAGCTTTAGAAATGTAAAATTTTTATGTCGTGGGCAATTAAAGTCCTTTGAATCCAAATTTACTACCGTAATAATAATTTCTATATATTTTTAAATGGAAATTTCTATTACCAATTGATGTACTTAAAATTATTTTAAAATTTCGAATTTTAAATGATGTTTCTGTTTTCAAATTTCAATTTGGATTTTTATAGTTTTTATCACATTTTCTATTTTCTTATGTTTATCCCTTGAATACGATTGTCCTTGTCACTTAAGCGATTTTTTTTGCCACTCTACAAATCGACCCGCTCTAATGTTTACCTATATGTTTGTTATATAACTCAAGTCTATAAAAACTTTAATTTCTTCATACTTATGAAGTTTATTTTACTAGGTCACACCCGTCGCAAAATGGTGTCGCACCCGTCGTTTTTTTTTAAAAAAAGCTTTTTTTATTAAGAAAAAGTAGTTTTTTTGCAAATAGTAAGTACTTAACACAATTAAAAACAATATAAACAATTACCTAATAAAATTTAACTAGAAAGTCATAATTTTGTAAAAGCTGAAATTCCTAAGGTCACACCCGTCGTTGTCTTCGAATGGATATACTGAGCAGAAATCAAGCTCTATCAGCGTCTAACTGCTACTAAACGTTTTTAAACTTAATATTCTTGGTAATCATCACAGTTAAATTTTCTATTTATGAATTATAATTAAAAATGTGAGTAACATGGTCACGCCCGTCCCAAGGGAATTGGCTCCATATAAAATATTTAATATTTTATTTTATCATTTTAATCACATTTTCTCATTCCTACAAATCGACCTGCCCTAATGTTTACCTATATGTTTGTTATATAACTGAAGTCTATAAAAACTTTCTTCATACTTATGAAGTTTATTTTACTAGGTCACACCCGTCGTAATATGGTGTCATACCCGTCTTTTTTTCTAAAAAGCTTTTTTTTATTAAGAAAAGGAAGTTTTTTGCAAACAGTAAGTACTTAACACATTTAAAAACAATATAAACAATTACCTACATCACAATTATCCTGGGCTTTCTACGGCATATTTTACAGAATTTAACCTTTAAGTTCACACCTGTCGTTGTCTTCTAATGGATATACTGGGCAGAAATCAAGTTCTTTCAGTATCTACCTGCTACTAAACGGTTTAATACCTAACATTCTTGGTAATCATCTCAATTAAATTTTCTATTTATGAATTATAACCAAAAATGTGAGTAACATGGTCACACCCGTCCCAAGGGAATTGGCTCCATATAAAATAATTTTAAAAAAAAATTTTGAATACCAGTTGTTTGCCTTTTAACTTCAATTAGATCTAAAAATAGCTTTAGAAATGAAAATTTTTTATTTCGTTGGCAATTAAAGTCCTTTGAATTCGAATTAGCTACCTCAATAATAATATGTATATTTTTATATAGAAATTTGTATTACCAATTGATGTATTTAAAATTTTTTAAAAAAATTCCGAATTTTAAATAACATTTCAGTTTTCAAATTTCAATTTGGATTTTTATAATTTTTATCACATTTTCCATATTTCAATTGGAATCAGTGTATAGCTTTTAAGCTCCACTTCAAGATAAACATCACTCAATTTATTTCCACTTGTTGTCCACAACTCAGTTTACTTTCGAATTTGTAATACAATACACATAACATTGGCCCAACAACTCACATATCATTGTCACACATATGTATTACGTTGAGATCTTCAACGACACCGGATATACAAATTAACGATGATGATACACACACACACATTCACTCCGACTAGTATTCACTGTACTCACTGGCCGTGACTTGCGTTTATAGTAGCAATAACAGTAATAACGACAGCACTTGTTTTATTTCACATATAAAATTTAATTAAACATCACATCTCTCGCTGGTAATATTCCCAGGTTACGTATACGTAGTTGTAAACATGTAAACACGAGCGCACACAATAAATTGCGTAGAACTTTAGACATAATAATTTGTTTTATGGAGGAGGCAAGAACAAAGGTCATATAAGGGTGACCGATGACAAACTTTGGGAGACACAAACGAACGCACGCGTTTACTTAAATTTAAAAATTTCACATATCATGTACTTTATATGTTAACGGTGGGGAAGCTATAAAGGCATCAGGGTATGGCTTATAGCTTGTAAATTTTATTTCGTTTACTTTTTTCAATTACATCCCCGGGATCGTTTTTGGCATAGGTTCGGTTCGGTTAGGTTTATATACGCGCATATCCTTAGTCCTTATATTTTTTTCGGAAGGATTAACAGCCTACAATGCCCTCAAAAATACCGAACTAACACTTGCGAATAATCACGTTGACTGTTTAGAAACTTATTCGCCGCTCGAACTTTTATTTTTATACCTTAATTGAATTAAACACAGACAATGGCGCCGACCGGCCGGCATTGCTTCCTATTATGCAAAAATTTTGTTATTATTTTTTACGCTTTGTTATTTGTTTGTATTTTCGGGTTTTTTCTGATTTTTTTTTTTTTGGTTTCATCGTCGTGTTTGCCCAGATTCATTATTATAATTTCTGGGATTTTTGATATGCAAATTTGATTGGCCATTGTCGTGTCGTCGTGATCGAAGTTGAGGTAGAAACTCGATCACCTACTGACGTCACAAACGCTAAGGAATGTTGAATAATTTCTAAACTGTCCATCAGGCGGTTAGGAAAGTAATGGTTAGAGAACCGCGAGATGGGGGTTTGGGGCCAGACCAGTTGTGTGTTTGTGTGTGTGTGTCTAAGAGTTTGACGTCGTCTGGTGTATAATTTTTTGACTAATCATTGGCTCCAGCGTGCCGTTGAAAACAAATTGGCAATTTTGCAGTTATTTATCATAGATTTTTTATGATAATTAAACTGAAATAAAACAAACATTTGTGCGGCCTCTGCTACTGCTGCCTGTGAGTTGTTGCTGTTTGTTTTTTGTATCATTTCTTTTTCTTTGTTTTTTTTCTTGAGTTTATTATCTGGGTTTGTGTTATAAAGATTTTGGGTTTTTACGGAATATTTTCTCAACGTTCGTCCGACGCTTCCCTGCCCCTGGCAATGAAATTCAAAGGTCGTTCGATGGTCGTGATTGACTAAATTATGAAAAATGATTTGCATTAACTAGTCGCTCTGACGAAGCTCTCTTAGTCTTACTCTCTTCTCTCTCCCGAAATCTATATTGCGTTAAGTGTTAAAAATAGTTTAGGAGTGTCATCGTCTAAAATTTCATTTCAAGCCCCTTTTCACATTGTGCCTTACAAACAATGGAGAATGGTTGGCTTTTTTTCAGTAGTAATAATAAAAAAAGTTATTAAATATTAAATATGTGATAATTGACCTGAAATCCAATACGTTTGGGTTGGTCTTCCTTTAAACAATGAAATAATTTATTATATCATTGTGGGATTTTAAATGTTACTTTTATATATCGAAATCCTGTTTGCGTGCATTAGGTTAATGTTTTCTTAATGATTATTGAGTAAATTATTTAGAAATGTGAACTCATGCGGCTGTGTAACAGGCAAACCGGTACAGTTTAAATTTTTAATTACGTTTGGGAAGAGAGCTTTGTGGTGTCGCAATTAAATTTCTATTAAAGGCACTTCTTTCATTTCACATATTTTTTTATTGTTATATAACTTGTAGAGTATTCAATTAATCGGGTTTAGGTTTTGTTCGATTAAAAAATTAATCGATTTTGGGATTTTTAATTTGGTCGATTAATCGATTAAGGTTTTTAAATTGCTCGAATAATTCGATGAATTGAATAAGTCGAATAACTCGAATAATTTCTGTATATCTGTATTCCTCACGTGAAAAATAAACAAATTTAATGTAGGCGTTAAATTTTATTAATAAAAAACATAAAAATAATATTAAAACATAAAAACAAACGTAAAATAATAAGTCATGTGAATTCAGAAACGTTTAATAAAAGTAATAATTAATTAGGTACATACAAAATGAGATCTTTTTTATTTTAAAAGTTTTTAGTCACATCTTCTAAAATAATCTTTAAAACAAAAATATGCAATTAAGATGTTTGGCTTTTGGTCGATTTTTTTGTTACGTTTTAATGAAGCTTGACTTTGAAAACACCCTTTCATATTAAGTAGATGTTGGTAAAACTGAAAGAATTGCATTGAAAAGTTTTTCTAGTTTTTCTGACCTTTTTTTGTTTTAGCTAGGTGCAGAAAATCATCAATTATATTACAGTTTACATTCGATTTTTCTTTTAAATTTTGAATACTTTTTATAGTATCGTTCAATTCCAGTAAAAGATTATTTTCATTGATATCAATTATATCCTCTTCTTCTTCCAACACAATATCATCATCTGTTACATTTATATTATATTTATATAAAGAAAGAAGAATTTATTTAAAAATAATTTAAATCGATTAATCGGTTTAAATTGATCGATTATTCGTTAATCGAAATTTAATATTTTTTCTTAACCGAAAAATTATTCGAAAAAAAATCTTCGATTAATCGAACAACGATTAATCGATTGAATACTCTAATAACTTGACAAACTTTCAACGGGAAACTAACAAGATATGGAAATCGAAGCAAAGGACTTGACATTGAAATTACTTGATCGAACTCGAAGATTCTACTCATGCTCAAACTTTGACTATTCTAAAATCTGTAAAGACTGTCCCCGCGATTGCAGTCGTAGATTAAGAACTACCGTGCTGAAATTTAGTATGCAAGTTTCCATCATATAGCGGAGGTTAAATTCAAATATAGGGTTGCGTAAAATTGATTTTCAATTTTGTTTGTGAGCAAGCCAGAGAACTCCACTGGGAAAAAGGTTGCCCAAACTAGAAAAATTATGTTTACAAAGTTACGGCCTTATTCATAAAAACTTATGAGGTTTATAAACCGTTTTTAAGCAAATTTCGAGAAAACATTATTAATAAACGATTCACATCTTCAATAAGTTAAAGTAGGACTGTCTCTACATTAAGCATGCTATAACTTGACGTTTGTACAATTTATTGTATATTTATGAATTTGAGACCTTTGTTTGGAGTTTTTTTTGGCATTTTTCCTATTGGAAAGAGTTGTTGCATGTATTCATTGCATAGGAAATTTTCTTCTTAATCTTTGCGCACATAGAAAAATATCTAACTAGACACTTTTCATTCATGAATTCTATTGAAATAATACTCGTGATGTATAAACAATCAAAACAAGGAAACAATGTAATCGTTATCCGATTATTATTTCAACGTAAGGAAAAGAAAATAAAATTTTTTAATATAATTTTTACTTTAACGTTTTTCTTATCGTCATGAGAATCGTAGTCAATGAAAAATTGAGCTACAATAATGTGCATAGTTATTGTAAGTGCAAATACATATTTAGTTTCCGATTACAAAGCTTTTGTATCCGATTATAAAGCTTTTTTTATGCATCATTAACGACCAATAACAGTCGGCGTTGCCACCGGAACACATTAGGCTGAAGCACAGATAACAAACGTTTATGACTACAATTTTTCATTAAAAGTTTTTTAGAGCCAAAGAATACTTTAGCTACAGAACGTTTTATATCCACTTTAGAAATTTTTTATGAATAAGGCCGTAATACTAGTACTATAGACTGATCCTCCGTCATACATAACATTTTCTAGTATATTTTTATTATTACTCGATTTCTAAATGGTATATTTGTATGGGAGGTACCAGAAGGGTCGTGGCTACCTTCCAGATTTTTTCTTCAAAACTTTGTCCTGCCTTAGCTAGATTTCCATTTTCTTCTCCAAAACTTTATCTTGATTTAGCTTTACTAAATACATAATTTGGACACGATGGCGTTTTGGGCGTATTGATATTATTAATCCATGTCTAAAGTAGACGGAATGATACATTTTTATGGGAGGTACCAGAAGGGGCATGGCTAAACTTCCAATTTGTTCTCCAAAATCATATCCTGTTATAACTTAACAAAATACAGAATTTGGGTACGATCGCGATGGGTGTATTGATATTATTACTCGATTTCTAAAGAGGGCGGAGTGGTACATTTGTATGTGAGTGGGAGGTACCAGAAGGGGCGTGGCAGTTTTTTCTCCAAAATTTTATCCTGATTTTGCTTTACAAAATACACAATTTTGGGTGTATTCATATTATTAATCCACCTCTAAAGTGGGCGTAATGGTACTTTTGTATGGCAGGTACCAAAAGGGGCGTGGCTAGATTTCTACTTTTTTCTCCAAAACTTTATCCTGCCTTAGCTTTACTAAATACAGAATTTGGACACGATGGCTTGAGTGTATTAATAATATTACTCGATTTCTAAGTGAGTGGTAGCAAATGGGTATAGGAGGTACCTAATGGGGCGTGGCTATATTTTCTCTAAAACTTTCTACTGATATAGCTTTACTAAAAACAGAATTAGGGCACGATCGCGTTGTGTGTATTATTATTATTACTTGATTTCTAAAGTGGGCGGAGTGGTACATTTGTATGGGAGGTAGCAGAAGGACGGTGGCCTTGTAGCCCATTTGCAATACCGTAAGAAGTTTTAGGGAATATTAACTCATGCTAAGTTTCAAATCATTTGGTTACGTCTCTCGAAAGTTATCGTGCGTACCAGCCGGACAGCCAGACAGACAGACGGACATGGCTCAAATGGCTTAAAAAGTCATGAATGGAATTTGGTTCAAAGAAATAGGGTCTAAAGTGACTCCTTCTATGTGTTACACTTTTGGGTCGTATCAAATGATATAAAGGGTATACAAATATAATTGCTGTGCCGAATAAGTACATTTATTGTACCAAAAAGTACAATTGATTGTACCAAAAAGCAAAAATTAATGTACCAAATAGTGAAATTTATTGTACGAAAAAGTACATTAACTGTACTAAAAAAGTCTTTAATAATACCAAGAAGTTCATTTTATTGTATCAAAAGTACTTTTATTGTACCAAAAAGTTCAAATTATTGAACTAAATACTTTGAATCCTTATTATTAAAAAGTACTCTTATTGTTCTTTTATTGTACCAACAAGTAAAATTGTTTATACCAAAAAGTACAATTTATAGTACCAAAAAGTGAATTTATTGTACCAAAAATACAATTTATTGTACCATAAAGTGCATTTATTGTACCAAAAAGCTATATTTATGTGTATCGAAAAGTGCCTTTGTTCTACCAGAATGTACAATTATTGTACAAAAAGTACAGTAATTGTACAAAAAAGTTCAATTTATTGTACCAATAATTAAAATTTATTCTACCAAAAAGTACATTAGTTCTACTAAAAAGTACTCTTATTTACCATAAAATACTTTTATAGTGCCAAAAAGTATTTTTGGAGTACTAATAAGTACATTTATTGTTATTCCGTTCCTCGGCAGTTTAGAATAGTATGATTATATTTAATGGATTTCCTAGGGAACTAATTGGTCTGAAATATTTGAAATTTACTGCAAAAACAAAATTTATCAATAAAAATGCAAAACTTGACCGAATACTTATGATCGTGAATATCCCTTATATTTTTTTCACTATTTTTGCAAATGGTGAAAGGTATCTGAGCTTCAGTATAGCTGAAGATACTTATAGATAATAGTTTAAATATTTATTTAAATAAATATATTTAATATTTATTTATAAATATATAATATTTTCAAATTTATTTATATAAGATTATTGATCAATTGATTTGTCTTTTCGTGTAACAAATAATTATTTGTATATTTAAATTTTTTTATTATATTATATTATTTCAACTTATTACAACTGCTAATGACCTAAGATCACGTGCTGTCGTTATTATTGAAATGCATAATTTGCTCTTTATTCTCCTGATTTAACAATATCATATCACATTTCACACGACCATCTCATTATTCAAATGGATATGCAATGTTATTGATACACAACAGCAATATTGCAGTCGTGTGTCCCACGATAATGATTGTTGTGATCATTTTAAATAACGCCAAATTTCTCACGTATACCCGTGTGGGATTTTCCCCTTCCCACTTTATTAAGGGCGATAATATAGATTGATTTACAATCGATTTGTTGTACCCTGTATAAAATTTGTTAATTGTTTATTGTTGCTGCATTGATTGCTAAACGATCATGCGTGAAATTTGTTATGCTTAAGTGAAAAGGTCATCTATTGCAGTTATCGATGCGAAACGTGTTAGTATTAACTAATAGATTTATTTTAATGTATATGTAAATGCTGATAAGTATATTATGTCAACTAAAAACGTTTGTTGGCAATACAAATGTACAAATATGTATTGTTGTCAATCTAACAAATGCAAATTTTATTTGCATTCGTTTACGCCATGTACATGTTTCCTGTTTTTTGTTACATGGTTACAACCACCTGGGTAGAGTAGTTCGATGTCTCCTGTCTCATGTTGTTATTCATATTATTAATTTATATGCCCCTTAATGTGTATTTGTTTTTATTATTTGTTTGTTTGTTTGTTAGTTATGCTTATACCTAACAATATAATATTATCTTCTTTTTTTGCTTAAGCAAACGCAACGCACTTTTTCCTGTTTACTGCATTAAGTATTCAATTTATTATACTCATAATAACTGAAATGGAAAGTGAGGTGGTGGTAATTGGGTTCCTGTTTTTTTTTCACTCGACTCAACATCTAATTAACGTGACTAAACCAAAAATACAATTTATTCGTACATTTATTAACCATATAGCGGTTGATTGAACCGTTTAATGTTAGTAATAATTATTTCACCAAAAAAACCCCAATAAGAAATGTCTGTTTATTCTAATAAATTTGAGCGTAATTTGCATCTAATTTATTAAATTAAAATATCACCGTTATCGGGGGAAATTACGGTTATCGTATCAGTATCTGTGTATCTGTAACGACCCTAATGGTAATTTGGCAATCGTAATTTATTAAAATAAGCGTGCTGGTACTTGAACTTACAAGTACAATCAATTAATTTTCCTGATAAAAAAAATACAAATATTTTTTTTGGAATATTGCAGCCGCAGTAGCAAGTACTTAGTAACAGTACTTCATGAATACTCATATCCCCTCAACAATATGAGCGAGATATCTTAATATCTATCAATACATATAGGAGTACACAAAGACACACACTTCCAATTTATAGCAAAGTAGATACATTTAATTTTAGGAAAGTGGGATAGACAATCAAAATGTTCTGATTTTTCAGTAGTAAAAGGAAATGAGTGGATCGCGTGTAATGAGAGTATGTTAACGATAGAATAACCGCAGAAACAACAATTATTTTTTAAAATAACAATTTTTGGTACAAAAAATTACTCTGATGCGAAAAAAGTACTTTGTGCAACAGTGTTTTTGAGCCAATAAAAGTACTTGGAACAAAAAAAAAATACTTTGTGCGAAAAGTACATTAAAAGTATTTTTTGGTACAAAAGAGTACTCTGGTACAAAAAAGTACTTTGTACCAAAAAGTACTATAATAGTACTATGAACCAAAAAGTACAATAAAAGTACTTTTGGTATAAAAAAGTACTCTGGAACAAAAAAAGCAGGCTGAAGTGCAGAATATGGGACGGGAGCCCGATTGAAGAAAAATATGCCATTGTCTTCGTCTTGGTCCCCAAACATCGGAATGGTAGGTCAAAGTTGGCGCTCAGGCCCATGGGGCCCGGGGATAAAAAAGGGGCCCCTTTAGGTTCTATGATGACCCCCCATGTGCGGTTACTCAAATGAAAGATGTTTTCGAGACGAATCCAACGATCCTACGGGTCTCCTGGACCCGCTATTTTTCAAAATATTTTTTTTTTTTGGTATATCCCGGGAATTTAAATGGCTCTAACGCGGCCCAGGAGACCCGTAGGAACCGTTGGATTCGTCTCGAAAGTATCTTTCATGGGGTATCCACACATAGGGGTTATCATAGAACCCAAGGGGCCCCTTGGGCCAACTTTGACCTCGATTTTCTTGTTTTAGGGCGTATTTGGGAGGGAGTGGAACTTTTTTTGTTTGGGCTCCCGCCCATATTCTGCACTTTTGCCAAAAAGTACTTTGTGCAACAAAAAGTGTTTTTGGGCCAATGAAAGTACTTTTTGTCATAAAAAGTACTTTGGTACAAAAAAAAGTACTTTGTGCGAAAAGTACATTAAAAGTATTTTTTGGTACAAAAGAGTACTCTGGTACAAAAAAAGTAGTTTGTACCAAAAAGAACTATAATAGTGCTATGAACCAAAAAGTACTATAATAGAACTATGAACCAAAAAGTACAATAACAGTACTTTTGGTACAAAAAAGATCTTTGTGCAACAAAAAGTGTTTTTGGGCCAACAAAAGTACTTTTTGGCATAAAATAGTACTTAGATACAAAAAAGTACTTTGTGCCGAAAAGTACATTAAAAGTATTTTTTGGTACAAAAAGTACTCTGTTACAAAAAAAAGTACTTTGTACCACAAAGTATTATAATAGTACTATGAACCAAAAAGTACAATAAAAGTACATTTGGAACAAAAAAGGACTCTGGTACAAAAAAAAGTACTTTGTGCAATAAAGTGTTTTTAAGCCAATAAAAGTACTTTTTGTCATATAAAGTACTTTGGTACAAAAAAAGTTCTTTGTGCGCAAAGTACATTAAAAGTATTTTTTGGTACAAAAGAGTACTCTGATACAAAAAAAGTACTTTGTACCACAAAGTACAATGAACCAAAAAGTACAATAAAGGTACTTTTGGTACAAAAAAGTACTCTGGTACAAAAAAGTATTTTGTGCAACAAAAAGTGTTTTTGGGCCAACAAAAGTACTTTTTGGCATAAAATAGTACTTTGATACAAAAAAGTACTTTGTGCCGAAAAGTACATTAAAAGTACTTTGTGCCGAAAAGTACATTAAAAGTACTTTTTGGTACACAAAAAGTACTTTGTACCAAAAAGTACAATAAAAGTACTATGAACCAAAAAGTACAATAAAAGTACTTTTGGTACAAAAAAAAGTATTTTTGTGAAACAGAAAAGTGTTTTTGGGCCAATAAAAGTACTTTATGGCATAAAAAAAGTACTTTGTGCCGAAAAGCACATTTAAAGTACTTTTTGGTATAAAAGAGTACTCTGGTACAAAAAAAGTTCTTTGTACCAAAAAGTACAATAAAAGTACTATGAACCAAAAAGTACAATAAAAGTACTTTTGGTATAAAAAAGTACTCTGGTACAAAAAAAAAGCATTTTTGTGCAACAGAAAAGTGTTTTTGGACCAATAAAAGTACTTTATGGCATAAAAAAGTACTTTTGGTATTTTAGATCTGTATTCGGGCTCGCGAGCCGAGAGCTCATTTGAAATTTGTGGCTCCTGGCTCGTGAGCCGAAAAGAGCAAGCCAATACGTACCCTGATACTAACAACGGAATAGAAAAACAAAAGAAAAATATCAGAGAAAATTTCTGTGATAGTATGAAATGAACTTAATAACACTTACACCAAAACATATGTAACAATATTTCAAATTAAATATTTCATTAAAAAAATTTAAAAATTTTAATTTTTTTAAAACATACAACTAAAATTTTGTATAATGGTTTGTCATGGAATTTTGTTGGGAACAAGTATTCCGTACTTAAATCATTCCGTAGCGGTGTCAAAAGTACGGTAAGTACGGATTTTCTTAAATCAAGTACGAAATGCGTGATTAAAGAATGGAAAATCCTAGCCTGGAATTCTTATTTGTAGAAGTCATTGATCCTAGTATGGTAGATGTCATTATGCCTGGTGGCGCTTGATTTTTAAGTGTAGAATTCTTAATTATAGAGACATTAAGACTAGTTGGGCTTGATATTTATTAAATAATATGCGGATTGCTAATTAGATAGTTGCCAAACTATCTAATCAGTAACCTTTTGGTTTGCGTAAGTGTTACAATTTCCACGAAATTATCGAGAAGTCAAAACACACTGGTGCAAAAATGGCATCAAAGAAGATCACTCGTCACTTGATTTGCACAAGCTCTTAAGATTTTCATACTTAATTGGAGAATTTATGCGCTTAAATTCAAGTACGATTTTTGCAAAAATTTAAAATTTTAAACTTTTATTTAAAATGCGAATTAATTGTGGTGAGAAAAAATTAAACTAAGAGAGTTAATGTCATTTCTCTCTCCTAAACATTTTGTTCTCAGAGATTTATGTACGATTTTTTATTCTTACTTTAAGTCTGATAAAATTTAATATTTATTCTAAGAATTTTTTACTTGACAATGGACAAGTTCGTACTTAATATTATTCAATTAAGTTCGTACATACTTAATTCGAAAATTTTGTTCTTATTTTATTTATTTCTAAGCTTTAATATATCCAGTTTTTTATTTAATATATCCAGTTTTTTATTTGTTTTAGAAATTATTAATACTATTCGTACATAAATCTTTAAGAACAAAAAATAAGAATTTTAAACTTAGAATTCGTTTTTTTTTGTGTATGGGTATGCTCATTACAAAATCTATTTTTAAGGGTTGAGTTGTAATATTGTTGAGATATTTCTAAAAAAAAATAAGTTTCTAGGAACACTGTTGATATGAATAGTTTCTATGCAGATAATTTCTGTCGATATACACATTTATTATCATTTATTTTGATTTTTCCTATATGAACCATTTTTATGAATACGCCTTTTTTGATAAAATGTTTTTAAGGTCCTTTTTTGGTTTTCACGATGCGATATTTTTTTGACCTTCGCCTACGCTCCTTGGAGAAGACTAAATTGTATTTAGTTATATATTTTTGTCGATTCCGTGCTTGTATTTTTGGATTGTTTCGCATAAAACCTCCAACAAAGTTCCACTGTTGTTTAGTAAGTCATATTACGACAAGAATTACTAGATCCTTTAATAAGATTTCTGACTCTTGGCACGCATCGCTGTCTTTGCACCACATTGTTCTACACTCAATTTCAAATACAAAGATTTATGCACTACACTTCCTTCTTGTTGTTAATTTTTTCCGCTACCTTAGCCAAAAAAAATGTCATTACCTCTTCAGGGTCAATGCGAATCGCAAAGAAATCGAAAGACATTTCAATCTCAAACAAACAAAAAGAACGTAAACGTGATGATATGTCGCCGTGATTGGTTGGCAATGATACTACTAGTATAAAATGCAGGTCAAGGCCAATGAAATGACTTGAGAGAAAATTAAAACTTTCACAACATGAGTAATTTCTGCAAGAGACAATAGGGTGGGGGGAGAAAAAAAGGATAATTGTCTCCCTGCTTAAGTTTACGATTAGTACAAGGAATAAAGCGGATTTTGGTTGTTCTGGTTAATAAAAAAGGATCAGGAAATGGGTTAAATTTAATTTTAATTTAAATTTCAACATATTTTTATAGCGGTAATTTAAGCCGTTGTGGGAAAAAGGTCATTAAGCTTGTCAGATTTTTTTTTTGTCTTCTTTCACTTCATCACCTTCCATTGTCCTTATACGCGTCGTTGTCATTTATCTTACTCACCATGATGATCAGATGAAATTTATATGTTTTTTTGTGGGAATATACAAAAGAATTATTTGATTTATTCTCGCGTCGCACAATCGCTGCTTTTATATAACTTTGCGCCGTTTCAGCTGTACGGTTTAATTTCCTGCTGCTCACACAATCAATCGAATGCCCGTCGCACACACACACGTTCACAAAGATATCTAAAACACCGACGACGAATCACACGTTGTATATGTGAATCAAATGAAATGCGATATAACTTTACCGTTATTCGTTATTTAGTTAGGCCACAAAACGATGAGTTTTCATTGAGTTGCTTTCAGCTACTGACCGTCCGTTGTGAAAATTTCCGCACTTACCTTCAGCGTTGAGTGTTTTCCACTGGTGCCACTCATTTTTTGCTGTTGTTGTTGTAGTTTGCAATGTTCTAGTTTTTCTCTCTATTATTATGCTGTGGTATTGTGAAAAGCTTTTATCATAATTTTCTTTGAGTACACTTTCGATTTCGATTTGCCTGAAGGGGGAGCGTTGGGAAACCTATTCGTGTATTGTTGTTATAAAAATTTCACTGTCATATTGTCGTTTGGGGCATTTGACATTTGACTCATGGTTAGGTGTTTTGTTTTATTTATGTCAGTGAGGCAAAGTTATGCAGAGAGAATAAGTTATCTAGAGAGGCGCTAAATGACAGATATTAATCATCGTGGAGCTAGTAGGGAGAAGCTTTTTGCAGTATAGGGTTGCCGTTGCTGCGAAATTAAATCAGCACGTTGAGATTTAAAACTTATATTTAAATTAACGAGTAGGAGTAAAAAACCTTAAAAAAAAATAATTGTGTTTAAAATTTCACATTACCGGATGAGGTCTTTTAAAGCTTTTTGAATACTTTAGCTAAAGAACTCTTCATATTCACTTTAGACATTTTTTATGAATAAGACCGTTAGAAAAAATTTAAAACCAGTACAAAAATTTCTGTCAGGTGTAATGACTGAGAAATAACCTCATCCATACGAATTACAGTCATTGGAAGTGGAAGGAGAAAAAATCCACTTCAGACCACACAACTGCCCCGAAATCGCTCCTAGAGAGTTAAATTGTATGACCCTCCTAACAAATAGTTGAAGATACAGGGTAGATATGTTCTAAGAAACTCTTGGGGTTGCAAAAATATTGGGTGTCGGTCATACATTTTACTCCTCTAGGGGCACGTTAGGAACAGTTAGAGCGGTGTTAACAAAATTTATAAAAAAATAAATTATTTTTGTATGGAATGAAGGTGAAAGGTATTTATGTTTGGGAAAAATATTAGGAAGGAAAAATTACTGGGGGTGGGTCACACATTTTTCCCATCAAGGAGACACAACGGGAGCGGAAGGAGCAGATTCCTTAAAAAAAAATTTAAAAAAAATTGTACGGGGACCACCGGGGAATAAAGATAGAGGGTAGATATGTTTTAAGAAACTGTTGGGGTTGCAAAAATGTTGTGGGTCGGTCAAACATTTGACTCCTCTAGGGGCATTTGAAGCAGTGGGAGCAAAATTTATAAAAAAAAACGGATTTTTATTTGGGAGCCCCCTCAGGGGATGAAGATAGGAGGTAGGTATGTTTGGGGAAAATGTTAGAAAGGAAAAATGTCTGGCGGTCGGTCATACATTTTACCTTTCTAAAAGGCACCATGGGAGCGGCAGGAGCTGATATAAAAAATATATGAAAACTAAACATTTTTTGGGGACCACCTTAAGCATCAAAGATAAAGGGTAGATATGTTTTGAGAAACTGTTAGGGTTCCAAAAATATTGGAAGTCGATCATACATTTTACCCCTCTAGCGGCGACTCCGGGAAAGTTAGAGCAGTGGGAGCAAATTTTATAACATTTAGATTTTTGTATGGGAGCCCTCTTAGGAGGTGAAGATAGGAGGTAGTTATGTGCGGAAATAATGTTAGGAGGGAAAAATTAGTGGGGGTCGGTCGTACATTTTAACCCTGGGAGCGGCAGGAGCTGATAACATAAAAAAAAGAATTGTATGGGAACCACCTTAAGTAACGAAGATAGAGGGTAGATATGTTTTATTAAACTGTTGGGGTTGTAAAAATATTGTGAGTCGGCCATAAATTTGACTCCTCTAGGTGCAGTAATATTTATTTAAAAAAAATTGATTTTTATTTCGAAGCCCCTTAGGGAATAAAGATGCAGGGTAGGTATGTTTGGGGAAAATGTTAGAAGGGTAAAATGACTCGGGCGGCGACTCCGCGGCAGTTCCGGAGTTTGATGTGGGTTTTTCCTTCTTTCCACCAACTTTAACCACGATGTGCTGTCATTTACTCCCACCTCATCTCCTCTAATTTTCAATCATTTTGTTTTTTTTTTCAACTACACAAAATTAAAGGGTGGTGTGTAAACAAATCTTGTTACCAAGGATCTCTATTAGGGTGGACCCTCAATGTAGGGAAGAACTAAAATCTCATCTGTTCCAAAAAAACCGGTGAGTTTTACGCGAGGTTAGGTTAGGAAAAAAAATTCAAAAAATATGAGCTCGATCGGTTAGAAATTATCGTGCCGCTCGTGGTTTGAAGTTTGCGAACCCTAGGGTAAAATTTTTTTTTTACATTTTTAAAAAGAATCAGTGAGTTTTGTGAAGGCTTAGGTTAAAAAAAATTTACAACAATATGAGCTACCATCAAAATTCAATTTTTTTTTATAAATTTTGCTCCCACCGCTCTAACGTGCCACTAGATTAGCCAAATATATGACCGACCCCCAAATATTTTGCCTCTATCTTCAACCCTTCAGGAGGTCCCCATACAATTTTTTTTATAATCATCTCCAGAGGCTTCCAGGGGGATAGAGGGGTAAAATTTATGACCGACTCCCAGTCATTTGTTGCACCTAACATTTTTTTCAAACATACCTACTCCCTATCTTCACCCCCTAATGGAGCTCCTACACAAAAAACTAATTTTTATAAAATTTACTCCTTGCGCTTACTGCCCCAAAAGTTCTTAGAACAAAACTACCTTCTATCTTCAATCCTTAAGATGGCCTCATACGCTTTTTTACATATTATTTTTTATGAAATCAGCTTCTGTTGTGCCTCCTAGAAAGGTAAAATGTATGGAGCTGGAAAAATTAGTGGGGATCGGTCATACATTGTACCCCTCTAGGAGGCACAATGGAAGCGACATAAGCTGACTTGATTGACCAATTTTATTTTAACAAAATACTTGTACAATTCCATAGCAAATTTTCTGCATTATAAGAATTTAATCTCAATAACTTGTTTCGTATTACCCTAATGTAGAACTGTGGGGTGATTTCGATAATTTGTATGAGAGGTTCCAGAATAGGTGTGGCGAATGTTTCAGTCCTTAAACGAATTGGGTCTTAAGAATTTTGGGATCTAACACGCCTCCTTTACATATACCCCCCACCCTCAGTAAAAACCTAAAATTTCCAAATATAGAAATTTTTTCTTTGGGACGATGGCGTTTTGGGTGTATTGATATTATTAATCCATCTCTAAAGTGGGCGGAATGGTACATTTTTATGGAAGGTACCAGAAGGGGCCTGGCTAGACTTCCAATTTATTCTCCAAATATTTTATCATGTTATAGCTTAACTATGCGTTTTCTAAAGTGGGCGTAATGTTACATTGTATGCGAGGTACCAGAAGGGATGTGGCTAGACTTCCAGATTTGTTCTCCAAAACTTTATCCTGCCTTAGCTTTACTAAATACAGAATTTGGGCACAATGGTGTTGGGTGTATTAATAATATTACTCGATTTCTAAAGTGGGAGGTACCAAATTGGGATGGCAGGTACATAATGGGGCGTGGCTAGATTTTCACTTGTTTTCTTCAAAATGTTATCCTGCCTTAGCTTTACCAAATACAGAATTTGGCACGATCGGGTTAGTTGTATTGATATTTTTACTCAACTTCTATAGGGAGCGGAATGATACATTTGTATGGGACGTGGCCATGTAGCCCATGTGCAATCCCGTAAGTAAAAAACTTAATTTTCCTTTACACCCCATGAATAAGGTATGGGAAAGCTTCTCGCGTTGTTATGAATTAACACGCTTTCTATTTTTAGATTCACAACAAACGACACCTACTTGTTTATCGACGTATCCGAACGTCACTGTTTTTAGAAGCTTTTTACTAGACATGCCGATTGACTGGACTCTTATACTCCGAAGTTCCTGTCGATAACCTCGCAATGGGCCGGCAATGAAAGATAAATGTAGATGACTGGAGTCGGGAATCGAACCCGGGATATCGCGCATGATAGTCGCATGTTCTAATCATCATGCCACGGACGGTACTTACTTACTTCAAATCGATATTAAACTATTATGGCATGTAACTTGACAACACGAATGATGCAGAACTTCCTCTTACTGGGGCTACTTTCACTTGCAGTTCCCAGAATTGAGTCTCAATTGAGTCAGTGAGCTAAAAAACGTTGTACTGTGTTTGGTTCAAAGAAACTTAGGATCCAAAGTGAAAGCTTATACCTGCAATTGTAGGATAGTTTCTAAAACAAAATTGAGAAACTTTTAATATACATATGTGTATTGTAATCATTAAGTTTTTTTCTATTTTATGTTTATGAAAATGTTATACATTACTCATTTTTGAGCCATTGAGAAATATCTGAGAAGATACAATTTGCTCAAAAATGTGTATTAAAGATACAACTATAAAAATATCATCAACTAGTGTCTAAACGCAATTTAATCAAAATTATTGGCACGTGTTTAAAAATATGTATAGAAATGCCCCACTACTTTTAATATTTGATGAACACTTTGAGATTGTTTTTGTTTCATCTTAAGAAAACTAAAATTGAATGCTAGTAAACTACAATAGTTCGGCTCCTTTGTTTCTTTGCTGTTTCCAGATGCGCCGCCAAACGTCGATGTCAATATATTTTGCGGCCAAAGTAAACTTAACTATACACGTAGTATATGCGTTCTTTCGTTTCTCCCCAATTCACATTATATAAATAAATAAATTAATTAATTGTGTGTTAAAAATAACAAAACTAATTGTTTACTTATTTTAATTTATAAACAAATCGGCCACAAATAATCTGATGATGTGTAGATCGTCCAACCATGAACTCTCTGCAATTACAGTAAAATGAAAAGAAGAGAGATGGAGAAAAAAAAAATAACTCAAAACTTTACTAAAAGCTTCTAAATCTATAGACAACCATAAGTTGGAGGTAATGCCGCTCTGCGCAATTGGATAAAGCAAAATGCGTATACGCACAGTTGGAAAGAAAATAATCTTCTATAAATTTGAGTAAATTAATGAAATATCATCACGTACAATTTATACGTTGTACGTACAATTGGATAGTAAACAAAATTATTATAAAGTAAATCATGTTGAATTTAATGGCGGATAAAAAAAAAACAATTGTTTGTAGCAATATTGAGATGTGACGGCGGAGAAGAAATCGCTAGGGCCTTAACTCCATTAAAACGTATCTTTGTCAACTAAACTCCACCGAACTCGCGACTTATAAATTTCGAATATACATTCTCATCATATCCTTAAATACTCTAAGGAATAGTAAAAATTGGTAAAAAATTTCCAAGGAGTATTAAAATTTTTCTATTATGTGACTTTAAGAAATAACTTCCACACCAATTTTAATTAAAATATCGATATTTCGATATTAAAATTACAGAATACAAAAGTTTTAAAATATCAATATTTCGAAGAATTAGAGTGAAAATCAGTTTTTAAAGTAACAAACTACAAAAGTTTTAATGCTCCTTAGAAGCTTTTTTCAATATTGCTATTAGCTTAGAAACAAAATCGGATTGAAAATAGAAAGCATTTCTAAACTACCACCAACGAATCCACTACACCCCAAGATTATTAGGTCCACATAGGGAAAGAATCCCCCTTGTGAAGGTAATTGATGATCACTATCATTATAAATGTTTAAAGCGCCCTCCTTAAGGCGCCCTGATGCGACCCATGCGGCGAATTAGAATTTAATTCTGTGTATATACGAAAATATAATTTATAGACATCTCTCTACAAAATGTTGAACAAAATAAATAAACGATGTGATAAAGTATAAAGTACAACCAAAACACAGCTAAAATACCTAAAATAAAACTGAAATCTTTGAACTGTATAAAAACTAAAATATAAAGAAAAATAGTCACAGTTAGAAGCAATATTTTGCACACACACACAAAATATGCAGACAGACAGTATGTACAATTTAAATATATTCCGTATATTGACTAGTTCATCAATAAAAAAATAAATATCATACTATTAAGTATCTTAATAAATAGAAAAAATTTATTTATCGAACCATTATCAACTGAAATAGTAGAGGAACGCATGAATCTGTTTCGAATCATTTACGGTGACCAGTAGTAATGGCACTGGACACAACTGTTTACGATGAGTATAGAACATTTCTCGGTGATTGGGAAATTGTTGTTGTCGCTCATCCAAAATAATCACTCGAAAATTGGGTATATGAGGTGAACTTTTGCGAAAACCTTCATTATGCATATAAACATCAAAATTTATATTTAATGTTTTCACGTCATCCTCTTGCGCCTTCTCCTGTTCTTCCTCGCCATCATTATCTCCTTCTGCTTCCACGTCGTATCGCGTTAAAGGCACAATATCAAATTTTTCAAATTGTTCCTTAAACTGTTTGTATTCCTGTTCATCTTTAAGGAAATCTACTAAACTACCCTGAGAATGGTTTGTTGCATAATTACGTCGTCTTTTGGCCATTTGCCAATTCATAGCATTATCATTTGATTCATCATCAGCTTTTCTTTTTAAACTGCACTTAATATTACCGGTAAAGTGTAATTCGACATTTTGTGTACCATTTCCTTCTGTAGTTTCTTTCATTTCCTTATCCTCGTCCTCTTCATTGTCTGGAGTATTTTGATTCATAATGTCATTTCTTATTTGATCGAAATGTTGTTTGGTCTTTGCATAGAATTGACATTTGCGCACATAATCGGGATGGGTCTCTTCGTTTAGCTCAGCATCTAGTATGGCCCACACACAATCATCTTCGTTTTCTATATGATGTTTTTGGAAATGTATATTTTGATGCCTGACCAGAATGTAACCAACTCGTGTGAAATGGGAATATACCAGATATTCATTGTATTTTGTCGATTGCTCTTCGCCCATGAGCAGTAAATAGGATTGTTCTACGGATAGGACTCGGGAGTTGTATTCAAGCTGGAGGCGATTCTGGAAAGAAGGACCAAAATATATTAATGAAATATCTATAAATTTAAATTAATTTATATAAAAATTGTGAATAAAATAATGGAAAACAAATTAATGAAATAAAAGAAAATGTAACAAAATAAAATAAAATGAAAAAATAAAATAAAATAAAATAAAATAAAATAAAATAAAATAAAATAAAATAAAATAAAATTAAATAAAATAGAATAGAATACAAGTTTTGTCGCAAAAATATATTTCCTTCGGAAAACTTTATGGACAATTCCATTGCGACGGGTGTGACCATGTTATTCACATTTTTGGTTATAATTCATAAATAAAAAATTTATTATTTAAATAAAAGCTGTGAATACCAAGTATGTAAAGTATTAAAAGGTTAAGTAACGGGTAGACACAGAAATAACTTGATTTCTGCTCAGACTGTCCATTAGAAGCAGAGTACAGAGTACGTTTTCGGCTCTCGGCTCGCGAGCCAGGAGCCTCACAACTACGAAAGAGCTCTGGCTCGTGAGCTAGGATCCACAAATTTCAAACGAGCTCTCAGCTCGCGAGCCAAGAGCCACAAAATTTTAAATGAGCTCTCGGCTCGCGAGCTAGGGGCCACAAAATTTCAAATGAGCTCGCGAGCCAAGAGCTACAAAATTTCAAATGAGCTCTCGGCTCGCGAGCCAAGAGCCCAAATAAAGAGCTGGCTCGCGAGCTAAGAGCCCAAAAAGAGCTGGCTCGCGAGCTAAGAGCCAAGAGCCCAAAAAGAGCTGGCTCGCGAGCCAGGAGCCAAGAGCTCAAAAAAGAGCCAGCTCGAGAGCCCATTTGAAATTTTGTGGCGAAAAGTACATTAAAAGTACTTTTTGGTACAAAAGTGTACTCTGGTACAAAAAAAAGTACTTTGTGTCAAAAAGTACGTTAAAAGTACTTTTGGTACAAAAAAGTACTTTGTGCTGAAAAGTACTTTTGGTAGAAAAAAAGTCCCTGGTACAAAAAAAGTACTTTGTGTCGAAAAGTACATTAAGAGTACTTTTGGTACAAAAAAGTACTCTGGTACAAAAAAAGGACTTTGTGCTGAAAAGTACATTAAAAGCACTTTTTGGTACACAAAAAAAGTACTTTGTGCCGAAAAGTACATTTAAAAGTACTTTTGGTACAAAAAGAACTCTGGTACAAAAACAGTACTTTGTGCCGAAAAATACATTTAGAGTACTTTTGGTACAAAAGAGCCAAGAGCTCGCTGGCTCTTTTTGGGCTCCTGGCTCGCGAGCCAGCTCTTTTTGGGCTCTTGGCTCTTAGCTCGCGAGCTGGCTCTTTTTGGGCTCCTGGCTCCTGGCTCGCAAGCCAGCTCTTTTTGGGCTCTTGGCTCGTAGCTCGCGAGCCAGCTCTTTATTTGGGCTCTTGGCTCGTGAGCCGAGAGCTCATTTGAAATGTTGTGGCTCCTGGCACGCGAGCTGAGAGCTCATTTAAAATTTTGTAGCTCTTGGCTCGCGAGCCAGCTCTTTATTTGTTCGTTTGAAATTTTGTGGCTCCCGGCTCAGGAAAAGAGCGGCTCGCGAGCGAGCCAATACGAACCCTGATTAGAAGGCAACGACGGGCTTTCAGGTTAAATTCTGTAATATTTTCCACAATTATTGTGATGTAGGTAAAATTGTTTATATTGTTTTTGACTGTGTTAAGTGCTTGCTGTTCGCAAAAAAAACTAAATTTTCTTAATAAAAACCCTTTTTGGGAAAAAGACGGATGTGACACCATTTTACGACGGGTGTGATCTAGTAAAATAAACTCCAAAATTATGAAGCATTATATAACATACATAAAGGAATACATATAAGAAAATAATACTACATATATTTATTTATTATCTGACTATCGTATACATCATTAGAGTGGGTCAATTTTTTTTTTATCAAAATCGTAATCTAAAATTTGCCCGAGAAACAAATCCACCACAGGCCTCGAACCTGCCCCAGAATCTCCCCAAGAGGGTTCAAATAATTGACCGACCCACAGTAATTTTTCCCACCTAACATATTTTCCAAATATACCTACCCCCCATCTTCACCTCTTAAGAGAGCTTCCATAGAAAATTCAATTTTTTAAAAAAATTTGCTCCCACTGCTCTAACTGCCCTACAGCAGTTAAAGTTTTCTGTATCTAAATACTCGAATATCATTATGTCACACAACTTCAAAAGTGTCTGTATCCCGGACGTTTAACAATTGTTTTTAATTTATAATTTCACGCTGTATTCAAATCTGCTCTCAGATATGTGGAAAGTATAATGGTTTTTGAGATATCGTCAAATTTTATTTTTTAGTGAAAAAGTTAGATCTACTAAAATGTCATTTTCTCTGATTTAAGTATACCGATTTTTGCAAACTAGGACGAAAATACAAATATTTCTTAAAAAAAGGACAGTTGTTTAAAATCCAATCATAAATGACGAAGTTATGGCACTTCAAAGTCGTGTATTTGTAAAAATTTGGATGCTTTTTTTCGTCTTTCCGTAAAAATTTCTCCGGTTTCAGAAATTGGTATATTTCTATTTACTTATAAAACTTTTATTAACTTTTCTTCATATTCCCTATTCATATTTAACTTTCTCTCTCTTTCATTACTTGTCCTGAACATTAACATAAGCGCGCTTTTATTTATATCAAATTTTTAAAACATTCTTAATTGAAAAATTTCCCAAATATTAGCCCAATAAGAGTGACCTACATTGAACCGCGTTTTTTTAATATCTAAGCTTTATGAATAATACTTTATAACAAACATAAGAATATATTTGCACAGATTTGATCTGATTATAAAATTTCATATTAAATTCAAAAGGTGTACAATAAATAATAATTGTAAATAAATACAATAAATAAAGACTGACTTGAATTTGTTTAGTGAAACTTAAAAAAGTTCGTTACACAAGTAATTTGTTATACACGTATAACTGGAAATAGAGTACGTTATAATCATTGTTCGTAGTAATAGTTTGGTTGGAACATTAGACGTTGGTTTGTGAAATTAATTTGTTATTAGCCTGTTTTATATGTTGACCAGCCTTATTAGTTGCATTTTTTCTTCCCAATGTCATACGAAAGATTTCTTTCTAAATTTCACTTGGTCATGAAAATTAGCTTCAAGTACCAATTATATGTACTTCAATTTTGGACAATGGAGGCTAGAATACTAAATTGGTTATATTTAATTGCACTTCATTAGTGTAATTATTTGGTTTTAGTAATTATCCCTAAAGCCGGAACCTCTAATAGGTATAGTTTAACTGGTTATTTTTGTTATTCAAGGCTCTGACATTTTGCAATAATCTATATCGCCTACAAAAAACATTGTTTTTTTCACGAATTATACACTTAAATACTCACAACTTCCAATAGGAACATAGCCTCATAATATTCCAAATAATATTGACCATCTTCACTGTAACCGAAAGTGCCAAATTTGCCATCCTTACGAATAACTCTTACAGCTTCAGCCTCTGGATCCCATACAGCCAATGCTCTGCCGGCTAAACGCTCAATGCGTGGTTTTGACAACTGTTTATGCAGTAGTTCTGTAATTGATAAAAATACACACAGTTCTAAATCAACATACAACTTTTCTTCCCTTCCGCTTACCATAAAGCCTATCCAGTTCTTGTTTCTCCTCGTCGGTGCCCTTTGGCATGGTTCTTTTAAGACCTGCACTCGGCACTTCAGTGTCCACATTACGCAGATGGGTTAATTCATCGGGGCTATGGGAAATATCATCGTTATTACATTGTGAATTATTTTAGAACATTAGTTACCTTAAATAAGTAGATTTTGGTTTAACTTTAACAATTTCATCGGTTATTGCAATGTCCATCGTGAGTTCTTTTCTAATTGTTTATAAGAGTCATCTGTTTTGTGTTGATGTGTGGTGAAATTAGCTGCCGGCTGAGTGACGGTGCTGCCAATTAGAAGGAGGTGTGTTAAGAATAAAATCTTAAGAGTTGCCAGCTTGTAATCAATGTAATGGCATGTTCACATTGACAAAACGAAACAAATTTTCTTATAAGATATGTAAAAAGTTAAGAGGTAAAACGTTAAAATACTGTAATACATAAGGGTGGTCGTAAAAATTGTGTTGGATTATTGTCGATGCTACCGCCCAAAAATGAAAAGTCTGCAGGTTTTAGGATAACCACAGTTTCATCACGATTGGAGTATGTTAACCCGTAACGCTTTTGGCTTAGTTTTTGAGTTCCTATAGCCACGTTTGGGGGGATAACTCAAGAACAAATAGTTCAATTTTCCTATAATTCGAAATTAAGGAATTTAAATTTCTTTAATCTGTTCATATATCATTTCTCAGCATAATCAACAGAAACGTAGTTATACATAAATTTATGAAAAAAAATTTTGCTTAAAAAATTAATTTTTTTATTAAAAAAATAAATAAAAAAATCATAACGCACAAAAGTGTCAAATTTTACTACTTTCGCTTAAAGCCACATAACCTACGAACAAAATGAGACTTAGATCATGAAGATTGATGGACGCGTCTCGGTTTTATTCACAAAATTTTAAGTTTTGATATAATGAATATGGATAATATGACTGAATGAATTTAAAAAAATTGTTTGAGGTTATGTGCAAAATTCTTTAAAAAAAACCTTTTTATGATTCTTAAAAAAATCTTATGAATTAAGAAAAATAAATAATAAAAAATTTGTTATTTATGATTGTTGAGCTTCTCTGCTCAGAATCGTGTTTTCGTACAAACGGAGGAAAAAATTAAAGGAGGAAAATTAGTACTTATTATTTTTATAAGTAGAAAACTTCGATTTTTCAAAATTGTTGTTGGTATTGAATCAAATTTGGCTCAATTTTTTTCTGATATATTACTGACAACTGTGTTGAATTATATCCAATTATCTCGAAGGACACGCCCACCTCCCATATATCCTGAAATGGCAAATATTTGTATTTTCTAAAATTTTTGTTGGTATTGAACCAAATTTGCCTCAATTTGTCTCTGATATATTACTGAAAACTGTTTTGAACGGGTTAACCTACTGCAAAGATTTATCATTTTTGGGCAATAGCACCGACAAAATTCTGATTTTTTTTGCCCATATAACTTCCGATCATCCTACTAATACATATTCTAGTTTTTCTATATTAAATTTTTCAATCTTGAAGTAATTAGAATTTTAATTTTTTTCATTATGAAATTCTTAATAGATCAGTAATATACGAAGCAAAATAATGAAATATTAAGTTTAACCAAACCTTTAGAGACAGGTTAACTTAAATTTTTTTTAACTTAAAAATTAATGAAATATTTATATTTAAGCATGAATATGTAATAATTTTTTTAATTGTTCTTATAAGACATGTCATTTGTCAGAAATACCAAAGATTTTTGAAAAAAATCTGTTAAAAATAATGCTGTGCTAAATAACACTGTGTAACAACAAACTTTTATGAATTATAGTCCGACGATTACAAATTCAGTTGGCATTTTTTAGCGATTTTGTCCATTTATGTATTGCTTGTTTCACAGAAGTCTTAGCATACTATTGTATCAGTAAAGGATTGGACTAATGTTATTTATAACAGATCAGACTATACTCCCAAAGTGCTAAACTGATCTCTTCGAACCGTTTTATATTTTTTATGAATTTTTTAAACAATATTTATTTTTGGAAAGTTTCCATAAAAGACTTTAGTTTTAGGTAAAAGTTTTTAGATAACTTCAAAACTATTAGGCTAAAAAATAATATCAAACGTTGTTTGAACTAATTGAATTAAAAATTTTCAAAAATGTCAAAATTTAAAGAAAAATGCTTACCATACACAAATAATGACTACTATTTTTGCAATCGGAAGACCGTAATACATCAAAAAAATAAATATAGTGGGAATACTGATGTCAATATTTTTGTTTCATTTTGTTGCATAGTGTATAATGGTCCGAAAAAGTTTTTATTTTAAAATAAAATTTGGAAAAACAATTCCAAAGTAAAAAAAGGCGTATAACTGCTAGATATATTAGAAACATACTTTTTAACATTATTTGAAAAGTTTTAAAAAAGGATAATGCAATATGATGGGTAAATATTTGTTTGTTAATTACAATTTTTTTGGAGAGAAAAATATTCGATTATTTTTATAATCGTGGTACCATAATGCACCAACAAAATATATATTGGGTTTACTAATGTCGAAATTGTTTTCATTTTGTTGCAAAGTGTAATTTATTTACAAAATTTTCTATTAAAAATGTTCAAATCAATACATATTGGAAATAATATTATCAATTGTGTGTGTTTTTAGACATTTGTCCATATCATGTCCTAAGATGGGATATTAATACATTTTCAATAGTTTGTTTGTATTTGGTTTGCAAGTTAATCAGTTAATGGCAACCCTTTTTATTTTTGCAGTGCCTATAGTATTTTTATTTCTTATCATTATTTACACATCACTAGATGATTATTCACAATATTCACCCCAATCATCCGTTTCCGTCACAACGTTCACAATTTCTAAACCATCTGGCAATACCAAAGTCTTGTACTGTACTCGTACTCACACCTGACAAATACAACACAACTCTAGTCATTGCCGCGCTTTCTACCGTTGTGTTTCGTTATTTTGTGTTCTTATTGTTAACTACGTTAAATTGTCGATTCAACGGTTTGCATTTGCAAGCAAATTGCATAAATTTGCAAAATATCGTGTAAAAGTGTCGAGTATCGTATGAATTACAATAAAACCGGGTTAAAAACGTAATAATTAAAGTGTAAGTTCAGAAGAGTGTAAATTAAATGGCAAATGGCTGCAGTGATTGTCTCTTTTTGTGGCCTTTTAATAGAAGTCTCCTAAATGAACTTGTCAACGATGGCTGCTGCTGCTGTTTGTCATTTGTCTGCTTTGGGAAGAGTCTTGGACCATTGCAATTTGTTGTAACAATAAACACAAAGATCTTCCCAGAATGGATAAATGCCGATTAAGCCTTCAGCCATCGTCGACATGTGCAATAGGTGGAATTCTATGGAGAGAAAGAGCTACAAGGAGGGGAAGGCATTGAGAGTAACAATTATTCCGGCGGTGAGTTTAAAACGTTTTGTATTAGTTTATTTTGTATTGTGTGTTTGTTTTAACTAGGAATGAATTGGTGTAAGGGAAAAATGTTGTGTTTGTCTCAAAATGTGTGACTTTGTATTCTATAACATTTGTAATATAAGACGAATCTGATTTTAGTTAAATTAACACTGATCGGCATAAAAATATTTCATCCTTTTCAATTTGGGTTTTAAACCAGCAAACAGTATCAAAAGTGATGTCAAAACGGCCCCACGTGGTACTTATATTTACTTATTAAAATTAAAGTTCTTATTATGTTCTTATTATGAATTTAGACAATTTTTTTTTGTATAACTTACGAACTCAGACCAAAAAAACAGACACTTGATACAAATAAAAAAATTTATGAGAAAGAAACGTAAACGTATGTTTACATAAAAATGTAAACATACAAGTTTTTTGCCCAAATGAGATAAATTTTGCGTAGAGAAGTGTATGTAGGTACTAGATTGTACCACCTTACAAGCAGGAAAAAAAATTAAACTTCGAATATCAAGTATCTTTGGAATGCAATTACCAAAAAAGTCTATTATCATCAAAATCGTGCAATAATTTTTTTTCTCTAGAGTAGAATTTCATGAAAAAGTAATTTACACTTTTATTTTTTTCACTCAGTGAAATCATTGACATTTAGGGAGGTATAAAAAATTGTTTGTCTAGACGAGTGGTAGCTGAAATGGTGGCCTCAACTGCAAGAATAAAATAAAAATTGGAAAAAATTGTGTAGAGCAGTGCACATTGGTCGGAAAACGGAATTCTCTGGTCGGAATTTAAAAAATAAAGTACTTTACTTTTTTTTGTTTTTATATTGTTAACATCCTAAATAAGAAGAAAAAAACAAATATTTTGTCCATGTGATAATTTACGGTTATGCTGACGCCATTCAAAGTTGACCTATGTTTTGGGTATTCGTCATCTATATATCGTCCCCTTAATAAAACAATGGTTGCGTTTTGTTGGTAACTTATAACCGCTTAGCCATACAAATGCTATCCCATATACGCTTACGGGGATTTACATGCTAAGCTTAACGGGGATAAGTTGTTCAAAATAGTAGTCAAAATAAAAATGTGACCAAATTTTTTATTGCAGAGGTAAACAAAAAATAGAAAAGGAAAGAGAACGTCAAATAAAATAATTTGCATTTAATTGATATTTATTCAATAAAATGTTATTTCACAGCTAATTTGTAATGCAAACCCTAGAAAAAAAGTTCCAATTTGTGGCTTAAGGACCCTGAGGAACATTAGATCCTTAGAAGGGTCATGTGAATCATTTTTATACAAATGCTACATCATTTTTCGGAAATATCAACAAAAAAATCTAAAATACAATTAATACAATATTTACGAATAAATGAAAAGAAAACAAACAATTATTTGACATAAATTACTGTGCTGCCAAGTAATTTCTTTTTGTTAACGGCGAAGCGTTTTGTTGGTATCCTATACCGGTCTCCTATATAGGATACCAACAAAACACAGCCAATAGTGTATAATTTTTTTGGTATTTTGAGATATTCGAGTTTAAAGTTTTCGTCAAATCGGATGTCTATGAAAATTTTGAAGAAGAAATTATACACTATTTTTTCCAATGGCCTTTTGACGCACTTTGTGGAAGTAGATTTTGACGAAATTTTAACGAAAATAATGGTGTATGAGCACATACATTATTGTATATATAAAAGGCTTGGGTGACTGACAGATCACTCCCCAGCCTAAACGGCTAAAGCTAGAACCTTGAAATTTGAAGTGTAGGTTCCTTTTATGACGTAGGCGCGCACTAAGGAGGGATTTTTGGAAATTCGAACCGAAAAAAGGTAAAAAGGGTCGGGCACCGCTCCATACAGCTCGAAATTTTGAAATGACAGTATTTCATTAATCATTAAAGTTACGAAGTCGACATTTGGAACATATGTTGGCCGTACAAGAAAAATTCCTTTTTTGTGGAAAGTCTCGCTGGAAATCGTCAGAGCAATTCGTTTACTTACTTACTTACTTACTTACTTACTTACTTACTTACTTAGCTGGTACTTCTATGCAATCCCAGTGGATTATATACCGCACGTAGAAAAATATTATAAGCGCCTCGATCTTCTGCGCTTCTTCTCCAGTTAGTCACACCGAGTTCTGTAAGGTTCTCAGTAACCTGGTCTTTCCAACGGAGTTTAGGTCGCCCTCTTCTGCGCCGTCCATCGAGTTCATTGTCGAAGACTTTTCGAGCTGGAGCATTTTCGTCCATGCGTACAACATGACCTAGCCAACGCAACCTTTGCACCTTAATGCGTTTGACCACGTCAATGTCAGTGTACAGCTCATGATTCATACGACGCCGATACTCTCCTTTAACGATGATGGGCCCAAATATTTTACGGAGTATTTTTCTCTCGAATACCGCCAGAACTGAATCATCCGCTTGTGTCATAACCCAGGATTCTGAGCCATACATTAAGACAGGTAGAACCAGTATCTGGTATAGCTGGAGTTTTGTTCGTCGAGAGAGGGCTCTGTCGTTGAAACGCTTGCTTAGTCCGTAGTAGCATTTATTTGCAAGCAGGATTCTTCTCCGGATTTCTAGGCTGACATTATTTTCTTTGTTGATGGCGGAGCCTAGGTAGACAAAATTATCTACCACCTCGAAATTATAGTTGTCAACGTTCACGCAGTTTCCCAAACGAGTAGATTCTTTGTTCGTTGAAACTAATAACTTCGTTTTGTCCTCGTTCACCGTTAGGCCCATTTTCGCTGATTCCTTCTGAATACCTGAGAAGGCTGCAGTCACATCCCGCAGTTTTCGACCGATGATGTCTACGTCATCAGCGTACGCGAGTAGCATGTGGCTTTTTTTGAATATAGTGCCACTCGTGTTTAATGCAGCTTTTCTCATTATCATTTCCATCACAATGTTGAAGAGATCGCACGATAGGCCGTCGCCTTGTTTTAGGCCTCGTCTGGTATAGAATGGCTCCGTAAGGTCCTTGCCAATCTTCACTGAAGACTTCGTGTCAGTCAGCGTCATTCCGCAAAGACGTATCAGCTTCGCTGGAATACCAAACTCAGCCATGGCTTCAAGTAATTTCTGCCGTATCGGGCTGTAAGGCAGCTTTATAGTCGACAAAAAGATGGTACGTGTCGATCTGTTTCTCTTGGGTCTTTTCCAGGATGTGCCGAAGTGTGAAAATCTGGTCAGTTGTTGATTTTCCAGGTCTAAAGCCACAGTGATAAGGCCCGATCAGGTTGGATAACACTGGCTTTAGTCTTTCACATAGCACACTCGACAGGACCTTATATGCGATGGGTAAAAGGCTGATCCCGCGGTAGTTGGAGCACACACTTGGATCACCTTTTTTCAGCACAGGACATAATACGCTTACATTCCAATCGTCGGGCATGCACTCTTTAAGCCAAACCGTGCGCAGGAGTTGGTGCATGCTCGTTATCAACTCCTCGCCACCGGACTTGAAGAGCTCTGCGGGCAGACCGTCGGCACCGGCTGCTTTGTTGTTTTTCAGCCGCGATATTGCTCTTCTTACCTCGGCTTGACTTGGTGGTGGGCAATCTAAGCCGTCGTCGACAATTGGCGTGATAACTTCACGTGCGCTGCCTTCTGGAACCAGCAGTTGCTGGAAGTGTTCTCTCCATATGTGCAGCACACTCTGCGTATCCGTGACCAGATTTCCATCACTGTCCTTACAGGTGGGGAGGCCATTACCGTATCCATTTGCTTTTACTTTCTGGTAAAATTTTCGGGCCTCACCTCTATCCCTGTATCGCTCTATATCCTCGCTCTCCCGTTCCTTCATCTGACGTTTTTTTCGCCTAAATAGCTGTCTCGCCCGTTTTACTTTCTCCTTATGCCGTTCCCTAACAGCACGGGTTACAATTGGCTGTAGCGTTGCCATATAAGCAGCATCCTGTTCCTCAGACGCTATGCGACATTCTTCATCGTACCAGGATTCGTCTGAGCGCCGTTTTTCATATCCTAGCACGGTTGTTGCGGCGGTTGCCATGGAATGCGCAATATGCTGCCACTGTGTATCGGGAACGTCAGAAGTAGAGGCGTTGTGTCGTAAAAGTTGGGAGAGTTGGTCGGAGTAGGCAGTAGCTATCTCTGGGGTTTGCATCTTCGCGATGTCCAGCTTTCTTTGTGTTTGGTTACGTGCGTTTTTCGCTCTGCTCAATCTTGTGCGAACCTTGGCTGCAACCAGGTAATGATCCGAGCCAATATTAGCACCACGGATCACACGCACGTCCATGACACTAGATGCATGCCTGCCATCAATTACCACATGATCAATTTGATTTTTGGTGTTTTGATCGGGGGATAGCCAAGTTGCCTTGTGGATATCTTTGTGCTGGAATCTGGTTCCACTAACTACCATGTTCCTTTCCGCTGCGAAGCTAACCAGCCTAAACCCGTTGTCTGACGTGTCGGTATGCAGGCTGAATTTACCGATCGATGGACCAAGAACATCTTCCCTTCCTATTATTGCATTAAAGTCTCCCAGAACAATTTTAATGTCGTGGCCAGGGCAGCGGTCGTATGTTTCCTCTAGGCGCTCGTAAAATGCATCTTTAATCTCATCGTCTTTATCTTCCGTCGGGGCGTGTACACAAATCAGCGTGATGTAAAAATATTTCGCCCGGATGCGAATGGTGGCTATTCGGTCACTTACTGGGTTAAACCGCGAGACCAGGTGTCGAAGTCTCTTGCCGACTATGAAACCACATCCAAATTCGTGTCTTTCTGCATGGCAGCTGTAAAAGATGTCACAGTTCTTTCGTCGTGTGCATCCCTGTCCCGTCCATCTCATTTCCTGTATGGCGGTGATGTCAGCCTTGTATTTGTCGAGGACATCCGCCAGTTGGATAGAGGCACCATCTCTGTAAAGAGTTCGGACATTCCAGGTGCATATCCTTAAATCATGGTCCTTATATCGTTTGCGGGGTCGTAAACATTTGGGGGGGTTCTTGTTATATTTATTCTCCGTGTTTTCATAATAAATTTTGTTTAAGAAGAGTGGCTTATAAGGCCACCGCTCCCGATCCTAGTTTCTTGGGGCTGCCAAAGCCACTAGGAGAGCCTGTGTTGAGCTTCAGTAACTTCTGTTACCTACTTCCTAAGACGCATCGGTGGTAGCATGCCGATTAGGTTACTCAAACGTTTCGCCTTCTAACTCTAGCTAACTTCTAAGCGGTTGCTTTAAAGTCATTGCCCAGGGAATACTTGGTCTAAGACCGGAAGTAGTTAGCTGCTTGGACAGTGCCGCAAAGGAATCGATTCTGGTCACTCCCAAGTGAGTGACAATCAGTAACTTTCAGCCTCTGGGCAAAGTCCCATTCCCCAATTCGTTTACTTATCGTAAAACCGATAAAATTGCGATAGAATTCTAAAAAACATTTGAAAATGATAACATTATCGAATCGCTGCTGAACATTCGTTAACGTATCGTAAAAGCAATTCTTTTACCAATCGTTTAAGAAATAAAAATTCGATGATTTTACTTTTTTTCATTTAAATAAGTAATTGGTAAATTCATTACAATCTTTGGGTAAATTTTCGACATGCAGTGCAAACGTTTTTTTAAAATTTAATTTGGCAATCAATGATATGTAATACAGAAATTCTATAACTTTAATTTGGAAAACTTTAACTACGTGTGACAACTGGTGAATTCAAAAAGTTTAATCCATTTCAAAACCATTAAAAGTTTGAGTATCCCTTCAGAAGAAAGTAGTGCTGCAGAAGTACTCTTCCACTAGCTCCAAAGCGATACCGACTAGTCGCTCTTCATTTCCCCGATAATGCTTTCAAGTGACGATTTTAACATTGGGCTGTCATACGAAAACCACTACTCGATATTTCAGCATTTGCGACTACTCTACCAGTACTTGCCACAGGTTTATAAAGTGTATCCGTTGCGATTACTGGCTTTTATTCCAGTATATCACCACTCGTTAGGCGTCAATACTTCTACAGGGCATGTTCAAAAAACTAGTTCAGCATTTGCGACTACTTCACCAGTACTTGCCACCCGTCTATAAATCGTATCTGTTGCGACTACTGGCCTTTATTCCAGTATAGCACCACTCATTAGGCGTCAATGCCTCTACCTTCTTCTGCAGGGATATACATGATCGGGCGGGTGTGTTTGGAGTAAATTTGGTTTCAATCATGTAGTCCCTGTAAATGATATCATATTTTACATAAATGTTTTTTATTTTGAAAACCAAATTTTGTCGTACACAGATATAAAAACTTAAATAAAATGAAAAAGTTCCACGCTTTATAAAAAAAAATTTGAAGAAAAATCTTCAATACCTCGGAAGAGAATAAGAATAGTAATAGAATCGTTTTTTTTTTCATTCGTAAAGGAATCGCTTTTTCGATTCTTTATAGAACCGTCTTTTAGATTCGTTGAATTAAAGAGAGGAAGAGAAAAAAATAGTAATAGAATCGTTTTTTTTCATTCGTACAAGAATCGCCGTTTCGATTCTTTATAGAATTGCCTTTTGGATTCGTAAAAGAATCGCTTATTCGATTCTTAAAATAATCGCTTTTACGACTCGAGAACTAAGATGGATTTTCCCCCTCTCGCGATATCTCGCTCGAATCGTTGGCGAGTATCGTTCTCAAATAAAATGTGAATGATATAAGATTCGAATGATATCATGCTCGTCGGGATTCAATAGAAAGTGTTTTATTTTGGTTTCAATAAAAATTCTTAAAAAAAACTTTATTTCCCTTTACATCCCATGAATGAGGTATGGGACAGCTTCTCGCGTTGTTGTGAATTAACACGCTTTCTATTTTTAGATTCACAACTAACGGCACCTACTAGTTTATCGACGAATGCGAACGTCACTGTTTGAGAAGCTCTTACTAGACATGCCGATTTACTCGACTCTGATACTGCGAAGTTGCTGTCGACAACATTCGAGGGGAGCCGACAATGAAAAAAAAATTGTCTCTTTTTTTTTAAAATGACAGGAGCCAGGAGTTGAAACTGTGATCTCCCACATGGTAGTCGCGTGTTCTAACCATCATGCCACGGCCGGTCCCTCAATAAAAATGCACAATTTGAAAATTTCTGATGTTTCTTGGACTTAAACTTTTGCTAAATTATGTTACATCAGAAAATTCTTATCATAATTTGATGCTTCCTCTTCGAAGGACTTAGAATAAACTGCCTATTGCAGCCTCTTTTCCTTCGACCAAATTTTTTAAAAATTTAGTCCGAAAATGGGGGACACTTGTGATATGCCTGAAACATAGCACTAAGGGGTTTTTGGGGTTGCTGATTTCGAATCCGGAGTCAGACTTGAAAAAAATAAAAAATGGTGGATACAGAATGGTGGACATTATTTTCAATAAAAGCTGAAATTCTACTGAACAAAATGTCCGCCATATTGTACCCGCCATTTGGTTTTTTTTTTTAATTTTATCCTAGATTCGAAATCAGCGGCCTTGAAAACTTGCATAGGCACAATATAACTGAAATTCAAGCAATTTTTGAAAAAAATGTCCGCAATATTGTATCCACCATTTTGTTGTTTAAAAATTTGACTCCGGATTCGAAATCGGCTACTCTGAAAACTCCTATAGGACTAATATCGGTTGAATTCCAGCATTTTTTTTAAAAATATCCGCCATTTTTTTTAATTTGACACCAGATTCAAAAACCCCCATAGGTACAATATCGGTTGAATTCCAGCATTTTTTTAAAAAAAAAGGCCGCCATTTAATTTTTTTTTAAAAATTTGACTCCAGATTCGAAATCAGCGACCCTAAAAACCGCCTTAGGCACTTAACTGAATGCAAGCATTTTTTGAATAAAATGTCCGCCATATTGTATCTGCCATTTTGTTTTTTTTTTTTAATTTTACACCGGATCCAAAATCAGCGACCTCAAAAACCCACTATGTAATATATTATATGCCCATTAGAAGTCTCATAAATTAAGTCAAAATTACTATAACTTTTGAGACACATTTTACAAAAAAAAAAAGACGAGACCTTTTTTTTCAGTATACCGACGATATTTATATTGGCCCAATTGGCGTATGTAATTGTATCAACATAATAAAACCTTATGTGTAAAATGAGCTATGATAAGATCAGCCCTGATATATTAAGGTAAAATTATATCGGATAAAACCAAATCAGATGTAGCCACATTAGATCTATTAACATAAAGTTGGATACACACTTTTTACACGAGTTGTTATAGTGCTTTGGATATACATTTCCTTCTTTCATAAACCTACTTTCATAACAGTAGGCCTCATACCGTTTTTGTAGACCTTCAGTGTCATAGTTCCCCAGATATCCAAATGCAACAATATATATTGCACTTTTTCTACCACGAACTTTTTTGTACATTATTATAAAAGGAATTCGTATAGAGTTTAAGGACTCTCACTATTGTAACGCCTCAGATATATGTTAAATAATTATATTTGTAGTATGAAAGGTGCCACGCCCACTGTCCATCTGCTGTTTTATGTACGTATTCATATCTCTTGTGTCCAGTGCTATCAGTTTACTAAATTCCATCTCTCTGGGGATAAAAAAACCCTATCACTGAATTTCAAAAATCAAATCATGCAATAGTACCATTTGACTTTAATATTTTTTTTAAAAATATATTATTTCTGGATAAAATATAAAGAAAATTATGGCGATATCATTAACCAATCAGCAGATATTGCTAAATCTGTAAGCCGCTGAATTAACTTATTTTAGATGTTTAATGAAAGCAAAGTAATGTAGCTCCACTTTCCTCCAACCCGTTCTTTTCATAAAAGGAAAGGCGGGAATGTTTTCTTTCGGTTAAAAAAATTTTTATGCTCGGAATTTTTCGGACAGAAATAATTTTATGTAAATTGTGCAAACTTACGCCAAAAAACCATTTGCGTTGTATTGGTAGAAAGCGGTGGGCGTGTCCGCTTTTTATGAAACTGGGTGTGCATCTCTTGTTTTTTCTAGAAAGTGTATGTACCGAATTTGAAGACTACAGCTTCGCTAGAAATAATTGTATAATCGATTTTATACAAAAAACCTCATGGGTTGTATGGTCGGCTGATAATGCTCAGTGCCAAATTTTAATGATCTCGGACCACTCATTTTAGTTTTTTTGCACAAAAATGTGTGAAGTGATCCCACTGTGCGCCCCCACCTGACTACTAATAGAAAATATAAATTTTGTATTCAAATTTGAATCTGTGGTGCTGAGAACTATCTGAAATCATATACCAAATTGTACCTCTCTAGGGATAAAACACAGTTTGGCCAAGCCCATTGATCGAAAATAAGAAACTGGGACCGGCTGTGGCGACTACCATGCGGGAGATCCGTTGTTCGATTCCGGCTCCAGTCATCTACATTTTTCTTTCATTGGCGGCCCCCTCGATGTTGTCGACAGCAACTTCGCAGTATAAATGTCGATTCAATCGGCATGTCTAGTAAAAAGCTTCTCAAACAGTAACGTTCGCATTCGCAAGTAGGTGCCGTTTGTTGTGAATCTAAAATAGAAGGCGTGTTAATTCACAACAACACGAGAAGAATTTCATACCTCATTCATGGGGTGTAAAAAGGGAAATTACGTTTTTTTTTTTGTGTAATTGTAGTGCTACAAGTTTTGCCACGCCCCCTACGCCAACTGATTGATGATGAAAATTTCAAAAATTTCAACTAGTCCTAATTGTAAACCAAATTGTATGTCTAGGGCTAGTTTACAGTTTAGCCAAGCCCCACCGCCCATTGTTTAAATATTAAAATTTCTTCGGTATATTTATAATTCTGTTCAAAAGTACTATCAGGATATCAAATTTGATCTCTCTATGACTTAAATGCAGTTTGGCCACGCCCCTCCGACAGCTGATCAAAAATAAAAATTTCGTCTGCAAATTTGAACCTGAAGTGTCGAGTACTAATTGTACACCAAATTTTATAGCTCTAGCTTTAAAAAAGTTTTGCCACGCCCACTAGATCAAAAATTTGGAACAAGTCTAGTATATGGACACACGACGTAGATTTTTAATTTTTTTTGAGGTTGTAGGGATTTGAGAATAAAACAAAAATTTTGTTGGGGACGGACATAGTTTAGGAGATATCGCCCCTTAAAGATGGAATCTATATATATAAATATCTCCGACATCTGGTGACGGATCGATACTATATATATATCATTGGAAAGTCCTCTGAAAAGCTTTCCAACCGTATATATACAAATTGTTTTATTAACCCATTATGTGCTAAAAAATCAAATTAAGCCATTTTGGAACATGACATTTTTTAATAAAATAATTTTATTTCCAAAAAATGCGTAAGGGGCGATATCTCCTAAACTATAATTTCCCCCCAATAAAAAATAACACTATTAGATAGCAATGTTTATATATACCTAAAATTTTAACCCAATCGGGCTTGTGTCCATATGCTAGACTTAAGCCAAAAATTTTATTAATATATATAATTTTTTTTTTCAAAGTCGAGGGCAAATGTTAATGATCGTCTCAAGACAACTTCAAAAGTGGTGCCTACCCCACCCCACCATCGTGCCATACGTAACTTTTTTGTTTATGAATAAAACTTTATACTTCGAAAGCAAAATATTCTTGTTTTTTAAAGGGCTTTAATCCTAGGAAAAAATATTTTTAAATTTTAGGTTTCCTTTAAATTAATACATCATTACAAAATGATGTCGTACATCAGCGACATCTATATTACAAATGTAATAGTGTCGTACTATTGATCAATGGTATACTTACCGCTATAAATTGCCAATTTTTTTACTGCAAATAAAACACTTTCACTTTATGCTTATGCTTATAAATGAAAATTTGTTTTTTTTTTTTGTTGGTTTTTCTTTATTTAAATCTAAGAATTCGCTTAAAGGCCTCAAAATGTTCGTTGCTTTTGCTGTATCAAGATTCTATTTGGTCATCGTTATACTAATAATACTCTCTAAACTTATACGTTTTGTTGCTTTTAATTATCATCCATTTAAGATTTCATTTGTACAGGTGGGTAATTTTTGTGCACGTTAATGTTTTTGTTTTGTATTTTGTTTTTTTTTGATATGTTAATGTTTTTCGATTAACTCCCCGCGAAAACTACCAGAAAAGGATACGTCCTGGTGAGGGTGGTGTAACTTTGGAAAAAAGTAATTCAGGAATTTCTTCATTTTCTATGTCATTGCTATACGGGGGGGAATAAAATTAGCAGAGAAAAACTGGGGGTAAAATTTGTTTGTTTGTTGTTGTTGTAGTCGTTGTAAATACGTTAATAAATAAATTATAAAATTAAATGTTTAGCACAATAAATAGAAAGAGTACATCGTGTAAAAGAGAATAATGTATGGTGGTTGTGGTACTTAATAATATCATACATAAAATTTAAAACAAAAAAAGTGACAAAATAATAATTAACTTAAACTAAACATTTAGCGATGATACAAAAATATTATGCTGCAGGTAGGTGGTAAATGCTATAGTGGTGTTCGTGGTGTTGGTGGTCGTGCTGCAATGAGTTTCCAGGTATTTCCTTAAGAGGGACATTTGATGAAGGACTTCCAGACTCCATGGTACAATGGTAATGATGTCGTTGTTATTATTTTCAATACAGTAATGTTCCTAAGGACACGCACATACACCCACACACAGTACTAGGACCCCTGTGGCCAACACCCACTCACTAACACATTTACATATGATTAAGATATGTAGAGACAAAAGAACAAAATCTTCACTCAAGATCTGGTGTTAGAAGAATTTAGGGTCTGCGGAAAGAAAAAGAGAAGGAGAAAAAAAATACATGGAAAAGAAACACACAAATCATAAGTTGAAAGTTTACTATAAACGTAAAATTTATCAAATAAATAATATGCAAATTATACTAATGGCAGAGCAATGAAATGAGCAGTTTATGCAGAAAAATGAAAAATAAATTTTAAAATTTTTAATAAAGTTGTTAAAAATTTCACATTTTCTAAAAATTTCCTTATAAAAGTTAGCATCTTTATTTGTGTTTTATAGAAATTCCTTCTTAAGCATAATGAAAAACATATCTTAATATTTTCAAAAAAATCGCGCGATTTTTTTTGAAAGTATTTTCATAATTTTTAATTATCTACACAAAATTTAAAAATATAATATATCAAAACTGTAAAAATTAATATGTGATATAACGAGTGTTGAAACGTATTATCAACCGAAAGCGGCGCAGGTGAAAATTTTTTCCAAAAAAAATCGCGCGATTTTTTTGAAAAAAATTTCATATTCCGTTATTTATTTATATTTCAAATCAAATCAAATATATTTCAAATCTGTTTAAATAAATAATGGAATATGAAATTTTGAAAAGAAAATTTTAAAGTGCGATTTTATTAAAATGTTTATATTCCGTTATTTATATAAAAGTATATCAAAATTTTGATTTTAGTGCGCGATCTATTCTAAAATATTCTATTTGCTTTTCGTTTTTAAAACTCAAATAATAATCTTAACAAGTTGTTATTCATGATCTATCTAGTTGCAGATGCACAGGTAAATTAAGTAAAGTATTAGTGTCCTTATTGTAGAACGGAGTTTTGTTGACGTTATTTAAAGTTTTTTACTTAATAAATAATGCTATTAGTAAACAATGGTTTTCGTTTGTTCGAAAATTTTGCGCAATTTTTCATTTCTTCAAATTGGGATTATTTTTCATAATGCATAAAAGCCCCAAAGTAATAAATTATTATATGATAATATGTCCCAAAATATTTTTGGGGCATATATTCATTCGTATGGGGCAATTTTTCATTATTTTTTTGTGGTTATTTTTCATTATAAAATTTTGTCCTAAAAATGGGGCATAATTGCATTTTAAAATTGGGGTCATTTTGCGCACCGCCATCCTAGCCACTAGCCATCCAGCCAGTCGGACAGACGGACATGGCTTAGAATAAGTTGGCAAAAGGTAATATCTCGGAGAAAAGTGGAAGCTTATTAAATTGCTACATAAAAAGCTGATATACCCATATGTCTTTATGAGGTTTCAAATCTTTGAATTTGCTTCCTGTAAAATTATGAAAATTTAACATAATCAAATTTTTCCATAATGGTGTAGATTTGCCACCGGATTTTTTTGTAAATAATTTTTTTTTCTTATTAATTCGTGACATGTTGGTTAGAACACGCGACCATCATGCGTTTAAGCTGCGTACAAGCCCTGTCACAGCGATCAACATTTCTATGATCAACGATCTCCTTCGATGTTGTCGACAGCAACTTCGGAGTAGTTGTTCGATTCAATCGGTATGTCTAGTAAAAGCTGCTGAAACAGCTGACGTTTCGAATCGTCAGTAAAGTGTAGGTCTCGTTGTTTAAGCCATAAAAGAGAAGTGTGGTAATCGCTTAACTGCGAGAGGCTCCCCCATATCTCAATCAGTGGATGTAAAGGGAAAATAAGTTTATATTAAGATGAAGCCTATACGAAAAAGGCTAAAAACTTATGGTGAAATATTTTATTTATATTTGGAATCGGAAACTGCGGTGTGGAGCGGTAACATGTCGTCAATCAGCGAACCACAACGTGCGTTCTACATACCCGAGTACTATAGACACAATGATTCCTTGACTATAGTGTAACGATAATTTTGCAGTCATTGCGACATAGAAATGAACACAACGATTCAAATGATAAGAAAATGTGTGCACAAGTTCGAGGAGATAGGTTCAACAATTAATCCTGAACCACCACTTTAAGAGATTCCGAAAACTTGGAACTTACTCGAAAGCAATATGGAGTCTTCAGAACATCTTTAAACCAGATTCTTCGTAAGGATTTACGTTAACATTTTTGCAAAATTCAAATGGTACAGGAATTACAGCCTCAAGATCATGCTCACAGGCTTCCGATTGCACAGACGAGATATACTTTCACCCAAAATGGCATGATACCCTGGCCAAATTGCTGGTATTGAGGTGACACTGGTCACTTATTTTTGTCATAGGCCGAATGCAGTTTGATTGCCAACTTTTGGCCGAAGACCGAAGCCGAATAATCGGTCGAGCTCTACTGCATACACCCAAGATTACTGTAGAGCTTCCTTTGCCAGCAAGTGCTATTATTGGTCGAAACTTTTATGAAGAGGAAAGAGGACATGTTGTTACAGTACGACAGACAGAGCGGTATATTGTGATGCTACAGATCTTTTTTCAATGGTTTTAATTAGAGCTTGCAAAATATTTTTCTGCGCAATCTGCTCACTTAAAAGACCAAAAAAATGAGACGGAATCGAACTGCGTCTAAAACAGCAACGCTTAAAAAGGAAGGGAGAAGCGGATAGGGCACTGATTTGTGTGCATATGCCACGTATGTTTGCCTATGAACAAGCGAATACCTGCACAGAAGTCCGTTTGCCGAGTTTTTACGAAGTAAAGGATCTTGAGTGAACACATGAGCCGAGTGAGCAAACTAAAACGCTAGTCGGCTGAGCGAAGTGCAAGCCAAAGGAGCACGAAGTTGGAGGGTTTTTTCGCGATTGAGTGGTTTTTTTCCGACAATAAGCTCGGGAGAGACAAATTATTGCGAGATAGGACTTTCTGCATGATGGGCTACCATTTACCACCTCCAACGACTCATTGGCTGCCGTTGGCGAAAGTTTTGGGCAAACAGTGATATCCCAAAGATGTTGCATTTACTTGCCCCCTCATAGCTCAGACTTAACCCCAGTGGAATTTTACTGCCTTTACCCTACGGGTAGGAGGGTAAATATCATTTTATACGATTCACCATACCTTAAAACCAATGTTTTCTATGGACTTTTTTTTGCAGAGGTTTGAAATGGTTGACCGAAACATTGTGCCACATGATGTCAAAAATATATTACGGAAATTTATATAAGATCGGACAACTATTTTCTGTGCCCCAAAGAGGTCAAAGGTCAGGTTTATATTAGCCCCTATATTTTTTACCAATGTTCGGTTAAGGAATTGTTTTTTTCTCGTAAATATGTAATAGTCATATATTGACGTATGTAAGCGGCTCATCGGACATCTTTATCATCTTTGCCAATCTTTGGATCCAAATAGTTTGGTTATACATATCTCCAATATACTGTGAAATTTTCAGGAGATCAAATTGTTATTATGGCTGTTATAACGGTTTCTTTTAAATGGGGCGTGGCATAGCCCACTTTCACCCTGCCTGTAATTTGTACTATAGCAACAACACATACCAAATATCATAATTATAGCTCTTATAGTTCATGAGATACAACCGTTTATAGTTTCAAGTTTTCATCCACGCCCACTGATCCGATCCCGCCCATTTCTTGTTGGATCACGAACTTTGCTGCCACAAAAATGTTCAAGGCGATTTTAGAAATAGTCCTCCAGATATTGCGGTTTCAAAAAATAGGGTCCAATGGGAGCCCACTAGATGTATCAAAAATGAAAGTAACCTATTTTTATTCTGCGAAATTTTTAAAACAATCGGTCCAGTCGTTCTCGGGTCTATAGGGTACATAAAAAATGCAATTAAAATACAGTCAAACTCATTTTTATATATATAGATATGAACGTTGACCTCTTTGGGGCACAGCTTTAAGTTGTCCGATTTTGCTCAAATTTTGACCATAGCTAAAATTTAATTTTTGCTGCCACCTCACTGTATATATACTTTTTTTAATTTAAGATTTTTAACCCATTGACGTCTGCACATAGATCGGCTAATACGATTTTTATGAAATTTTAATACATCTGATCTGGAGACCATAGAAGTTGAAAAAAATTTTGTGTTATCTGAAAAAGTAAGAGATATATTACTACTTTCTTACTTAATTTCCCTTTACACCCCATGACTGAGGCATGGGAAAGCTTCTCGCGTTGTTTTAATTAACACGCTTTCTATTTTTAGATTCAGAACTAACGACACCTGCTTGTTTATCGACGAATGCGAACGTCACTGTTAAAGAAGCTTTTACTAGACATGCCGATTGACTCGACTCTTATACTGCGAATTTGCTGACGACAATATCGAGGGGGCCGGCAATGAAAGAGAAAATAATGGGTGGAGAAGGCTCAACCAAGGGTGCTGATGAGATAGTTTGGCAACTATCGAAATAGCTATCCGCCCTGTCAGCTGTCAACATAATCCATTTGACACAACTCTTGTAAAACAGATTCTATTAGCAATAATAGAATAAATCTTGAACCGAACAATGAAATCAAACTCATAGTTTACATACATAGATAAACAATACAAAACAAGAGTAGAGAAAATTTTATTTTATTTTACATGGGTATTTTAATGCCCGACAGACATTGGTGTTTGAATATTTTATCTTTTCACTCCATATAAAATTAGTCAAAAATTGTGTATTTGTACCCACTATTGACTGTTGGATTATACGCGATGACGTGTTGCTATTTTTTTGACTCCATTGCAGAAAGAACACATTAAGCCGTCCAGAAAGGGCTGCGTGCCCTTCTCTTTTCTACTTTTTCAATATTTGGCTACACTTTTCTGGAACATCTTCAAAAAAAGTTCAATTTCAAACTGTGAAGTATTAATGTTAATCTTTCCCATTTAATACAAAACTAAAATTTCCACGATATCTCCCACAAGGCCCGCGCTAGAATTTGTTGAATGTCACAACTTTCTTGGGTATTCAAATACCCAGTAGGCTGTAATGGGTTAAGCTATTTGTCATCAATTTAAAATTATTGTTTTTTAAATGTGATTTCATTGTTCGGTTTATGATCATTTCTATTATTATTGCTAATAGAATTTGTTTTACAAGAGTTGTGTGAAATGGTTTTATGTGACAGCTGGCAGGGCGGTAAGCTATTTCGATAGTTGCCAATTTATGCTATCAGCACCCTTTGCTGTGACTTCTTCACCATCATCACAAACCTTAAGTGTTCGAGAAACCAAACATAACGGTTGGAAAATGGCATCAACGAAGATCACTCGTCAGCATAATTCACACCAGATCTTGTCTACGCATTTGTCCATCGGACAAAATGGCACAGAATTGTTTTTGGCACAAGTGACAACCCAGTGTACCTCCAAAGGCATAGAATATGAGTTTGTTTTTATATTTCTTAATTTAAAATGTAGGCAAAAATATATTTCGATCGTGATGGGTTATATCTATATCGAAATGTAACCAATATAGTAAAACTACGCTCGATGAAAAACTCAAAATTTAAATTACGAACGATTTTACTCTCAACAATTTTTTTTTTAATATAACACATTACAACATTGATTTGGGACTCAATTCTGAGAACTGCACGTGAAAGTAGGCCCAAAAATAAGAATTTCTGCATCATTCGTTTTGTCAAGTTACATGCCATAATAATTTAATATGGGTTTGAAGTTAGTATCGTATCGTATAAGGGAATTTGTCACAATTTAGGCTCTTTTGTTTGGCGCTGCTATATATATATATTTCTGGCCTAGGCAACAATAAGTGTTGCCAGGTGCAATCTGATATTTCCATTGGAAAGGTTGACATTTTTTAGCATAACATCACTCAGAACGTGTTGTCATTTAATCGTGAATTGTTAAACTTACAGAGCTTTGAACAATTCAATTCCGTTAAAAAAATGGAATTGACACGTGAGCATTTTCGTGCGATCGTTTTTCACAACTTTCGACGTGGATTATCCAGACAAGAGTGCATCGATGAACTTAAGTCTTTGTATGGTGATCAAGCACCATCATATAGCACCGTGAAAAACTGATATAACGAATTTAATCGTGGTCGCAGTTCGCTCAACGACGAATTCCGTGAAGGTCGTCCAAAAACGTCCGTTGTGCCAGAGAACATTGATGCCGTGCGTGAACTAATAATGCAAGATCGTCATGTGACATACCGGGAGATAGAGGCATCCTTGGGCATTTCTCCCACCAGCATACATTCGATATTACATAAACACCTGACCGTAAAAAAGGTTTGTTGTCGTTGGATCCCGCACAATTTGACAATCGCTCAAAAAAAGGCTCGTGTCGATTGGTGCAAAGAAATGTTGAAAAAATACGATAGCGGTGCTTCAAAAGATGTTCATAAGATCGTCACAGGTGACGAATCTTGGATCTATGCGTATGAGCCCGAAACAAAACAACAATCGACCGTGTGGGTCTTCGAAGACGAGCCAAATCCAACGAAAGTTGTTCGTGGAAGAAGCACTTCGAAGCAAATGGTCGCCTGTTTCTTCGGCAAAACTGGTCATGTGGCGACTGTTCCGCTTGAGCAACGAAGGACGGTCAATTCTGAGTGGTACACCACAATTTGTTTGCCTGAAGTCTTCGGAGAAATTCGAAAAACAAACAAGAGAAGACGAATCATTCTTCACCATGACAACGCGAGCTCTCACACATCGGCTCAAACCAGCGCCTTTTTGACCGGCCAAAACGTCGAATTGATGGGTCATCCGCCGTACAGCCCTGACTTGGCACCCAATGACTTCTTTTTATTCCCGCACATCAAGAAAAAAATGCGTGGTCAACGATTTTCGTGCCCAGAAGATGCTGTTGAAGCGTTCAAAAACCATGTTTTGGAGGTGTCTCAATCGGAGTGGAAAAAGTGCTTCGACAATTGGTTTGAGCGCATGCAAAAGTGTATAAATCAGGCTGGAGAATACTTTGAAAAACAATAAAACAATTTTTGATGATAAATATTCGCATTTTCATTATAAGGCCAGAAATATATATAGCAGCCCTCGTACTTACTAACTTCAAATCGATATTTAATTATTATGGCATGTAACTTGACAAAACGAATGATGTAGAACTTCTTCTTTTTGGGGCTACTTTTACATGCAGTTCTCAGAATAGAGTCCCAAAGTCTTGTGTTGTACTGTGTTACATTTCGTTGTGTGGTCAATTTTATAACAAGATTTTTTTCAATACCATTATTCAACATTGTTATTAATTTTTTTCCTGCTATATTAGTACGAATTAGACACATTTAGTTTAACATATAAAATATAAACTTACAACTGAGACAAGGACAACATGCACACAAAAAAAAAATACACAACATAAAGCAGAATTAGAATTAGAAAAATGACATTACATTATTTAAAATCAGTCAGTGGAGGAGCAGAGGACAAATACAAATGATATTAATTTTCTGGAGGCTATGGAACCGGATCTCACTACTACACCCTGAGGCCTAACTAACTTGTTGATGCCAAAGGACAAACTGCACAGACTCACTAACACTAACGAGCAACAATTAAAATACAACACGTTATTGGTTTATTTTTTCGAGATTTTTTTTTTTAAGTGGAATTGTTTTATTTTATTTTTTTGCTTTAAAGCCAATTTCTAAATTTTATTTTTATATGTATATAAGTTTTTTGTTTTATTTTTTTTCTGTTTTGTTACACTTAAAAATTTTTCATTAATCGAAAAATTACTATTATTAATTTTAAATTACAATTAGTAAATATTTAATATTAAAAAAAAAAAATATTATGTATGTATTTATATATATATATTACTCATGTGATTTACTTACACAAAAAATTAATTTTAATTTAAAATTAATTAATTAAGATAATTTTATAAAAAAAAATATCGAATGAATATCCCAAAGGGAACACAAAAAACAAAGGGTTATAATGCATAAAAAAAAAACAAAAAGAAAACGCACAAGGGCACAACAATTTCAATTTTCTGGGAAAATTTTTTTTGCAATCATTTTTTTTCTTTGCTCTTTTTTCTAAAATAAACTGAGGACGGTTTAGTTAATTAAGTATTTTTGTTTTCTTGTTTGTGTAATTTTTTTTATAAACTTTTTTAAAATTAGTTTGGTGGCCAAAATAAATAATATTACAAGACTTAAAGTTAGAGGAAAAAAAAACAGATTGCAACAGTCAATAATTTTTGTTTTTTTTTTTGTTCTCTCAACTAAAATTAAATACTAAACATTTTGATGCAGTTGATGAACTGAACTTTTCATATTTCTATACTCTGACAATTTTTCAAATTTTGTTGAAATTCGTGGGAAATTTTTTTTAAATTCAAAAACTCTGCAGTGTTTTCTTTGTTAGGATTTCACTAATCACAAGGCAAATAGATTTGATCGGTTCTCGAGAAAGGCGTAGGAATTTTTATGGTATTGGTTGTGGTGGTGGTGGTAATGGTGTTTGTTGGTGGTGCTCTAGGTGGGACGGACGCGTTGGCAATATGGATGAATTTCACACAGACATAAAGAGAGCGAGCGAGAGAGAGAGAGAGACAGAGTTCAAGATAGAGTTGACTAATCTCAGTTGCGGTAATGCTTGTTTTAGAGAGCATTTCTTTGTTGTCATTCGAGTACATTAATTTCGAGATTAATTTAGTAGATAACCATAACCTTAACGCTATTGCAATTAGCCAGTTTAGGTGTAAGTACTTTACTATAGGTAGACATACATACAAGATAGATAGCTAGTAGTTAGATAGTCTAAGTAAGCATCAAAGTGTTATCTTGTGTGGGTGTCAATCTCTCAAGGCGAGTTTGTTTCTTAGGTTTTTTTTTGAGTATGGAATGCTTTTTTATTATGCGTTTGGATAAAATGAGGTTAATGTATGATTGCATTGAGATTCTAAGCGTTAGGGCTGTGTTTTTGTTGTTTAATGATCTATTTTAAAGTTGGGTAAATAAATTCTGAGTTTAGGCACTTGTTTTGTACTATTTTGCATTTAATACTTTTTTTTTATTATTATTATTAAATAAAAGGCACATGAGTTATTTTCGTTTATAAATAGAAAATAATATGTAAAAATTCAGCAACAGAAAAAAAAAATACTACAAAAATACAGCTCTATTTGAGTGGATTTACACCGTCTGGCTATGAAGCGATAGTGTAAACATGGCATTTGGATTATAAGCGTATGAACACAATTACAGCATTGCGCATTAGTTTTTGAGAGAGGCATTTTGGAGAGGGATTGATATTGAGTGCGAAAAGAGATATACTGGGAGTAGTTTAGTGAAATTATTTCTTTAAATTCAACATTTTCAGATTTCGCGAATTTTCGTCCACTTTTTGTTGTAAGCAAAATTTTGAAGTCAGACAGTTTTAGAGAGATATATTGCAGAGAGGGGTAGAGAGGGAGTGATATTGATCGCGAAAAGAGACATACTGGGAGTAGTTAGTTTAGGGAAATTATTTATTTTAACTCAACATTTTCGAACTTCCCGAATTTTCGGCCATTTAAGGGATTTTCTAGAAATACAATTTTAAACGATCTTTGAAGATTGTGCCATATACTGCAAGAATAACTGCAGAAGTCAGGCAGTAGAAACGTGACCGAAAGTTGTTTTTAATAATTTAAATAAAATTTTCTAACGTGTAAATAAATTGGCGTTATCTCCAGTTGTTAAACTTCGGTCTATCCAAAGTTTTTTGACTAATATTAACATGTTCGACTTCGCGAATTTTCGGCCACTTTGCTCAGCTCTTCACGATAACAAATTTTTAGTATTTTTTGGTCTTATCTCCAGTTGTTAAACTTCGGTTTAACCAAAATTTGTTGTCGAATATTAACATATTCGACTTCTCGTATTTTCGGTCACTTTGCACAGTTCTTCACGATAACTAATTTTAAGGCAGGCAGTCGTAACGTGACCGAAAATTGTTTTTTATCCTTTTTTTCTAACGTGTAAATAACAGGAGATAGTTAAACTTCGGTTTACCCAAAATTTGTTGACTAATATTAACATTTTCGACTTCGCGAATTTTCGGCCACTTGCCCAGCTCTTCACGATAACCAATTTTTAATATTTTTTGGCGTTATCTCCAAATGTTAAACTTTGGTTTAACCAAAAATTTTTTGTCTAATATTTACATTTTCGACTTCGCTAATTTTCGGCCACTTTGCCAAGTTCTTCACGATAACCAATTTCTAATATTTTTTTTGGCGTTATCTCCAGTTGTTAAACTTCTTAACTTAAAAAAACTTAATTTCCCTTTGCACCCCATGAATGAGGTATGGGATAGCTTTTTCGCGTTGTTGTGAATCTATTTTTAGATTCACAACTAACGGCACCTACGTGTTTATTGACGAATGCGAACGTCACTGTTTGAGAAGCTCTTACTAGACACGCCGATTGAGTCGACACTAATACTGCGAAGTTGCTGTCAACAACATTCTAGGGGAGCCGACAATGAAAGAACAATTTTTTTAAGATGACTGGAGCCAGGTTTTAACCTGCGATCTCCTGCATGGTAGTTGCGTGTTCTTACCACTATGCCACGGCCGGTCCCAGTTGTTAAACTTCGGTTTAAGCAAAATTTGTGGACTATTATTAACATTTTCGACTTCGCGAATTTTCGGCCACTTTGCCCAGCCCGGCACGATAACCAATTTTTAGTATTTTTTGGTCTTATCTCCAGTTGTTAAACTTCGGTTTGACCAAACTTTTTTGATGTATATTAACATGTTCGACTTCGCGAATTTTCGGCCACTTTGCCCAGCTCTTCACGATAACTAATTTTTAATATTTTCTGGCGTTATCTCCAGTTTTTAAACTTCGGTTTAACCAAAAATTTGTTGACTAATATTAACATTTTCGGCTTCGCGAATTTTCGGCCACTTTGCCCAGCTCTTCACGATAAACAATTTTTAATATTTTTTTGGCGTTATCTCCAGTTGTTAAACTACGCTTTAACCAAAATTTGTTGACTAATATAAACATTTTCGACTTCGCGCGAATTTTCGGCCACTTTGTCCAGCTCTTCACGATAACTAATTTTTAATATTTTCTGGCGTTATCTCCAGTTGTTAAACTTCGGTTTAACCAAAATTTTTTGTCTAATATTAACATTTTCGACTTCGCGAATTTTGGGCCACTTTGCCCAGCTCTTCACGATAAACAATTTTTAATATTTTTTGGCGTTATCTCCAGTTGTTAAACTTCGGTTTAACCGAAATTTGTTGACTAATATTAAAATTTTCGGCTTCGCGAATTTTCGGCCACTTTGCCCAGCTCTGCACGATAACCAATTTTTAGTATTTTTTGGTCTTATCTCCAGTTGTTAAACTTATGTTTAACCAAAATTTGTTGACTAATATTAACATTTTCGACTTTGCGCGAATTTTCGGCCACTTTGCCCAGCTCTTCACGATAACCAATTTTTAGTATTTTTTGGTCTCATCTCCAGTTGTTAAACTTCGGTTTAACCAAAATTTGTTGTCTAATATTAACATTTTCGACTTCGTGCGAATTTTCGGGCACTTTGGCCAGCTCTTCACGATAACTAATTTTTTAATTTTTTTTGGCGTTATCTCAAGTTGTTAAACTGCGGTTTAACCAAAATTTGTTGACTAATATTAACATTTTCGACTTCGCGAATTTTCGGCCACTTTGCCCAGCTCTTCACGATAACTATTTTTTAACATTTTTGTCATGAAATATTGAGTTGGTTTATTTTTTTCTTCAGCGCAAATTTAACGTCACATTACGTGTAGATGTTAATCAGCTCTTCACGTAAATTCGTTCAATAACAAAGTACAACACTCTTCAGCTCATTGATTTGGGACTCAATTCTGAGAACTGCACGTTAAAGAAGCCCCAAAAAGCAGAAGTTCTGCATCATTCGTTTTGTCAAGTTACATGCCATAATAATTTAATATCGATTTGAAGTGAGTATCGTAGTAAGGGGAATTTGTCACGTTTAAGGTTCTTTTGTTATAACGTTTAGCGAAAATTATTTGACTAAATTTAACATTTTCGACTTGGCGAAATTTTCGACTTGGCGAAATGACAACTTCATACCAGTCATACGTGATATGTTGAAAATAAACAAGAGAAAAGAAAACCTCTAAATGAATCACACTTTATATCCCAATATAACTTTTTTTTAAAGACGTATAAAAACTTCCCACCCAACTGAAACGTGACCAATTCCTCTATACGATACTTACTTACTTCAAATCGATATTAAATTGTTATGGCATATAACTTGACATAACACATGATGCTGAACTTCTTCCTTTTGGGGCTACTTTCACGAGCAGTTCTCAGAATTGAGTCCCAAATCAATGAAGTGAAACATGTTGCACTGTGTATGTTTACAGTTCCCAAAAACCAAAAAAACAGGAATTTTTTGTGTTGAATAACAAATCATTTTTGTACTACTCTTCTTGAGAGCTACTAGGACCAGAGATTAAAAAGTTTCCTACTTCAAAACGTACAACTATGCTTTTCGAAAGGGTAACTCTCTTATCTAGTACTCGGTACACCCTATTAGATAGATTACATTACAAATATATCGTCAACCCTTTGCTGTTTGCACTTTATGAACTGAATAGTTAAATGTAGAATTAATATTTGGGACAAAATCTCTTATTGTTCTCTTGTTGTCAAGTTACTCACAAAAGAAGAAAGTAGGGGACTAGATGTTGAAAAAATTTAACTTTCTTTTTTAAGAAAGTTATTCATTTATACGCAACTAGACGTTGAAAACTGAAGTCTATGTGCCTTTTTTAAGACAGAAAAACGAGAGAAAAATGCAGTTACAAATTTTTAGAAGGCGTTGTATAATTGAGTGAAGTTGACTTTGACAACAAATTGTAGCTCTTGTTTTGTGATCTGTACAAAATATGATTAGCTTGTCTTCATTGTCCGAGTGAAGATCATTTCTATAATAGAGTTTAGTTCCAAGATCATTTCTATAATAAAGGGTGATTTTTAACTATTATCTTTTTGGCAACACTGGTTTAAACAGCTGACGCACGTTTCGTGTTTTGTTTCACTGTCAAACATCTTCAGTTTGGTCTATAATTTAACCATGAATTGTCTTACAAACGAACAACGCTTGCAAATTATTGAGTTTTATTATCAAAATGCGTGCTCTGTTAAGAAAGTTCATCGCGCGAAAAATTGTGTTCAGAGATGAAGCTTATTTTTGGCTCAATGGGTACGTTAATAAGCAGAATTGTCGATTTTGGAGTAAAGATCAGCCAGAAGAATTGCAAGAGCTACCAATGCATCCAGAAAAAGTCACAGTTTGATGCGGTTTATGGGCTGGTGGGATCATTGGACCGTACTTCTTCAAAGATTATGCGAATCGTAACGTAACTGTGAATGGTGAGCGCTACCATGAGATGATATCCAACTTTTTTTTGCCAAAAATGCAAGAGCTTGACTTTCATGATATGTGGTTCCAACAAGACGGTGCCACATGCCACACAGCACGCTTAACAGCGTGTGAACACTTTATTTCACGTCCGGGACCGGTCAGTTGGCCTGCTAGATCGTGCGATTTAATGCATTTAGACTATTTTTTGCGCAGTCACGGTCAACATTTGCATGAAATAATCTTTAAACATTAAATTATATGGACCGTACTATCGATTCAAATAGAGATTTCATGAATTTTTCTGAATTTTATGTGTTTTTTTTTAACTTTCCTATAGCTCTTAAAAAATCACCCTTTAGAGTTTAAATACTACAGCTGGCATGGCGGATAGCTATTTCGATAGTTGTCAAATTATCTAATCAGCACCCTTTGTTGTGACTTCACCACTATCATCTCAAACCGTAAGTGTTAAGCTTATTAGTTTAGACGAGGTCGTACATCTTCATAAAAGACACGGCAAACCAAATTAAGAAGACTATATTGAGGGAAAAAAATAATAAGTTACTTTATTTATGCTTTGGTTGGAAAGCGTTAAGTAATTGAGGTCAAATTTAAGATTCCCTACGGCCATTGGAGACCACGATTGGCAATCGTTATTAAATATCATTACGGATCAGTATGGGAATCAGGAACACAATCACTCAAAAACTACAGGTATTCGTCAACAAGTGCCTCAGAGTCATATGCAGAATGTTCTGGTCCAATACCATCAACAACTCAGATCCCTGGAACTTAAGCAGATCCTGAAGCAAATTGAACTTATAAAATGGAGGTGGATCGGCCATACCTTCAGAAAAAACCTGGAAAGTGTCACAAGGGTGGCTCTTGAGTGGAATTCTTAAGACTCAAGAAGTCGTGGTCGACTCAAGAACACCTGGAGACGAACGATACTCCAAGAGCTGGGAAAATGTAATCATATATGGGAAGCAGCAAATCGAGTAAGATGGAGATGCTTTGTGAAAGCCATATGCTCCCAAAAATGGGAATCAGGTTGGGCCAGTTTGAACTTAGCGATTGAGCATAACGTTTGCAGTGATTATGCTGAAGCAAGTGCCATTCATGAGATGACAACATTATTGAGTGAAGTTTGAGAAACTTTTACCTGACAAAAAATCCCATTCCCGAGTTGAACACCTTATCATAAGTAAAGTTTACGAAGCTTTAGCCACTCGCCCGTTTAACAACCCAAAGTCTTATCTAGTTAGCACAATGGCCAACTAATTGAGCTTCAAAAATCTATTCGTTGTATGTTCGTGTATTGGGTATCAAATCCAAAATGTTTTCCCAAAAGATGTAAAAAAAAATTTCAAAACGAAGGAACAGTCTTTCCTAAATTTCAATTAAAACTAGTGAGAAGATTCAATGGCAATCAAATCAAAGGACTCTTTTGAAGAGCACCGGGGGAGAAACTTTGAAATTCCCGTTTCAACTGGTGAATTCAAAATCTAAGAATGTCTAAGAATAACTTTCATATTTTCTATATTTTAAAACTCTTTTCAAAACCTAAAGTAATGGGAACCTTAACTATAAATACTTCACAGAAGTACAAAATGTAAACACAGATTTCCCAAAAGGCAACTTTAGGCGATGTCAGCTTAAAAAGGGAGTCACTAAAGAGGTAACTAGAGAAATTTCTTTTACATTTTGTAGTAACTTAGCCAAATCTTGACACTTGGTCACGAAAATTGTTTAAGAAAAATATTCATTGACTTCATTTAGTGTCGAGTCGGCTTCAGCTAAATCCCATCCCTAAGCTGTAATTGTGAGCATGTGTTACGCTTAAAAGCATGACAATGACAACGTTATAACCGTTGATAATGCAAATGTTTCTGTTTTTGTTTCTGGACTTGTACAATGAATGCGGACAAACTACATGAACACTATGGATATGTTAAGTGACATTGCCAAGGGAGGCAAATGTCCTTGCGATTGTACGATTATGCGTGTAAAATGTTTTTATCTGGTTATGTTTTTGTTTTTTTTTGTTCATTGCTATAAGTGGTGTTGGTGCTTACTTTTTGATGAGCGATCGAACCTTTTTCATTGTCCGATTGAATATGGTCTTATTGTTGGGATTGCAAGTTCCTGCCGTTGTCGTCGTCGCCGATGTCGTCGTAGTCGTTCCTGAACCCAGCGAACTGCTCGATGTTGTCTTTGGCACACGAGTAACAACTTCGCCACGACTGCTTTTTGTGCTATTCCCGCGATGTATATGGGCTGCTGCTCGCGTCTGGCTTTTGGGCGCTGAGGCGGCAGTAGCTGCAGGTGATTGAGCAGATTTCGTTGACACACTTGACTTAAGGCTTTGCGTATCCTCGTGCTCGTCTTCCGCCGAGCTAATACCTTCGGGACTTTGTCTATTCGAGGGACTCTGACGCAGAGTACTGATACGGTCAGGTGTTAGTGATTTAGAATCACGCACCGAGGAAGCTCTCACCGAAAGACCATTGGGTTTAGGTTTGGCAATACTGGAGCGCTGGGGCTCTGGAGTGAGTGGTGTGGCAAGATTTTGCATACTCTGTGTGCCATCTGTGGGTGAGGGTGGCACTACAATGGCAGCCAGCGTTTGTTCGTCAAGGAAATGATCGAGACTTCGTGATTTTCGATGTTGTGGATTAATAGGTGGTAGATTGGCTGATTTGTCGCGTCGCGAAACTATTACTTCGTTTTGATGAAAGTCAGCCATAGAGCCCGAGTAGTCATCGCTGGGCTGTAGAGTGCTGGTAGAACTGGCATTTGTTAGAGCAAGACTGCCAGCCGATACCAAAGCGGCCGCTTCGGCTATCTTACGCTCGCTGTTCTCTCCACTGTCTAGCAAACCTTCAACGCTGTGGCTACGGAAGTTGGACGCTGCCTTGGCATTACTGTCATTGCAAATGCCCACAGCTGAACTACGCCGGGGTGGCTTGAATGCCAACGGTGAAACATTCTGCATTGAGCCGCCAATGTTAATGCCCTTGTAGCCCGATGTCGGCTGTGTCCGGTAGGGGGGCAACATGCTGCGCTTGGAGCTGCGACCAAACACACTCAACTGACTGCCCGTGCTGCCAAGTTTGCCAGTGCTGCTGATCATACTGCCGCCGCCTCCGCCGCCCGGTGTCAAGCGCTGACGGGCCGGTGATGCTGATTGCCGATATCTATTTGCCTGGTGACTAGCTGCTAGTTTGTGATTAGTATTAATTAAATTATTATTAACATGAAATATTTGTAGGGCTTTTGATTTTTGATTTGGATTGAGATAATTAGAACTAAGAGAACTACTACTGGCACTGTGTTGCACAGCATTGGCGCCGCGCTTGGGCGCCAAATGACCGCTCAACAGTTTGGACTTGAATTTAGACTTGAGTATAGACGAGGGAGAATTGAGATATTTGAAGTGTTTGCTACTACTATTGCTATTGTTACTATATCTACCGTAACTACTACCGCTAGTTGTATCAATAATATTCGAAGGAGTAGAGAAAATAGGTGAGGAGGAAGAAGGATTAGACGAAGTAGAACTTTCGTTTGTCTGAATATGGGCGGCAGGACAATCCAGTCAATCGACACTGGATCGTCCTGCATTTGAGGAGGTTGTATTCGTATTTTGTGTCCCACCTTGTCCGCCGCCATTCGATGATCCGCTGTTGGCGCCACTGCCACAATTGCTGCCGCCCACACTGTAGTCCGAGTCGTTGCTATGCATTCTTTGGTACGTTACGGACGAGCCGGGCGTACCCGGCGTCATAGCAAGTATGCGATCGATATTCTTCTCGCCGCGCATAAATCTAAATCGAAAGTCAAACAAAAACGGTTGTGTGATTACTACTACTCGCTGATGCGTACTGGCAGCGCTCATGAGCTCATGACAACGAACCTCTCAATTTTGTCGATGCAGGCATCCTGGTAGTCGTGTATCCACGTGACACCATTGAAGTGGCAAACGCTGCGCATATCTTCGGGTAACCGCTCTGCGTCGGGCCAAAAGAAATTGTTATCGATGATGGGTATAATATTACAATTTGAGTTTAAAGCCGCCACGATTTCCTGTAAAAAGTGTAACAGGTAAAGGTTGATTGGAGGTTGGCACAAGGAAATTGTGTGGGAAAGAGGAAACTGGATAAGGTTGGTTGTGACAACTTACCCTGTGAACCCAATCTTTGCATTCGTTGTCTTCGACACAACGTTCGAGAGCATTTGGTGTTAATACTAATACGAAATTTTTCGCCTGACGAATACTGTTTAGCAGACCATTGTCAAATTTGCCGGCCTCCAGGCGTTCAACGTCAATGAACACAGAGAAACCACGTAACTGTAAGTGAACCTGAAGGGAGAGAGGGGAACATTTCTTTAGAAAACACTTTCTGCTGGTAGGGTTCATTTTTTGTACTGACCTTAAGCAAACTGGCCAACTGTGAACCATTGGACCGCCGATAGCTGACAAACACATCCAATGTCTTGGCCATGCTGTCCTCCGAGGCACTGGACAGGGTGTTCTCCAAACTCTTGACTGCATTTAGTATACGTAGTCTGTGTATGGAATTGGTGATGTTGCACTCCTGTATTAGCATATCCTCGTTCAGCTGGGGCAATGAGTTCTTGTCAATGCCCGAGTTGAGCATTGAGTATGTGTATGTGCAATATTCCGGTCCAATTTCTGCCAGGAACTGATGCAGCTTTGCTGTATCCTTCGAGGAGTAGTCGGCCATGCGTTTGAGATTTTGTAGTTCACGCTCGAAGCGTTTTAGCAGTATGCCATTCAAGATGCCTATATCATCGCGCAGGTTCTTTTCGTGCAGCTTTAGCAGGAGATCGCCATCGACCTGAGACTCTTCGAATTGTTTGACGAATTGTCCGAAACCGATTTGCTTCACCCACTCCTGGACATCCTCTACCGACCATAGCGGCACTTGTTGCGACAGCTTGTGGGGTACAGTCTCTCCGATCAGGCGCAACGCTTGAGCAGCAAATTTGGAGGCAATGGCATTTGGACAACTAGCTACAGTCTTGAGGGCTTCAATGGCTCCGATTTCCCGGAAAATTTCTGTGTTGCCCTGTTCGCGCTTGATGCCCGCCTCCATGCAGAAATGAAAGGCGGCCAGACTGCGGGCTTCCTCACGGTTTGAACTGAGCACCGGCACCAGGCGCTGTAGCCAGTGTTTACTCTGGCCATGGGCATGGGCCAAATTCGATTTGGCAAACTCCGAGGGATCGTGTGAGGTGACGAACGGCTCTACCAAATCCAAACAACCCGATTTTAGCACCTCGGCTTCGATTTCTTTGTTGGCGACTAGAACGGCAATTGCCAAGCAGGCATAATACTTGATGTTGTCATCATTGTGAAAGGCCAGGGGGAACAACCACATGGGCACCTTGCGCAGAATCATGGCTTCCTGATTCTCGGCACCACCATACAATGAGAGATTGGCCAAAGCACTGGCGCAATGACGCAAGGTCTCCACATCGCTGGTACGACATTCGAATAGGACGGCATCCAAGCCACCCAATTTGATAACATCCGAACATGTGCCCTCCGAGTGCTTGAAGAGATGCTCCAAAATGCCAGTACCGATACGTGAGTGCTCGGTACTTTGCTTCTTGGTGCAAACGCAGGCCACATTCACCACCTTGTCCAGACCGTTGTCCACCACATGGGTACGATTTTCGGTGGTCAAACATTGTTCGAGTAGCTTGGCGGAAGAAAATTTGATTTTCATATCTCCCTGGACGCAATTTCGCATCAGCAGATCTAGACCACCACTGCTGCGCAAAGAATTGCATAGACTATAACCCAACTCGTGGCCATGTGTGGGCACAGCCCATGCGCGGCGTATAACCTCATTGATTTTGTCCAAATACAAAGTCTCATCGGAAGCGGCCTTTTTGTCTTGCAGCGAATTTACGCAATTGGTCAACATACTGGAATACTTTTTAATGGCCAGCTCAATGTCCCCTTGGCCACTGGAGGCGGTCAAGGACATAAGATCGTCCAGCTTAAAATCTGCCAACTTGAAGAGGTTGCCATTGGTGGTGGACATTTGGGAGGAGGAGGAGATCATTGTACTGCCGCCAGAGCTGGAGACACCCTTGGCCGTCATGGTATAGTTGGCCTGGGCGGCCGTTGACATGTGTTTCTCCTGGCTGATAAGGCCGTTGGAGGTCATCGTCTGGGATTGCTGGGATTGGGAGATGGCTTTTTTGTCGGCGGAGAAAGTGTCGCTTTGCACTTTAATGCTGGCGGCGGCCACATTATTGCTGGCCTGTTGAGTTACATCGCCGGTGCGCAAAGAGAGAGCTTCCTGGAAGGGAGAGAGAGAGGGAACAAACAGAAAAAATAATGAATTACAAAATTGAATTAAATAAAGGTTAGAAGTGCTAAGATCGAGTTGTGGCATAAAGGTCTGTTCAGTAGCCACTGGTGCACAAGATATTAACAAACGAGAGAGAGAGAGGGGGTGAATAAAATAATTCTTAGCAACTCAGTTTAAGGGTAGGTTGCAAATTACGTATACATTAGACATTTATACAGAGAGAGAGAGAGAGAGAGAGAGAGTGACTAGTATATTGTGTAGATTCGGACTTCAATGATCTGTAAAGTTAGCACTTGTTTATAAGAGAGAGGAAGAGCGATAGGGTGATTATAAGTATTAGAATTTGATAACACTATGCAACTTAATGAAAAACAAAAACAATTTGACATTAGTATTCCCACTATATTTTTATTTTCTCACCTACAGAGATGAGGGTATTTATCATTTGAAACGAGAAATAGTGTAAAATTTCAAAGGTTAGACTAGTTGAATCCCAAGTATATCAAGACCGAAATCGTTTCAAAAATTGTTAAGACGATTAAGCCATGGCTGCTAGGCAGGATATCCCACTGATTTGTATGAAAATTCATCAGTATTAATAGTTTCAAAAATGAAGTTATGGGACTGTATATAGGCAGAATAGCTGCACTCCTTCAGTTACTTTCCATAGCATAAATAACCGTTTTTTGAGCTATTTAGGCCGATCCCTCTAGTACTTCCAATATTAAACGATATATTTTTGGAAAATTTATATTTCTCCCACAACTTCCAAACGAACATCTGAGGGATATTTAAATTTGGTAAGTTGATTTATCTTGCAATGGTAGGCCGAATCTCAGAAAACCGAAACTTTTGCCACACCTCTTTGGGTACTTTCTATACAAGTGAACGAATTCACCTATATACATTTACATAACATATCTTGGTTGAAAGTCCACCGAATTATGTAAAATTTGGCTGAAGGTATGCCCTTATCCGAATCTCAGAAATCCGAAACTTTTACCACACCTCTTTGGGTACTTTCTATACAAGTAGACGAATTCACCCATAAACATTTACATGCATATCTTGGATGAAAGTCCACCGAATTCTGTAAATTATGGCTGAAGGTATGCTCTTCTAAACATCTGCTCAGGGAAGGAATATTGGCTATGAAAGCCGACCCCTTCTGGTACCTCCCATACAAAATTACGTATTTTTGGAAAAACAATATTTCTCCGACAACTTCCAAACGGACATCTGCGGGATATTTAAATTTGATAAGTTGATTAATCATGCAATAATAGGCAGAATCTCAGAAAACCGAAACTTTTGCCACACCTCTTTGGGTACTTTCTATACAAGTAAACGAATTCAGCCATATACATTTACATACATATCTTGGGTGAAAGTCCACCGAATTCTGTAAAAATTGGCTGAAGGTATGCCCTTATGAACATGTGATTCAGGAGGAATTTGGGCTATGAAGGCTGTCCCCTTCTGGTACCTTCCATAAAAAATAATCTATTTTTGGGAAAATAATATTTCTCCCATAACTTCCAAACGAAATATTAGAGGATATTGTAATTTAGTTAGTTTGATTATATTGTAATAATAGGCAAAATCTATGAAAATGAAAACATTTGCTACACCCCTTCGGGTACATCCCATACAAATGACCGAATTTACCCATATACACTTATATGCATAACTTTTTTGGAAGTCCACCGAATTCAGTCAAATTTAACTCAATGTATGCCCTTATGAACATCTGCCTCAGGAAGGAATATGGGCTGTGAAGGCCGACCCCTTCTGTTACCTCCCATACAAAATTATCTATTTTTGGGAAAATAATATTTCTTCCATAACTTTCAAACGAAATACTGGAGGATATTGTAATTTGTTTAGTTCGATTATATTGTAATAGTAGGCAAAATCTATGAAAATGGAAACATTTGCTACACCCCTTCGGGTACATCCCATACAAATGACCGAATTTACCCATATACACTTATATGCATAACTTTTTTGTAAGTCCACGGAATTCAGTCAAATTTGGCTTAATGTTAGCCCTTACAACCATCTGCTTCAGGAAGAAAAATGGGCTATGAAGGCCGACCCCTTGTGGTACCTCCCATACAAAATTATCTATTTTTGGGAAAAAAATATTTCTTCCATAACTTCCAATCGGAAAATTTGAGGATATTTGAATTTACTCAGTTTTAATATCTTGTAATAATAAGCAAAATCAATAAAAATCGAGACATTTGACACACCACTTTAGGTACCTCCCATACAAATGACCGAATTTACCCATATACATTTGCATACATATCTGTGTTAAAAGTCCACCAAATTCAGTCAAATTTGGCTCAATGTAAGCCCTTATGAACATCTGATTCCTGAAGGAATATGACCTATGAAGGCCGACCCCTTGTGGTACCTCCCATAAAAAATCATATATTTTTGGGAAAATAATATTTCTTCCATAACTTCCAATTGGAAAATTTGAGGATATTTGAATTCACTCAGTTTAAATATCTTGTAATCATAGGCAAAATCTATAAAAATCGAGACATTTGACACAACCCTATAGGTACCTCCCATACAAATGACCGAATTTACCCATATACATTTACATACATATCTTTGTTAAAAGTCCACCGAATTCTTTCAAATTTGGCTTAAGATAACCGCTTAAGAACATCTGATTCCTGAAGGAATATGGGCTATGAGGGCCGATCCCTTCTGGCACCTCCCATACAAAATGATAAATTTTTGGAAAAACAACGAAAATCTGAAGAACATTTAAATTTGGTCGGTTTAAATTTATAAAATAGTGGGAATACTGATGTTTTTCTGGATGTTGCATAGTGTAGTACCAAGTCTCTTTTGTTACATGTTTTATGCAGGGAGAGGATACGCATGCGCTGCTGCTAACCTGATTTTGTTCTACAACTATGGGAATATCTCGAACATTTTTTAAGGGTTTTGGCGGTGGCTGAGGTGGTGGCGGTGTACGGGATTTGTTGGTGTTGTTGATATTTATAGGTGGCAGTGTGTTGTTGTTGTTGCAAATGTGATTATTGTGTTGTTGCTGATGTTGCTGTTGGATCTGACTGCTATTACAGGTGGCAGCGCTTGATTGGGTTGAACTAAATTGTTGCAATGAAGGACTAGACTCTTTACGTACAGTGCGGGCGGCCGAAGACGCTGATGATGACGAAGACGACGACGACGATGACGACGATTGTGACATACGAGCTCCTGCTGCTGACGATGTAGCGGCAGACATATTCGCGGAGGCGGCGGACGTTTGGGACATTCTACGCTGACCGGAAGCGCTACTTGCAGATGTTGATGACGTCGCTGCCGCCGATGAGGACGATGATTGAGCGCTCTTTGAACTGGTAGTCATGGCGGCGGAGGAATTTATGACGGGTCCCGGCGGACCCTGTATGACATGCACGGGCTGTGGGGGCGGTGACAGGGGGCAGTTGTTATCGAAACGACTTAACGAAGAGGCACGACTGTTATTCATTATCGGTGGCGGTGACAAAGGCATTTCCACTATAGGACTGGGCGAGCGGGTGGGTATAAAATCCGATTGACCACTGGAACGGAAAATGCCTTTGCGCACCGGCCACGGTGCCTGAGGGGTTGCGTCTTTAGACATGAATGAATAATTGTGGTACTCTTTGGTTTAAATCTTTTTAAAGCAATTTATTCTATCGTAATCTAAATAAAAACAACATAAAACAATTAAAAAGTGATATCGGCGTGCAACAACAAACACACGCAGTAATTTTCAAAGAAATACAAATTTAAAACAAATCATACGTCACACAATGTCCCGGACATTGATTGGCATACGGAGGCGATACTAAGAAATTGCGAGCGAGTGAGAGAGCGACCAAAGAAACACTTTTCAATGTCAACCTTAACGTAACAACCGTCGCGAACGTTTTTTCGATACACTGTCGCTTTCACAGTGCGAAAATGCCTTGCGAAATGTTAATTTTCAACTGAATAGCAAAAGCCTCAATAATTTTTCATTTGCCAGCTAATAATAAATAACATTTTGGATTCACTCTGTGATGCGAGCAAGATGCGAGCGAGATAGAGCGGACCGGCACGGCCTGTTGCCCCCAAACACCAGAAGTGTGCTGGTGGTGTCCACATTAAGGCACAAAAACACTTGGGACGCGCGTAGCAATTTCATAGAGAGCGTTGGCAGCAATCCCATAGTATAGCGGCGTCATCAGCGTAAAGTAGCGAAGCGCAAAGCAAGACCAAAATTGTTTGGGTGGCGGCAATGAGCATCATGATGATGATCACGATGATGCGAGTAAAATAGCATTAATTCTCAAGCAACAATAAGAAATACAGCAACAACACAATATTAAACTAATTTTCAAAACACAAGAACGTTTGTTAATAGATTTTCATTTTGGAAACATTCGAAACATTTTTAGATGGTGATGGTATGCAAAAAAAAGTAAAACAAAACAAAAAAATAAAATAAATTATTTTGATATTCTCGCTTAGTTTTATATTGGCACAGGCAGGGAGAGCGAGAGAAAGAGAGAGAGAGAGAGAGAGAGTGGACCACATTATGGTGCTAATTTTGAATATAACACAAATCCTTATGGTATTTAACGAAGTGTTGAGGCACTTCGACGGTTAGGTACTTTTGGCTACAGTCAATCGGAACTTTTAGTATACGAAATGAAAATTGCTTTACTCCAAAAACTTAAATAACTTAACCGCTGTGTAACCAATTTTTACTAACAAATTTACGTTTTAGTTGTGAAAACACATACTTTCAGAATAAAATAATTAACATTAGGGAATCCTAAATAGAGAATACTCTGCTGGTCATGAAGGCACCCCAAGTGTCTCAATCACACCAATCAATATGGAGTAGAATGCCCACCACCGAGCTAAATCGACGTCAGCACAGAAATTTCACCCCCTTTTCATAGATTTACTTCAATGGTAACAAAAAGTGGAGTAAGTGCCTCAAACTGAAGTGGGGCATCCCCGAAATAACTGCTAATTCTTATGTTAACTGAACTGTATCCGTATATTACCCCAAATTTTTCGAATACCCCGCTGTTTTCTCGTGACGACCCCCCTATTGTTGCTTTACTTAATGATAGCAAAAAAACAAGTAAGGGGCGTCCTGAAAAAAATCGGCGGGTGATGAGAGAAAATGGTGGTGATATTTGGATGCAGGAACTCATTTTACATTAGAATTAGCTGTTCTCTCATAACGTCCCCCTCAACCTTCAGATTCAGCTACTTACTTCATTATACCCTCACCCTATTGGTAGGAGGGTATATATCATTTGATACGTCCAAAAAGTGTAACACATAGAAGGAGTCATTTTAGACCCTACGTTGAACCAAATTCGATTCATGACTTTTTAAGTTGTTTCAGCCATGTCCGTCTGTCTGTCTGGTTGTCCGGCTGGTAAGCACGGCAAATTTCGAAAGACGCAACCAAATGTTTTGAAATTTTGCACGAGTAAATATTTCCCCAGCTACTTACGGTATTGTAAATGGGCTACATGGCACCGCCCCTTCTGGTACCTCCCGTACAAATACATCGTTCCGCCCACTTTAGAGATGGAGTAATAATATCAATAAATCCAACGCGATCGTACCCAAATTCATTATTTAGTAAAGCTATGGCAGGATACAGTTTTGGAGAAAAAAACAGGTCTAGGTCAAGTCTAGCCACGCCCCATCTGGTACTCCCATACCCATCTGGTAGAAATCGGTTAATATTATTAATATACCTAACGCGATCGTGCTCAAATTCTGTATTTTGTTAAACTATAACAGGATAAAGTTTTAAAGCAAAAAACTGAAAGTCTAGCCACGCCCCTTCTGGTACCTCCCATACAAATGTACCACTCCGCCTACTTTAGAAATCGAGTAATAATATCAATATACCAGAAGATTTTATGTTTTACTGAGGGTGAGGGTATATGTAAGTCGATTTTCCCGACTGAAATTTTCTTACTAGTTTTTTGTTGTCATTCAAGTAAATCCAGTAACGGGAGGCCGTCCCGAGAAAATGAGGGTGACGGGAAAAATGGGAAAGATTTTCGGATTTAGGAGGTAATTTTACATAAGGAGCAGCCGATTTCTCGTGACGCCCACCCACCCCTATCAGTTTCAGTTACTTACTATACTTTTTGTTACCAATCAAATAAATCGGAGAAAAGGGGGAAGCGTCCCGAAAAAGCAATACGCGATGGGGCAAAATGGGGTGATTATCGGATTCTGGAGTTCAATTTACTTGAGAATCAGGAATCTTTTTCCTGAGCGCGGGAACAACCTTTTACCTGTCATATAACAGGTCAACTGAAAAGTCCCCGACCTGACACATAGATGGCGGTACTAGAATTAAATCCATATGATTTTTAGTTAGCCCTAACCTTTAAAAGATGTGTGTACAAAATTTGACAGCTGTCAGATCATTAGTTTGGGAACTATAGCATTTTGAGTGAAGTAACTTTTGTTATTGTGAAAACAAATTGATAAAAAGGAATTTCGCGTGTTGATAAAATATTACTTTTTCAAGGGAACAAATACAGTTGAAGAAAAAACTTGGCTTGGTGACGAGTTTCCGGACACTGCCCCAGGAAAATAAACCATCAATGATTGGTATGCTAAGTTTAGACGTGGTAAAATAAGCACCGAAGACGGTGAACGCAGTGGAACGTTAAAAAACCCACAAAATGATTTTGAATGACCGTAAATTGAAATTGAGTGAAATAGCAGGCATCAACTGAACGTGTACACCATATCATTCACGATTATTTGGGTATGAGAATGCTCTGTGCAGAGTGGGTGCCGCGCGAGCTCACTTTTGACAAAAAACAACGAAGAGCTGATTATTCGCAGCAGTGTTTGGAGATGATCAAGCGTAATAAGCCCGAATTTTTGCGTCGATATGTGAAGTCCAATCGACAGTTATCCGAGTGGACAGCACACGATGAACCCGCTCTAAAGCGTGGAAAAACGCAACAGTCGGCTGGCAAGGTTAAGGCGTCTGTATTTGGGGATGCGCATGGAATAATTTCAGTGACTACCTTGAAAAGGGAAGCACACAATCAACAACGACTATTACATAGCGTTATTGGACCGTTTGAAGGAAGAAATCGCCGAAAAACGACCGCATTTGAAGAAAAAGAAAGTGCTGCTTAACCAAGACCATGTACCGTGTTACAAGTCAGTGAAAATGACGACAAAAATCCATAAATTGGGCTTCGATTTGCTGCGCATTCACCGTATTCTCCAGATCTGGCACCCATCGATTATTTTCTGTTCTCAGATCTCAAAAGAATGGTCACTGGGAAAAAATTTAGGAGTTGATCGCCAAGACTGAGGCCTATTTTGAAGCAAAGAACAAATCGTACTACAAAAATAGTATAGAAAAATTGGAGGGTCGCTATAAACAGAGTATCACCCTAGAAAGGAATTATGTTGAAAAATAAAGAATTTTGACAAAAAAAATGTGTTTTACTATTGTAGGCTGGGGACTTTTCAATTTCCCTGTTTCAAGATGCTGTCAAGTGTGTTTTGTAGAAAAATAAATCCCATATTAACGAATCTGATTGGATCTCATAGTATGACATTACGTAAATCCACTAAATTTTTATATGGCAAATCCTAGAGAACACCCAAGAAATGCTGCTTTCGACTGTACGATACAACAACTACTTTTAAATGTAAGGCCTAAGTTAGGTATCTATGCAAAGCTGACACAGACTATGCGAAATGACTTTGTGTGACTCTAAATCTAAGAGAGGCCTTAAAATTCTAACCTTTATGTTAGCAAACACGACTGCTACCATGATTACAATATAACAATCGTCAAGGACTGCGACATGTTACTGCGGTCTTTTCAAATATTAAGAAGCAGTCGACAACACTGCTATTGTTATTGTTTGTCTTTCATGACAATTTTAAGGATAACCAAAATTGTTAAACTTATACTAGTGATCATGTTAAACATAATAATTCACTTATTTTATAAATTACAAAATGACATGTGACATTATTCATAGTGTTACAATTTCTGTGGCGCTTCAATAAAACTAATGATTTATTATATTATTTCATGATCTTTGAGCTTTTGCCAATGATATATTACAGAGAAGCAGTGCGCAAATAGTGATATCATTGCAATGATATCCCAGGCCACCTTTTGACATTTCTAGCTGCATATTTAAGTAGAATTTTAATTGGGTAAAACATTTGGGGCTGCTGAAGTGTTAAGTGATTGATACAAATGTGTAATAGTGAAATCACTAGGTGGGCTATGTAACACAATCAGTTGCTAATAATGATGACTAAGACACTCTCTTGTAAAGTGATGTTATTTTGTAATATAAAAATATATTTCGTGGCAATTGGATTAATGCGTAGCAAAGTGAATATTGCAAAGTTTTTTATTGTAATAATTATAATTTCATTTTAAAATTAAATAAATTCGGCGAATAACTCGAGGAAAATATCTTATGAAAACAGCAATAAGAGACAAACATAAATATATGTATTTGAGAGCAACATACAGGGACAACCAAACGTTCGTTTACATTGTAATCGGTAGCTGCTTTGAGCTTCCACGACGGTACGGGACAGAGGTATTAGGTAAAGCAAGAGCAGTCATAGGAATTCAGTGTCACGGCGTCTTTCAGCGAAGCACAACGTGCGTTCTGCTTATGCGAGTACTATCGAAACAACAATTCTTCGACTTTTACGCTTATTACAATAATCGACATTAAAATGAAGCTCCATTGAATCAATTGTTTAGAAAATGAGTGCGCAGAAGAAGTTCGAGGTGACAGATTTAACAAAGAGTCAACCACGATCCGACCAACCTAGAACTTCAAAGAATTCCGATAACGTAGAGCGTGCAAGAGCGTCTGTTCGTGAACCACTTTTCGAAAGAAGTCTAGCGTCTTAAATATACGCATAACATCCTAAAATTGAATTTTTTACAAAGATTTACATTTACATCATTACAAAATTCAAATAGAACAAGAAATTAAAAAAAACAAGTGAAAGAGTTTCTGTCGGGCGGAATGGTACATTTGTATGGAAGGTATCAGAAGGGGCGTGGCTTCACTTCCAGGTTTTTCTCCAAAACTTTACCCTGCTATAGCTTTTCTAAATACAGAATCAGAGCGCGATCGCGTTGGTTATATTGATATTATTACTCGACTTCTAATGTGGGTGTAATGGTACATTTGTATGGGTGGTACCAGAAGGGGCGTGGCTACAATTTCTTTATCCTGCTATATCTTTACTAAATACAAAATTTGGGCACGATCGCGCTGGGTATTGGGTATTGATAGTATTACTCATTGATATTATTATTCAATCTCTAAAGTGGACGTAATGGTACATTTGTATGGGAGGTACGTGGCCATGTAGCCCATTTCCAATACCGTAAGTAGTTTTGGGAAAATATTAACCTGTGCAAAGGTTCAAAACAATTGGTTGCGTCTTTCGAAAGTTATCATTTGAATTTCTATTGATAAATTGTGAATTTCTGTGGACGAATTTTAAATTTCAAATGACGAGTTTTGAATTTCAAATGACAAATGAAATTCAATTCATAACTTTTGTTTTTTCCGATCGTGCTCATCTTAAAACTTATTCTCCACAAAGAGGACAGAAGCTTGCATAACTTTTAAATTACGGCTGTAATCGTTGAGAGTAGTTTTTGTCCGATCATTATAGTACTTAGCCTTCGCTTGGAGGATTAAAAGTTATTGTACCAAACTTCAGCTCGGTAGGGACAGACAGACGGACACCCCAGAGAGAAGGATAGGTAAGAGTAGTTTCTGCCCGATCTTGTTCATCTTAGAACTTTACCTTTGCTTAGAGAATAGAAGCTTGTATATCAAATTTTAGCAAGATAGCTCTTAAGTTATGGCTGTAATCGCGGAGAGAGATAGACGGATACTCCCAAAAAGAGAGAGCTAATATGGAAGATGGGAGAAGTAATTGCTCATTTTAGAACTTAACCTTCGCTTAGAGGCTAGAAGCTTCATACCAAATTTTAGCTCTGTAGGGCTTATAATACTTTTAACACGCCCCCTCCGCTCACTTACCGAATATAAATATTTTGTGTGCAAATTTGAACCTACAGTGTCGGCCAAGTACTATCTGTATACCAAATTTTATCCGTCTGGGGCTAAAACACAGTGCGACCACGCCCACTCGGCCCACTAATCGAAAATAATTATGTCGTCTGCAAAGTTGTAATTGTAGTGCCTCAAATTTTAACTCTGTAATTCAAATCAAAAGTTTAGCCACGCCCACTTCGCCCACTTATCAAAAATTAAAATTTTGTTCTTGTAGTCCTATTTGTGTTGCCGTGTACTATCTGGACATCACATTTTTTCTTTCTAGCTCTTAAAAAAAAGTAAAGCCACGCCCACTCCGCCCTTTCCGTCCACTGATCAAATATTAAAATTTCGTCTGCATATTCAGACATGTGTTGTCGAGTATAATTTGTGTATCAAATTTTACCACTCTAGGAGCGAAAAAAGTTTTGCCACACCCACTCCGCCTATAGGGTCAAAAATTAAAAAATATATATATGTAGCTTATGACAATATGCAGATAGTACACCAACTGTCTACTAAATTTGGTTGAAATCGTTTGGGCATTTCGAATGTGATTGAGACACAAACAGATAGTATTTCTCCAAAACTATTTACGGTATTGCAAATGGGGGCAACATGGCTACGCCCCTTCTGGTACGTCCCATTCAAATATATCATTCCGACCTACAATAGAAATCAAATAATAATATCAATACACCCACCGCGGTCGTGCCCAAATCCTATACTAAGTAAAGCTATATCAGAATAAAATTTCGGATGAAAAACTGGTAGTCTAGCCACGCCCCTTCTAGTATAAAGTGGGGCCACTCCGCCCAGTTTATAAATCGAGTAATAATATCAAAACAACCTACGCGATCTTGTCCAAATTCTTTATTTTGTAAAGCTATAATAGGATAAAGTTTTGGTAAAAAACTGGAGGCCTAGCCACGCCCCTTCTGGTACCTCTCATATTTCTCTGGTACCGCCCTCTTTAGAAATCGATTAATATTATTATAATACACCCAATGATATCGTGGCCAAACACTGTATTTAGCAAAGCTAAAGCAGGATAAAGTGTTGGATAAAAAATATGGAAGTCTAGCTAAGCTCCTTCTGGTACCTCCCATACAACATTACCGCTCCGCCCACTTTAGAAATCGCGTAATAATATCGATACACACAACGCGATCGTGGACAAATTCTGTATTTTGTAAAGTTATAACAAAATAAAGTTCTGAATACAAATACTGGTAGTCCAGCCACGCCCCTCTCATATTCATCTGGTACCGCCCTCTTAAGAAATCGATCATTATTATTAATACACCCAATTATATCGTGTCCAAATTTTGTATTTTTGAAGTTATAACAGGATAAAGTTTTGGAGAATAACTGGTTGCCTAGCCACGCCCCTTCTGGTACCTCCCATACAAATGTACCGCTCCGCCCACTTTAGAAATCGAGTATCGAGTATTCAAGACACCCAACGCGATCTTGTTTAAATTCTGTATTTAGCAAAGCTAAAGCAGGATAAAGTTTTGGAGAAAAAACTGGAGGTCTAGTCACGCCCCTTCTGGGACCACTCCGCCCGCATTATACAAAATACTACAACATTTTATATATTACTGAGGGTGAAGGTATATGTAAGTCGTTTTTCCCGACTGAAACTTTCTTACTTTACTTTTTTCGAAATATAGTTACAGTAAAAAATATATGTTTGTTTGCCACATAGCTTTTGAAACAATTCTTTAAGTAAATCTGCCTACCGCCAGTTCAAGTTCATCACAACATTTTGTTTCGCCTTGATTCTATTTACTGATAAACCCAGAGAAATCGATTTGATTAGCTGTATTAGTATCATTATTCCTCTCGTAGTCTAAAACAATTGTCGCATTTCATCTGTAGACAAACGAACAAAACGAACAGGTGTTTTCTTCTCCCTCTACAGCCCCCACGTTTCCGCCCCCTGCCCAGCCACCAAGAATTTAACGAATACCTGTCGAAAGCGAGACACATGCCAAAATAGATGCAGCAGAGAGGTAGTTAACAAACAAAACGCAAGACAATTAACATAAACATACGAGCAAGGGAGTGAGTAAGTGAGTGAGTGTATAATTTATACACTCGAAAACAATTCACAGTTAATACAAAAGCAATTAAAATAGATGGATTTTTTTTTTAATTCTATTGTTTTGTATCATCAAATTAAGCTCACATAGGTGCGAAAACGATAACTCATGTTTCGTTGGGGTTTATTTAAGGCGGGCGAGAAATTCTATCGCTTTTTCTTATGGCCTTAGACAACAGCTCAGCCAGTTAGCGTCGCGCGGTTTGTTAGACAGCAGCAACAATCAAAATAAACAAAAGCCAATGAAGAAAGTTTCGTTAAATTTAACAAATAATCGTTAACGAGTGATGTTGATGGTCTAACAAAACGTTAGGCAATGTTAATAAATTTGTGTTTTTTTATGAATTCTTTAAATTTTTGTGATATTTTTAAAGAATTATTTCAATTTTCGTTTATTTTTATTCTGATGATGATCTTTAACTCAATCAGAAGGTCGTTCGACATTGGTTTTATTTTAGACTAATGGTTTATTTTTTTTTCTTGTTTGTTTTTAGTTGACGACACCACCACCTTCCTTGTTCTTGTTTTTTGTTTTTGCTGTGTATGTGCTTATTTTCTTATATACTGCTTTTATAGTTTGTTCACTTTTTTGTTTTGATTTCAAAATCCACTCAACCTTAAGTTCAATATTAATTCATGGGCGATCACTCGATTGATTGTTTTTGGGAATTCAATTGATTGATATGTATGCAAATGCGTTTGGGGTTGTAGTAGTAGTAGTAGTAGATGATGCACGTATTGGCGTGTTTTGAGGAAGTGATTTGGTTACCAACACGAATTTGGTTTAGCAAATTATTTAGCTAGTAACTCTTTGGAATATATGTACTATAAACGAAAATATGTGGCGATTTGTTGTTGTTGTATATTCTTAATAATATATATATATTTGCGTGCTTTTTTGCTTGTTTTTTTCATTGGATTTTTATATTTTTCACTTCTTAACGAAATTTCGCGTATCTTCTATAGTTTTACGTATGAGCGATTTTAATTCTATCCGATCGTGCAGTTCGTTAAAGACTGAAAGCCTTAAGCGATATTTTGAATGAATTTTCAAAATATCAACGGTCACATTGAACGAGACACGATCAAAAACACACTCACACACACTATCATACTTATTTAACGAAACTTTTTAGCGCTCACATATATGCCTGTGAAATGAAGAGAGTGGCTTGGGTCTATCGCGTAAAAAGAGAACTTTTACAGATCATTAAGAGTTTTTATCTGACTTGTTGTTGTCAAAGTGTTCTAATTTGGCAATTTGTTTACATTTCATTATAAAGTCAGCGGTAAGTGACTATGACTGTCAGTCAGCCGCACAAGTGCGCACAGACTGGTGACGGGTGAGATTCATTGACCCCTCTGCCGTTTAATGGGAAATTTGCTAAAAATATATGAGTGGATGTGTGTTTTTTTTTATAGATTTCAGGTGCATCCCAAAACCCTTTGGAATGTTTCTAGATTTTAAATAGATTCTTACTCTGGTGTTGCAGAACACACGCGAGATAAAAGTCACATGCTAATGCTAAAAGAATAGGTTGGATAGGTGAAAATAACACATCGCAGGTGAAAAATAAAAATTACAGGTAAAATTTGTGCAATGTCAGAAAGAGGTGGCTGACAAACGTTTAAAGCATGTAGGAACGGATGAGTCTATTGTACTCGATTGTACACTAACCGCAAAAGAAATTATCATTACTAATGGGTGAGGTAAACCTCCGGGTGTCTTAGGATTCATCTATAAATAAAAATATTAAAAGTAAACTAGTTTCTACTTCTAAAGTTTTTTTTTTGTGAATTTTTGGAAATCACTAATTTTCTGAATATTGGGTAATTTGTATGGAAGGTACCAAATGCATGTAAACTATGACTGTGAACTCGGTCATTGGTATGGGTGTTACCAGAAGGGTTGAGGCAAAAGATTCAGCAGTATGGGAGGTACTAGTAGGCATTGGCCTATATAACTCAGATTTTTTTATCAATCAGACTTACAAAAATATTAACCTTGTGCAATTTGACTGAATTCAGTGATCTTACAAAAAAGATATGCATGTAAAACTAACCCTCTTAGTTCGGTCATTTGTATGGGAGTTACCAGAAGGGACAAAAGTTTCAGTTTTCTGATGATTTGGATACTATTACAAGATAACCAAACTGAGCAAATTCCATTAACCCCCAGTTTTCAGTTTAAAAGTAGTGTAAGAAATGTTAATTTCCAAAAAAAAATGGGTCAATTTGTATGGGAGGTGCCAAAAGTGGTCGGCTGATATGGTCCATATTTATTCCTGTGTCAGATTTCCAAAAAAAAGCGTTTTCCTTGGTCAGAATTCATCTGAATTCAGTGTATTTACAAATAGAGGTATTCCTATAGAAATATAAGGGTCAATTCGATCATTTTATATGGGAGGTACTATGTAGAAGGGGTGTGGCAAATGTTTTTGTTTTTTAAGGATTTGTCTATTGTTGGAAAATATTTAAACTGACCAAAGTTAAATATCCTTGAGTTGTCCTAATAAAAGTTATGGTAGAATTATAAATTTTCCAAAAATAGGTCATTATACCCTCACCCTACGGGTAGGAGGGTATTTATCATTTGATACGACTCAAAAGTGTAACACATAAATGGAGTCACCAAATTCGATACAAGTTATGATATCAATACAACCAACGCGATCGTGCCCAAATTCAGTATTTAGTACAGCTATAATGGAATTAAGTTTTAGAGAAAAAACTAGTAATCTAGCCACGCCCCTTTTGGTAACTTCCATACAAATGTACCACTCCGTCCACTTTAAAGATGGAGTAATAATATCAATACACCCAACTGTACTGTATTTAGTACAGCTATAGCAGGATAAAGTTTTTGCTGAAAAAAAGGAAGTCTAGCCACGCCCCATCTGGTAAAACCCATACCCATCTGGGACCGCCCACTTTTTAAATCGATTAATAATATGAATACAACCAATGGGATCATACCCAAATTCTGTATTTAGTAAAGCTAAAGCAGGATACAGTTTTGGAGAACAAATCCGAAAGTATAGCCACGCCCCTTCTGGTAACTCCCAATACCCATCTGATAAGGCGCACTTTATAAATCGATTAATAATACCAATACACCCGACGCGATCGTGTCCAAATTCTGTATTTAGTAAAGCTACAGCAGGATAAAGTTTTGGCAGAAAAAAAGGAAGTCTAGCCACGCCCCATCTGGTAAATCCCATACCCATCTCGCACCGCCCACTTTATAAATATAATTAATATTATTAATACTCTTAATGGGATTGCTCCCAAATTCTGTATTTTTGAAAGCTAAACCAGTATAAAGTTTTGGAGAACAAATCTGAAAGGCCACTTTAAAAATCGAGTAATAACATTAATACACCCAACACGATCGTGCCCAAATTCTGTATTTAGTACAGACGAGCATTATTAAGTTTTGGAGAAAATATTTGAAAGTCTAGCCACGACCCATCTCGTAACTCCCATACCCATCTAGTACCGCCCACTTTATAAATCGATTAATATTATTAATGCACCCAACACGATCGTTCATAAGTGTATTTAGTAAATCTGAAGCAGGATTAAGTTTTGGAGAAAAAATGTGGAAGCCTAGCCATGCCTTTTCTGGTACCTCCCATACAAATGCAGCATTCCACCCTCTTTAGAAACCGAGTAGTAATATCAATACACTCAAAATGCTCGTGCCCTAAATTATGTATTTTGTTAAAATATAACAGGGTAAGGTTTTGGAGAACAAATTGGAAGTATAGCCACGCTCCTTATGGTACCTTCCATACAAATGCACCATTCCGCCCATTTTAGAGATGGAGTAATAATATCGATACACACAACGCCATAGTGAACAAATTCTGTATTTCGTAAAGCTGTAACAGGATAAAGTTTTGGAGAAAGAACTAGAAGTCTATCCACGCCCCTTCTGGTATCTCTCATACTCATCTGGTACCGCCCACTTAAGAAATCGATTAATATTATTAATACACCCAATGATATCGGGGACTGGTCGAGGCATAGTCGTTAGAACACGCGACTACCATGCGGGAGATCACAGGTTCAACTCCTGGCTCCACTCATATTAAAAAAAAGAAAAATTTTCTTTCATTGTCGTCACCCCTCGAATGTTGTCGACAGCAACTTCGCAGTATTAGTGTCGAGTCAATTGGCATGTCTAGTAAGAGCTTCTCAAACACTGACGTTCGCATTCGTCGATAAACAAGTAGGTGCCGTTAGTTGTGAATCTAAAAATAGAAAGCGTGTCAATTCACAACAACGCGAGAATCTATTCCATACCCCATTCATGGGGTGTAAAGGGAAATTAATTTTTTTTTAAGATATCGTGACCAAATTCCTTGTTTAGAAAAGCTAAAGCAGGATAGAGTTTTGGAGAAAAAATACGGAAGTCTAGCAACGCCCCTTCTGGTACCTCCCAGACAAATGTAAAATTCCCCTCTCTTAAGAGGTGGAGTAATAATATCAATACAACCAACGCGAAATCAGAATATAGTTTTGGAGAAAAAAACTGGAAGCCACGCTTCTTCCTGTTACCACCAATACAAATGTACAACTACGCCCATTTTAGAAATCGAGTAATAATATCAATAGGGTGAGGGTATATGTATGTCGGGTCTTCCGACTGAAACTTTCTTACTAATGTTGAATGGCAGGCCAATATGATCCATATTTATTTCTGAGTCATCGTACGCAACATGTAACAGAATTCAGTTTACTTACAAATATAAAAACTATAAGGGTCAAGTTGATCATTTGTATGATAGGTACCTAAAGGGGTGTCTTTTGTTGTAACGTTATCAGACTGACCAAATTTAAATGTCCTCCAGATGTCCTTTTGTAAGTTATTAGAGATATTTAATTTTTGAAAAATAGGTCATTTTGTATTGGAGTTACCAGAAGGGGTGTGGCCATTCTGCCTATATGCAATACCTTTTTCATTTTGGGAAATATTAATACTAAATACATTTTCATAAGGTTCAGTTTAGGTTTACTCTCAGACGAACGGACATGGCTCAATCGTCTTAAAAAGTCCTAAAACGAATTTGTTCTTAAGATACACGGGGTCTAACTCGTCTCCTTTAATGTGGTACACTTTTTCTCATATTAAATGATATACACTAGATAGGGTCGAAAAAATATGTTTATGTTCTAACCACTATTCCAGAGCTGGTCCCACAAAAGATCTATGTCTCTATAAAAAATCACCCCTTACATTAAATGTCAAGACTATTTCATAAAAATCGCTTGAGTCGTTAAGAATTGATTGAGGCACTAACATAATTCTTTAATAGGTGTTATTTAAAAAAAATTATGTTTTAAAATTTTAAATCAATATTCTCTGTTAATATGTAAATCAGAAATCAGACTAAATTTTAATGGAAATTTTTATGTTTTTTTTTACAGAATAAATAATATTCAGTCTCGACCACAACTAAACTCGTCGGCACAGGTATGTCATAATTATAATAAAACATATTATTTCAATTCGTAAAAAAAGTATTTGAAAAACTTCTCTCTCAGTTAAATTTATATAAGGATTTTTGCCAAATATGTTTCAACAATTTGGTAAGTTTGCACAAACTATTTGTTTGTCCAACTTATCCACAAGTGTATGTCATTTCTCTCTGCTTTGGTTGTCATTTAGATATATTTATCTCTTATTTAAATTTGTTTTGTGATGCTAAACACACATATGTAGCTACATATGCAGACCCTCCTTTCTTACTATTACCGTGCTCTCTTTTCTTCTCTCTCACTGTCTGACTCTTAAGCGATCTTTGACTTATATTCATAAAGTGTACTGCTATATAATAATGTATGCTGTATAATAAATACAATAACATTTATGTATGGCCATTGTCCAATTAGGTATGCGATGATATACACTTGACGAACGATGCGCTCGCTCGCTTTAGACACGGGCAGATTCTTTATTTATGTTCGACATGATTAGTGAATAATTTTGTGATTTGAAATGCGTAATAGACAATAATTAAGACATTTGAAGATTTTTAGATTTATTATAGAGCATATGAGTATTCTTATGCTCTAAGCATCATTTGTGAAGAAGAGAGAGAGGGAGTAAATTGACGTTGTATATTTTTATTGTCGCCCAACATGTGTTGGACTTAGGAACTGATAACATTATTGTGTGAGGTCATTTGTTTTTGAGCGATTTATGCATTTCACCATAAAGTGTGAAACTTGATTAATTTTAAGAATTATGTGTGAACACATAGGAGGTTGTGTGATTTTTTGGCTAATTGATGTGATTCGGTTATTTGGAATTAAAGGAGGATGTTCTGTATGCGAATTTATAGTACGCAAGTATTGTGCAAGATTTAGCATTTTTGAGCTACATTAAACTTTTCTGTAAAATCATGACATCTTTACAAAAAGGATAATCTTAGCAAATCATAATTTTACTAGACTACACATACTGGGATAGAGAGCATTTTCAGAAAAAGATTCAACGAAACGACCCTTACATGTAGGGATGAGAGTGTATACCATCACAGTACAACACATGATTTTGGGACTCAATTCTGAGAATTGCACGTGAAAGTGGCCCCAAAAAGAAGAAGTTTTGCATCATTCGTCTTGTCAAGTTACATGCCATAATAATTTAATATCGATTTGAAGTTAGTACGTATCGTAAAGGGGAATTTGTCAGAGGGTATATATGTTCAGGAAAAATGTTAGGAGGCAAATACTAGTAGGGATCGGTCACACATTTTACCCCTATATGAGGCAGCAGAAGATTTCATAAAAAAATTATAATATTAAAAAAAAAATTTAATGGGGACCACCTTCAGTGTTGTAGATGAAGGGTAGATATCGCACTTGTCCGACAAATGAGTGACTAACTGTCCTTTGGGACAGTTAAAGATGAGGGATCAAATTTTATGAAAAATTGTTTTTTTTATGGGAGACCCTTAGGGGGTGGAGATGGGAGGAAAAATCAGTGAGAAAGTTTCAGTCGGGAAACCAGACTTACATATACCCTGACCCTCAATAAAACATAACACTTTCTAGTATATTGATATTATTACTCGATTGATAAAGTAGGCGGAGTGGTACATTTGTATGGGAGGTACCAGAAAAGGCGTGACTAGCCTTCCAATTATTTCTCCATAACTTTATTCTGCTTTAGCTTTACTAAATACAGAATTTGGGTACGATCGCGTTGGATGTGTTGATATTATTATTCGATTTCTAAAGTGGGCGGAATAATGTATTTGTATGGGAGGTACCAGAAGGGGTGTGGCTAGACTTCTAATATTTTTTCCAAAACTTTATCTTGCTTTAGCTTTACTAAATACAGAATATGGGTCGCGTTGGATGTGTTGATATTATTACTCCACCTCTTAAGTTGCCGGAAGGGTACATTTGTATGGGAGGTACCAGACGGGGCGTGGCTAGACTTCCAATATTTTTTCCAAAACTTTATCTTGCTTTTGCTTTACAAAATACAGAATTTGGGCACGATCGCGTTTGGTGTATTACTAATATTAATCGATTTCAAAAATGGGCGGTTCCAGATGGGTATGGGAGGTACCAGAAGGGGCGTGGCTAGACTTCCAAATTTTTCCAAAACTTTATTCTGCTTTAGCTTTACTAAATACAGAATTTGGGTACGATCCCGCTGGGTGTATTGATATTTTTACTCGATTTCTAAAGTGGGCGATATGATGTATTTGTATGGGGGGTACCAAAAGGGGCGGGGCCATGTAGCCCATTTGCAATACCGTAAGTAATTTTGGGAAAATATATTAACTCGAGGGAAATTTCAAAACATTTGATTGTTTCTTTCGAAAGTTATCGTGCTTACCAGCTGGACAGCCAGACAGACGGACATGGCTCAAACGACTTAAAAAGTCATGAATCGAATTTGGTTCAAAGAAACCTAGGGTCTTAAGTTGCTCTTTTTATGTGTAACACCCCCCTGGAACGGCTCCGTAGTTGTTGTGGGGCTTGTTGTGGATTTTTTACCTTTCCCCACCAGCTTTAACCACCACGCTCAGCTATTTGCCCCACCACCCTACTACACTAACCCTATTTCATATAAAAGTTTGAAATAGTTAAATCTTCTCCTTAATAACCGGGGACTCGATTTGTTTTGTGGACACATGGTTTCTTGGGCTAATTTTCTTGGAGTTCATCGTAGATTAAGATTTTGTCAATCACTTGGTGAATTTAGGTTTACTCCATACAAATTGACCCACTCTAAGGTACCTACTTATCTTTGTTGTACGTTCTCTGAATTCGGTCAGATGTTGTACAATCTAAACGTTTATTGGGCCACAATGTGCTTCCCCTACTGGTACCGCCTATATAAATACGCCAATTTCCCGAAAATTAAAATTTTTCCAATAATTTCTAAATGCGTCTCTTTAGGAAGTTTACCTCACTTATACGGCTACCCCAAATTAAAGGAAAATAGTCCTAAGATATACACTGAGACTTTATCCTTACTGATTAGGTAATACTGCATAATACACTTTTGGTACCCTAACACAATATGACCACATGTCCAGAGATATACCCCCCTTATTACGTACGTCGTAGTCACGTCGAATCTTAGTCGTTTTTCAAATATGGCATCGCTGATGTCATTTGTGTGAGCGAAATATGACTTATGCTTGCTCCTATCATGTTCTTCTTCATCAGATGATGGAAAATTCTCATCATTAAACATTTCTGTTACTTATTACCAATTTTTTTCAAATAAAAAAAAACATCGAATGTTGTCGAAAGTCGACTACTACCTTATAGGGGGGATTATAATAAACTTTTTACATTTGTTGGCGAATTCATTAATACTTTCGACACTGTAACCAACAGTTTTAATATGTGTCTGTAAATGTCTGCCCGATAGTTCTAACTCCAGCCGTTTACTATCCAAGTGGAGGAAGGGAAAAATACTTAAAAATTGGTTAATTTTATTAACTCAAAGTTGAATAATTTTAAAAGGACAACATGGGGTGAGAGCATCTATCAGTTTATCAGCTAACTACGGACCTCTCCAACAGACTATTGTATGTACACATAATTTCGATTGACTCAAACTTTCCTTCTTTACTCTTTGACACCAATCACCCCAATCTTTATGACATCACTTAACAATTTATGTTAACAACATTTGCGAAAAAATTCCGCAGACATTATGGATTTCACAGACACACACACACACAGTCACACATATAACGCAATAAGTACAACCATCTAAACCAGACAATTTTCACATGTCTAACACTGATAAAAGTTTTATTATTCACGGCACTCACTCATAGAATAGAATAGATATATTACCTTAATTTTATCCAATGTAGATTTGTGTCGCGTACGTTTCACAAAACACCGAATCGATGGACATTCAATGACAATTGACGGGCGGCACTTAACTGTTATTGTACTTGTACGGCCCAGCAGCAATAATTTCGTGGTAAACATTATGGTCACGAAGAACTTTCATAAGTTCAGTGTGATAATAAAAAGGACCAACACACTTGAATATACAATGACGACAAATGCCAACGCACCAAAGGATAACAACCGATGAACAGCAACGATAGCTTAGCAACCGAGCGACATAGTTGTTATATTGCCAAAGAAAAACTTGAGGAGCACAATGTTGTCCATTCTTCTGCTCTTTCAAGGCGTTGAAAGAGAGAGATGGTCGAGAGTTGTGCTACAGAGTTAAGGTCTAGAGTTATGGTAGAGAGTTATTGCGAATTCCTTGAGAGGCAAGGAAAATCAATATGTTGTCATGATTTTTGTTTAAGTTAAACGCTGTTGTTGTTCTTTTTTGTATCCTTTCTAACTTTCTTTAACGCAAGTTTAGCACACAACTAATTCGTATGTTCACTGTTCGTTGTTGGCGTTTGTTACTCTTTCAAGGATTTTTATAATGTGTATATAATTTACGGCTGGTATTTCTTTGCAAGCGAAATATCCTTTTTGTGTCGTCCAACGTACAGACTGTAATAATTTATGGCTCTTGCATGGGCTTGTCAACGTTTTTGTTATAGAAAGTGAAAGCTGAACCTGCGACCAACTGGCTGACTGACTGACTATAACTCCCCAATACCCTTTGGCCCGATTGCGTGTTGGCTGTTGAGGTCGCGCACTCTTTAGCCAGGATGGCTAGTTTGTTATGAACTCGTAGCCAGTGTGTTAACGACTGGTCGCCGTCGCCGCAGGGCGTTGCGTGTTCCAGCGAGATTTTTGTGATTCAACTCAACAGTATAATGCCGACAGCTCATGAAATCCACTCACACATAGGTCGCGACTATTGTGGATACACACATACACACCCTTTGGGTATTTGGTTGTACGATAACGAATTTATAATACTATAAGAATGAACTGCGTCACTGTGGCACTGGGAGTATTGCATACTTTTGGCGTTATATGGTGGCTATTAGGCGGTGGGTCAGGGATAAGGGACTTTTTGTTGCTTTCCCTCGCTGTTAGACGGTGGGTGGGAAATCCCATTTTGCCCTCCGATTTAATGGGTTAACAAAGAAACATAAAATTAAACACTAAACAAATTATCAGCAGGGGACATTATAGGAATTATATTCACTACAACAAGTTTTATGATATAAATTTGAAGTATTTTTTTTAAATACAAATTTAAGTGTCATGCAATATTGAGCTTAAGTTTCAAAGTAGAACTTTTGTTCGATACGAACTTAAATTTGTTGTTGTGTTAAGTTGGTAAGCGAAATCTACAGCAATGATTCATTAAATATATTACGAAAATATTTTAAATGTCTATAAAATTTCATTAATTTTCAAAAAAAATTTACAATTTTGGAAAAAAAAATTATCTGAAATTTTGCAAAAAGATTTTTTTTGTTTTTCAAAACTCGTTAAATGATATTCAAAAATTCCATTTGAAATTAAAAAAATTTTAGCAGAAATTCAAATTTTCTATCAATTCAAATACTCAATTAAAATTTAAAACTCGACAATTGAAATTGAATTGATATTCAAAAACCATCAATTGAAATTTAAAAGTCGTCAATTGAAATACAAAACTGCTTATATTGAAATTCAAAACTCGTCAATTGAAATTGAAAATACAGCAGTTGAAAGATTTTTGATTATTTTTGAATTTCAATTGACGAATTTTGTATTTCAATTGAAGAGTTTAGAATTTTAATTGATGAGCTCTTAATATCAATTGATGTGTTTTGAATTCCAGTTGACGAGTTTTGAATTTCAATATAAACAAATGTGATGTAAATTAAAAAAATAAAGACTAAAAAAGAAAAAAAATTGCTATTTTTTTTAATTTTAAATTGAAAATTTGAATTTGAATAAACATTTTTCCAATGAATTTTTGGAATATCAATTGACGAGTTTTGAATTTCAAATGGAATTTTTAAAAATCAAATAAATTTTTTGAATTTCATTTGATTTTCTTCGAATTTCAATTTCAAATGGTGTAGAGTGGCGCAATTTGTATGGAGTAAAATAAAAATATCCAATGGGTTATCTAAATCGTAATATACGATGAATTCTAAGAATATTTTCCCTAGAAACCATGGGTCTAAAATCATAATCTAGCCTCCGGTTTTTAACGAGAAGATTTAAAGATTTCAAACTTTTATATGAAATACGAAAAGTTTTTCATTAAAAATCGGGGGCTTGATTTCGATTTTTGACTCATGGTATCTTGGGCAAATTGTTTTAGAACTCATTGTAAATTACGATTTTAATAATCGTAAAGTAAAACCGTATTGTAAAGCATTACAAGAGACGAGTTAGATCCCAAGTATCTTAAGACCAAATTCCTTTCCGGAGTTTTAAGTCGATCGAGTTATGTCCTTCTGTCTGGCTGGCAGGACTGCTGGTGGGCAGGATAACTCAAGTAAACATTCACTGATAGTCATAAAAATGTATCAATATTTATAAAATCCAAAATTTAGTTATGGGGATGTAAAAAGGTTGTATAGTAGAGTGTATACGAGAGTTGGACAATTTGTGATCCATGAATCCTTGGATCATAAATCAAAATAGAGCCACTAGAGGGTTCAATTGTATGACCGACCCCTAATTTTGCAACCTCAACAGTTTCTTAGATCATAAATTTTTTTTATTTTTATAATTTTTTTTATAAAATCAGCTCCTGCTGCTTCAATGGTACCTCCTAGAGGCGGAAAAGATATGGCCGACCCCACTTGCATTTCCCTCCTAACATATTTACCGAACATACCTACCCCCTATATTCACCTCCTAAGGGGGGAGTGGGGAGGTATACTTTACTCCATCTCTAAAGTGGGCGGAATGGTACATTTATATGGGAGGTACCAGAAGGGGCGTGGCTAGACTTCCAATTTTTTCTCCAAAACTTTATCCTGTTATAGTTTTACTAAATATAGAATTTGGGAACTATCGAGTTGGATGTATTGATATTACTACTCGATTTCTAAAGTGTGCGGAATTGTATGGGAGGTACCAGAAGGGGCGTGGTCATGTAGCCCATATTCAATACCGTACGTAGTTTTGAGGAAATATTAACTTGTCCAAAGTTTCAAAACATTTGGTTTCGTCTTTGGAAAGTTATCGTGCGTTCCAGCCGGACAGCCAAACAGACAGATAGAGAGACGGACATGGCTCAAACGACTTAAAAAGTCATGAATCGAATTTGGTTCAAAGAAACTTAGAGTCTAAAGTGACTCGTTCTATGTGTTACACTTTTGGGTCGTATCAAAGGATATACACTCTCCTAACCGTAGAGTGAGGGTACAACAAGTTTAATTTATTGTAGCAAAAAGTACTCTAATGTATCAACTAGTACAACTAATAACAACAAAAAGTAATTTAATTGTACCAAAATGTACGTTAATTGTACCAAAATGTACAATTAATGGTACCGTATAGTACAATTTATGGTACCAAAAAGTACAATTTATGGCAACAAAAAAGTACAATTTATGGCAACAAAAATTAAAACTTGTGGTACCAACCAGTTTCTGGTAATAAAAAGTACAATTTATTGTATCAAAAAGTACAATTTGTTATACCAAAAAGTACAATTAATTATACCCAAAAGTACTTAAAACTTAATTTCCCTTTACACCCCATGAATGAGGTATGGGATAGCTTCTCGCGTTGTTGTGAATTAACACACTTTCTATTTTTAGATTCACAACTAACGGCACCTACATGTTTATCGACGAATGCAAACGTCACTGTTTGAGAAGCTCTTACTAGACACGCCGATTGACTCGACACTAATACTGCGAAGTTGCTGTCGACAACATTCGAGGGGAGCCGACAATGAAAGAAAAATGTATTTATTATTTTGTTTCTTTTAAGATGACTGGAGCCAGGAGTTGAACCTGTGATCTCCCGCATGGTATTCGGTCGCGTGTTAAAACCACTATACCACGGCCGGTCCCACCTAAAAGTACTACAATGTACAATTTATGGTACCAAATGTGAAATTTATGGTACTAAAAAGTATAATTTATTGTACCAAAAAGTTAAATTTATTGTACCAAAAAGTACAATTTATTATTCCAAAAAATAATATTTATTATACCACAATGTAGAATTTTACCAAAAAGTACAATTTATTTTATCAAAAAGTACAATTTATTATACCAAAAAGTGAAATTTATTATACCAAAAAGTGGAATTTATAGAACCAAAACGTACAGTTAATTATACTAAATGTACAATTTATGGTACCAAAAAGTACAATTTATTGTACCAAAAAGTGCAATATATTATACCAAAAAGTGGAATTTATTATACCAAAAAGTGGAATTTATGGTACCAAAAAGTACAATTAATTATGCTAAATGTACAATTTACTGTACCAAAAAGTATTATTTGTTATACCAAAAAGTGAAATTTATTATACGATAAAATGTACAATTTTTGGTACCAAAAAGTACAATTTATTGTACCAAAAAGTGCATGGTATGGTACCCATTCAATATCTATAAGTTTGCTGCAGACACAAAAGCGATATTCCGTATGGTATATAGAGATATAACTGTGTAAAAATATATACAAAAAGAGCTCAAAATACACCGTGACCAAAAAAACTCGTATGACCATTGAATTATTAATGCAGCCAACTTAATAAAACGAATGATCCAGAAGTTCTTATTTTTGGGCTTACTTTCACATGCAATTTTCAAAATTGAGTCCCGAAACCATGTATTGTTTTGATTATTTCATACTTCTTACTAACTGGACCGGCCGTGGCATAGTGGTTAGAACACGCGGCTACCATGCGGGAGATCGCAGGTTCAAACCTGGCTCCAGTCATCTTAAAAAAAAATTGTTCTTTCATTGTCGGCTCCCCTCAGCAACTTCGCAGTATTAAGTGTCGAGTCAATCGGCGTGTCTAGTAGGAGCTTCTCAAACAGTGACGTTCGCATTCGTCGATAAACAAGTAGGTGCCGTTAGTTTTGAATCTAAAAATAGAAAGCGTGTTAATTCACAACAACGCGAGAAGCTATCCCATACCTCATTCATGGGGTGCAAAGGGAAATTAAGTTTTTTACTAAAAGTTGCTGTCGACAACATCAAATGAGGCCGCTGATGACAGAAAATGTAGATGACTGGAGACCAGAAGCGTTCCATGGACCTCCCGCATGATAGTCAAGTGTATTAAACAGACCAGCCCCATTTCTAATTCATAGTTGGTCATACTAACGCCAACAACGTATTTAAACTGTATTACTAAATGTAATATTAACTAAATCATCATTTAGTTATGTTTGATTGCACGATTTTTATATGGCTTCTATGGTAATTGTGCAAAGTAGTAAAAGCTGCAGCTTATCTTACTCGATGAGAGTATGATGAGTATATGACTCTTTGCAAAAAGAGAGGAGCAATTCCCCATCCTTTTGTATGGTTCGTATAGAAAAATTCCCCTTTACATCCATTGATAACTTTAGGCATTCAGTGAATTGCGCATTCACCAACAACGATAGTAAAAAATGTGCGTCAAAATGACGTCAATAAAGGAAATAATTTTTACTACATAGTTGGAAATTACACATGTCACCACCACATACAACATGACACATAAGAATAGAAGATACATATTATTAGAGATGTTTTTCCAAGTGGGGGACAAACTAAGACTTTTGTATAGGAATTTTTAAATATTGTATGTAAAATATTCAAATATTTTTTCAGTTACTTGGGTTTTAGTTCCCAATAACTCAACAGACCTTTTTCGCCCTTATCGCATAATCCAGTAAACATAAATTTCTATTGAAATTTTTTTTCTTTCATACTTACATGTATAACAGCGGCATTTTCCTCTGTTTTCACACCATCCATTTCCATGCGATTTCGAGACGCTGCTGCTGCTTTCGCCTGCTGATAGTCAATATCACCTGTCTGTAGACGTTTGCTTTCGGCCAAATTACTGGTGGCCTGTTCCGAACTAAAGCCATCGGTTATCACTTTTGTTTTTGATTCGGTCTTGGTGCGTTTCTCCTCAAATTTTACAGTGTCGACAAGACAGCCCTTGGAGCCACTTAAACCATTGGTTTGCATTTGATTGGAGGCCTTGACCAGGTCCATATTTAAATTCATATCATTTTCGTCATTGTCATCGGGAAATGTGATGTGAGGTTCGGTGTTGCCGTCCACAATATTTTCCAATGAGGAGCGTAATCTGTATATATGGAGTAAAGGGAACAAATTCAACATTTAGTTAGTAGTTCATCAATTGAGTCTCCTAAATGTTAGTATATGCTTTCTATCGTACTTACTTTTTCTTAAGTTTATTTATGGCATCAGAACTGTTGAGGGCATTTAAATTACTGAGATCGTTAATGGAGGGTGGCTGATGATGACTGAGTGTTCCCGTTGAACCTGTTAGGGAAGCAGGGGTGGTTGCATTGCGGCCCAGGGCCAAATCACTGATTTCTGACATGGAATTCTTAAATTCGCTCATATCGCGTTTTAGTGCTGCCGTTTTCATTTCAGTTGATGTGGACGATGAGGACGACGATGATGATGTGATGTGATGCAGACGTGATTTCTTTTCAACGCGTGTGGTTGTACTGCTTGTATTGCTATTAACGACCTGTAAAGGAAGCCAAAAGAGAGATGTAGAATTATAATAAGTGTTAGAGATATCAATGTGTGTGTGTGTGGGTAAAGGTAACATCAAGTATCCTGTTGAAGGTTGAGTAGAGGAGTAATTAGCGACAATTTACATCATAAACTAACAACATTAGTTTATTGATTTGTTTAGGTGAAGTTGGGTAATCATTGTTAGTGGTAGTTACTACCTGTGTTGCGTATGTTCATTAGTAAAAATGCATAGGAAATGGTGTCAAATCCCTACTTCGTTCTCAAGAGCCTTCCCCAAAAAGTCATGGTACGACCAAGAGTGTAGCAACGCTACTGCAGAGAAAGACGCTGCATGTCTGACAACATTGCAGACAGCAGCAACGCGTCTTGTGCAGGAGAGGCACCGAGAGAAAAGGAGTGAAAAGAATCGCCTGTTCCGCGGTAAGAATAGAGTCAGGGTTGCGCAGAAGAGGTACCGGGAGAAAAGGAGATAAAAGAATTGCCTGTTCCGCCGTAAAAATAGAAGAATAGAAAGGCGCCAGTGTGAGGAGATCGAAATTGGGAGGAGTAGACACGAAGTTCGCAAATTCAACCAAAGAGTGTAACACTTAACCGAAGGCTTCGGCATAACTATTTTCTCCTATAAAGACAAACAAGGAAATCTAGTGACAAATACGGAAAGTGTACTAAAGTATGGAAAGACCATTTGGCGATAGTGGTTTAAGACGAAGATGCACTAAAACCTATCATTGAATTTGGTGCCAAATGTAAACCACCTTGCCAAAATGAGATTGAGAATGCAATATCCCGGCTGAAGAATAACAAAGCTGTAGGAGCTTATGGCTGCCGGAATAACTGTGAAAGCCGCAGACGACGATTTGTTAAGGAGCATGCTCCGTCTTGTTAATACTATTTGGCTTGAAGAACGCATGTTCGACGATTGGAATCTCAGCGTCTTATGTCCTGTGCCTAAGAAAGGAGACAAAACTATATGCCTACAAAATTCTTCCGAGCGTACTTAAAAAAAACTTAATTTCCCTTTACACCCCCACGATTTCTATTTTAAATTCACAACAAACGGCACCTACTTGTTTATCGACGAATGCAAACGTCGCTGTTTGCGAAGCTTTTTACTAGACATACCGATTGACTCGACCTACAGTGAAAGAAAAATGTAGATGACTGGAGCCGGGAATCGAACCACGGACCTCCCGCATGGTAGTCGCGTGTTCTAACCATTATACCACGATCGGTCCCACGAGCATCCTATGTAACCGAATAAAAACTAAAGTCAGCTAAATAATTGACACTATCAATGGGGGATTAATCGTTATTCACTTGGAAATAACCAGAAGCCCTCCTTGGAGGTCCCCAAGCAGCTTCCAATGTCTGAGAGATCACGTATTCCCCGGACAATGCCTTCGAACATCCGTTCAGTGGTGGCAAATGTGAGATGGCGCAATGTTGAGTAACCTACACGGCATGCTACCACCGATGCGTCTTAGAAAGTAGGTAACAGAAGTTACTGATGCTCAACGCAATGGCTCTTTTAAAGGCTTTGGCAGCACCAAGAAACTAGGATCGGGAGGGGTGGCCTAATAAGACACTATCTTTAAGTAAAATACAATGTATTATGAAAACGCGTAGAAAAGAAAAAAACGATAACCCCTACAAATGTTAAAGACCTCCGCAAACTTTATAAGAACCATGATTTACGGATATGCACCTGGAATGTCGGAACTCTCTACAGATATGGTGCCTCTATCCAACTGGCGGATGTCCACGACAAATACAAGGTTGACATTACCGCAGTACAGGAATTGTAGGGGATGAAAGGGACAATGATACATGCGACGAAAGACCTGTGACATTACATTACAGCTAACGTTACGAAAGGCACGAATTTGGATGTGGATTCATAGTCGGCAAGATACTTCGACATCTGAGCTCGCGGTTTAACCCTGTTGTAAGTGACCGAATAGCCCCTATTCGCATCAGTCTGCACAACAACACATCCGTTAACGGATTCAGACTGGATAGCTGCATGTCGGCAAGAAACATGGTAGTGAGTAAAACCAGATCCCTCAGATCACCAACTAGTTGCAGTCAAGGTACGCACGCGATTAAGTAGTGCTAAAAACTTACGCTGCATACCACGGATATAGCCAATGCCTACTTCAACCAACTCTCACAATTATATCATACCAGCCCCTCTAATTTTGATGTTCTCGACACCCAGTGGCAGCATATTGCGAATCCTATGACCACTGCCACAATGGCGTACTGAGATGTGAAAAACCACACTCAGACAAGCCCTGATACGATGAGAAATGTCGCGAAATGACTGAAGAAAAGGATGCTGCTTACAGGGCAAAACTGCAGCTAATGGCAACGCATGCAATGACGGAGAGATATAATGAGAAGAGGAGGGATATGAATATGGAAGAAAGAAGAGAGCCTGGATATCGAATAAAACGTGGATAGAGGTGAACCCCGAAAGTTATACCAAAGGGTAAAAATCTACTTTTTGGTCCAGGAATCCTCACCTGTAAGGGCAGAGACGGAAATCTGATCACGAACATTTCAAAGTGTGCTGCACATATGGAGGGAACACTTTCGGTCTCTTCTCGTTCCCGAAGGCAACGTAAGCGACGAAATCACGCCAATCATCGACGATGGAGTAGATTGTCTACCACCGCACTGTAGTTGCCGTAATTAAATTTCATAGTAGGCACACCAAAGTCGTCATATCCATTGATTCCATCAATCTATGACTAAATCTAAAATTTGGTCAATGTCGGACAAAGGATTCAAGGACCTCTCTTAGATCCTGAAAATTTAAATTTAATCGTAGGTATACCAAAGTTGGCATATCCATTGATTCCATCAATCTATAACTAAATCGAAAATTTGGTCAATGTCGGACAAAGGATTCAAGGACCTCTCTTAGATCCTGAAAATTTAAATTCCATAGTAGGCATACCAAAGTCGGTATATCCATTGATTTTATCAATATATGACTAAATCTACAGTTTGGTTAATGTCGGACAAAGGATTCAAGGACCTCTCCTAGAGTACACAATCAAAAAAATCACACCGAAAACGAAGAGGCCGCTTTGTTTGAAGATAACTCAACAATCTGCAAATTTCCTCAGCTGAAATTTACATCATATAATCTGTAAATTTTGGTAAACATCTTACAACAAATTTTGTTGCCAACTTCGAACGACTTCGCAGATAAAACTCTAAGTGAAATTTAAGTCTACATACGAGTTAGTACTGAAATTGGTACATATGTATAATACATTAATTAAATAAATCTTTTTTAAAGAGTTTTTTACGTTTTATTTTGGACCTTCACTTGAAAGTTACTCACGCTGCGAAACAAAATTATTTTCATAGTCTGCCTTTGGCAGTCATTGGATGGACTGCGGCAGAGCTTTTTAAAGCCGGCGGCGATAATTGGAATCTTTGTGCTCTATGTCCTGTGCTTATGAAAGGCGATCCAAGTGTGTGTACAAACTATCGCGGGTTTGGCCTTTTACCCATCGCATACGAGTATAAGGTCCTGTCTAGTGTGTTATGTAAAAGACTTAAGCCTATTCTGGCGAACTTGATTGGCTCATCCTAGCGAACCTCAGTGTGGCTTTAGTCCTGGTAAATACACGACCGATCAGATAGATGTTCACACTACGACAAATCCTGGAGAAGACTAAAGAAATGCAGATCGACACCTATCATCTACTTATAGATTACAAAGCTGTGTTCGACAGTTCGATACGACAGAAACTATTAGATGCTATGGCTGAGTTTGTTAGCCCCGCAAAGATGATACGACTTAGCGGGATGACGACACTGACTGACACGAAGTCTGTAGTGAAAATAGACAAAAATCTAACAGAGCCATTTTCTGCCAAGCAAGGCTTTAGAAAAGGTGATAGTCTGTCATGCGATCTCTTTAACATCATAATGGAGATGATCATGCGTAAGGCTGCAGTAAACACGACTGGCACAATCTTTAATGAAAGTCACATGCTGCTCGTGAATGACGATGATATAGATATCATTGATCGCGGATTGCGGGATGTTACTGCAGCCTTTTCGAGCATTGAGAAACAGAAGTGGTTCATAATGGTCAATATGTCTGGCACCATATTTCACAAGAGCCACATGCCACTCTAACAGAGCCATTTTCTGCCAAGCAAGGCTTTAGACAAGGCGATAGTCTGTCATGCGATCTCTTTAACATCATAATGGAGATGATCATGCGTAAGGCTGCAGTAAACACGACTGGCACAATCTTTAATGAAAGTCACATGCTGCTCGTGAATGACGATGATATAGATATCATTGGTCGCGGATTGCGGGATGTTACTGCAGCCTTTTCGAGCATTGAGAAACAGAAGTGGTTCATAATGGTCAACATGTCTGGCACCATATTTCACAAGAGCCATATGCCACTAGCCTATGCCGATATTATAGACAACATTGGCCGAAATCTGCGGGATGTTACTGCAGTTTTCTCATAACTAGAAAAGGAGTCGGCAAAAATGGGCTTAAATTCGACGAAGAAAGAGTCCTCTCGATGGGAACGCACTATCAACGTTGAAAATGACTGTTTTGAGGTAGTAGATGAGTTTACCTACCACGGATATTCCGTCAATAAGAAAAATAGCGTCAGCCAAAAAATCAAGAGGAGAATAGTGCTCGCCAATAAATGTTTTTACCAACTTTGGCAGTACTTTAGTAACACCACCTTATCTTGGCATACTAAGAAACAGCTGTACCAGGTGTTAATTTTACCCGTTCTGTTGTATGCTGCTGATTCGTGGGTGCTTACGATAACGAACATATAAAACCTGGGAGTTTTCGAGAGAAAAGTACTTCGAAAAATATATGGACCTATCTGTGTCGACGGAGAGTTACGCCATCACTTGAACCACGTCATCGATGTAGCTAAAAGAGTCAAACTTCGATGGCTGGGACATGTTGCCAGCATGGATGTAAAAGCTCCAGCGAGAAAGGTATTTGAAGGCGAACCAGAAGGACGGCGCAGAGCAGGGAGACCTAAACTTCGTTGAAAGAACCAAGTGGTTTGCGACGTGCCATCATCTGGTAGGACTAATTGGAGAACGCACGCAGAAGACCGAATCGTGTGGAATCCTTTGATACTTCGGCCTCAAATTTACGAAAGACGTTCGTAAGTTATAATGGGTCACTTAAGTAAGGCGGGCGCAGAAGGTGAGACCAAAACTTTGTTGGGCTGAAAGGTGAAAGAGTTGCTATCTAAACTTGTTGTGACGAACTATCTATCTACATGCGGCTGATGATAGACACATCTCTGTTATTACTGCCATTAAAGAATAAGAAGAAGAATGTAACTAATAGGCTACAAATATTAGGCATGAAATTCACAAGAATGGATTTTCAAACGGAAATTTTTTTGAAGTGATCAATTTCTCTCTCTCTTTACTTCTTTAGATCATCAACAAATTAGCTGAACAGAATCAATAAGACTTTCGGAAGAAAATTAGCTGTTATACATATTGTAAGTAACTTTGGTAGTGTTGTTTAATATTTTCGCTATAACAAGTATATTCTTCATTAGCATGAAAACAGTACGACAAATCTATTGAAAATCTTTTCATTTGAGTTAACAAGAAATTAAGTTTTCTTAAAATCAGAAATTTCTAAAAATTATATACTTGATACATTTCAAAAATATGTGAAATATTTATAATTAATGTCAACCCATAGCTGTACGACCATCCTATTAAATTTACCTCATTGTGCTCTATGAGCTTAGCAATTTGCTGTCTCTGTCATTTTCTCGAAATTCTTTGATAAAAATATATATATTCTCGCTTGTTATTAATTTTTTTTTTATTTTGTTAATGAAAATATTGAGTGCTCTGCTTGTTTTTGTTTGCAATTTACACTTTTATTTGTTTCTCTTCATTTTTGTTTTTATTTTCTGTTTTCGTTTTGCTGATTCCTTATGGTTTGCTTGTTTTACGCTTATCAAAAGAATCGTACGTCGATTAACTTTATCAGTTGTGTTGTTGTCATTTTCAATGAGTTGGTGTCTGATAATTTTGTATTATTTTTATTGTATTTTTTTTTGTGTGCTCTTAAAAAGAAGGCCTGTAAGGGCTATAAATTACAAAGAGACCCAGAGACAGGATAGAGTATGTGTGCATAATTACATATATGCATTGCTAATGCACTGTTGCCTAACAAATATGAGAGTGTATTCGCATGTTTCCTTATTTGTTTTAATATTTTGTATTTTAGTCGATTTCATTGATGGTGTATTTTTTTTTCTTCTAAAATATCACTGATTTCTTTGGCTTTATATATATTTTTAGTATAGTTGCCAAACTTTTTACACAAAAGCTAAATTTTGCATTTATGAAATTTGGCGCAAATTGTACCAAAAATAGAATGTTGACGTTTTTAAATTAAGTGGAAATGTTTTCAAGAAAATACGAAAAAAAAAATTGAACAACCGTTTCCCATATACAAAATAGCAGACTGTCAACTATGACAAGTTGTGCGCTTGTTATTTTTATTTTCTTAGAAAAAAAACAGCAGTTTATTTATTTTTATGTCTAAGCTTTTCTAATTTTGGCAAGAGATTAAAAGAAAAGAAATACATTTTCGGAAATGGAACGTAGATGTGGGCGGTCAATTGTTAAAAAAATAATAGAGAAATGACTAACCGAAGCTATGGAATACCGGACTTACAAATTGCACACTAACTCAATTGCTGGAACCTCTCCCCTTTCTCGTAAATTTAAAGCAAAGGGTAAATAGGGGGTTTTTTAAAGATGTATCAATTAACCTTAATGTCCTGAAATGTCCCATGACTGTTAAAGCCGACTGCAGCTTTTATCACTAGTATAAAAGAACTGCATCGAACGAAATAACCTGTTACTACCCTTACGCCACCTATTACACAAAATATTTACTGTTTGCTCCGCGCGCCACCTATCGTACATTATATGTACTATTTGCTTTAAAAAGTAGAGTCGGTGGGATATCATCAAATGGAAACATTTTGAAAACTTTGGGATAATTTTAAAGACTTTAAAACATTACATATTTAACTTAAAGTTCACATTTTTGTATTTGTTGTCTTTGTATACTGACCTTATAGACGCCTTCTATAGCGTTATCCTTTGAGTCTTGTTACAAAACTCCTTGAGTAAAACTTTCGTTTCCCTTTAATAGTTTTTTGTGCTTGATGAAATACTGTTGACTTTGTGGAAGTTTAATATATATATGCTGGATTGACTTGTTTCTTGTTATTGTATAATTTAAAATTATTATTTTATTTTTCCTTAAACTTTCTTATACTCTTTCGTTTTGTTCTTAAAATTATGTCTTTTCTGCCTTTTTTGTTGTTGTTAATGTATCGTACTTAGATTTAATAATTTGTATAATTAACTAATTCTGCTCAACTCAGACGTTTTGTTATTATTAGTTAATTCTATTTTCTTTTATTGTTTTATTTATTTTTTATGGTTGTTGTTGTTGTTGTTGCTGCTATTACAGTCGGTCGTTTTGTCGGTAGAATTCGTTATCAGTTTTCTCTATCACTGTACTCTTATTCGTGTTGTTGTAGTAGTAACTTGTTTCAACTGTAGAAAACTCTTTTCAATCGCTGCATTTTTAGAGGATTAAAAATATTTGTTAATTTTTTATATTTAAGGAATTATTTTGTTTTTTTTGTAAACATATTTTGGGTTTCTTTTGGGTTTATGTCCCTTTGTGGTCATAGTAAAATTAGCAGCGGTTTTTACTCATTTTTGCGACGATTTTTTTTTTACTACACTCCACGCTTATCAACTACTATGTGTGTCCACGTTCCGTTCTATTACCGTTTTAGTGTTTCGCCGTAATCGCCGCCAGTGCTAGACTAAAAAAACCGTAAGAATTTAAATGTTGTTTTCCTCTTTTTTTTGCACTTTTTTTTCCTCATAAGTATCAATGAATGTTAGCGGCGATTGTTTGTATGGGTGTGTGTGAGTGGCTCGTGTAAGGGAATGCTTGCCTGCCTGGTGGGTGTATGTGTGTGTTGGTACAGATAAATTTAATTATATTTGTTAATTATTTGTTATATTTAGAGGGTTTGTTTTATACCTATTTTCATTTGTTTTGGGTTCCTTTTCAACTTAGCGACATTGTTCTCTCAATAAACTCAGAGAGGTGGTAGTAGTGAGAGGGGAACACGAGGGGCGAGACCCTAAAATGACACATATGTGGGTGGGTTTTAGTTGTTTTGCTTGCTACAGGATATGTTGTAACATATACAAGTCAACGGCCTGTGGCATTTGTACTTCCGTGGAGACATAGATACTAATATCAATGAGAGTTTAAGTGTTTTTCGAGGCATAACTGTTTCTACATGTTAGAGAAACTATTATCGGTTTACAAACACCTAGGGTGCCTCGGATTTATAAGCGACCTTAAGGTTTGTAATAAATTGTTGTAATTACATGGTTTCATATAATTTATTGTTTTGCGTCAACTAAGATTACCAGTTAAAATGATACGAACGAATTATTGATTATCTTTTTTTTCGAAAAATACAACAACAAATTTCTAAAATTCTCTTGAACAAAACACAACCCTTGAACAAAAACCTACTAATTCCCAATAGAATAGATCTTTAACCGAACTATAACACAATATTATAATATCAAAAATATTAAAAATTTAAAATTATTAACAGTTTTTTATATTTTTAGTATTTTTAATACTTTAAATATTTTTAATATTTTTAATATTTTCCATATTTTTCAATATTTTTAGTATTTTTAATATTTTTAATATTTGTAATATTTTTAATACTTTTAAAGTTTTTAACATTGAATGTGTTTTCATCGAACATATTTTTAATATTTTCAATATTTTTAATATTTTGATTATTTTTAATATTTGTAATATTTTTAATATTTTAAATATTAATTTATTAAATATAAAAATTAAAAATTTAAAGTTATTAAAAGTTTTTTATATTTTTAGTATTTTTAATACTTTTAATATTTTTCAATATTTTTAGTATTTTTAATATTTGTAATATTTTTAATACTTTTAAAGTTTTTAATATTGAACGTGTTTTCATCAAACATATTTTTAATATTTTTAACATTTCAAATATTTTAAATATTAATTTATTAAAAATAAAAATTAAAAATTAAAATTAAAATTTAAAAATTAAAAATTAAAAATTTGAAAATTAAAAATTATATATATATAAAAATGAAATGGTCCACGTATGTCATACCATCACTTGAGAACGGCTGGAGTGATTTTGCTGATTTTTTTTTTATTCGATTCGAAATTTTCCGTAGATTGTTTGTGTTGAAAAAAATCAAATCCAGGTGGCGCTAGGGTGGATTTATATCGAAAATTTGAATGAATGTACCAATTGAACTGAAATTTAGAATGGATATTCGTTTGATCATGAGAAAACATTTTATGTACAAATGAACCCGGTAGGTGGCGCTGGGGTCGGTTTACAATCAAAATTTTAACGAAAGGGCCAATTTAACTGAAATTCAGAATCTATGTTTGTTTGATCATCAGAAAAAATTGTATGTACAAATGGACCCGGTAGATGGCGCTAGGGTGGATTTATATCGAAAATTTGAATGCATGTACTCATTTAACTGAAATTTAGTGTTTATGTTTGTGGAACCTTGAGAAAAAATTGTTTGCATAAATTGACCCGGTAGGTGTCGCTAGGGTGGAATTATAATGAAAATTTTTACGAATTAAACAATTTGACTGAAATTTTGAATGTATATTTGTTTTATTATGAGAATTTTTTTTTGTATATATGGACCTACAGTTGATTTGGCTGGGGTTGAATTATTTCGAAAATTTATATCGATTGTCCGATTTTACTTAAACTTAAAATATATGATTTTTTTGACATGAGAAAATTTTGAGTGTATGTTTGAAACCAGTTTCCGGTGTTATTCAGAAGTCTATATATATAAAACAGATGCACATTTTGATGTCACCATAATTGTGAAAACGGTTGAACCCATTTGTCCCAAAATTTCTGTGAAAATTGAGGATTGGCTATAGATGGTCTCCCAGCCCGCAAAAAGGCTTAAAGAAGAATGACTAACTTTTATAATGGCGCACTTTCTACAGAATTAGAGAGCTTCACAAAGTGGTTTTTCCCATTTCGAAATTTTAGGGGACAATAACGAAAATAGGAATAACTGTTGATATCACCCAGACCATACGGTTAATGGGGTTGCTGAGCTTAATGAATGCATTTTTGGAAATTCGTACTCCTTAGGATAAAAAGGTACAATCACCCAGTACACCAACGCTGAAAGTTATATGTCAGTCAATCGGCTTAAAAATGTGGTTTTAGAATATATGCCTATCAATAAGTAAGTTTTTATCACATCATGGACGACACTGCTGATCCGTTTTAGCAATTCTTATCTATATATATAAAAATGAAATGGTCCACGTATGTCATACCATCACTTGAGAACGGCTGGAGCGATTTTGCTGATTTTTTTTTTATTCGATTCGAAATTTTCCGTAGATTGTTTGTGTTGAAAAAAATCAAATCAAGGGTGCGCTAGGATGGATTTATATCGAAAATTTGAATGCATGTACCAATTCAACAGAAATTTAGAATGGATGTTCGTTTCATCATAAGAAAAATTTTTATGTACAAATGGACCCGGTATTTGGCGCTGGGGTGGGTTTATAACCAAAATTTAAACGAATGAACCAATTTAACTGAAATTCAGAATCTATGTTTGTTTGATCATCAGAAAAAATTGTATGTACAAATGGACCCGGTAGATGGCGCTAGGGTGGATTTATATCGAAAATTTGAATGCATGTACTAATTTAACTGAAATTTAGTATATATATTTGAGTGATCATGAGAACAACGTTTATGTATAAATGGGCCCGTCAGGTGCCGCTAGGGTGGAATTATAATGTAAATTTTAACGAATTAAGTTGGCTTAGTTGGCTTGTGTTGAATTATTTCCAAAATTTATATCGATTGTCCGATTTTACTCAAACTTAAAATGAATGCATTTTTGGACATGAGAACATTTTTGATGTATTTTTGGATTCAATTGCCAGTGTTAAGCTTATGGTACACTTATTTTGTCACCATTTTTGTAACATTAATTATTGGGAAGTCTATATATAGAAATAGATGTACATTTTGACGTCACCACTAATTGCGAAAACGGTTGAACCAATTTGGGGATGTAGATGGTCACCCAGACCGCGAAACGGCTTAAGGTAGAACGGGAAACATTTATATTGGCTTATACAATTAGAGAGCTTCACAAAGTGGTTTTTCGTATTGCGAACACTTAGGGGACACACACGAAAATGGGATAAAACTGTCGCTATCACCCAGACCAAACGGGAATTTTATTCTCCTTGGGATAAAAAGGGGCAAAGTGCTATCATGGCTCAGACCAAACACCTCAGAACAAACTCCTAAAGGCACAATCACCCAGTACCCCAAAGCAGAAAGTTATATGTCAGTCAATCGGCTTCAAATAAGTAAGTTTTCATCAAATCATCGACAAAAATATATAGTAATCTTTTGGATATATAAAGTACAGAATTTGTCCGGCAAAACGTCGCCCTGTAAATTGAAAGCCAAAGTAATAAACCAATCGTTCTTAGATTTCAACTGCACAACATCTTTTACAACAATTTGGAGGCAGGACAAAGTCTGCCGGGCCAGTTAGTTTTTATTATTTTTTAATATTTTTAATATTTTAAATATTTTTAATATTTTACATATTTTTAATATTGAATGTGTGTTCATCGTTTGGTTCAAGATCTATTCTATTATTGCTAATAGAATTTATTTTACAATAGTTGTGTGAAATGGATTATGTTGACAGCTGGCAGGGCGGATAGCTATTTCGATGGTCGCCAAACCATCTCATCAGCACCCTTAGCTGTACCTACTCCACTCATTATCACAACCTTAAGTGTTAAAAGCTTCTAGAAACCATCGTGAAGTCCAAACACACCGGTGCGAAAATGGTATCAACGAAGACCACACGTCAACATAATCCACACAAGCTCTTGTCTATGCTTTGTCCCGTCTTCGTTGATACCATTTTCGCACCGCATCCTTGCATTACAGTATGCCATAAAAAAACCATAAGATAGAAAATAATTTAAATAAGTTTCTCTAGTAGCCTTTATAGACTTAGAGGGAACCTTCAAACATATCGAACCACTCTGCATAATGACAGAGTTGAAAAGCCTACAGACCAACTCACATATTACCAAATTGATTCGTAATATACTGCTAAAGGGAGTTATCACCTGAAAGCTAGGAAACCACACCCTTACTAAGAATGTAACAAGAGATACTTCACAAGGATAAGTATTGCCACCGCTACTGTTGAACCTAGAGCTCAAACTACGGGAGTCGCAAAGGTGCACGGTGGTAGCGTACATATACTATATAGCACTCTGCCTCTCGTGGAAAAGACTACAATACCTCGAACGGAAGATGCAACACTATATCATTATCCTGGCAGACTGATAAAAAAGAATTAATACTCTTGAGCCGGAAACAGAAATCGCCTACTATATTCAATAGCCATCTGAGCAATAAACAACTTAATTTCTCCGGAACGGCAAAGTACATAGGCCTCATATTAGACAGAAAGCCCAACTGGACACAAAACATAGAAAGTAGATCTAAGAAAGCACTCATAGCTTTATACATTGGGAAACCCCGGGACTTAAACCCGAAGTAGCAGTGATACGCATATCATAGCCTCGCGAGTCCAGCGAAAGTATTTTTTTCATACAGACACGATCGGCAATTCACACGTACTCGAAATTTTTAATTTCATTCAAAACATTCAGTCTCTGCTTGAGTGTTATGAAAACAATACCACAAATGCTTGAGAGAAACACTGTCACTGTTCAGCGATTGTTGGGAGAGCATGAAAGAACAATTGTTGGGTGAATACAATATTTTGACTGCGTACAATTCTACAGACAATATTGATGGGAGCGTGCGTTCGTTTATGTCTACAACTGCTTTAAAACGCTACTCCGCTGCTATAAGCCTAAGTATAAGATTAAGGATTTCAGACTTCTGCAGTGTTTTTAAAGCGGAAATACTTGTTATTAAACGAGCTGTGGGCAAGATTAACGTGAGGCAGGTGTCATAGGAGGATATGCTCCTGTTCACGGAAAGTCTAGCGGCGGTAAATACTATTTTGTCTCCCCTGTATGTATAATATAAAAAAATATACAATACACTTAAAAATTCCAGGATTAAGGGTATTTTCCTCACACATCGTTATTTTCCTAGCCCTCCAATGTTTTCCCCTATTTCTACATCACTTTACCATTCATTCGAATCATTCTTAAGAAATTGGCACATTCTTTTTTTCCAATTCCCTAGAATAACTGCACTTTAGTCAAGTCGAATGCTATAGTTTTGTAACACAACAATTACACGACCTCAGTAAATAATGCATCAGTCACTGTGACGTGTTGTTACTATTGCTCACGTTTAGTGGTAAACCGCAAACGTTAACGCATCACAGTGACGACACAGTGTGATAGGTAAATACCGTTAGATATGACACTTAATCACTGTTATTCATCACGCATTGTACGCCAGCGTGTCAAGCAATACAGCGCGGTTAGTACGACGATTACGGTTTAGGCGGCGATTACGGCGACTACCACTACCAGCTGATGATACAAAGTTTCTATTTTTACACCGATGATGATGAATGCAAACCGCTGCCGTTCACACTTTTTATATTTATATATATATATGTATGTAATAAATTGAATTTGCACAAATTATTATTATAATTAAAGACTGAAGAAGGGGGATTTTTTTTGTGCTGCCCAAAGATAACTTAAAATTTGGCTATGTGTATAATACAAATATTTACTTTTGTAGTTAACTTATTGCAGATTTTTTTTTCTGATGTTATATTTATATTTAAAATTATTTCGCTCGTTTTAAAATATTTCGTTGGGTTATTCAGTTGATTTGCATTTAAATTTCGTTCGCTTAATTTTAATTTTATTTCTTAAACTTTATTTAAATTTTAATTTCGTTTGAGGGTAATTTGGTTAAAATTTTTCTCCTTTTTCGTTTTATTGTAAAATTTTTGCACAAATTTGTTTAATTTTCTATAGAATTATTTCAAAATTTTAGTGTTAGCGCACAAAACACTTATTATTCCGGCGTTCTACGCTTGAGACGTTCGTTCGCTCGTTCGTTTAGTTTCGTTTTGAATTGGTCTCACCAATCGCGGCCTTTAGCAACCCGCTCACTTGAAAAGCAAACGCGAAAAAACACAATTTGCCAGCGAAGATACAACACAGCTAAGGAACGTGAAAAGGCATTGATGTGAACGTTGAAATAGCAAAGTAATGGCATAAGAATAGAAATATAAAAAAAACACCCACAAAGCGAGTGAGCGGGAGAAAGAGAGAGAGAGAGAGTGAGCGTGCCAGCTAGAACTAAGTAGGTGCGCCCTACATTAAGCAGTAGGTGGGTAAGCAGTCATTGGATGTTTTAAGTTGAAAATTTATGTAAAAGAAGTAAATATTTTCTGCTATAAGGGAATAGTTAAATAGAAAATTGGTAAACTACTTGGTAAAATAGTAAAAGAGCATTTAAGCCATCGAGTGATTGAAATTGATGCACAGATAATACTTGGCACTATATATTAAAATTTGCAAACGTAATTTTTATTTTCGATTTATGAACGGGGGCTTCGCAAAATTGTGTTTTAGCCTACAGCTATGATTATGTGAATAAAGTTTTATGTAGCAATATACAGTTTAATTTTTGACACACATTATTACTGGACACCAGGTACACGTGTATTTAAGAAATATAGATTTAACATTTGGTACATTAGAAGTTTGTCGGTGTGATCTGGTTAAAAAGTTACAATCCACATTTTACCACATAAGCCAGAACAAATTATTTTTTGAACATACAAGAATGATCATTACATTCATATCCCATGCTCTTTGTCGTTCCCAACATTTGGAAACAAACTTCAGTAAATTTCTTCACGAAAGGTGGATAATGCTCTCATGTCCAATCAAAATACTTTCCACTGATCAGCCTCTCATATTTCCTTTCCTTAAAAAATTTGAATGGTTATTAGAAATCCATGTTCGTAGTAAAAGGAAGGTCAGCTAAGACAGTTCCCCACTCTATTATCAGTACAATCGTGAACTTCGTCAGAAATAAGAACAATGGCCTTGGGACTTTACATCAAGGGAGTCTGCAATAATATTTTACCTACTGCAATACTAAAATTATGATATGATGTAGGGTTTGACAGTTCAGTTCTGGTGAAAGAACCGCCAGAGCTCAATTCTTTGGTTAACATATGACAGTGAAATGCTTCTCGAATAGGAGGTGCCCAAATGCCAGGTTCTACAGCAAAAGTCTCGGCATTTTGTATTTCTTTATTTAAGCTTTTTTTTCATATTCTGTCGTCATTTCACATGTGTACTCAAAAAAATTTAATTTTGTCGTTGTCGCTTTGCTTCACCCGAACTTACAATACATCTTATTAAAAATATCTTCAATACAGGAAAAATGAAAATGCTTCGTAAGACGAACGAACACCCCATTTATATGATTGTAGCTTTATCCCGTTGGTCTGAGTGATTGTACCGCTTTAGTTCCTTTGTATTCCTAAAAATACGAATTTGGTCTGGATGAAGTTACCAGATATATCCCCATTTTGCCTTTTATTACCCCTAAATGTTCGAATTTCTAAAAACCCCATCTGGCGGCTCTCTAATTCTATTGGAAGCAATTTTATATACATTTACCTACTTACTTTTACATTTACTCTACCTATAGGCATTTGGACTGGGCTACTATCACCCCAGTTTTATCTCACTTTCGGTATTTTTACACCTAAGAACGAATATCGAAAAATCACTTCATATCGCACAACTAAAATATTCGCTTTAATTTGTGCGACTATACCTTCTGCCGTTTGAGATCAGTTTTATCCTTTTCCGGCCTTTTGTACCTCTAAAAGGTACGAATTTCGTAAACCCTTTTTCCTCTTACTTACTCTATAGGGTTTGAGCCCATATAAATTATCATGATTATATCATTAGCCGTTTGGTCTGGGCGACAGTAAAATTTTTTATTTCATTTTTTACCCAAAAATATCGGCTTTCGAAAAAACCTTCAATAGAAGTTGATTGTAAGCATGCCCATATAAATTTTCGCGATTATAGCTTTAGCCGATTGGTCTGGGTGATGGTACCAGTCTTAGTCGACCACTATAGTAGTTTATAGTGAGCGATTATTAAAATATGTTATAATACCTAAAATGGTTTAAAATATACAGTCATTTCAAAATTCGAGCTGTATGGGGCGGTGCGACGACCATTTTACCGTTTGGGCTGGTCAGTCACCCAAGCCTTTTATATATATAGATTGATACTACTGCACCGAAAACAGCGAACTATCGTTAAACCCACATGAAAGTGAGCTTGTCCTGTTTTCTCGGAATTATAAAATAATGGGTTGCAATTGCAGTTGACAGAGGCAGTCATGTAACTAGGGATTATCCTCGACAGGAAACTGCCTTGGAAATGGAAGAAAGTTGAAGAGAGGGGCAAAAAGACATTTGTTGCTTTTTACAGCTGTAATAGTATCATAAGATGTACTTTCTGATTTCCTTGACAAAAATTAAAAGATCAGCATTGATAAGTGTTCGTGGGGCAATGAACAAAAAGTCAGGTATAACACTCAGTGTCATTCTAAACATCTGGATTTTTGATATCGTAGCCAAATCGGCTGCCGTTGCACATTTAATGAGAGTCAGAGAATGCTATCGGAGTACTCTAGACATGCTAAACTACTACAACGAATTGACGCAATTCGCTTAAAGAAGGACTGCTGTATCCTGTACCTATTACCAGTAACTAATCTCGCTGGAGTAAAAAACCAGTAATTTTCGATATTTAACGTATGGATCAAAGATAGACGAGAGAGACGCGTATGACATCCATTCACCGGACCTTAATATTAATATCTTCTATAAGCTCCCAGGCCATCACAGCATATTTTGCTGAACTACTGAAAAAAGGGTCACCAACCTCCGAAGAATCTTAATCTACACATACAGCCAGTTTGATATAAAATTCCTGAAAGCCATGTGTGCTACATCCCTGATAGTGAAGGATAGCATTCCTGTACCGCTAAGGGTGTTGGCTGAGTATTTTGACATTGGGCTCGTCTGAGTACCGGAAAACAGTGACATTCTGAGCAATTGCTTAGCTAGCTAGACAGAGTACTATGGCACAGATTCCTCCGACCTATACCTGCCGTCTGCACAAATGGCCGATAACATAGTGGAACATTGTCTGGGGTGAAACTACTAGGTCAGTATAGTTTAACCTCCAAAGGGTTTGTCGTTCTCTGGCCAAACTTTTTTGTGAACTTTTATATCTTTAGCTTATCTTGATGTTTGTCATATATAACACAATAACCATTATAGAGATCAGAGAACGGCAAGGGTACACCCTAACAATAAGTGTACCCGAATCATTTGTGCGTTTACGACACTTAGAGTGTGATCGGCACTCTAAAATAAGGCTTGTTGCCTTGTACTGATAATTTCGAACATGCTCATACGCACAATCGCAAACCGATTTCGTGCTCTTTTTCTGCATGTATACATGAGTTGAGGCCGATCAAAATGCAAAAGCAAAAGGAATGAGCGAAATTGAGAGCACAACACTTGAGACAAACAATGTGTGAGAGACATGTGTGTTGTTATTATTCTTGCATTAGCTTCATACATGCATACATATTTGTTTTTGAATACCCAGCTAGCATTTGGACGTTTGTTTGACGATCACGATTGTTTCGCGACTGGATTTCCAATCGTCTCCACGATTGTTGGAGCAGAACTCGAAATCATAACTGTAAAATATGAGCGTTTCGCTCACAGCGCATTATTGCGCATTGCTTCTTGTGATCTATCGTTGCTTTTCGTACATTTGCTTTGAGTGCACTGTGCCGTTCACTTATCTACGTAAAATTTTTGGGTGTCTGGTGAAATAGAATCGATGCTTACTGTTTGAATGAGGGACGAAATGCAAAAACACGAAACACGGAAAGCGATTTGTGCGTTTGGGTGTGTTATTCTTTTCTTGCTGTTTGTGAGTGCGACAAGCACTCCAAATTTATAAGTGTGATTCGGGTGCCAAAAAGTGATACCCTTGACGTTCTCTGATAGAGATCGTCAAACTTTTTGGTCTAGTACCATCACCCTAATTTGGAATTTCTCACCGTCCAGAATGGCTGTTGCACTGTGTTACTAAACCATAAATCCACATTATTGGAACGATGTGCGTATGATTAATATAAAATGCACATAAAATTAATATTATTCAAACGTTGGACATACTTAGGTAGCGAGTAACATATGCAAACTCGCGTCATATGTTCGCTACAGTACTGTACTTGGGTCAGAGTCTTCATTCATTATCATCAGAAATTACCAATTTTTTATTTGTCACAAATGAGACAGCCAATATCTGACCAATAATTTGGAGTTGTTAGGAAAAATTTATGAAAAAAGGTAATAAATGAAAAATTTTTAAGATTTCATTCGTTAAAATTATTCCAAATATATGTTTTACATATACATATACATATAGTCTCCGACAGTTATAACTAGGGCGACCAATTTTCAGCACGTGCTGAATATTGCTGATGCTGCTTAATTAAAGGATTTCAAGCGATCTTGCTTATTTAAAAGGTTTGTGCTTTTTTATGCTGTTTTTGCCCTTATTTCAATTTTTGATACATTTTGATAAGATATGTTTCTATCAATTGAAAATTTTTACATATTACAAGCCCTTGCGGTTCATAAAAATATGACAGGTAGAATTCAATTTGCAAACTATCCTCTTATTTTACACACAGCCTGTGTTCAAGATTTTGTAATAGCCCTATTTTTATCGATAGCTTAGATCGTTCGATTCGTTATATTCCTATAGTTTTCAGGCGCCTTATCGAAAACAAAAATTTAAACTAATGAAGCCAAATGAAACCTAATGTGCCTCTATAACCTAAACCAATAACGACACGATGAGGAACGTGGTTGGAAGCAGCGGAGTATTATACAAATTATTTGGAAGACATAAGGGAAGTCATTCAAGAGTTTAACAAAAATGATTCTGAAGCATTGCGATAAAGCAAAGAGGTTGTTTCTAATGAAAATTTGTAATCCGACTTTTCCTTCACAAAAATTAACCTTAAGTGCATTTGGCATGCCATCGCAAAAATTGAGTCAAGCGGATTGCCATTGAATGAAAGCTTGGAAACAGTAAAATCAATTCAACATGCTATAGAAAAACATCTGATTAAAATTATTTTAAATAAATGACTGCAGTTCTTGCGCGAAATCCTGGCATTGTGAAAATTAACAATATTATTTTTAAAAATTCCAAAATATTCGCCTGCTGAATCAACATTTTTTAAATACGCTCCCGTTTCATAGTGTGACGTGGAACGTGTTTTTTCTATGGAAATTTTTTTACAAACCAGCGCAAAAGTTTCACCTTGGTAAATTTAAAAATGCACTTAGTGCTAAATTGTAATCGTGACATTGACCAAGGTATAATCTCACTTTAAGAAATTTAATAATTACTATCTTGGTATGAATATCCGACTGAATAATTTTGTTAATTTACTTATTGTTTTTTATTAATTCTTAAATAGATGTAAACTTTATTTTTTTTATTTTTCAATAAATAAAAAATTTTTAAATGCTGAATATAAAATCTATCGTGCTTATTTCAAGGGTTTTTCATGCTGTTTTAAGTACTGAAAACCGTTTTTTTCGTGCTGAAAAATGGTCGCCCTAGTTATAACTATACAGTTAGAACTGTACAGTAGAAAGCGACAGTTTAATCTGTGCGTGAGTGGCTGGCTTTAAACATTACGCATTTTAATTGAAATAAAGCCCCAAAAATTGGGTTTTATTTCGTTATGAAACAAAGCCCCAATATCAAGAATGAAATAAGACCCCAACTAATTGCAAAAACACCCCAATTCATAAATGAAATAATGCCCCATTTTTGGGGCAAGCCTTTCAAGTAATAAAAAGGCTAGGTACGTGTTGGAGGGATAGTAGAAGTGAAAAATAAAGGGGGGGCGGACGGGGGGGCGGGTTCGTGCCCCCCACCGCATTCGTCTTTTAATAATGCCAGAGAGTGAAAGATGCCAAGTTGACTACGACGTATGAGGCGGGGGGCGTGCCCCCCACCGCATTCGTCTTTTAATAATGTCAGAGAATAAGAGTTGCGAGATTAGGGCATTATTTCATTTTCGAAATTCGGGGCTTTATTTCATACCGAAATAAGGCCCCAAAACAAAAATGAAATAAAGTCCCAAAAAAATGAAATAACACCGCAAATTTCACTGTTGTTGTTTTCTGAACAAATTTTTGGGGCTTTATTTCATTTTGGTTTTGGGGCCTTATTTCATAGAGCCAAAAATTCCCACAAAACCCATACGGTCGTAACATTAACCTATTTTTACGTGTTTAGAGGGACATTAAGGATTGGTGGCAATTTTGTGAAGACCTCGCTGGGTAAACTGCAATGTGCCATACTTATGTTTATTATAAAAAAACAAATTAATTTTTCCATTGCATGCCATGAATGAGATGTGGAAGATCTTCTCGCATGTGTGAGGTAACATGCTTCTATTTTTCGACTCACATAACGGAACCTACAATTTAACATAATATTTGAACGTCAACTTTTAAGGCAGTGTTCTATGAGTGCTATGATTGGCCTTATTTTGTACAGTTTTAATAATTTTTTTATATCATGAAAAGTTTTAAAATATTCATGGGTCATCTTATAGGTTTTTTGTAAGGTCGACTGCTACCTTCCTTCGTAAAATGTCAACAGATTGCAGCAAACAGCTAACTGAACATACTAGATCATCCTATACTACAAAAGAGATTGATTGAAGAGATTTCACCGCCCTGGCAACACTGATCTCAGACTCTTCAGCAATACTCAGAAATAACTCTCTCGCTTTCTATCTCTTTGCTGCCGACAACAGCAATGATAGTTCACTTGTCGTAGTACAAAAGAAAACCACTACAAATAAATTAACAAAAAGAAAATGCAAACTACTATGATGACGTCTCATCCTGCTAATGAGGAACACTTGAGCGCTGTGGCAAAGAGAAAGAATTAAGAATCTCTACAACAAATAACATAAAAATAATTCGTATATTAAAGAACCAACAGCACTATAAACCAGTGAAGCCAATAAAATGTAGTCATGTAAATAAATATAATTAGTTATACTACAATTTAAATAGAAATTCCGGGAATTTACTGAAAGCATTTTCCTGCCTGCTTTTAAAAATTTAAATGTAACTTTTGCACAAAAAAAATAAAATATAATAAAAGACAATTTTAAATTCTATGTACATAATTTTGAAAATTCTTTTGCCAACGTTATTGGTTCGTACTTAATAGTTTTGTTGTGTTTATTTTAAAAAAAAATTGTTGTGTTTTTTTTCATTTCCAAGAAAATTTGCATAAATTGTTTGCGAAAAAAACGTGACTTTTATTTGTTTGTTATATGTATATGAATGGCCACACATTTTTTTTTATTATTGGTTTCTTGTTAAAGTATTGAATAATTTAGCATTTAGCATTTGTTTTCATTAGTAATTACATTGTATTCACATTTAAATTTGAAAAAAAGAGAAGGAGGAAGGGAGATGATAATTTAACTAACACGTCTTAATGAACATACACACACACACACGATCGATCGTATTTATTGATTTTGCCAACGGCTGTAAGCTACCGGGTTAGGTAAGCCGATACTTTATGGGTCATTGATAACTGGTATATGAATATTGCGGTTAGAGTAAAAGAATTTTGCTAACAGATAGAAGGTGTGTTTTATTTTTAAGTAATATACCTATATTTACACCCCACCACTAATGATGTTACGATATAAGGCATTAACTTTTTTCTCTATTGATATTATTTTTGTTTTGTTTGATAACATCATCTTTACACACTGATAATGATGTTAATTATAATCTTCATCCGTTAGACAGAGAGGCAATTTTAATAAAATAAGCAAATAAAACCGCTTCGATGTCACACTTATTTGCGCTAAAAACTAAACGAATGAGTGAGTCACAAAGTCAAAAAAACATTAACAACAACAACGTAAAAACTGAGGTAGGTGAACGAGAACACACAACGTGAACACACTAATAATCTATATAAAATACTTATATGTGTGTAACAAAAACAAAAACCGGCATAATAAGACACATTATGTCTTAAGCATATACCACTTATATTAGGTATATGAGATATTGTGCTATTGATATTTTGTTGTAGATTTATTTTGGTCAAAATTAATTAGCCAACAAAAGTGTGAGTATGAGGAGGCGTTTTATTTAAACAAAAAAATTTGTCCATATGAGGGAGTTTGCAAAAAAACACACACACGCACACTCACCCATAGTTCAATAGCGTTACACTCTATCGCAGTTTAATATTTGTCACAATAATTCTCATGTAAGGCGATTTGTCTTACGCCTTACGCGTAACAACTAATTTGATTTCATTTTTATATTTTTCCCAAGAACTAATATACACATAAAATATTATTGTTAATAGTAGTTGCCATTTTTGAAACGCTTGACTTGGTCAGGATTTCCTTAGAAAAACGTCTTCAGTCATAGTGTGAAATTATCATTTCGTTGGAAGATTATTTGCCTTAACAGCTAAGTGTGACAATTATTCACTTGCTTTTCTTCTCTTGCCTATATGTAAGTAGGTGACAAATTCAATAAAATAAAAAAAACTTCATATTCTGCGCGGGGTAGAATAGAATAGAAGTGTTTTGTTATTGTTGTTGTTTATATCGGCATATCAATTAATCATTATTTATTATTCAAAGGTCTTACGAAAAATATGAACTTTATTTATTAATAAATACTCCATGGACATCAGAGTTATTTTTAAAAAAATTACAAAAAGTCTGGCAGGAATAAGATAACAAGTTTATGACAAATATTTATGAAAAATATTCTTTAAGGGTTCTTATAACAAAAATATTCTTTAAAAATAATGTTATAATATTAGGAGACCTAAAAAAACTTAATTTCCCTTTACACCCTATGAATGAGGTATGAGATAGCTTTTTGGGTTGGGCATAATTTCAATGAAGAAAATGTTATTTACATCTTGAGTGTACGATCCACATATTTATGTTTTTTCATACGGATAATCCAATGTTATTTTCATATACATGTATAGTAGTGTTAGGCAGCCTATAGCCTCGCGAGGCCTACAATAAACGTATTTTTTACACAGACACAATCGGCAATTCACACGTACGCGAAGCTATGATTCAAAGTAGTTTCTGCTTGATTGTTATTAAAGCAACACCACACACGCTTGTTTTACATTCAACAGACACAGTATACCGACAAAGAAATTAGAATGTTGAACAATTGTTGGGATATATTAAGAGCACGGTTGTAAGGAGAGCACAAAGTTTTCACTGTGTACAAATCGACAGCGTTAAAACTCTTTGTGCGACCGCACACCAACACACCATATTGTTGTGTGCATGCGTTCGGGTATGCCTACCACTGCCATATACATATAGAACAGTAATAATCGCCAATAATCGTATTAAATTTTTCACACAGATATGATCGGCAATTCCCAGGTACGCGAAGCTGTAATTGATTCAAAACCGTCAGTGTCTGCTTGTTTGTAATAAAAGCAACACCACACAAGCTTGCTTCACAATCACATACACAATTACATACTATTTAGGAGTGTGTGCGTTAGGTTTTGCCTGACACTGATCAGCAAAACAGAGACATTATATAAGTAAACTTATACTTGTTGAATGAAATGTTAATATTTTTAAAAAATTTAAATGGCCACAAAAAATATTAAGAAAAACATGTGTTTTCCTTAACTACCCATCGGGAGTGTGATGCAAGGTGAAGCTTCTGATTGGTTTAACTTGGTAAACCCAGGGTGATCCTTGTAAATTACACTTCAAGTCTACTCACAGAGCTCCGTATTCGTGGTACTACTGCGCACGGAGTACCTCCATGGAAACGTGCCTCTGAAAACCTTTAGAGCGCGGCTAACTGTGAGGGGCAAAACCTAAAACCCAGGCACATCGGCTCAGAGTGAGCGGTAACCTGGTCAGCGTCTGACCCCGAATGGGCTGCTGTAATAAAATCCTGGCAGGAGATGAAAACTGCGACGTGGTGCGTTGGGCTTGCAGCCCGCCACCGACGTTTGAAATATTGCAATGAAAAAAAGTAAGTTGACGACCACCGCAAATGAATTAAGGAACATGATTTGAGGATATGCACCTGGAATATTAGAACACTGTACAGACCAGGTCCCTCCATCCAGCTGGCGGAAGTTCTCGAAAAATAGAAGGCTGACATAACCGCTTTACAGAAAATCTGGTGGTCGAGACATGAGTGGTGGTGCATGAGATCGTGCGACATCTACTATAGTAGCTATGCGGACAAGCACGAATTTGGATGTGGATTTGTGGATGGCAAGAGATTGCGACACCTAGTCTAACGGTGTGAACGAATAGCCACCATAAGAGTCAAGAAGAAGTAACTCTTATATGTGCCCATGCTCTGGCAGAAGAGAAAAGCGATGAGGACAAAGACAAGTTCTACGAGAGCCTAGAATATGTATATGACCGTAACCCGAACCATGACATCAAAATTGTACTAGGCGATTTTAATGCTAAAATACGGCATTTGAACAATGGCATCAGACTAATTGATTTCTCTGCGGCAGGAAATATAGTAATTACCAACACTAGATTTGACCGTAGAAATTTTCATAAGGCAACATGGTCATCTTCATATCAATTGACGAGGAATCAGAGAGATGATGATCAGGGGTGCGAACATTGACTCCGATCACTACCTTACCGCAGTTAAGGTACGCACAAGGCTAAGCATAGCGAAAAACGTACGTTACCAGGCACAAAGAAAGCTGGACATTGGTAAACTGCGGACCACAGAGGTAGGGGACGCCTACTCCAACCACCTAACTCAACTGCTACGGAATGCTCAAACCGCTAATCACATTATCTCGCAGTGGCAATACATAGCCGACTTCTTAGAACGGAATGCGAGAAGCGTATGTGGGTACTCAAAGCCGTCTCAAGAAGATGCCTGGTACAATGATGAATGTCACAGTGCCACGAGAGAGAGACGGAGCTGAAGAAGAGTGCACTGAATTGCTCCGAAGTAGAGGGGAAGTCCGAAAATTCTACCAGAGAGTTAAGGCGGAAATGCGTGGAACTGGCTTGCCCTCCTGCAAGGACTGAGATGGTCAGCTAGTAACAGACTCGGCTAACGTACTGAAGATATGGAGAGAACATTTTAGAAATCTGCTGGATACGGACACCACTCCGGAAGACTCCGCTCTAATCCAAGACGATGGTATTAACTTAACTCCACCTCCGAGCCAGAGAGATACGTGTGGCAATAACAAAGCAGACGAAGCCGATATTCTTCCGGCTATATTGTCTAAGGCCGGTGGAGATGAGCTCATGGAGAACATCTGGTTGGAGGAGAGCATGCCCGGGGATTGGAGTCTCAGTCTGTTATGTCCCATATACAAGAAAGTACATAGTAGTGAGATGCTAAAACTACCGTGGAGTACGACCTTTTGAGCATATTGTGTAAACTTCAAAAGCCAATTGTAGAAAAACTAAAAACTAATTGGACCTTATCAGTGCGGCTTTAGACCTGGTAAGTCTACGACGGATCTTATATTCTAATATTTACGACAAATTTTAAAAAAAAAAAAACTTGTGAAATTACGTTTTTTGTCAACTAAAGCAAAGCTGCCTTCGAATCTCCGGTAAGGAATAGGCTATAAGAGGCCATGTCTGAGTTTAGTATTCCTGCAAAACTAATTTGACTTTGCAGATGTATCTTTGGAAAACATCAAATCCTCTATTAAGATTGGTAAGGATCACTCTGAACCATTCAACACGAAAGAGGTCTCAGGCAGGGAGATAGCTTGTCCTGTACACTATTTAATATAGTTATGGAGAAGGTGATGAGAAAGGCAAGTGTCAACATGTCTGGCACCATATTCCACACAAAAGCCACATGACACTAGCCTATGCCCATGATATAGACATCATTGGCCGAAATCTGCGGGATGTTACTGCAGTATGGAGGAAACATATTCGTACTCTGCTCGTTCCCAAAGGCATCACAAGTGACGAAATATTGCAGTGGATTATCCTCCACCAGTACGGCAATAGCCGAAAGACTGCTGGCAAAACTTCTTAAGGACGGCGCCCATGAGCAGGTTACTTGCATGCACCAGCTCGTTGTTACAATTTGGCTAAAGGTATGCATGCCAGTTAATTGGAATCTGACTGATCTATACTCTGTGTTTAAAAAAGGCGATACAAGTGTGTGTACTAGACATTTACTTCGAAATTGCTGGCGAGAACATCGTGGGGTCCGCTGATGAGAGAAATATAGATGACTGAGGGTGGAATCGAACCCTTCTGCTCCCCTCGCAAGATAGCCAAGTGTTTTAACCATCATGCCATTGTCGGCCACATATATTCACATTACTTAAAGTTCTGAAAAAGTCCTAAGAACTGCTGATGGACATTTACCATATTTTTTTATTGACTATATAACTGCCCTTTGATAATACGACCATGTTTGGTATCCCTGCGATGTTGATATGACTATGTGTCATGAAATTGAGGACTTAAGACCTGCAGTCTTCAGCGGATTAATCTGTTGTCAGGATCTACCTAGAAAAATACTTAAAATTCTTAATCATTGTCAAACAAGTCGTGTGTTGTATACTTATATAGACGTGATCAAATGCGCTCGCTGGGATATGTTGTGCGAATGGATGGAAATGAGCTAATTGAAATTGAAATGTGACACGCGCCACCTATGGTATATAATTTGTACTATCGCTGACAGTTCGACAACAACTTTTCCCAAATTAATTATGAAAAAAAAATTACATTAGACAACAACTGTAGGTTTTTTTTAGATCAAAAAAGTTACAACTTATTTAAACCATTGTGGTATGTTCTTCGCTTACTGTGAGTCTTAATATTAGCAAAATTTTCAAGAATTGCAATTATTGTAATTTATTGATTTCTGCACCAAGGTTCTATTAATGTAATTATTTTAAAGTCTGCCTTATACAAATTTTTATTTTCGGAATATCCCTTATGCGTATTATATTTCTGTTTCTTATTTTACTGACTTTTTCAATTATTTATATGTATGTTTTCCTACGATTTCTCAGAAATTTAATACACTCATTTCACTTTGTGATCCACTTTATATGTTTTTCATATTGACTTAGGCAAAACAATAGCATTTGCAAAATAAAATAATTTTCGATTTTATTCAATGAATTATGAATTATTTTTATGCGTCACAATAAATGTATATAGGTATACTTTTTGACGATCGAAATCAGAATGTGAATATTGCTATGCTTTAATATTGATTTAGATAAAATCTAGAAACTTTCAGAATAGAGAAATGATGGGAGATATTTTTAAATTTAATTAAATTATGGTATATGAAAATCTTTTTAATAAATTTTCTTTAAACCAAATATTTGGCAATTCACAATAAATAGTTTGGATTATTTTTTACAGTCATATATATTATCACAATTATAAAATGTTATATATTATCATTATTCAGTTTTTTTAAATTTATTTAAATGATATTTGTTTTAGTTTAATTTGTTTATCTAATCAATATTTGGTTTTTATTTTAGGTTTGTGGATTAACGCTTATTATTATTTTTTTAATTGTGGTAAGTTTTTAAAATTTTGACGTTATACAAACGTTTTTTTACACAATTAGACACTTAAGACCTTAGTTTAATTAACTTACAAGATGTTTATAAAACGATTTTAATTATAAACATTTAATTTTATAAACTTTAGATAATTTTTTTTTTAAACTGTTTGTTTGTTAGTTTTTAGTCGTTCGTATTGTATATTTATACGTTATATTTCTAGTGAAATAATATTCAACATTTCTCAAATGGTTTTCACGATAGTTAAACTTTTGCCCGATATGTGGCGCCGTTGTCTTTGTATATTTATGATTGATGTATGAGTTATTAACATAATGGAGCGTATACGCTCCCTGGTATATATAAGCTTTAACCATACAACGGTATTGCTGCTGTAATACAGCATTATTGCCAATAGACAGATAGAAACTAATAAAAATCTCTCTTAATAATCTCGCTTTACACAATGACTGGCCTACATATGTAGGCACAATCTTTTACTAAATCGTTTACCTATTGTATTGTCGTTTACAATAACTTATAAACTATCCTCTATATTAACTAATATGTCTACTATACATTGTAAATATTTCTATGACATTGGCCACTATAGAATATTTTAGAGTTTTTGATTTTGTTGTAATATCGCTTGAACTGATAAGAAAAGTTGTAAAATTAAAAAAAAAGACCACATCAAGACAATAATTGGAATAACATTCCTATCATCGTAATGAAATGAAAACCAACTACCAACTAGTGAAAGGAATTTAATCTATCATTCAATCAACTATAAGTTGATTAACAATTTTGTTTGTTCTGCTCGGAAAGCGGCTTCTGGCGATAGGCGATTTGATAACTTTATAACAATATCAGTTGCGTTGTCTTAAACTTAACCGATTATTTTTAACTCTGAACGCATAACAATTGAAGAGGTCATTCGCGTCATTTACAAAAATAATTAATAATTAACTACAAGCAAATGCTCATTGCTCTGGCAAAGAGTTAAAAGTGGTCAATATTCTATAGAGATTAGATAGTGGCGAAAGAAATTATTTAATTTCCCCCTAAATAGTTGTAGGTATATTCGATTACTAATCATTAATGAGGTAATCAAAGGGGTTCGAAGTTTTTTTTCGGTTGCGGTATGCATATGCTTGAGTTAACACGTGCCAGATCTGGTGTGGTGATGAGACATTTTGTTTGAGCGAAAGGTGAGAGAGTGGGCACAGTGTAGCGGGTTGAATTTTATTTTGGAAAATAATAACATTAAAAATACAGGAAAATTTAAAACAAATAGAAAGTAATAAAAATATAAAAATATAAAATATAAAAATATTAAAAATATAAAAGTATAAAAATATAAAAATATAAAAATATAAAAATATAAAAATATAAAAATATAAAAATATAAAAATATAAAAATATAAAAATATAAAAATATAAAAATATAAAAATATAAAAATATAAAAATATAAAAATATAAAAATACAAAAATGTAAAAATATAAAAATATAATAATGTAAAAATATAAAAATATAAAAATATAAAGATATAAAAATATAAAAATTTAAAATATAATAATATAATAATATAAAAATATAAAAATATAAAAATATTAAAAATATTAAAAATATTAAAAATATAAAAATATAAAAATATTAAAAATATTAAAAATATTAAAAATATTAAAAATATTAAAAATATTAAAAATGTTAAAAATATTAAAAATATTAAAAATATTAAAAATATTAAAATTATTAAAAATAATAATAATTTTAAAAATATTAAAAATATTACAAATTTTAAAAATATTAAAAATATTAAAAATATTAAAAATATTAAAAATATTAAAAATATTAAAAATATTAAAAATATTAAAAATATTAAAAATATTAAAAATGTTAAAAATATTAAAAATAGTAAAAATAGTAAAAATATTAAAAATATTAAAAATACTTAAAATATTAAAAGTATTAAAAAATATAAAAATAATAAAAATATTAAAAATGTTAAAATATTAAAAATATTAAAATATTAAAAATTTTAAAAATATAAAAAAATCTTAAAAATATTGTAAATAATAATTCAAATATTCAGTATTCCAGACTTCTGCAGCGTTTTCCAAGCGGAAATACTTGCTATTAAACGAGCCGCGGACGAAATCAACGTGAGGTAGATATCACAGGAGGATATTCTCCTGGTCACGGATAGTATAGCGGCGGTAAACTCGTTGAAGTCCTGTGACATCAAATCGAAAGTGGTCAATGTCTGTCGGAAATCTCTTGACGAGGTATGCAGGAATAACAGAGTTCTGGTTACGTGGATACCTGGACACAGGGGAATTTAGGGTAACTGCAGAGCGGACGAAGAGGCCCGACGGGGCTCTGCTCTGCGAAATGGGCGTTGAACACGTAACACTATGCCCTGTATCCACCTGTAGAAGTACCATCGAAAATCTAACGTTTAGAATTGCAAACAACAGATGGAAGAATGAAGAAACCTGTTGAAAGGCCAAAAGGACATAGCCAGAATACAACGCGAAGTGCAGGTCGTACCTAGTAAGTCTTGAGAGGGACTAGACAAGGAAAATTATTACCTTCTTGACGGGACATGGATCCATAGGCAGACATGCGAACAGAATTGGATTCGCAATGAAAAGCGAATGTAACTACTGCGGGAATAGCAGCAGTGAACCATCTACCGACCACGTATTATGCTATTGCCCAGCCCTATACAGAAGGAGACTGAAAACCCTGGGGAAACTCTTCTTAAATTGTAGAGAGGAACTTGCATCCTTGGATATCGGAAGGATCAACAGCTTTTGTAAAATCATCACCTGGACGGATTGGATCGAAACTCCGGATTCCCAATCGACAACTGGCAACGCAATCAGGCACCCACGCGCTGATAGCATAGGTTGAAGAGATGGCGTAAATACCCAACGGGTGTCCCATGGGACCTAAGTGATCTCCTCGAAGAAGGTGATGCCTGCACACCAACCAACCATTTAAAAAATATTAAAAATATTAAAAATATAGAAAATATTAAAAATTTAAAAAAATTTTAATAATATGAAAAATTAAAAAAATCTTAATTTATAAAAAAAATAAAAAATAAATTTTAAAAATGTTGTATGTTTTAAAAATATTGTTTATTATAAAAATATAAGAATAGAATGCATCGAAATTGTTTTCTCTCTCTCCCTGATGTCATCTGCCTTTTTCGACGTATGATCAATCATACGCCTGTATAAACATTTAGAATTTATTTAAGACATTTTTGAAATATTTTTACCTTTTGTTTAGTACGAGTATAAGTACAAGTTTATTTGTTTAACATTTAGTTAAGAATGTTTAGTCATTTTAATAACATTTTGCATTGTCTTATAAGAATTTTATCAAAAAGAATTTCTAATGTAAATCACACAGTCGCAGACAACTTTTAATGAGATGTGCAGTAAAATGTGTTAAGATATGAATTACAGTGGCTATAATTGGTCTTTGAAGTGTATGAACGAATGATTAAGAAATTTTGTACGACAAGACGGAAAAGAAATTCATTCACAAAGGCGTTGAGTAATAGCTTTGAAAAAGATATCAGATGGGCACTTACACAAAATTTCTGAAGAACGTTGGCAATGATTCTATTGATTAGTATAGCAAATTACACGTACATTTCTATGTAGATTCAATGAACACCCATCAAAAACAATCTTCTAAAAAAAGCATAATAATTACTTCTTAGTACCGAATCAAATTTGCTGCACATCTAATGAGTTTAAAATGAGCTTGCCATTAGAAGCAGGCTAGTCTTCTATGACGACTATTCACTACTTCTGATGTAGTGTCCATGGAATAATGAAAATGTAATTTAATCAGAAGCATGTATGATGTAGTTTTTTGTCGTCCAGTATCGTAAGCAAAACCTTCGATACCCTCTCATTATTAAATTTTATAATCCTTACACATTTTCCATATTTTGTTTAGTAAATTCATACATTGAATTGAGTGAACAATGTTCAAATTTCCAGTTCTTTCAAAACCATCTTCATTTCAGATTTCTTCAACAAACACTAATTTGTTTCAATACCTTCCCCTTGTCGTTATTTTAAAATTTAAATCAAACGTAATGTGCTGTGTTCACCACATACTATGAGTTTTTCTTATTCACATTACTCATACGTCCCCCACTCATCTACTCATAATCTTTCGTATACAACTATTGCCTACTTTTAGGCATTCGCTGTCTTTTCACTCTCACATCAACTTGATCTACCTCAATATGATTACGATAAGATATGTGTATGTGTTTATTGTTTATATCAATTTCGTCCCCATACCTGTTGTGATGATGTTGACGATGTTTCCTTAACGCTACTACTTGAACTGGAACTAGTGTTGATTTGACGACCCAAACTGGAGGTAGCCAATGTGCCACCTCCCCCCGAGCCGGCTACAGCTATTTGACCACTGCCGACGCTGCCGCCATTGCCATTGAGGGCCGGCGAGATGGAACCAATGGGAGTGGTGCTATTGCTGCTAATAATACTGGGCGACGAATTGGCCGATGATGCTGCTGTGCCATTTTTCTTGTGGAAATTTTCAATGAACGAAGTGGCTGGACTGATGACACCGCTCTGTGAACTATCCGAGAAATCTGACATCTGGAAAAAAAAGATACCAAAGAGAATTTATATTAATATATTTTTAGTATAGTAGTAAATTTATTATCTTGGTTTTTTTTTTGCGTAGGTGTTTAGTGTTTTTGTTTACATAGTTTAGAACGTCATGTATGCAAATTCTATGTACCCCTGTTCCTTTGCCCCTTGTGCCTGCGAGTCTTGTTTCTGTTTTGTGTTTTTTCGGCACGACTTTGTGCGGCGCGATAACGACGGCTATTTGTTGTTTGTTGTATCTTTATTATTTTGTCTATCTCTGCTGTTTATACAATTTTCATATTTTGCGCTATCGTCGCAGTAAAGTAGAAGCATGAAGAACATGAAGTGCGATTGATAGATTGCTGTGCTAAATTAATGTGAAATTAACTGCTGAAAATCAATGCCACCGCTGACAGACGACAGTTGAACAATACAAATTACCGTTGCTTGATTGAAGGAGACATTTGCAGCGGAGGAGGGGAGGCTAATTAACCCATGGCAGGAGGATGGAGGAAACGAGGAAATAAATACTGACTGACATTTTCTATATTAAAACTTAATATATGGGATTTTATTTTTAGGCTTAATGAATTAAATATTTTCATAATTTCAGATTGTTTTCGCTGGTTTTTTTGTACTTCTGATTTTATGAGAATACTGTTTGGTACACTAAAGAACTTTTTGGGACTGAAAGTACTTTTTATTACAATAAACTCACTTTTCGGTGCAATAAATGTTCTTTTGTGTACTATTTGGTACAATAAAAGTACTTTTTGATAAAAAGATATTGCTCTTTAGTACAATAAAAGTACTTTTTGGTACAATAAAAGAACTATTTGTAGAAAGTTCTTTTTGGTATAAGAAAAGTACTTCCTTATACAATTAAAGTCCTTTTTTGTTAAATATAGTATGTTCTGCTACAATAAAATTACTTGTTGGTACAATGAATGTACTATTTGTGAATAGTATTTTTGGTTTAATAAAAGTACTTTTTGGGACAACAAAAGTACTTTTTGGTACAATGGCATTACTTTTTAATACAATAAAATTACTTTTCGGTAATAAAAAAGGACTTTTTTGTACTATAAAAGTACGTTTTGGTACAATGAAAGTACTTTTTGTAGAAAGTACTTTTTGGTTAAATATAGTACTTTCTGTTACAACCAAATTACCTGTTCGTACAATGAAAGTACTATTTGCAAAAAGTACTTCCGGTAAAATAAAATAACTTTTTGGTTCAATAAAAATACTTTTTGATACAATGAAAGTACTTTTTGGTAAAATATACTACTTTCTGTTACAATAAAATAACTTGTTGGTACAATGAAAGTACTATTAGTAGGAAGTACTTTTTGGTTTAAAAAAAGTACTTCCTTATATAATGAAAGTACTTTTTGGTAAAATATAGTACTTTCAGTTACAATTAAATTATTGGTTGGTACAATGAAAGTACTATTTGTAAAAAGTACTTTTGGTACAATAACAGTACTTTTTGGGAAAATGAAAGTACTTTTTGGTGGGTTGAAAGTCTTTTTTAGTAAAATGTAGTACTTTCTGTTACAATTAAATAACTTGTTGGTATAATAAGAGTCGTATTTGGAACAATAAAGTACTTTTAAGTGCAATAAAATCTCTTTCCGGTACTACAAAAGTACTTTTCGGTACTATAAAGGTTGGTAAAATAAAAGTTCTATTTTGGTGCAATGAAAGTACTTTTTGGTACAATGAAAGTACTACTTTTGACAATAAAAGTACTATTTGTAGAAAGTACTTTTTGGTACAACAATAGTACTTCCCCACACTATGAAAGTACTTTTTGGTTAAACATAGGACTCTCTGTTAAATTAAATTACTTGTTGGTACAATGAAAGTACTATTTGGTACAATAAAGTTCTTTTTAGTGCAATAAAAGCGCTTACCGGTACTATAAAAGTACTTTTTGGTACTAAAAAGTTACTTGTTGGTACAGTAAAACTTCTATTTTGGTGCAATGAAAGTACTTTTTAATACAATGAAAGTATTTTTTTTTGGTAAATAATGTACTTCTTGGTACAATTAAGGTACTTGATGGTTCAATAAAAGTACTTGTGAAGGCTATAAAACTATTGTACAAAGTACTTTTGGGTACAATAAAAGTACATTTTAATACTACGAAACACTTTTTGTACTTTGTAGTAAACTTATTGTTAGCAGCACATCTAGAGGGCCGCCGGCTAATGAAAAGTAGATGACTGCGATAGCTCAAGACCCCAGATCACTCGCAAGAAAGTTCTACTTATCATGCCACGGTTGACCCTTTCGCACAAATTTAGTCTCTTGTAAAAAGACTGCCGTTCCACCTATCGAACGTTAATTGAACTATTCACATAATTTTCCCCGTACGAGATAAATACCGATTTTGATACTCAAGTATTTTCCTTAATCTACAATTAAATTTAATGCTCTTCTGTCTCTCTTTGTTGTGATTTTAGGTAAATGCTTATCTCGCATCTGAGCAAGTTAACACTATAAAAAAAATTCTCACTAAAAAACTGAGCAAGAATTAACCTCCATCGAGCATCAGCTCGATTGACTCGGAATACTCGAATACGTGGAAGTTGATGTTTACAACATGGAGCAAACTAACGGTAAATGATGTAGAGTACAAGCTTCAACCCCTTTTTCACCCTTAAGGGACAAATAATTAGTCAAAAATGAGTTAACATTTTGTATTTCTAACGAAAAGTTAAATGATAAAAGTCTTATATAATCCTTTTATAATGAATCACTCCTTTTTACACGCTATACCCTTCTCTACAATTCAAACTATCGCCATACCAAATTTCATCTAAATCGGTTTAGCGGTTATTGATTTCCCCTTTTTACGCCCATTAAGGATGACTTCTGGGATAACAACATTCCTATATTCTTAAAGTATCTCTAGACCAAATTTAATCTAAATCGGTTCAGCAGTTTAAGCATGAAGAGAAAAAAGACAGCCACACATACGCACTAGTAATATTAGTATGAATAGGAGCAGGTTCTAACTATTTTGTCACTGCATCTCTGTCCAATACATTTTAATTATATGAACATGATCTCTAAAGAATTTTTAAAATAAGAAAATTTTTTGTATTTTCGAAATAATAATAATCTTTTTAACAATCACTTAGCTTGTTAGTAACATATCTGAAAGCCCTTGTTTCTATTTACCGCCATCTCCTGTTGTGCTATTTCAATCACCCCCAGCTGTACACGCTTGACGTATGCTCTGTATGAAAATGCCATTCAAGCCACCATTGGGCACAATGAAATACGAGTCTGTATCTAAGTCTAAGCCATTGAGCCATAGCCCCAGCTAATCCACAATAAACGTGGGATTTCCTTTAGCAATGTGATTTGCATTTAAATAATTGCCAATTCTCTGAGCCAGACATTATCGTTATTGTTAGCTTTTGTTCGCTATACTCTACTCGCTATTGTTCTTACCCCCCCCCCCCTCAAAGTTATTTTTAATGTTCTAGTGATTTTCAAATTAGTTTTTTTTTTCTCAGCTAATTCCAAAAATTTCGCTACAAATTTATTACTTCACGCAAGTGGCTAATAAATCACAACATCACCTAAACGGCATATAATTTATATGTTCACTCTAAAAAAAAAACACCAAAATTAAAGCCACAGCCAAATTGGAACAACTTCTGAAATAAATTTCAAACATCATCTAAATACAAGCGGCAGCTGCAAAATAATAATTAGCTGGTCAACTGATCTTCTGCTTTTGGAGAGACTTCATAACTAACTGAGATGGTGTTGGTCTTTAAAAACTTTGCGGTGAGGTTGATTTCTTATTGACTCGTTTGGAACGTCCGCTCCATGTTCGTTCTATGAGATTGTTTTGGTTGTGGTTTAACCACTGCTGCCGCCCACCTAAGTATTAGCCACTCGCCCGGTTACGGTCGGCATCGTCGACGTCGTTAGATTACAGTATTATTGTATTGTAGTTCGATTGCTGGAAAGTTATTGATTATTCCCGGACACGTTTTTGTTTTCAATAAATTTGTTGTTGTTGTTTTTTGTTTAGTAGTTATTTTTGTCCATATCTACTATCTATATTTTGTGGTTGATATTCTAAATGTGGAGTGGTTATGCCTGATGGTCTTTCATAATAGTGGCTATTAACCCATGCAGAGATGTTGGGGTAAATACATAAATATGATATGACGGGTTATGTTTGAATAAATTGGAACTGATGAATAATGGGTGATTTTCCAATTAGTTTTTACTCATTTTCTAAGATGTTGAGTTAGCTCCAAACTGATTTGATATGGGAAAGAAGACCACCTTAGGAATCACCTTATAGACCAAAGGCCAGTTAGGTTGACATAAGAAACATTTATCAAAACACATCAAATATAGATGAATTCCGAAAATCCCATATAAATTGTGGTTAATTGGTCTCAAACTCTAAGATGTTACTGCAACCTTTTTAAACGTTTAGGTAAGATAAAATTATAGAAGACTCTCGAAAATTCCATATGAATTCTTGCGATTTGATCTGAATTTGCAAGCTGTTACTGCAACCTATTCAAACACTAAAATGATGAGCGTAAAAAATACGAAACGGTTAGCAATAAAATCTAGATATAGAAGACCCCTCAAAATCCCTTATAAATTGTTGTTAATTGGTTGGAAACTACAAAATGTTACTGCAACCTTCTTAAACATCGAGCAGATATCAACAAAAAATGAAAACAGTTAAGAAAACCATGTTATAGGAGATTATCGATAATCCCGTATACACTTTTGTGAATTGATAGAAAATTTCAAGATGTAACTGCAACCATCTCAAACATTGAACAAATTTCTGTTAAAAATTAGAAACTTAAAAAATTAATTTCCCTTTAAACCCCATGAATGAGGTAGGAAATAGCTTCTCGCGTTTTTGTGAATTAACACGCTTTCTATTTTTAGATTCACAACTAACGGCACCTACTTGTTTATCGACGAATGCGAACGTCACTTTTTGATAAACTCTTACTAGACATGCCGATTGACTCGACACTGATACTGCGACGTTGCTGTCGACAACATCGAGGGGACCGGCAATGAAAGAAAAAATGTAGATGACTGGAGGCGGGAATCGAACTCGGGATCTCCCGCATAGTAGTATGCCACGGCCGGTCCCAAAAAAATTAGATTCATTTCATGACATTTATCAAAAAATCAAAATAAATATGGAACCCCTTACAATTCCTAATATATTATTATTAATTAGTTGTACATTACAAGGTGTTACTGCAACCTTTTCAAACATTGAACAGATGTGTAAATAAAAACCAGTTAGCGAACAATCAAGATATGCATATTAAACCACAAAACTCCATTGAAATTCTTGTGAATTGATAGCAAGTTGCAGTATGTTACTGCAACCTTCTCAGACATTAAGCTGTTGCTAGAAAAACAAAAAAAACAGCAGTTTAAGAAAACCCAAAGTTATAGAATATTCTCGAAAATCCCATGTAAATTCTTGTGAATTAATAGCCAACGATAAAATCAAGATATATATGAGACCCTTCAAAAACCCATATAAATTCTTGTAAATTTTTTGAAAATTTCAAGTGTTTACTGCAACTTTCGTAAAGTTCCACCACTTGTCAATTAAAAAAATAAAAACAGTTCAAGAATTTCCAAAGTTATAGAAGACCCGAATATCCCATATAAATTCAAGTGAATTGAGAGCAAATTGCAAGATGTTACTGCAACATTTTCAAACATTGTCTGTTAGAAATACGACACAGTTGGCAAAAAAAATCAAATACATAGGACGCCTTAAAATCTCATATATATTATCGTTAATTGGTCGCAAACTCCCAAATGTTACTGCAACATTCTTAAACATTAAGCAGTTGCTAGTAAAACAAACAAAAAACGTAGTTTAAGTAAATCCAAAGTTATGGAAGATTCTCGAAAATCCCATATAAATTCTTGTGAATTGATCGCGAATTGCAAGATGTTACTGCAACATTCTCATTAAGTAGATGTCTTGTCAAAATTACGAAAGAGAGCGATAAAATGAAGAGGGTATCTTCAAAATCCCTTATAATTAATTGTAAATTATAAGAAAAATTCAAGGTGTTACTGCAACCTATGCAAACATTAAGCAGATGTCAGTTAAAAAATAGTTTTAGAAAAACCAAGGTTGTAGGAGACTCTCAACGATAACATTAAGTGAGAATCGTGAGAATCCTCACAATCCCTCATAAATTATAGTTAATTGTTGGTAAACATTAAAGATGTTACTGTAACCTTCTCAAACAATACGAAGATGTCAGTTCAAAAATAGTTTTACGAAAACTAAAGGTTTGGCAGACTTTCATTGATAAAATTAAGTGATAATCCTTAAAATGCCTTATAAATAATTGCTTATTGTTGGTAAAATGCAAGATGTTACTGCAACCTTATCATACATTGAACAAATGTCTGTAAATAATTAGAAACAGTTATCGTAAAAATCGACATATACATGAGACCCCTAAAACCCTAAATTAATTGTTTTTTATTGTTTAAAAACTGCAAGATGTTACTGCAACCTTCGCAAACATTGAGCAGATGGCTGTAACAAGTAAAAAAACAGTCGAAGATCAACGAAAGTTGTTAGTTGTAAGAACTGCAAAAGATTCCATATAAATTGAGAATTAATCGCAAATTGTAAGATGTTACTGCGCCCTCCTGAAACATTTAGCAGACATCTGTAGACATAAGAAACAGTTATCTACAAAATCAAGATACAAGAGATCCTTCCAAATTTCATATAAATTCTTGTAAATAAGTTGAAAACTGCGATATGCTACTGCGACCTGCTCAAACATTGAATAGATGTCAGTAAAACACAGTTATAGAATAACTAATATTATAGGAGACTTGAAAATCCCCTATAAATTCTTGTGAATTGATCGCAAATTGCAAAATGTTACTGCAACCTTTTTAAACATTGAACAAATGTCTGTAAGCAATTAGAAACAGTTATCGAAAAAATTAAGATATAAATGGGACCTCTCAAAATCCCATATAAATTCTTGTTAATTGTTTGAAAACTGCAAGAAGTTACTGCAACATTCTCCAATGTTAAGCAGATGTAGGTAAAAAATAAAAATAAACAGTTTTAGATAAACTGAAGTTATAAGAGTTATTCTATATAAATTGTTAAGAATTGATCGCGAATTACAAGATGTTCCTGCATCCTCCTCAAACATATAACGATAGCGATATAACCAAGATATAAGAGAAACCTCAAAATCCCTTATAATTATTTGTTATTGGTTGATGTTACTACAACCTTCAGTATTAAGCAGTTGTCAGTAGAAAAAATAAAAACAATTTTAGAAGAACCAAATTTATAGGAGGCTCTCAAAAATTCCATATAAATTGTTGAGAATTAATGGCAAATTGCAAGATGTTACTGCAACCTTTTCAAACATTGAGATGTCTGTTAAAATAAGTAACAGCTATCACAAAAATCCATTTATAAGAAATCATTCAAAATCCGATACAAATTGTTGTTAGTTAGTTAAAAACTGGGCGATGTTACTGCAGCCTTCTCAAACATTGAGTGTAAGTCAGTAAAAAGTCGAAGTGGATGGTGTTAATGTGTCAGTAGCCAGTTAACACCCTAAAAAGGGTGATAACGATTAAGCAAAGGTGAATATGACGTCATCATATTAAACTCAATTGCTGACCATGGGGTCAAACACTGTGCACGCAAAATGGGACTGCCTGACAGACCTGGGAACTTAATATACTATATAATCTTATGTTTAGACAGTGATACTATTAAGGGCTGCAACCGACAACGTATATACGTGTCTTTTTTAATAAGACAGTATTACGACCGTTGCAAAAGTTTCCTAATAAACTACTTGAGTTCTTTCATACGTGGGTCGTATACCTCATTTAATTATGAAAAATTTTACATATGCTCAACATTGTAACAGTTTTCCTTGTACTAATCATATCAAGCCTCCACCACACTAACCTTCATTAACATAACATTTTAAACATTAATAAATTCATAAATCAACATTTCTATCTTATATTCCACTTGATTTCCTTGTTTACATCATTCATATTGCAATAAATATCAAACAATGTCGACTTACCATAATTCAAACTCATTGAAACGTTGGTGTCCTTAATAAATTAAAGAAGGCGGTGTTTATGTCGCCGGTATATGCAATTAATTGTTATTCGTCTACAATTGATTGAAAGCCAATGTGATAAAAAAAACCCCTCACTCTGATCAATTAGGAAAACTATTAGCAAATCAATTCCGAGCTAGTAAACAAGTATGCCTGCGCTTTTTAGAACGATTTATGTATTGACGTAGATTTGTACGTTTATTATGTTTGTACTGCGGTGATATTTAAACGTTGTTATCTACAACTCTTAGCCAATATTGACATTGCAGACACGACTAACAGACTTTCTGAATGTCAAATATCAAATGTTGTATGATAATTGTTCCAACCCCAAATGAATTGCAAAATAAAGAAATATTAGCAAACGGAAACAATTAAATGTCCGAGTCATCCCGAAATAAACAAGTCACGATAAAATTTGCAGAATTATACTCATAACAATATTGAATTAAAAAAATAAAAAACATCTCAAAGGTGAAAGTGACAAAACATAAAAATCATAAATCAAAATACTGCCAATATAAATAAATTATAAAAAGCTAACGATTATTGAAATTAAAAAACAGGAAAATAAGAAATTTCTGATTTGAAAAACACCAAATAACCTTCTTTTCCGCCGGATGGTAAAAAAATAATGATTAAAATTAAGTTTCAAAAAAAAATTGATTGACTTATACTCATGGTGCATTGGATAACATTGGAAGATTTTATTTAAATCATCAATGGTTATTATTTATGTCTAAACTTGCATTTACTACACACACATACACACACTACCAATATCTAGTCAACAACCTGTCTTGAAATGCTACTACATAGTACCACGAGTCAAGTGCCAAGGAACTTAAAATTACTTTCAGCTGTAACTCAGTATGAATCATTCAGTGATATTGATTTTTTTTCAGTTTTATTTTCTTTTTTTTTCTGTTTCTCCCTTTTAATTTTTTGTGGCAATTTGCTATGTAAAATGTTTTCGAGGTCTCAAAAACACGCAGCCAGCGATGAGTACTACACGACTAAAAGTGTAGCACATGGGTGTGTTTTGCATTGTTACATAGCATTAGTTGTCATAGAGCGTGCGTGCTATGAAACTATTTCGTCCTTTGCAAATAAGGACACCCACACAATCGTAAACCTTGTTAGTCTCTTAAATCAATATCGTGTGGCACTGACACAAATTATGAAGCAAATATTTAGCACTTGATAGGCCGTTTGTTGTTGTTGATTTTGCTGATATTTTCATAATATTTACTTGTGTAAATATATGTGCAAATTTCCCCTCTCTACACCGGTGTAATGTGTGTAACAAACAAACATTGGTAGGAAAACAAGCACTGCGAGGATTCATTTGAAATTTACCTAGCGATTATGCAACTATTGAAAGATACGTTTGAGCGTTGCTTTACCACGGCAAACCTTAAATGTGTTTATGTTGGTCACAATTTATGTTATGTTCACACATTTGGCTCCTTGCGACGTTGGTAGCTTGTGCCAACATGTTAACAAACATTAACGCTGTGTTACGTCTTTCAAGTGATTTATGTGAAAATTTATCACAAATGACAGCACAAAATACGAAATAGCAATGAAATGTGCAAAACAAAAAAAAACTTAAATTAAACATAAGACTAGCTACCGGGTAGTTTTTTTTTAAACTAACAATTGTGATACCCTACAAGACACAGTGACAAATATTAGAAGTAAGAGTATTATTAAATAAAAAAAAATATTAAGGACAGTATTGAGAAAATTCACAACATCAACGGCATAAAAGTTTATAGAAATATAGTTGTTAAAGTTACGTTAAGTGTAACAAATGATACATAAAATTCGGCTTACGATCAGAAACGGTCAAATTCAAACTATAATTGGTGCTGGACATTTTCGGCTGATATCTACCATTGTACCATTGTGCATCAGTTCGTCTCAAAGGGGTTTGAAGATAAACTCGTCATGGAGTTCGAAACGCGTCATCCTAGCGCGTGACACACTGAGTTTGACCAAAAATATCAAACAATAAAAAAAAAACATCTTTTCTGATCGTAAGCCGAATTTGATGTATCATTTGATACACTTAACGTAAATTTAATATATAAAACACGATCGACTAAAACTAACCAACAAACAGTTTAAAATATACTTGTGATACACACGGGAAATTGTACTATTTACTAAAGTTTTTATTAATTTAAATTTGTTATAATAATTTCCGATGTTTTGATTGTTTGTACTTTATTACAATTTTTAATGTTTTGCATATTTTTTAAATTTTTAATATCACAAATATTTTTAGTATAATATTTTTGATACTTTTAGTATTTTTAATATTTTTTATATTTTTTTTTATTATTTTTTACTATTTTTAATATTTTTAGTATTTTAAATCCTTTTTAATTTTTAGTAATATTAATATGTTTAATATTTTCATATCTTTATTGTTTCTTTTATTTTATATATTTTTCATTTTTTTAAAATTTGAATACTTTCAATATTTGGTATATTTTAAATATTTTTAATATTTTTAGTATTTCTAATATGTCTGATATTTTCATATCTTTATTATTTTTAATACTTTGAATAATTTTAATATTTTTAATTTTTTTTAATATTTTTAATATTTAGAATACTTCAATAATTTTAACATTTTGAATATTTTTTATATTTTTATTATTTTAAATATTTTTAATATGTTTAATATTTTCATAATTCTATAATTTTTAATATTTTTAATAGTTGCAGTATTTTTAATATTTCTAAAAGTTCGCTGACGAGACATTGTGGTTAATGTAGAAATGACGTCATACGCCTAACCTGCTGTCAACGTAATACTTTTCACAAACTTTTGATTAAAAACTTATTGGCAATAATAAATAACTGCCAACAGAACTGATCTCAAACCGAACTATGACAATATCATTTCTAATATTTTTAATATTTGTAGTATTTTTTATTTTTTTAATATTTTCAATATTTTTAGTGTTTTTAATATTTTTAATATTTTTAATATTTTTAATATTTTTAATATTTTTAATATTTTTAATATTTATAATATTTTTAATATTTTTAATATTTTTCATATTTTTAATATTATTAATATTTTTCATATTCTTAATATTTTTATTATTTCTAATATTTTTATTATTTTTAATATTTTTATTTTTTTAATATTTTTAATATTTTTATTATTTCTAATAGTTTTAATATTTTTAAAGTTTTTAATATTTGTCATACTTTTCATATTTTTGATATTTGTAATATTTTTTAATATTTTTAGTATTTGTGACATTTTTGATATTTTTAATATTTTCAGTATTTTTGATATATTCAATATTTTTAATATTTTTAACATTTTGAATATTTTTAATATCTTAAATATATAATATATATAATATTTTCAAAATTTTTCGTATTTTTAATCTTTAATCTTTTTACTAGTTTTAGTAATATTAATATGTTTAATATTTTTATTTCTTTATTATTTTTAATATTTTTTTTAATTTTTAATAATTCGAATAATTTTAATATTTTTAAAATTTTTAATATTTATTATTTTTATTATAAATATTGTATTATTTTTACATTTTTCATATTTTAAATATTTTAAAAAATTTATTTTTTTAAATCTTTAATATTTTAAATATTTTTAAAAATATTAATATTTTTAAAATTTCTGATATTTTCAATATTTTTAGTATTTTTATTATTTTAAATATTTTTAATATTTTAAATATTTGGAGTTCGAAACGCGTTATCCTACTGCGTGACACACTGAATTTGACCAAAATATCAAACAATAAAATACACTTTTCTGATCGTAAGCCGAATTTGCTGTATCATTTGATACACTTAACGTAATTTTAATATTTTTAAAATTTATAATATTTTTAATATTTTTAACATTTTTAACTTTTGTAATATTTTTATTAAAAATATTGTACTATTTTTATACACTAAATATTTTTAATATTTTTTTTTAATATATTTTTGATATTTTAAATATTTGAAAAATTTTAAATATTAAAAATATTTTTAATTATTTTTAATGTTTTTAATATTTCAATATTTGAAAAAATTTTAATATTTTTAATATTTGTGATATTTTTGATATTTTCAATTTTTTTAAACATTTTCTATAATTTCAATATTTCTAATATTTTTTATATTTTCAATATTTTTAATACTCTTAATAATATCAATATTTTTTTATTTTTAATATTTTAAACATTTTTAATATTTTTGTATTTGTAATATTATTAATATCTTAAATATTTTACGTATTTTTTAATTTTTTTATATGTTAATATTTTTAATAAAGTTAATATTTTTAATATTATTGATATTTTTAATATTTTTGATATTAATAATATCTTTAATATTTTTAAAATTTTTAATGCTTCTAATTTTTTAATATTTCAATATTTTTAAAAATTTTTATAATTGTCATATTTTTTATATTTTTGATATTTTCAATATTTTTAATATTTGCAATATTTTCAATATTTTTAATGTTTTCAATATTTTTAATATTTTCAATATTTTTAATATTTCTACAATTTTTAATATTTTTAATACTTTTGATATTTTTTATGTGTTCAATATTATTTAATACTAGTGGGCCCGGCAATGCTTCGCTTTTGCATATTATCGAATATTGCCATTTTCACCCCCTTAATGTAGAAAAATCCAAACAATGTGTAGCCTATGTTACTCGCGGGGTTATTCGGAAGATTCCCTGAAAATTTCATCAAAATCGGTCTAGCCGTTTTCGAGTCCATACGTTACATATATATATACACACATCCTCTTTTATATATATAGATTTTTCAAATTTTTAGTATTTTTAATATTATACTTATTTGTAATATTTTTAATATTTTTAATATTTTTAATATTTTTAATATTTTTAATATTTTTAATATTTTTAATATTTTTAATATTTTTAATATTTTTAATATTTTTAACATTTTTAATATTTTTGATATTTTTTTATATTTTTAATATATTAATTGTTTTCATATTTTTCAAATTTAAATTTTTTTTGTACTACTATTTAATATTTTGAATATTTTTCACACTTTTAAATAAAAACCTATTGGCCATAATAAATAATTGCCAATAGAACTGATCTTAAACCGAACTATGACAATATCATATTTTTGATATTATTAATATCTTTAATATTTTAAATATTTCTAAAATTTTTTAATATTGTTAATATTTTTAACATATTTAATATTTTTTAAATTTTTATATATTATTAATATTATTAATATCTTTAATATTTTAAATATTTTTAAAATTTTTTTATATTGTTAATATTTTTAATATTTTTAACATATTTAATATTTTTAACATTGTTAATATTTTTAATATTTTTAACATATTTAATATTTTTGATATTTTTATATTTTTAATGTATTAATTGTTTTCATATTTTTCAAATTTAAATTGTTCTTTGTATGTTTTATTTTTAAATATTTTACACATATTTTAAGCATTTTTAACAATTTTTAGTTAACTCAAAAAACTTTTAATTTTATGAAAATTTTATATATTGTATATTGGTTTCAATATCTTTTATATTTTGAGTATACCTTTATTAATAAAATTGTAAATATTAAAATCGTAGGGTGCTGAATATTTCGACTTTATTTTCTGTTTTACCTCTAAACGGTCTTTGTCTCTTGTGGGTTGATTTTAATGATGCAAATTTGTTGTCATGTGCATAACATATAAATTTACCTGATTTAAGTAGTTTCATTAGATGTTCTGTTGTTGTTGTTGCTTAATCCCAAAATAAATCAAGATAATTCAACATCTGCCACTGAAATGTTTCTATTATCGTTTGAAAACATTTGTGCGGATTAAAACAATGAAAACTATACAAAGGAATACAACGGCAGCTACATGGGTTTGTATATATATTTAACATTTATCTAACTATGACGTAAGGGTCTTTCAATTCGAACTGTTTACATCTTAGAAATTATTATGAAATTAATAGCAAGATTAAAAGCCAATCAATTTTTTGCTTTTTAATTTGTTGTATTTTATTAAAAATTTATAATTGTTTTTTGTTTTTTTTTTTAACTAAAAGATAAGCCTTTAAAAGTTATGATTTGCTTTGATTTTATTTCCAACGTTGTGAAATACGCAGCAGTCATTGCTGGCATCCCTAAGCGAATCGATTTGCTTTCAATTCAAATTTGAAAATCCCACACATCAATAGATGATCTGGCACTAAATGTGACCGAACGACCGAACGACAATCACTTAACAATTAAGAGCACAGAGTAAAACGTAAAGGGAAAACCGCACAAAACAGTTGAAACAATTGTTTGTCTGGTCTGGGAGACGAAAACAAAGTGCATACTACATATTTACATATTGTGTATGTACGTGTGGTATATGATATACGATAAATATTGTTATTTACCTACAACAGGCTGAGGTGATTTCAAAGAATCGGCCCACATGCCGTTCGATGCCATTAGATTTTTTTTCTAGTCTAAGGTTAATGAGCAAAATAAAAACAACATTTTCTAGATAAATGCAAATTAGACAATGAATTATAAGACAGATAATGGGAATGTTAGACATTGTAGCTGATGATCCTCATTATCCGCCGTGTGTGCACAAGAGATCTCTAATGTAGTCTAATGTTTCATAGGAAATCAAAAATTAGCATTGGTAGCCAAGAAATTTTTATGATTTGTAATTATATTAAATATTATTGTGATATTGCGACCTGGGCAAATAATGCAAAATTTTACTTATTAAGTATATTTTAATATAATAATTTTTACAAAATAATCAAAATGTTAAAAATATTGAAAATATTAAAAATCTTAAAAATCCTTAAAATATTCAAATTATCAAAAATATTACAATTATAAAAAATGACAAAAATACTAAAAAATATTAAAATATTAATAAATTAAGAATATTACAAATATTAAAAATAATAATATTATTAAAAATATTAAAAATATTAAAAATATTAAAAATATTAAAAGTAATAAAAATATTAAACATATTGAAAATATTAAAAATATTCCAAATATTAAGAATATTAAAAATAAAAAATATTGAAAATATTAAAAATCTTAAAAATCTTAAAAATATTAAAAATATTTAAATTATCAAAAATATTACAAATATTAAAAATGTCAAAAATACTACAAATATTTATAAATTAAGAATATTACAAATATTAAAAATAATAAATATTAAAAATACTAAAAATATTAAAAATATTAAAAATATTAAAAATATTAAAAATATTAAAAATATTAAAAATATTAAAAATATTAAAAATATTACAAATATTAAAAATATATTAAATTTACGTTAAGTGTATCAAATGATACATCAAATTCGGCTTACGATCAGAAAAGTGTTTTTTATTTTATTGTTTAAATATTTTGGTCAAATTCAGTGTGTCACGCACTAGGATGACGCGTTTCGAACTCCATGACGAGTTCATCTTCAGACCCCTTTGTGACCAACTGATGCACAATGGTACATCATCAGCTGTATATATATCTACAATTATGTCAAACATGCGAAGTAGATATCAGCCGAAAATGTCCAGAACCAGTGTTGTATTTTTTTGAATTTGACCGTTAATATTGACAACATGAGAAATGGAGGAAATTCTTTCCCCACGATTCCCCTTTTTACCTTAAAGCTTAAGCTTCTTAACAAGGTTTTGTTGGTAAACTAAGATTTACTTTAAATTTTTCTATGTCAAAGTAAAGCATTTTAGTTTTAGGCCGTGACGTGCCAGAGTATTTTAAACTGTTTGATTGTTAATTTTAGTCGATCGTGTTTTTATATATTAAATTTACGTTAAGTGTATCAAATGATACATCAAATTCGGCTTACGATCAGAAAAGTGTTTTTTATTTTATTGTTTAAATATTTTTAAAATATTTTAATATTAACGGTCAAATTCAAAAAAATACAACACTGGTGCTGGACTTTTTCGGCTGATATCTACTTCGCATGTTTGACATAATTGTAGATATATATACAGCTGATGATGTACCATTGTGCATCAGTTGGTCACAAAGGGGTCTGAAGATGAACTCGTCATGGAGTTCGAAACGCGTCATCCTAGTGCTTTGACCAAAATATTTAAATAATAAAATAAAAAACACTTTTCTGATCGTAAGCCGAATTTGATGTATCATTTGATACACTTAACGTAAATTTAATATATAAAAACACTATCGACTAAAATTAACAATCAAACAATATTAAAAATATTAAAAATATTAAAAATATTAAAAATATTAAAAATATTAAAAATATTAAAAATATTAAAAATATTAAAAATATTAAAAATATTAAAAATATTAAAAATATTAAAAATATTAACAATATTAAAAGTATTAAAAATATTAAACATATTGAAAATATTAAAAATATTCCAAATATTAAGAATATTAAAAATAAAAAATATTGAAAATATTAAAGATATTAAAAATATTAAAAATATTAAGAATATTACAAATATTACAAATAAAAAATATTGAAAATATTAAAAATATTAAAAGTATTGCAAATATTAAAAATAAAAAATATTGAAAATATTTAATATATTAAAAATATGAAAAATATGAAAAATATTTAAAACATTTAAAATATTTCAAATATTTAATATATTAAAAAAAATACTTAAAACAAAAAAAAATTAAAAACATTAAAAATATTAAAAATATGAAAAATTTTAAATAATAATAAAAATATTAAAAATATTAAAAATATTAAAAATATGTAAAATATTAAAAATATTAAGAATATTAAAAATGTTAAAAATAAAAAATATTGAAAATAATAAAAATATTAAAAATAAATTTTGTAATTTGGTAATTCGGCTTGAGGTCGTAAATAAAAATCTGGATGTAGGTTAGATTTTATTTTTATTTATTTGTTGTTTCCCAATTTTTCGGTGAACATCGTTCACCATCTTCAGGGGATATTTTCAATTGTAAACCAAAGAAAATAATAAAGTTGAGATCCGACTTATATTAAGTTTCAGTACGAAACTTAATAGAAGTCGGAATTACCAAATTACAAAATTTACATTTAAAAAGGTCAACTATTGAACTTTTAACAAATATTCAAAATATCAAAAATATTAAAAATATTAAAAATTTTAAAAATATTAAAAATATTAAAAATATTAACAATATTAAAAATATTAAAAATATTAAAAATATTAAAAATCTTAAATATATTAAATATATTATTATCTTAAATATATACAAAAATATTTAAAATTTTAAAAATATTAAAAATATGAATATGTTTTTCATTGTTCGGTTTGAGATCAGTTTTCTATTATCGCTAATAGAATTTGTTTTACAAGAGTTGTGTGAAATGTATTATGTTGACAGCTGGCAGGGCAGATAGCTATTTCGATGGTTGCCAAACCATCATCATCAGTGCCGTTTGCTGTGCCTTCTCCACTCATTATCACAACCTTAAGTGTTAAAAGCTTCACACAATCAATGTGAAGCTCACACACACCGTATGTTGACGTGTGGTCTTCGTTGATACCATTTTCGCACCGGTGTGTGTGAGCTTCACATTGATTGTGTGAAGCTTTTAACACTTAAGGTTGTGATAATGAGTGGAGAAGGCACAGCAAACGGCACTGATGATGATGGTTTGGCAACCATCGAAATAGCTATCTGCCCTGCCAGCTGTCAACATAATACATTTCACACAACTCTTGTAAAACAAATTCTATTAGCGATAATAGAAAACTGATCTCAAACCGAACAATGAAAAACATATTCATACTTCTTACAGATCGACAATAACAAACAAGAGCATACATTCACGGGAGGTACACTGGTTTGGCATTTGTTGCCAAAAACAATTCTATGCAATTTTGTCCGATGGACAAAGCATAGACAAGAGCTTGTGTGTATTATGTTGACGTGTGGTCTTCGTTGATACCATTTTCGCACCGGTGTGTGTGAGCTTCACATTGATTGTGTGAAGCTTTTAACACTTAAGGTTGTGATAATGAGTGGAGAAGGCACAGCAAACGGCACTGATGATGATGGTTTGGCAACCATCGAAATAGCTATCTGCCCTGCCAGCTGTCAACATAATACATTTCACACAACTCTTGTAAAACAAATTCTATTAGCGATAATAGAAAACTGATCTCAAACCGAACAATGAAAAACATATTCATACTTCTTACAGATCGACAATAACAAACAAGAGCAATATTAAAAATATAAAAATATTAAAAATTTTAAAAATATTGATAGTATAAAAAACATTAAAAATGTTAAAAATATAGAAATATTAATAATATTAAAAATACTCAGAATATAAAAAATATAAAGAATATTAAAAATTTTAAAAATATTAAAAATTTTAAAAATATTAAATTAATATTAAAAATTTTAAAAATATTAAATTAATATTAAAAATATTAAAAATATTAAAAATATTAAAAATAGTAAAAATATTAAAAATATTAAAAATATTAAAAATATTAAAAATATTAAAAATATTAAAAATATTAAAAATATCAAAACTATTAAAAATATTAAAAATATTAAAAATATTAAAAATGTTAAAAATATAGAAATATTAATAATATTAAAAATACTCAGAATACAAAAAATATTAAAAATATCAAAAATATTAAAAATATTACAGATAATAAAAATATTAAAATTATCAAAAATATTAAAACTATTAAAAATATATTTTTTTTTTAAATGTTTAAAATATTTTACCTTTTGACATTGAACATACAACCTTCGTCTTTGCAAATTTGCTTTGTGATCTAAATCAATGATTTATATATTTTTTATTTTTTTCTTGCAAATCAATTATATGACTCTATTAATAAAACATAAACTTTTCGAACATTGTCAATGAATTAATAACAATCGATAATTGTACATGCACATGAATATTGAAAATAAAAACAAAAAAGTTTAACTCCCGCCCCTTGGTGTCTCAGCGAAAAAATAAGAAAAAATCAATCACTTTAACACGAATTGTGTGTTGCCAAAGATTAGCTATGTCGTTGACAGTGCAGTGCATTCATTTTAAAGTCGCACCCATTTCTACGGAAAGAAATCGCCCCAATCTTGACACCAAACGTTCAAGCAACACCCTAATTTTGTTTTTGCACTTCTCTTATCCTCTTGTCTCGTTATGAACTTCCAAATGGGTGAGGGGGGTAACATACACTGGTAATGTTTACTTGTTAAAGTGCATACGAGCATTTCATACATACCGTGACTCTTAAAGAAAAAGATTTCCACTTGAAGTCAACACGTTATCGTCTGCCACTCTTAGGCTGTACACCCACTTGCGGTGAACGCTTACAAGGTTACTAAAAAGAGACCTGAATGTTAAGATTTTTCAAAAGGATATTACGTTGAATGTGCAAGACGGACAATCGCATACAGGCAAATAGCTTGAAAGTATAATGTGACGTATATGTGTGGGCTCCAGATGGCGCCATGATTTTGACAATTGTCGGCTGATTTCATTTGTTTTGCGTTATCGAAATTCCATTAAAAAAATCACATAAATATTACACTTCTTTTATGTAAGTCAATTGCAACAAATAATTTATTTGTTTTACTTTTTATTGTTCATTAAATGGACATTTAAAATGTAGCGTGAGCGTTACATAGGTTGGGTGTGACTGACATTGACTTTGATTAAACACTCGAAGAAAAATGGCCAAATATTTTTGGATACGACAAAGTAAGAAAAGTTTCTGCCGTCTTTAAGTTGCAATCTAGGGATATATAAAACTGTTTTGAAACATGTACAAATCAATCGTCATAGGAATACAAGTGTATTCATCTGGTTTAGTAAGGAACTTCTGGGGTTTGGACTTGTGTCAAAGTTGCATTTTGTATTGCCCTCGATTTACTTGCTATTCAATGGAATACATAAAATAATTTATATCACTTTGGTACAACGTGTCATTCACGCCTATGAGTCATCGTCATATGCTTAACTACTCCTGGTTTGATTTATTTCCTTATGACTTTTAAATTGTTTAAGTATATTAATCACAAATCTGTATGTGGCTAACAATACAACCAATTTTCCTTATACATTGCGATCTATCAACAATTGTGTGTGTGTGTGACCACAAACAAGTTCAATTTGCTAAGATCAGAGACTAATTCGGTTGGCTTTTGATTAGATTAAGAAATGTGCAATACAACAAACAAAGTGTAATTTCTTTGAAAAGAGATGTAATTTATTTATAAATTAAATAGACCTCCCGCTGCCCTAAGTTATTTTGGTAGGGTGATCGAAAGGTCTAAGTTTTTTTCGGGTAGGAAAACCGGTTTGGATACAATAAAAAGTATTGAAAATAATATATAAATAATAATATATTTAAAAAGTTTAAGATATTAAATATAACAAATATTAAAAATATTTTAAATGTTAAAAACTTTACATATATTAAAAATATTAAAACTTATAAAAATATTAAAAATATTAACAATACTAAAAATATAAAAATGTGAAAAATATGAAAAATATTAGAAATATTAAAAAAATTTAAAATATTAAAAATATTAAAAATATTAAAAATATTAAAAATGTTAAAAATATTAAAAATATTAAAAATGTTAAAAATATTAAATATTAAAATATTAAAAATAATAAATAATTGCCAATAGAACTGATCTTAAACCGAAATATGACAATATCAATATTAAAAATATTGAAAATATTGAAAATTTTAAAAATATTAAAAATATAAAAAATGTTAAAAATATTAAAAATATGAATATGTTTTTCATTGTTCGGTTTGAGATCTATTCTATTATTGCTTATAGAATTTGTTTTTACAAGAGTTGTGTGAAATGGATTATGTTGACAGCTGGCAGGGCATATAGCTATTTCGATGGTTGCCAAACCATCATCATCAGTGCCGTTTGCTGTGCCTTCTCCACTCATTATCACAACCTTAAGTGTTAAAAGCTTCACACAATCAATGTGAAGCTCACACACACCGGTGCGAAAATGGTATCAACGAAGACAACGTCAACACAATCCACACAAGCTCTTGTCTATGCTTTGTCCATCGGACAAAATAGCATAAATTGTTTTTGGCATAAAATGCCAACCCAGTGTACCTCCCGTGTATGTATTCTCTTGTTTATTTTTTTTCGATCTGTGCAGAATATGAATATGTTTTTCATTGTTCGGTTTGAGATCTATTCTATTATTGCTAATAGAATTTGTTTTTACAAGAGTTGTGTGAAATTTATGCTTCACAATGATTGTGTGAAGCTTTTAACACTTAAGGTTGTGATAATGAGTGGAGAAGGCACAGCAAACGGCACTGATGATGATGGTTTGGCAACCATCGAAATAGCTATCTGCCCTGCCAGCTGTCAACATAATCCATTTCACACAACTCTTGTAAAAACAAATTCTATTAGCAATAATAGAATAGATCTCAAACCGAACAATGAAAAACATATTCATATTCTGCACAGATCGAAAAAAAATAAACAAGAGAATATTAAAAATATTAAAAATGTTAAATATAAAAAAAATCGTACAACTATAAATAATATTAACAATATTACAAATATTAAAATCATTAAGAATATTAAAAATGTTTAAAATGTTAAAAATATGGAAAATATTAAAAATATTACAAATATTAAAGATATCGAAAATATGAAAAATATTAAATATATTAAAAATATTAAAAATATAAAAAAACATAATAAAAATATAAAGAACATTAAATATACTGAAAATATTCAAAATATTAAATATATTAAAAATATTAAAAATATTAAAAATATTATAAATATTAAAAATATTACAAATATTACAAATATTAAAAATATTAAACATATTAAAAATATTAAAAATACTAAAAACATTTAAAAAATTAAAAATTTTAAAAATATGAAAAATATTAATAATATTAAAAAGAGTAAAAATATTAAAAATGTTAAAAATTTTACAAAGATATAAAATACTAGCTTTCCCGGCTCGCGTTGCTTCACCCGTACCTACAATGAATCTTCATACGAATTTAAGCAATACGGGTAAAATTCAAACGCTTCATAAGACGAACTAACACTCCATTTATGTAATTGGAGCTTAATCCTATCGGTCTGAGTTACTGTACCGGTTTAGTCTCTTTTTATATCTAAAAGTACGAAACATTCGAATCGCACAACTAAAATGGACTGGTACTCCCTCTAATTCTATAGGAATTATAAGCATCTATAAGCATGCCCATATACGATTACAGCTTTAGCCCTTTTGTGTGGGTGGTAGTACCAGGTTTATCCAGGTTTCTACTTCAAAATGTTCGAATATTTAAAAAACCCATCACGAATTTTTCTTATTCTAAAATATTCATTATTATTATATATTCATATTTTATTTGCTACTATACCATTAGCCGTTTAGTACCAGTTTCATTCCTTTACGGCCGTTTTTACCACTAAGTGGAAAGAATTTTGAAACCCTAATCGCCTTGTTCTAATTCCATATGGGCCAAGCCCGAATTGCCCAGATTTTTTTACCCAGAAATAACGGATTTCAAAATAACGTTTAATCCAATTTGATAGTTAGCATGTCCATATTGATTTCTGCGATGATAGCATTAGCCGATAGGTTAGGGAGATGGTTTAATTTATCCCTTTTTGATCGTTTTTACCCCTAAAAGTACGATTTTCCGAAAATCCATTCTTAGCTGAAGTCTATTCGAAAAGCGGAACAACCACCCAATGTTAAAAATATGGATTATAAAAAAAATATTACAACAGTTCTATTTATAAGACGTGCATAACAATTTTTCCATAAGAGGCTTGGCATCTCCCTTTTCCCAAGGAGACGTAATACCCCATGTACATATGAAGCAAATCTCATATTTATACCTTGAAAGACTCGAGAAATACTACCGATTGAAATTTTGGCTTGTGTGGGCGGTGCCACGCCCTTTTGTCTAGTTATGTTTTCACTTCCTACGGATAGAGCTACGCAGTGAAAATTGCATTGCAATCGGTCCATTTAAATCGCCCAGATAACGATTTTTCAAAAGGGGCGTGGCACCGCCCATTGTTCAGCGAGACGTAATCCTCTATGTATCAGTAACATATGTAGCAAATATCATCTTCATACCTCTAACGGCTCTTGAGATATTACCGATTGAAATTTCGGTTTGTGTGGGCGGAGCCACGCCCCTATGGACTGTATCACACATAGAAAATTCAATTGCAATCGGTCCATTTATTTGGCCAAAATACCAATTTTTAAAAAGGGGTGTGCACCGCCCACTTTTCGCAAACAAAGTATTTTTTTTTTATACGACCGACATACATACCAAATCTCGACTTCGTACCTATAATGGTTTAAAAGATACAGCCATTTTAAATTTCCAGTTGTATGGGGCGGAGTCACGCCCATTTTACCCCCTTGCAGTCCGATTTTCCAAAAATCCCTTCTTATGGCGCGCCTACGTCATAAAAGAAACCTACATTCAAAATTTCACGGTTCTAGCTTTAGCCGTTTGGGCTGTGGCGTGATCAGTCAGTCACCCAAGCCTTTTATATATATAGATTAAACTAAAAATTTAAAAATATTGAAAATATTAAAATTATTAAAAATATCGAAAATATCAAAAATATTAAAAATTTGGAAAATATCAAAAATACTAACACTGATAAAAAAATTATACTCTAATAACATTAAACTTATTATGAATATTAATAATATTAAACTTTTCATAAGTATTAAGAACATTTGAAAGTTTCGAAAATTTATGTATGTATTTATATCAAAAATGTTCCACATTTCGTACAAAACCGTAAAGTTTTCGTATTCCCTAGTGATCTTACCTAATTCCTCTGTTCGATTTATAATATTGCTACAAAATTTCATGAATATGTTACAGAATGGTTGTAAATTTTAAATTATTAAAATTAATTTTGAAACCGATAGACGTTATATATAACCCGCTAAGCAGGTTTTTGTTTACATTTCCAATCACCCTAATGTGTCCCCATTTCTAATCTCTCGAAGACAAAATGCCAAATGGTTATAATTGGCATCACAAAACGACAACAACAAAGAAAGCTGATGTATATAAAAATACACAAAAGAAAACCCCAGGTGGGGGAAATTCAAGGGGTCAAGGTTAAATCATAAGTGATTAAAAAAAAAATTGCTTACATTTTTAAACCACGGGTTCTACACCATACTATGACCAAACATAATTTTTTCGAGTGAGCCAATAATATCAATTATAATTAACACTCTTGATTACAATGTTTGCCATTTGGGTTTAGAGGAACAAGTTCACATGTGGGCGTTTGAAAAATTGTTTCACCAATAAATCACAAATTTCCCCATACATCATCATTTAAACTAGAAATAGAAAGACAATCGACTAGTAACGCCTTCTCATCTGCCGTATGCAATGACCCTCCCGACTCCTCCTCATAGATCACCTGAATTAGTGCAAGTACTAATAGTGCAGCGGGCGAATTTCATGCACATCAACACATAACTATGAGGCACATGACTTTTTTTCCACCAGGAGCCACATAAGAAGTACAAAAACGTGATATTGTTCTATTAATACAACAAGTGCAATAAGGCATTTTGATTGATTAATCGATCATATGTGGACTGATGAACATATGTACAGCCACACGAACATCAATGGGCACATGTCTTGTCTTGGCTTGTCGCCGCAGTTGTTCACTTACTCGCTTGCCTCGCGTAATTTACGATTTTCAATTGATTTATTACGCCACCAATAATAATGTTTAGTTACTGTGTTAATTTTGTGAAATAATTGGCAATAGAATGAACAACGTCGATGGGGGCCAACAAAAGCCAGAGAAACAACAATGGAGATGAACAACAACAACAACAAAAAGTCAACAATTTATACTTAACACATTTGTGTGTCGGGGAGGTGGTCTTTGATAGGAAATGTGTACTAAGTTACAATTCATAACTGTTAGGGAATTAAAAAAAAATGGGGTTATTCCAAGGTGTAAATGGGCTTTTCGGTTTTACAATTTTTTGAATCTTTTTGAAAAGTCTTTTTGTTGATTCCGAGATCTTAGTTTTTTAAAAACTAGTATTATAAAAATTAAAGATTACAAATGTTGAAATTTATTTAAAAAAAAAATATAAAAAAAATAAAATTGTAAAAATATAAAAATATAAAATAATAAAAATATAAAAAAATAAATATATAAAAATATAAAAATATTAAAATATAAAAATATAAAAATATAAAAATATAAAAATATAACAATATAAAAATATAAAAATATAAAAATATAAAAATATAAAAATATAAAAATATAAAAATATAAAAATATAAAAATATTAAAATATAAAAATATAAAAATATAAAAATATAAAAATATAAAAATATAAAAATATAAAAATATAAAAATATAAAAATATAAAAATATAAAAGAGGAAGATATCACAGGAGGATATTCTCCTGTTCACGGATAGTCTAGCGGCGGTAAACTCGTTGAAGTCCTGTGACATCAAATCGAAAGTGGTCAGTGCCTGCCGGAAATCTCTTAACGAGATATCCAGGAACAACAGAGTTCTGGTTACGTGGATTCCCGGACACAGCGGAATCGAGGGCAACTGTAGAGCGGATGAAGAGGCCAGACAGGGCTCAGCCCTGCAGGAAAGCGACGTTGAACACGTAGCACTTCGCCCTATATCCACCTGTAAAAGTACCATTGAAAATCTAACGTTTAGAATTGCAAACGACAGATGGAAGAATGAAGAAACCTGTAGAAAGGCCAAAATGACTTGGCCAGAATACAACGCGAAACGTGCATCGTACCTGGTAAGTCTTGAGAGGGACCAGATAAGGAAGATTATTGCCTTCCTGACGGTACATGGACCCATAGGCAAGCATGCGAGAAGAATGGGATTCGCAACGAAAAGCGAATGCTACTACTGCGGAAACAGTAGCAGTGAACCATCCACCGACCACATTATTTGTGATTGCCCAGCGCTATACAGAAGGAGACTGGAAACCCTGGGGAAACCCTTCTTAAATGGTGTAGAAGAACTTGCATCGTTGGACATCGGAAGGATTAACAACTTTTGTAAAATTATCAACTGGACGGATTGGACCGAAACTCCGGATTCCCAATCGACAACTGGCAACGCGATCAGTCAGCACACGCGCTGATAGCATAGGTTGAAGGATGGCACAAATACCCAACGGGTGTCACAATGGGTCTATAATGACCTAAGTGTTCTCCTTTGAAGAAGGAGATGCCTGCATACCAACCAACCATAAAAATATAAAAATATAAAAATATAAAAATATAAAAATATAAAAATATAAAAATATAAAAATATAAAAATATAAAAATATAAAAATATAAAAATATAAAAATATAAAAATATAAAAATATAAAAATATAAAAATATAAAAATATAAAAATATAAAAATATAAAAATATAAAAATATAAAAATATAAAAATATAAAAATATAAAAATATAAAAATATAAAAATATAAAAATATAAAAATATAAAAATATAAAAATATAAAAATATAAAAAACATTAAAAATATTGAAAAAAAACATTACATGTATCGAAAAAAACATTAAATAAAATATGAAAAGTATTGAAAATATAAAAAATATTAAAATACTATATGCTATTAAAAATATTAGCAATATTGAATAATTTTATATTGATATTGAAGTACTGAAAATAAATAAATAAAAAGATTTGAGAATAGCAAATCTATTGAAAATATAAAAATTAGTTAAGGTAATAAAAATATAAAAAATATTAAACATATTAAAAATATTAAAAATATTAAAAATATTAAAAATATTAAAAATATTAAAAATATTAAAAATATTAAAAATATTAAAAATATTAAAAATATTAAAAATATTAAAAATATTAAAAATATTAAAAATATTAAAAATATTAAAAATATTAAAAAATATTAAAAATAAAAATATTAAAAACATTAAAAATATAAAAAATATTAAAAAAAAATTAAAAATATTAAAAATAATATTAAATATTAAAAATATAAAAAATATTAAAATTATTAAAAATATTAAAAATATTAAAAATAATATTAAATATTAAAAATATAAAAAATATTAAAATTATTAAAAATATTAAAAATATTAAAAACATTAAAAATTTTGAAAATATTTAAATCAGTGAAAATATTTAAATAAGTGAAAACATTAAAAATATTAAAAATGTTACAAATATTAAATATAATTAAAATATTACAAATTCTAAAAATGTTTAAAAAATTTATAACATTAATAAAATAATAAAAATAAAATAAACTTTTGAATAGACAACATAAATTCGAGAAAAATATTTAAGAACATATTCAAAATTCCATTACTGATAACTATTCAAAATATTTATCACCGCTAACTTGCATTGTATGGGGATTATGTTTTATTCGTTATAAAAAAATTTTAATTATATATAAAACAATAATTTAGTGAAAATGTTTTTCCAGTTTTCTGTTTTACATTTTGTCGATAAACCCACGTTTTCTGATGTCTTTGTTGTGACTTAGTTCACTTTCGAAATAAGCATCATTCAAATGTATTTGAATCTACAATTAAGTATGTGTGAGTTTCAATATAAATAAAAATTAAAAACAGAAAAAAACACAGGTAAATTAAATGCAACAACAGTCGGTTTGCCAAAACGGAAATGCTTTCTAAACAATTGTTTATGTCATTAAAGTGAATACGAGTACTTGTAGCAACGACCAGAGGCGTTCATAGCGATTTGCTTAAGGGACACCCTATATAGCGGCAAATGGAATGAAAAGGGGAAATACGATTTGTTAAGTTTTCAAACGTTTCAACTAAACTACCTAAACTAGTACTAAAAGCCAAACCACTGTGCTTTGTTTTAATCCTTAATTATTGAATTTTCAAAGATACTCAAACCTTTCACCTTAATAACTCTTGTTGGTTGCTGATGATCATCAAAAGCAGTATTGACATTTTATTTATTCATAGTTATAAATGTATTTACAAATATACATATATTATATTAACATCAAAGATAAAAATTCAATAAAAATTGCCTATGATTGTCTTGCTTCGTTCACACTGCAGTCATTCACACTATAGCCATTAAAAGTGTATTCGCTGATATGCAAATCGTGACTTAAGATTTGTTACCACTTAAGATTAAAATCAAACAGTTGCGGATCTAAATGATATTTGAGCTTACAAATGCAATTGATTTGGCGTTGCATTAAAGTGGAACGAATATTTTACACCCTGCGCTATGGTAGCAGTCATCGGCGATAGTAATCTATAATTAAATAGTAGATCACAATTACATCGAACAAAGCCGTTACAGAAAACTGAAAATAAATTAAGTTATTGCTATGATTTTTGTGTTGCAATCATCATCGATTTAAGCACATTGTTTTCATTGTGAGACACAAGCGGGTTCTGTGTTCTTAAAATAATCTGATTTAAACTATAGGGTGAAACACTTTAAAATGATTAATGATTACAGCATATACGAAAATGTCAGTTATTATTTAAATTATAAATTGGTATTTGTAGTTCAATAGCGTTATCATTAATAAAATGTCAAATGTTCATGATGACTTTCGATATGTTAACAGTTTGCAACATTTACAACTATAAGCGTGGAAATATAATTCAAAAACCTTCGTTTGTATTCGTCGTTAATCTGTGAGACTAAAAATAGAATGGTGTTAATTTACAGTAATACGAGAAGCACTGCCATATCTTATTCATGGAGAGGAAAGGGTTATTAAGTTTTTAAACATGGACCGAAAGTTTGTTCTTCCATTTGTAACGTCCATAAGAAGGGATGGTAGATATATATTAGTTTAATATGTGTATTTGATTTTTGTTAGTCGATGTTACAGTACATTATATTAATTTACGTTAAGTGTACCGAAATGATACAACAAATTCGGCTCAAGATCAGAAAAGTGTTTTTTATTTATTGTTTGATATTTTTGGTCACATTCAGTGTGTCACGCACTAGGATGACGCGTTTCGAACTCCATGACGAGTTCATCTTCAGACCCCTTTGTGACGAACTGATGCACAATGGTACATCATCAGCTGTATATATATCTACAATTATGCCAAACATATGCATGTGAAGTAGATATCAGCCGAAAATGTCCAGCATAGTTATGAATTTGACCATTCACAATCAAACATGAGAATGGAGGATATTTTATCCCCACGATTCCCTTTTACCTCACAAAGCTCAAGCTTTACCATGGCTTTTCACCACAAAACTCAAGCTTTTTTACAAGGTTTGTTGTTAAACTAAGCTTACTATTGTTACTAAGCATATAGTTTTTGCTTACTACTACTACTAAGCATATATAGTTTGTCAAACAATAAATAAAAAACACTTTTCTGATCTTGAGCCGAATTTGTTGTATCATTTCGATACACTTAACGTAAATTAATATAATGTACTGTAAGATCGACTAACAAAAAACAAATACACATACACTGGCACGGCACGGCCTAACAAACTATATATGCTTAGTAGTAGTAGTAAGCAAAAACTATATGCTTAGTAGCTTAGTGCCAAAGATTTATAGTTATAAATTGCAATGACTTGGATTATGTATAATTTGGGTCATACGTTTAAAAAGTACTTTTTATTTACTAAAGTAGCAAATGAAGTACTGTTTTGTAAAGTATCACTTTATAGAACCAAAAAGTCCATTTGTTGCGTTAAAAGTTACTTTTGTTATATAAAAAAGTACTTTCATCATATGACAAAAGTACTTTTATTGTATAAAAAGTACTTTTATTGTACCAAAAAGCACTATTATTTAAGTACCAAACGGTACTAAACTAAAACACGAATTACTTATTTTGTACTAAAAATTACTTTTATTGTCCCAAAAGTTACTTTTATTATACAACAAAGTGCTTTTATTGTACCAAAAGTACTTTTATAGTACTAAAAAGCACTTTTATTTCACTAAAAAGTACTATTATTATGCCGGACAGTAGTTTTATAGTACCGACAAATAATTTTGCTTTACCAAAAAACATTTTTTACACCACAAGGTACTATTTTTGCGCCAGAAATTATTTTTTTTATACCAAACAGTATTTTGAGTTGAAAACAAAATTTACCTTTATTGTACCAAAAAGTACTTTTATTGTACTAAAAAGTATTTCTAGTTTACAACAAAGTACTTTAGTTGCGCCGAAAAGCAGTTTTGTTTAAAAGTTGCTTTATATTTCCAAAAAGTACTTTTTTTTGTACCAGAATAAACTTTCTTCGTGGCAAAGAGTATTTTTATATTACTAAAAAGTACATTTATTGTACTAAGATGTTCCTAAATTGTACCAGAAAGAACCTTTATTTTACCAGAAAGTACTTTCATTGTACTAAAAATTACTTTCATTAATTATTATATTAAAAAGTACTTTTATTGTATTACAAAGTACTTTTTTGTACTAAAAAGTATTTTTATTGTGTTAAACTGTACTTCAATTGCACCATAGAGTATCTTTATTATACCAGAAAGTTTTTTGTACTAAATGTACTTCCTTTGCACTGAAAAGTACTTTTATTCTACCAAAAAATACTTCCTTTTTACTTAAAAGTACTTTTGTTTTACCAGAAATTACTTTTATTGTACCAAAATTTATTTATTTTACCAAAAAGTACTTTGTTGTACTAAAATTTACTTTCATTGTACCAAAAACTACTTTTATTTTATTAAATTGTACTGAAAACTACTATTATTGTATGAAAAAGTACTTTTATAATACTAAAAACTATTTCTATTGTACTTAAAAGTACTTTTATTGTACCAAAAGTACTTCTATTGTACTAAAAATTACTTTCATTTTACCGAAAAGTACTTTTATTGTACTAAAAAGTAATTTTATTGGATTAAAAAAGTAATTTTTTTGTACTAAAAAGTACTTTGATTACACCAAAAATACCTTTATTTGACCATAAAGTACTTTTATTGTACTAAAAATTACTTTCCTTGTACCAACAAATACTTTAATTGTACTAATTATAACAAATGACATACCCAATAACAAATTTTACTGTGAAAGGAAACCTATACCACCCATTGAAACAATGTTGGTGATGAGTTAGGCCAAAAAAAACATTTTTCTTCGAGTGTACTTAGACATAATTCATAACACTATTCTCATAGACTGATTGCACTATCATTATGCTTTGACCACCAAGTGAAACTTATCCAAATAGTTCAACAAAAAAAAACACTCTAATATTAGTGTTACTCTACACACACACGTGCTCAGTATACAGATACAACAAAACAATGGACTGCATAATAGGTAATTTTTTTCTATTTCTATTTCTGTTTGTTTTATGAGAGTGCGTTAACAAAACGAGCGCTACTCATATGTGTCAATTTTATGTATTAACAATTAATATTGTATTTTTTTTGCTGTCGCTTTGTTTTGTGGGACCCAATTTAATTGGCTTCAAACAAATGTGACATAGAATTGTTAGCTTTGTTGTATAGAAATGACTGAGTGTTTCAGAAATGGGGCACATGGTTTAATGGCAAGAGGAAGAAATAAAAAGTGCTATTAATATTAAAAGAAGAAAAAATATACCAAAAATGCATTTAATTGCTGTGCAAAATTTGGCCAAGAGCCAATAATTTTGTTGAGAAAATATTATACAATTGCAGTTTTAATTAATTAATTTATTGGCTGGCCAAGCTATGAAATAATGTTAGATATTATGAGATTTTTATTAGGTAAAATTACCAACAAAGATTATTATTACCGAAAGACAAACTATGACTTTTTGGTAATGGCAACAAAAAATTAGCGACATTTGTGGAACACACTTCTTATTTATAAGTCTATATATATAAAGTTTTTTTTTATGGAAATTTTAGAGGTGAGTTAATTTTTTATTAAAAAGCTTTGAAATATTTTTATACAATTTACCCATTTACCCTTGTATTTCCACTTAGTAACAATTTTTGCAGATCCTTTGATGATGCCTAGCATTTTAACAAATCTTCAATGTCCTTGATATTGCCGTTAAAAGTTTCGTCATTTGAATGTATTACCAAATAATTTTTTTTTCTTCAAGTGTGCAAAAACTATAACAATTTTGTTCTTAAACATTTTTGCCCACTTATCATCAAAAGCTTGTTGAGTGCAATTTACTAAATGACATGCCTGATGATTGATAGACATTTCTCGTTGAGTGTTTGTGTACACATTAAACAATGCCAACAACAGCTGTGTCCCTCTCACTCGCTCTCTCTCTCTCTCTCAGACATTGCGGGTAAACCCATAACATATAATTGTATAATTACACGCTCGTATAATATGTAATTAATTCATTGTTATTATATTCTCTCCAAGGAAGTTCATCATAATGATATCTACATACAATTTGTTTGTTTTTAATTTAACAAATTTATCTAACAAAGGGTGAGATGTTGTTGTTTGTTTGTTTGTGTGAAATAATACAAATTTTCCGGCTTAGGGAATTTTCCAAAAAAAATTTACATTTGCAATTGTAATGGATTTTAATAGCTGCAGATGATTACATGTCAATTACCTTTTGTCTCTTTCACACAGCATTAAGAATTACGCGAACATTAAAGTATTTTAGGAGATTTTGTTGAATTGAATTATTATAATTTGTTGTTGTAGGCTTTTCTTATAGAAATTGGAATTTCATGGCTGATTAAAGAATGGTGTACACAAGATTTTCTGTTAGTTGTTTAATTTTTTTTTTTAATTAAAAATTTAAGGCTGTAAAAACTTTAATTTAATTTTATGTATAAGGTAATTAAAAAAAAATAAAATTATGGTAATAACTGTGACACTAAACAAATTTGTATTGTATTAGTATGTATTTTTTTTTTTGGTATTATATATTTAGATAAAATTTTCAGAATTTTATTAAAACATTACTTTTAAAATCATATTTATTTGGAAATTTTTACATATTTTTAATAATTTTTTTTTTAAATGTAAATTTTAATCACTATTTTTTAGTTATTAGGTTCATTTTTTTGCAGTATTAAAAATTGTACTTAAATTTATTTAAACGCGATTTTTTTTCGATTTTCACTTGTAAATTTAGAAATATTATTGCTGGTTGCTATATGTAACTTGTTTAACTTTTTAATTTGAAATTTAAGTTGCAAAAAATATACTAAAACTTATACACTAGTTTTGCAAAACATCTTTTATTCACTTTTTAATTGTAGTAGACATTTTTAAAATTTTTGAATATTTTTGTTTCTATTTTTTATTTTAATTTTTTTTCAAAAACCAGAAATTTTTCGATTTTTTTCTGTTGTTTTTCTTTTTTGTACTTATTTCAATTTGTTTTATAAAATTTTTTTTTTTAAAAAAATCACCAATATTGTTATTCATAAAATATTCACTTTTAGGGATTTTCATAACATTGAAACACCTTGGGATAGCACTTTAACCATTTTTTTTTGTATTTAACAGAATATTTTTAATCTATTTAATGTTTTAATATTTCTTTTTATTTTAAATCATTATTCAACACAAAAGTTGTAGGCAATTTTTTAAAACAAAATTTCTTTTTGGAATATTCATACTTTTTATACCATTACCCTTAGAAATGATGCTAAAACCACTCGTAATCAAACACTCAGGGATCTAGACATCAAAAAGCTGCATACGACCGAGGTAGCCAATGCCTACTCCAACCAACTTTCTTAATTACTTCACACCAACCCCTCTAGTTCTGATATTCCCGATACACAGTGGCAGAAATATCGCGAATCCTTGACCACTGCCGCAACGACCGTACTGGGTTATGAAAAACCACGTTCAGACAAGCAATGGAACGATGAGGAATGTAGCGCCATGACTAAAGAAATAGATGCTGCATACAAGGCAAAACTGCAGCTAATGACAACGCGTGCGGCGACGGAGCAATATAATGAAAAGAGGTGGGAGATGAAACGCCTGTTCAGGCGGAAAAAGCGTCTGTGGAAGAAAAGAGAGAGCCAGAATATCGAAAACTATAGGAATAGATGTGAGGCCCGAAACTTCTGACAAAAGGTTAAAAGCAAAGGTTTTGGAACAGAGATCCCCAAATGTAAGGATAGAGATTGAAATCTGGTCACGAACACTCAGAGTGTTTTGCATATATGGAGGGAACACTTTCGATCTCTACTCGTTCCCGAAGGCAGCATATGTGACGAAATCACACCAATCATTGACGATAGAGTAGATTGTCCACCACCGTGCCAAAATGAAATCAGAACGGCGATCGCAAGGCTTAAAAATAATAAAGCTGTGGGAGCCGAGGGACTACTGGCAGAGCTTTCTAAAACCGGCGGTGATGAGTTGGCAACACGCATCTGGTGCATAAAAACGATTTGGCTCAAGCAATGTATGTACGATGATTGGAATCTGAGTGTTCTATGTCCTGTGCTTAAGAAAGGCGATCTAAGTGTGTGTACCATCTATCGGGAATAGCCTTTTACCCATGGCATACAAGGTCCTGTCTAGTGTGTTATGTGAAAGACTAAAGCCAATTTTAGCGAACCTGATTGGACCTTGTCAGTGTGGCTTCAGACCTGGTAAATCCACGACAGGCCGACAAATCCTGGAGAAGACCGAAGAAATGCAGATCGACACCTACCATGTTCATTCGACAGTCCGATACGACAGAAATTGTTAGATCCTATGGCTGAGTTTGGTATCCCCGCCAAGCTAATACGACTTTGCGGGATGACACAGACTGACAAAGAGTAATTTTCTAATAAGCGAGGCGGCCGTGGCATAGTGGTTAGAACACGCGACTACCATGCGGGAGATCGCAAGCATGGGCTGCAAAGGAAAATTAAGTTAAGAGCTTTAGACAATGCGATAGTCTGTCTGTCTTGCGATCTCTTGTATTTCGTAATAGAGATAATCATGTGGAAAACTGCAGTAACTAGGAATGGTACTATCTGCAACAAATCACACGCTGCTTGCGTTTGCCGATGAAATGTATACCAATGGCCGTGTATTGCGGGATGTTACTGCAGCCTTTTCGAGCATTAAAAAGCAATCGGCTGAAGTGGGTCTGGTGATAAATGAGGACAAAACCTAGTTATATGTTTCAACGAATAAAGAGTCCACTCGTCTGGGACGCTGCGTGAACGTTGACAACTATAACTTTGAAGTGGTAGATAACTCCGCCATAAACAAAAATAATAACGTCAGCCTGACGAGTATTGATCGCAAACCGCTGCTACTATGCGCTAAGCAAGCTATTTAATGACAAAGCGCTCTCTCTAAGAACAAAGATCAAACTCTACCAGACTCTGGTCCTACCTGTCTGTCTCTACAGCGCAGAATCCTGGGTAATGACACAAGCGATTACGGCGAATCGTTAACGGCGAGTATCGTCGTCGAATGAATCACGAACTGTATAAGCTGTACAATAGACTGGTCGGAATTTTTTTTTTTTTTTTTGAAATTTAATTGTGTGCGCTGCTTAAAATATGAGGTCTGGTGTAAGAAATCATGTCCTAATTTTTCAGCTCAATCCGACGGTGCCTAGTCGTGCCGGGTGGAGCCCAAAGTTCTCCATATTATCCCAGATAGCGCCGCAATTTTTTTTTTCTTGAAAACTTATTTTTTTTCGGATCTTAAATATTCATGGGTTTCTAAGTATTTTTTATAATATAACTTTTTTTCCTACAACCTATAGTTATCCCGGAATCGGTCGTGCCGAGTGGAGCCCAAAGTTCTCCATATTATCCCAGATAGCGCCGCAATTTTTTTTTTCTTGAAAACTTAATTTTTTTTCGGATCTTAAATATTTATGGGTCTTTTAAGTATTTTTTATAATATAACTTTTTTTCCTACAACCTATAGTTATCCCGGAATCGGGTGTCCTTTAAAAAGGACACGGCACCTTGCGCTGCAATTCAACATTACACACTAGACTGGTCGCATTTTGAATGGGAATTTTTTTTTTGAAATTTAATTGTGTGCGCTGGTGCCGTGTCCTTTTTAAAGGATACCCGATTCCGGGATAACTATAGGTTGTAGGAAAAAAAGTTATATTATAAAAAATACTTAGAAACCCATAAATATTTAAGATCCAAAAAAAATTAAGTTTTCAAGAAAAAAAAAATTGCGGCGCTATCTGGGATAATATGGAGAACTTTGGGCTCCACCCGGCACGACTGGGCACCGTCGGATTGAGCTGAAAAATTTGGACATGATTTCTTACACCAAACCTCATATTTTAAGCAGCGCACACAATCAAATTTCAAAAAAAAAAATTTTCCCATACAAGATGCGACCAGTCTACTGTACAACGATATCGACATAGTCAAGCGTGTTGAAATAGACCGAATGCGCTGGCTTGGACAAGTTGTACGTATGCGTGAAATTGTTCCACCTCGAAAGGTTTTCGTCAGTAAACTTGATGGGCTACGCAGTAGGAGGCGATCAAAACTTCGTTGGATGGACCAGGTGAAAGAGCTGTTATCAGCAGTTGGTGTGACTAACTATCAACGGAGTGTAAAAGACCGAAGCTCTTGGAATTCTTTTCTACGTGCCGCTACTGATATATGAATTTCTGTTGCTGCTGCCAATTAAGAAGAAGAAGAAACGAATCGCTTTTACAATTCGTTTGCGAATGTTCACCAGAGATTCTATAATGTTATACCAAATCGCATCAGCCGTCTTTGCGATATCAGTTGACTGCCTCGTAGCTGCAATTTGGCTCGTTTGGCCGTTTTTTTGTAGGGAACAGTAAAAAACCAATGTTATGCCAACAATGGAGAAATGATGCAAGTACTAATGGCCAATATCATCTGAGCAATCCGTGAGCTATAGCCCGATACCATTGCAAAAAATTGCGAAAACAAACAAAAAAATTCATCAAGTAGCATTTTATGGACAGTACAAATATTAATTACTATAAACTTGTATTTAGTTTTGGGGCATAGTGGGCCCGACGGCATGAAGGTAAGAACACGCGACTACCATGTGGATTATCAATAGTTCGATTCCTGTCTCCAGTCATCTAAATTTTTTCTTTAATCGCTAGCCCCCTAGATATTGTCGACAGCCACTTCGCAGTATAAGTGTCGAGTCAATCGGTATGTCTAGTAAAAGCTTCTCAATCAGAGACGTTCGCATTCGTCGATAAACAACTAGGTGCCGTTAGTTGTGAAAATTGGAAAGCGTGTTAATTCACAACAACGCAAGAAGCTATCCCATACCTTATTCATGGGGTGTAAAGGAAAATTAGTCTTTTCTTTCATTTGCTTGTTCTGTTAATATGTTAATACAAATCGACAGGATATATACAGATTATTTCAATTAATCAACAATTTCCGCAGTCAGTTCTAACTGTGTACTGTAAAACAGTGTCGGTGTCTACAGTCGACCACAAGTTCTCGTAAACAATTTGAATATTTTCTATGGGGTTTTTTTTATATCCAAAATTTTCCATACTAATTCATTGGTTTTATAAGATTATTCGATCGTTAAAACTTTTATATTTATTGCCTCGATTAATAGCGTATTTAGATAAACCAATCGAAAATTTACATAACCCATGAGTTAAATATAGTGGATGTTAATGACGAAAACCATAAACACGTAAGTAATATAATACGGCACGAAATGTATTAAATTACAATATTTCATTATAAGATGTTTTTTTTAAAAAAAAATATATAGTACGTTTTTGTTGTATGCTTTATTACATAAAATGTTAATCTAAACAACTTAACTCTTAAGTGCTACGCTTGTTCTAAAAGAACAGGAAGTGGGTATTTTTGAAAAAAAAAACTTCAATCTAATTTTATAGTGAGCATGACCAATTAAATTTTCCCGATTATAGCTTTATCCAATTTGTATGGGTGATGGTACTTTGTATGCAGTTTTTACCCATAAAAGTACGAATTTACAAAAATACCTCCTGCGCTGACGTTTAGTCGAAATGGGGAACAACCACCCCAAATTACATCATCATATCTACAGCCGTTTCCTCGGTCAGTTAGTCAGATAGCAAACAATTTTAAATGTATAGATTATGAAAATTTTATAACAATCGGTCTATAAATATGACCTACATAACGACTCTTTCAAAAGGGGTGTGGCACCGCCCATTTCCGAGCGAGCCGTAATCCTTTTTATACGAGTAGAAAATCTCATCTTCATACCATTAATGGCTCGTGAGAAGATATATGCTTCAATATTCATATTGCATATGCATTCTGCATATTTGCCACGTTCTTGCATATAAAAGCATATATTTGGCTTTTCCCAAAAAAAAGGAAACATTTTAAAAAAAAATTCCACAAATTTGTTCTAATATTAAAGAAAAATTTAAGCATCTATTTTTCATATACATCTGGCAAGATGTCTGTGAATAAGTTTTGCTTTAAGCTACTAAATTTTTAAAGACCCATCGCGACGCAAATAATTCCAACGAATGCTGCCAGGTATACCACTGCCCCCAAGACCGTGTATTACGCGTTGGTGTACGTGGCTAAATGCTGTTTTTTTATTATTTCGATCACTTCAATGAGGTTAAAAGTGTTGTAGATTCGTTTAACAGCGACGATGCTGAAGCCATTCATGTTTCTCAAGAGTTGTTTAGTTCAGGCCGTTTGGTTTCTGATCTCGCTTATCTATAGCTAAATTTTTCGAGCCAGACGGGCGCAATTGTAAAACTTGAGACTCGAGATTAGAGCAGACTCTATACGCATTTTAAAAGAATTTCGAGTTTCTGTATCTTCTTTAAATAACAAAGCTTATTCTTTAAAACTCGATGCCAAGGGTACACATTTTTTAAAAAAAATTATAAAATTTTACGTTATGGTATAGATTGAAACATATGCAAACGTCAAAAAACTTCCGCCAACAGAGCTGACAATCTTTCCATACTGCCACGTGCCGTGTGCAGGTTTCGCAAGAAGTTTTTCAGCATATAGGAGCATATTGACAGCAACAGTTTCACTTTTCCATTCATCAAATGATTTTGAACTGGGTTTATTTTGTAGCAGTAACAATAACTCTGTTGTACTCCGTGGCGTATGATTTACGTGGAATATTACTTATGATAATCATACGCCACCTTATAACAATATAACAAAAGAGCCTAAAACGTGATAAATTCCCCTATACTATACTTACTAACTTCAACTCGATGTATCTCAATTCCTAGACGTGACCCAGCGAAACGCCGGGCCACGTATAACTTGTTTTTGACCGATATAACATTTCCCGTTGGTTTCATCCCATCCCGATTTTGACTGTCGCATAGTGTTATTTATTGTAGCAGTAAAAAAGATGAGTATTTGAATTTATTAAAAAAACTCTATATTACACGTATTTAAAAATCTTTTATGTTGCATATTTTAGATGCATATTTTTCAGTTTTTAGGGCATATTTCAAGCGCTTTTTCCTTTTTTCGTGCATGAAAATATCTTCTTTGCTAATTATGTTTTATATAGCCTAGCCCTACGAACAACACAACATTCATTGCTTTCCGTCCATTTATTTGTAAGATATAACAATTTTTCCAGAAAGGGCAAGGAATCGCCCATTTCCCAGCATGACGTAATCCTCCTTGTACCAATGTATGCAGCAAAGCTGATCTTCATACCCCTAATGCCTCGTGAGATGCGTCAAATCCAAATTTTGGTTTGTGTGGGCGGTGTTACGCCCCTTAATTTATTTTTTATTTTTATATGGCATATGATAGAGGCCCTACGGACAGTACCACTAGGGCGTTTCACCAAACGCGTTTTTTGCGAATTTTGCAACTCTTGAAGCGGAATATTAAGGCTTGTGATCTAAAAGAATTTTGAAAATTTTTTGGGATTTTTTGAAGATGGGTATGGGGTCACTGAAATAGATTTTATCAAAAAAATGAGGTTATGGAGAAAAAATTTTTATATTATTTTTTTCTGGTGCTTTTTGTTCATACAACTAAACAATTCTCTTCGTAAGAAACCGATCCCACGACAAAAAAATTATTGGTGTGAAAAATTATTATATTAAGGACCACTTTTATAGTCTTAAAAGTGAAAAATTATTTTTCCTAGATTTCAAACCTCGATAACTTGAAAAGTTTTCAACATTTTTTCAAGATGTAAAATGCGTTGGAAAGGTCTTTAAATTACCTTTCATTCCGTACATAGATTTATTTTTACTTGTTGGTAAAATATAAGAACAAAATTAAAGTTTGAGAATTTTTTTTTATTTATCAAATTTTATGAAAATTAAAAGAATTTCATTATGTTTCTTTCTTGGTTAAATAAAAACAAAACTTCTAAAATACATTGCTTTAATAAAAATATCAAAAATTCAATTCATCAATATATTTGTATTCCCATACAAAATCAAAAGATATTAAATAAACAAAATCAACATATTTAATGAACAAATTAAAATTAAATAATAAAATTGTATGTAAAATTACAAAACATTAACCATTAAATGTGGAACAACTGTGGAAGTATTTTCAAATTGGTTTCTTAAGAGCTTTTTTAATGACATTTTTGTTAACATTGGGTATAATTTTTCGATTGTTATCAACTCTAATCAATAAGTTTTGAAAATCATCCTCATTCTTTGTAATTTTTTTGTTATATATTGTAGCTGACGCCACGCCTCTTTCTGATAAATCATTCACAACTCATAGTTTTTCTAGTTTTTTCTTTGAAGAAACAAAATCATCATTTTTCCATAAAAGTGTATCTTTCGAAAAAAGGAAGTGGGCAATTTTAATTCATCAAAAACCCTTTTACTGTTTGAGGTAACAAAATTATGCATTATAAATTTTGTTACATTTTAAAAAGGGCCTATTTCAAATATTTTAAATTTCAAATAGTGTGAATTTAAAAATAAAAAATATTTTTTTTTTTCACAAGTAAGATATAAATTTATATATACCAAAATAAAGGTATCTAAATTATCTTTCTAACGCATTTTACAACTTGAAAAAATGTTGAAAACTTTTCAATTTATCGAGGTTGGAAATCTAGGAAAAATAATTTTTCACTTTTAAGACTATAAAAGTGGTCCTTAATATAATAATTTTTCACACCAATAATTTTGTTGTCGTGGGATCGGATCCTTACGAAGAGAATTGTTAAGTTGTATGAACAAAAATCTCCAGAAAAAAATAATATAAAATTTTTTTCTCCATAACCTCATAACCATCTTCAAAAAATCCCAAAAAATTTTCGAAATTCTTTTAGATCAGAAACTTCAATATTCCGCTTCAAGAGTTGCAAAATTTTTTTTTTTTGAAACGCCCTAAGTACCACGCTGGGAAAATTTCATTGCAGTCGCTCTATTTACATATTTCACATATCTATTTTACATATTTAATGATTTTTCTTGTACGACGAACATAAAAAAACTTGATTTCCCTTTACACCCCATGAATGAGGTATGGGATGCTTCTCGCGTTGTTGTGAATTAACACTCTTTCAATTTTAGATTCACAACAAACGGCACCTACTTGTTTATAGACGAATGCGAACGTCACTGTTTGAGAAGCTTTTTACTAGATATGCCGATAAACTCGACACTCGATACAGTGAAAGAAAAATGTAGATGACTGGAGGCGGGAATCGAACCACGGATCTCCGCATGTTAGTCGCGTGTTTTAACCACTATGCCACGGCCGGTCCCGTACGACAAACATATGTGTATTAAATTTCGGCTACGTACCTATAATGGTTTATGAGATACGGCGTTTTGAAATTTCAAGCGGTGTCATACCTTTTTTCAAAAATTCATTCTTAGTGCGGGTCTACGTTATAAAAGGAATGTACATTCTAAATGTCAAGGTTATAGATTTAGATGTTTGGGATGGGGAGTGATCAGTCAGACACCCAAGCCCTTTTTCCATAGTATAAAATAGATTGAGTATTTATTTTTTTTTTAATAAACATTTTGTCGTATTCTTCTTTAAAATATTTTTTTTTTATACCGAAACTTATTTTTTAAAATTAAAGTGTCACAAGATGTTTTTTTAACATTTAGTTGCCCCTTTCATATGTGACCCTATCAGCTTTAACATTTTTTTTTTAAATTTTCTCCCTTTTTAAATTCACTGAAGTTCAAGGGTTTTGTTCTTTAAGTTTTTAATTATATATGATAACTTTTTGGAACACTATTTTTATTAAACTCATTTTATTTTATGAAACAAAAAAAATTATTATAATAACGAAGAATTAAAATTTATCTGTTTTTTTAATATAATTTTTTATTAAAAAAATTATTATTTTTGCTTTTAATTGTTAAACAACGTTTACGAAGTTAATAATTTAATTATTAAATTATTTATGGACGATGAATGTAGAACTTCGGCCTGGCAGTGTTATAAAGGTCTTAGCGTCTATGCACGTTTTTATAATAATTTTTTTTTGTATTTAGTGTATATTTTTTTGATATTGTTTGTCTGTTTAAGTTTTGTTCTTTTTTAACTGTATTGGTTTTTTTGCATAATTTTTTTATATCTCTTTTTTTAATTTTCTATTTTTAACCATTTTTTAAAAAAATGTTGTACCTTAAAAATTTATTTTTTCATAATTTTGTATCTTAATTACTTTTTTTTACATGTTAAAAATTTGAGATTCAAATTTTATAAATATCACAAAATTTTGTTGTTATTATTTTTGTTTGAAATTTTATTTTATTTTTAACTCTCTTTTATGTAATATTTAACTATAATTATTTTTTTTATTGTTTTATTATTAATTTCGCTTATTTTAATGATTTCCACATAATTTAACTTACACTTAGCTTAATATTTTGTATTTGCAATTCTGCCGTAATCACAGCTTCATCGATTTACCATTTCCAATTCAACACTTCGAAAACATTAACTAACACACAGAATTTTCAATATTAAGATTCACTCACTATTTTTGTTTTCAATTAAAATTATCTTCATCACATGTTGCAAAATTCACGATTTTTTGTATTGTTGCTGTTGTTGTACGTGTAGAATATATATTAGAGACAGGCCAGACGAGACCGCAACGACCGCGTGTTGTTGTGGTTTATGCTTTAATTTTGCCGTAGTTGTTGTAGTTGTTTTCAATTTGTATCTGACGGAATCGATTCGCGCAACGCTTGACCGTTCCAAACAGCTTTGTTTGTTTTCTCGATGCTGCTGCTGCTGCTGTTATCGTTATTGTATTTTTTTCTCGTTTCGTTTACGTTTTCGCGTTTTCTTGTGTACCGCCAGGAAATTGAGTCAACAAAACAACTTTACAACTCAAACGCATTCAGCAAACTAATAAAACAAACGCCAAAGCAAAGCTAAAGCCAAACAATCTGTACAAGCGAGCGAGTATCTCACAGATATGCTACAATATCAGTCAGTCTGTCAGTCAGTCAGCGAGCCAAATAGTTAGTTGGCGTCACATTAGCCGTCTGTCTGTCCGCTTGGCAAGCATGAACATTTCTCTGTTGCTGTATTGAACACGCCAACTTTTATGTGTTGTCGTAGTTCTTTTGTTTAGTTACGATACGCTCTCGCTTTTTCTCTCTCATGCGGTTTATGCCATTCTTCAATGAAATGTCAGAGTGTATGAAAATCACCCTTTATTGTTGTTAGTCTTCTTATATAAAATTCTCACAGGTTTTCTCGCTCTCTTTCTTGGTTGTCTTACTGGATTTCCCCCGGTGTGTAATTAATGTTTTATCATCTCTCATTTCAAAACATTGGCACTTCATACACAATGCCACAAGAGATACGATGGCGTTCTGTGAGATACATTTGCCTCATTAACCACATGTTAAAAGCTTCGCAGGGATGGCAGGCAATAGACCGTTTTTAGGTACTTTTCCGAAAAATAAATTCTTAAATTACTATTTATTTAATTGCCAACTAAAAAGGTTAACTAAGTGATTAAATGTTCCATAAACTAGAACTAGTAGGTATTGGAAGTAGATCATGGTCGAACTAAAGCGAGGCCGTACGTGCAGCAAAGAAGAACATAGCTAGTGAAAAAAAACCAAAGTCTTTACAAAATGTTTCCCTTCGAGCCATAATTTCTATTTAAGTCTATCTAGCGATATCTTAGAAATATATGTTCATATATTTATAACCACCAACAATTTTTATGTTTGAAAAAAAAAAAATGTATCAAAAATGTCTGTCTACTCAGGTAGCATTTGAATGTTTATTTTAATATTATACTTGTAGGGGTACTAATTTTAATACAATATTTTGCCATCTCCGCTGCTCACATATTTTGTCTCCATTGTAGTAGAGGAAGTCTCTTTTGTTGTCATAAACAAGTTTTTTGTTTGTTTGTGAAAACTTTTATGGCTGAATTGCATGCCACAGCTGAAGAGTAAACTGAGAGCGTTGTAGACGATATGTGATGATGATAGGTAGAAAGAGACATGGCATTGCCAACATAAAAGTATTAAATAACATATAACGTCCCAGTACTTAGGATACCCTACGATAACTATTAAAAAAAAGATCTGAATAGTTTACAAAATTTTTTTTCATTAAATTTTGCAAAACTTTTCCATATGATATCTTACCGCTAAAAAGTCTTATGATATTGCATCGTCGATGGACGGGTGATGGCTTGAACTTACCTAAAATGAAAAAAAAAAAGAAATATATTAATTTTATAGGATAAAATAAAAAAAAATTATTATTATCCAATATATGGGCGTTTATAATTAAATAAAATTAACAATCTTATATCAATTCAAAACAATTTTAATATATTTTATAGCAATTTTATATCAACCCCGTTTTTGATATTCACCCTGCAAGTAGGAGGGGAATATATCATTTGATACGACCCAAATGTGTAACACCTAGAAGGAGTCACTTTAGACTTTAATTTTCATTGAACCAAATTCGATTCACGATTTTTAAATCGTTTGAGCCATGTCTGACTCTTTGTATGTCTGGCTGTCCGGCTGGTATGCACGATAACTTTCGAAACACGCAATCAAATCAAGGCCGTAGCCAGGAGGTGGCCACGGGGGCCAAAGAACAACTGAGAATATCGCTGCTGTAGCCCAAACCCAGGTTTGTCCATTCTTCGTCGAATTGGGCATTCCACAAACGTCACTACACCTTTTTTGCATAAAGACTTGGGTCTTAAGGCTTATAAAGTACAGTTAACACAAGAACTCAAGCCGGCCGATCATCAACAACGTCGTGTCTTTGCTGATTGGGTCCTTGAAATGCATGAAAATGATCCGGAATTTCATCGAAAAATCATTTTGACTGATGACGCCCATTTCCACCTCGGTGGCTACGTCAACAAGCAAAATTGTTACATCTGGGACTCGGAAAACCCAAGAGTTATTGTGGTTTATAGTCCGGAGGGGTCATTGGACCTTAACTTACTTAAAAAACTTAATTTCCCCTTTACATCCCATGAATGAGGTATGGGATAGCTTCTCGCGTTGTTGTGAATTAACACGCTTTCTATTTTTAGATTCACAACTAACGGCATCTACTTGTTTATCGACGAATGCAAACGTCACTGTTTGAGAAGCTCTCACTAGACACGCCCATTGACTCGACACTTATACTGCGAAGTTGCTGTCAACAACATTCGAGGGGAGCCGACAATGAAAGAAAATTTTTTATTTTTTTTTTCTTTTAAGATGACTGGAGCCAGTAGTTGAACCTGTGTTCTTCCGCATGGTAGTCGCGTGTTCTAACCACTATGCCACGGCCGGTCATTGGACCTTACTTTTTCGAAAATGAGGTTGGATCAACAGTTACGGTGAATGGATTGCGCTATCGAGCGATGATTAATGATTTTTTATGATCGGTGTTGGATGGTACTGATCTGGACAACGTTTACTTTCAACAAGACGGCGCTACGTGCCACACAAGCAACGAAACCATTGATCTTTTACGGGAAAAGTTTCCAGACCGTGTTATCTCTCGAAGAGGTGATCACAATTGGCGACCGAGATCTTGTGATTTAACACCTTGCGACTTCTTCCTTTGGGGCCATGTGAAAGGTAAGGTCTACGCCAACAGCCCAGCGTCGGTTTAAGACCTAAAAGATAAAATTCGTGAGGCAATCGAGGACATAGGACAGCCACTTTGCGATTCGGTTATGGAAAATTTCATAAAAAGGATATGGTCCTGTAAGCGTGCCGTGGTGGCCATTTGGCTGATGTAGATTTATCAAATCAGACATCCATAGGTAATAATTGGCCGGACTACCGTGATATATAGCCACATTGTGACCTTCGAGCTGAGTCCCCAACTTTTACCTATAGAGTTCCGGCACGCATAAAAAACATTGAAACGCCTCTTAAACTTTCCTCGATACTCCTTGACCAATTTAGCTTCTGATCAAGGATCTGATCTAGATACTTGGCTTTCTTTGAGAGCTTCAGTTATACCTCATTCAGTTCCGAAAAATACAAATTCCGTTTTCTGAGGGTTTACCTCGCGGCCACAGATCCTGTACTATCGTTGATAGAAATTGCCATCTATCATGATGACCACATCGTCCGTATATGAATTAATATTCGTACCATCCTTACACAGTACAAAATTTTTTCTGCTCATTGATTTGGGACTCAATTCTGAGAACTGCACGTGGAAGTAGCCCCCAAAAGAAGAAGTTCTGCATCAGTCGTTTTGTCAAGTTACATGCCATAACAACTTAATATCAGTTTGAAGTTAATAAGTATCGTATAGAGGAATTTGTCACGTTTTAGGCTCTTTTATCTTTCTCGAATGGTAATCGGGTATTCTAACCATCTTAATAAGAATGAAGACAGTTATTTTTAGTTATAAGTGGAATGTTTTGTTTTTCTATTACTTTGCCTGAAGCTAGGTAGTGATTTGTAGATTCATCTAGTATAATCTTGTCTACATAGGTTTTACCTAATCCCCTGCATTGCATATTTTGAAAAGTAAACTGTATTTAACATACGTTTTAAAGATTTTTTGTTAGTCTTGATGTTAATTGCAACCATTTAATTTGTTCATTAATTTATGACCACTCTTCAAGACTGCAATACAAATACGATAGGAAATCCCCCATAAAATGTGTTTGTATCTTAATGTTCACTAGTTTAATGCCAATGTAATTAATACCCCCACTTGACATGGGGGAGACACCACAGTTTGATCTCTAGGAGACAAGTCAAGTCAGCAGTGAAGTTGTATTTACAGTGTTTAGGATAATGAAACTTATAACCGGTTAACCGGTTCTTTAGAGATCAATGCAAATATTTAATAAATGAGATTTTCTTAGCTCATTTATTTGGGACTCAATTCTGAGAACTGCAAGTGAAAGTAGCCCCAAAAAGAAGAAGTTCTCCATTAATCGTTTTGTCAAGTTACATGCCACAATAATTTAATATCGATTTGAAGTTAGTAAGTATCGTATAGAGGAATTTGTCACGTTTTAGGCTCCTTTGTTTGACATAACTCGAGAACCACTAGTCCGTTTTAGCTAAAACAAACTTAAAAAAAAATTGAGAATTACAATTCCTTTAATCTGTTCATATAACGTTTCCCTATAAAAGCAACTGTTTCACTTTTCCATTTATCAAATGATTTTCGGATTTTCAGTTCGGTTTATAGCCGTTACAATAAAACTGTTGTACTCCGTGACGTATGATTTACGTGGAATATTATCCACCATACGCCACCATATAGAATTTATCTTATGTCAAACACAACAGCCTAAAACGTGTAAAATTCCCCTATACGATACTTACTAACTTCAAACTGATATTAAGTTGTTATGGCATGTAACTTGACAAAACGAATGATGCATAACTTCTTCTCTTTGTGGCTGCTTTCACGTGCAGTTCTCAGAATTGATTCCCAAAGACATGTGTTAGACTGTGTAAGAAAAGTGTTCGAGCAGCCATCGCTCTATAGAGAAACTAACTTTTATAATGAGAAATCCTTCACTAAAAATATAATAAAATCATTTACCAATGCTGAAAATCAATGTTCAAAAAATTTAACTTTTTTTAAAAATTTTTATTACACAAAACTCCTACTTGAAACTCCATCAGTCATTTGTCTTTGAGTAACATGTCCGTCGAGTTTTTGTATAAGAAATTTTACGTTATTTTCATTTCAAACTAAAAATATAAACCGATTCCATGATAATCCCCCCCAGTTTCGTGATCACCGCAATTGCAACATAGCCATGGTGCAACATAACTGTGGCACTTTTACGCCTAACATAACCAGTCCGTCGCCAATCTAGAGATCTGCACGAGACAGAATTCAAAAATATATTGCTACTGCCATTAATGAAATGAATTAAGAAAATCGTACAATATGAAATTCATTCATAGATTGCATTGCACTGGAGGCGAGAGAATACAAGCTATGATCATAGTTAAGAAGTTAAATAAATTGAACCTTAAGGTCAATCAAACGGGGGGAAAACCCCCAGCGATCATAAATTTCATGTCCATTTTATGTGTCTTGCGTCCGGTTACGTGTTGTGCACATGTGTTGTAGCAGCAGTCTTTTGTTATGAGGTTTGTGGTTTTCTGATCTGTTTTTTGGACTAAGATCTTGTTGTTATTTTTTGTTTGTATAGAACTAATATTGTGATTTTTTTTTCAAATCTTAATAAATTGTTTTAGTTTATGTTTGGCTTTTATTTTCATTACCACAAAATAATTACCAAATTATAATCAAAACTGAAGTAAAATGAACTCGAGCATCGTACACCACGTGTTGGTCTTTCCAAAACGGTCATTGACGTCAATGATCAATTTGAGAAAAAAAAAATAAATCAATATGAGTTTTCTGCTAAAATTTCGGGTATTTCTCATTTTTCTTTTGGTTTCTTTGATATCTAAATATAAAAAGTGCAAAATACGATATTGTTCTGAGAAATGATGAAAAGAGATAAATTTATTCAGGTACTTTGCTTAAGTGCTTTTGAAGACACTTGAAGAGTAATTCTCACTATCATCAATGGACCAAATGGCCAGTGGCGTCAGGAAAGATGCACATAAAATGTTTGGCATGTTATAAGTCAGCATTAAGAAAGGCGATTCAAGAATCAGTGTGGATTTCTCATTTAATTCTTCAGCAGAATTGTAGCTAAGGCTTAAATAAATAATTTCTACTTATATCTCTATGGAAAAAATCAAGTTGGATTAATGTTATCGAATTAATTTTTGGAAAAAATTGGCAATTACATATGAAACTCTCTACCTAAGTATGTTCAACGTATGAGTAATATTAGTTTTATGCGCATTTTATATAAATCATACGCACACCGTTACAATATTGTGGATTGTGGCCAATCTGAGAGTTAAATGTGAAATCTTCACTAATTTCGTCGAGAGTGTGATGCAAGTTAAAGCTTCTGAACGGTTTAACTTGGTAAACCCAGAGTGATACTTGCCAATTGCAATTCAAGTCTACTCACAGAGCTCCATATTCGTAGTACTACTGCGGAAGGAGTATTCCACGTGGTGACGCCTGGAAGCGTGCCTTTGACACCCGTCAGAGCACGATTAACTGTGAGGGGCGAAACCTAAAACCCAGGCACGTCTGCTCAGAGTGAGCGGTACCCTGGTCAAAATGGACTGCTGTAATAAAATTCTGGCAGGTGGAGAAAACTGCGACGTGGTCCGCTGGGCTTGCAACCCGCCACCGACGTTTGAACTATTGCAATGAAAAGAAGTAAAAAAGAATAAAATGAAAATGTTGACGACCACCGCAAACGAATTAAGGACCATGATTTAAGGATATGCAACTGGAATGTTCGAACACTGTATAGACCAGTTGCCTCCATCCAACTAGCGGAAGTATTCGAAAAATAAAAAGCTGACATAACCGCTTTACAGGAAATCCGGTGGACGGGCCTGCCTGCGGATGAAGACGTGCGACATCTACTATAGTGGCCATGCGAACAAGCACGAGTTTGGATGTGGATTTGTGGTTGGTAAGAGACTGCGACACCTAGTCTCAAGGTTCAACCCGGTGTGTGAACGTATAGCCACCATGAGAGTCAAAGAGAAAAGCGATGAGGACAAAGACGAGTTCTACGAGAGCCTAGAAAATCTATATGACCATAGCCCGAGCCATGACATTAAAATTGAACTAGGCGATTTTAATGCTAAAATAGGCAGGGAAACCGCATTTGAGCCTACCATCGGAAAATTCAGGAAACGTCGAACAATGACATCAGACTGATTGATTCCTCTGCGGCAAGAAATATGGTAGTTAGCAGCACTAGATTTGACTAAAAAACATTTATAAGGCAACATGGTTACCTCCAAGAATCAGATAGATCACGTGATAGGCACGCATCGAGTGTTCTGGACGTACGAGTGATTAGGGGTGGGAACATTGACTCCGATCACTTCCTTACCGCAGTTAAGGTACGCACTAGGCTAAGCATGGCGAAAAACGTACGTAACCAGGCACAACAAAATCTGGACTGCGGACCACAGAGGTAGCGGACGCCTACTCCAACCACCTAACTCTACTGCTGCGGAATGCTCCAACCCCTGATAATATAACAGTCAATGGCAACGCGAGCTGTTCGTGAACGGCACAGGGAGAAGAGACGACAGGCAACTCGTCTTTTTAGGCGGAAAAAGAAGGAGCTGAACAAGAAGCAGGATGAGTGCACAGAGATGGTCTGAAGTAGAAGGGAAGCCCAAAAATTCTACAAGAGAGTTATGACGAGAATGCGTGGAACAGGGTTACCCTCCTGAGAGACAGCGATGGTCAGCTAGTGACGGACGCGGATAACGTTCTGAGGATATGGAGAGATCATTTTAAAAATTTATTGGATGCGGACACAACTCCAGAAGGCCCTGCTCCAATCCATGACGATGGTGTTTATTGTCCGCCTCCGAGCCAGAGCGAGATACGTGTGCCCACCTTAAAAACAACAAAGCTGCTGGAGCCGATGGTCTCCCTGCTAAATTGTTTAAGGCTGGCGAGGAGGAGCTGATTAGGAGCATGCATCAGCTCATGGAGAACATTTAGCTAGAGGAGAGCATGCCCGGGGATTGGAGTCTCAGTCTGTTATGTCCCATGTACACGAAAAGAGATCGTAGTGAATGTAAGAAATACCGTGAAATAAGCCTATTACCAATTGCGTACAAGGTCCTTTCAAGCATTTTGTGTGAACGGCTAAAGCTCATTGTAGAAAAACTAATTGGACCATATCAGTGCGGCTTTTAGATCTGGCAAATCTACGACGGATCAAATATTCACCTTACGACAAATCCTGGAAAAAACCCATAGAAAGCAGATCGACACCTACCACCTCTTTGTCGACTACAAAGCTGCCTTCGACTTTCCGATAAGGAATGGGCTTTATGAGGCCATGTCTGAGTTTGGTATTCTTGCAAAGCTGATTCGACTTTGCAAATGTACCTTAGACAACACCAAATCTTCGGTTAAGATTGGTAAGGATCAGTTTGAACCATTCAACATGGAAAGAGGTTTTAGGCAGGGCGATCGCCTGTCCTGTACACTATTTAATATAGTTATGGAGAAGGTGATGAGAAAGGCTGGGTAATAACATTTCTGGCACCATATTCCACAAGAGTCCACATGCCACTAGTCTATGCCGATGATATAGACATTATTGGCCGAAATCTGCGGGATGTTACTGCAGTCAGCAAAAATAGGTTTAGCGGTCAACGAGGACAAAACAAAAATAATCATTTCGACGAACAAAGAGTCCTCGATGGGAACGCACTGAGAACGTTGCCAATTATTGTTTTAAGGTAGTCGACGAGTTGACCTACCTCGGATCTTCCATCAATAAGAAAAATAATGTCAGCCAATAGATGTTTTAACGGACTTCGGCAGCACTTTGGTAACACCACCTTCTCTCGGAATACTAAGAAACAGCTATACCAGGTGCTTATCTTACCTGTTCTGTTGTATGGTGCCGAATCATGGGTGCTTACTACAACGGACATACAAAACCTGGGAGTATTCGAGAGAAAAGTACTCCGAAAAATATATGGACCTATCTGTGTCGAAGGCCAGTTTCGCCATCGGATGAACCATGAGCTGTATGAGCTTTACCACGACATCGACGTAGCTAAAAGAGTCAGAATCCAACGACTTCGATGGCTGGGACATGTTGCCAGGATGGATGTAAATGCTCCAGCTAGAAAGGTGTTTGATGGCGAACCTGAAGGACGGCGCAGAGCAGGGAGACCCAAACTTCGTTGGAAGGACCAAGTGGTAGGCGACGTGCCATCATCTGGTAGGACTAACTGGAGAACACACGCAGAAGACCGAAGCGTGTGAAATTCTTTATTACTTCAGGCACCAAATTTATGAACTACGTTTCGTAAGTTGTAATTGACCACTTAAGTAAAGTAAAGTAAAGTATTTTCACTGATTCTTGAGTTATAGCTGAAAAAATAAGTGAACAAACATCAAGATAAACAAAACAAATTGGCCTAAGAACGTCAAAATCTTTGGGTGTTTTACAATACTGGCCTAGTAACTTTACCCTGACTTGTAATTTCTTAGCCCCCAGAGAATCAATCAGAAAATGTCCAAAAATGTAATCAAGGAAAAAGTCTCTAACAAATTGGGTGGGATAAACCTCCCGATTCCAAAGGTTTCACCTATAAATACAAAATATTAAACAGAAAATATTTTCAACGATTAATGGCAAATATTAATTTTCGGTAAATTAGCTACTTTGTTTAGGAGGTACCAGTTTGGGCAGCACAACGCTTCCCAATTTTATTGAGAAACCAACGTTAAATAAACCTTTACCTTGTGCCAACTTTGACTAAGTTAAGTACACTTACAAAAAAAGGTATGTATGTAATACTATGAGGTTGAATTCTATTATTTGTATGGGAGGTACCAGAAGAGGTGGGGCATAGGTTTTGGTTTTCTGTCGGATTGACTATTAGTACAAGGTAATCAAACTGACCTTATTCAAATACACTCCAGTTGTCCCTTTGAAAGTTATGGGAGAAACGTGTATTTTACAAAAATAATTAATTTTGTATGGGAGGTACCCGAAGGGGAAGATCAATATATGCCTTATTCATTTGTAAGTCAGATTTCCATAATCGTATTCCTAGGGCAAAATGTAACTGAATTCAGTGTACTTAAAAAATAGATATGCAAGTAGAAATATGTTATGACGGTGAATGGGGTCATTTGTATGAGAGGTCCCACAAGGGCTGTGGCAAAGGTTTCCGTTTTCTGAGGATTTGTCTACTATTACAAGATAATTGAACTGATCAAATTAAAATATCCTCCAGTTGTCCCTTTGGAAGTTATTTGAGAAATATTAATTAATTTTTTGTATGGGAGATACCAGAAGGGGTCGGCCGGTATAGTCCATATTCATTCCTGAGTCAAAATTTCATAAGAGTACATCGTCTACTATACCCAAATAATCAAACTGACCAAAATCGAATATCCTCCAGTTGTCCCTTTCAAAGTTATAGGAGAAACATAAGTTTTCCAAAAATAGGCCATTTTGTACGGCAGGTATCAGAAAGGGTCGGCCACTATGGTTCGTACCAGAGTCAAATTTTAATAAGCGTGCATCTTACGCAAAATATGACTGCATTCATATGACTGTACTTACAAAAAAAAAGGTATGTATGTAAAACTATGTGGGTGAATTCGGACATTCGTATGGGAGGTAACCAAAGGGAAGTGGCAAATGCTTCGATTTTCTGAGAATTTGTATACTATTACAACATAATTCAACTGACCAAAAACAAATATCTTGCAGTTTTTTCTTTGGAAGTTATGGGAGAAACATTAATTTTTCTTAAAAAGGTCATTTTGTATGGAAGGTACCAGAAGAGGTAGGCCGACAAAAAGGTACATAAATTGTTCTAATTAGTACTTTTATTATACCAAGAACTACTTTGATCTAATATATATGTGTTCCTCTAACTCCCATTGGAGCATAGGGCGTTAATTACAGCCGTCCGCCATCGGACACGGTTTTGTGCAATCGATCTTAATTGGTTCCAGGATACGCCGAGGTTACTCATTTCGCTTTCGGTGGAGCGTCGCCATGTTATACGTGGTCTTCCACGCCGACGACCTGCCTGATGGAAGGGATTCCATTTAAGTGCCTGCTTAGCCACGTTGTCATCATTTCGGCGAAGAGTATGTCCAATCCACTGCCACTTACGCTTACGAATTTCCGTTGCCAGTGGTATTTGCCGTGATCGCGACAACAATTCTGCATTTGAAATGGTACGCGGCCAGAAAATACGAAGTATTCGTCTAAGGCAGCGATTGACAAAAGTTTGAAGCCGATTGGTAATACTACTGGTAACTTTCCAAGTTGTACATCCATACAGCAGAACAGACTTCACACATGCTTCGAAAATTCGCAGTTTTGTATGGAGGCTAATTTTGTTATTTTGCCATATTGGAGCTAGTATACCGAACGACGATCTTGCCTTGTTTATTCTGCCCTCTACATCTAAATCGGAACCTCCTTCAGCATCAATCTCACACCCCAGGTAGCAAAAGTTTGGAGCATATTTGTAGGTTTCATCACCTACCCTTAATGGAGCTGTTGTTTCGGTTCCTATGCTAAGAGTCTTTGTTTTGCTGGTGTTTATTTTAAGACCCGTATTTTGCAGCTTTTCCTGGAGATCTAATGTTGTCCGTTTTAGATCACACAGCCTATGGGAAAGCAAGCAAATATCGTCTGCGTAAGCCAGGTAATTTAGGTATTTGCCGTTGATTTGCCATTGTATTCCTAGGCTTCGGTTCTCGATGGAACTAAGAACATCTTCCATAACTACTAGGAATAATAGAGGTGACAATATGCATCCCTGACGCACTCCACTTTGAACATGGAATGGGTCTGAGAGCTTTCCTTTATGGAGAACGAAGCATCTGGCCTGGTTATAACTTTCCTTGATCAGAGATATTAATTTTTCAGGTATATATCTTCTTCGCAAGGCTAACCAAATGTATTCACGGTTGATGCTGTCAAACGCTTTCTCAAAGTCCACAAAGAGAAGATGAAGATTGGAATTGAATTCCAAACATTGTTCTACAATAATGCGCAGCGTATTGATGTGGTCTGCACAGGAATATCCACTGCGAAAACCTGCTTGACAGGAGCTAATACTATGTTCTAGGTGTTCTTTAATTCGGTTTAGAATTATTTTTGCCATTAGCTTTGCTATCGTTGGAAGAACACAAATTCCACGCCAGTTGTTACAATTTTTCAAGTCTCCTTTTTTTGCAATTTTGACAATTATCCCATTTTTCCATTCTTCAGGGAAGGACTCAGTTTCCCATGACTCAGTAATGAGTGGGTGTAATAGCTCTGCAGTGAGTGTTGGATCACACTTATATAATTCAGCAGGGATACCATCTGTGCCGGCGGCTTTACCGTTCGGAAGTTGTTTTATCGCTGCTATAATTTCGGATAAACTAGGTGGTGAGGTTCCAATCCTGTAGTTTGTGGTATTTATTGAACTTACAGGTATAGGTAGTTCAGCTGCAGGGTCTATTATGTTATTTAAGACTATGGAAAAGTGTTCTTTCCACCTTTGCAGTTGTTCCTGGTCGGTGCTGAGAAGATTTCCAGTCAGATCTCGGATAGGATGTTCAATGTGCAATTTGCGTTCCGCTAGTTTTTTGGTGACATGGAAAACTGTGCGAGTGTCGCCAGAATTTGCGGCATTTTCAGCCTGCTCAGCGAGACAATCTATACTTCTTCGTTTGTCCCTACGCACTGCACGCTGTACCGTTTTATGGCCTTCGTTATACTTATTTTCTAGTAAATTCTTCTCTTCGGGGTTCTTGGAAGCATTGAATTTATCTTTCAGCTCTTTGCGTTCTGCAATTAAACTCCAAGTAGCCTCAGACATCCAATCTTCTCTTCCTTTGGGGGTTGGTCCGATTGACTTATCTGCACATGACCGTATTATGTTTTTAAGATGGTACCATTTCGAATCAATGGAAGCAGGGAGTACATTTCCGGTGGTATTCATCGCCTGTCGGAGTTGGGAGGTAAAGTTGTTTCGGACGTTCATATTCCTTAATCTACCAACATCGTATTTCCTGGGTCGGAGGTTCTGTCTGTTGTTTTGTATGGCTGTGGTACATAAACGTATTTTGGCTACTACTAGGTAGTGGTCTCGAGATTGGCCAATATCCGCACCTCGTTTACTACGTACATCAAGCAGGCATTTTTTAAAACGGTGGCTGATGGCGCAGTGGTCAATTTGGTTCGCGGTGTTATGCCTGTCGGGAGACAGCCACGTTACCTTGTGACAATCCTTATGGGTAAAGAGAGTGCCACCGATAACTAACTTTCTAGCATTGCAAAAGTCAATAAACCGTTCCCCGTTGTCATTCCGTGTACCAAGCCCATGCTTGCCCATTACATGCTTCAGCGATTCATTGTCAGAACCGACCTTGGCGTTCAGGTCTCCCATGACTATGACGGGAATTCTTTGATCTAAGAAATTAGTTTATTACATCAAGAACTACCTGTATTGCACCAAATAGTAAATTTATTGTATCACAAAGTGCATTTGCTGTACCAATTGTACGAAAACGTAGTTCGATTGTACCAAAAAGTTTTTTTTTTGTACCGAAAAGTATTTTTAAAAATTGTATTGTACTAAAAAGTATTTTTGTTGTACCAGCAAATATTTTAATTTTTATTAAAAAGTACTTTCAAAATACCAAAAAGTACTTTCTTGGTAACAAAAAATATTTTTATTGTATCACAAAGTACTTTTATTTTACCAAAAAGTATATTTATTGCAACAAAACGTAATTTGTTTGTGCAAGAATGGACTTTTATTGTACCAAAAGTAATTTTATTGCACCAAAAAGTGATTTTATTGGTCCAAAAAATACTTTTAGTTTGTTTTTTTCTCACTAAAAAGTACTTTTTTTGTATCAAGAAGTGTTCTCACAGTTACAAATGTTACTTTAATTGTACTTATTTTCCCCTAAAAAGTACTTTTATTGTAGCAAAAAGTATTTAACTTATTACACAAGGTAACAAGGTATTTGTTTTTAAAGAACTGAATATTGTTTTAAAGGTAATTTGGGACGCTGAATCCAAATCTGCACTTGGTTTTTTCGTATCAGCTCGACTTTTCGCGATATACCGTTATTTCCAAAACTAAGGTACTTCCACTACAAATATTTAAATAACTTGAAAACGGTTCACCATATTCAATTAAAAAAAAAAACTTAAACTCGTCCACAAAATTATCTTTAACCCGTGCCTACATTGTTTTTAATTTGGCCTAGTAGTTTCAGAGATATCGTTGTAGTTTAAAAAAAAAACACAAAACTTTACAAAAAAAAAAAAAAAAATTTTGTTTTTTAAAAATTCATAAAAAAAAATAATGAAATCAAAATCACAGTGTTGGTCTTAAAACATTTAGTTTAATATCGTTTGAATCAAATGAGCTTTATTTCATTGAAATCTGTGCACAACTTTTGATTTTGTCAACAATTTACTGAGATAACTTAATTTACAAAAATCGCGATTTCCATACAGAAATAACATTTATTAATATGTTTGTGAAAGTGTAACTCGAGCAAACCTTAACGGATCGTTATGAAAATTTATCAGTATTAATATTTTTCGAAACGAACTTATGGGATTGTAAATGGGCGGAATAGCCCCACCTCTTCTGGTACCTCCCATACAAAATTACCTATTTTTGGATAATTAATATATCTTTGATAGCTGCCAAACAGACAACCGGAGGATATTTAAATTTGGTCAGTTTATTTATCTTGCAAAAGTAGACAAACCCTAAAAAACCGAAACCGTTGCCATACCCCTTCTGGTACTTCCCATACAAATGACCGAACTCACCCCAATAGTCTTACATACAAATCTTTTGTAAGAATTCAGTCAAACTATACAAAATGACCTATTTTTGGAAAATTAATATTTCTCCCTTAACTTCCAAATTGAAACCTGCCGATTAATTAAATTTGGTCACTTAATTAATATTGTAATAGGAGGCAAAACTATAAATTAAACTATAAATAAATTTGCAAATTTGTCATGATTTTTAAAAATACAAAATTTTAATTTTTTTTGGGTAGAAACAAAAAAATACGAAAAATCTGTTATCACCGAAATTAGCATAACTCATTCAATTTTCAATCGATTATTACGTAAATACATGTATTAGAAAGCTACTTTAATATGATATTCAATAAAGCTAATAAAAAGAACAATTTGCCCCCAACTGATTAACTTTTAGCGTGAAGAAAATTAAAATGTGTAATTTTTTATTTTTTTTTTTTAATAAAAAAGCTTTTACTCAGTCATTTTTTTTTGTGATATTAAAATATTTGATTTGTTTCAAATGTAACAACGTTATCTTTAAAAAAAAAACAAAATTTTAAAATCCGGCTTATAAAAAAAAATTATGATTTTTTGAACTATAATTTTTTGGAAAATAGGCGAAAATCCGATTAGTACCTGTAACTTAAAAATTCGAGCTGATGGAGAAAAATGGAGATTAGATTTGAAATCAGCGACCTCAAATTAGTAAAAAAACAGCTATAGAATTCCAAACAACACTCAAAAAGTTAAATTTTGTTCCCTTGTGTTATATATTATGTTACTTATGTTACACCTTTCATTGAACCAAGAAGTACTTTTGTTGTAAACGAAACTACATTTATTGTACCAAGAAGTACTTTTATTGCAGCAAAAAGTACATTTGCTCTACCAAAAGGATATCTATTGTCTCATCACGTCCTTCGATTGTGCCGAAATGTGTTTTCATTGCACCAACAATTATTTTTAAAATTATTATTGAACTACAAAGTACTTTTATTGTAAATTTTTTATCATTAAAAAGTACTTTTATTGTAAATTTTTTATCATTAAAATGTACTTTTATTGTATTTTTTATCACTAAAAAGTACTTTTATTGTACTTTTTATCACTAAAAGTAAATATATTCATTGGATTAAAAAGTACTTTCAAATTACCAAAAATTACTTTCGTTGTACCAAAAAATATTTTCCTTGTTTCACAAAGTACTTTTTTTGTACCAAAAAGTACTTTTATTGCGCAAAAAAAGAAGAAGCTGTCTTATCGTACTTTTTATCACTAAAAAGTATGTACTTTTATTGTACTTTTTTATTACTTAAAAGTACTTTTATTGTACTTTTTTTATTACTAAAAAGTAATTTTATTGTACTTTTTTATCACTAAAAAGTACTTTTATCGTACTTTTTATCACTAAAAAGTACTTTTATTGTACTAAACAGTACATTTAATTTGTTTGTTTTTCACTACAATGTACTTTTATTGTATCAAGAGAACACTTCTTCTTACCAAAAAGTACTTTTATTATATTTATTTTCCACTAAAATTTACTTTTATTTAAGAACACTTTGTGGTACAAGTACTTTTGGGTAAACTAAAAATACAATACTTTTTGGGCACTTTTTGATACAGTTAAAGTACTCTATGGTACTATACTTTTTGGTGTAAGTACTTTTTGATGCAATAAAAGTACTTTTTGGTACAATTAAAGTACATATTGATACAATTAAAATACTTTTTGATACAACGACAGAACTTTTTTGTGCAATAAAAGTACTCTTTGGTATAAAAGTAAAATTTCCGTTTGATACAATAAAATTACTTTCTGGTATTGTAAATTAAATGAATCATTAATTATTTAACAACAATATTTTTTTAAATTTAACCTATCGATCACCTCTCCATCTATTGTGGCCCAATCAGTTTCCAAGCAATACTACATTACTGTGTGAGGCCGCCATTAAGCAACTTTCTTTACCACACCTCGCATTTACATAATTCTGGAGAGCATTTTTTTTTTTGCTTTTTGTCTTTAAATTTTAAAGGCAAAAAGAAAAATGTTATTTGTCTACATCTAAAGAGATTATAGCACAAACAAAAAAAACTCTACTGCAATCATTATACGACGAGAACTCCATATGTGTGCCTGAACTTTGGAACATTTGCAGATGAAGGCGAAATCTTAAAATCCCTCACATTTAAGTGGCGGCTCTGACTGCTTGCCGCCTTGCACATCATTTTACTTGAAAGTGTCAGCTAAAAATAAACGTTTTTGCGTTTTTTTGTCTTTGCTTTGGTTTTCATTTTAGAAATTGCTCCTCAATGGAGCCATGAAAAAATATTCCATTTGCACATTTAACTAATCGCGTACCCACACTCTTATAGCCAAACTTACACACATCATTGCACTTATAATCCATATATATATACACTCGAGCACTGTCACACTGCGTTGGCAGCCAACGGGCGTGCTAACATATTTTTTTTAAATCGCGCGACAGCCAAAATGGCCACTCTTCTTCTGAACACTTTGAATTTTATTGTGTGAGGTCTGTGATGGGTATTTGAATGTTATGTTTTTGATATTTCTTAATAACATTTGCTTTTTTGTCGTGTCAAAATTAAAATAAAACATTTATTTTTAACTAATGTTTGTTTGTTTGTTTGTTTAAATATTTTTTACTTTCTTGAGTGCTAAATATCGTATTAAATATTTTAAATTTCTTTGTATATAAATGTCTTTGCTTATACTATATGGCCAAGATAGTACCGAAAATACTATGTAGATACACAATATACCGAAAAATTTCATTCATGGCTTTTATTTACAAAAGATGTTCATTGTTTTTTTCTTTTGCATTTCAGAAAAAATTCTGAACGTGCTTCTTAACGCACAAGATTTTTTTTATAGGTAAGTTTAATTAAACTAAACTAAATTTTTTTTTTACCTATTAAATTTTTTTTTCTTATAATTTTCCACTTACGATATTTATTCTGCCAGAATCTTAAATAATTTTTTGTAATTTTTTTTTCTAATATTTAATGAAGAATCTGCATTTTTGTGATGTTAAAAATAAAAGTACTTTTTGGTACAATAAATGTACTTTCTGGTGCAACGAAAGTAATATTTGGTATAGTAAACGAACTTTTTAGGAAAATGAGAGTACTTTTGGGGTACAATAAGAATACCTTTAGTAAAACAAAGGTTCTTTTGGGTCCACAGAATATATTTTGGTGAAGAAAAGTACTTTTTGGTAGTATTTTTTTCGACTATGAAAGTACTTTTTGTGTCAATAAGAACACATTTTGGTGCTAAGAAAATACTTGTTGGTACAATTAAAGTACTTTTTGGTACTACGAAATTACTTTTGAATGCAAAAATATAATTTTTGGTACAACGTAAAACTTGTAGGTACAATAAGAAAATTTTTTGGTACGATTAAAGTACATTTTGGTACTTTTAAAATACATTTCGGTGCAATAAAATCAGTTTTTGGTACTTCAAAAATACCTTTTGGTGTAACAAATATACTTTTTAGTACAATAAAAGTGTTTTTTGTGCCGTCAAAGTACTTTATAATGGTATTTGGTTCCAAAAATATTTCTTAGGACTCTACAAGTACTAGACCGCGAGCAAGGGACAAATTTCGTCAATCATTTTCTCCCGGAGACAGTCAGCTGGCACTTCCTTGGTGGGTTGAACAGTGGGAACTCGTCAAACATGTAAAAAAAATAAAAAATGCAGTCATTTTCTCCCGGCTGAAACTTTATCAGATGATAGTTTATACATTATTATTAAATAAAAATAAAAGTCAGTTGGTCTACGTTGGTGGAATGATCGTCAGCTGGTGACCAAAAGGGTCTACTGTAGCACAATGAAAATGTTGGAAAAATCACGAAAATAATGTCACAACTGTTAAGATATTGTTTTGATCATTTTGAAATGTTCTAGACATTTGTAGAGAAGGAGTCAGGCTTTCAGAATTTTTCATTCGGAGGCACCCTGTGTCACCACAGTTTACAATACAGGATGTCAAAGTTGACCACATTGGTGCTGATGAAATACACAAATATCAAATTTCAAACCACTATACACGTAGTGGAGCAAAATGGAGTTTAAAGTTTTGTTACTAAGGTCAAATTCTATCGTTTGTGTTATAAATTAACTAATTTATTTATATTTATTTGTTTATTTTTAAGAATGTAATTAATATTTACGCGCTTGACGAGGTGCTACTGTTAAAGTGTTTGAAGTGTATTTTTGATGAAAGTGTAACCAATTGAGTGGTGGTTTCAGATATAATATTTTCTCTCAAATGGCAGAGTTATTAATAAAACACTGAAGAAAGTCGATGAAAAATTTACAATTTTAAACTTTGATAGATAATATCTTAATAACGTATAAAAGATATAGATATATATAAACAAATTCTGAAAGCCTGACTCCTTCTCTACAAATGTCTAGAACATTTCAAAATGATCAAAACAATATCTTAACAGTTGTGACATTATTACCGTGATTTTTCCAACACTTTCATTGTGCTACACTAGACCCTTTAGGTCACCAGCTGACGATCATTCCACCAACGTAGACCAGCTGACTTTTATTTTTATTTAATAATAACGTATAAACTATCATCTGACAAAGTTTCAGCCGGGAGAAAATGACTGAATTTATTATTTTTTTTTTTACATGTTTGACGAGATCCCACTGTTCAACCCACCAAGGAAGTGCCAGCTGACTGTCACTAATCTTCATTATATAACTTCAATAAGCATATAACGAGTTTTCGTCCGGGAGGCGATTGGTCATGAAAATCTGTTGATACAACGAAAATATTTTTTGATATAAAAAGAATACTTTGTGGTACAATAAAAGTACTTTTGGTTAAACTTAAGATACAATTTAATACAATACAAGTACTTTTCGGTACAATAAAAGTAATTGTTGGTGCAATAGAAATACTCTTGCAATAAAAATATTTTTTGGTACAACAAAAGTACTTTTTGGTACAATAAATATTCTGTTTGGTACAATAAAAGTACTTTTCAAAAACAAACAATTACAGTTAATGTACTATCTTATACAACAAAAGTACTTTCAGGTATAATAAAAGTACTTTTTATTGAGAAAAAAGTACAATAGAGTACTTTTTGGTACCATGCAAGCATTTTTTGATAAAATAAAAATAAAAGTTTGCTACAATAAAAGTACAGATTAGTACAATAACAGTTATTTTTGATGCAATAATAGTACTTTCGGAGACAACAAAAGTACTTCTTATAGCAATTAAATTACTTTTTGGTATAAAAAAATACGTTTTGATATACTTAAAGTACTTTCTGGTATATAATAAGTACTTTCTGGTACAATAAACGTACTTTTTAGTCAGAAAAAAGTACAACAAAAGTAAATTTTGGTACTATTAGGGCAACAAATGTACTCTTTGGTACAATAAAGTGCTTTTTAGTATAGTAAATGTACATATTGGCACAATAAATGTATTTTATGATACAACGCCGGTACTTCTTTGTTCAACGAAAATACTTTTCGTTACAATAAATGTATTTTTAATACGACAGTACTTCTTTGTGCAACTAAAATACTTTTTGGTATCTATAACAAATGTACCATTTGACACAATAAAAGTACTTTCTGGTATTGTAGAAGTACTTTTAGGTACAATAAATTTACTTTTTAGCTAGAAAAAAGTACAATAAAAGTACTTGATAGTGCAATAAAAGTAATTTTTGGTACAATCAATATACTTTCTGATACAATAAAATTACTTCTTTGTGCAATTTTAAATAGTACTTTATGGTATAATAAACACCTTTCTGCTATAGTACAAGTACTTATAGGTACAACAAAAGTACTTTTTAGTACAATTTACAATTTAGTTTTTTGATACAATAAAAGTATTTCTCAATAATAGTCTTTTTTGGTACAATGAAAGTACTTTTCGGAACAATAAAAGTACTATCTGGTATAATATATAACTTATTGATACAATAATGGTACTACCTGGTACATTAAACAAAAGCACTTCTTGGTGCTACAAAAGTACATTAGGCATAATAAAAGTACCTTTTATACTATCAAACTACTCTCTGGTATAATAGAAATACTTTTTCGTACAATAAAAATAGTTTTTAGTGAGAAAAAAGTACAATAAAAGTACTTTTTCGTAATATCAGAACACTTGTTGGTATAACAATAGCACTCTTTAGTACAATTAAAGTACTTTTTTTTAGTGAGAAAAAAGTACAATAAAAATACTTTTTCGTAATATCAGAACACTTGGTGGTATAACAATAGCACCTTTTATACAATTAAAGTACTTTTTGGTAAGTAATTCAAATATTTAAATACACCAAAAGTACCTTCTGGTACAAATTAAGTATTTTGTTATACAAAAAGTACTTTTTAGTGAAAAAAGTACAATAATAGTAATTTTTGGTTCAATGGAAGCAATTTTTGTTACTATACACATACTTTACGATACTTTTTATTACAATAAAAGTACTTGTTGGTGCTATAAAAGTACTTTTTTGTACAATAAATGTATTTTCTGATACAACAAAAGTTCTTAATGGTGCAATGAAAGTAGTTTTTGGTATAATAAAAGTAAATTTTTAAAAGGAATTTTTTGTAACAAAAAGTACAATAATAGTACTTTTTGATACTGTGAAAGCAATTTTTGATACTATCAATTTATTTTTTGGTACAATAAAAGTACTTGTTGGTGCTATTAAATTACTTTTTGATGCAATAAAAGTACTTGTTGGTGCTATGAAAGTACTTTTTGATACAATAAATGTACTTTCTGATGCAACAAATGTTCTTCTTGGTACAGTGAAAGTAATTTTTGGTATAACAAAAGTATTTTTTGGTACAATAAAAGTACTTTCAGGTATAATAAATGTATTTTTTTAGTACAAAAAAGTACTTTTAGTTGGTACAAAAAAGTACTATTAATGAGAAAAAGTACAATAATAATACTTTTTAATATTATGGAACCCTTTTTGATACTATAAGTTTACTTTTTGCTACAATTAATGTACAACAATGGTAATTTCTGGTACAACAAAGGTACTTTTTGTTACAATAAAAGTATTTTGGTACAATAAAAGTACTTTTTAATAACATAAAAGTACTTTTTGTTGCAATAAATACAGTATTGGGTACAATTTTGTATTTATGATAATATTTTTTTTTAATTTTCGATACAATACAAATTCTTTTTGATAAAATAAATGTATATGTTGGTTAATAAATCTACTTTTTGGTATAAGAGAAGTACTCTGATGCAAGTTTGGTACTGTAAAAGTACTTTTTGGTGCAACAAAAGCATTTTAAAACAATACTATTTACTCTCTTTGGTACAATGAAAGTACTTTTGGGTACAATATAAGTTCTTATTGATAAAATGAAAATAGTTTTTTGTATAGAGAAAGTACTTTTTGATATATTGAAAGTACTTATTAGTACAAAAAAAGTACGGTTTTATATTATAAAAGTACTATTTCGTGCAAAATAGTTATATTTGGAATAACTAAAGTATGGGAACCACCTTAAGGGTTAAAGATGGTTGATATGTTCTGAGAAACTATTGAGGTTGCAAAAATATTTTGGGTCGGTCATACATTTGACTCACCTTGGGGCAACTTTGTGGCAGTTCGAGCGGTGGGAGTATATTTTATTAAGATTTGATATTTGTAAGAGAACCCCCTTAGGGGTTGAAGATAGGGGGTAAGTATGTTTGGGGAAAAATTGGTCAGGATCGGACATACAGTTTGCGCCTTTAAAAGACAACATGGGAGCGGCAGAAGCTGATTTCATACAAAAAAATTATAAAAAAATAAAAAATTTGAATGAGACCATCTTAAGGGTTGAATATAGAGGGAAGATATATTCTGAGAAATTGTTGGGGTTGCAAAAATATTGGGGATCGATCATACATTTGACTCCTCTATGGGCACCATTGTGGCAGTTCGAGCGGTGGGAGCATATTTAATTAAAATTTGATTTTTGTATGGCAAACCCCTTAGGAGGTGAAGATAGGTTATAGGTATGTTTGGAAAAAATGTCAAAAGACGAAAATAGGTGGGGGTCGTACATACAGCTTACCCCTTTAGGTGGCACCATGGGAGCTGATTTCTTATTGACTCCTTTAGGGACACCTTTGGGGCAGTTAGGAGGGATGGGAGCATATTTTTTTTTAAATTTGATTTTGGGAACCCCCTGAGGGAGTGAAGATAAGGAAAACTATCAGGATGGGAAATTTGGTGGGAATACAGTTTAACCCTCTAAGAGCCACCATAGGAGCGGCAGGAGCTGATTTTATAAAATTATATAACAAATAAAAACATTTTATGAGACCACCTTAAGGAGGACCTTGGGGCAGTTAGAGCGGTGGGAAAAAAATTTTATAAAGATTTTTGTTTGGTATGTTTGGAAAAACTATCAGGAGGAGAAACTTAGTGGGGATCGAACAAATAGTTTAACCCTCAGCTGATTTCAAAAAAAATAATTTAAAAAAAAAAAAATAAAAAAAATTATATCGGAACCTCCTTAAGGGTTGAAGAATGAGTGGAGATATGTTCTGAAAAATTGTTGGGGTTGGAAAAATATTGGGGATCGGCCAAACATTTAACTCCACTAGGGGCACCTTTAAAGGCGGTTAGAGCGGTGGAAGCAAATATTATAAAAATTAGATTTTTATATGGGAGCACCCTTAGAGGTTGAAGATAGGGGGTAGGTGGTGAGCCGTATCCAAAAATTGTTACTTATGAGCTCTATACAACACTCACACACCCCTAATATAAACACACATCGCCTGAATGACAAATAGGTTGTCCTAAAATGGCAACAAAAACGATGGAATTGTATATTACAAATCCACTTAAAATTAAAATCCTAGCTGATCCCTCTTTTAAGATAAAAGGATTTTTTGATTTTTTTTCTCTGTTTTGTGCTTTTATTAAGAAATTGCCTTCTTTGCCCCACGGAAGCGTACGCACTTTAGCTTTAAGAAACTTCTGTTCGAATCTATTTTTTTCTGTACAATACTAAGTTTTGCGGAATGAAACTTAAATCCCTTTTTTTAATTTTTCCAAAAAAAAATAATATTTAACTTAAATATCTATTTATAACTACTAACCGATTTCTGTATTATCATATCCTTCTAATCTGCTTGTCCTTAAAAATTTATTCTTTAAAAATTACCTCTTTTTTGCTAGAATACAAGTAGATCATCCTCTCGAAAAGGACAACATATATTAATTAATCAACTCAAACAAAATTCGACCCTTATAATCCAGTTACCGTTTTGCACAACTCTCAATGTTGTTCCAATTGTTTATTCACAAATGTTGTCGATGTTTATTCACAAATATTTATATTACTTTCAAATTCTTAGAATCTACATAAACACAATTAAGTCTTCTGTCGGTCTGCAGAGGGGTTAATGACTGACTGCCATCAATTGATGCACAAACATCACTGTCCGTCCTTTCGTCGGTTCATGTTGAATGTTGTTTGCTACGCCTGTCATAAAACAATAAATAGTCACCGCCTCTTCTTAATTGATTTTCAATAATGAACGTCAGACTAGTCGTCGTCGTCGTCGTCGTCATCATCACGATCGTCGTCGCTGTTGTCTGGTTCATGGTCAATTGAGGCGATTGCAAGGACATGTCTAGATAGAGATGGATGATCTGTTATTGTACGTAGATCAGTGGTTAATATTTACCTGACTCACATTGTGATGCAATGTGCTGCTACTGCTGCGTGGATAGATCAGCTTTGATCGATAGACAGTTGAGGGCGTAGGATTGGTAACAGGTTGTGGTGTCACCAAATGACTGCGTGTCGAGGTTACCACCATGTTGTGTAACGTGAAATGTTTCTGTTGGTGTTTATATATTTTTTTTCTTATAACAAAGTGAATTTTCTTTATGCAGTATATTGTGATAGACAATACTGCTACACTTGATATGTTGAGATTTTTTTTTATTTTTTTTGTTGCGATATTTAAAAAGAACTTCACATTTTGTTAAGCTGCAATTTATTAAAAATATTTTTATTGTAATAAAAGATTTTTTTGTATAAAATTTATATTTGAGTTTACATTTTTTGTAGCTGCGAGTTATTTTAAATATTTTATTTAAATTTATTTTTTAAAAATTTTAAAAAAATTATTTTTTATTTTTTTTTTTAATTTTTAAAATTTTTTATTATTTTGTATTTTTTCTTACAATTTAATTATTGAAATTCATTATCGTTTTCGTTTTTTTTAATGTATGCTAAATTTTGCTTGTTTTTCTTTTATTCCCCGCTATGATTTCATTAAGAAATGTTGAAACTCCAATTAACAACCTGAGGTTCGTGCTGTATTTCTTGTTTAACAGCCGCAAGTCATATCTAGACGCCATTTAACCTTAAGGCGTGGGATTTTTCATAGGAAAAACCCCTTCAAAAACACTGCTGGAAATTTATCACACTCTTATATAGGTTTGTGCGGTCTCGATTTTGTCGTGTAAGTCTGTAACAACATGTACGACTGCGAGCACAGCAGCGCCAGCAGTTTGTTACTGTAACGCCCATGCAGACCATGCTCAAGAAACACGTATTGGTTCTGTTAAACAACACCAGCAACAATACTGATTATTTTGTTGTTGTTTTCTTTTTCTCTTGAAAACGTTACTTACAATCGCACACTTTCCATATTTTGTTCAAAAAAAGTCAATAAACTTGTTCGGTATAGACGTAAGTAGTACAGAAGTGCAATGCACAGTGGTTTGGGAGAAAACATTTTGCGAGACATTATGTAGCAGGAATTATGACTTTATGAAAATTTGCCAAAATTTTTAATATTATTTGAAATAATCGGCAGTGGTCGGCAGCTGCATACAACAATAATATGTGATTGTATTGGTGATTTACTCTCTTCTCTCTCGCAATGTGGTAAGAGAAATTGTTACACAGTTTTTTTCATAACTATGAACCTATTTACGGCGTAGATTGACCACCATCAAGTCAAGCCGAGGTATGAAGAGCAATATCGCGGCTGAAAAACAATAAAGCAGCCGGTGCCGACGGACTTCCGGCAGAGCTCTTCAAGTCCGGTGGCGAGGAGCTGATAACGAGCATGCACTAGCTCCTACGCACGGTTTGGCTTAAAGAGTGCATGCCCGACGATTGGAATTTAATCGTATTATGTCCTGTGGTGAAAAAGGTGGTCCAAGTGTGTGCTCCAACTACCGCGGGATCAACCTTTATCCCATCGCATATAAGGTCCTGTCGAGTGAGCTATGTGAAAGACTAGGCTAGTGTTATAAAACCTGATCGGGCCTTATCAGTGTGGCTTAAGACCTGGTAAATCAACAACAGACCAGATATTCATACTTCGGCAAATCCTGGAAAAGACCCCAGAGAAACAGATCGACACGTACCATCTTTTCGTCGACTATTAAGCTGCCTTCGACAGCCCGATACGGCAGAAATTACTCGAAGCCATGGCTGAGTTTGGTATTCCTGCAAAGCAGATACGTCTTTGCGGAATTACGCTGACTGACACGAAGTTTTCAGTGAAGATTGTCAAGGACCTTACGGAGCCATTCTACACCAGACGATGCCTAAAACAAGGCGACGGCCTATCGTATGACCTCTTCAACATAGTCACGGAGATGATAATGAGAAAAGCTGCAGTAAACACGAGGGGCACGATATTCAACAAAAGCCACATGCTACTCGCGTACGCTGATGACGTAGACATCATCGGTCGAAAACTGCGGGATGTGACTGCAGCCTTCTCAGGTTTACAGAAGGAATCAGCGAAATTGGGTCTAACGGAGAACAAGGACAAAACGAAGTTATTAGTTTCAACGAACAAAGAATCTACTCATTTGGGAAACTGCTTGAACGTTGACCACTACAATTTCGATGTGGTAGATTATTTTATCTACGTAGGCGCCGCCATCAACAAAAGAAATAATGTCAGCCTCGAAATCCGGACAAGAATTCTGCTTGCCAATAAATGCTATTACGGACTAAGCAAGCGATTGAATGACAGAGCCCTCTCTCGACGAACAAATATCCAGCTATACCAGATATTGGTTCTACCTGTCTTGATGTACGGTTCAGAATGACTCAAGCGGATGAATTGGTTCTGGCTGTATTCGAGAGAAAAATACTCCGTTAAATATATGGGCCCATCATCGTTTACGGAGAGTATCGGCGTCGTATGAATTATGAGCTGTGCGAGCTGTACACCGACATTGACGTGGTCAGACGTATTAAGGTGCAGCGGTTGCGTTGGGTAGGTCATGTTGTACGCATGGACGAAAATGCTCCAGCTCGAAAAGTCTTCGACAATGAACTCGATGGACGGCGCAGAAGAGGTCGACCGTTAGAAAGACCAGGTTACTGAGAACCTTACAGAACTTGGTGTGACTAACTGGAGAAGAAGCGCAGAAGATCGAGGCGCTTATAATATTTTTCTACGTGCGGTATATAATCCACTGGCATTGCAAATAAGTGCCTGCTAAGTAAGTAAGAGAGTGGTACACAGATAGTACTCGGCACTTAAGGTACAAATTTGTATCAGTGGGCGGAGGGGGCGTGGCAAAACTGTGTTTCTACAGTCGTCGAATAAAAGCAATCGGGAACTTTTTTCAATCAAATATTACAAAAGGAATATTACGTTGTCATCAAATGTAAACACCTTAAAAATTTCGATGATCCATAACTTTTACCCTCTAATAGTATTGCTTTGCTAACCACTGTCCAACTTATTATTGTTTCATTTTATCAGCCTTTTTTTGCTGTGCCTTTTCAATGCGTATAACCCTTTTTTGCACATTTGCCTATAAGTTTGTTTACTTTATTCTCTTTCTTTGCGAGTTTCATCTGTTTTTGGCGCTAACCACATTGGGTCTACCCTGAATGTATTATGTAAAAACAAAAAACGGAAGAAGTATTGCTTAAAGTGACTACTCGACCAGACGGACGCGCACTTACTTCACTACACTCCATTCGTAATTCGAATTAACGGACGTCATTAGTGTCGTATAAGGAGTTGCATTGTGTGTGCGCATGTGTGAGTGTGCCGGTGCATTGTGATGTAAAAGGAAATCAATTATTAACTGAACATCCGCTAAGAATTTGGCACTGTGGTAAGAAATTTTCAAAATGGGGAAGGAGGCAAATTGATAATATATCAGAGAAATTGTGCAAATTGAAAATATATCAGCTTCTCTGACATTTTTAAATAACCGAAGAAAAGAAAGCGCCATATTTTTATATTAAAATAAATTCAATAGTTCTAATGGAATAATAAGATAACTAGGAGCAACATGCAATGATAACGTACTAGTACGAGTAGAAACATGCTAAACTTAGATGTTCCGACATAAGCCCTTATAAATTGCACTATACTGTTGTAAAGGGAAAATAAGTTTAAGTTTGTCTTACTAAGGCCTTTAACAAGACGACGCCATTATCATACACTTATAATACATAGTGGACCAATATACTATCGAAACAACGATTCTTCTGCAAAAGCGCAACGAAAGTTTTGCGCTCATATCAATATACTGTCTAGAAATTAAGCTCCATCGCTGCAATTGATTAGAATATGGGTGCAGGAATTCGATGGTCGTTGTTAATTCAACAATGATCGAGATTCATTCAACAATGGTCGTGGTTCATTCAACAATGAATCAACTACGATGCCACAAGGCATGAAAGAGTGTCTGTTTATAAACAACTATGACTTTCCACTCCAAAGCAACGTAGTGTCTTAAATGTGCCTAGAACTTCTTAAAAATGCATTATTCACAAAAATATCCATTTACACTCGTACAAAATTCAAATGGTACGGGATTTAAAGCCTCCAGGTCATGCTCAAAGGCCCCAGTTGGCTAAAGAGAGGTTTTCTCTCAAACCAGACATATTTTCGCCTTAATTGGCATGTAAACAGGCAACAGTGCCGGTATTGGAGTAGCACTAATCCTAAATTAAATCATCACAGCAGGGGAATTTGAACTTTCAATTTAGGAAACCTAATAGTCCACGAGCCAGACAAAAATTTCGTCAATTATTTCCTCCCGGACGAAAATAAGCCACTCTCATTCAATAAAATTATAAAATTATGATGAAATCATGAAGAAAACAGAAAAAATCAAATATGTCAATCCCAACAAAATTCTTTCTTAAAAAACAGTTAGACCTTTTAAAAACATAACATCCCACTTAGTTGCTGCCAAAGTTTTAATGAAATTATTTTTAAAAAATAAATGTCAAAGAGTATTCTTTAGGGTCATAGTGAAGATTCCGACATCCAATCCGATTTTCTATACTTTATTTACATTTCAAAAAGAAAGTTCTAAATGAATCAGCCCGTTATAGAAGTAATGCATATAAAAATATTTTCGCTACAGATGAATTGAAAAGATATCCTTCGACTTAGTTGCCGCCAAAGTTTTATGGAAATTGTTTTTTAAAAAGAAAAATGTTCTTTCAGGTCATAGTGAAGATTCTGACGACCAGTTCTATTTTATGTACTTTATTTATATTTCAAAAACAATGTTCTAAATGAATCAGTCCCTTATAGAAATACTGCTTATAAAAATGGTGTTACTATATTTGAAATTTTTGTTATATTTCCAAATTGATGTGTTAAATTCATGATATTTTTCATTTCTTTCATGAAACTTTATAAACACCATGGATTTCTTTCATTGACCCATCATGTTGCAAACTATAGTTAAAATTTGAAATAAATCTTGGCCACGATTTGAATGCAATTGTGTTTAAAAAGTAAATGTACGAAATTGTTTTTACGGGTCATAAGGAATATTCAGACATCTTATTCGTTTTAAGTGTTTTATATAAAATTCAAAAACAAAAGTTCTTAATGAATCACCTTTTATATAACATACTTCTTCTATTGAGATATTTATTAAGTCGCGACGAACTTTTAAATGAAATTATCTGTAAATATTTAATGCCAGTGATTGTTCTTACAGTTAATAGTAAAGATTCCAATATCCAATTTCATTTAAAGTGTTTTATTTAAAATTAAAACTAAAGGTTTTAAATGAATCACGTATAAACATATCGCATCTCTAGCTTTTTTTTTTTGGGTAAATTAAAATTTGTTGGTGAAATTATAATACTTCGTCGATAAGCCAGCTACGATTTAAAATTATTAAGTTACATTACTTGCTTAGTTTGGACTAGTGGCAATACTGAAAAAGTGATCGAATGTTGGATCTTTAGAATAGACGAACTACGATGTAATCACCGTCGAGGTTTCAATGCAATTACCTTAAAAAAGTAAATGCCAGAGATTGTTATTTTCGGTCGTGTTAAAGATTCCTACACCATTTGTATTTTAAGTGTTTTATTGAAAATTATCGTTATGGAGTTATATATAAGGAGGTGATTCATTGAGAAGCTTTTTTTCTAATATAAAATAAAACACCTGAAGTGCAATTAAATGTTGAAAATTTTATTATGACCTTTAAACAAAGTCTCTGGCATTTACTTCTTAAAGATAATTTCATTCAAATGTTGGCCGCTTTTTATTTTTTTTCACATTAGTTGAAATTTTTTTGTCTAACTCATGAACTAAATTTATGACACTTTATCATCATTATGATGCAACTTTATTAGTAGTTGGTTGTTTGGTTTCATTGATCAATCATATTGGAGAGAGTATTTAATGTTTCATTGCCGTTTTAGTTTTAGTGTTTTATTTGAAATTATCGTTATGGTCTTATTTATAAGAATGTGATTTATTGGGAAGCTTTTTTTCTATGTTCAAATAAAATAGTTAACATGCAATTGGATGTTTAAATTTTTATTATGACCTGGAAGTATAGTCTCAGGCATTTACTTCTTGAAGATAATTTCATTCAAATGTTGGCCGCATCTTGATTTTTTTTCCTTAAGTTGAAATTTTGTCCTCTACCTTATAAATTTAGTTAAATGCCTCTTTATCATCATTGTAATGAAACTTTATAAACACCTTGGAGTTGGTTACATTGATCTATCGCATGGGAGAGAATATTTAATGGTTCAATGCCACTTAAACCGGCTGGGGTAGAGTAGAGAAGAAGCTTAAACTATACAAGGTTCTAGAACTCGTGTCACGCCACAGAACTTCACAAGCTCACCCTGAGATGGTATTAGGGAAAATTACCTATGGTAATGAGTTGAATAACAAAATAAGCAGCTGTTTATAAATAATGCCCAAACAATATTTGATTAATTTACCATTTTTTCATATGTCTACTTTAATGTAAATTAAGTCATCTAAGATGCATCCCCCTTAATTTTGTAACAACAACAAAAATAAACACAACACTACACAATAACCCATAAACTATAAACAATTTAAAATTAATAACAAACGGAAGTTGCAATACAACATTAACAACAATAAAAATAAATAATAACAACAACAACATCAACTGGTAAGACGTGGGTTTCCACCTCGAGTCACCTCAGATTTCACTCGAAAATTCAGCAGACGATGGAGACATCGACGACGACTACGACAAAGAAGGTTAGTGTGGGTTTTTCAATGAAAATCCAATAGTTGTTGTTTTCGTGGCGTTGCTGTTGTTGTCATGAAATTCAAATCGAACAACGACGTATTGCTCACCGTCAAGCTCAAGCAAAACGCAGCCATAAAACAAACGAACGCCTTTTGTAATTTGAGATTCATTGAAAACCAACATTTTTGGGGGGATTTAGACAGCAGCAGCAGCACCAGCAGCGTTAACAGTTTAACATCTTTTTTAAAGTCAAGGTTTAGCCGCACTGCCGCCTTGTAAATGAGGTTAAGAATGTTAAAGCAAAAACTTTAAAATTTATTTAAAAAAAAAATTATTTCACTCCCATATGAAATTGAGGAGAAGAATTTCACAATTCTAAGAAATTATCTGTTAACTTGAACAATTTAAAACAAAACAAACAGGTTGACAAAATTTTAACCATTTTTGTTAACGTTTTTAAAATGAAAGTCGGATGATTCACGTACTAATCACGAAGTGGCGAGAGTGATAATATATATATATTGGTTTTTAAGCCGCTTTGCCGTTTTTGTGAATGTTGCCATTAAATCCTTATATGGCCTTAAGTAATCAAGTAACTTTTTTTTCTTTCTTTTAATATATTTTTATTTATATGTCTCTCTTTTATAGCTATGGTCTATAATTAACAAAAAAAAATCTCACAATTATTAGTTTTATTTGTCTTAATTCATATGAATTTCTTAGATTTTCTTGTGCGTCTGTATTTTTTATTTGCTTTTTTTTGTTATTATTATTTAATATTATGCGATTTTTTTTCTTATTATTTTCTTTGTGGTAAACTTTTCACATGTCGGCTTGTTGACTCTCGACCGCCTAAGTAGCCGCCAATAAAAGCCAGACCATGGCAGTTCAATATCATTGACGTATTCATTTCTCTTCGTCCATTGTATTGCGTCCATTGACGTCTGGCAATTTGTGGACCTGTGAAGAATTAAATTGATTTCCTTGTGTGTTTTTTGTTTATTTACCATCGGTTTTTTTTCCGTTTCGCGATTTTGTTTACAATTTTAATGTACATCTGTATTTTTTTTCGGGGGTTTTCATTTTTCTTCACCCATTCAAGGGTTGAAGAGGAGTGGGACTAAAAATCAATAAAATCGATTTAATGGATTTTGAGAAAAATTAACATTTTATTAATGGGGGAAAAATTAAACTAATCTCTTCCCAGTGAGATTTTTAATAGAAAAACTGTAATCAATTTTGGCAACATTATATAAATTTGCAATAATATCTTATTAACGCCATTACCATTATCGTGTACTGATACTATAGGGCGCACCAAAAGTCAGCACCAAAAAACAGCAGCCAATTGGAATTCAAAGCCATGGCTTAATTTGCTTTCATATCAATATAATACCTAGAAATAAAGCTCCATCTTTTCAATTGATTAGACAACAAAGACAAAAAGTTCGATTGCCATGGTTAATTCAACAATGATCGTAGTTGATTCAACAATGATCGTGGTTGATTCAACAATGATCGTGGTACAATCAAAAATGTTTCTACCATGAATCGGTCAACGTAGAACTTGAAGGTATACCGAAAATGTAGAACGTGAACAAGCGTCTGTTCGTGGACAATCAAGACTACACAAACGAAAGCATCTTAAATGTTCCCAGAACATTTTATTCTTTATTTTGCCATGGTTAATTTAACAATGATCGTAGTTGACTCAACAATGATCGTGGTTCATTCAACAATGGTCGTAGTTGATTTACCAATGATCGTGGTTCATTCAACAATGATCGTAGTTGAGTCAACAATTATTGTAGTTGAGTCAACCATGATCGTAGTTGATTCAACAATGATCGTGGTACAATCAAAAATGTATCTACCATGAATCGGTCTTAAATGATCGTAGTTGAGTCAACAATGATCGTAGTTGATTCAACAATGATCATGGTACAATCAAAAATGTATCTACCATGAATCGGTCAACCTAGAACTTCAAGGTATATCGAAAATGTAGAACGTGAAAAAACGTCTGTTCGTAGACAACCAAGACTACATAAACAGAAGCGTCTTAAATGTGCCTAGAACATCTTAAAAATGCATTCTTCACAAAAATTTCCATTTACATTCGTACAAAATTCAAATGGTACGGGAATAAAGCCTTCAGGTCAAACCTCATAGGCTTCAGTTTGCTAACGAGAGGTTTTCTCTCAAACCAGACATATTTTCGCCTTAATTGGCATGTAAACAGGCAACAGTGCAGGTATTGGAGTTACACTAATCCTAAATTGAATTTAGGAAACCCAATTGATTAGACAAAAGTGTGCAGGTGGTCATGGTTTATTCAACAATGATGGTAGTTGATTCAACAATAATCGTAGTTGATTCAATAATGATCGTGGTTAATTCAACAATGATGGTGATCTCTTCGTTTCAATTTGCTAAAGAGAGGTTTTTTCTCAAACCAGACATGAAAACAGGCAACAGTACAGGTATTGAAGTAACACTAATCCTAAATTGAACCATCATCACCAATTGAAGAGCAGGGGAATTTGATGTTTCACTTTAGAAAAGCTAATAATCCACGAGCCAGCGAGAAATTTCGTCAATCATTTCCTCCCGAGCGAAAATACCTTAATAGACCTGTATAATGAAGCCTAGTGAAAGTCAGCTGGTGATCCGTTGGTAGGTTGAACAGAACTATCATCTGACAAAGGTTTTAGCCGGGTCGAAATAAGATAATTTTTTTACAAGTTTGACGCTATGCTACTGTCCAACCCACCAACGAAGCGGCAGCTGACTCTCACTAGGTTTTTTTAAGCAATTAACAAGTTTTCGCCCGGGAGGAAATAGGTCGTAAACATCTGTTCCTGGCTCGCAGACTATAAGGTTGTTGCAACCTAACTGACTTGCTACCACCGATGCGTCTTTTGGAGTAGATAAAATACGTAACTGAAGCTCAACACAAAAGCTCTTTTAGTGACTTTGTCAGGATCAGGCGCGGTGGCCTAATAACTAAACTCTCTTTAACTAAAACTATAAACTATTATGAAATCACGAAGAAAAGAGAAAAAACGAAGAAAAGAAAAAAAACACAACCTCCTCAAACATATACGGACCCCGCAAACGGTGTAAGGACCATGTTGTTGTTATTGTTGTAACAGCTGGTGGTTAGCTGGGGTGATAATTCTTTATACCGATTTTCAATTTATCGGCACTCGATCGGTCATATAATCCGATTATCATACGATCATTGTTGGTAACTCTGTTTCGTTTCTTTGTAGATAACAAGGTTTGTGTCAAGGATTGTTAGGTGTTGTTGTTGTGAGTTTAACCGCCAAATTCCACCAGAGATGGTGCCAGCTGGCTTGTTGATTTGTATGAGATGTTGATAAATCATTTTCCTTTTTTCCTTGGTCCTTGCGCAATCTGGATTTTTGTAGTGGAAGCATCTAGGATGAGTTTTGTTGGCTGGAGAAATCGAAAGTATTTGAAAAGTAATTAATTTTTCATCGATGTTGATTTGGCCAGTGCACCGGCCGGGAATCGAGCCCGGCACCTTCGGATTGCTAGTCTACGTCGCTTCCACTAAGCTATCGAAGACCACGTGTAAGGACCATGATTTAAGGATATGCACCTGACATGTCCGAACTCTCTACAGAGACGATACCTCTATCCATTTGGCGGATACAAAAAAACTTAATTTACCGTTACACCCCATGAATGAGGTGTGGGATGCTTCCCGCATTGTTGTGAATTATTACGCTTTCTATTTTGGATTCACAACAAACGGCACCTACTTGTATATCGACGAATGCGAGCGTCACTGTTTGAGATGCTTTTTACTAGATATGCCGATAAACTCGACACTCGATACTGCGAAGTTGCTGTCGACAACATCGAGGGGGCCGGCAATGAAAGAAAAATGTAGATGACTGGAGCCATTAGTCAGACCGGTCTCATCCAATTGGCGGATGTTCTCGACAAATACAAGGCTGACATCTCCACCATACAGGAAATACGATGGACAGGAATACACACGATAAAAAAACTGTGACATCTTTAATAGCTGAAAGAAAGGCACGAATTTCGATGTGGATTCATAGTCGGCAAGAGACTTCGACATCTGGCCTGCCGGTTTAACCCTGTAAGTGACCGAATATCCACTATTCGCATCAAAGCGTAATATTTTTACATCTCTCTGATTTGTGTACCCCCCACGACGAAATACAAAGACGAGGACATTAAAGATGCACTCTATTAGTGCCTGTAGAAAATATACGCCCGCTGTCCTGCCCATAACATTAAAATTGTTCAGGGAGATTCGGATGCTAAAATAGGAAAGGATTCTGCTCTTGGTTCAGGAATATTTAGTCTTCACATCAAAAACCCAGACACCGATGTACTTAGCTATACTTTAGTATGATATTTTTGAGATCGACTTTAGTGCCTTAATTTTTACACATAAAGGTAAGCTACCCTCCTTGGCAATTTGTTCATATGTTTATGGACTGTCTATGGATGGAAGTGACCCCGTGACATGATGCTTAGAACACCCGATTATCTACATTGCTTTTATCGGCGACGCCATCGATGTTGTCTTTGTGTAAGTCTAAAAATAACTTACACAATATGGATGAGAAGCTCTCCCATATAGTTTACATTATATGTAAAGGAAAAATATGTATGTATGACCTCTTTCACTTAACTAAATTTTCTATACATACAAATATTTCCATAATTACATATTGAAATTTTTGAATTTCACTTGTCTCGTAAATATCCTGCCATCAGTTTTCGATCCTACTATTTCACTTAATTTAACGCGAGTCGCCTTAATGGTTTCAGACTTGTATATATTTCTTGTTATTTTTTTGTACCACTCAGTTTGTATTTTATAGATTTTTCTTGGCAATTTTTCTTATATTCCACGAAAGCAACAATAAAAAATAAATATGCATCCATTCGATCCATTGCAAAACTTGGCATACATTTTTCAAAAGAAATAAAAAAAACACAATTCACACAAGTGTATACAAACACACCCACAAAATCATATAAACAATAAATTGTACATAATATTTTTAAGAAAAATAGTGAAAAACAACAGCAATAAAATATCATGAAAAACCAAAAAAAAAACTATAAAGACTTTTCAATGCATTGAAAGTCTCTAGTTTTTAAAGATAGTTTGTTAAAAGAAAACTGAAAAAATATAGATATATTTATAAATAACACAAATTTCATTGAGATTTTTGGCTCGTTAACATTCAGTAACAAATGCAAACTACTGCAAAATTTTTTAAAATTTCATAAAATTTTATCATTTTGGGCTAAATTTGTCACAAAACAACCGTTGTTTTTTTTTTCTTATTACAACAAATTTGTATATAATTCTATTTGTTTTTATTTAATTTTCGTTTATTTTATATTTCTTATTGTTATTTTTTATTTTGTATGCTTTTTATGCCCTACAACAACTGTTGTTGTGTTGTATCTACAACACTTTTGTCGTTGTTGTAATTATAACGCTTATTAAGACAAAAATCGGGTTACACCACAATCAGCCTGAGGCTGCTGTAATCTCACTTGATTCGCTTCACTTCAATCTCTTTTGTTTTGATTTTTTTTATATTCGATTTTTCTTGTTTTTTTTCTTCCTCCTTATTTTTTTTTTTTTTGTTATTATTTTGATTTTTTTTATTATTTATTATTGTTCCCTTTTCTTATGCTTGGAAAGATTTTTGATCTTTGTCGGTTGGTTTGGTGGCTACAATATTTTTTTCCTTGTTCTTTTATCTCCATGTCGAACGCATATAGATGCAATATATCACACATATATTTGTATATTGGTGTGTGTTTTTGATTTTGGTGGGGGTTATTTACTTATTGAACGCACATTTTACACTTTTTTTGTATTCCTTATGGTATCATTCTATTTGTGTATATTTTTCTTTAATATTTTTTGTTTTATTATTTATGTTTTGTTTATTCGCCGCCGTCGTCTGACTTTTACACTTTGCGTTGTGTCAAGTTGCACGAACCGTTTCGTTAGGTGCCCGAAATGAGACTAAAAAATTGTGAGCGATCCGCGTACGTTTGGCTTGTTGGCGGCAGCGAGCTCAGAGTAAGTTGTTGGTGCGAGTGAGCGGATCCAACCAAAATCGGTGATCTCGCTGCAGCAAGTAGTAGGTTGCTATTTGTTGTGCTTTCGTTCAGTTGCGTATTCGAAAAGTGTGTGCGTGTGTGTGTTTGGTTAAAATGTATCTTTGAGATATATTTACTAGGTTTGCGCTGTGTTTATAGGATACTATGTTGTCAACATGTGAAACATGTCTGCAACATGTTGATAAGAACTAAAATGACAAAAAATGCACAATAAGGAAAGATAAAATATAAAATATAAAATATAAAATATAAAATATAAAATATAAAATATAAAATATAAAATATAAAATATAAAATATAAAATATAAAATATAAAATATAAAATATAAAATATAAAATATAAAATATAAAATATAAAATATAAAATATAAAATATAAAATATAAAATATAAAATATAAAATATAAAATATAAAATATAAAATATAAAATATAAAATATAAAATATAAAATATAAAATATAAAATATAAAATATAAAATATAAAATATAAAATATAAAATATAAAATATAAAATATAAAATATAAAATATAAAATATAAAATATAAAATATAAAATATAAAATATAAAATATAAAATATAAAATATAAAATATAAAATATAAAATATAAAATATAAAATATAAAATATAAAATATAAAATATAAAATATAAAATATAAAATATAAAATATAAAATATAAAATATAAAATATAAAATATAAAATATAAAATATAAAATATAAAATATAAAATATAAAATATAAAATATAAAATATAAAATATAAAATATAAAATATAAAATATAAAATATAAAATATAAAATATAAAATATAAAATATAAAATATAAAATATAAAATATAAAATATAAAATATAAAATATAAAATATAAAATATAAAATATAAAATATAAAATATAAAATATAAAATATAAAATATAAAATATAAAATATAAAATATAAAATATAAAATATAAAATATAAAATATAAAATATAAAATATAAAATATAAAATATAAAATATAAAATATAAAATATAAAATATAAAATATAAAATATAAAATATAAAATATAAAATATAAAATATAAAATATAAAATATAAAATATAAAATATAAAATATAAAATATAAAATATAAAATATAAAATATAAAATATAAAATATAAAATATAAAATATAAAATATAAAATATAAAATATAAAATATAAAATATAAAATATAAAATATAAAATATAAAATATAAAATATAAAATATAAAATATAAAATATAAAATATAAAATATAAAATATAAAATATAAAATATAAAATATAAAATATAAAATATAAAATATAAAATATAAAATATAAAATATAAAATATAAAATATAAAATATAAAATATAAAATATAAAATATAAAATATAAAATATAAAATATAAAATATAAAATATAAAATATAAAATATAAAATATAAAATATAAAATATAAAATATAAAATATAAAATATAAAATATAAAATATAAAATATAAAATATAAAATATAAAATATAAAATATAAAATATAAAATATAAAATATAAAATATAAAATATAAAATATAAAATATAAAATATAAAATATAAAATATAAAATATAAAATATAAAATATAAAATATAAAATATAAAATATAAAATATAAAATATAAAATATAAAATATAAAATATAAAATATAAAATATAAAATATAAAATATAAAATATAAAATATAAAATATAAAATATAAAATATAAAATATAAAATATAAAATATAAAATATAAAATATAAAATATAAAATATAAAATATAAAATATAAAATATAAAATATAAAATATAAAATATAAAATATAAAATATAAAATATAAAATATAAAATATAAAATATAAAATATAAAATATAAAATATAAAATATAAAATATAAAATATAAAATATAAAATATAAAATATAAAATATAGTAACAGAAAAAATAAAAATTAATATTTATTGTATCTTATTTCTTATTTCTTATTTCTTATTTCTTATTTCTTATTTCTTATTTCTTATTTCTTATTTCTTATTTCTTATTTCTTATTTCTTATTTCTTATTTCTTATTTCTTATTTCTTATTTCTTATTTCTTATTTCTTATTTCTTATTTCTTATTTCTTATTTCTTATTTCTTATTTCTTATTTCTTATTTCTTATTTCTTATTTCTTATTTCTTATTTCTTATTTCTTATTTCTTATTTCTTATTTCTTATTTCTTATTTCTTATTTCTTATTTCTTATTTCTTATTTCTTATTTCTTATTTCTTATTTCTTATTTCTTATTTCTTATTTCTTATTTCTTATTTCTTATTTCTTATTTCTTATTTTTTATTTCTTATTTCATATTTCTTATTTCTTATTTTAAATAATTAAAAATTAAAAATTAAATAATCAAAAATTAAAAAATAAAAAATAAAAATTAAAAATTAAAAATTTAAAATTTAAAAAAAAAATAAATAGTGGGAGCAGTTTTTGTCAGATCTGTTCTGATAGTTTTGATAGTTCTTAAACCACTGCTGTAATCGCTGGGACAGACAGACGGACAACCCAAAAAGGGATGGTTTGTATGAGTAATATAATATAATTTTTAGTCCAATCTAGCCCATCTTAGAGCTTAACTTAGGCAATTTCAAGAAACATTTTGGAAAAAACGGCACCTACAGTTATTGTTAATCCCTAAAACCATTGTAATAACAAAATTTACCACACGCCAACTCTTCATGTTGTCATTGATTGGATGCATAATTTGCCATACAATAAAAAACAGAATCCGTTGCACATTTATGTGGAATGCCTTCTCTTGAGTACCTCTGGTAAAAATTCCAATGCATTAAATCATTGACGCAATGAAAGTAGTAGTGTTGTGCGTCGTTGGTATTTCAATTCCCACAAAGTGGATCTTCTGCTCTTGCCTTAGTCTCCTACCTCTTCTGGCCTCTGCAAGAAGAAATTGGTAACACTGGACAAACTACATGTCTCGCTCGCTCGATTGTCTTGTCATGGACTGGAGATAACAACATGTCTTGTAGCAACATGAACCGATACATTTCTAATTGAAAAAACGCGGGTGATTCATGCCACAAAATCGCTGACAACAAGCATTGGGGGAATTTCTATGAATGCCCAGATACGGCGTACGGAGATACAAACATTTCTCACTCTTAACTAAAACCAGACATTGCCTTCGCAAAAACTCCATAGCTGTTTTGGTTGCTGTTTTAAGTTACTTACAACTAACATCGATTTGGTTTTCAACGATAGAATATATGTATGTATGTATGTGCCTAGCGTAAATGATCGTTCATTCAATCTTGGTGGTTTTTTATTCGCATGAATTACGTTGGAATCTCGCCACTGCTGCTGCCGCCGCTTCTACTACTGCCCTCGGGTGTGATGAGTCAGAAAGTCAGGTTTCTTGGTTCGATTGTTGCACAAATGCCCCCCACTCTGGGTAATTGCGCTATTTCTTGTGAATTGTTTTGTTTTGCATTGTTGTTGTTGTTTTTTTTTCATTAAGAAAGTTAAGTTGGCTGACGGTTATTGTCGTAAAAGGCAAAACTTTGTGACGCGGTAAGAGGGTCTTTTTAAAAGATGATGATACATTGAGCGCAGATTCACACACATTACGAATGATGAATGAATAAAGTCATGAATGGATTACTAATAGTGCACTTTCATTGATTTTTATTTTTAGGACCTCATCAAAATCTGAAAATTATTATTGTGATCAAATACAACTGTTGATGTAAATTCGCGCGAAGTTTAAAAAATATTCAAAATTTGAAAGAACGGTATTCGCTTAAGTTTAATAAAGGTGTTTGCAAAAATCCCCAGTAATCAATTACTGCTATACTAAAAATTCTTCCAAAGCATCAAAACTCCTCCAATCCTAATTTTTCACCACCTCAGCGGTAATTAAGTGTTCTTCACTTAAATTTAGCTACGTGCGTCACTCTTGTGGGTGCGATCACATGCGATTTTTATCACATTTTAACACAATTTGATCACAAAGTTAGATCTCAAAAATAACACGCCAAGACTCTCTTTCCCAAATTTGCATAACATAATGTCTGTATCAACAAAACGAAAAATAGGTCAGTGAACTGTATATTTTGCCGGTGATCTAAATTTAAAGTCAACGACCAATCAGAGATTAACAAAGAAATAATAAAACTTTGCGGTTACAAAGATTTTAAATTAATTTCTTCAATCTGGTTTTCGTCAAACCATTGAGAATATTTTAAGCAACATACCATCTCTTTGTTTCGAGCACCAATGAATTTATAGCAAATATTTAAATTTATTATGCTGGTTCATGTCCATTCTCCAAGCATTCCCACTTGATTAACGAACAATGTTTTGAAAATTCAAAGATCTACAAAAACACATAAATCTCTATATGGAGGTATTCTTTTCATTTATTTAGTAAATTCGATTATTTCTTTATTTTGCTTAAGCAAAAAAAATGTACGTCGGTTGTTGGATAAACATGTGCAAAATCTAATAAATTCGAAAATTTTAAATTCAAATTACGTTATCAAAAAATAAACAACAACAAGTTGTTTGTGTTTATACTGTGCACCAATTTTAAAATTAAATTCAATCGACCGACACCGCTGCTGCTGCTGACCATGTAAACAAAGAAGAAGATTCGCACATGTTTCATAGTTGTTTTTTTAATATCACGGGAGAGCTTTGTGGATGATTCCAAGAAATTTTTTATAAAGAAGCTAACAAAACGAACAGGAAAAGAATTGCGAATGGATATCAATATTCCCATTATCGGCGGCGTGGAAAACATTAAAAAGAATAACAAATAATTACACAAAGATTTAAATAATTAGTTTCTTCTGGTGTTTTGATCAAATTTTACGGCCTGGTTATACATTTATCGGTCACTAAAGTAGCTATAGATTCGGAAATAAAGATGAAAGTTAAAAAATAGGGTGAAAAAACAATTCTCATTGGCTTCGATGTACCTCTAACGACATAAATAGCATGAAACACTGATATTTATTTGGTATTTAAATAGTCTAAAATTTGATTTTTAATTTGTTAATATTTCAAATACATTTTTATAATTTTTTTTCGATTTTTTCATTCATAATTTTTTAATATTTTTTTTAAATTTAATTAAAATTTTATTTTTAAAATGCGTAATATTTTTAACATTGTTAATATTTTCAATATTTACTATATATATATATATTATATATATTTTTTATTATTATTATATTTAATAGACCATTACATTATTAATCTTCTATTATATAAAAATCTCGTGTCACGATGTTTTTCGTATCAAACCTCCGAAACGGTTCGACCAATATTTCTGAAATTTTTTAAGTTTTGTTTGTATTTATAAGAATAAGTACCATTGTATTTTCATGCCGCTAGGTGGCGCTGGTGTGGATTTATATCGAAAGTTGAATAGATGGACAAATTTAGCTGTAATACTGAATGTATGTTTGTTTGATCATGATAAACAATTTTATGTACATACTAGCTTTCCCAGCTCGCGTTGCTCCGTCGCTACTTACAATAAATCATGTTGAGATTAAAAGCAATATAGTGAAAATCCAAACGTTATAAATACATTTTTTAAAAGTGAAAAACTTTTAAGTTGTCTTTAAGATACAGATAGTGGTGTCAGTATCGGCTTCTCTTTGGTTTTGTATGCGATAAATGGGCAAATTTAGAAAAATCTGTAATTTTCTCCAAATTACTCCATATGGGTTCCATTTTTTAGACATAAAGGCACTAATTATAAAAAAATATTTCTGATCGCCCAAGCACCTCAAAAGATAAACGGTTACCCAATTAATGTTATTGCACTTTTTGTCCCGTCGTATTCTCTGATGGTAAGAATTTCCAAAAATCCCTTCGTAACGTATATTCAACCTATTTTTTTGATTGTCCCTCTGTATTCTTAAAAGCACTATCTACTCTGTACCATTAATACTCGCACCCAATTTTTGTGTGTTTTTTCAAACGGTGGTACCAATTTTTTGCTTATTAGCCATAAAAATGCGAATCTCAAAAAAGACACATAGTTGCCCCAATTTTCGTACCTGCAACAATAGCTGTTCCATTTTCGTCCTTTTTACCTTTACAACAACGAATTTTAAAAATCCCATCGTGCAAATCCCTTCCAGCCAATCATAACCGCCTATTTCCCATAAAGGCGAAATCCTTCCTGTACCACTAACTTATGCAGGTAATCTCATCTTCATACCTCTAATGGCTCGTGAGATACGACCGATTCAAATTTCGGTTTATGTGGGGATGCCACGCCTCTTTATCCAATTATGTTTTCATGTAGGCTATGATAGAGGCCATTCGAACAGTATTTGGCCGATATAACGATATTTTCAGAATTATTTTTCTTGCACGATCAACATTTGCACCAAATCTCAACTTCCTACATATAATGGTTTATGAGATAAAGCCATTTCAAAATTCGAGCTGTTTGGGCGGTGCCACGCCCTTTTTACCCCCTTGCAGTTCGAATTTGCAAAAATCCCTTTCTTAGTGCGCCCCTACGTCATAAATGGAACCGACATTCCATATTTCAAGGTTCTACCTTTCGCCGTTTGGGCTGGGGAGTGATCAGTCAATCACCCAAGCCTTTTATAGATAGACCCGGTAGGTGGCGCTGCGGTGGATTTATATCGTAAATTTGAATAAGTGGACCAATTTATCTGAAATTTAAAATGTATATTTGTTTGATCATGACAAATAATCTAATGTACAAATGGAACCGGTAGGTGGCGTTGGGGTGGATATATATCGAAAGTTTGAAATAATGGATGTATTTAATTAAGAATCAGAAAGTATGTTTATTTGATCACGACAAATAATTTTATGTACAAACGGACCCGGTAGGTGGCGCTGGGGTGGATATATACCGAAAGTTTGAACTTAAAAAACTTAATTTCCCTTTACACCCCATGAATGAGGTATGGGATAGCTTCTCGCGTTGTTGTGAATTAACACGCTTTCTATTTTTAGATTCACAACTAACGGCACCTACTTATTTATCGACGAATGCGAACGTCACTGTTTTGAGAAGCTCTTACTAGACACGACGATTGAATCGACGCTTAATACTGCGAAGTTGCTGTCAAACAACATTCGAGGGGAGCCGACAATGAAAGAAAAATTTTATTTATTTTTTTCTTTTAAGATGACTGGAGCCAGGTTTGAACCTGCGGGATCGCCCGAAAGTTTGAACGTATGGACAAATTTAACTGAGAATCGGAATGTATCTTTGTTTGATCATGAGAACAAAGTTTTTGTGTATATGGTGGAGTGGAATAATTTCGCAAATATATATTGATGGTCCAATTTTACTCAAATCCAGTATATTAAACATCTTTGTGTTGAACGTATGGACCAATTTACATGAAATTTAGAATGTATATTTGTTTCATCAAGAGAAAAAAATCAGTTTACAAATGGACCGGAAAAATTGACCGAATGGATCAATTTAAGTGAAATTTAGAATGAAAGTTTGTTTGACCCCAAGACAAGTTTTTCATAAATTTACACGGTAGGTGGTGATGGTGTGGACTTATGTATTTCGAGAATAGAAGAAAGAACTTAGCCAAAGGGTTCGAAGCTAATAAAAGATTTCGCACTGCAGGTATGAGTATACAGGCCAACGTTTTATGTTTAATTATTGGGTGGAATTGGCGTGGCAAACGTATTTTTTATCCACAGAGCATCAAAATTCAATTCACAGATGATTCTTGGCACTATAGACATGAAGGTACACCCCAAAGTTTTATTTTCGATAAGTGGGCGTGGTAAATTTACTTTTAGCCCTAATAGTACTTGGCACTACAGATATACATAAATATACAGACAAAATTTGTATTTTTTTTATCAGTAGGGGAGGGAGCGGGAGTCGTGGAAAAATAAATCTGATACACAGATAGTTCTTATCATTACAGATGTGAATATATGGTACAAATATTTATTTTTGATCAAAAGGCGAAGAAGGTATAGCATGGCCCGTATAGCATTTGAGTTGTAGTTGTAAAATATGGTAAGTGTATATGAGGCTGTCCATAGATTCTGATGAAATCTTTCACCCTTTTTCTCACTAAAATCACTCATATTTTGTGGAAATCGATCTAAATTTGATGCAGAAAGTGGAGTTTTGTGCTCATGTTGGATTCTCGTGCAAGTTCTATAGAATGTATTCAACAAGATCTATTTTTGTGTAGGAAGCTACTCATTACCAAAAAAAAATTCCAAGCTTTGCATTAGACTTCAGTCATTGATTTGACAAAATTGGAATCAAAATTAGGATCGCGAGTTCTCTAATTTGTGCCCATCTTAATTTTTCTGTACCGAATTCTGCAAACTTGCGTGAAAGAAAATTGTTGAAAATAGTTAGCTATAACTCCAAAGCAAAAGCTGTTAGAGAAAAACTGTTGCCATAATTGGAAAATGCGCATCAATTTGACAGAAAAAAAAATCCCAGGAAACAAAAAATTTTTCCATTTTGTTGTCCTGTGTTATACAGGTTGGAGCGCGGTCATTTGCTTTTTTTGCACTGCAGGCTGTGGTGGCACTGTTGGTCGAAGAGAGTGGAGAGCGTGCGTGGCTTATAGTGGCTGACTTTCAGTAGCCATCATGCATTGGACACGTGAGGAGAGGTCATTTTGTGTTGAAACATATTTTTCAAATGCGCACTCGATCATTGCAGTGCAGCGTGCTTTTCGTTTACGATTCGCTGTTCCCCCACGCGGAAATGTTTCTATACTTCAATTAATTGTAAATTGGGTAACTTCATTGAAAACTGGTGGGAAAGTGTCATGTGTACGAAGGGGACCTGTGGGAAGGATTACAACATCGAGAGAGTTAGAGCAGCAGTAATGCAATCTCCGAAACGCTCTGCTCGGAAGCATGACTAATATACAGGATTTTGTTCAGCCGGCTCTTGAGGAAATGCAGTTAGAGGATACATGGTTCCAACAGGATGGTGCCACTGCACATACGTGTATGAGAGTTACCATGAATTGTTTGAGGCACCCTCTCTTTGAAGGCTGATGTGAACTGGCCGGCACGCTCACCAGACTTAGCCCCATCCCATTTTTTCCTTTGGGTTTACCTGAAGTCGGAGGTGTATATCAGCCGTCCTAACACCTTGGTAGACCTAATTAACAATATTGAGGCTGTAATTGGATACAGAATACCAGTTGACATGATTGTTAGAGTTCATGAAAACTTCAGAAAACGTATGGATAGCGATGGTCGATATTTGTTAGATTCACTATTTAAAACCATGTAATTTAAAAATGCCCTTACTGTTCATATTTTTTTTTATTTATTCCCAAATAATCAAATTACCGCCCTCCACCTTGTATACAAATCGTGACTTTTTCCAAACTTGACCGCTTTCAAATCCTTGAATATTTTACGATTTTTCCTGGTACAATAAAATTACTTTTCGGTACAATAAAACGCTTACCGCTACAATAAAAACACTTACTGATACAATAATAATATTTTTGGTACAATAAAAGTACTTTTTGATACAATGCAAGTTCGCTTTGATACAAAAAAATCCTTTCTGATACAACAGAGGAACTTTCTACTGCATTGCAAGTACTTTTTGGTACTTTTAGGTACAGCAAAAGTACTCTTCGGTACAATAGCAGCACTTTCTGGTACAGGTATAAACACTTTTTACAAGAAACCACTTTGTACCGAAAAGTACTTTTTGGTACAAAAATTACTCTGGTGCAAAAAAGTACTTTGTGCAACAGAAAAGTGCTTTCGGGAAAATATATATACTTTTAGATACAACAGTACTTTGTGGTACCATTAAGGTGTTTGGTATAACAAAAGTACGTTTTGGTATACCATAAGTTATAATATAATAAAAGTACTTATTGATACAGTGAAAAAGTAAAAAAAAAAGGACATTTTAATACACCAAAGTACTTTTTAGTATTACTGTTTGGTACAGTAAAAGTACTTTTTGGTAAAAATAAAAGTACTTTGTGGTATAATAAAAGTAAATTTTGGTGCAATAAAAGTAATTTTGGGAACCCAAACTTACTTTTTGATACAAAAATAGTACTACGTGGTGCAATGAAAGTACTTGGTTGTACAAAAAAAAGTACTTTTTGATACACAAATTTACTTTTTATACTATAGAAGTACTTTGTGGTTCGTTGAAAGTACTTTATGGAACAAGAAAATCACTTTTTGGTACAACAAAAAGTACTACCACGTGCAATTCTCAGAATTGAGTTCCAAATCAAAGAGCTGAAAAATGTTGTACTGTGTTATGGTACCACGATTACAAAAGTAGTTGAAATTTTTTCTATATGGTAAAGTTTTTTTTAAATTTTTTTTTGATAAAAATTTCCAATTTTTAGAATCTTGTTTTTTGATTTTTAAATACAAAATTAATTTAAACCAATATTTAATTCATAACCTTACTTATGTCGTCAACATCTTATCTTCATCGTAAGAATGACAGGATTTAAAAAAAATATATATTCTGTTGTTTGTAATACCTCTATTACTAACGAGGATATGAAGAAATACCTTATTATTTGAAAAAAAAATATGAGTTTTAAATTTCTTTGATATATTTATTTTTAATTTGTTGGCCAAAATTAAAACTTTTAATTCCAATATGTTTTTTTTACCAAAAAATTTATATTGTGCCAATAATTTGTAGTTATTATACAACCCTCTCTACATTAAGCCTGATAAATCACTTTTACATTAACTCATGTTAACGGCCAATTATTTTTGATAAAGACCATTAATCAATTTAAGACATTATTGTTTCACACAAGACGACAAAGACAATCCATCTCATACAATAACAATCTGACGGGTTTATTTTTTTTGTTAAATTAAATTGAATCCAAATTTATTAGAAATTTAACACCGAGTGATCTAATCAATTAATTGTATTCATCACTTTAGCTTAAAGATTTACACAAATAGTAGCATTATATTAAACAAAAATGTTTATGAGAGAAATTTAATCTCTTAATTATGTTAGTCGATTGGGTCAGGAGAGTTCAATTAACTTTGGTGGTCTAAATAAATGGGTTAATTTGTTCAATAATTTTTTTTTTTGCTAAATTTGTATTGTATATTGTAAATTTAAATCAGATTCAAATTAGTGTTTTTTTATTGTTGATCATGAGAAAATTGTGAATAAGACAATAACTGGAGGCAGTTATTGCTGTTCAGTTTGTTAAAGTGTCCTTAAGCACTTACCGGTTGGTCTAACGGGGTAAGGGAAGGTACAATATTTCATACATATTTTTCAGAATTTAGAACACTGATATTGTGCATGGCAGCTAGATAATTCTGATTCAGTGAAAAATAATCATAACTAAAATTAAGGACAATCCAATAGAAATTTTTACTATCACTTTTAGTTTTTTTTTCAAGTTTCATTGAAAAAGAAATTTTAACCAAAATTTAGTTGAATCATATGCAAATTTTTATACCATCACCCTTAGGGATGAGGGTATATATCATTTGATACGACCCAAAAGTGTAACACATAGAAGGAGTCACATTAGACCCTAGGTTGCTTTGAACCAAATTCGATTCATGACTTTTTAAGTCGTTTGAGCCATGTCCGTCTGTCTGTCTGGCTGTCCGGCTGGTACGCACGATAACTTTCGAAGGACGCAACCAAATGTTTTGAAATTTTGCACGAGTTAATATTTGCCCAAAACTACTTATTGTATTGCAAATGGGCTACATGACCCCGCCCCTTCTGGTACCTCCCAAACAAATACACCATTCAGCCCACCTTAGAAATCGAGTAATAATATCAATACACCCAACGGGATCATACCCAAATTCTGTATTTAGTAAAGCTATATCAGGATAAACTTTTGGAAAAAAAATTGGAAGTCTAGCCACGACCCATCTGGTACCTCCCATACACATCTGGGAAATCGATTAATATTAATAATAAAACTAACGCGATCGTGCCCAAATTCTGTATTTAGTAAAGTCTGGAAGTCTAGACACGCCCTTTCTGGTACCTCCCATACAAATGTACCACTCCGTCCACTTAAGAGATGGAGTAATAATATCAATAAACTCAATACGATCTTGCCCAAATTCTGCATTTTGTTAAGTTATAAATGGATTAAGTTTTGAAGAAAATATTGGAATTCTAGCGACAACCCTTATGGTACCTCCCATACAAATGTAATGTATCCGCCCACTTTAGAGATGGAGTAATTATAACAATTCACCCAACGCGATCGTGCCCAAATTCTGTGTTTACTAAAGCTTTAACAGGATAAAGTTTTTAAAAAGAAATCTGGAAGTCTAGACACGCCCCTTCTGGTACCTACCATACAATTGTACCATTCCGCCCACTTTAGAAATCGAGTAATAATATTAATATGATAGAAAATTTTTTGTTTTACTGAGGGATGGGTGATGGTAGGGACCGGCCGTGGCTTAGTGGTTAGAACACGCGACTACCATGCGGGAGATCGCAGGTTCAAACCTGGCTCCAGTCATCTTAAAAGAAAAAAAAATTAAATTTTCTTTCATTGTCGGCTCCCCTCGAATGTTAATGACAGCAACTTCGCAGTATTAAGCGTCGATTCAATCGTCGTGTCTAGTAAGAGCTTCTCAAACAGTGACATTCGCATTCGTCGATAAACAAATAGGTGCCGGTAGTTGGGAATCTAAAATAGAAAGCGTGTTAATTCACAACAACGCAAGAAGCTATCACATACCTCATTCATGGGGTGCAAAGGGAAATTAAGTTAAGTTAAGATGGTATATGTATGGATGTAAGTCGGGTTGCCCGACTGAAACTTTCTTACTGGTTAGGATCACATTTAGTATTTTTTTTTAATTTTCAAAAAAATATTAAGTCACTACAATATTACGCGGAAAATAACATCAATTTTCTACTTAATATTATTTGTTTTCTTTTTTATTTAAGTTTACATATTTAATAAATTATACTTAACAAAACGCATATCGATTGCAATTTATTAGAAATTCCAAGACTTGACAAATATTGCTACCCCCCCCATAACTCTGTGTGCTAGAGAGTGGTGCTACACTGGCTACCTCATTGTGATGATAATAATAAAGTCACAACACACAATAAACAAATAAAACAACTTTTAAATTGACTTCAAATAACAGATGTTCTATTGACATAACTTAAAAATGCCGCACGCTGTACATACAAATGTGTATTTATTATCGCGTATTGTTAAAAGTCGTTGTCGACACTGTCGATACTGGCTCTCATCTCATATTCAAATATTGCTTAAATCGTGAGACGTTTAGAATTCTGTTAACGTTTAATAACAACAAAAACATTTAATGCCAAATAATTAACAAATACCAAAGAATATAAATAGACACGATTTTGTCGAACTTAATGATTGAAACAGTATTGTTTTGTTTTTTTCAAGTTTTAAACAACTTGATTTTTTTTTCGGTAAGCCTTGAGATCTTGTATAGGGAGAGAAGCCGCGAGGTGCTAACTAGGGGGCTTAGGTGGAGTTTGTAGCGAGTACATAAATGCAACAAAGGTTCGGCTTCAACTTACTGTGAAAACCTTTAGACACCTTACAAAATAGTCTCGAAGTGGGGGGAATAAAAATAAGACAATTGAAATCATGACAATGAACGCTCGATTCATAAAAATGTGTTTCCTTTTCACTCTTTACTAACGAGTAATCAGAAATTCTCTGTGGAGGGCCCTAAGTAGCTAACAACGACCTATGGATCAAGTATTTCCCGAACAATACCACTGGATATGCGTTTAATCGTAGCAAATGTGACGCTCCTTAAAAAGGCCATGACTTAAGTATATGCCCTTGATTGTCCGAACTTTCTACAGAGATTGTTCCCCTATCCATTTAGCGGATATGCTTGACACATACAGATATGCTATACAGGAAATGCGATGTAGGGAATCGTCACGCTAATTTGTGGGCACTCCCCCGGGTAGAATAAAGATGCATTCTACGATTGAACCTTGTGGCTTATATCATTGCGGTTTTAGACCTGGTAAAGCTTATACCGATAAAATAGTCACACACCAACAAATTCTGGAGAAGATCCAAGAAATGCATATCGACGCTGTACTGACGTCCCAAGTTCCTTTGATATATCGAAGACCATAATTCCTAAGAGGTACAGACGACCGATGTCCCTGTGATGTACAGACGGATCGCTGTCCCTGTGGGTATAAGCTATTGAATGCAATAATTTTATTGTCGATATCACTGCATTCGACATTACGAAACCTTTATAATCTACTAGCTTTACCGGCTCGCATTTCTCCGCCGCTACTTACAATAAATCATCTTGAGATTAAAAGCAATTCAGTTAAAATTCAAACCTTGGTCCGAGCGTTGGAACCATTTTTGTCTCTCTGTATTCGTTCACGTCGTTCCGCTATTCTGTTCGATTAATATGTATTCACACCCAATTTCAAAATACGAATTTCGAAAATTTGCAGTGGGACAAATATTTGCCCCAATTTTTTTACCCCAATGGTTCGTGAGATAAGAAAGACCTCAATTTCGGATTGAGTGGGCGGTGCCACGCCCCTTAGCCTAATTATATTTTCATAAAGCTTATGATAGAGGCCCTACGGACAGTACCTACTGTAAAAAATTTCATTTCAGTCGTTGCATTTATTTGACCGATATAATGATTTTTTTAAAAAAGAGGTGTGGCACCAACCCTGGCTTATATGACCAACCTATGTAACAAATCTCTTCTTGGTACCTATAAAAGTTTATGAGATACAGACATTTCATATTTCGAGTTGTATGGAGTGCTACGCCCTTGCAGTCCGAAGTGCCAAAAATCCCTTCTTAGTGCGCGCCTACATCTTAAAATGAACCTACATTCCAAATTTCAAGGTTGTAGCTATAGCCGTTAGGGCTGGGGAATGATCAGTCAGTCACCCAAGCCTTTTATATATATAGATGACTGAGTATGATAATCATACAAAGCTGATACGGCTTTAGACACGAAGCACTGACGGAACCAACCAAGCGAGGCTGCAGACAGAGCGTTAGTTTGTCACGCGATCATAAAGGAGATAACTATGCGGTATTAATAAGTAGCATATTATATAAAAGTCGCATAAGACTCACATATTTCGCTGATATTGATATCATCTGCTGAGGCTTGCAGAATGTTACTGCAGCCTTTTCAAACATCGGCAGGTCCGATGATAAACGGGGAAAACGAATACAGAGTCTTTGGCAACTATAACTTTGAAGTGGTATATGATTTTGTATACCTTGGAAATCAAAAGATAATAACTGATCACAAACCGTTACTACTATGCGCTAAGCAAGCGTGTTAATGACAAAGCCCAGGCACTGGTCCTACTTTTCTTTATATACGTGCAGAATCGCACGAAATGACACAATCTCTTTTTTTAGAGAGTGATAGTATTGAACGCCCCAACGGGCGTTGCTATTATCATGCAGCAGATGTCTAGGCCAGTAAAGGGTATCAAATAATGGATGTGGATTAACAGTCTGGAGAGCGTAGGGCACTCTTTGACGAAACTGTCTTGTTGAGATGGAAAACACGCTGGGATGAGAGTGAGAACGGATGTACTACATATAGGGTTAATTCTAGTCTAAAGTATATTAGTGAGAAACCTGTTATTTTCTTCAACCTTTGATAGGATGACTGGTAACAGGTCATGGGTCACTTGATGCCCTTTTTGTAAAAGATATCCCTGTCCAATCGCGTCTGGCTGCACGTACTGTGTGATTGTCCATTTTTCCATTATATGATGATATAAAAGATATCCATGGAAGAGTTGTAGGAGAAATAGGTGCGTCTGCCGACCTAAATTATGTTGGTCTTTCTGGGTGACTCAAAATTACAAGGTTGTTGGTTTGAACTGATCCTACAATATAGTTCAGTTTAAAAACGTCTGCTACCGTTCGTTACGGAGGCATCAGGCGCTGAGATGCAAATGGTTAAAACTGGAAAAAGTTCGACTTTGAGGTATCCCTTGATGCATTTTCTTGGTACCTCGGTGACAGGGATACTCTTTAGCAAGACCTCTAGTTTGTGCCTTGATCATCAGTAGATCTCTTGGGGGTTCAGACAGGCCTAGCATAAAAATCATGATTGCCGGTGATCATCGTCGAGTGGCAAAGATTTGGGGTTGCTCCCACCTCCCTGCATTATTGCAATTTCGTATCTTTCACCCGCTTGGAGTATTGAAGTGAAAGCTGTGGTAATCAAGGATGTAAAAAAATTTCATTGCATTATCATTTTGCAGGATCATACTTCATAGGATCGCGATTATGTGATGTACGGTTTCTTAGAACACAATTTGCAGCTTCACTACGCTGTATCATATCTGTGAGTATAAGTGTACTCTCCCGCGAAATCACTTGGTGTTGAGTCCTTCTGGGTGTATCACGCGGGCTGTGGTTGAAACCGAAATCCCTGGAAGAGTTTTCGGACTTGTATGTGGAGTTGCATATCGATAGGGACATCGACGTGGTTAAGCGCGTACAAATTGAACGAATGCGCCGGCCGGGACATGTTATGCATGTTATAGTTTAAAATGTTTCAGCTCGAAGAGTTTGTGAAAATAAACCCGATGGGCGGTGCAGGAGGCCAAAGGTGGTATTCATCTGTGGGTTCCAGGCCACACGGGCACACCACGGTACTCCAGGGTAATCGAGATTGAAAAACTCTGGACTAACTTACAAATTCCAGCCGAACTGGAATCCGTTGAAATGGTGCCGGTGTTCTACTCGTATGATGACCCCATATGTGCCGGTTCTCAAATGAAATATACTTTCAAGACAATTCTAAAAAAATTAACCGATGGATTCGTTTTGAAAATATCAATCATTTGAGTACCTGTACTTATAGGGTCATCATAGAACCCAAGGCTGCCTTTTTAGAGTCCCTGTGCCTTGATCCCCTGTGCCAACTTTGACCTACTATTCGATGTTTAAGGGCCCACGACGAGGAGAAAATATCTTTTATTTAAGCAACCGCCGGCATGGGGTCACCATAGATCACAAGGGGACACTTTTTTGACCCCCGGATGCTCATAGTCTACGGTGCCAACTTTGGCCTGCTATTCCGATGTTTGTGGACCAATAAGAAGAGTATGACATATTTTATTTGTTTTTGGGCTCCCGCCCATATTGTGCACTTCATTAACACCGTTCCCCAGCCCCCATTACTAACTTCAAATTGATATATCTCGATTCCTGGACTTGACCTAGCGAAACGCCGGGATACGTACCACTCATTTTTGACCGATATAACTATTCCCCGCCTTGAAAAAAATATACCGCTGGATTCGTCTTGAAAATATCAATCATTTAAGTTCCCGCACATGTGGGGTCATCATAGAACCCAAGGGCGCCTTTTTTACCCCCGGGGGCCCATGGTCCCTGGTGCCAAATTTGACCTACCATTCCGATGTTTGTGGACCAAGAAGAAGTGAATGGTATATTTTTTTGATTTTGGGCTACCGCCCCATAGGCTGCACCTATGGGATATACCGATATGATACGGTCTAACTTCAAATCGATATATCTCGATTCATAGACGTAGCCTAGCGAAACGCCGGCATAACTTTTTTTTGACCCATGTAACTTTTCCCGATAGTCAGAACTCCCGCCGATTTGTCCTGTCGTACAGTATTATTTGTGTGCGTTATGACGAGACACTGTCTAATTGGCAGGCACACAGCAAGGCCGAAGATTGCGACTAGTGATTTCTGAAGAAGCTTTGGGGTTGAACAGAAAGAGAATACCATAGGACAACTTTTACGAATCAGCCCTGACCTGACTTAAAGCAGGATATCAATACTAGGCTCTTTTTGAAACCTAGGTGATCTCACAGATTGTGATATTGGTCGTCTCAGGCGCTCGTGGTTGTTTAACAAAGGAAATCTAGGGATATGACCTTCGTTAGTTTTCGAGTAATCCAAAAAAAGTTTATAGTCCACTGCCACGCTTACGGCAGTCTGAAAATCAAACTCATTTGGACTATAAAGTCCATTGCGATATCTCGGAAACTAACGAAGGTTATATCCATAGTTTTCACCTAGCTCGGAGTTAGAGCTCAGTATTGATATTTTGCTGTAAGACTGGCCGGGGCTGATTCAGGAAAGCTGGTCTATAATCTCCTCCTCCTCTTCATCCCCAAAGCTTCTTCATAAATCAATAACCTTCGGTCTTGTTGCGTAACCTCCCATAGGACAGTGTCCCGTCATGATGGACAAAATTATATATTCCAACTTGTGAAGACCCCGAAGCGCTTGGATAAATAAATAGTAGTTGGTCTCGTCAACTGAGAAAAATAAGAAAATTTAACTGAGTAATAAAATCAAACATCACTTTAGGAAACTTTTGGCACGTCTCACCAACTCAAGTTTGGACACCTCCCTTGATAGCAGTTAGTATACATTGCTACAACAAAGACACAGTTGCAAACAAGCTTAAAATTATTTTAGTGGAATTTAAAAATCGGAAATTATTAAGAGATTTAAACTTAATTTAACTAAATCGCTCTTGACAACGCTAAAATTCATTAAAACGTAATAACACTACAGTGTCACTTAATATACACACACACAAAAATCGCAGCTGTTAAGCTTTGATGAGATGATGATGATAATGATGATGGCGTTAACGATAATATTAACAATTTATTTATTGTACAAAGAAAATTCATAATTTTTAAAAACAATAGAAATTTATAATCTGTCTGTGTTTGACAATAATATAAGCGAGAAAAAGTAAACAAACAAAGATGACAAATTCAAATATGTATAATTCCCCCCGTCCTCAAACGACGCCATCTAGTTGTGATACTGAACTTACCTGCTTGGCTGTGTTGCTAGCGGTGGTTACGTTGCTTATATCCTCTTTTAATTTCATGCTGGCTATGTGAGTTGATGAAATGCTGCTAGTTAATTTGTGGGTACTTATAAAATCCTGAGCTTTTAATAGATTTAATTGTTCCCGCGTTGGTGGTGAATCCACTAAATCCAAAGAATTGTTATGATCCTCTAACTCTGTCAAAATTTTAGGTAAATTTTGTTGTGCTTCTGGGAAATCTTTCACTACTACTAAGGGTATATCACTTGGAAGCACTTTACTTTCGTTTTTATTTACGTTTTCTACTGGCGATTCGTGGTTATTGGTGGTCACTGTGGTATCCTTTGAGGCGGATGGGTTCAATTTAAGACGCCGCGGTAAAGTTTGTGATGTTTGGTGTACCGGCACGGGTTCGTCGGATTTCGGACTATCACTGTCACGGGTTATACAATTCAATGAAAGGCGACGTTGTCGAAACCTGCGCTTAGAATCACGCTTAGTCACTGGTTCCGTATTCTTGTGACCGCCGCCGGAATGGTTGTCACTGTCGTGTTTTATAGTGAAATTCGATTTTTTACACCACAGTGTACTAACACGATTGCCCATAATAGTAAGATTGTGCTACAGCCCGCGAGTAATTTATTGATTGGAGGTAAAGACGAGTAAAGCATTTAACTTCAAGGATTTTCTTTTTCGCTTAAAATTTTCACATTTCACTTAGACCTTGACCTTCTATTTCTTGTGAAGGCGTTTGAAAACTTGTATTTCAACTTAAATATTTTGTTTAAAATTTCCTCTCTTACTCTCTCACTTTTCACTCACGCATTAAGGTTTCACCTAAAACATTCTTCCTTTTGGACGTATTTTGTGTGGCTTTTTTTTGGTAGGGACTTTTTATATTCGCCCAAATGTTATTTATTAAAACGTTAAGCACCGGCACGTCTCTCAATCCGTCATATACTGAATATGGTGTTCTTGGAAGTCAGTGGAATAACTCTCACTCATAATAATCACACATTGGCGCGTTGGGGTATCGCATCGTCGGTGTCGTCGTCGTCGTCGTTGTACGTACGTTTTTCTCGCGCCGCTCAACACAACACCCAAAGAAGCAGCGACAGCGACAAAAACATTTATCCGTTTATTTCCACGCTACGACCGAATGTTTTGAAATACAACTGAGCAGCAAAACAAAACAACACACAGCAGAAGAAAAAAGAACGGGCGAAAAAAAGTAAATAAAATTCTAACCATTTATTTTACACAGCCGAACTACGCGCACCCATACGCTGACAATGGACATTCGTAGACAACCTTCGAATTGCTACCACTACTACCATGGCAGGGCAACAAACAAACACGCTGCTCATTTCTTTTAGCCCCGGTGGCACAGTGTTACGAAATGAACTTTGAAACTTAAAGAGAATGTTGACGAACCCCCAAAACAAGGACCACTAATTTAGGAAAAGCATCTGGAATATCTTGACTCTATATAGAGAAGGTGTCTCTATCCAACTGGCGGATGTCCTCGACAATGTCCTGTACGTGGCTGACATTTCCGACATCCGGGAAACAAGACGGTTAGAACAACATAATCTGTTTAATGTTGCGACTTATGTGTCAGCTTACTAACTTATTTTCCGTCTATTGACGAAAAGAGATATTGAGATGTGCAGGGATAGAGGCGAAGCCCGAAAATTTCACCAGAAGCATGAGGTAACGATACTCCTCCCCTCCATTGAGGAATTGGATGTCAATGTGGGCAAAAAGCGTGCTGATACCGGAAGGCAGCGTACCTTGGTCTCTACCAGCTATATCACGTCAAAGAATAACAAAACAGCCTTTGCAGCGGGCTGTTAGGGAACGGCACAAGGAGATAGTTAGACAAGCGAACTGACATTGAATGCAACGGGAAATTTGAATATATATGTATATAGAGAGAGAGAGAGAGAGAGAGATCGACCAAGTGAAGCCCGAATTTATCAGAAGATCAAGATAAAAAGTTAAATGTGGAAAAACGCCATGGAAGGAACGGGAAAGCTAGAATATAGAGAGATAGAGATCAATTGAAGTAAAACCCGAAAATCCAATCAGTCGATTAAGGAAAAAGCTAAAGGGTAAAAAAACACCATGGAAGGAACGGGAAAACTTGAATAGAGAGAGAGAGAGAGATCGATAGAATTAAAACCAATAAATTCTATCAGCAGATTAATGTAAAAGGTTAAGGGGAAAAACATCATGGAAGGAACGGGAAAGCTTGAATATAGATAGATCGATAAAAGTAAAGCCCGCAAATTCTATCAGAAGATTATGGAAAAATGTTAAGGAATTGGATGTCAATGTGGGCAAAAAGCGTGCTGATACCGGAAGGCAGCGTACCTTGGTCTCTACCAGCTATATCACCTCAAAGAATAACAAAACAGCCTTTGCAGCGGGCTGTTAGGGAACGGCACAAGGAGATAGTTATACAAGCGAACTGACATTGAATGCAACGGAGAATTTGAATATATATGTAAATATATAGAGAGAGAGAGAGATCGACCAAGTGAAGCCCGAATTTATCAGAAGATAAAGATAAAAAGTTAAATGTTGAAAAACGCCATGGAAGGAAAGGGAAAGTTAGAATATAGAGAAATATAGATCTATAGTAGTAAAGCCCAAAAATTATATCAGAAGATTAAGGAAAAAGGTTAAGAGAGAAAAACGCCATGGAACGAACGGTTAAACTAGAATATGGAGGGAAAAAGGTTAAGGGAGAAAAACGCCATGGAACGAACGGGAAAGCTAGAATATAGAGAGACATAGATTGATATAAGATTGATTTCATCACAAGATAAAGGAAAAAGGTTATGGTATTGGCCTTGCCGATCTAGAGAAATTAGAGCGTAATGTTGGACTTGAGATAAATATAAAAAAAACCAAAGACATGCGAATAAACAATGTTAGCACGGAAAACATCACGCTACAAGGATAACCAATTGAATACGTAGTTAGCTTCTGGGCAGTATAGTGACAACTAATGGCGGCGCAGAAACAGACGCAAGCAGCAGGCTCAACAAAGCGAGAGCGGCATTCGGACGACTGCAATCAGTACGGAGGAGCTCGCTAATATCCAGACGAACCAAGCATCCGTAAAGTAAACTCTGCTGTATGGAATTGAAACCACGCTAGATTCGAATATATACACTCAAAAACTACAGGTATTCATCAACAAGTGCCTCAGAGTCGTATGCAGACTACTCTGACCCAACACCATCAGCAACACAGATCTCTGGAACTTAAACAAAGAGGAGCCCATACTGATGCAAATTAAACGCAGAAAATGGAGGTGGATCGGCCATAAAAACATACTTAATTTCCCATTACACCCCATGAATGAGGTATGGAATGCTTTTCGCGATGTAGCGAATTAACACGCTTTTATATTCACAACAAACGGCACCTACTTGTTTATCGACGAATGCGAACGTCACTATTTGAGAAGCTTTTCCTAGACATGCCGATTATCTCTACATTTATACTGACTGCAGCCGGGAATCGAACCACCTCCCGCATTGTAGTCGCGTTTTCTAACCATCATGTCACGGCTGGTCCCGATCGGCCATACCATCAGGAAAAAGTCGAAAATGATCACAAAGATGGCCCTAGAGTGAAATCCTCAAGGCTCAATAAGCCGTGGTCGACCCAAGAACACCTGGAGACATAAGATACTCCAAGATCTGGGACAGTGCAATCTTATATGGGAAGAAGCTAGAATAACAGCAGCAAATCGAGTACAATGGAGATGCTTTGTGGAAGCCATATGCTTACAAGAGAGGTAATGGGAAAAAATTGGCCTTGCCCACTGTAAGAACAAGAATGAAAAATTTGGTATCCTTTTTCCGAATCTACAGCGATAAAACGCGGTAGCAAGGTGTATAACTTTGCGACCTAAGACCAATGAGTCTAAAGATGGTACTACAGGTGTCTAGGGTAGTTTCGTACCTACCTTTCCTCCAAGTGCGTTGGCTAGTTCAACGGAGTTTGCTTCCAGACTGTTTGCACGATGTAGAGCTATTTCGAGAGAATTGTAGAAGCTGTTCTCCCGACCTTAACTAGACAGGTGTTTCCGGCTAGATCTTTCAGACTGTTTGCACGACGTAGAACTATTTCGAGATAATTGGGAAGCGGGTCTGACGACCTTGGCTAGGTAGGTGTTTCCGGAGTAGCTAAATTTGCAAGGCTTTTGGATCTTGCCGATGCCACAATATTGTTCAGTCTAATGGCGGTTGCCACTGCCTGTTGCTCAGGCACCAGTCGCTGAACTGCAAGGTGTTACAACTGGTAGTAGTTTCTACAAGATATCACCAGGTGTCTTTATCTGCTACCGTAGGTGAGAAGAAGGGGTATGGAACTTTACCCGCCTCCCACAACCTTACAATGTAGTATCGACCGGTTTACCTGCTGTAAAACGTTCAGTCTGAACTTAAATAAATATGGTTCAAATCATAAATTGGTAGCAGCATCTCTGCGTAACTCCCACCGGTGAGTGTGGCCGGTAGTTTGGAGATTCGGAGCCCGGGAACGTATTCCCGCCAGATCGGTTGGTGTAGGCTCCCTTGTGGGAGCACCACGGAGGCTGTTGGTTGATACCCTATATCGGTAGTCACGGTATCGAATGTGGAGTTGCATTGCCACCGGGTAATACAGCTCCATAGAGTAGCAAAGGTGGTAAGATAGGCCTAGTCACCTTCGCCAAGTAGTCATACCCAATATGGTATCTTTAGGCTGGACAAAAGAGCCGACAACTGCGGTAGCTTGCCCCCAAAGTTGGCGACTCCTTTTTGTAGATGGCTCTAGCTTGCTTGCTTGGCACACCATGGGTAATGCCTTCACGACAAGACTTATGTAAAACTCACGTGTAATCTACCCTTCCTGGTCGAATGGATAAAGATACACTTCTGTAGAACCAAGTAATGGCTAAGAATTAAAACAAAATTTGCGCTGGCAAATCGAAAGTTTAATGTTCGAGTCTTGGACCTGGGTGCACCTTCACACCACAAGAGACACGCATTTCTCATTGGACATCAATATATTCTATCCTAGCCGGATGGGATGCTACGGCACCTAGCAGAAGGTAGCGAAAATGACAAGCGGATGGGGAGCTATGCTGAACTATGACCGAGGACTGTGAGATGTTACTGCGGTCTTTCCAAGAATCACATTAAGGTTCTGTTGTGTGTTTTATGGGAAAGACTAAAATCTGTCTTCTACAAACAGATTAAACCTTATTGGAGTCGGTTCAGACCTGGTAAATCAACAACTTTCCAGAATTAATAGGCGGTCATTCACACTGCGACTAATTCCATAACAGATTGACCCCTTTAATTTTTTCCTCAATTATAAAACTACCGTCGACAGCACAATACGACTGGTACTACTTGAAGACATGCCAAAGTTTGGTAACCCTAGGAAGCTGATACGCCTTTCCTAATGAACACGAAGTGTCATGTGAAAATTGACATAGACCTTACTGAACCATTCATTATCAGACCCCACCTAAGACAAGGCGACAGCCTATGGTGTGATCTCTTCAACTTACTTATGAAGATGATAATGTCACAAGCTGCAGTAAACATGTCTGACAAAAATTAAACAGACGCCATATGCTGCTTATGAAGCTGATGATTTCGACGTTATTGATCGAAAATTGCGATATGTTACTGCAGCCTTCTCACGTTTTCAAAAGGAATCAACCAAAGAAGAGCGAGGACAAATCGAAGTTGTTACTTACAACGAACAAAGAATCTACGTCTACCATGAAATTAGAAGAGAATACTGCTTGCTCATAAATGTTACTACGGACTTCACCAGCGACTTAATGCAAAGCCCTCAATCGACTACCAAAATTCTAAACTGCAACAATCTGGGTAATGACTTAATCGGAAGAATCGGTTCGGACAGTATTTAAGAGGAAAATACTGCGTAAAATATATGGGCCATTCATTGTGAACGGGAGTATCGTTGTCATATGAATCCTGAGCTGTATAACGACATCGACGTAGTCAAGCGCGTTCAAATTGAAAATGCGTCATATTGAAAATGTTCAAACCCGAAAAGTCTTGGACAATGAACTCGATGGATGGTGCAGAAGGGGGCGACCAAACCTCCGTTGGACAGACCTGTTATGAAAGAACCTTAGAGCAAGTAGTGCGATGAACTGGAGAGGAAGCGAATAAGAAAGTTTTAACATTTTTCGACGTGTAAAGTAAAAATGTCATCCAAGTAAGTTACTTTCTAACTTAGATGTCGTTTTTACTTTTCTCGCTTATGTTACCTTCCTCTAAATTTCCGTTTTCGCAACACTGTACATTCTTTTGCTGCGAAGTAATTTTTTAATTTCTATATTGTTTGTTGACTGACAGTGGTTACGGTTAATATGAATACATTTACATACATGCATACATACATACATTCAATACATGCTGTATGTCCCTACCCATTCGTGTTAATTTTCTATTTGTGTGTTTTGGCCACAAATATAATTTATTTTAAATATTATTACTTTTCGCCGTCTTCTAAAGCTATAATGTATTTCCTATACATCATCATCATCATCGACGTCAACGTCATAATCTTGTTCTTTCTCCTTCGATATTTTTTTGGCAGCTTATAAACAAAATATTGATTTACTCATCCAAAAACGACTACTATAGTATATCGATTTATACAAATTATTGAACATCAAAGTAAAGATCAGTGGACTGTCTATGTATATATACGACATCCTATAATAGATTGGGCAAATGATGGACGCAGGGCCAGGGGTATTGCATGACCACCACTGTGCCAGTGTTAACTATGAGTGTGACAAGTAAATTAACGAATTATTCAAATGAGTTTACAATTTCAATATTTCAGTATTTTCTCTTCACGTACTCGTACTCGTCGACGTCGTCGTCGTATATGTGACAACATTGGCACAAGAAATTATTAATTGTTAGAACAGATATTTCTTATGATAGCATGTATTCAAGTGTGTTTGTGTTTGTAAATGGGTGTACATCAATAGTATGTAAATATGATCACGTACCACGATGACACAATAAAAATCTCTATTCATATACATTGTAAGTAACTACTCGTAGTAAATTCAACGATATGGGAGTGAATATAACAAATGTGTGTATAGTCAAACAGCAGCAATTCAAACGAATTGAAATACCCTACATGTTAGTCTTTAGGTGGCTGTGATTATTTGTGGTGTATTTAGGAATACCAAAGGCTTGTACGGTTACGTTTAATATCAGGCGGCGTTTTATTTTTAATGCTAATATAACAAAGTATAACTAAAATAGTGAGAAATATAAAACGGATTGAAATGACCTTGTAAGTTTTTGTGATTACTTTTGACGTAGTTATTAATGCCAAGGCTTGTACGGTGACGTTTAACATCAGCTTGAGACTTATTTTTATTTCTAATATAACAGCAAAGTATAGGCAAAATATTAATAAGAGTGGTGGCACATAATTAATAGCGTTTTTATTGACAAAATAACTACCTTATCCTTAACCCACTTATAGTAATTTTCAACTATGTAGGTTTTTTTCATAACCTATATAACTGTTGATTATATAAGCTAACATTCTTTATTTTTACACATTTCATAACTAGTGATTTTATCTTCCTATTTATTTCCCCTGACATTTCACTTTACTTACACACATAAATTTCGATGAATTCTATAGTTGTCCGTTAGGTATTTACGTATTTTCTGTGAACGTCGTCATCATAAATAAAATGACCATAAACAAATTCTACAACTTTACTACCAGCACCACGCCATTTACCAACGTTTGCCGCACAGTGGGGCAGAAAGTGCCATATATCATATTAATAATTCTAAATAGTAAAAGTAAAGCAGTAAGAAAGTTTCAGTCGGGAAAACCGACTTACATATTCCCTTACCCTCAGTATGAATACAAAATTTTCTAGTATAGCTTTACAAAATACAGAATTTAATCGCGTTGGGTGTATTGGAATTATCACTTGATTTCTAAAGTGGACGGAGTGATACATTTGTATGGGAGGTACCAAAAGGGGCGTGGCTAGACCAGGTTTTTTCTCCAAAACTTTATTCTGTTAAAGCTTTACTAAATACAGAACGATCGATACAGGCACGATCGTGTTGGGGGCATTGTTCTTATTGTTCGATTTGTAAAGTGGACGGAATGGTACATTTGTTTGGGAGCTACCAGAAGGGGCGTGGCTAAACCAAGTTTTTCATCCAAAACTGTTTTCTGTTATAGCTTTAGTACCTAGTGATTTTGTGAACGATTGCGTTGGGTGTATTGATATTATTATTTGATTTCTAAAGTGGGCGGATTGCTACATTAGTATAGGAGGTACCAGAAGTGGCGTGGCTAGACTTATAGATTTGTTCTCCAAAACTCTATCATGCTTTATTAACTACAGAATTTTGGGCACGGTCGCGTTATGTTATTTAATATTATTGCTCGTTTTCTAAAGTGGGCGGATTGGTACATTTGTATTGGAGGTACCAGAAGTGGCGTGGTTAGACTTCAAGTTTTTTTTCTCCAATCCATTGACCTGTTATAGCTTTACTAAATACAGAATTTGGGCACGATCGATTTCTAAAGAGGGCGGAATGATATATTTGTATGAGAGGTAGCAGAAAGGACGTGGCCATGTAACCCATTTGCAATACCGTTGGCGGATTGGTACATTTGTATGAGAGGTACCAGAAGGGGCGTGGCCATGTAACCCATTTGCAATACCGTAAGTAGATTTCGGGAAATATTAACACGTGCTAAGTTTCAAAACTTTTGATTGGGTCTTTCGAAAGTTATCTTGCGTACCAGCCGGACAGCAAGACAAACAGACTGACATAACCCAAAAGACTTTAAAAATAACGAATCGAATTTGGTTCAACGAAAACCTAGGGTCTAAAGTGGCTCCTTCTATGTGTTACACTTTTGGGTCGTATCACATGATATATACCCTCCTACCCGTAGGCTGAGGGTATAATAATATGAAATTATATTTTACAAACCACTTTTATTGTATCGAAACCTACTTTTATTGTGTCAAAAAGTACTACACTGTACCAAAAGTTACATTATTGTACCAGAAAGTATTTTTACTGTATAAAAAAATAGTTTTAGTACTTTTTTTGTACCATAAAGTACTTTTATTGAACTAAAAATTACTTAAGTTGTAACAAAAAGGGTTTTTATTTTAACAAAAATTAATTTTATTGTACCAAAAAGTACTTTATTGTACTAAAATTTACTTTAATTGTATCAAAAAGTACATTTATCTTACCAAAAAGTACTTAAGTTGTATCAAAAAGTACTTTTATTGAATAAAAAAGTACTTAAATTGTAACAAAAAGGGCTTTCATGTTAACAAAAATTAATTTTATTGTACCAAAAAGTACTTTATTGTACTAAAATTTACTTTAATTGTATCAAAAAGTACACTTATCTTACCAAAAAGTACTTAAGTTGTATCAAAAAGTACTTTTATTGTACCAAAAAGTACTACAAAGTATTTCCATTTTAGCATAAAGTACTTTATTGTACTACAAAGTACTTTTATTGTACCAAAAAGTAATTTTATTAGAAAAAATATTTCTATTATTGTAACAAACAGTACTTTTATTGTATCAAAAAGTACTTTTCATGAACAACAAAGTACTTTAATTGTACCAAAAAGTACTTTTATTACAACGCTAAGTATCTTTTTGGCACCAGAAAGTACTTTTATTGTCCTACAAATTTCTTTTATTTTACTAAAAAGTACTTTTATTGGAAACAAACTTGTAATTATTGTAACAAAAAGTAATTTAATTGTACCAAAAAAGTAATTTTAATGCACATAAAGTACTTTTATTGTACAAAAAAGTAATTTTATTAGAAAAAATATTTCTATTATTGTAACAAACAGTACTCTTATTGTAACAAACAGTACTTTAATTGTATCAAAAAGTACTTTTCGTGAACAACAAAGCACTTTTATTGTACCGGAAAGTACTCTCATTGTACCAAAAAGTACTTTATATGAACAACAAAGTATTTGTATTTTACAAAAAGTATTTCCATTTTACCAAAAACTACATTTATTGCAACAGAAAGTACTTTTATTGTAGCAAAATTTACTTAAATTGAAACGAAAAGTTCTTTCATCACAACAAGAATAACTTATTTTCACCAAAAAGTAGTTTTTTTTGTACCAATAAGTCCTTTTTTGTAGCAAAAAGTACTTTAGTTGTGACAAAATAGGTTTTATCACAACAAAAATTATTTTTATTGCATCAAAAAGTACTTTTATTGTAACAAAAAGAATTATCATTGTATCAAAAAGTTATTTTATTGTACCAAAAAGTACTTTAACTGTACCAAAAATTACTTTAGTTGTAACGAAAAGTACTTTCATCGTAATAAAAATTAATTTTATTGTACCAAAAAAATACTATTGCTGTTGCAAAAAGTACTTTTATTCTAACAAAGAGTACTTTTGTTGAACCAAAAGGTACTTTGGCTGTACTAAAAATTAATTTTATTATAACATAAAGTTCTACAAAGTACTTTTTTTAAGCCAAAAAGTACTTTATCTTCACCAAAAAATACGTTAAAACTGAACCAAAAATTTACTTTAGTTGCAACGAAAAGTACTTGCATAGTACTTGTATTGTTCCAAACAGTACTTTTATTGTACCAAAAAGTGCTTTTATTGAACCAAAAAGTACCAAAACATACTTTTACTGTACCATAAATTACTTTAGTTGCTACGGAGAGTACTTTCATCATAACAAAAATTTTTAGTGGCAACAAAAAGTGCTGTCATCGTAACAAAAATCACTTTTATTGTACTTTTTCTGAACCAAAAAGTACTTTAACAGTACCAAAAATTACTACAGTTTTAATAAAATTTACTCTTTTTGTACCAAAAAGTACTTTAACTGTATAAAATAGTACTTTTCTTGAACCAGAAAGTACTTTTATTGCACTGAAAAGTAATTTATTTCTAACAAAAAGTACCTTTATTATACCACAAAGGATTTTTGTAGTACCAAAAAGTCTTTCCATTGTATGAAAAATTTATTTTACTGTACCACAAAGTCGTTTTATTGTACCAAAAGTACTTTAACTGTACCAAAAAATACTTTAAAACTGTACTAAAAATAACGAAAAGTACTTTCTTCGTACAAAAATTACTTTTATTGTAACCGAAAATATTTTTTTTTGTACCAAAAATACTTTTCTTGAACCAACAAGTACTTTGTCTACAACAAAAAGTACTTTTATTATACTACATAAATAATATTTTTATCGTAACAAAAATTTCTTTTTTTTGCACCAAAATGTACTTCTTTAGTAACAGAAAGTATCTTTTGTACCAAAGTACTTTTCTTGAACTAGCAAGCACTTTATCTCCACCAAAAAGCATTTTTATTGTACCAAATAGTACTTTCATCGTAACAAAAAGTACCAAAAAGTACTTTTATTGGAAACAAAATTGCTGTTATTGTAACAAAAGGTACTTTAATTGTACCACAAAGTACTTTAATCATACAAAAAATTACTTTTATTGTACCAACAAGTACTTAAACTGTACCAAAATATACTTTTCTTGTAGCAAAAAGTACTATTAATGTAACAAAATTAATATTTTTGTTCCAACAACTACTTTTATTGTACCAAAGAGTACTTTCATTGTTCCAAAAAGTACTTTCTTTATACCAAAAAGTGCTTTCATTGTACCAAAAAGTACTTTTATTGTACCAAAAACTACTTTCGTTGTACCAACAACAAATTTTATTGTACCAAAACTATTTTTATTGTACCAAAAAGTACTTTTATTGTACTAAAATCCTTTTTATACAAAAAGTTTTTGTACAAAAAATTGATTTTCAAAATATGCTAATACGGTATTATTTTTCCAAGTTAAAACTCTTCTAGCACACAGTGCGCCCACTTACACCCCCACCATCCGCAGCTGATGAGAATCTTATTATTCGAATACAATATACGAAAATTTTGGACACGACAAATGCCGCCCGCCTTTCCACCAGCCCAGCGATGATTTAAGTAGCAATAGCAGCAGTAGAGTATTTAGAATATGACCGAACATTAGTTAGTTATCAAACAAAACTGAAACGTAAATAAAAACAAACAGCTAAACTGTATATTCTCGCTCTCTCATCAACTACAACTACCTGTATTAATAACTCATATAATACACGACTCGCATTAGGCAGTTGTATGTACTACTAATAAGCGCCCTCAGTATGTAAGGGAGTGTCAACCATTTTCCATTATTTTTGGTTAACACTATTGAGTGGAGGGGGTTTTGAAGTCAGCGTTGCCGCCACCACCACCATTAACAGGGGGGTCTTCCTTAAACATAAACCATAACCTGGTCATTGTTATGCCTCAACCACCACCCGCTAACTTTATGATATTTTCCCCTTATTATCCGGTTATTCATTTGTTTTGTTGTGTTTTTTTTTTTTTTGTTTGTTTGGTTTGTCTTTCATAATGATCATCAGTAATTTGCATGCTATTCATTCATTTTAAAGGTGTTAACTGTAGCCCATACGTATTTGGACAGTGCCTTGATATTGGGGGTGGCACATGGGTATGAAAAATTTTGGGAAAAATAACTGAATAGTAAAGAATTTTTTTTCAATTTTATAAAAACTGATCTTGAGCTGAACTAAAAACAAATAGCAATGATATTTTTTACGATAAATTTTTGTATGAAAACATATAAATGTTAGGCTGTGTTTGGGGTTAATTTCTTCCCCAGTTTTAAATATGAACCTGATTTCTGTTGAATAATTGTTTTAGACTAGTTAATTCTCTTTCTTCGTCTTACTAAGCTATGCTAAGATTTACCTTATTAATTTCTAATATATCCACATTATTGAAAAAAAAATAAAATGTATGTAACGGATAATCTTTGATATTAATAAACCGATCTAAATATTTTTTGTTTCTGACATCACAATTAGGCTAAGGACGAGAATAGAATAATTATTATTAATTTCTTATATTTCCACATTATTGAAAAAAGTGGAATGATTGTAACGGATAATCTTTGATATTAATTAACAGATCTTAATATTTTTTGTTTCCGACATCACAATTAGGCTAAGGACAAGAGTAGAATACTTTATATTGTTAATCTTCTAACGCATCTTAGTTTAATTTTTAATTAAAATTTAGTTTATTTCACATATTTTGTTTTCCGTCTATGTTTTAAATGTTTAAATTCAAAAAAAGTAATACCTTTGCTTTATTTTTTTATACATATATATATTTGTAAGTTCGTTTTCTAACTTAGTACTTTTTTCTACCCCTTTTTGATACTTTGTGTATCACACCTAGTTTTCTCATCACTCCCAACTCGTGAAACACCCGTAGTTATTAGTTTCTTTCCTTCATTCTTTGTTGTTGTTAAACGTGCCCCACAAATTCGGCATTTGTTGTTTTTGCTTTCATTTAAATCTTTATTCACAATATGCGCGAAAGTCAATCAATAATTCCAAATTTTATATTCGTTTATTTTCACATTTATAAATTTCTCGTAGACTTTGTGGTTTATTTAGTTGGCGCTGTCCAATGACCGCAGTCATGGCAGATTGAAAGGGGGACGGACGGACGATAGTGTGTGAAACAGTTTCGATAGAAGTCATGACCTCTGCTGCTAAGCGAGTGTTAATGGTGAATCACGGTTAATGATTATTGGCAATGCAAAAACAAGACATTATTGATATGAAAATAACAACGATATCAGAGTACACTGAGAAAGAGGGAGAGATTTTGCTTAAATGCAAAATTCCCACATTGGATTTGAGGATTTGTTTTGTATTATGAACTTTGCAGATATCTGTATATTGTCTTTTAAGACCATGAGTAAGCGATTGCTACTATTAGAGTTGTGGAGAATTTGATGTCGATTATGTTTTTATCTTAAAAGAAATTTCTAAGTTCTTAGGTCTTCTCTGTTTCTCCGAGTAGTTGAGCATTCCGCATGCGCCTTGAAAAAGTTTCCAAAAAAAGGATACATAGGCAAATGTCTCAAAACGGCCTCAAAAGTCGGAAAAAGCGCTATATTGGATTTTGTTTTTCTTCCCTAAATGGAGGTGATGAAGAAAAACATTTTGTACATTTCAAAATATTTTTAGAAGCGCTGTATCGCATTGAGAAATCTTTGGAGAGAAAAGAAGTTTCTCTATTAGCCTTTATGGACATAGAGGGAGCCTTTTACATTATCGAATCCCTCTATATAAAGACATATCTCAACTTACTATTCTACCAACCAAATCACATATTAGCAAACTGATTCGCAACATGCTACTAAAGAGAACTATCACCTACAAGCTTGAATATCATACCCTGATTAGAAAGGTAACAAGAGGTACCCCACAAGGTAGATTGTTATCGCCGCTACTGTGGAACCTAGCAGTCAATAGCGTCCTCAAACAGCTGGAGTCGGAAGGGTTCACGTTGGTACCGTACGTGGACGAAATTACACTACCTTTCCTCAAACGGAAGATGCTGGACTATATCCATATCCTTACAGACTGCAGGGCCAGCAGGGGACTTAATGCAGACACTAATAAAAACGAAATTAGTACTGTTCAGTCGGAAACAGATATTTCCCACTATATCCAATATCCATCTGGGCAACAAACAACTTAATTTCTCCGAAACGGCGACCTACCTAGACCTTAACTTGGACAGGCAACTCAACTGGAGACAAAACATAGAAAGCATTCAACTAGGCACTCATAGCTTCATACACATGCAGGAAAGCTATTGGGATAACCTGGAGACCCAAACCTAAAGTAACACTTTGGATATACGACGATATTATAAAGCCAACACTACAATATGACTCTGTAGTGGTATGGGCTCAGTAAAAACAGCAAGGTCCGACAAATGGATCTTATTCAACGTTCCTTCTGTCTACGTATTACACTGTGTAACATTTTCGGGATCATTGTCTGGGGGTGAGAAGTTCAAAGTCTGGATGAAGGTACTAGACCAGTATAATAAAATCCCCAAAGGGTTTGGCGTTCTATGACTTTATGACTTCATACATTTAGCTTATCTTGATGTTTTGCGCTAAGTTTTTATGCCGCTGATGATTTCTCATATCGAACTTCATCAGAATTGTGGAGAACGTTAAACCCTTTGGGTGTTTTACTATACTGACCTAGTACCTTAACCATGACTTGTCTCACCGCCCCGATTGGCTATTGCACTGTGTTATTAAACCATAAATATACAATATTGGAACGATGTGCGTATGATTAATATTAAATCATCCTTCAATTAATATTACTCATACGCTGTGCCAAAAGTGGACAGGGCCTGCCGGACATCTTTTAATGAGATACACGTGTATACCTGAACACGGAGCATTTGGGGGTAACTGCAGAGCAAAAAAACAGGGCTTAGTCCTGCAGCAAAGCGAATTGGAACACGAAACGCTTCGTCCTATGTCCACCTGTAAAAGCACTATCGGAAATGGAAGGATGAGGAAACCTGTAGGAAAGACATGACATGAACACAACCCCAAACGTACATGGTATGTAATAAATCACAAAAGGGACCAGATTAGAACAATTATTACCGTTCTAGCGGGACACGGACCCATAGAAAGACACGCGAACCGAATGAGATTCGCAAAGAAAGGGAAAAGCAGCAGTGAACCATTTACCTACCATATTATAAAAGAATGCCCAGTAGACAGCTTCGAATACAAAAAATTGTTGTGTCCATCTCCAAGTTTTGTAGTTTGTCCAAAGACAATTTAAGGACACCACAACCCGTAATCCCTATGACCCACCTATTGTCATACAGAGCCACCCTATCTACTGCCCAGCCCTATGCAGAAAGAGACTGGAAATCCTGGAAAAAACCGTTTTTAAATGGCTTAGAAGAACTGGCATCTTTGCACAACGATATTATCAATAACTTTTTTAAGACGATTAAGTGAACGGATTGGTTCCAAACTCACAATCAACTGTGGATTAGGTTAGGGTTATTCGGCAGCCGCCTTTTGAATAGCTCACTGGGGGTCCCATTGTGATACCATTTCCAAATGTTTGCATTAATTACACAAGGGAACAAAATTGAACTTTTTGAGTGTTGTTTGGAATTCGATAGCTGTTTTTTACTAATTTGGGGTCGCTGATTTCAAATCTAATCTCCATTTTTCTCCATCAGCTCGAATTTTTAAGTTACAGGTACTAATCGTATTTTCGACTTTTTTCCAAAAAATTATAGTTCAAAAAATCATAATTTTTTTTTCATAAGCCGGATTTTAAAATTTTATTTTTTTATTAAAGATATCGTTGTTACCTTTGAAAAAAATCAAATTTTTTAATATTACAAAAAAAAATGACTGAGTAACGGCTGTTTTACTCAAAAAAAAAAAAATTAAATTACACAAAAACTTACACATTTTAATTTTCTTCACGCTGAAAGTTAATCGGTTGGGGGCAAATTGTTATTTTTATTAGCTTTATTGAATATCATATTAAGATAGCTTTCTAAAACATGTATATACATAATAATCGATTGAAAATTGAATGAGTTATGCTAAATTCGGTGATAACAGATTTTTCGCAATTTTTTGTTTTTACCCAAAAAAAATTAAAATTTTGTATTTTTAAAAATCTTGACAAATTTGCAAATTTATTTATAGTTTAATTTTTAGTTTTGCCTCCTATTACAATATTAATTAACAGACCAAATTTAATTAATCGGCAGGTTTCAATTTGGAAGTTAAGGAAGAAATATTAATTTTCCAAAAATAGGTAATTTTGTATGGGAGGTACCAGAAGGGGTGATCCGATATAGTGCAAATTCATTCCTGATTTATATTTTCATCACCGTAAAACTTCCGCATAGTTTGACTGAATTCAGTGTACTTACAAAAAAGATATGTATGTAAGACTATTGTGGTGAGTTCTGTCATTTGTATGGGAGGTACCAGAAGGGGTATGGCAACGCTTTCGGTTTTTCTAGGGTTTGTCTACTTTTGCAAGATAAATAAACTGACCAAATTTCAATATCCTCCGGTAGTCTGTTTGGCAGCTATCGAAGATATATTAATTATCCAAAAATAGGTAATTTTGTATGGGAGGTACGAGAAGGGGTGGGGCTATTCCGCCCATTTACAATCCCATAAGTTCGTTTCGAAAAATATTAATACTGATAAATTTTCATAACGATCCGTTAAGGTTTGCTCGAGTTACACTTTCACAAACATATTAATAAATGTTATTTTTGTATGGAAATCGTGATTTTTGTAAATTTAGTTATCTCAGTAAATTGTTGACAAAATCAAAAGTTGTGCAGATATTTTAATGAAATAAAGCTCATTTGATTCACACTATATTAAACTAAATGTTTTAAGACAAACACTGTGATTTTTGTGGCAATAATTTTTTTTATGAATTTTTAAAAAACAAAATTTTTTTTTTTTTGTAAATTTTTTGTTTTATTTTTTAAAACTACAACGATATCTCTGAAACTACTAAGCCAAATTAAAAACAATGTAGGCACGGATTAAAGATAATTTTGTTGACGAGTTTAAGTTTTTTTTTTAATTGAATATGGTGAACCGTTTTCAAGTTATTTAAATATTTGTAGTGGAAGTGCCTTAGTTATGGACATAACGGTATATCTCGAAAAGTCGAGCTGATACAAAAAAACCAAGTGCAGATTTGGATTCAGCGTCCCAAATTACCTTTAAAACAATATTCAGTTCTTAAACAACAAATACCTTGTTCCCTTGTGTTATTAGTACTCTGTTCGGTCAATGTCGCTCTTAAGCCATTTCGTTGCTCTGATAAATGCATGAATGCTCCGCAAATCGTCTATTGGCAGACAGGTATTGTCCACAAGTGTCTCATGACCAATTTTTTCATATCTCAGGTCATCAAAAGCAGGGCAGTGACATTGAAGATGCTCCGTGGTCTCCTCTTCTTCCTCATCATTGCACCTTCTACAAAAATCGTTGTAGGGAAGTTTCAACCTCTTAACGTGTTTTCCGATCGGCCAGTGACCGGTTATTACAGATGTGTTGCTGTTCAAATGGACTCTAGACAGGTTCAGCGCATATCGTGTCCTCTGTATGTCCAGGATGTGTCAAAAATAGTTTTAGGGATATTTCAACCTCTAAGCTTGTTTTCCAATCGGCCAGTGACCGGCTATTACAGCTATAATGCTCCTTAGATGGACCCTAGACAGATTCAGCGTAAATCATGTCCTCAGTAGGTAGTCCAAATTTGTTTGGCGATGTGTAAGTGGGTCCTCTCACCCATCTTTCCTTAGCAATGTGGATCAGTTTCCCCCATCTTAGAGGAAACCAATTTGAACGTAAACTTAGCCCGAGTTCACGGTGGTGGCGACCCTTGCCAATGTATCGGTCCTTTGGTTACTATAAATGTCCCTATGTCCTCGAACATTTCTGCCGCACGTTCTTCAGGGATCTGATAGCCGCTTTACTATCTGTAAGTATATGAATATTGCCGCCCAATATCCCATATGGCCGCTTTTTCGGATTGAACTATGCTACAGCGATCCGGTAGCCTGATCTATAGTTGCAAATTCAACTTCTCCGAAAAGATTCCACAGCCCGCTCTTTCCCATACTTTCGAACCATCCGTGAAAATAAAGACGACATCCTCCCCAAAGTGTAAGGCATTATCATTATCGTCAGTAGTAGTAAAGGAAACCATAGATTTGCACATGGCGAGTTAATTTTATGAATTTTGCTGTACCACTTAGTTACTTACAATTGTAACCCGTGCTGTCAGGGAACGGCACAAGGAGAAAGCAAAACAGGCGAGACAGCTATTTAGGCGAAAAAAACGTCAGATGAAGGAACGGGAGAACGAGGATGAAGAGCGAACAGGGATAGAGGTGAGGCCCGAAAATTTTACCTGAAAGTAAGAGCAAATACATACGGTAATGGCCTCCCCACCTGTAAGGACATTTGGTGGAAATTTGTCACGGATACGCAGAGTGTGCTGCACATATGGAGAGAACACTTTCAGCAACTGCTGGTTCCAGAAGGTAGCGCACGTGAAGTTATCACGCCAATTGTCGACGAAGGCTTAGATTGCCCACCACCAAGTCAAGCCGAAGTAAGAAAAGCAATCTCGCTGCTGAAAACAACAAAGCAGTCGGTGCCGACGGTCTGCCCGCAGAGCTCTTCAAGTCCGGCGGCGAGGAGTTGATAACGAGCATGCACCAGCTCCTGCGCACGGTTTGGCTTAAAGAGTGCATGCCCGACGATTGGAATGTAAGCGTATTATGTCCTGTGCTGAAAAAAGGTGATCCAAGTGTGTGCTCCAACTACCGCGGGATCAGCCTTTTACCCATCGCATATAAGGTCCTGGTGAGTGTGCTATGTGAAAGACTAAAGCCAGTGTTATCCAACCTGATCGGGCCTTATCAGTGTGGCTTTAGACCTGGAAAATCAACAACTGACCAGATTTTCACACTTCAGCAAATCCTGGAAAAGACCCAAGAGAAACAGATCGACACGTACCATCTTTTTGTCGACTATAAAGCTGCCTTCGACAGCCCGATACGGCAGAAATTACTTGAAGCCATGGCTGAGTTTGGTATTCCAGCGAAGCTGATACGTCTTTGCGGAATGACGCTGACTGACACGAAGTCTTCAGTGAAGATTGGCAAGGACCTTACGGAGCCATTCTATACCAGACGAGGCCTAAAACAAGGCGACGGCCTATCGTGCGATCTCTTCAACATTGTGGTGGAGATGATAATGAGAAAAGCTGCATTAAACACGAGTGGCACTATATTCAACAAAAGCCACATGCTACTCGCATGTAGTCGAGAGAAAAATACTCCGTAAAATATATGGTCCCATCATCGTTAACGGAGAGTATCGGCGTCGTATGAATCATGAGCTGTACTAGCTGTACACTGACATTGACGTGGTCAGACGCATTAAGGTGCAACGCTTGCGTTGGCTAGGTCATGTTGTACGCATGGACGAAAATGCTCCAGCTCGAAAAGTCTTCCACAATGAATGAACGTTGGAAAGACCAGGTTACTGAGAACCTTACAGAACTCAGTGTGACTAACTGGAGATGAAGCGCAGAAGATCGAGGCGCTTATAATATTTTTCTACGTGTGGTATATAATCCACTGGGATTGCAAAGAAATACCAGCTAAGTAAGTAAGTACTTAGTTACTAACCAAGTGATAAGCGTAAAAATGGGTAACCCACAATGTGTAATCTTAATATACCGCCTTATTAAATTGATTGGGGTAAAACCACTGATAGCCTCATATACATTAGCTACATTGGTACATAAACAACACAATTAAATTCCTCTTAACAATGTTAGGTAGCCTGCCTGCCGCTTTCCAATTTTTGTACAGACTAAAAATTCCCACAATTAGTTTTTTATCCATCCAAGGGAAATATCCCGCAAATTCCAAAATTCTAACTCATATCCTGCAGTCAGTTATTTATAAGTATGTACATGAAACGATCTAAAATGTAAAACTTTCACTTTTGAGAAGCAACATTTAAGGAGTTCCGACCTTTTTAATAACGCAAAAAAAATAATATTTATCTTTAAAAAAAATATGTAGTTAAATATACTATTCTCTTCTACACCCAAATTGAAAAGTTATAAAGCAACAAATTATAATATCTGTCTACTAGACTTTCATTTTATCCGTTACATATTTTTCCCACCCCACCACTTTTGTCAATACTGTTGGTAACAGCCACTTGGAAAACTTAATACTATTATATTGGCTTTAAAAATAAGGATTTAAGTATTATCCGCCAAAAAAAATATAAATCTATTTATCTATAGATACAAAAATCGTACTCACATTTCCATAATTCCTTAGAGTCGAAGGACTCAGATTAAACAGACGATTTAAATGATTCGAGGGGGATCCCGAACTTGTAGACGGTGATATGGTGGATGTGATATCACAGAATATCGGTGAGTGATCTGTAACACAAAATACAACAATCTTTTAAATTTCCCTCGATTTAAATTATTCCAAAACTTACCTCCCACTGCCGGTGATGATAACTCCTTGGCGAAAGCGAAGAAATCATTGTTATTGCACAAGTCCCCAGAGTTCAAGGTAATGCTAGGATTACGAACTCTTAAAAATTTACCACTGCCCCCACTAGAAGGTGTGGCCGTACAACTGCCACTGCCGGCGGAAACATTTGGTAAATTATGTGACTCCAGAGGTGAGGCCGATTTCGGTATGTGAGAATGTGTGTGAGAAGACGGTCCCCCCATCATACCATGTGGCGTCGTACTCACCGGTGTACGTTTAAGTATAGGCGCTGGGGGCAATTGAGAGGGTGATGAATGTCTAAATTGTGAAATGCCTCCATTGTTGAGTAAATTCGAGTGTGTCGTGTCACCCTGTTGTTTGGGTATGGCCAAACGTAATGTCTGCCTCGCAGCTAGTCTACGTGCAGGCGCAAACTTATGTTGTTGTTGTTGTTGCTGGCTCGATGTTGGAGCTGTTGCCGCTGGTGTATGTGTGTTGGTGAGACCAGCCCCCACAGTTGAGGTTGTAGCTGGCGTTGTCGGATGGTGTTGGTGAGCATTCGCTCTTGCCATAGCGGCCGCCGAGAGACCGGCATTGTGTTGTTGTGGCGCTAATACAGGTTGTTCATTATCATGATACGTGTTGTTGTTGTTGTTGTTGTGGTTTACGGGGGGCATTTTTGTTGTATTGTATGATGAGTGAGGGTGAAGGGGATTGTGCTGTTGATGGTGATGATGATGATGATGATGAGAATGATTAGTCAGTGGAGTGACCAGATGTGAAGTATTCATTGTTTATGTATTTATGTGTGTTGTGTATTTAAGAGAGAGAGAGTTTGTTTTTTCACATAAGAGAATGATCTTAAAGATCATGTGTATTTAAGAGAATTTGTTCTGTTCATGTGAATTATTTAGGTGTTAAACTTTCATTGAAGAGATTTTTGTTGCTCATACGTTTTTGTTTTGTATCAAATTTGTATGTTGTTTTTTTTGCGGCCTTTGGTGTAAAACGTTTTTCATGTCACGTATTTGTGTCTGTTCGTTAATTTGTTTATATGTTGAATATTTCTTGATCTTTTATTTTTGTATAAGATCGCTGTAATTTTGCACATTTGATGTCATGTCGAACCGACACAGCTCAAACCATATTTGTAGGCATACATAGATTTGCACTTGTCTTCATTCCTGAAAGTGGAAAGAAAAAACATAGATTTCGTAAATTTTTGTTGAAGTAAGTTTTAAAAAATATTAACATGATTTTCTGATTAGAATACCATCGAAAAAATAAAGAATTTATAATAACAATACCATTGAAAATTTTAAATATATTACTAGAAAATTAAGTTATAACACAGTGCAACAGCCAATCTGGGGGTGAGAAATTCCAAGTCAGGGTGAAGGTACTAGGTCAGTATTGTAAAAAATCCAAAGGTTTTGGCGTTCTCTACAATTCTGCTGAGGAATGAAATGAGAAAAAAAATCACAATATTGGAACGAGGTGCGTATGATAAATATAAAATTTGCATAAAATTAATATTACTCATACGTTGTATAGACTTATGTAAGAAGTACCATATGCAAACTCGCTACATATGTACAGTATAGTACTTTGGTCAGGCCAATATCATCAGCACTGACCAGTTTTCGACTTATCTAGGATGAGGCTGCCTATATAATGCCAGAAAATTATGAAAAAAGGCGATAAATAACAATTTTTTTGAAGATTTTATTCGATTTTGTCCAACATAGATATATTAATATAAGATATAATAATAGATTATTTATTCAAGCTATAGATAACATACTGCTGGAAAATGAAATGAGAAATCATCAATGGTTCTTCAGTTATAGCAGAAAAACTAAGCGAATAATTATCAAGATAAAGAAATAATATTTTGTAATTTGAAAAATTAATACATACCGCACAACTACTCCATAAAATAAGTATTAAACCTAATTTTTAAGTTTCTACCTTGAGCCTTTTGACCTGGGTTATGGTGATTGATCCCCTTTTTATTGCCCTCAAATTACGAATCACTTCATGCAGATCTCTATTCCAAATAGATTTTCGCGATTATAATTTTGGCCGGATGATGATAGCAGTTTCATCCCTTTTTGGGCCTTGTTACCCCCAATGTACGAATTTCGATAAATCACTTCGTGCAGCTCGCTAATTCGAAAGGAAGAATCGCCCTATAGATTTTCTCGATTATAGCTTTAGCCGTTTGGTCTTGATGGTAGTACCAATTTTATCCCCTTTTGGGCCTTTTTTTAAATGTTAATTTCGAAAAATCCCTCCGCGCAGCTTTCTAATTCTATAGGGAGAAGCACCATATAAATTTCGCGTTTCTACCTTGAGCCTCTTGTTCTGGCTGAAGGTACCAGTTTTATCCCTTATTGGGACTTTTTTTAGCCGTAAAAGTACACATTTTTGCTATTATACTTGATCCATTTCGTCTGGGTGATAATACCAGTTTTATGCCCTCCTTGACCTTTTTGCGGGCATCTTACCTTATTTATAAGGGAGAATATAGCTGTTTGGTCTGGGTAATGGTAGCAGTTGCGTCCCTCTTTGGGCTTTTTTTAGCCCTAGAATACAAATTTCAAAAAATCCCTTCTGACAGCTTTTTGTATGGAGCATTTTCATACACCTTTGACATATAAATACATAAATAGATAAAAGTACTTTTTGGGTAGAATAAAAGTACTTTTGGGTACAATAAAATAACTTTTTGAAACAAATTAATTACCTTTATATACAAAAAGTACTTTAGGATAAAATGAAAGTACTTTGTACAATAAAAATACTTTTTAACTCAATATAAGTACTTTTTGGTACAATAAAAGTACATTTTGTATTTTTAAGTACGACAAAAGTACTTTTAGGTGCTATCAAAGTACATTTGGTTGCAATAAAGTTATATTTTGCTTCAACAAAAGTACTTTTTGGCACAATGGAAGTACTTTTTATATACATAAATAGATAAAAATACTTTTTGGATACAATAAAATTACTTTTTAGTTACAATAAAAGTACTTTTTTGTACAATCGATTAGCATTTTGGTACAATAATAGTATTTTTGGTACAATAAAAGTTCATTGTAATACAATAAAAGTACTTTTTGGTACAAAACAATTACTTTTCGGTGCAATAAAAATAGTTTTTTAGCGCAACAAAAGTACTTTTTGGTACAATGAAAGTACTTTTATACACATGCGTAAATATAACTTCTTGAGTCAATTAGATTACCTTTTGATACAAAAAGTACTTTAGGATTCAATAAAATTACTTTTTAAGTAAAATAAAAGTACTTTTTTGTACAATAAAAGTACTTTCTTGTATAATAATTGTAATACAATAAAAATACTTTTTGGTAAAATAAAAGAACTTTTTGGTGCAATAAAAGTACTTTTCGGTGCAGTAAAAATAGTTTTAACACAACAAAAGTACATTTTGATACAATGAAAGTACTTTTTTATGCGTGAGTAAATAAATAAGAGTACTTGCTGGGTACAATAAAAGTAAAAATACTGCTAATTGCAATAAAAGTACGTTTTTGGTGCAATTGAAGTACTTAAAATTAACTTTCCTAAATCAACAAAAGTACTTTTTGGTGCAATGAAAATACTTTTCGGTTTAATAAAAGTACTATTCGAGACGATAAAACTAAATTTTGGTTTAGTAGAAGATCTTTTTGGTACTATAAAAGTACTTTTTAATAAGAAAAAAGTTCAAATAAAGTACGTTTTGAAGCATTTTTTTCTGCAAAAAGTACTTTTAATGAGAAAAAAATTACAATAAAAGTACTTTGTGGTACAATAAATGTACTTCCTGATACAATAAGAGTACTTCTTAGTGCAACAACGAACTTTTTTCTGCTATAAAAGGAGTTCTTCTTGGTAAAATAATAGTACATTTTGTGAGAAATATTTAATTTTTGTTACTGTAAAATTACTTTTTGGTACTATGAAAGCTTTTTTGTGTACAATAAAAGTACTTTTTGGCGCAATTAAAAAAATATTTTTTTGTACAATAAATTACTATCTGATACAACCAAAGTACTTCTTGGTGCAAGAAAGTACTTTTTGGTACTAAGAAGGTATTTTCTGGTACAATTAATATACTTTTTGCTACAGTAAAAGTACATTTTGTTACAATTTAACTACTTATTAGTACAATAAAATTATTTTTTGATTCAACAAAAGTACTTTTTTTGTAATAAGTGATTTTTAGTACATTGTAAAGTACTTTTTAGTACATCCAAATTATTTTAGTACATCAAGAAGTGATGCGCTTTTATTGTACTTAAGAATATTTTTAGTACATCAAAAAGTCAATTAATTGCATCACCTTTTCATGTACTATAATAAAAGTACTTTTAGTAAGTATTTTTTGATTCAACAAAATTACTTTTTTTGTAATAAGTGATATTTTAGTACATTGTAAAGTACTTTTAAGTACAGCAAAATTATTTAAGTACATCACGAAGTGATGCGCTTTTACTTACTTAAAAATATTTTTAGTACATCAAAATGTCAATTAATGGCATCAGTTTTTCATGTTCTATAATAAAAGTACTTTTTAGTAAGTATTTTTTGATTCAACAAAAGTACTTTTTTGTGTAATAAGTGATTTTTAGTATATCGTAAAGTACTTTTTAGTACAGCAAAATTATTTTAGTACATCAAAAAGTTATGCAATTAGTACACTTTTATCGTACTAAAAGGTACTTTTATTATAGTACATGAAATAGTGATGCAATTAATGCACTTTTTGATGCACTAAAAATATTTTTTAGTACAATAAAAGCGCAACACTTCTTGATGTACTAAAATAATTTTGCTGTACTAAAAAGTACTTCAGAATGTACTAAAAATCACTTATTACACAAAAAAGTACTTTTGTAGAATCAAAAAATACTTACTAAAGGGTACTTTGATGCAATAAATTCACTTTTTGATGTACTAAAAGTACTTTTTAGTACAATTTGAGTATTTTTATGGTACAATTACAGTTCCATATGGTACTGCTAGGATACTTTTTGGTACAAATAATGTACTTTTTGTTACAATTAAAGTACATGTGGTACATACAATTTTATAATAAAGGCTGATTTACACGCTATCCACCCATATCCCCTATCTCCTGTCAAATCAGTACATTTTGATTTCCTATCCACCTTCCTATAATTCAATATTACTTTGCTATAATTTAGTAGTGTTTGTCTTTGCTTACTCCATCATGATTTCTTATAAGCTTATCTCGCTCTTTTTGTTGAGGGGATATGAGTAGATATGGGTAGATAGCGTGTAAACCATACTTAAGGGTAATTATGATACAATGAAAGTATTTTTGAATACATTTTGATAAAATAAACAATAAAATTACTTTTTCGTGGAATAAAATTAATTTTTGGCACAATAAAAGTACTTCATAGTACATTTCAAAAAAAAATATAAATGAGTTATTAAACAAAAACTTTGCGCTTTAATTCTTACATCCTTATACCTATATCCACACATCCATTCTGGTCTGCATGATGATTATCAAAGTTAAACTCTAACATGTGCCTAGAACACTGATGTCCATCTCATAGCACTTTTGTGCGGACCAACACATAAACAAAGTCACACTTATTCTTATGCTCATCCATTCAGTCGTCGCTGAGAAAGCGAAGTGAAAAGACGTAAGCGGACGTATGCATCTTTTGTTGTGAATAAAATAGAAATTAATTGAAATATAATTTTATTTGTTTAAAAAATACTTGAAAATTTAATAAAATTTGTGCTATGAAATTTATAATTTTTTTTATTTCCTTATACACAACCATTTCGCTGTAAACAACCAAAATCATAAAAAATATCAGCAAAAAATGCATACACCCGTCCTCATGTGCACACGTCGGTATCTAGTCGACGACTGAAGCAACATCGATATTCTCACCAATACAACGTCATAAAAAATTTTGGACACCACTGGCCTAGAATGATGATTCACAGATATATGTGTGTATTTGTGCAGTGCTAGGAGTTAAGGCATGCAATTTTTTATCACAACCCCATACACTGACCGTACTAAGTTGCATTACACTGAGCTTTTAATTTATCTGGTGTTAAAAGAAAATTACTCTATTCGATTACATATCCCATTGTTTTGCGTGCCATTTGCGTGACGCCTACCAACGCCTGCAGATTTGACCTACTTTTCTTAGTATGGTCAAGCGCATAAAGTGCAGCTGTTGAGGGTTGTGGGGGCACACACACATACACACACACGGCTGGGAGAGTCGCTGACAAGATGCAATCGTGGCGACACAACGCCAATGGCAATAATACAATGACGGTTCGTCAACGTACATATATCGTTGTTGTCGTCATTGTCGCTGTCGATTTCATCATCGTCGTCATCATCATCATCAACACCAACAATCAACCAGACCGTCTGTCCATCGTGCCTTGCGTCCAATCATCATCACAATGATGGCATGGCGTCTATGTTGCTATTTCAACTGTTGCGGCCATTTATTATTGTTGCACTTTTAATGCGCTGCTTTTCACCTTTTGTTTATAGTTCATGGCATGGTTGTTGTTGTAGTTTTTGTTTTGGTTGTTTATTATGGCGATAAAGAATCAAGACAAAAGAGAACCGACTGAATGCGCGTCGAAGAAACTAAATACATACATTGTATTTATATCATGTAGAGTGGTGGTTGTTGCAGTTGTTGTAATCACTGGCGTATTATTCATCGACTCAATGAACTTGGCAGTATATTCGTACATAGTAGCAGCAACAACAAAAACAATAGCAGGATATACCTACTTTATATCATAACAGGGATGGTGTTGCAGTACTTTTTGGCGGTACTTCGTGTATATATTGTAGAGAATTGGATGATTCACTTGACAAATCGATTAATATCATAAAAATATAATTTAAACTGCTGTTAAACTATAAAATGAAGTAAATGATGTTATAAATTAACGTTCTAAGAAATGTTAGTAGAGTAAATTGTTATTATTGTAAATATTTTTTTTAATGGTACAAATTGAAAATCTGTCGTTGATTTGAAATTAAGATTAAAATAAATCAATAAGTGGTGTTAATCACTGTGGCTTTTGAGCCATCCAAAGGTATCTCCCTTTAAGCCACTTTAAACGAAACAATTCATATAATGATGTTTTATGTCTCTTTATGCTTTTGTATGTTTATTGTCAAAAACAAAATTAAAAGTGTCCTTAACTTAGCCAATGTACTATTTTGTGCTTAATTGAGAACAATTAATTATACCTATATTTATTTTTACTCATCCCTATTACATATACAATTGCTTGTACTCGTGCCATCACTGACACCCTCAATTATCTTCGAATGTGAAAAAGTTGTGTGTGGGAGTTGCTGCTCAGCCATTGCGCATCTGAAGTAGAGTTGATTGTTATAGTTCAGATTTGTGTGCGAGTTGTATGTTTGCGCCGTATCGTGTCAGCTGTGGGTACCATTTCATGAATTACCTTATATGTATGTATGGCGTTGTGTTTGGATAAACAATTTCAAGATCATTTGTGTTTTGTTTGGCGTGATTAACGTTTTGTAGTGGAACATGAAACGATTGGCTATGGAAAACCATTAATCATAGTTTTGTTGAGAGGAAATATGAAATGTACATTTGTAACTACAAAATGGATCACAAATGGTCACCTTATATTGGTGATTAGTGTGTTAAAAGTGTTTATAAGCTCATGTATCTCGACAGTCCCGTATTGTCTAGTGGTTAGGATATCCGGCTCTCACCCGGAAGGCCCGGGTTCGATTCCCGGTACGGGAAAATTTGTTTTTTTTGTAAATTATGATTCTTTATTTTTTTTATTATAATTTTATACAATTTTATTATTTAATTTAATTATAAAATTAAAATGTTGTAATTTAATATAATTTAAATAATAATTTTATATAATTTAATTTAACAATATAATTTTATAATTATTTTTTATTTTGTTATTTTGATTATTTTTTTTTTGGTTTTAGAATTAATTTTGTAATTCAATATAATATAATTTAAAATAACATAATATTATTATAATACACATATATTATTATAATATATTATATTTTTTATTATAATTATTTTGATAATTTTTTAATTTTAATTCTGATTATTATTATTATTTTTATAATAATATTTTTTTATTTTAAAACACCAATTTTTTTTTTGGTTTAGAACTTTATTTTATATTTAAAATTTTTTATTTAATAAATATTATATAATAATGTTATTATAATATCTAATATTATAATTTAATATAATATAATAATTTTTTATAATTAATATTTTGATAATTTTTTTTTTTATTTTTCCCTTTTTGTAATCTAATTATTATTATTACATTTAAATTGTATGTTTTTAATTTTCAAAAAAATTTTTTTGCGTTTAGAATTTTTTTCCCCATTTTTTAATTTTTTTAATAAATTTTCATGCGGCTTTCTTGTAAAATAGGTTTAATAATATTTTTAAAAATTTATTTTGTATCAAACTTTTGTATAAGTAAACGATTTAGCCGATTGATTTTCATCCCGTATTGTCTAGTGGTTAGGATATCCGGCTCTCACCCGGAAGGCCCGGGTTCGATTCCCGGTACGGGAAAATCTTTTTTTTTATAAACAATTAGATATTGAGAATATTTTTAAATTTAAAATAATATTTTTAAATTTTGTATTAAAATTGCCACTTCACTAAGCTTGTCCATATTTTGGTAGTAGAAGTTTATGATTGCTTTTACAAAAATGTTTAATTTTTTATTTAACAAAAAAAAATTATTTTTGTTGTCTATTTATTTTAAATTTTTTTGATTCTATTTATTTTTTTGATTTTGTATTAACGTGGATGTTTTTGAATTTCATTATTTTGTTTTTGTGCAAATTTTTAGAATTCAATAGAAGATAACGTTTTGCTCACTGGAATCTTTATCCCGTATTGTCTAGTGGTTAGGATATCCGGCTCTCACCCGGAAGGCCCGGGTTCGATTCCCGGTACGGGAAAATCCTTTTTTAAACAACATCAACATTTTACGGATTATTGAGAACCGTGTTTGTCTTATGAGTAGGGCAAGTGATTGTATACGTTAAAAAATCGAAAATATGCGCATATAACATGCATTTAAAATTGAAAAATATGCACCAAAACACTTAAAATATGTGTTTTACCACATAAATAAGTAAATAAATTCTGCTTTTCACCGACTCAATGAAGTTTTTTTCGGCTGGAGAAATAATCTATTTTATAAAACATTTCGCTTAGAATTTTTTTTGTTCATAACTGTATTTTACTACAACTACATGATTATCACTGTTATATTCTTATCCCGTATTGTCTAGTGGTTAGGATATCCGGCTCTCACCCGGAAGGCCCGGGTTCGATTCCCGGTACGGGAAAACTTTTTAAAATAACAAAAAATCAATTTAAAAAAATGTTATAATACAACATTGAAGAAAACTATACTACGTATACGAAAAGATAAAGTTCTAAAAAATATTAAATATATTCTTAGAAAAATTCAGAATTTTATATCAATAAGTATTAAACTAACTGGATTCCAAATGGTCTTTCGAAATATTAACTTCGACAATATGATATGTTTTTATTGCAAATCTAAAAATTAATAATAATAAAAAATCAATATACTATAATATTATACTATAATATTATATATACTACATATTTAAAAGAGATTCCGGCTCGTTAATATTCCCAAGAATATAACTACATAATCCCATTATAAAATAATGGGTTCATTGTACATTCTTGTAGTTCATTCTACTTTCCTACATGTAAATGTCATAAATTTTATATAAGTAACATTATCGTAATGTTGCTTATATATAATGTTATGCCACAAGAATTTTTATCCCGTATTGTCTAGTGGTTAGGATATCCGGCTCTCACCCGGAAGGCCCGGGTTCGATTCCCGGTACGGGAAACTTTTTACTTGGATTTGTAGAACTTAGTGTTCCACAATAAATCGTAAGAACTTATACGATTGTAGAACTTTGTGCAAAATAATTAATTTGGTCATATGTATAACATCGGTGGCTAAAAATTACGAATGTAAGATGATTATTAACATAATTTGATTCGTTTCAAAATAGACTTTTAGAAAATATTTACCGCTGCTCATATTAAGATAATGCCACTAAAACTTTTATCCCGTATTGTCTAGTGGTTAGGATATCCGGCTCTCACCCGGAAGGCCCGGGTTCGATTCCCGGTACGGGAAAACTTTTTAACGTGTGTATTTATAATAATTTAAAAAAAATCCAGCGGCGAAAGAAACGACCTAGAAGGAAGGCCTTATAGAACGCCTGCAAGACCAGAATGTAGGCCTTCCCTCTTCCTTTCCAAATACCATAGGGTGGCATTGGGAAGCAAGTCTTCCATCGTCGCTACCTATTAAAAGGAGTTAGTCACCCTCAAATTGTTTAGTTTGTTGAGAGTGCACTGGTTATATTAAGATGCGTCTGTCTTTTATATATTTCTCTCTATATTGAGAGTCTTTTTTCAAAAGACAGTAAACACATTGCTGGAGTTTGAACTCCCCAGCTGCGAAAAGTAGAACCTAGAAGGCGTTATAGACGGTTTTAAAAGTAGTCAGTAGTCATTTCTTATGCATCCCCTCTTCCTTTCCAAATAACATGGAATAACATATAAGAAGGCCTAATAAGAGTCCTGCTTGTATATGAAAAAAGAGGGACTTGGAAATAAAAAAATATAATACTATGCAGTTAGGCGCACTGGTTATATATTTCTTCTACATATTTCTCTCTATACTTACACTCTTTTTTCCAACGATAGTAAACTTTGCTGAATTTTGAACTCACTACCTCGCTATGCTTTCATCTTTCATGCTTTCATCTAGCCAATTAAGATGCATTCAAATTGTGTGACTGAAACTACTCACTAAAAACTGTTTCAAGAAAAACACACGAACAGCTTCCTCTTTGCCTTTTCTTCATGCCTTCTATGAGAAGGGAGACGGAATGTGTATACACACGGAATGATGGAATAACAAATCATCGAAGACCTTGATTCTTCTTTCTCAAACAATGCCTGCAAAAAACTCCTGTTAGACTCATATTGTTTGCTGAGATATATCTATTAGAAAAAAAACTAATGTTAGACGCGACTTCATCGTAAGTGGTCTATTCGAATAATCCAACTATTGATCACTGATTTTCGCATCGTATCGGTATCTTGCGCATCACACAATTAATGATCTCTTTCAAGTCTTGAATCATACAAACATGGAAAATTTAATGAGGCATATACTGCACCCCTATGAAAGAAAGTCACATCTGCATATTAGTAGTTTTGACATATCTAACTTCTAAGTTGTATATCTTTCGCGCCTAAAATTAAATAATTAGAAAAACTTCAAAAATGATTCTAATATATTTTTGAAAATATTTAATTTAACACTCGAAAGATATAGAACGTGAAGATGTGATTTTTTTTCTTAGGAGGGCAGTACAGATGATGTTTAATTTATAAGTTTGTTGCCAAAAACAATTCTATGCTATTTTGCCCGATGGACAAAGCATAGACAAGAGCTTGTGTGGATTATGTTGACATGTGGTCATCGTTGATACCATTTTCGCACCGGTGTGTTTGGACTTCACCATGATTTCTTGAACCTTTTAATACTTAAGGTTATGATAATATGTGGAGAAGGCACAGCATAGGGTGCTGATGACATTGATTGGCATCTATCGAAATAGCTCTCCGCCCTGCCAGCTGTCAACATAATCCATTTCAGACAACTCTTGTAAAACAAATGTTATTAGAATATATTTTGAACCGAAAAACTAAACCAACCTCATTATTTTTTAATTAAAAATAATACACCATAAATGGTACAAAAAATATTATAAAGCGAATTCTTTATGATTACTTAAAAAAAAACTATCTCTGACATTCACTTAAATTTGTTATCGTTGCTCATTGATCCATTTGTAAAAGGAGTATACAAGGAAACGTGTTCCAAATTTCATTTATTTTAAACTTTGACTAAAATTTATTATAAAATAGTTTTACAATTTATTGTAATAAATTTTTACGTTTTTTTTTTCTTTTTAGGTAAGTCAATCATTCTATGGATGTCCTGTATTTTAGGTAATGTATAACTTCCTTTAGTTTAATAAAATGAAAATAATATAATGGGACTGACCGTGGCATGATGACCAGGGTTTGAGCTATCTAAATACTATGTGCATATCTAATTTTATCTTTTTAACCCGATCCGGTGAAAGAAAATTAAAATTTCGTCTTCATATTTCTATCTGTGTACAAAATTTCATCTCTCTGAAGATAAAAACATTTTCTGCCTACAAACCGAAAATAAAGATTTGAACCTCAAATCGATATTAAATTATTATGGCATGTAACTTAACAAAACGGATGATGCAGAACTTCTTCTTTTTGGGGTTACTTTCACGTGCAGTTCTGAAAATTGAGTGCCATATCAATGAGCTGAAAAATGTTGTGTTGGTTCTCTGATTTACATACTCAGGATGAAAACGGATCCTAGAAAAATTTGTGTAAAGAAAAAGTAAATTAATTACATAATAAGAAATAATTTATAGTTTTAGTATATTCTAGAAAAATATTAAGAACAATTTTATCTATTAATATAAAAGATATATCATTAGTTTTCTGACGAACAAAGAATTACCTAGTTGTGAGCCCACTACAATATACCAACTTGAAGAAGAAGTTGAATTAATAACTAAAACAATACAAACGGCTGCATGGGAAAGTACACCCAATCCTCTAAAAATACAATATTCCAATTCGTATCCTAAAAACATAATAACCATGATTGCTATGAAACGAAAACTTAATAAAAGATGGCAACAAACTAGATTTCCTAACCATAAAACGGAACTTAACAGAATTACATCTTAAATAAGTTCAGAAATAAAAAAGTTTAGAAATGAATCAAAGTCTAGATATTTAAAAGGACTAAATAACGACAAATATACCGACTATTCACTCTGGAAGGCAACCAAGTTTATTAAACGACCTACAACACATATCTCTCCTATCCGAGATTTTAATGGTCAATGGGCAAAAACAAATAAACAAAAAGCTGAACTATTTGCATCACACTTGTCGGAAGTATTCGCTCCATGAGGATATTCTTCCTAACGACAACGAAGAGGATATGGCAGAAGTAACAACGAATGAAGTCATTTATCATATAAATAAATTAAAAAGGAAGAAAAGCCCTGGATTTGACTTAATTACAGCGGAAGTATTAAGTCAATTACCTATAAACTTTATAATTAAACTCGCTCAAATTTTCAACGCTTCCCTCAAACTTCAGTACGTGCCATTATTTTGGAAAGTTTCTGAGATAATTATGGTAGCAAAACCAGGTAAACCACAGACAGATGTAAAATCATATAGGCCAATATCTCTGCTGCCTATTATTTCCAAACTGTACGAAAAAATAGTTCTGTCCAGAATCACTCCAGTATTACAACGAAATAACACTATCCCGTCGCATCAATTTGGTTTTAGAAACGCACATTCTACCATTGATCAGGTCCATCGTATCGTAAATACAATTGAAAATGCCCTTGAGGATAAGATGGTCTGTTCAGCATTGTTTTTAGATGTATCGCAGGCATTCGACAAAATTTGCCATGCTAGCTTGGTTAAAAAGCTACACACCCTTTTACCAAAAAAGCTTTGCACCTTACTATCGTCATATCTGGAAAATAGATTGTTTCGCGTGAAAGTTGATGATGAATTCTCTGAACTGAATAATATTCAGTCAGGGGTGCCTCAAGGGAGTATATTGGGTCCATTACTCTATGTTCTATATACTAGCGATATACCAGCAACATCAGGTACTTTAATAGCAACCTTTGCTGACGATACGGCAATACTGTCAGTAGAATCGACGGAGGAAGCTGCAAACCAAAAGTTACAAGCTGCTCTGAACGCAGTACTTGAATGGACAACTAAATGGCACATTAAATTGAATAGTTCAAAATCCACGCACATAAATTTTACAAATAAAAGCCTTCAACATCTAAGAATATTAATAAATAATCATCAAGTGCCTTATGCAAATACTGCTAAATATCTTGGTATGACACTAGACGCTAAACTTCGTTGGAGCGAGCATGTTAAAATCAAAAGTAAAGAACTCCAGCTGAAACTAAGAAAAATGAATTGGCTTATAGGTAGAAAGTCAGAGTTAAGCATTGAAAATAAGCTGTTAATTTACAAACAAATGATTAAACCCATATGGACATACGGAGCCCAACTATGGGGATGTACTGCGCCTAACAATATCGCCATCATCCAGCGTATACAGAACAAAATACTTAGATGTATAGTCAATGCTCCTTGGTATATACGAAATGAAGATCTGCAGAGGGATCTTGGAATAAATCCAGTTGAACAAGAAATTGGTAACATTGCCACTAGGCACAACAGTCGGCTGCTGATACATGTAAATCCTGAAGCATCGGCCCTAATAAATCCCAGCGGCGTTGTACGCCGTTTACAAAGAAGGAAGCCTTCAGATCTTATTAATTATTAATATTTAAATGTCACCTGCTTGAACGTTTCGCATAATAATATTATATATAAAATAATGTAAAATTTAATTATAAGCCCGAAAAAAATTGCTTGTTAGTTATTAATAACTAGTTGCAGTAAATAAAAAAACAAATAAAGAAAAAAAAATTTGTTTTCCTTAAAATTGTCGATTATGGTTAAACTTTTTCATAAAAATTGTTTCCCCTTACATATTGTATCTAACATACATATATTAGTGATTATGTTCTAATTTATCTTATCCCGTATTGTCTAGTGGTTAGGATATCCGGCTCTCACCCGGAAGGCCCGGGTTCGATTCCCGGTACGGGAAATTATTTTTTTTTTTTTTTTAATTGACCATCAACAATGATATAATATTAAAGATAACAAAAACAAATATAAATTAATTTTTAATAAAAAAAAAATTTTCCCGTACCGGGAATCGAACCCGGGCCTTCCGGGTGAGAGCCGGATATCCTAACCACTAGACAATACGGGATGAAGTCTACGCTAGCATTTGTTTAATAAATACTAACGCGTGCTATTAAAGCGAGGGTCATTACAAAAGTTTCCATACATTTCCAATTCGAAGCGAATATAAATTCTTATCATTTATGGACTACTGATTAACTTAACAAATGAAAAAAATTACAAATATCAAAAGCAATAAATTTTACTGGAAAACCAAAAAAATATCATTTGTCTTCTTATTGAAAAATTATAAACATTCGTCCAAATTATGTAAATTGCAAAGCCAATACCTCATACCCATGCACACTTCGACTTCGCCAACAAACATAAACTTCAAACGTACTGTACAGAAAATTAGCTATACTAAATATAAAACACAACACAACAGCAAACAATGAAATTACAAAAATAATTTAATTATATCTTTACAACGCCATTTCAACAATTGCTTATTGCTTTGCAGTCACTCATTCGTTAATAATTGGCGTTTGCCAACTGCTCGTCAACAGTCAGGATGGCCGAGTGGTCTAAGGCGCTGCGTTCAGGTCGCAGTCTACTCTGTAGGCGTGGGTTCAAATCCCACTTCTGACAAACTTTATTTTTGTTATTTTTTTATTTATTTTATGTTTTTATAATAAAACATAATTTTTTTTAAACGAAAAAACTAAAAGTAATGGTTATCAATCAATGAGTCTAAAAGTTGTTGCTGCCATTCATATGTATCAATTTAAAAGTTATTAAATTTTAATAAAACTCAATAAAAGCAACAACACAGCACACATGGCATCACACAACAACATCTGTGTAGTAATGCAACGCGCACAGAGGATACGTTCTATATTTCTATAAATAAACGAGAAGATACGTGGGCAGACATGGCAAAGAGGTCGTCGAGTAGGTACTGATAAAATTAGTTCATGGCAAATTTGTGGGAAATAAAAGTGCATATCTTGGAGATGCGACCTGCTGTTTAGAACAGTGGGATAGAGAAGAGCAAAATTTTCATTGACTAAATAATTGAGATACATTTTCGTAGACTTGTTATTTAGTGTAAAAAATAATATTCGAAAAAAAGTAATACTTATTGTTTTTAATTTAAAAGAAATTAGGGAGAAAGTTATATTATTAATAACAACAAATGGTTTTTATAAATTAAAATTAAATGAGTTGGAAAGTTTCTATTAATTTAATCAATTTTTTTTATGTTTTTATAACAAAATATTTTTTTTAATTTCTATTCTCTAAAGGTTATAGGGATTTTAAGTGTTAATTTTTTCTTAACCACATTTTTATTTTTTGGTTCAAATCGAAGTTAAAAATTTTAAACTTTGTTTATATGAAAATTATTTTTTTTTGTTTTTACGAAACTAAAATTAGTTTGAAAAAAAACACAAGTTCTCGCTAAATGCTTTTAAATTTCTTATACATGACATTAGCTTAAGTAAGACTTGTTTAAACACAAGTTTCCAAAATAATGGAAAAACTATTATACCCGGAAATTAACTATTATTTTCTAATGAAGGAAGAAGTTTTTAAAATTAATCAAATTTTTTTTTAAAACACGAAAACATATTTTTGAATATTTAAAATAACTTTTAGAATAATATCCATGTTTTTAATAATCAATGTTATTTTATTTTTCTGTTTATTTTTCAATATTTTATCTTTCCTCGAAAGATATTATCATCATATTTTTAAAAATTCATAACATTGATAATTTAAAAAAAAATGTCTTACTATATGATTGATCCATTTCTTATTAAAGTTAAAAATTATTTTCTCATCGACTTTGACAAATTATTAAAACAAATGGTCATGGATCTTAGAAGAAAAGAACATACATTCTGTGCAACATTTTGTATAATTTTACATAAAAAAAAGTTTTTCACATAGGTCGGCATTGTAGCCTACAATTTCAAATAACTTAAAAAAAAAACTTAATTTCCCTTTACACCCCATGAATGAGGTATGGGAATTTCAAATATCAAAAAAAAAAATGTCGTGTTTCATTCATAAATGGTAATGATATGGGAATTATCAATAAAATCATCACTAAACAATAACATCACATTACAAAAATTAACATTTTATTTTACACTGCAAATGACTCTAACGTTTTAGCTAAGTTATATATTAAATTACCGATCTAAAATTCTTTTACATAACAAAACGATATTAATAACAACAAACCCATATCAGTATCAAATAAATAGCAATTACAAACTGATATAAATATCTATCCACCTTTGGCTGTATCTCTTGCCGATAAGCAAAACCCCAGTAACCTGCATTCACTAAAATGGCATTGAGCCAGTGCCCTAAATTGTAACCCACATTCGACGACGACGACGGACCTCATTTACATGAAAGTCAGCGACACACAAACACATTGTGCTAAATTAATTGTAGCTTCTTTCAATTTCTTACTTCGCACCAATAATATGCAATTGTAAACATTTTTTTTTGGTTTTCATTTGCAAACAACAACAAAAAAATAATAATAACAAAATAAATACGACGACGATGTAAGTACATAATAACAATAAACTCTCTCTACTATTATATGCGCCTATACTAAGTTCATAGGCTAGCGTGATGTGTAACTTTTAGTTATACTCGTATATGGAAAATTTTGTGCCACAAATAAGTTTTTGTAAAATGATATTGTTATTGTTTGTACGCAAACAATTTCTGCGATTAAACTTGTTTTTGTTAATTTTCCCAGACCTTAGAGGGTAAGCAGAATGGAATTCATAATGATAGATATTAAAAATATGTATATGGTTATAGATAGAAGTACATAATGGCTAATGGAATAAGCGTCTCTACTCCCCGTAATAGTTGTACGTTAAGTTGAAAATTAGAAACTTCGACAGTTAGGTTAGGTAAGGTTAAGTTAATTCGGCAGCCACGTTCATCACAGCTCACATGGGTTGGAGTATGAGCCCTGTTGTAATACCATTACCAAATTGTTAGCACCAATAATTCCTTTTCTGTTCAATCAATGACGCCCCCAAGCCAATTCGTTGCTCCGATGAAGGCATGGATGTTCTAAAAATAGCTTACTGAAATAACAGGTGTTGTCCACAAGTGTCCGATGGCCAAGCAAGTGGGTTCTCTTACCCATCTCTACTTGGCGATGCGTTTCCCCCTTATGGAAGGAACACCAATGAGACTGTATACTTCGCTCGAGTTCGCAGTGGTGGGGGCCATGTCCTGGAACCCATATGAGCGTAATGGTCGAATGTCTCGCTATCTCCTCAAGAGACGACCAAACATTTCTGGAAGTGGTGTACACGTTCTCCAGGGATCTGTTTGGTGTGTAATTATTTTTCTTATTTGGCAGCAGCAGCAACAGAAATACATCCATCCGCTTCGGCCTTTTACGTTCCGTAGATGGTTCGTCACACCAAGTTTAGATAACAGCTCTATTTAACGATGTTTTTGTCGCCCTCTCCTGCGCCGCCCGTACGTTCTATTGCCGAAAACTTTTCGAACTGGAACATTTTTATCCATTCGTACAACGTGTCCCAGCCAGGGCATTGGGTCTATTAGAATGCGCTTGACTACGTCGATGTCGTTATACAGCTCATGGTTCATACGACGACGGTACTCGCCGTAACGATGATGGGTTCAAATATTTTGCGATGTATGTTTCTCTCTTGACTCCCAGAATAGTTGTGTCATTACTAGGGCGACCATTTTTCAGCACGAAAAAAACGGTTTTCAGTACTTAAAACAGCATGAAAAACCCTTGAAATAAGCACGATAGATTTTATATTCAGCATTTATAATTTTTTTTATTTATAGAAAAACAAACAAAAAACAATTTCACATCTATTAAAGAAGTAATAAAAAACAATAAGTAAATTAACCAAATTATTCAATCGTGTATTCATACAAATAATGTAATATTTAAACCAAAAAAAAAATTTCTTAAAGTGAGATTATACCTTGGTCAATGTCACGATTACAATTAAGCACTAAGTGCATTTTTAAATTTACCAAGGTGAAACTTTTACGCTGGTTTGTAAAAAAATTCCCATATGTAGAAAAAACGCTTTCCACGTCACACGATGAAACGGGAGCGTATTTAAAAAATGTTGATTTAGCAGGCGAATATTTTCCCATAAACGCAATTGTTGTTTTGGATTTTTTAAAAATAATATTGTTGATTTCCACAAAGCCAGGATTTCGCGCAAGAACGGCAGTCATTTTTTTTAAATAATTTTTATCAGATGTTTTTCTATAGCATGTTGAATTGATTTTACTGTTTCCAAGCTTTCATTCAATGGCAATCCGCTTGACTCAATTTTTGTGATGGCATGCCAGATGCACTTAAAGTTAATTTGTATGAAGGAAAAGTCGGATTACAAATATTCATTAGAAAGAACCTCTTTGCTTTATCGCAATGCTTCAGAATCATTTTCGTTAAACTCTTGAATGACTTACCTTATGTCTTCCAAATAATTTGTATAATACTCCGCTGCTTCCAACCACGTTCCTCATCGTGTCGTTATTGGTTTAGGTTGTAGAGGCACATTAGGTTTCATTAGTTTACATTTTTGTTTTCGATAAGGCACCTGAAAACTATAGTAATATATGACGAATCGAACGATCTAAGCTAGCGATAAAAATAGGGCTATTATAAAATCTTGAACACAGGCTGTGTGTAAAATAAGAGGATAGTTTGCAAATTGAATTCTACCTGTCATATTTTTATGAACCGCAAGGGCTTGAGATATGTAAAAATTTTCAATTGATAGCAACATATCTTATCAAAATGTATCAAAAATGTAAATAAGGGCAAAAACAGCATGAAAAAGCACAAACCTTTTAAATAAGCAAGATCGCTTGAAATCGTTAAATTAAGCAGCATCAGCAATATTCAGCATGTGCTGAAAATTGGTCGCCCTAGTCATTACCCAGAATTCTGCGCTTTAGACCAAGACATGTAAGATCAGTGTATGGATGAGTTGGGTCTTTGTTCGTCGAGAGAGGGCTTTATCATTAAATCGTTTGCTTACCGCATAATAGCTGCGGTTTGCGATCAATACTCATCTCTTGATTTCCAGGCTGACATTTTATTTTTGTTGCCAATGGAGACAATGTAATTAAAATCATCTACCACTTCAAAGTTATAGTTGTCAACCTTCGCTGAAACAAATAACTTGGTAATTTATCACCAGACCCACTTTTGTCTAATGCTTTGCAATGCTTGACATGGTCGCAGTAACATCCCGCAGTCTACGGCTAATGATATCTATGCAAACGGCATAAGCGAGCAGCATGTGACTTTTGTTGAATATGGTACCAATCCAGTTTACTTCAGCTTCCCGCATGATCATCGCCATTATGATGTTAAAGAGATCTAATGACAGACTATCGCCTATGTCTAAATCCTCACTTGAGTAGAAAATGGTTCAGTCAGATTTGCGCCTATTTTCACTGAAGACTTCGTGTCAGTCAGTGTCATCCGGCAAAGTCGTATTAGCTTCACGGGAATACCAAACTCAGCCATAGCATCTACCAATTTCTGTCGTATCGGACTGTCTAATGCAGCTTTGTAATCGATAAACAGATAGTAGGTGTCGATCTGCATTTCTTGGGTCTTCTCTAGGATTTGTCGTAGTGTGTCTATCTGGTCGGTCGTGGATTTACCAGGTCTAAAGCCAAACTGATAAGGTCCAATCAGGTTCGCCAGAATGGGCTTAAGACTTTCACATAACACACTAGACAGGACCTTGTATGCGATGGATACAAGGCTGATCCCGCGATAATTGGTACACACACTACTACTTAATTTCCCTTTACATCCCATGAATAATTTAGATTCACAACTAACGGCACCTACTTATTTATCGACGAATGCGAACGTTATTGTTTGAGAAGCTCTTACTAGACATGCCGATTGACTTGACACTAATACTGCGAAGTTGCTGTCGACAAAATTCGAGGGGAGCCGACAATGAAAGAATTTTTTTTTTTGTAAGATGACTGGAGCCAGGATTTGAAATTGTGATCTCCCGCATGGTAGTGGCGTGTTCTAACCACTATGCCACGGCCGGCCCCGGTACACACACTTGGATCGCCTTTTTCAAGCACAGCAGATAGAATACTCAGATTCCAATCATCGGGCATGTATTCCTTGAGCCAAATCGTGGTTATGAGTTGGTGCATGCACGTTGTCAGCTCATCGCCGCCGGCTTTAAAAAGCTTTGTCGAGAGTCCATCGGCTCCCGCAGCTTTATTGTTTTTAAGCCGTCCAATTGCCTTGCTGATCTCGTTTTGACTCTGTGGTGGACAGTCTACACCATCGTCGATGATTGATGTGATTTCGTCACGTGTGCTGCCTTTGGGAACGAGCAGAGACCGAAAGTGTTCCCTCCATATTTGCAGCACACTCTGAATGCCCGTGACCAGATTTCCATCGTCGTCTTTACAGATGGGGATACCTGGTCGAAAACCCTTACTTTTTGCCTTTTGGTAGAACTTTCGGGCTTTACCTCTATCCCTGTAGGCGTTTCAGTTCCCTCCTCCGTCACTGTACGCGTTGTCATTGGCTGTAATTTTGCATTTGGGGAGGTTCTTGTTTTTTCTTTTCTTCGTGTTTTCATGATCATTGGTTTTGTTTAAGGACAGGGGCTAGGCCACCACGCCCGTTCCTAGTTTCTTGGGGCTGTCAAAGCCACTAAGAGAGCTGCTGTGTTAAGCTTCTGTAACTTTTGTTACCTACTTCCTGCGACGCATCGGTGGTAACACGCCGTTAAGGTTACTCACATTTGCTACCACTGAACGGACGTTCAGTGGCATTGCCCGGGTAATACGTGATCACTCGGACGTTGTGAGCTGCTTGGGGACCTCCAAAAAGAGATTCTGTTTTTTCCCAGATGAATAACAATCAAAATACTCAAATTAGAAAATCTGTTTTCTGTCAACTTTGTAAAAGTCGGTTATTTTTTTATTTTCAGAGGAAAATATAATATAATATAAATGTTTTTTTTTCATTTTTACGGGAAGTATAAAAAATCTTTATAAGTTTTTTACGTAACACAAAAAACCCACTATAAATTATTGCAATTTGCTCCTCAGGTGGTCGCACAGATATACCAACTACATGCAATATTCATGGACATTTGTACACTAAAGTCTAAATTGATTTAAATTGCTTAAGATACTAGCTTTGTCTTAGTCGCTACTAAGTTAATAAAAAGTATAGCTAAAAATAAATTATACACTTTTGACAAAACAATATCACAAATTAACAGCTGTATTAAGAACTATAATTTTTAAAATTCAAATCATAATTCATTTTAATTGTCAGCGTTAAAAAGATCTAGGCACGAATCGTGCGAAACCGGTATAATTTGTACACACACACACACACCAATATACCATATAAGCAAATGTGTAAAAATTGACTTAAAATTGCACGGGCGAACGAGTGTGCGAGCAAGCGGGTGTGTAAATAAATAATTCAACATAATTAAATAGTTAATTAAATCACTGACATTTCGCATTGAGATAAACAACAAAATCATTTGTTGTCAGCCGCCAGTTAATTTTTGATCAAATCTTATGAGTAAGTTTGTCTAAACTTAACATACAACAACAACGGCAACAAAATAAATTGGAAAACATGGTAAACTTGTTTTTGGGCAAAAATAGAGAAAAACAAATCTGATGAAAATTGAGATTTATGACATAAAATATAAATAATGTCAGAGATAAGGAAACACAAATTTAAATTTATATTTGAATTTGAGTGGCGGTTAGTCCAGCAGATAAATAAAATTAAAGAAAAAAAATGCCGGTGTATTAAAAAATCAAAGAAAATGTTTTGTATTTATCTATATATGTATGTGTGTATTAGTATGGCGCTACGTAGGTTGTGGGGTTTAATCGCTGTAACATTTTATTAGAGCCTTTCAAATGTTAAAAATATGGTAGCAAAAATTTAATTTAATTTTTGTTGTAGAATTATGATATGCCTTAAGATATCGTAATATCTTCGATATTTCCAAAGTAGAAGCAAAAATCCGAGGTAAAAAGAGCGATATCGCGGCTGAAAAACAAAATTGGGGAAGGTTATAGGATCTGAAGATGAAGCTTAAGGCACGAGGACTGTTTCATGTTTGGTATATATTGAGTTTTTAGTGTTTTAGGCAATTTGTAAACTAAAAACCCACGGTCTTGTAGTCCTATATGCCTTTATAGGCAACTGTCTGAAAAATAAACCAAGTTCAATGACGTTGAGGTGATGTCAGATTGAGCTTACATTCCTTCTTGCCCATTAGCTTAGACTTGGACCACTTTGAAGTATAGTTTGATACACCAACACAAATAGATAACTAACACAGTTCAATATTTTTCTGCTCATTGATTTGGGACTCAAAACTGAGAACTGCACGTGAAAGTAGCTCCAAAAAGAAGAAGTTCTTGTTTTGTCAAGTTACATGTTATAATAATTAAATATCGATTTAAAGTTAGTAAGTATCGTACACAAGGAGAAAGCACAACAGGCGAGACAGCTATTTAGGCGAAAAAAAACGTCAGATGAAGGAACGGGATAACGAGGATATAGAGCGATACAGGGATAGAGGTGAGGCCCGAAAATTTTACCAGAAAGTAAGAGCAAATGGATACGATATGTGCCTCCCCACCTGTAAGGACATGGATGGAAATCTGGTTACAGATACGCAGAGTGTGCTGCACATATGGAGAGAACACTTCCAGCAACTGCTGGTTCCAGAAGGCAGCGCACGTGAAGTTTTCACGCCAACTGTCGACGACGGCTTAGATTGCCCACCACCAAGTCAAGCCGAGGTAAGAAGAGCAATATCGCGGCTAAAAAACAACAAGGCAGCCGGTGACGACGGTCTGTCCGCAGAGCTCTTCAAGTCCGGTGGCGAGGAACTGATAACGAGCATGCACCAGCTCCTGCGTACGGTTAGGCTTAAAGAGGGCATGCCTGACGATTGGAATTTTAGCGTATTATGTCCTGTGCTGAAAAAATGTGATCCAAGTGTGTGCTCCAACTACCCCGGGATCAGCCTTTTACCCTTCGCATAAAAGGTCCTGCGAAAGACTAAAGCCAGTGTTATCTAACCTGATCGTGCCTTATCAGTGTGGCTTTAGACCTGGAAAATCAACAACTGACCAGATATTCACACTTCGGCACATCCTGGAAAAGACCCAAGAGAAACAGATCGATACGTACCATCTTTTCGTCGACTATAAAGCTGCCTTCGACAGCCCGATACGGCAGAAATTACTCGAAGCCATGGCTGAGTTTGGTAGCGAAGCTGATACGTCTTTGCGGAATGACGCTGAGTGGCACGAAGTCTTCAGTTTGGCAAGGACCTTACGGAGCCATTCTGTACCAGACGAGGCCTAACACAAGGCGACGGCCTATCGTGCGATCTCTTCAACATAGTGATGGAGATGATAATGAGAAAAGCTGCAGTAAACACGAGTGGCACTATATTCAACAAAAGTCAAATGCTGCTCGCGTACGCTGATGACGTTGACATCATCATCATCTTGTTCAAACTATGACCGAATGCAGTGTACCTACCGTAATTTATACTGTACCAACAACAAATGCCAAATATCAGCTTTATACCTCTTATAGTTAATGAGATACAGTCTTGTAAAGTTGTATGTTTTATACCACGCCAACTGATACGAACTTTGCTGCCAAATGCGAAACAGCCCTTCAGATATTGCAGCTTCAAAAATAGGATCCAATGGGTGGGGTCGCGCCCACTTGATATACGAAGTACGCATTTTCACCACCTACCATACAGCTACATTCTGTGAAAATCTTAAAAAGATATAAAGATTTGACCATAGTCGTTTTATAACAACTGATACAATATTCCGCTCTGGCTCCCGCCCTTATGGTCAGTCTCTACTTAAGCTTTATGAAAGCACCACAACGCGACCTGGCGACTACCGCAAACGTTATAAGAACCATGATTTAATGATATGCAGCAGGAATGTCCAAACTCTCTACAGAGATGGTGCCTCTATCCAACCGGCGTATGTCCTCGACAAATACACGACTGACATCACCGCCATACAGAAAATACGATGAACGGGACAGGGATGCACACGAGAAAAGAACTGTGAAATCTCTTACATAAATATATTGCCGATGCCCTGCCATGACATTGCAATTTTTCTGGGAGATAAAAATTTTCAAAGATGAAGGGAAGATGCTCTTAGTTCAGCATTCGGAAATTTCAGTGTACACAACAAAACCACCAATATTGGATTCAGACTGCTTGGCTTTGCGTTGGCAAGATACATGCTAATGAGTAGAACCTGATTCCCGCATAAAGATATCCACAAGGTAACCTTGATCCCCTGATCAAAAGACAGAAACCAGATTAATCACGAGGTAATCGATGGAAGGAATGTCTCAAGGTTTATGGATATGCGGTGCAAATATTTACTCAGAGCACCACCTAGTTGCAGCTAAGGTTCGCACGCGATTGAGTAGTATTAAAAACTATCGTAACCAAACACAAGGGAAGCTAGGCAGCGCAAAGCAGTATACCACCGAGATAGCCAATGCCTAGTCCGACAAACTCTTACAATTACTGTAAACAAACGCCCCTAATTCTGATGTTGCCGCCACAAAGTAGCAAAATAATGAGCATTCTATGATCACTGCCGTAACGACCGTGCTGGCCCAGAGAGCCCTGGTATGATGAGAAATGTCTGAGGAAAAGGATGCTACATACAGGGCAAAACTGCAGCTAATGATAACGAGTGCGGTGGTGAGAAAAGGAGAGAGATAAAACGCCTCTTCAGGCAGAAACAACGTTTATGGCAGAAAATAAAGAACCAGGACATCGAAAAGTACAGGGGAAGTGGTGATGCCCCAATGTTCAAAATGTAAGATGCAAATGTTTTAGAACAGGGATCCTCCACCTCATGGTATAGGTATCATTGGCCGAATACTGAGACCTTTTGAAGCATTGAGGACAAACCAAATTAATTGTTTCGAAGAACAAAAAGAAATCGCTTGCGATGCTGCGTGAACGTTGACTACTATAACATTAAAGTGGTAGATAATTTTGTCTACCTTGGCTCCGCCGTAAACAAACCGCTGCTACAATTCCCTAAGCAAGCTGTTTTATGACAAAGCCCTCTTTCGATGAACACAGATCCAACTCCATCAGACTGCGATTCTCCTGTCTTGCTCTACAGCGCTGAAGTTATGACACAAGCGGATATTTGTATTGTGGGAGTCTTCGAGAGAAAAATACTGCAGAAAATATTTTGACCCATCATCATTAACATTTAAAAGTTTCAAGAAAAGGTTTTTCTAAAGTTATAAACTTAAAACAACTTGCAGAAATTTCTGGAATTTTGTGAAATGTCTACTACTACAAAAAAATTTAGAAATGAGTGTGGCACCGAAAATTCAACCTTGATAATGCCCGAGCGGAATATTGTGTTTATTTGTATTTATTAGTACCGTTAAGACTCGAAAACGGCTACACCGATCTTTTTGAAATGTTCCCAGAAAGTAGCTGTATGGTCAGTGGTGTAAATAGTGTACTTGCATTTTTGATATATTAAGTGGGCGAGGCCCCGCCCAAAGGACCCTATTTTTGAAAGAGCCATATCTGGAGAACTGTTTCTCCAATCGACTTGAAAATTTGTGTGGATACATTAGGCAACAAATTTCGTGATCTAACAAAAAATGGGCGGAAACCGTTATAACATACTAGTGGACCCGGCAATGTTTCGTTATTGCTTATTTGACGAATACTTATAATATGTTTGGCACGCCTACTTAAAAGGCTAAGCTTAAGCGTCGTTCTTGTACGCTCTGTAAACAATTCGTTACCCCAAGTTACTCCTTAACCTGATCAAGCTAACCACGTCTCACTAACCGATATTAAAACACCCGTCTGCAAATTCAGTAGTAAGTACCGAGTACTATCTGAATTCAAATATTCCCCCTTATTATGTATGTCGAATCATTGTTGTTTTTAAAATATGGCATCGCTGATGTCGTTTGCGAGACTGAAATATGACTGGTCTTGCTCATATCATGTTCTTTTCATTCGATTATAAAAAAAATTCTCTACACTAAACAATTCTGTAAATTTTTACTAATGAAATCAAATAAAAAAAACAGTCGAATGTTGCCGAAAGTCGACTACGACATACGTAATAAGAGGAATTACCTTATATAGTCCTAATAACATTTTACCCACCTTGTCTTTTGCCGACCAATCGAAAAAAAAATATTCATATTCATATCCCCGCCGGCCGAAAACAAATATGTTGTCGGTATATTCATGTCTACATGACCGAGTACTATAATGGCATATTTACACAACTGATATCATTGTCACTATTACCCTTAACCTGTGTCAGCATTTACCTAAATACGTTTATCTCACGACATATTGCCAAAAAATGTATAAAACAAACTGACGCAATGTAAATAGTCCTTAAAGTTTACTGACACAACTCTGAAAATCATCTTGTCTAAAGTGTCAGCAAATAAAATTAAAAATATAATGAATTTAAGAAACAACTCTTCTAACAATGTCCTTGCTCTTAAAATGTCGTCTGCACATTAATATTAGTGTTGCCGTGTGCTATCTGGGTGTCAAATTTTATCTCTCTAGGGCTAAAATATAGTTTTGCAAAGCCTACTCAGCCCGCTGATCCAAAATTTAAATTTCGTCTACATTTCCATATGCGTTCTGTCGTGTACTATCTGGCTGCCAAATTGAATCTCTCTAGGGCTATAATACAGTTTTTCCACGTCCACTGATCCAAAATTTAAATTTCGTTTTCATATTTATATTCGTGTTGTCGAATACTATCCTCGTATCAAATTTTATCTCTCTAGGGCTAAAATACAGTTCTGTCACGCCTTCTTTCCCCAATGATCCAAAATTAAAATGTCGTCTGCATATTTATATTCGTTTTGTCGAGTACTATTTGAGTACCAAATAGGGAGCTCTAAAAATATGTGTTACCAAGCCCACTTCACCCACTGATCTCAAATTAAAATTCTGTTTACATTTTCTTATTCATGTTGCCGAGAGTCTTCTGTGTATCAAATTTTTGGGCATTTTTAAATTTTCGCAAACAAAATTGTCCATACATTTCGCTGCCGCCCCAGTGTGCATATTAGACAAATTTTGACTTCTTTTGATATTTACAACATCTCTATTCATATCCCAGAAATCTTTTAAAATATTAATAATAAACGTTTTTTTCTTCTAACTTTCTTCTAACTTACCCTTTAGGTAAGTTCAATGCTAATTTTTTAACAATTCATTTCATTGTAATATTTTTATGTAATCATAACATAGTTAAAATCGCCAAAAGCTCACTTTGATCATCTAGTAAAATATCATAGTCATTAGATCGGGTCACGAAAAAAAAAATGTCCAAAATCGAGGGCAAATATAGGATGTCAAAAAAGTTTTGTGGTATTTTTATTGAATTTTCAATTGTTCATAAAATTGGTTATAATAATGCGATTTAAGTCAAATATGCGCCGTTTTGTTCGATGACGAGTTCCCAACGAGATGCCAACTTCATAATGCCCCTCTTATAGAAGCTTGCTTCCCTATTGTAAAAAAAACTCGGAGAGCCAATTTTCACAGGAATCTCTTGTGGCCAACTTCCGACTACCAAGCTCGTTCGCCATGGACAGAAATAGGTGGTAATCACTTGGTGCGAGATCCGGACTATACGGTGGATGCAAAAGAACCTCCCATCCGAGCTCCCGGAGCTTCTGGCGCGTCACCAAAGATGTGTCTGGCCTGGCGTTGTCCTGATGGAAGACAATTCGGCCTCTGTTGATCAAAGATGGCCTCTTCTGCATGAGTGCTGCATTCAAGCGGTCCAGTTGTTGGCAGTACAGGTCCGAATTGAGCGTTTGGCCATAGGGGAGCAGCTCATAGTGGATGATTCCCTGCCAATCCCACCAAACACACAGAAGAACCTTCCTGGCCGTCAATCCAGGCTTGGCCACCGTCTGGGCAGCTTCACCGCTTTTCGACCACGACCGTTTGCGCTTCACGTTGTCGTAAGTGACCCACTTTTCATCGCCAGTCACCATCCGCTTCAAAAACGGGTCGATTTTGTTGCGATTCAGAAGCGATTCGCATGCATCCATACGGGCAAAAATGTTTTTTTGCGTAAAGTCGTGTGGCACCCATACATCGAGCTTCTTTTCGAATGCAAGCTTCTTCAAATGGTTTATAACGGTTTGATGACTCATGCTCAGCTCTTGGCCGATGCTGCGGCTGCTACTATGCCGGTCTCTTTCAATCAATTCAGCGATTTTATCGCAATTTTCGACGACAGGCCTTCCGGACCGTGGCGCATCTTTGATCACCTCTGCACCAGAACGAAAACGTTGAAACCATCGTTGTGCGGTGGAAATGGTGGAAATAAACTGCACAAATTTTATTGGCAGCATGAGATGCATTTTTGCCTATATCGTAGTAGTACTGTAAAATATGCCGTATTTTCTCTTTATTTTGCTCCATGTTTGCGACGCTATAACTCACGAACGACTAAAAACAAACAACAATAAATCAAACACGTGTTAGCGCGTGAAAAGAGCTTTCCAAAAAGCTCTAGCGTGAACCGATGCGACGAATACAACTAGAACTACGCGCTTGCAAAGACAAGCTTGCGGAAATACCGCAAGACTTTTTTGACAACCTATTATTAAAGGTAACATCAAGAACACTTGAAAAAAAATGTGCCCGAATTCTCTATTTAGTAAAGCTTACTTACTTACTTAGCTGGTACTTCTATGCAATTTCTACCGCACGTAGAAAAATATTATAAGCGCCTCGATCTTCTGCGCTTCTTCTCCAGTTAGTCACACCGAGTTCTGTAAGGTTCTCAGTAACCTGGTCTTTCCAACGAAGTTTTGGTTTAGTAAAGCTACAAAAGGATAAAGTTTTGGAGAAAAAACTCTAATTCTAGCCACGCCCCTTCTGGTACCTTCCATACAAATGTACTATTCCCCCCACTTTAGAAATGGATAATATCAATACACCCGACGCGATCATGCCCAAATTCTGTATATTGTTAAGCTAATTTTATGCTTTGACTGAAGGCGAGGGCATATGTAAGTCGGTTTTCCAACTGAAACTTATTACACACAATATCGTCACCTCTCCTTCTCAACTAAAAACTTCTTTCGCACCTTAGATCTTTCTTCTTTTACCATTTTCGCTTCCAACTCATCCAGTTAACGGAGCAGTTGCCTCCCAGTATTTGATGCCAAAGTCATACCACAGATTGCTCGACGAACTTTCCAGTACTTCCTAAATGGATTCAATCAAATATTTAACCAACTTAATATTCAGTAAACAATTTTTATGCTTCGTCGGTATTTGTTGTGATACCCAACAAACAGACAACTAAAAATTGTTCACACGGTTCCTCACCGGCTTCTGTAGCTGCCGATTTGAATTAATATTTATGTACGTATGTTTTTTTTTGTTTCTTTAGTTTACTTTTTCTATTTTATCTTTATCAATTATGTTTTGTCCGCTATTTTTACTACGTACTAACTCATAAGACTAGATTGTGTCGCGAACTATGGGTCTTTGCTCGATGTTGCCGCTGCTGCTGCTGTTGGTAGTTGGGGAGGGGTAGTGATAGTGGGGGAAATAAACTATTTTTGGGCGAATGTTAACGAACGCATTTGACACAGTAAACATAAGCAAAAGTATGGTTGAAGGAGGGGCATGGGGCAGGGCAGGGGGGAGAAGAGAGTGGCAACGATCAACATTCCGTAATTAAGAGTTTTTTTTGGTGTCATTTTATCTTATATCGCGTAGATATCTACCATAAATAATAGCGATTATGTGTGATTAGTGAAAATAATGAATGAATATAGCGAAGGCGGTACAAATATATTAATAATTTTAATTTTGGATGTTGTGAGTAAATTTGCATCGTCATTAGGGTGACAAGAAAAAGACTAGTTTGGGTTTAAATGCTTAATGGTAGAAATGGGAGTGTTGAACTAAAATCAATGATCGCTTCTAGAACGAATAGAAACACGAAAGATAAATATCTAGCTCAGATACCCTTTACCATTTGTAAAAATGGCGATAAAAGTATTAGAGGTATTCACGATCATAAGTATTTGGTCATGTACTGCAGTATTTTTGATACATTTAGTATTTGAAGTAAATTTTTATTATAAAATTAGGATCCCTCTATCGGACACTCAATGAACCTAAACCAACTCAATATCTCACCTGAAAATGACTCTGTGAGTAGTGCAAGGAAATTAAAAATCCTCAATGAAATCAGGAAGGACCACTAAATGTCTTTACTGATGGGTCCAAACTGTATTATAGGGTCGGCTAAGGTATCTACTCCACAGATCAAAGCTTAAGGATAAGATCAAGGATTCCAGACTTCTGCAGCGTGATCCAAGCAGAAATACTTTCTATTCAACAAGCCCCGGATGGTATCACAGGAGGACATTATCTTGTTGACGGATAGTCTAGCGGCGGTAAACTCATTGAAGTCTCACAACAACAAATCGAAATTGGTTAGGAACTGCCGGATATATCTACGAAACCAGAAAGCCCTCCAGAAAGGAGTGGTCAGGGAACGAATACGCTAAGTATGGACTATTGCGTGGATCCAAAGTGGCTAATAGGGTCGGCTACGGTATTTAATTAACAGAGCAAAGCTTTAGGATAAGATCAAGGATTCCAGACTTCTGCCGCGTGTTCCAAGCGGTAACCCTTGCTGTTCAACGAGCCGCGGACGGTACTACAGGAGGATATTTTCTTGTTGACGGCGGTAAACTCATTGAAGTTTCACAACAACAAATCGAAAGTGGTTAGGAACAGCCAGATGTATTTACGCTACCAGACCGTCCACCAGTAAGGAGAGGACAGAGAGCGAATAGGCTACGGTCCAAACTGAATTGTAGGGTCGGCTACGGTATTTACTCCCCGGATTTAAGCCTGGACACAAGATCAAGGATTCCAGACTTCTGCAGTGTTTTCCAAGCGGAATTACGTGGCATTAAACGAGCCGCGGACGGTATGACAGGAGGATATTCTCTTGTTCAGGGACATTCTAGCGGCGGCAAAATCATTGAAGTCCCACAACAACAAATCGAAAGTGGTCAGGAACAGACGGATATATTTATGAAACCGGACCGTCCAGCAGAAAGGAGTGGATAGATAACGAACACGCTACGGTCCAAACTGAATGATTAGGTCGACTACGGTATTTACTCCGTGGATCTAAGCCTGGACACAAGATCAGGGATTCCAGACTTCTGCAGCGTTTTCAAATGCTTGCTATTGAACGGGCCTCGGACGGTATCACAGGAGGATTTTCTCTTGTTCACGGACATTTTAGCGGCGGTAAACTCGTTAAAGTATCACAACAACAAATCGAAAATGGTCAGGAACTGACGGATATATTACGAAACCAGAATTCTTTCCAGAAAGGAGTGGACAGATAACGAACGTTTTCAAATGCTTGCTATTGAACGGGCCTCGGACGGTTTCACAGGAGGATATTCTCTTATCCTTAGTAAATTCATTGAAGTCTAACAACAACAAATCGATAGTGTTCAGAACCAGCCGGACATCTCTACGAAACCAGACCATCCACCAGAAAGGAGTAGACAGAGAACGAATACGCTAAGTATGCATCATAGCGTGGGTCCAAAGTGGATGATAGTGTCGGATACGGATTCTACTCCGCGGATCTAAGCCTGGGCATAATATCAAGGATTTTAGACTTCTGTAGCGTTTTCAAAGTGGAAATACTTGCTATTGAACGGGAGTCGGACGGTATCACAGGAGGATATTCTCTTGTTCACGGACATTTTAGCGGCGGTAAACTTATTGAACTAACACAACACCAAATTGAAATTGGTCTGGGAAGCCAGGCAAAGCCAGGAAAAAAGGCCTGAATACAACTCAAAATGTTCATCGAACCTAATAAATCTCGAATGATACCATATTAGGAAAATTTTTACCTTCCTAACCGAGCCATGGACCTATAGGTAGACACTGCGGGAAAAGCAGTAGTGAACCATTTATTATATGTGACTGCCTAGCCCTATGCAGAAAGTGACTGAAAATCCTGGGAAACCCCTTCTAAATTGGCATATGGGATCTAGCATCTTTACACTTCGGCAGTATTAACAACTTTGGTAAGACCGTCACCTGAACGGAATGGACCGAAATTTCAGAATCCCAATCGACTATATACGGAATCCACCACACCCCTAAACTTGGATGTAAGATCAAGAAAATACTTGCTATTAAAAGAACCGCGGACGAAATTTATTGGAAGAAGGTATCACAAGAGGATATTCTCTTGTTCACTGACAGTCAAGCGGCGGTAAACTCATTAAAGTCCCACAACAACAAATCAACAGTGGTCTTAACGAGATATACAAGAATAACAGAGTTCTGGTCCCGTGGACTGGGATTTGAGGGCAACTTCAAAGCGACATGGAACACGAAGCACTTCGCAGTATGTCTACCCGAAACGTACATCAACCCGAAAGGGACCATATTGGGAAAATATTCCTATGGGACATGGACATGGACCCATAGGTAGACACACGAACGGAATGCGATTCGCCACGAAAAGCGAGTGTATTTACAGCAGGTACAGCAGTAGAGATCTACCGACCATATTATTACAGACAGATAGAGCTTGGAAATCATTGGAAAAAATCCTTCTTAATTGAATGAGGAGTCTAGCATCTTTGCACATCTGCAGAATCAACAACTTTTGTAAGACCATCACTTGAACGGATTGGACCGAAACTCCAGAATCCTAATAAACTATAGACGGAATCCATTACACACCGGATAGGAGATAGTCATGTAACCAGACACCACCCAGCAAACATAAAGCTCAGACATCGGTCAGAAATCGGTACCACAGTCGGCAAAAATCGGCCGATGTCGGATACGAAATCGGATCGAAGTCGTTACTAAAAACATATGGAGTGGGTGACACGAAGTCTGATCGACGCAGCTGAGGGAAATCTGATGTGTGTACGACGTGTCGTACCGACATTTGAACGATTTCTGAATGTAAATCGAGGGAAATTCTGAAGAGAAATTCGACGCATTGTAACGAATTCGGACCGATATCTTAACAAATATCTAAAGTAATTCGGATGATCTTGCCAGCGCGTCGTACCGATTTCTGCCCCAAGTCTTTAGGGAATAACTTCCGATATGGGATCCGAAATCTGAACCGCAATCATACCGAAATCGTTACTAAAAACGTATGGCGTGGTTGAAACGAAGTCTGAACGACACAGCTGATGTCCGACATGTTATACCGATGTCTGTACGTAAATCGTAGGAAAAACTAACGGAAAATTCCTTGTTTCTTCAATAACGATTTGTTGTTTCCTCCGACACAGAGTGCCGAAATCGCTGCAAACTCGATTAGATATGTCGGAGCAAAATAAATAAAATTTCCTTTCAACAAGTCGTACAAAATTCTGTACGATATCGGTAAGAAGAGTTTAGACAATATGCAGACGCGTCGGATCGGATCAGCCAATGTCGAAGCTTTTGGTTTGTTGGGCATATACGCTGGCATATACGCATCGGTTGAAGGGATGCCACAAACGCTCCATGGGTAACATAATGGTTCCTTAAGAGCCTAAGTGAGCCTTTCCCCTATGGATGCTGCTTACCAACCATCCAAGGAACTTCCTATTAATCTTTATCGACATTTTCACAATTTCTTTTAAAATTCCTCACGCCAACAGTTTTAAGCCACTGTGCACGATGTGTATAGCCATTCGTTTACCATTTATTTGTTTACGCTGTTATTACATTATTTTTGAAATTAAACATGTTTTTGTAATTCCATTGATAAAAATAAGAATAAAAGAACAATAGCAACAACAACAAACAATATAAAATTCAATTCAATCTCATTTCTGTTACTGACCGCGTCTTGTGCATGAACGTAAGTAATAAACAAATTATTAACCACAGAATTGAACAAAAAAAAAAAAAAGAAAGAAAGAGAAAAAACAAAAGTACAACAATATCAATGTACGTGAGAATTTTAAATAATAAACCACCATAATTTTTGAATTTTACATGCATTATTTGTTTAAAACGGACAATAAAAATACTTTACACATTATTTGTTTGTGTATTTTTCTTAAATTCTGAGAAATTGAACGACTACAAAGATTACTTAAGTATTACACGGTTTTATGCTTTTGTGATTTATTAAATTTATTTAACGGCATTTGAATGCCAAATTGCTGCTGTTGTTATGGATTACAGCATTTGAATGAAGGTAATTTCCCGAACTCGCTTAACAATGGCAGGCGTTTGTTTTATTTATAAGAGAGAAAAAAAAACACAAAAAAATTAAACAAAAAACCAACTATTAATCATTTTAAACTGACGTTTTGTCTTTTGTCTCTGCATTGCATTTATGTGAGGGCTCGATTTCCTGATTGATATCTTATCTTATGGTATAAGTATTTACACAGACCCCAAACGTTACTAATTCCTAAATAAACGTAGAAATTTTATAGACAATGTGATATAAAGTGACACTCGACCACTTGTTTGGGTTGCAGCACAATCACAATTAACATTTGAAACTGATAATGCTTTAAAATGAGTCTATAGATTTTTAATTTCCACTTATCGCCCTGGTGGTCATGGTCATTGACTTTATTTGGCACCCGTTGAAAATAACATAACCAAGGTTTGATTCGTTTCGGCTAAGATTAAAGATTGTTTTGGGACAAAGTGCTTTATTAAGATTTATTATAGGGTCACATTTATCTTTTATACTTTATTTTTATATAATGGATTTTGCGGGAGATGTAATATGATATCATCTTCTTCTTTTTAATTGGCAGCAGCAAGAGAAATTCAGGCGAAATGTTGGGTAACCTAATCGGCATGCTACCACCGATGCGTCTTAGGAAGTAGGTAACCGAACTTACTGAAGCTCAACACAGGCTCTCTTAGTGGCTTTGGCAGCCCCAAGAAACTAGGATCGGGCGCGGTGGCCTAATAAGCCACTCTCCTTAAAGAAAATTATTATGAAAACACGAAGAAAAGAAAAAACAAGAACTCCCCCCCCTCCCCCAACTGTTAACGAACCCCGCAAACGATATAAGAACCATGATTTAGGGATATGCACCTGGAATGTCCGAACTCTATACAGAGATGGTGCCTCTGTCCAACTGGCGGATGTCCTCGTCAAATACAAGGCTGACATCACGACGAAAGAACTGTGACATCTTTTACAGCTGCCATGCAAAAAGACACAAATTTGGATGTGTTTTCATAGTCGGCAAGAGACTTCGACACCTGGTCTCGCGGTTTAACCCTGTAAGCCACTATTCGCATCCGGGCGAAATATTTTTACATTACGCTGATATGTGTACACGCCTCGACGGAAGACAAAGACGATGACATCAAAGATACATTCTATGAGCGCCTGGAGGAGATATATGACCGCTGCCCTGCACATGACATTAAAAATGGTTCTGAGAGATTTTAATGCTTAAATAGAAAGGGAAAATGCTCTTGGTTCAGCAGTCGGAAAGTTCAGTCTAGACAACAAGACCTCAGATAACCGATTTATACTGGTTAGTTTTGCGTCGGCAAAAAACATGGTTGTAAGTGGAACTAGATTCCCGCATAAAGGCAACCACAAGGCAACCTGGATATCTCCCGATCAAAATACAAGAAATCAGATTGATCACGTGGTAATTGATGGAAAGCATGTCTCAAGCGTTATGGACGTGCGTGTGATGCGCGGTGCAAATATCGACTCGGATCACCACCTATTTGCAGCCAAGGTACGCACACGATTTGGTAGTGCTAAAAACACTCTTAATCAAACGCAAAGGAAGCTAGACATCACAAAGCTGAATACCACTGAGATAGTCAATGCCTACTCCAACCAACTCTCTCAATTACTCCAAACAAACCCCCCCCCCCCTAGTTTTAATATTCCCGACACACTTAAACTTAACTTAATTTCCATTTACACCCCATGAATGAAGTATGGGATAGCTTCTCGCGTTATTGTGAATTAACACGCTTTCTATTTTTAGATTCACAACTAATGGCACCTACTTGTTTATCGACGAATGCGAACGTCACTGTTTGAGAAGCTCTTTACTAGACACCTATACTGCGAAGTTGCTGTCAACAACATTCGTGGGGAGCCGGCAATGATAGAAAATTTTTCTTTTAAGATAACTGGAGTCAGGAGTTGAACCTGTGATCTCCCGCATGGTAGTCGTGTGTTCTAACCACTATGCCACGGTTCCCGACACACAGTGACAGCATATTGCGAACTCTATGACCACTGCCGCAACGACCATACTGAGTTATGAAAACCACGCTCAGACAAGTCCTGGTATGATGATCAATGTCGCGAAATGACTGAGGAAATGGATGCTGCATATAAGGCAAAACTGCAGCCAACGGCGACAATGGTGCAGTGACGGAACGTTATAAAGAGAAAAGGAGGGAGATGAAACGCCTGTTCAGACGGAAAAAGTGTCTGTGGAAGAAAAGAGAGCCAGGATATCAAAAACTTCAGGCGGAAAAAGCGTCTGTGGAAGAAAAGAGAGACAGGATATCAAAAACTACAGGGAACGTGAGGTGAGGCCCGAAAGTTCTACCAAAAGGTAAAAAGTAAAGGTTTTGAAACAGGGATCCCCACCTGTAAGGACAGAGACGGAAATCTGGTCACGGACACTCAGAGTGTGCTGCAAATATGGAGGGAACACTTTCGGTGTCTACTCGTTCCCGAAAGCAGCATAAGTGGCGAAACCACACCAATCATCGACGATGGAGGAGACTGTCTACCACCGAGCCAAAATGAGATAAGCACGGCAATTGCACGGTTTAAAAACAAAAAAGCTGCGGGAGCCGATGGAGCTTTTTAAAGCCGGCGGCGATTAACTGATAACATGCATACACCAGCTCATAAACACAATTTGGCTCAGGGAGTGCATGTCCGATGATTGGAATCTGAGTATCCTATGTCCCGATTGTCCGATACGACAGAAAATGCAGGATGCTATGGCTGAGTTTGGTATCCCCGCGAAGCTAATATACGAAGTCTTCAGTGAAAATTGGCAAAAATCTGACAGAGCCATTTTCTACCAAGCGAGGCCTTAGACAAGGCGATAGTATGTCCTGAGATCTCTTTAACACCGTAGTGGAGATGATCATGCGGAAGGCTGCAGTAAACAGAAATGGTAGCATCTTCAACATAAGTCACATGTTGCTCGCGTATGCTGATGATATAGATATTATTATTGCGGCGTTTTAGAGCATTGAAAAGCAGTCGGCTGAAGTGGGTCTGGTGATAAACGAAACCAAAACCAAGTTATTTGTTTTAACGAACAAAGAGTTTGTGACTTTGGATGAACGTTGACAACTATAACTTTGAAGTGGTAGATGATTTTGTCTACCTTGGCTCCGCCATAAACAAAAATAATAATGTCAGCCTGGAAATCAAAAGGCGAGTATTGATTGCAAACCGCTCCTACTATGCGCTTAGCAAGCGATTTAACGACAAAGCGCTCTCTCGAAGAACAAAGATCCAGCTGTACCAGACTCTGATCCTATCTGTCTTGCTCTACATCGCAAAATCCTGGGTAATGACACAAGCGGATCAATCTACTCTGGGAGTATTCGAGAGAAAAATACTCCGCAAAATATTTGGACCCATCATCGTTAACGGCGAGTACCGTCGTCGAATGAATCATGAGCTGTATGAGCTGTACAACGACATCGACGTAGTCAAGCGCTTTCAAATAGACCGAATGCGCTCGCGTGGACACGTTGTACGAATGGACGAAAACGCTCCGGCTCGAAAAGTCTTCGGCAATAAATGCGGCGAGGGGCTGCGCAGGAGGGGGCGACCAAAACTCCGATGGATGGACCAGGTGAAAGAGCTGTTAACTAAGCTTGGTATGACGAACTATCTACGGAGCACAAAAGATAAATTTCTGTTGTTGCTGCCATTAATGAAGAAGAATAAGAAGAATATCGGGTCATCTGCTTTCATGGGGCTATATCGTGATGCATAGAGTTTTTAACATTTTCGCCCGAAGTTGCATATCTAAGCCCTCGAATAAGCTAATACTTAATATGACATGAATGACATATATGTTGAGATATATTTTCCATCTGAAATACAATTGGGATATATCGTGGATTTGTGGGTAATCTGCTTACATGGCGCTATGGCGTGATGCAAAGGATCTTAATTATCCTTCATCCGGTGTGGACAATCTAACCACTTAAATATCGTCCCCTTAATATAACAATAGTGTATGTGCTCATACACCATTATTTTTTTTATTGCATATTATGAATCTCCATCATTGATTCTATGCCTGTTCAAAATTTCGTCAAAATCTACTTCCACAAAGTGCGTCAAAAGGTCAATTGAAATAATAGCGTATAATTGCGTGTTTGAAATTTTCCATTAATAATAGTGTAAGTTAAGGTATGGTATTTTAATAAGTTGTTACTCTGAATCTAGTTTCAAAGAAAAATAGTGTATAAAAAGCATACACTATTTTTATTATTCAAAGCAGTTCATTTTCATAACAAAATAAAATTGAAAAATAACGTATAGTGATATACACTATTTTTCAACAATATATTATTTGGAGTCAATCCGTATGACACTTATACACTATTTTATTTTATTTTACAAAAGTTATCTGTGTGTTCTACGGTGACATAAACAATAGTTTAAAATCAGTTTACACTATTATTGTCGACTGTTTGATAGATTGTAGAAGTTGCTGAGAGAAGACATAGACTGTCCAATTGTGGTTTTGATAGTGTTTATTTCGCGAAAATAATGGATCTACCAACATTTGGTGAGTATTTACTGTGAAACTGTAATAAGTGTATGTCGTATAATGACTATGTAAATGGTGACGCTGAGGCCAAATTTGGTATATCATCAGATTTATCAGATGAAACTATTCCGGACGAAGAAGATTTCTCCGCAGGATCTTCGGACGATTATGTTCCGGAAACAGATGAAGAGGAAGAATCAGATGCTGAGTTGGAAGTAGAAGAATTGGACATAGTCGCTATGGCAAGGGAAGAGAACAATGAAGTAGACAAAGACATGGATAGTCTGATTACAGACTTCGCCAATAACGAGGAGGTAGAGCTCAAAACTCTTACTCGGAAGAGGAAGGTAAAATCCGAACGGAACGACTTGGGTTATTTATGATTAATGGCATCTATTTATATTTACGATTATATTACATGTTACAAACGAAGACGCATGAGTGGATGCAAAATATTCGGAAGAAAAAAAGGCAGTCAGGAAAAGCTTACGTGACCAAAAGAGGGAAATTAATTAAGGAGCGACTGCCGAAATCGTTGAACTGCAATTGTCGGCACAAATGCAATCAGCAGATTAACAATGAAGAACGTATAGTGATCAACGCCGAGTTTTGGGAACTTTCAGACTACGCAAAACAACAATTGTACTTAAGGCAGTGCATACAAATTAAGAATTGCAAGAGGGCTCTTGTTCGCGACTCTCGAAGGGAAAAGACTCTAACATACACTCTGAGGTCTAAACAAGTATGCAAGCAGTTCTTTCTGAAAACACTGAATATATCTGATGGAGCAATTTCGGTTTTCATCAAGAAAAGTGAATTTCAAGAATTTATAGATAAACGGGGACACCATGGCCATCATCAAAAAATTGATGTAGAAAGTAAAAGAATCATTAAGGAGCATATTGAATCGTTTCCGGCTGTGGAAAGCCACTATACTCGATCGAAATCAAAACGCTTATACCTTGCTTCTAATTTAAACATTTCAAAAATGTTTCAACTCTTTAATGAAAAGCATGGAGACAATTCGATTAAGGAAAGTATGTACAGGCGTATTTTCAACAACGAATATAATTATTCTTTTCATAAGCCGAAGAAGGATACATGCTGCACATGCGAACGATATCGTAACTCTGATGACAAGGAGATCTTGCAGGAAGCGTATAATGAACATATTAAAAATAAGAAGAGGGCTAGGGAGGAAAAGGAGGCAGATAAAGAAGAGGCAAAAATTAATAGCAAATTGAGGGTATTTACTTTTGACTTACAATCTGTTTTGACAACCCCATGCAGCAATGTAAGCTCACTGTATTATTCAAGGAAGTTTGCTAGTTTTAACAATACCTTTTTCGATCTTGCGTCGAAGGAAGGCTACTGTTTCTTGTGGGATGAAACGCAGGGACAAAGAGGTTCGGACGAGATTGGGACCACTATTATAAAAATGTTGAGTTCATTTGACGAACATGTAACAGATGTAATTTTGTATTCTGATTGTTGTGGTGGGCAGAATAGGAATCGTTATATTGCAGCGGTTTTATTTTACGCAATTCGTAAATTTAATTTAAATACGGTCACAATTAAGTATTTAGAGAGTGGCCACACACAAATGGAGGCCGATTGTATGCACTCGACAATTGAACGAGCCAAACGAAATATATCCATTTACTCTCCCGAGGAATGGCCAACGATTTTGCGGTTGTCCCGAAGAAAACAACCGTACATTGTAAAAAGAATGTTCTGGTACGACATTTATGATCTCAAGGAATGGTTCAGTAGATTAGGCCATACTTTCAAAAAGAATAACGAAAACAACTCGGTGAATTGGTTGAAGATTAAGCAAATTAAAGTGGAGAAAGTTAATCCTAATTTGCTGCTCTATAAAGAGAATTGGGACTCCGAGTGGCAAACAATTGACATAATGGAACGAAAGAGGAAGAATTCAACCACTAATAACATTGGTACCCGAAATTTGTGCCCTAAATTTAAGCAACAGCTTGCCATATCTTCTTTGAAGTACAATGATCTCAAGGAGCTGTGTACCAAAAATGTCATTCCCACAGAGTTTCATTCTTTTTACCTTAATCTCCAATCCGGGGGAAATCGAAATTGCTTGGATGAGCCTGATGTGGATGAGGATATTCCTATAGATGAATATTAATTAATATTCGATTTTATTTATGTATTTTTTTAATTAAATTGCATTAACAACGTTTCTTTGAAATACCTAAAAATAACTTTGAACTATAAATAGAATGTTGTTAAGCACGAATACAATTTGATAGAATTTTGTGATAAATGGCGTAAACGATTCAAATAAAATAGTGTATACCATACAAAATAAAATAGTGTATAATGATTTTCATACATATTATAAAACAAATAAAATAGCGTAAGTGACATCATGGTACTTTGAGTCCCTCTTATTTGGAATTACAGCAATTGTAGATTAATTTAATATCATCTACTGGTAGCCTGACTATTCCACCACATATTAAAATGACCAAAACTTAAAAAAATCGATTATTTTCTGAAATATTGCTGTTTTCCCAGATGTTTAATAACACAAAAACTTTAAACTCGATTTTCTCAAAACACCAAAAAAATTATACACTATTGTTTTATTAAGGGGACGATATATTCGAATTTTTTTTTTTAATTTTTTTATTTTTGTTGTTTTTTTGTTTAATATAAAATTGTATCTTACTTTTTGTTAACACATCTTTTACGACTTCATATAAATTTAACTACCTGAACTACAATTAATTTTAAACTCGCCAACATAACTGCTATTATGTACAACCATAACTGCGCCACTGCGCCATCCATTGGCTAATTATACCCTCTCCATACATTGTAAGTTAAAAATTCCCATTAATAATGTATTTTTAAGTACCACTAATGTTGGGAATAAATTAATTTCATTGCCGATTACGGGTGTGAGAGACACGACTGAAATCAACATCTCCATAACCTTCCCCCCTGCCCCACAAACACAAACAAATGGAAGAACATAAAAATGTTGTTGCTCAGAAAATTACGTGAAACGCTTATTGATGTTTTAATTATTTCGGCGGTCATCCATTAGGTAAATGGCCGCTTTTATATATTTGCAACGAAAATCCAATTGATTGTTTATAATTAACACATTGTATGGCTGTGATGTATAGCTCTATTCACCGATTTTTATTTTTGGAAACGCATTAATGGTATGTTCTCCATTGTTATTAATGACTCTTTGGGGGATGGTGGCAGAAAATAGTAATTTGTTGTTATTGGCTCCACGAAGCTGAGATAGAAAATTTGAATAATTATTAAGATTTTTGTTAATAATTTGGTTGTAGATCATTTCTTTTCTAACAATCTCTATGTTAGTTTATAAATGTTAACAGATTTTTTTTTATTGATAATTGAAAATCTTGTGGAAATCATTACGTTAATATTTCGGTATACGCCAAAATAGCGCCACACAAAACTATTATTTATTTTGTTAATAATTTGGCTGGGAGGTCATAAAAGAAATTACACAGAAAAATATTGCCGAAAATATTGTGGAATTTATTACTTAAACAGCTGACTGGACGTATAGCTATTTCGGTATATGCTAATATGGTATTTGAGGGTATTATCAGTGTGGTTGTTTTAACTTTAATAGTAACATAACACAGTACAATATTTTCAGCTCATTGATTTGAAGAAGTGCTGCATCATTCGTTTTGTGAAGTTACATGCCATAATAATTTAACATCGATTTGAAGTTTGTAAGTATCGTATGGGGGAATTTGTCACGTTTTAGACTCTTTTGTTTGACATAACTCGAGAACCACTAGTCCGATTTCTTCTTCTTTACTGGCAGCAACAACAGAAATTCATCTATCAGTAGCCGCACTTAGAAAAGCATTCCAAGCACTTCGGTCTTTTGCGCTCCGTAGATAGTTCGTCGTACCAAGCTTACTTAACAGTTCCGTCAACTGGTCCATCCTTCGGAGTTTTGGTCGCCCCCTCCTGCGCCGCCCATCGAGTTTATTGCCGAAGACTTTTCGAGCCGGAGCGTTTTCGTCCATTCGTACAACGTGTCCAAGCCAGCGCATTCGGTCTATTTGAACGCGCTTGACCACGTCGATGTCGTTGTACAGCTCATGATTCATTCGACGACGGTACTCGCCGTTCACGATTATGGGTCCAAATATTTTTCGGAGTATTTTTCTCTCGAAGACTCCCAGAATAGATTGATCCGCTTGTGTCATTACCCAGGATTCTGCGCTGTAGAGCAAGACAGGTAGGATCAGAGTCTGGTAGAGCTGGATCTTTGTTCTTCGAGAGAGCGCTTTGTCATTAAATCGCTTGCTTAGCGCATAGTAGCAGCGGTTTGCGATCAATACTGGCCTTTTGATTTCGAGGCTGCCATTAGTATTTTTGTTTCTGGCGGAGCCAAGGTAGCCAAATTCATCTACCACTTCAAAGTTATAGTTGTCAACGTTCACGCAGCGTCCCAGACGAGTGGAATCTTTGTTCGTTGAAACAAATAACTTAGTTTTGTCCTCGTTTATCACCAGACCCACTTCTGCCGACTGCTTTTCAATGCTCGAAAAACCGCAGTAACATCTCGCAATCCACGTCCAATAATATCTATATCATCAGCATACGCGAGCAACATGTGACTTTTGTTGAAGATGGTACCATTCCTGTTTACTGCAACCTTCCGCAAGATCATCTCCATAACAATGTTAAAGAAGTCGCAGGACAGACTATGGCCTTGTCTAAAGCCTCGCTTGGTAGAAAATGGCTCTGACAGATTTTTGTCAATTTTCACTGAAGACTTCGTGTCAGTCAGTGTCATCCCGCAGAGTCGAATTAGCTTTGCGCGAATATCAAACTCAGCCATAGCATCCAACATTTTCTGTCGTATCGTACTGCCGAATGCAGCTTTGTAATCGATGAACAGATGGTAGGTGTCGATCTGCATTTCTTTGGTCTTCTCCAGGATTTGTCGTTGTATGAATATCTGGTCGGTGGTGGATTTACCAGGTCTAAAGCCACAATGATAAGGTCCAATCAGGTTCGCCAGAATGGGCTTTAGTCTTTCACATAACACACTAGACAGGACCTTGTATGCGATGGGTAAAAGGCTAATCCCGCGATAGTTGGTACACACACTAGGATCGCCTTTCTTAAGCATGGGACATAGGACACTCAGATTCCAATCATCGGGCATGCAGTCCCTGAGCCAAATCGTGTTTATGAGCTGGTGCTTGCATGTTACCAGGTCATCGCCGCCGGTTTTAAAAAGCTCTGCCGGCAGTCCATCGGCTCCCGCAACTTTATTATTTTTAATTTGCATTTCTCAGCATTGAGTCCCAAAATCATGTGTTGGACTGTGTAATATTATTCTTGTTCCAGTAGTTTGTTATGGATGAAATAATCTTCAATAACTGTAATATAAATTTAACATATCGCAAAAATTTTCAAATTTTTTCTCATGTTTGAAAAAAACCTTGACCCTATTATTTATTCGCACAGGTTGTGCAGAATATAAACTATTCGTTTATTTTATGTTTTCTTTCTGTTTGAAGCTTTTTGATCTTCCTACTTGCTATCACCTAATAGGTATACATTTACTTATCTAAAATACGTATATAGATTTTTTTTTCCTCTATTAAAATTTTGCACAAAACAAAATCTCATTACTGGTGGAAGCCGGAAAAGATGTTTGTAATTTATTTGTTGGTTTAGCCATAAAAACATTATAAACAATTGCTCGTCTAAAACAAAAAATAGTAAACAAATAAACAAACTTCCAGCATCCGCCCCCTCCCTTGAAAAAAAAAAGTCATCGCTCTGCTCGATCAGAAAAACAAAACTTGCATATGCTTAAAAAATAGTTCAGTTCAAATAATAGATGAAAAACAACAGCAAATGAGAAAAATCTGTGTAAACTTACCCCAAAATCAAAGAAGACGAAGCAGCAGCAGCTGTTGAGTATGCGATCAATTCGATGAGATATTTTCAAATAGGCAACAACAAAATTCCGTAGATAAACAGCAATGCCATAGATAGATAGAAGAGACGAGACCGCCGCTGCGCCAGAAAAAGACGAAGCTTCAGGCTGATGATAATGATAAGAATATGAACCGAAGGCATAAACAAAGCACTATAGAAAACTATAATTTTTGTATTCTTTTTCTTATATTTTTTTTCTTTTGTTTAAGGGGATTTTTCCGCCTTTTCTTATTTACGCCTCAAATGGCTTGGCACCACCGCCACCGATAATAACTTAGCGATCTTTCGCGAGCTATTTGTACTCGCATTTGGCCATATGTTTTGTTAAGTTTACGATTTTGTTTTCGTTTTTAACCAAATAAAAATTTCTATTTCAAATTTCAATGCAAAGGCAAATTTTGTATTATTAGAAATTGTAGCAAATAGAGAAGAAGAAGGGCGCAAAAGGAACGCGCACACACTTTTAGACAATGTCGGCTGAATATTTCTATTGTTTCGCCAAAAAAAACAGCAAAACAAAAAATTTATTTTCACACAACTTTAATGGGAAACCACGAAAACAATTTGCTCATATGCAAAATAGTTTGTTGTTAGCAACCGAATTTTGTTTTACATACAGTAGTGACCCGGCATATGCAACTGTTAGTTTTATACTTATGTATAAAAGTATTATATAATCTTTGTGAAATAACTAAACTATATTAGGCTGTCTTATAAGTCGTAATATAAAAAATATAACATTTTCTGTGCAGGATATATCCCTATTCTTTGTCAGATCAATGATATATCACAATTCATATGCAGTATTTGTGATATTGTGTATTAACATATTTAAGAAACTAGATTGACCACACCGGGCGAATGTGAGATAAGTTTCTTTTGTTTCATGTCATAGCCACATGGAAGCAGATCACCTACATATCCAAAATATATCCCGAATCTGTTTAAAATCGGAGATATATGACAATTTATATGTGGTATTTGTGATATTGAAGATTAGCATATGTGAACTATCGAAGCTCCTTTGCGTCACGTTATAGACCCATGGAAGCAGATCTCCCACATATCCAGGATATATCCCGACTCTGTTTCAAATCGGAGATATATCACTATGTTAATGCGCTAAATATGATATGCAGCATTAGCATATTTAGGACCCTGAAGTGGCTACTTTGGGAGCAGGTGATTTCAGATGATTTGCATCACGCCACAGCCCCATGACAGGGGATGACCCACATATCCATGATAAATTCCGAAACTGTTTCAAATCAGAGATATATCACAAATTATATGCGGTATTTGTGATATTGACGATTAGCATATTTGAGAGCCTAGATTGGCCACTCTGGGCGAAGATGAATGAAGATCCTTTGCATCACGCCCCATGAAACCGGATGACCCACATATCCAAGATATATTTCGAATCTGTTTCAAATCGAAGATATATCACAAAGTATATGCGGTTTATGTGATATTGAGTATTAGCCTATTCGAGAGTCTAGGTTGGCTACTCTTGGCAAAGGTGAGGGAAGATCCCTTACATCACGCCATATTTTCATGAAAGCAGATCACCCACATATCCAATATAGGTCCTCAATCTGTTTCAAATCGGAGATATATCACAATGTATATGCGGTAAATATGATATCCAGCATTAGCATATTTAAGAGCCTAAATTGGCCACTCCGGGCGAAGGTGGGTGAAGCTTCTATGCATAACGCCATAGCCCCATGAAAGCAAATCACCCACATACCCAAAATATATTTCGAATCTGTTTCAATTCGAAAATATATCACAATGTATATGTGGTAAATATTTTGTGATATTGAAGAATAGCATATATGAGAGCCACAATTGGTTATTCCGAATCTTTTTCAAATCGGAGATATATCACTATGTATATGAGGTAAATGTGATATTGAGCTTAGTATACTTGTGAGTCTAGATTGGCAACTCCTGGCAAAGGTGAGGAAAAATCCTTTAGATCACGTCATAGCCATATGGAAGCAGATCACCCACATATCCAAGATTTATCCCGAATCTTTTAAAAATCCAAGATATATCACAATGTATAGGAGGTAAATATGATACTTAGAATAAGCTTATTCGAGAGCCTAGATTGGCCACTCCAGGCGAAGGTTAGTGAAGCTTCTTTGCATCACGCCATAGTTCCATGAAAGCAGATCACCCACATATCAAAGATGTATCCTGACTCTGTTTCTAATCGGAGATATATCACAAATTATATGCGGTATTTGTGATATTAAAGATTAGCATATATGAAAGCCACAATTGGCCATTCCGGCCGAAGTTGAATGAAGATTCTTTGCATCCCGCCATAGCGCCATGAAAGCTGATCACCCACATATCCCAAAAATATCCCGAATCTGTTTCAATTCGGAAATATCTCACAAAGTACATTCGGCAAAAGTGATATTGAGTATTAGCTTGTTCTAGAGTCTAGATTGTCTACTCCTGCTTGAGGTGATTAAATATGTTTGCATCACGACATAGCCCCATGAAAGCAAATCTCCTACATGTGCGGGATATATCACGATTCTTTTTCATATATAATATTAAGCATTATCATATTTAATAGCCTACATTGGCTACTTCTGGAGATGGTTAGTGAAGATGCTTTGCATCACGTCATAGCCCCATGAAAGCAGATCGTCCATATATCAAAGATGTATCCCGAATCTGTTTAAAATCGGAGATATATCACAAATTATAAGCAGTATATGTGATACTGAGAATTAGCTTATTAGAATGCCTAGATTGGCCACTCCGGGCGTAGATGAATGATGTTCCCTATGACAGCAGATCACATATCCAGTTCACACACATATTCAAATTCCCAGATATATCGGAAAGTATAGGTGATATGTATGATATTGAGAATTATCATATTTCAGAGCCTAAATTTGCCACTTCGGATGAAGGTGAGTGAAGATCATTAACATCAGACTAAAGCCCAAGAAAACAGATCTACCACAAGTGCAGTATATATCCTGAATCTGTTTCAAATCGGAGATATATCACAAATTATCTGCGAAATATGAAATACTGAGGAATAGCTTATTCGAGTTTCTTAATTGGCAACTCCGGGCGAAGATGAATGAAGCTCTTTTGTATCACGCTATGGCCCCATGACAGCGAGTCACTCATATATTCAGAATATTTCCCGATTCTGTTTTTATTTTAAGATATATAGCAATGTATAAGTGATATATATTCAAGTGTCAAGATTAGATTATATATTTAGCAGGATATGCACCGATTCTGTTTCAATTAAGATATATACCGGAAGGTATATACGGATTAGCCTATTTGAGAGCCTAGATTGGCCTCTCCGGCGAAGGTGAATAAAGTTCATTTATATCACATTATAGCACCATGGAAGCAGATCAGCTACATATTCAGGATATAACCCGACTATGTTTTAGATCAAAGATATATCGCAAAGTCAGGATTAGTATATTTAAGTGCCTAGATTGGCCACTTCGGACGAAGGTGAATTTCGTATTTGATCAGTTTTCACTTAGGAATAACCAGAAACTCCCGTCATACTCACCAACGTAGATCACGCATTCCCCGGTTTGTGCCACTGGAAAACCGTCCAGTGGCAACAAATGTGAGAAGACGCAAAGTTGAGTAACCTAAAACATCTATGCGTTCTAAGAAGTAAGTAGCTAAAGTTACTCAAAACAACGGATCACCAAGTGGCATTGACAACACCAAAGAACTATGATCTCTTACGCTGGCCTAATAAGCCATTTTCCTTTAAAAAACAAATTATTATGGAAAAATATAGAGAAGAAAAGCCAAGAACCTTCCAATTGTTGACGCATCAATACGATCAACACAATTCGAATTCCAAAATGTTGACAGCCCAACATTATAAGGACCATTATTAAGGGATATGTACCTGAAAAGCCCAAAGTCTCTGAAGAGACGGTGCGACGAACGGCACTGGGATACACACGACAAACTGTGACATGTTTTCCGATTGTCATGCAGACAGACACAAATTAGTATGTAGTAAAAGACATACGTAACAGATATCCGGAATAACCCTAGAAGTGACCGAATAGCAGTTATTTGCATCAAGGCAAATATTTTCACATCACGCTGATTTGAGTACGCGCCCCAACCGAAGACAAAGACGAGGTCAAAAAGCGCTTGGAGGAAGTGGCTATCACATTAAAATTTTTATAGAATATTTTAATGCTATAATAGGAAGGGACGGTGATCTTGGTTTAGCAGTCGGAATTCAGTCTACACAGCAACAACTCCGATTCAGAATGGTTAGCTTAGCGTCGCACAGTGGTCGATTTGGGTCGAAAAGGCGCGCATGGGGTATTAGTGGTCCCCAGAAAGCTTTGGCGGCATCTTGACTTATCAAAACCCATGGAAAAACCTTGAAGGATCCTTCACCAAGGTTGGATGTCAATACGGAGATATTATCTAATAATGTATATGGCCAATTCCACGGCAAAAATGTCTATTCAGATTAAAGGTTTGGAGAATTTTTTCATGCACTTTTTCGTGTATTTGGCGAACTTTTAACCAAAATTTTATAGTATAAAAATGGTTTGAAATTATCTAGGGAAGCAACATCCATTTTTTTTTTAAATTTTTGAGGAAATTTCTGATCTTTGAAAAGCCGTCAAATTCAATAAGGCCAATTTGAAAATCAGAAAATGTTACGGGAAATTCCATAAAAATTGGTTTATATTTTTGGCATGATCCTGAATACATTGTAAGGGTATTTTTTGATTGAATATCATCATATTTGCCAAAAAGGTAAACCCCAAACACAAAACAATCCTTTTGAAAAGCGCCTCAATCGAAAACAACTAGCAGTTTTCTTTGTGAAACATTATTTTACTTCCGAATATAAGAATACTCATAAGTACACTATGGGCAACCACTTTGCGATTTGGTTATGAAAAATTTCATGAAAAGGATATGGTCCTGTGAGCGTGCTCGTGATGGTCAATTGGGTGATGTTATTTTTCATTCTTAACGGCATACCTTACTCTTTATTATGAAATTAACCCTTTGAACCCCACATTTTTGTCTGTGTATCGAAAATTTTGTTTTTGGTTTTTATCTTCATATATCTGTCTCAGAAGTGTTCATACAAAATTTGGAGACATTTCGACCCCCCGTTTTGGAGCTAGAGAAAGTTGCTTGTAGGCAACTTTGGCCCATTTTGGTATACAAAAATGGACAACTAAGATATTTGATGTATGAAAAGTTTGATATTTTCATTATTTTATGTTTTTATAATAAAAAAACTAGTAATCACTATTGGAATTTATTTAATTATGATTTAGAACAAAACACTTCTTTTTAACACTTCATTTTGAATAACAAAATTATGCTGATCGCTCTGCACAAAAAATAGAATCAAATCAAATGGTAACGGTAAATTTGTATTATTTGTTTTACACTCTCTTCTTTACACATAAACCCAGTGATGCCAGCAAAAATTTAAAAGATAATGCAATCGTGGTCTTTGTGGTTTAATGACAAACACGTGAAGTTGCTCTCAGGCAACATTGGGGCTGAAAGGGTTAACATCCGATCATTTATCTCAAAAAATTTAATTTTTTTTTGAATACCAAAATAACACCTCTTATTGGAAAACCCGTTATAATTGTACCAAAATAACAAGAGTTTATATCAAAGGAATCAAGACAATCCAATTTGGTAAACTATAAGTCGAAAAAGTACAGTTTTAAAAATCTGTTGGCACAATTTGAACTACAAAAGGCAAAGAATATATGTGTTATATCTGAAAAAGGCCCGAAATTACAAGGTTGCCTAGGGCCTGCTTTAGCCTTAGTCCGCCACTGACTCTAAGGATCCCAATAACGTAGAGTGCGTAAGGGCGTCTGTTCATGAGTTAGAAATCAATTTAGATTTTCATGTCGAAAATGGTCTAGCGTCTAAAATGGGCCCATTATATAGTTAAACCGCATTTTTTACAAAGTTTTACATACGTATACATACAAAATTCAAATGATACAGGATGTAAAACCTCCAAATCATGATCATGATATTATTAAACGTTAGGTGTATTGATATTATTCCTATGGGAGGCACCAGAAGGGGAGTGGCCATGTAGCCCATGCAAAGTTTCAAAACAATTGGTTACAAACATTTTGGAAGTAAACGTGCGTACCAGCCGGACAGACAGACAGACGGACATGGATCAAACGAATTAAAAAGTGATTAATCGAATTTTGTTCAAAGAAACCTAGGGCCAAAGTGACTCCTTCTATGTGCTATACTTTTGGGTCGTATCAAATGATATATACCCTCCTACTCGTAGGGTGAGGCTATACATTTTATATATCCCATTCCAAAGTGTTACGAATAGAAAAAATAATTGCGGATTTCATCCTTTAATCAGTGTTAGTTTTCCTACATGTTTTTTGTTACCACTAAAATTTCCTCTAGTTGCACATAACGAGTCACCACTACTGCGAGTATCCAAAATCAGTCGGCCTTAAAGTTCACTAAATTGTATATCAATTTGTCAGAAGGGGCGGTGCTTCTTCGCTTCGCCGTCTTCTACATCTGCTTCCTACACATTGTTTACACGCTCCACGATGGCCTTAGCTGTAGTAGCTAAGCAGCTAGTAAGCGTAGCTAGTTATCGCTTCAATTCAGTGCGAAAGCGAATGATGGAAGAGAACTTTGATTTGTACTTGAAAGCGGCAACATTTCGAGGTTCTTGAATCTCGACACTCAATGTGAATTATAATTTGCATAATCCAACAACAACCGCATAGAAGTGATTTAAATTAATCTTTAAATAAAACTACATAGAGGCAAATTTATATTTTGAATTGATTTGATTTCACTTTTTTTCCACAAAATCACAATAGCTTGCATGGACTATTTTCTTTTTTCTTTAATTACTATGTAGGTAATTTTTTATATTTTAACAAATCACTTTGGGCCATTTGGCCAAAACACAAACATAAAAGCTTCTTAACCGCGTAGAAACAAGTTTACACTTAACGAGAGAGAACGCACAACTTGGAGGCTTAAAACCAAAACGTAGTAATAATAATAATACTCGCAAATACGAATTGAAACAAAAATCACTTCTATAGATATTTTTTTTTTTTTTGTATTTGTGGCTGTTTGAATATTTCAAAAATAAAAAATAAAACACAGAAGCCAAAACAAAAAGATTTAAAACTTAGGTACTACATAATATTTTACGTGAACTCTGATTGCTGTCGTTTTCACCGTCAAACAAAAATGAAATCGGACCGTACTACGCGATCAACCAACCGTTGATAAAACGTCTAAACCGCCCGTCTGGCCGATCGTCTGACTTTTGGATCACACCAAAAAGTTAAACAACAATAAAATAAATAAATTATTAACTCCGCCGTCACTGAAATTTTACATTATAAATCTTTTGGCATTTCAATCATTCAGTGAGCGCTAAAATACACACACACACACGTAGACAGATATCCAAAAACTTCAAGCATACGGGCGAGCGGTGAACGGATACATAGCGAGCGTTACGAGTTATGAAATTTTCTGGTCGAAAATAATTTCCGTCGATTATTCCGTCAAACGAACCGTTTCGTTGCGTTTTAAAATGTTTACTGGCGCACGAGATGCACACACGGGCCGCGTACTTTCGAACCCAAAAGAAGCAATAACAAAAACAACAACAACGCCAACAACAACAAAACAAAAAAAAACAACAGCAAGAAGAAGAAACAGCTGCTCAGTATACGAAGACCGGAGAACTTAATACATGCCGTCACATACGGCAACGATGGCTGCGTTGGCTACGGCAACTTTTGTTGTTTTGTTTTGTTGCTGTGTACGCTTAATTTTTGAAATATAAACAAAACAGATACTCGCTCTGTGTCACTCACTTGCTCACCGACTTACATGTTCGCTCGCCAAAGCAGCAGCAGTGGCAACATGAGAAACAAATGCAAATACAAACAAAATAGTTGTTTTTATCAACAGTCGGTTCTGATTTTTAGTATTAGCGAACCGGGTTTTGTAGACGATTTATCAAAATCTTCGGTTTTAGAGATTATTTCAAGAATCGTACCCAGTGGAATAATTTTGCAGGCCTTGTCAAATATAAAACGTCTAAAATAGGACATATAGAGGTTGATTCATTTACAAGTTTTGTTTTTAATTTTAAATAAATTACCTTAAGAAGGTCTGGATGTCGAAATCTTTATTGTCGATTTGAAGATCAGTATATGACATTTATTTTTTAAAGACAACTTCATTAAAATATTGTCCGCGATTACGTCTTAGGTAATCGAATCAGAAAGTCTAACTTTCGATCACTCTTTTCAGCAAAGATAACCAAGTGACCGGATTAGGTAAGTGTGAATCAATACTAGTGATCAACGATGCTGTCTGCTTTTGAAGAGAGATATCCAATGATCCAAAGCTACATACTTGGGTACATCTTTGACCGACGACTATAACGAATCTTTAGATTGAGCTTCTTTAAGTTAAGGATCAGTTTTATCTAGGAAATCCAAGATATCTGCATGGTTAAGTTCTTCTTTTTCTTCTTCTTTAATGGCAGCAACAACAGAAATGTATCTATCAGTAGCCGCACGTAGAAAAAAATTACAAGCGCTTCGGTCCTTTGCGCTCCGTAGATAGTTCGTCAGATAGTTCGTTTAATGTCGAAGACTTTTTGAGCTGGAGCGTTTTCGTCCATTCGTACAACGTGTTCAAGCCAGCGCATTCGGTCTATTTGAACGCGCTTGACTACGTCGATGTCGATGTACAGCTCATGATTCATTCGACGACAGAAGTCGCCGTTAACGATGATGGGTCCAAATATTTTGCATAGTATTTTTCCCTCGAAAACTCCCAAAATAGATTGATCCGCCTGCGTCATTACCCAGGATTCTGCGCTGTAGAGTAAAACAGGCAGAATCAGTGTCTGGTATAGTTGGATCTTCGTTCGTCGAGAGAGGGCTTTATCATTAAAACCCTTGATCAGCGCATAATAGCAGCGGTTTGCGATCAATACTCTTCTCTTGATTTCCATGCTGACATTATTATTTTTGTTTATAGCTGAGCGGAGGTAGACAAAATCATCTAACACTTCAAAGGTATAGTTGTCAACATTCACGCAGCTTCCCAAACGAGTAGACTCTTTGTTCGTTGAAACAAATAACTTAGTTTTGTCATCATTAATCACTAGACCCATTTCTGCCGACTGATTCTCAAAGCCCGAAAAGGCCGCAGTAACTTTCCGCCGTCATCAGCCATTGATATCTAGCAGCATACGCGAGCATCATTTGGCCTTTGTTATTGATGGTGTCAGTCGTGTTTACTGCTGTTTTCCGCATGATCATCTCCATTATGATATTAAAGAGATCGCATGACAGACTATCGCCTTGTCTGAAGCATCGCTTGGTAGAAAATGGCTCTGTTAGATTTGTGCCTATTTTCACTGAATACTTCGTGTTAGTCAGTGTCATCCCGCAAAGTCGTATCAGCTTCGCGGGTATACTAAACTCAGCCATAGCATCCAACAATTTCTGTCGTATCGGACTGTCAAAAGCGGCTTTGTAGTCTATTTACAGATGGTAGGTATCGATCTGCATTTCTTGTGTCTTCTCTAGGATTTGTCGTGAACATCTGGTATGTCGTGGATTTATCAGATCTAAAGTCACACTGATAAGGTCCAATCTGGTTCGCTAAAATGGGCTTTAGTCTTTCACATAACACACTAGACACGACGTTGTATGCGATGGGTAAAAGGCTAATCCCGATATAGTTGGTACAGACAGTTGGATCGCCTTTCTTAAGCACGGGACTTAGGACACTCAGACTCCAATCATCGGGCATGCACTCCCTGAGCCAAATCAAGTTTATGAGCTGATGCATGCATGTTACCAGCTCATTGCCACCGGCTTTAAAAAGCTCTGCCGGCAGTCCATCAGCTCCCGCAGTTTTATTATTTTTAAGCCGTGCAAATGCCGTGCTGATCTCGTTTTGGCTCGGTGGTGGACAGTCTACTCCATCGTCGATGATTGGTGTGTTTTCGACACTTCTGCTGCCTTCGGGAAGGAGTAGAGATTGAAAGTGTTCCCTCCATATCTACAGCACACTCTGAGTCTCCTTGACCAGATTTCCCTCTCTGTCCTTACAGGTGGGGATCCCTGTTCCAAAACCTATACTTTTTACCTTTTGGTAGAACTTTCGGGCCTCACCTCTGTCCATGTTGTTTTCGATATCCTGGTTCCCTCTTTTCGCTTTTTCCGCCTGAACAGGCATTTCATCTCCCTCCTTTTCTCTTTATAACGCTCCGTCACCGCACGCGTCGCCATTGGCTGCAGTTTTGCCTTGTATGCAGACATTCACACGCACGTCCATAACGCTTGAAACATGCCTTCCATAAATTACCACCTGATCAACCTTTCTTGTAATTTTATCGGGAGATATCCAGATTGCCTTGTGGTTATCTTTATGCGGGAATCTGGTTCCACTCACAACCAACTAACGTGTCTGAATCCGTTATCGGTGTTGTTTGTGTAGACTGCATTTTCCGACTGCTAAACCAAGAGCATCTTCCCTTCCTAGCATTAAAATCTCCCAGTCATGTGCAGGGCAGCGGTCATATATCTCCTCCAGGCGCTCATAGAATGCATCTTTAATGTCATCGTCTTTGTCTTCCGTCTGGACCTGTATACAAATCAGCGGTATGTAAAAATACTCGCCCCCATGCGAATAGTGGCATTTCGGTCAATTACAGGGCTAAACCGCGATACCAGGTGTTTAAGTCTCTTGCCGACTATGAAACCACATCCAAATTCGTGTATTTTTGCATGGCAGCTGTAAAAGATGTCACAGTTCTTTCGTCGTGTGCATCCCTGTCCCGTCCATCTCATTTCCTCTATGGCGGTGATTTCAGCCTTGTATTTGTCGAGGACATCAGCCAGTTGGATAGAGGCACCATCTCTGGATTTAGTTCGGATATTCCAGGTGCATATCCTTAATTAAATCATGGTCCTTATATCGTTTGCGGGGGTCGTCAACATTTGGGGGGGTTCTTGTTTTTTCTTTTCTTCGTGTTTTCATAATAATTGTTTTGTTTAAGGAAAGTGGCTTATTAGGGCACCGCGCCCGATCCTAGTTTCTTGGGGCTGCCAAAGCCACTAAGAGAGCCTGTGTTGAACTTCAGTAACTTCTGTTACCTACTTCCTAAGACGCTTCGGTGGTAGCATGCCGATTAGGTTACTCAACATTTCGCCTTCTCACATCCGTTCAGTGGCATTGCCCGGGGAATACGTGATCTCTCGGACGTTGTGAGCTGCTTGGGAACCTCCAAAGAGAGCTTCTGGTTATTCCCAAATGAATAGCAATCAGAAAGACTTAAATTAGAAAAGTTAGTGTGAATTAATTCCAGCTGCCAACGAGTTTACGCCCTTAAGAAGAGTGAGATCCACAAGTACTTGGATACGTTCAGCGAGCGGATATACCCTGAATCCACTTTGAAGCTTCTCAGGATCAATAATTTCCCAAATTTTATCGTTTAATATAGATAAGCCGAGGATAATATTGATAATAAATAGTTTGGACACTTTAAATCCTTACAAGATTCGTCCTATTATGATTCAGGAATGAGCTCATTTACCCTTTACATCCCATTAAAGAAATATGTGAAAGCTTTTTGTATTTGAGTGGTTAACACGAAATTATGTAAGTATTAGCGTCCCATGATTGAGATAATGAACAGCGTAGCCTCTCTCATTTGAGCGAGTTAACACACTTTTATGTTTTGCTTCTAACAAAGGGAACTACAGTTTAATGTCGATTTAGGACGTTAGCTTTTTGAGAAGCTTTTTGTCGGCAATCGAGCACTGTCGATCACGAGCACGTTGTATCTATCATTTGACACCACACAAAAGTGTAACACATAGAAGGAGTCACTTAAGACCCTAAGTTTCTTTGAACCAAATTCGATTCATGACTTTTTAAGTCGTTTGAGCCGTGTCCGTCTGGCTGTCTACACAATACATTTTGAAAGACGCAACCAAATGTTTTGAAATTTTGCACGAGTTAATATTTTCCCAAAAATATGTACCGTATTGCAAATGGGCTGCATGGTCCCGCCCCTAATGGTACCTCCCATACAAATACATCATTCAGCCCACTTTAGAAATCGAGTACTAATATGAATACAGCCAAAGCGATCGTACCCAAATTCTGTATTACGTAAAGTTATAACAGGATAAAGTTTTGGAACAAAAATTGGTACCTCTCATACAAATGTAGCAGTCCGCCTACTCCAGAGATGAAGTAATAATATCAATGAATCCAACGCGATCGTACCCAAATTCTTTATTTAGTAAAGTTCAAGCATGATAAAGTTTTGGAGAAAAAGTCTGGAAGTCTAGCCACCACCCTTTTGGTATCTCTCACACAAAAGTACCTTTCCGCCCACTTTAGAGATGAAGTAATAATATCAATACACTCGACACGATCGTGCCCAAATTCTGTATTTTGTTAAGCTATAACAGGAAAAAGTTTTGGAGAATAAATTGTAAGTCTATCGAAGTCCCTTATGGGGTACATCTCATGCAAATGTACCACTCCGCCCACTTTAGAAATCGAGTAATAATATCAATACACCCAACGCGATCGTGCCCAAATTCCGTATTTAGTAAAGCTATAACAGGATAGAGTTTTGGAGAAAAATTCTGGAAGTCTAGACACGCCCATTCTGGTACGTCCCATACAAATATACCACTCCGCCCTCTTTGGAGATGGAGTGATAATTTCAATAAACTCGACACGATCGTGCCCAAATTCTGTATTTTGTTAAGCTATAACAGGACAAAGTTTTGAAGAAAAAAAATTTAAAGTCTAGCCATGCCCCTTCTGGTACCTACCATGTAAAAGTACCACTCCGCCCACTTTAGAAATCGATTAATAATATCAACATAACAGAAATTTTTTGTTTTACTGATGGTGAGGGAATATGTATATGTTGCCCGGCTGACACTTTCTTACTGTTTTTTTTTTTGGAATTCGTTAGAAGGCTTTCTGGCTATGCCTGCTATGCGCACTGGAGGAGGATTGATTGTTATTTCCGCTAGTCGTGCGCCAAGTTACCTTCTAAAAAGGGGATTGGGTTTCAAAATAAGGCATTCTTCAGGGCAAGGCATGAGCAATTTCCCCGCTAGGGGAAAGGTTGTCCCAACAAGAACGCAATTTTTAAATCTGGCAACATTCGAAGTGTCATTGTTTGACATTTAAACAATTGTTATTGTTTGCTAGTAGAAGGTACGAGGTTAGTAAAAATGGGGCGCTACACGAATGAACAACGCATTCTCATTGTGAAATTGTTTTACCAAAATGGTGAAAGTTTTGCTGCTGCAGTTCGCTGATTTTGCCACTAAAGTCATCTTCAGTGACGAGGCCCATTTCCATCTTGATGGCTTCGTCAATAGGCAGAATTGTCGCATTTGGGGTGAGGAAAATCCTCGAGTGATTCACGAGAAGCAAATGCATCCTCAACGTGTCACTGTGTGGTGTGGTTTTTGGGCTGGAGGAATCATTGGACCTTTTTTTATGAAAATGAGGCAGGTCAAGCGCAAACAATCAATGGTGTTCGTTATCGTGATATGATAACCAGTTTTTTCTTGCCTCGAATTGAAGAAATGAATGTGGAGGGCATGTGGTTCCAACAAGACGGTGCCACATGTCATACAGCCAGAGAAACAATTCAATTGCTGCATCAGTCATTTCCCGGTCGTGTTATTTCGCGTTTTGGAGATCAGAATTGGCCGCCTAGATGGTGCGATTTAACACCATTAGATTTTTTTCTTTGGGGTTTTTTGAAGTCGATGGTTTACGCGAATAAGCCAACGACGACTCAAGCCTTAAAAGATGAAATTGGACGCTGCATTAATGAAATACCGCAGCATTTATGCGAAATGGTCATTGAAAATTTCAATAAAAGATCGCGTGCATGCCAGCAAAATTGCGCTCTTGTTGGGACACCCTTTATATGTCGAGATAGGCCCAACCCATCTAGCGGCATTTATTATCATAAAACAACATAATAGGCAATAAAAAAATTGAATCTTGACCATGATTGAATTAGGGAATTTTTATTTAGTCCATTGTAAGGAGTCCTTGAAATAGCTAAAAAAGTCCTCTTCATCATACATATGGTTGATTTAAAAGTAAAAATTAGTTGAAGATTCAAGCTGATATATTTTATGTTATCCTGACCATCTTAAAATATGGAAAAAAAACTTATTTGTCTCAAAGTGGCTGAGATCTTTGAAAGACCAGAACAAAATCTCTGCATTATATAAATGACTAATTTGAAAATTTTTGTATAAATTTAAACTGAAAACTTTTGCACACCTTTCAGCAATAATATCAATATTATTAAAACTCATCACCATCGTCAAGTTTGTAAGAACGCATTTTTCTCTGCCAGTCGGTTATCGCCTTCTTAACGCTCAATCAATTAGTCTTGTGCCATTGCCGTAGGCGTTTTTTGTATTCCATTAAGAGATCTGGTTCTGGTCTGCGATGTGTCGATTTGGTTATTTTGTATTGTTTGTTTTCAATTCTTCATGTTTCGCCAATGTTCGATATCGATATTTGCAATAAAAGATGTATATGAAGCTGTCTGCTGTTTGCTTATAATTGTTTGTTTTTTTTTTTTTTTTTGAAATCACGAAAATTTCGTTAAATATTTGTTTATGGAGTTCGTCTGGAATACGCGGAGGTGTGTAATTAATAGTAACCCCAAAGACATAAAGACAATAAAACATTTCAGAAAAAAATTTGTTTATTTTTCATGCCTTTAAAGTGCTAATTTTTGATGCAAATCATGCTTAAAAAGAAGAGGGTTTAAGTACTTTTTTTTGCGAAGGGGGATATGATGTTTCAAAAATATGTCACGAGGTGGGTATGATAAGTATGGCTTGATAATGAGAAGAACGCAAATATTTGAAAATAATAACTAAGGTTTGTAATTAAATATTTAACTTGATTTGTTAACATGCTAACATGTCAAAGTTACAATGTTAAACCTAACTTCATCAATCTGCGAAGAATCGCGCAACAAATTCAATTAAATAGATCGCTAGTTATCTCGATATTTAGACTGCAATGTATGTACGTAATACGCTACGCAATCACGAGTTGTTGTAAATTACCAGTTAGCTTACTCGATTGGTAAAGAAAACTAAAAATGATTTTCACAAAAGAAAAACTGAGGGCGGTTCAAAGCGTATACAATCGAAAGAACATATGACTTTTGCGCTAGGCTATTCCAACGTAGTGTCACCGACAGAGCATTTCACAGTTAAGCGAAGCGTACACAATTGTTGGATACACTGAATATCATTGATTCGAAACGCCGCCACTGCTACGCTCTACGCTCTCTCATCTCCACACGCCTCGTGCCGAGCAAACAAAAATTGATCGACGGCATGTGAGGCGATTATTATCGCATTGCGCTCCCATCCAGTTTCAAGTGTGAATGGATACGTTTGGTGAATGAATAAAACAAACCAAATGGCTGAAGACAGATCAATGAATGGCGAGTCATATACGACTTGAAAATATACTTACTTATAAGAAAAAACTTAATTTCCCTTAACACCCTATGAATGAGGTATGGGATAGCTTCTCGCGTTGTTGTGAATTAACAAGCTTTCTATTTTTAGATTTACAACTAACGGCACCTACTTGTTTATCGACGAATGCGAACGTAACTGGTTGAGAAGCTTTTACTAGACATGCCGATTGACTCGACACTTATACTGCGAAGTCGATGTCGACAACATCGAGGGGGACGGCAATGAAAGAAAAGTGTAGATGACTGGTGCCAGGAGTCGAAACAGGGACCGCCCGTATGGTAGGCACGTGTTCTAAACAACATGATACGGCCGGTCAATATACTACCCAGCGGAAAAATGCAGGGCAAAGAGTACTGCTTGCATGCCAGGGAAGATAGTCGGTAGGCATGCTAAGCTCATTGCGGTTTCATTGAAAAATAACATAGGGTGCCCATGCTAAGATAGAAGAGAAAAACGATGAGGCCAATAACGAGTTCTACGAGAGAGCCTAGAAAATGTATATGACCGATGTTCGAGCTTTGACATCAAAATTGTACTAGACGAGTTTAATGCTAATATAGGTAGGAAGACCGCATTTGAGCCTACCATCGGAAAATTCGGTCTGCACACAAAAACGTCGAACAATGGCATAAGACTGATTGATTTTTCTGCTGCATAAAATATGGTAGTTAACAGCACTAGATTTGAGCACAGAAATATTCATAAGGCAACATGGTAATCTCCAGATCAATTGACGAGGAATCAGATAGATCACGTGGTAGTCGATGGAAGGCACACATCGAGTGTTCTGGACGTACGAGTGATCAGGGGTGCGAACATTGACTCCGATCACTACCTTACAGCAGTTAAGGTACGCACAAGGCTAAGCATGACGAAAAACGTACGTAACCAGGCACAACGAAAGCTGAACATCGGTAAACTGCGGACCACAGAGGTAGCGGACGCATACTCCAACCACCTAACTCAACTGCTACGAAATGCTCCAACCCCTGATAAAATTACCTCAAAGCCGTCTCAAGAAGATGCCTGGTGATAAATGTCGCAATGCCACGAGAAAGACGGATGCTGCATACAGGGCCAATAGCAACGCGAGCTGTTCGTGCACGGCACAGGGAAAGAGACGAGAGGCAACTCATCCTTTTAGATGGTAAAATAAAAAGCTGAAGAAGATGCAGGATGAGTGCACAGAGTTATTTCTAAGTACAGGGGAATCCGAAAATTCTAGTTAAGGGGATAGTTAAGGCGAGAATGCATGGAACAGGATTGCCTTCCCGCAAGGACAGCAATGGCCAACTAGTGACGGACCCGGATAACGTTCTAAAGATATGGAGGGAACATTTCAGAAATCTGCTGGATACAGACACCAATCCGTGACGATGGTATTAACTGTCCACCTTCGAGCCAAAGTGGGTTAAGTGTGGCAATATTCTTCCTTAAAATTAACAAAGTACAGCCGATGGTCTCCCGGCTAAATTGTTTAAGGCAGGTGGAGACGAGCTGATTAGGAGCATGCATCAGCTCATGGAGAACATCTGGTTGGAGGAGAGCATGCCCGGGGATTGGAGTCTCAGTCTGTTATGTCCCATATACAAGAAAGGAGATCGTAGTGAATGTAAGAACTACCGTAGAATAAGCCTATTACAAATTGCGTAAAAGGCCCTTCCAAGCTTATTGTGTGAACGTCTAAAGCCAATTGTAGAAAAACTAATTGGACCATAGCAGTGCGGCTTTAGACCTACCAAATCTACGACAAATATTCACCTTACGACAAATCCTGGAAAAAACTCATGAAAAGTAGATCGGCACCTACCACCTCTTTGTCGACTACAAAGCTGCCTTCGAATCTCCGATAAGGAATAGGCAATATGAGACCATGTCTGAGTTTGGTATTCCTGCAAAGCTAATTCGACTTTGCAGATGTACCTTGGAAAACACCAAATCCTCTGTTAAGATTGGTAAGGAGCACTCTGAACCATTCAACACAGAAAGAGGTCTCAGGCAGGGTGGTAGCTTGTCCTGAACACTCTTTAATATAAATATGGTGAAAGTGATGAGAAAGGCTGATGTCAATATGTCTGGCACCATATTCCACAAGAGCCACATGCCACTAGCCTATGCCGATAATATAGACATAATTGGCCGAAATCTGTCGGATGTTACTGCAATTTCCTCATCCCTAGAAAAGGAGTAAGCAAAAATCGGTTTAGCGGTCAATCAGGACATAACAATAATAATGATTTCGACGAACAAAGAGTCCTTTCGATGGGGACGCGGCGTCAACGATGAAAATTATTGTTTTGAGGTAGTAGTTGAGTTTACCTAACTCGAATCTTCCGTCAACAAGAAAAATAATGTCAGCCAAGATATCAAGCGGAGAATAGAGCTCGCCAATAGATGTTTTTACGAAGTTCGGCGACACTTTAGTAACACCACCTTATCCCGGAATACTAAGAAACAGCTTGACCACGTGTTAATCTTACCCGTTCTGTTGTATGCTGCCGAATCATGGGTGCTTACGACAACGGACATACAAAACCTGGGCGTATTCGAGATAAAATTTACTTTGAAAAATATATGGATCCATCTGTGTCGACGGCGAGTTTCGCCATCGGATGAACCATGAGCTGTATTAGCTTTACCACGACATCGACGTAGTTAAAAGAATCAGAATCCAACGACATCGATGGTTGGGACATGTTGCCAGGATGGATGTAAATGCTTAAGCGAGAAAGGTGTTTGAAGGCGAACCTGAAGGACAACGCAGAGCAGGTAGACCCAAACTTTGCTGTAAGTACCAAGTTGAAGGCGACGTGCCACCATCTGGGAGGACTAACTAGAAAACGGACGCAGGAAACCGATGCGTGTTGAATTCTTTAATACTTCAGGCCTCTAAATTATGAACCACGTCACTTAAGTAAGTAAGTAAGACATTGGGACTTAAGACCTTTCCTGCAGCCTTCACGTAACAAGCTTTATACCAGTCCAATGAACTAAGACCTTATATCAGCCATGCCCGGAAAGGCGTGGTAGAAAACATACAACAGCAGGACTGCAGAGGCAAAATCCAGAAAGTAGAAGTCATACTTTTAGGCCTGAAAATAACATCGTAAGGCATGCCAAACTCCTTGCCGCTTCTTTTAAAATTAACACAGGCAGACTTGGAGACCCACGGCCTTTCATGCTCCCTTTCCATAACAAGCAGTATAGCAGGCCTGCTCCGGGAGGCGTTGTAAAAAACGTACAACCCAAATCTTATTGCAAGCCTGCAGAGAAAGGCTATATAGAAGGCCGGCAACCACCCTGGCTATAATTCATACTGTACCAACAACGCATACCAAATATCAGCTTTACACCTCTAACAGTTCCTGAGGTATACGAGATATGGTACTAAAAATTTCAAAAACACAAACTTTTATATACATATATAGATTTGACCTTTTACGTCATTGGGGCACGGCTTTAAGAAGTCCGATTTTACTTTCAATTTTGACCATAGCTGTTTTATAACAACAGAGACAATATTTCGCTCGGGCATTACCGAAAATCATAAATTGAATTTTCGCTAAATGATAAATGATAAATGATCAGCATCGAATTCTGAGGCGATTTAAATATGTCCGTCCGTCTGTCTTTCTGTTTGTCCCCGTGTAGTACAGCCGTAGTCTATCCAGCTGAAATTGGGTATACAAGCTTTTATCCTTTAAGTGGAGGGAAAGTTCTAGGCTGAACAAGATCGAACATACACTAGTTTCACCTTTCATACAAACTCCTCCTCCTCCAAACTCTTCCATTTCGAACTCAAATTTCGTATGCAAGCTTCTATCATCTAAACCAGCGGACCGCAAGAGGTAGCCCATGGGCCAAATGAGCGAGAAAGCCACACATGTATTCTCTCACACATTGAACGAAAACAGACAAATGCATTCAGCCTCGCTTGAGCATTCGTCCGACGTGGTTGTGTCGACGCTTGTTATTAGCACGACTATAAAAGAAATGCATTTTTTCGGTAAAAATGAATTTTAATATATTAATGTGCGTTGATACGCTCACGGCAGTAATATTTAATAAATATTTTCAGGATTTTTATATTATAATTTTGTTTATAGTTATAAAAAAACTATGTAACAATTTCCTTCACTACAGTGAGAAAGGTAAGAGAGCAACTCACCAACACAAACTCATATTTTGGTTGTATTGGGCTGCCGTTCACTGATCTAAACGGAGGTTAAGTTCAAAGATAAGCAAGATGACAACTACTCCCATCTCACATACAAACTCCTACTTCCCCCTATGCTCCTGTGACTACACACGTAGTTTAAGAGCTATCAAACTGAAATTTGGTGTGAAAGCTTCTATCCTATGCGGATGTTAAGTACTACGATGAGGGGTCTGCCTCTGCAATTACAGCCGTAGTTTAAGAGCTGCCGAGCTAAAAATTGGTATGCAATTTTCTATTCTCTAAGCAAAGGTTAAAAAAATACTCCCTCCTTCCCTACAAACTGTTGCTTTAAATACTTAATTTATCAAAATTGATTTACCAAATACTTATCGTGAATACCCCTAATATTTTTATCAACATTTTTACAAATTGTGAAGGGTATCTGAGAGTCGGTGAATTAAGAAAATATTAGATACATATTAGATTAATAAACGACGAACCTTTGAAGATCTTTTTTCAAATTTAATTATTTTTATTAGGACCTAAATAAAAAAAAAATACTTTCAGTTCGCACATTTCTATTTAGTATGCGTTGCTTCTAAATTGCGTACTCTTTTTTTTAGTAACACTATCTCTTTTAAATATTAAACAGAAACAAATACTATAATAACCTCAGTGCCAGTAACTCTTTGAAAACTCTTTGAAACGATTAAGAATAATTCACAAATGCCGACTAAACTTTTTAGTTTCTATCAAAGAAATTTAAATAACTCAAACTACGCACGGTAAACCACAAAAAAAAACTAAGCAATTAAATATTCAAATATTAAAAAAACACACAAAAATAAAGTACTGCTGCACCTCTACTTATGTCGGCCAGCCTCCGAACACATCTATGGTAATTTTTAGTCACTGCAGCCTCTACTCAATGAACGATTGACACTCACAGAACATTGCGGTGAATGAGAAGGGTCGGTCGGTCATTCACATTTTAAACATTCTAAAGAAACTTTCTGAACCGGACACCGTCAGCACATAAAGAAATGTTATGAATGAGTTAAAGTAAAGATTGCTATTGATAGCAGCTCCACAAAGAAATACAATTAAAGATAAACTTTTTTCGTTCATAATCATCCAGACTTCGTCTCCTTGAAAGTGAATGAACCCATCGACAATTTTGTTTTACAAATTATTATCGCATTTAATGTTTTACGTATCTTCTTTTTTTTTAATATTGAATACTTTGGATGCAGTAAATGCAACATAATTAATACAATGATGATTAAGTAGAGCTGCATATACGAATATGTACATTGTTACATATTGTCATACATTAGTAGCAATAATCATTGGTATTCGTTACACTAAAGTTCATGTGAATATTTGCCATAATCATAACTAATTTTATTAGAAGTACTAAAAAAAGTCAGGGCATATAATTCTCATTATGTAAATATATATGACGTAAGTGTATCGAATGTCCACAACAAAAATTTAAAATAAATGTATAACAGTATCACAATGTCGTAAATGTTGAAAAATATCTGCCGTCAAGAAAATTCATAAATTTCAATTATATTCTAACTTATTGTTCAATTAAAAAAAAATTATTTTATATCTTAAAAAAAAAAATAAAAAACAGAAAGAGATACATATTTCTGCGATCCTGCCAGGAGTCGAACCTGGAATCTTCTGATCCGTAGTCAGACGCGTTATCCATTGCGCCACAGGACCGTTGAGCTCCCCGCTGTCTAAAGCTCACTTTGCCACCATACCCTCATTATAATGGTGTAAGCTATATCTAGTGGCGATCAAAGTTTAGCAAATTTAACAACCTCTAGTCACAATATACTAAATATAAATAGCAACATGTCAGGGATGGTAAAAATATCTCTAAGTGTACTTTTTTGGTATTGGTACAAGTACTTATGTCTGTCATGCTTTTGGGCAAAGTAAATGAGTTATTAATTTAATAATGAGTGTGAGTAAGTCTAAGTTAAACAATGTAAAAAATATTTTTGTCGAAATTAACAATTTTGATGAAACTGAATGAAATCCCCATTTCCCGGTCCTTACCCGGGAAATTGGGATTGATATATTTCCCGGGAAATAAAAAAATGGTTTTTTCTTTGGTTTGTTAGCAATTATGCACAGAATGGCTTGAAATTTCGCAGAAATCATTTACGGAGACTTGGTTATATTCTCCCAATAAATTATGCCATTTGATGGAACGCTGTCCAAACGCCGGTCAGGAAACGAAAAAATTTTTATTATTTTCATACATTTGTATGAAATTTTTCGGTTTTCCGGTTTATTCCGGACCGGCATTTCTAAATTACTTACTCAAACCGATCGCGAGTCGGAAGTATTGAAGAACGACATTAGTACAACATTTCCACAGATTTTTGTGACGTTTGCTTAACTGCGAAAACGCCGGTCCGGGAACGAAGGAATTGTTATTTTTTTCATACATTTGTTTGAAAATTTTTTTTCCAGTTTTCCCGTCTATCCCTGACCGGCGTTTCTAAAATACTTTTTCATATTGGTCGCGAGTTGGCAATATTAAAAAACAACATTAGTAGAACATTTCCACGGATTTTTGTGATATTTGCCTAAAAACTGCGGAAAAGCCGGTCCGAAACGAAGAAATTTCTATTATTTTGATACATCTTTCAGTCTATCCCGGACCGGCATCTCCGCAGTTTTTTATTAAATATCACAAAAATTCGTGGACATGCTCTACTAAAGCTGTTCTTGAATACTGCCGACTCGCGATCCATTTGAAAAAGTACTTTAGAAACGCCGGTCCGGGATAGACGAAAAAACTGAAAAAAATAATGGAAACTTCTTCGCCCCCGGACAGGCATTTCCGCTGATTTTCATCAAATACCACAAAAATTCGTGATAATGTTCTACTAATATTGTTCTTCAATATTGCCAACTCGCGATCCATTTGAGTAAGTATTTTAGAAACGCTGATCCGGGATAGACGGGAAAACTGAAAAAAAAATAATGGAAACTTCTTCGCTCCCGGACCGGCATCTCCGCAGTTTTTCATCAAATATCACAGAAATTCGTGGACATGCTCTACTAATGCTGTTCTTGAATACTGCCGACTCTCGATCCATTTGAAAAAGTACCTTAGGAACGCAGTTTCGGGATATACTGGAAAACCGAAAAATGAAATACAAATGTATGAAAATAATAGAAATTTCTTCGTTCCCGGACCGGCGTTTGGACAGCGTTTCATCGAATTGCATAATTTTTTGGCAAAATATAACGATGTCTCTGTTTATGATATCTGCAAAATTTCAAGCCATTCTGTGCATCTTTGTTCAACAAACCGAAGCCCATATATATACATATATGAAAATATTACTGTTTTTGGTCTATCCCGGACCGGCGTTTCCGCAGTTGTTAAGCAAACGTCACAAAAATCTGTGGAAATGTTGTACTAATGTCGTTTTTCAATACTTCCGACTCGCGATCCGTTTGAGTATGTAGTTTAGAAATGCCGGTCCGGGATAAACCGGAAAATTGAATAATTTCATACAAATGTATAATAATAATAGAAATTTCTTCTTTCCCGGACCGGCGTTTGAACAGCGTTCCATCAAATGGTATAATTTTTTTTTGGAGAATACAACGAAGTCTCTTTTTATGATCTGTGCAAAATTTCTAGGCATTCTGTGCATCTTTGCTTAACAAACCGATGAAAAAATCAATTTTTTATTTCCCGAGATTCCCGGTAATACCGGGAAAATTATATTTCCCGGGAAACCGGGAAACCCATTCCCGGGATTCGCGGGATCCCGGTACAAGCCTAGAGCACTATTTATTAGTAAGGTTAGTTTCAACACCTTCATTGTTGTAATAACATATACGAACTTTTTTTTAAATAAATGACAAATTTGAAAGTAAAATTTTCTGTCACTTTATCAAAATTAGATAGTTTTAAGAAAAGCTCTCTAATGAAGAAATAACTTAATATATATGTACATAAAAAAAAACATTTTTAAAGCTTTAACTGAAATAGATAGTAAGATACTCGTTTTTAGTTTTTTTTTTATTATTTTTAAAATTAAATAAAATTTTTTTATAAAAATTTGGGCCGGTATTTTGTTTTTTCTTTAGACTGACGATAGGACTCAACAAAAGTAGGTCTTACACGATTCAGGAGACACCGTGGGATTCTCCTTGAAAACATCTTTCATTTGAATACCCGCGCATGGGCAGTCATCATTGAACCCAGGCACCCGTTCACCCCCCCCCCCCCCCATATTCTGCACTTCAGCTAAAGCAATTTCCGCTTTGTATGAAAAAATTAGTTTCAATCCATATGGGTGATATGAGATGGGCATGGTAGATTTTGATAAAACATCAACATTTTTATAGTTGCTTTAAGATAATGCTCTGAACCAAGTTTCATCACTCTCCTAGCTCTCATCAATTTTTATACCCTCACCCTACTGGTAGGAGGGTAATTATATAGGGTCAAAAAAAGTTTATGTTTTCTCCCCCCATTTTTTTAGTTTTTCTGAAGACAATTTGAGGACCTCAATTTTTTTTCGGATCCGTGCACCCTACGACCATTTTTAAAACGTTTATAACTCTTTTGTTTGTGATTACAAATAAATACTTTAAAAGCAGAAGTTGCTTATTTTATTGAAGTCCTTACGAATTTTATCTAAAATAGGCAACTGAGGGTGTAAAAAAAAAACGAAAAAAAATTAAATTTTAAATTGACGTCGGAGTTAAAAATTACCATAAGGCAGAATGTAGTCCTTGATTAACCATAAATAACGATATGCGCCTCTTTTTGATCGGATATCAAACAACGATACAGTATAATAAAAAATATTTCGGGACGTCGCACGGTGGGGTAAATTCACGATCTGGGCGGCCAAAATTCGATTTCTCAAAAACCAATGCTTTTAATAATTTCCGATTGTAGGGTAAAGAGAACAAAATGCTCCACTAGATTCCGTTATTTTTTCATTCCATTTTGCTTACATTCGTTTTCTACACGCTGTTAAAGTTACTTGTTGCTAATTGTGCATTTTCTATTTTGTTGTGCTCAGGTAAAGCAACAATTTTAGCAGGCTGTGGGAAGGCGTGTGTTTAGTTTAAACATTTAAGTAAAATGGAAAATAATAAAGCAGGTTAATATTATTTAATACACTTAGCTAAATAAAATTATAATTCAAATTCATACTAGTAAAGCAGCATTGAAAAATATGGTATTTTTGTCAATTTCAATGGGTAACAAAATCGATCTATGGATAAAAGGTTATGCATCACCCCTTTTCACCTTCAATGTGTGATTATATATAATCCTCAACATCGTACTGTTCATATGGAAAAAAAAAATTTTGCGGGTTTTTGCGGTTTTGTGTTTTATAGCCATTAGCTACTGCGGAAGAATGAACTATAATTTCTGCGGTTTTACTGAACCACTTTAGTTAACATACTGGATGTCCTACATCTCTATGCATTTATTGTTAGAGGGTATCCAGACGAATAAAAAGTTATAGGAAGGTAGGCCTCTAAAATGCAACCTTGTGGAGATATATGAGAAATACGGTCACAACCTCTACCCTCCGAATGTTAACATATTATTATTTTTTACGCCTCACCGAGTAATATTATACCACTCTGCTTCATAAATTTGCTTCAAATAATTTTGGCCGCCCAGATCGTGACTTTACCCCACTGTGCGTCGTAGGGTGCAAGGATCCGAAAAAATTTGATGTCGCCAAATTGTTTTCACCATAAAAACCGACCCTATCTAGGGTATATATCATGTGATACGACTCAAAAGTGTAAAACATAGAAGGAGTCACTTTAGACCCTAGGTTTCTTTAAACCAAATTCAATTCATGACTTTTTAAGGCGTTTGAGCCATGCCCGCCTGGCTGTCTGGCTGGTATGCACGATAACTTTCGAAAGACGCAATCAAATGTTTTTAAAACTTTTCACGAGTTTCTAGCCACGTCCCTTCTGGTACATCCTATGCAATGTACCAATCCGCCCATTTTACAAATCGAGTAATAATATCAAGACACCCAAATCGATTGTGCCCAAATTCTGTATTTATTAAAGCTATAGCTTTTATAAGCTATAGCTTTAGAAACAACTGATTGTTTAACTACGCCCCTTCTGGTCCCATACAAATGTACCACTCCGCTCACTTTAGTAATAGAGATAATACATATCAGTACAACATCAGCTACATCATACATATCAGATATAACAAGATAAAGTTTTGGAGAAAAAAACCTGGAAGTCTAAATCAGGATAAATTTTTGGAGGAAAACACTGGAAGTCTAGCCACGCCGCTTCTGGTAATTTTCATACATATATACCATTCCGCCCACATTATAAATTATTATTATATCAATACAACCAATAATAATATCAATGCCCAAATTCTGTATTTAGTAAAGTGATGCACAGTGGTCCGTTTGCCTAGCGTAACGAAAATAATAACATAAAAAATAATACAATTTTCGTCAAAAGAAAATTTTTCTACAACAATATAACAAGAACGAACCAATTGAAAAATAATTTTTTTCATAAAAATTTTTTTTTTAATTTGAAATATTTTTCTTATTTAATTTATTTAAAAATTTTTTTTTTTAATTTGTAAACATATTAAATTATATTATTAAATTTTTTCCAGTCAATGCTCCACTCTAACTCGGACTGCATTACTAAAAAAAGGTTGCAATTGCAGACCGACATGATGCCTAAAAATTGAAACATAGTAGGCAAAAGCTGTAAATGTTGAGCATTTCATAAAGTTGCTGAAATATATTAACTGAAAAGAACAGTCTCTTCACCGGCCGACACCGGCTAACTAAGTTCTACTCTACAGAAATTCAAATTCGGTCACAAAAAGGGTTAAACAAAAGTGTTGATTTCTAATACAATATTTTAGCACCTCATATATTGCACAGGTCACGATGCACTTTTTTTATAAACTACATACCTTTACCTTAAAAAAAAAATCAAAAACATGTTTAGCAATGTGAATTTTTCCAGTTGTTCAGCACAATCTGCACACTTGTAAAAACGCGCAAAAACGATTTTGTTGTAGCAGTTTTGACATTTCATGTGTTTGAAAGCCTATAGTTTGAATTATAGCAAATTTGTAAATTTGGAAGTTATCGATTTGCTAAATGAACTGTTACTTATCGTCGGGAAATCACATTTTGGTAGATTTCGAATGTCGAAAATTTTAATTTCGTTACGCTAGATCAGGGAAACGGACCACTGTGCGATGACAGGATAAAGTTTTAGAGGAAAAAATTTTAATACTTGCAAATTTTATGTTTTTACTGAGGGAGGTGTTTACCCGACTGACACTTTCTTACTTGTTTCTCATTTTATATCATCCCTAAGGGTGAGAGTATAAAAATAATTGTTAATCTTGGTTTTATCCTCGTTTATTTCCGGTCCAACATCTACCGATTGTTTTTCATCGTTTGAAAAGGTTGCAGTAATATTTCGCAGTACTCGGCCAATGATTTGTGATTTTCCTAAAAGATGGAACTGTATCGTGTTCACTTAATCATCTCCATTAGCATGCAGACTATAGTCCCGTCTAAAGCCTCGCTTGAAAGAAAATGGCTCCGTCAACTTCGCAGGCGTACCAAACTCAGACATGGCATCTACTAGTTTTAATCGTATCGGCTGTCAAATGAAGTTTTGTAGTCGTTAAAAAGATGGTCAGTGTCGATCTGTAATTCTTAGCACTGGCACCAAAAACCACACTGAGGTGGTTTCATCAGGTTCGACAAGATGGGTGTTAGTCTTAAACATAACCGGCAGTAGTTAGTGCACTCAAGTATCTTAAGTCGGCTGCCTGGCCGACCAGTAGTAACATTTTTTAAAATTAAGTAATGGGATTGTAAATGGATAGAAAAGTCACACCCCTTCTGGTACCTTCCATACAAAACCCCTATTTTTGGATAATTTTGTTTTTTCAAAACGGAAAACTAGAAGATACATATTTAAATTCGGTCAGTTTAATAATCTTTTAATAAAAGACAAATCCTCGAAAAATCCAAATCTTTGCTACCTCCGTTCTGGTACCTCCCGCTCAATTGGCCGAATTGACCCCTATAGTTCTATATACATATCTTTTTTGTAAGTAAGCTGAATTTAGACAAATTTATGAAAAGATGTTGAATCAGGATTGAATATGAACTATATCGGCTGACGCCTTCTGGTACCTACCATACAAATTGAATTTTTTTTTGGAAAATTAATATTTCTCCCGTAACTTCAACACACCTCCCACACAAATAACCGAAATTGTCGCCATAGTTCTTACTTATCTTTGTCGTAAGTACACTGAATTTAGTCTGCAAACCTCAGGTCTTATGACCGAAAGTCTTATCTCCAACCGTTTACGCTTTACAGGCAGGCAAATAATAAATCTTAATAATCTTAAATTTTGTATACTTTTTACATCAAAAAATTCTATATTACAAAAAATATTCTTTGTTATATGTATTAAAAGAAAAATAAAAAAATTTATTTATATTTTTTTTTAATAATAGTTTGACTGAATTTTTATTATTATTTATACAAAAAAAAATCTTAAAAATTTTTCATTTCTTGTATTAAGGTTATTGTATTCTTGAGTTTGTTTGTTATATATTATTAAAAATTATTAGAATATCTAAATTTTTCATCTTCTTTAAGAAAAACATTCTTCGTAAATTTTATTAAATAAATATATAAATTCTAAATTTGTTACTTTTTAATAATTTTTTTTTCATTTGTATTTTTGATTTTGTTGTAATGAGTTTTAATAGGTCAATTATATATTGAATGTAATCTTATCAACAATTTAGGACATTTTTAAGAAGTGTTATTTATTTATTTTTTTATTTAATTTTATTTATATTATTTTTTGGCACTAAAAATTTTAACAAAGAAAATTGTTTCCATTCAATTCATACTAGAACAAATTTAAGAGGTTTACCTTCATGAAATTAAACTTTTATAACATTTGTTTAAAAAAAATGTAATAAAAAAATATAAATTTACATAAAAAGAAAATAATAGAAAAATTATAAATAATATTAACAAAATAAAAAAACTTCGATCCTGCCAGGAGTCGAACCTGGAATCTTCTGATCCGTAGTCAGACGCGTTATCCATTGCGCCACAGGACCCGATGGTCGCAGCACTCCAAAGCACAAATTCGAAACTAACATGAGTTGTTATGATACCCACAAACTTAAAACTAAAAAGCTTTCAAGAGCTTTCGTAACCCAATAGGAAATTCAAGCACATCTCTTGTAACAGCCGCTACTTAAGTGTATTACACACAAGTACACACACACACTGATTTCGATATGTACACAATTTCTTCAAAACTACACACATACATACGTAGATATTAACAACAAAACTCGAAATTTAAATAAATCGATAAAAGAATAATAAACTCGAACAGAATTGTCAAAGGTTTCAAATGTTGCCACAAGTGAAAAATCAGGTCAAAGTCATTAATCATTTGTAGAGCAGTGACGGCGGCGCTGTCGCCAATGGTGGTCATAAGATATGAGTGACTGACTAACTCTGACGGTGGTGGCGTTGCATTTCAGTACGGGAGTCAGACGACAGACGTTAGAGGTGGTTGTTGCAGTGACATGGAGTAGCACACAAGCACTTGACATGCAGTTTTTTAGGCAACAACATGGATATGTACATTATTTGTTATAGTTTTTATGATAACAACAAAGAGTTTACTGTTGTTATTTGCTTTTGTTTTTTTATTTTTGGCAGAAATCTGATCGAAACAATATCCAATTTAACATGACAACAATTATTCATAAAAATCAAACAAATGTTAATAAACATGACAAGAAAATGAAAAGCGATTTTTTTTTTCTTTTATGTTTTCGCTTGTTTAGCGATTAATTTACATAAAATCTTTTTGTTTCATGGAAATTGAAAATGTCTGCAGTGAATATGGCGAACGTGCTTTAGATAAAGTTGGGTGATGTGACTGCCTTTAAAATTTTGGTAAATAAAATGATTAACTTTCGAATTTGTATAATAAAATGATTGTAGTACGATGACTGGGACTGTCATTAATTTGATAAGATTACGAGTTATTATTTTAAAATCTCTAAAGAAGTTATAGTCCGCACCAGGTTAACAGGAAATATGCAAATGCATGTTTTTTTAGATCGAGATATTAACAATTGGGTAAGGTATTTATGCGTTTCATAACCTTCCAACCGTTTTGAGACCTATTTGTTTGAGAATATTTTTGCATATTTTACATATAGAGCATATTTAAGCATATTTCATATTTTTCACATTATGTTTCCGTTCCTTAAAAAACATTTAAAAATCTCAAAAAATAAATAAACAAAACATAAAAAAAAGTTTTTCAACAACCACCAATTTCGATCCCGGACATAATACCTAAAGCAAAAACGGCAAAAGCAGCAATACTAAAGGCGCTGGCAGAAGAGTTTCCTGACTGCGAGCTGGAAGTTATTGCAGTAATTCAATAATTTGCTAAAATCAATGTAATGTTAATTATAAACATCGAATTTATACGCATACAAAACTATAGATTTTGCCAGAATGTTTCGGTAGACTCTTAAAAAAACATGATTTTCAGGAAAAACTGTGCCGAGATTTTGTATCTGCTGACATCCCACTTAACAAAATGAGAAACCAGCATATAAACTATTTGAGGCATATAGGGACTGCCAAGTGGCATCGGAAACAGTTCTTCGAAATAAACATTTAACAAATTTATGGACATTTGCTCGACTGGGTGAAATCTGGACTTCAACTTCAATAAGAATAATGTTTTGCTCTGTATGGAGCTGCATCCATACTTGATAAAGTCTGCAAAAGCTATAGTATTATTTTTTTCCAAAGTGACGCATGTTACATGTATTGCTCATGGTCTCCTCCGATTGTGTGAATGTATTTGGAATTTATATGAAAACGTGAAAAAGCTAAGCTTGCTAATGTCAAGAAGGTATTTTTGAAAGCTTCATCTAGAGTGGAACTTTTTAAAAAAAAATTCCAGAACTTACAATACACCCAGAACCTATGACTACACGTTTGGGAACGTGACTTGAATCAGTTAATTACTATGCCTACAATTATGAAGACATTTTAAAGGTCCTAAATGCAATAAAAAATTAATAAGATCAAACTTGCATGAATTAAATGAATTTAGTGCATATTTTATCATTTTAATTGCATATTTTGCTATTTTTAGGGTATGTTTTAAGCGCATAAAACAAGATTTTTAGTGCATAAATCCGGTTGCCCTGGTCAACACTCAATTGGTGTTATTAATTGTAATATAGGCACAAAAACTGTGATTTACATTTTTTATATATATTTGTTTTAAATTTTATTATATATTTTTTATTTATAATTTTAAAAACAGAATTACAGTCAAAGTACAAGACTAGTTGTTTGTTGGAACAAATAACTTGGTGTTGTCCACGTTTATCACCCACTTTTTCCAAGTGCTTCTCAATGCTTGAAAAGACTGCAGTAACGTTCCGCAATCCACGGCCAATGATATCTATACCATCGACTTTTGTTGAAGATGGTACCATTTCTTTTTACTGCAGCCTTCCGCATGATCATCTCCATTACGATGTTATAGAGATCGCATCACAGACTATCGCCTTGTCTCATGACCCGCTTGGTTGAAAATGGCTATGTCAGATTCTTGCCAATTTTCACTGAAGACTTCTTGTCAGTCAGTGCCATCCCGCAGAGTCGAATTAGCTTCGCGGGGATACCAAACTCAGCCATAGCATCCAGCAGTTTCTGTCGTATCGGACTGTCGAATGCAGCTTTGTAATCGATGAACATATGGTAGGTGTCGATCTGCATTGCTTGGGTCTTCTCCAGGATTTGTCGTAGTGTAAATATCTGGTCGGTCATAGATTTACCAGGTCTAAAGCCACATTGATAAGGTCGCAAACACTGGCTTTAATCTTTTACATTACACACTAGACAGGACCTTGTATGCGATGAGCGAAAGGCTTTGCCCGCGATACAAACATTTGGGTCGCCTTACTTAAGCATGGGACATAAAACACCCAGATTCCAATCATCAAGTATGCATTCCTTTAGTCAAATCGTGTTTATGAGCTGCCGACCCTAAAAAGCTCTACCGATTGTCCATCGGCTCCCGCAGCTTTATTGTTTTTAAGCCGTGCAATTGACGTGTTGATCTCTTTTTTTGCTCGGTGGTGGACCATCTACTCCGTCGTCGATTATTGGCGTGATTTCATACACTTATGCTGCTTTCGGGAACGAAAATGTTCCCTCCATATTTGCTGAGTGTCTGTGATCAGATGTCCTTCTCTGTCGTTAGTAGACCATCTACTCCGTCGTCGATTAAGTAAGTGATTTCATACACTTATGCTGCCTTCGGGAACGATTAGGGAACGAAAATGTTCCCTCCATATTTGCATCACACTTGAGTGTCCTTACAGGGAGGGGGGGATCCCTGTTCCAAAACATTTGCTATTTACCTTTTGGTATAAATATCTGGATTCACCTCTATCCCTGTAGTTTTCGATATCCTGGCTCTCTCTTTTCTTCCACAGACGCTTTTTCCGCCTGAACAAGCGTTTCATCTCCCTCCTCTTCTAAATATAACGCTCCGTCACCCCACGCGTCGCCATTGGCTGCAGTTTTGCCTTGTATGCAGCATCCATTTCCTCAGACATTTCACCACACTCATCATCGTACCAGGGCTTGCCTGAGCGTTGTTTTTCATAACCCAGTACGGTCGTTGCGGCAGTGGTCATAGAATTCGCAATATGCTGCCACTGTGTGTCGGGAACATGAGAACTAGGGGGGTTTGTTTGAAGTAATTGAGAGAGTTGGTTAGAGTAGGAATTGGCTATCTCGGTGGTATGCAGCTTTGTGATGTTTTTAGCACTACTCAAACGTGTGCGTACCTTGACTGCAATCTTTGCACTGCGCACCGCAAGGCTTGAGACATGCCTTCCATCAATTACCACGTGATTAATTTGATTTCTTGTATTTTGATCAGAAGATATCCAGGTTGCGTTGGGGGATATCTTTATGCGGGAATCTGGTCCACTCATAACTATGTTACTTGACAAAGCGAAGCTAACCAGTCAGAATCCGTTATCGGAGGTGTTGTTGGGTATACTGAATTTTCCGACTGCTGAACCAAGCGCATCTTCCCTTCCTATTTTAGTATTAAAATCTCCCAGAACAGTTTTAATGTCATGCGCAGCGGTCATATATCTCCTTCAGGCGCTCATAGCATCCATCTTTAATGTCATCGTCTTTGTCTTCCGTCGGAGCGTGTACACAAATCAGAATAATGTAAAAATATTTCGTCCGGATGCAAATAGTGGCTATTCAGTCACTTACATTATTATACCGCGAGACCAGACGTCGTAGTTTCTTGCCGACTAAGAAATCAACATTCAAATTTGTGTCTTTCCCCATGGCCGCTGTAAAGATGTCACAGTTCTTTAGTCGCGTGTATTCCTGACCTGTCCATCGCATTCCCTGCATGGCGCTGATGTCAGCCTTGTATTTGTCAAGCACCTCTTGCATTCGAATATTACCCCCTTTCTAACCCATCGGAAGCCGCTTTTTCGGGACTTCGCTTATATTACTCTTTGTTATCACCCAATGTTACCAAAACTAGTAAGGGTATCTGAAATTTCAGCTCGATAGCTTTTAAACCAAACTGTAATCGCAGGATACACCTCAAAAAATGGACAATTTGTCTGGTAGGTTGGGTACTTTTTGAACGATCTTGCTCTTTTTAGATCTCAACCTACACTTTGAGGACAGGAGTTTGCATGGAAAGTTTCAGCTCGATAGCTCTTTTTGACTATGGATGTAAATGCAGGCGCACACTCCAAAAAGTGAAAGTTTGTATGGGAGTTTTTTTTGAGCGTATAACTTTGAGCATATAAGCTTGTGTTTCAAATTTCAGCTTGGTATATCTTAAACAACGGCTGTAATCGCGGTTATAGGCAGACGTACATATTTATATCGATCCAGAATTTGACGCAGATAATTTATATATATATTGTGTCATATCTATCATGCCTTTTTATCGGCCTTACAAATGGGAAACAAAATTAATATACCCTTCATTCAGTTCTGTAAAGAGGTGGACGTCCCATGAAAAAATCGAAAAAATGAAAATTATATTTGGATTCAGGAGATCATTTTACATTCAGACGTTTTTTTGGGACGCACTCCCCTCCTTAGTTTCAGTTATTTGCTTCACTTTGTTTTCGTTAACATTCTGCGAAACAGGTACATTTTGGGGCAAAGATCATAGATTTACCAGATTAGATTTTTTTGGGACGCACTCCCCCTCCTTAGTTTCAGTTATTTGCTTCACTTTGTTTTCGTTATCATTCCGAGAAACAGGTACATTTTGGGGCAAAATAGGAATGATATTAGAATTCAGGTCTTTTCCTATATCCTCGCTCTACCATTTCTTCCATTGACGTTTTTCCGCTTGAAAAGCTGGTTCAGCTGTCTGTCTTTCTTCTTGTGCCATTCCCTAACACTTGGCTCTAATATTGCTCTGTATGCAGCATCCTTTTCCTCAGACCATGCGCGTTATTCTTAGTCGTACCAGGAATTGTCTTAAATTGTTTTTTAACACCAAAGTACCATGGTTGCGGCAGCGGTCATAGAATGCGTCATATGCTGCCAATATGTGGAAGTATAGCCGTTTGTTCGCAGTAATTGAGAAGGTTGGTTTGAATAGGCTTTGGCTATATCAGTGGTATGCAGCCTTGCGATGATCATTGGGTTTGGTGTTGCGAGGTTTTGGCCAGTGGATACCCCATGTTGTATTATAGATATCTTTGTATAAAAATCTGACTCCACTCACTGACATATTTCTTGCCGATGAAAATTTTACCAATGTGAATCCATTATCGCTGTTGTTGCTATGTAGGCTTAATTTCACGACTGCTAAACCAACAGCACCTTCCCTTCCAAAGTTATTTGAAAACTTTGGGTAAGTATTGAAAAAATCTTAGGTATAATTTAAAAATTTGATATTAGTAAGTTACTAATAATGTTTTATCAATTAACGAGTTCTCGTTAAACATATTAAGATACATTTTTTTCGAATTCGAACATAAACAATCTGTAGATACAAAGTATCGTTAATCCACCAACTGCAGTAGAAATGCATTGCAACAACTGCTGTGCAATTTCATTTATCATTTATTCAAGGGGTAATTAAATATTTTGTGGACTGTTCTTTATGCAAGGTGCGTGACATTTATTACTAATACACGTACTCGTTGAGTCGCTTATGAAAGGTTGCCTTCAAAATAGTATTAAGAATGTGTACGCATATATAAATACACATGTCTTGCTGTCCGTCCTTTTATTGGCTCGCATAAACTTGAAACTGGTTCAACTAGTCACATGTAATTGACCGACGGATATTGCGATTTGGGAGAGTTTTTTTTTCTTAGCGACCTTAAAAATTTTTCATTGAAAAACCGTTTGTTAAATAAGAACTGTGAGGATTGAATCGTACATTTGTTAATATGGCAGTATACTAATACCAATACACAAGAGGATTATAGAAAAATATTAAGAGTGACCAAACTAATTTGTGTAAAAAACAAATTGGCTGATTGGTTTTTTCCCATATCTATTTCTCAAAATAATCAATTACATCGACAAGGACATTTTTAAATAAGAGTCGCAGGATTAATCTGTTATAAAAGAGTTGGGAATACACTATAAGTTACTACGATCCTGCCAGGAGTCGAACCTGGAATCTTCTGATCCGTAGTCAGACGCGTTATCCATTGCGCCACAGGACCTACCTCATCGTCCTGTTAAACAGGAGTTTTGCTTTACATTTCTTAAAATACCTCAAGTGGAGTGTTCCTGGACAAATTGTCCACCCCTAAATACTTGCACATGAAAAAGTTTTGAACGCATGTAAGCACTAAAGCTGTGCAACAGTACTATTAAATGTTGGCGGGTAAAAAGCTTTATATGTATATTTAAAAAGGACACACGCTTTACCTTTATGTAATGAGCATGCGCTCCATTTATACTGGACACGAATGTCGGATTTTCCCAGAAACAAAAGGACTACACATAATCATTAAGAAGTTTTTTTTTTAAATATGTATTACAATTTTTTTGTAATCAACGAAAATATGATCATTCGGAACATTAACTTTCAATCTTTAATATTAAACAAATGTTAAATGTATGTTTGTTTGTTTGTGGCTAAATCACGCCTAAACGGCTGAACCAATGAAATTTGGAAGACACTTAGTGTACTATAAGGAAAGTAATTATAATTTTTTTTGATATTTACCCAATGGTCGGAGCAGGCGTGGCAAAACTATTTTTGAAACTAGAGAGATGAAATTTGATATCCAGATAGTACTCGGCAACACAAATATGAATATACAGACGAATTTTTAATTTTTGACCCAATGGAGTAAGGCAAAACTTTTTAGAACTAGAGAGATAAAATTTGATACCCATAGAGTTCTCGACAAAGCGAATATGAATATGCAAACGAAATTTTAATTGTTGACCCAATGGGCGGAGTGGCGTGGCAAAACTATTTTTAGAGCTAGAGAGAAAAATTTGGAACACAGATAGTACTAGACAACACGAAGATTTTAGATCAGTGGGCGGAAGGGGCGTGACCAAACTATAGATAGTATTCGGCAGCTGAAATATAAATATGCGGGCGGAGTGGGCGTGGCAAAACTGTTTTTAGAGCCAGCAAGTTAAAATTTGATACCCAGATAGTACTCGACAACATATATATTAATGTGCGGTCGCAATTTTAATTTTTGACCCAATGGGCGGAGAGGGCGCGGCAAAACTTTTTTAAGAACTATAGAGATACAATTTAATCCTCATGTAGTTCTCGACAACGCAAATATGAATATACAGACGAAATTGTAATTCTGGACCAAATAGGTGCAGTGGGCGAGGTCAAAACTTTTTTTTAGAGCTACAAAGATAAAATTTGGTACTCAGATAGTAGAAGTTTAAATTTTGGATCAGTGGTCGTTGCAAAACTGTATTTTAGCCCTAGACAGATAAAATTTGACACCCAGATAGTACTCGGCAACACAAATATAAAAATGCAGACGACATTTTAATTTTAGATCAGTAGGCGGAAGGGGCGTGGTCAAACCGTACTTTAGCCACAGAAAGATAACATATGGTACTCAGGTAGTACTCGGTACTTCAAGTTCAAATTTAAAGACGAAATTGTTATTCTCCTTCAAAATAACAGCGGGTGAAGGGGGAGTGGCAAAACTATATTTTAGCCCTAGAGCGGCAATATTTGATATATAGTTAATGTTCGATACAAACCAGAAAGAAAGTTTTAGTCGGTTATCCCGACTCACCCTCAGTAACACAAAAAATTTTCTATTGTATTGATATTATTACTCGATTTCTAATGTGGGTGGAGTGGTACATTTGTATGGGAGGTACCAAAAAAGGGCGAGTCTAGACTTCCAGATTTTTTCTCCAAAACATTATCCTGTTATAGCTTTACTAAATACAGAATTTGGGTACGATCGCGTTGGGTATATTGATATTATTATTCGATTTCTAAAGTGGGCGGAATGATGTATTTGAATGGGAGCTACCAGAAGGGGCGGGGCCATGTTGCCCATTTGCAATACCGTAAGTAGTTTTGGGGAAATATTAACTCGTGCAAAATTTCGAAAGTTATCGTGCGCACCAGCCAGACAGACAGACGGACATGGCTCAAACGACTTAAAAAGTCATAAATCGAATTTAGTTCAAAGAATCCTAGTGTCTAAAGTGACTCCTTCTAAGTGTTACACTTTTGTGTCGTATCAAATGATTTCTACCCTCATCCCTAAGGGTGATGCTATAAAAAGTACAATTTATTTTGTTAAAAAGTACAATTTGTTGCTCCAAAAAATACATTTACTGTACTAAAATGAACAATTTATTGTACCAAAAAGTATAATTACTATACAAAAAAAAAACATTTACATTTCTGAATTCAAAAGGTACTTCATTTTTACAAAAACGAAAATATATACATATGGCCAATTCCACAGAAAGGCCTACGATGATCGAAAAATAAAAAGTTGATAAATTTTTTCTTGTGACTTGTATTAGTAAAGAAAAATACTTAAATTTTATTAAATTAAATGTCCAAAGCTTATCTTAGTCTCTTTTACGGTTAAACGTACTGAAAAGTTGCATTAGTGATCTGGTCACCTCTTTGAATTGTTTATAACATATTTACTGATGATGCAAGTGCAATATTATTAAAAAATATTTGTTACAACAGTAAATAACTTCAATAACCGTAAAAATTTATCATTTAGCTGAAATATTTTGATTTTAATTTATTGACGTTCTAATGTAACATTAGTGATCAACAATTTATAACATATGAACTTTATAAAATTCCCTAATTTCGCAAATAAAAAAAACATGGAATTTCCCCTATTTGTTTATAGAGATAATCATAGAAATAATGTCACGTTCAGCACATGTCAAGTTCGAACCACTTAAAAATTTAATTTAAAAAAAACTACCCATGATATTACAACAAATTACGAGTATTCGAAGACTTTGTTATTTTTTAACATTTAGAAATTTTCATGTATAAAATATTACGTTTGATTTCGCTGAATCTCATGTATTTAAAGATGTCTTCGAAAAGTAATTCTGTTTGTGTGTCAATCATTCAATATTTCGCCTGAATGAAACTAAATCACGCGTGATAGTACTGTTAAGAATCTATACGATTATGTAAAAGATGAATCTAAAATAAGTTTTATTTTAACCTTTTTTTTGCTTTATAGTATACAACGGCTTATACGTACTTAAATGTGTACTATTATTGCTAATACAATTTATTTTACAATAATTGTATAAAGTGGATTATGTGACAAAAGCCAAATTGTAAAAATAAATTAATATTGTAAAATCCCAAACATTTGCATCATCTATATTCTCTGGCGGCTAACAACATTTCTATTTTTTTGTGTTTGAATCTTCACACCCCCCAAAATGCATAACATCCTTCAATCGTTCTCAACTTTCCCAAATCTATTTGGTAAATTTGCATATCATTGAACAAAATCGGGTCACTTACATTTATGATAAATTGTTGGCAAGCGTTTGTCACTGTCTCTTTGCACAAAATATATTGAATAGTGCAAAAAAATTTGCATAAAATGTGATAAACTTTAAAAATGAATCGATCTTAATAATAAACAATTACGATGTCTACAAGACGGCGAAGGTCGACAGTGAAGATATGCTACAATATTTTTTTAAATAAACAAATCAAATCAAAATGAAGTTATCAAGGTTACTTCAGAATTAAAATAAAATGGGATTTGCGTGTTTACTATGCGCTGAGCAAGCGTTTAAATACTAAAGCCCTCTCTCGAAGAACAAAGAGCCAACCCTACCTGGGTAATGACACAAGCGGATCAATCTATTCTGTCTTCGAGTCTTCGAGAGAAAAATTATTTTTATTATTAGCCTTTAAAACAACTTGACACATATATATATTTATATCTTAGTGCCTAAGTCAGAGGCCGAAATGATCAAAGATTTCCATTCGCTTCGATCTTGTGCGCACCGTCTCCAGTCAGTCCTACCAAGCAGCGTCAGTGATTCCTCCACCTGGTCCTTCCAACGTAGTCGCGGTCTCCCTCTTTTGCGCCGTCCTTCGAGGTCTTGATAGAATACCTTTCGCGCTGGAGTTTCCTCATCCATTCTCACGACATGGCTAATTCCACGATAGTTTTTACACTCACTACGGTCACCTTTTTTGTAGATTGGACATAGCACACTGATATTCCAATCCTCTGGCATGCTCTCCTGAAGCCAAATGTTCTCTATGAGCTGTCGCATTCTTAAAACAAGCTCATCTCCACCGCCTTAAACAACTCAGCTGGAAGACCATCAGCCCCAGCGGCCTTGTTGTTCTTTAGGCGGGATATGGCAGTTGTTATCTCAGCTTGGCTCGGAGGTGGACACTCGATGTTATTTTCTCGGATTGGTGCACAGTCTTCATCAGCCGAGTTTTCACACATCAATAGGCTGCAGAAGTGATCTTTATATATTCTCAGTACGCTCTCGGAGTCAGTAACGAGATGACCATCCTTGTCTTTACAGGAGGGAAGACCTGTTCCATGTACCTTTCCTTTTATCTTCTGATAGAATTTTCGGGCTTCACCTCTGTTCCTGTAATCTTCAATACACACATTATTCCGCTCCTTAAGCTCTCGTTTTTTTCGCCTGAAGAGTCGAGTCGCCTCCTGCCTCTTCTCCCTATACTTTTCATGAACAGCTCGCGTTGCCATTGGCTGCAGTTTGCCCCTGTATGCAGCATCTTGTTCCCGGGTGGCATCGCGGCATTGGTCATCATACCAGGCATTATCGTTAAAGGGCGTCACATACCCTAGTACGGACCGAGCAGTCCTTTCCATCGAGTGGGCAATATGTTGCCATTGCGCGCTATTATTTTCGGGAGTTGGAGCATCAATAAGTAGTTGAGTGAGTTGGTCAGAATAGGCGTTGGCTATCTCCGCGGTCTGCAGTTTAGCGATGTCCAGCTTTCTCTGTGCCTGGTTACGCAGGGTTTTCGCTCTGCTTAGCCTAGTACGCACCTTCACTGCAGTGAGGTGGTGATCCGAGTAGATGTTCGCGCCTCTGAATTTCCTGTATAGCAGTAATGTCAGCCTTATACTCTTCGAGGACATCCGCCAGTTGAATAGAGGCACCTGGTCGGTAAAGAGTTCTAACATTCCAAGTGCATATTCTCAAATCATGGTCCTTAAAACGTTTGCGGTGGTCGTCACCATTTTGGGGGTTTCTTTTTCTCTTATTTCTCATTTTATTCACTGCCATTATACTGGTGGCGGGTGGTAAGCCCAGCCCACCAGGTTCTGCATTTTATTCCTACTGCCAGGAAACATTTCAGCCGCTCATTCTGAGGCAGACGCTGACCAGGAAGCCGCCCAATATGGAACAGACGCTATGGATTTTCGCAATTTAGTTTTCGGAAGATGTGGGTTGCTAACCCTCGTCTCCTAGATTGGTAATACGCCTGCTATCTGCACGTCCAATCCCACGATGCAACCATGCTTCAGCGGTTCAAGCCTACTTTCCTGAGACGTCTCTTTGACCATTCAGGATACATGGTTGTAATGCCTTCTAACTTTAGCTAACTTCTAAGCGGTTGCTTTGAAGTCATTGCCCAGGGAATACTTGGTCTAAGACCGGAAGTAGTTAGCTGCTTGGACAGTGCCACAAAGGAATCGATTCTGGTCACTCCCAAGTGAGTAACAATCAGTAACTTTCCACCTCTGAGCAAAGTCTCATTCCCATACTTCGCAAAATATTTGGACCCATCAACGTTAACGGCGAGTAGGTACCGTCGTCGAATGTATCATGAGCTGTACAACGACATCGACGTACTAAAGCACGTTCAAATACACCGAATGAGCTGGCTTGGACACGTTGTACGAATGGAAGAAAACGGTCCGGCTCGAAAAGTTTTCGGCAATAAACTCGATGGGCGGCGCAGGAGGGGGCGACCAAAACTCCGATGGCTGGAGTGGGGGTAAAACTTTTACCTAAGCTTGGTATGACGAACTATCTACGGAGCGCAAAAGATCGAAGCGCTTGGAATAATTTTCTACGTGCGGTTTCTGAAAGATACATTTCTGTTGTTGCTGCCATTAAAGAAGAAGAAGAATTATGGTTGGACCACCCTTTATTTCAGAAGGGCCCTTGCTGCAGCCTTGCCTGTATCCACAATATTAAAAAAATTTTAGTCTTTAATTGAGATTTACCTTCATTCGATCTCTGCTATCATACAATTTTGTTCCGAATTCTAACATCACACCACACTGACTGACTGTAGTATGCTCCTTATACAATAGCCACTAAACAATAACTATCTATGTACCCTAACTATGGTTCAGAATGTGAAACTTTATTTGTCTTCTGTTTTGTTCCAAATGCAAATTAACATTTTATGACATTCTGTTTTTGTTGTCGTTGTCAATAGCGATATTGTTGGTGGTCGCTCTTAAAAAAACGCTATAATCATGTCGAATTGTTTTAAAACATATTTACATACATATGTACGTTAGGGGTATAACCAAATTTTGGCCCTAGCACCACGCGATGGCGAAGGTTGTGTTATTTACGAAAAAATAATTTTGGGGTCATTTCGGATAAAAAACCTCACCCACGAAAACGATTTTCTAAAATCTCCCAAAAAAAAACATTCATTTTAAATAAAAAATTTTAAATACTTCATTAATAAAGTAAAATAGTAAACTTGAAAATTTAGTTTGATGTAATGGAATGACGATATCTGGAATGGGGTCATTTCGGATAAAAAACCTCACCCACGAAAACGATTTTCTAAAATCTCCCAAAAAAAAACATTCATTTTAAATAAAAAATTTTAAATACTTCATTAATAAAGTAAAATAGTAAACTGGAAAATTTAGTTTGATGTAATGGAATGACGATATCTGGAATGTTTCTCCACATTATTGTGCTATCTTTAAATTTGGTCAAAGCCTTTGTCCAATTTTTTGCATTTTTTAAAACGCTTTAAGGGCTTCTTTTAAAATCCATTGTTTTTAAGTATTAAACACAAACTCGGAATATAATTTTCTTTGAATAATAAAAACAATTAAAGTACATGACGTCATTATCAATAACATACATTCAGCTTCCAAAATATTTACACAAATGTTAAATGCAGCTTAATATATTCACAAAAAAAAGTTTTTTGCGATTTTCAGCTAAATAAATAAAAAAAATCATTTAAAAACTTTACCGCGTTTGGTGGGTGAACTTTTTTGACAACTGCAAAAAGGTAATACCATTTTTTTATATAATTTTCAATGGCCTATTCGACTATGCTAGGGCCATTTGGATATTTGCAAAAAGTTGCAAAAAGTTATATCCCTAATGTACGTATATCTCTACCATCGAACGAACAAACGCATTTACATACATAGATATTAAGTGTAGTCGTCAATTGATCTATTGACATGGGACGCGTGAACACGACCACCACCACCACCAACAGCGCCTTTTGATATCTCTAATCTGATATACATATGATGAACACTTGTTACGCTTTACTCGTCGTACTTGTTTGTAGTCTGAATAGTTGCTGTTGTTGTTGTCGTTGTTGTTGTTATATGTAGTTCTTGGTGGCCATTTTAATTAGTATTCTGTAAATGTTTGATGTCGCCCCCAAGCATGAACTTAACATGTTGCACATACTAACTAATTGTAATTAAAATGCGTATAGTAAACAAGTATCTAGGCGATTTAGATGTTGATCGTTGCTTGTACTCTAGTGGTGTAGTTTATGATTTTGAAGTGTGATATATAATTATCGTTTAAGTTGAAAATAATTGAAGAGAAAAACAACAACAAAAATCTTTTACGTACGCTATATGTATGATGATAAATCAATTAAAATTTATGAACTTGTAAATAATGATTAAAATCTGAAGTGGGAGTAGTATTTGTATAAAGTCCTTTCTTGAAAAACGTATGAAAAGGAGGGCCAATGCAATAAAAATTGTTAAACAGTGCAAAAACTTAATGATTTGATTTGATTTTATGTTGGGATAAATCCTTCAACTTTAATATCTCCTTTGTAACTACGAAATTCCCGTCTTCATATTATATAGGTATTCTCCATAGTAAATAAACCATTAAATAGCGTTGTTCAAACTTTCCAAAAATTTGTAGGTCACTTAGTAAGGGAGGTACCAGAAGGGTTGGCCGCAATAACCCTTATTATATTTTTTTGTTATATTTTTAAAAGCGTTTAATTTGCACAATAATTGGCTGAATTCAGTGTACTAAGAAATAAGATATACATGTAATACTATGTAAATTAGTTGATTTGTATGGGAAGTACTAGAAGGGGTGTTTGGGAATGTTTCGGTTTTCTGAGAATCTGCCTAAAATTACAAGATTAATAACACTGCCCAGCAGCAAAAAATGGGGCTTTGCATGCCTTCCTACAGTCCTGCAAAGGCAGTCAGAAGCCCTACCCTTCAAATGCAGTCTTCATTTCAAATTAACATAGGGTGTCATAGGCAGGCAAGGCCTGCACATTCCCTTTCTCATTGAAGGCGTTTCAGTAGGCATGCCTAGTATGTCCAGCTTGGAGTCCTAATAACAAGGGCCTTCTATGAGGAATTGCTACTGCAGAACAGCTTGCAGACCTGCAAAAGAGCATTTATAGAAGGACTTAAATAAAAAAAAACATATGCGAATTATTTCCATATTAAATGATTTCCTACTTTTTTAAATTTTAAATACAATATTTATTACAATTTTTTTTAAACTCCAGCGGCGGGAATCAAACTCGCGACCTCAGTACTCATAGTTGGGCATGCTACCTACTCGGCTATCACGTGATATAGTTGTTGTACGATAAATAACATACATGTGGTTTTCATAAACAACAGCATCTGTCTTACCTTCCCTTAAGAGGCCTGCCAACAGGCCTAATCGGAGAAGTGACAAGTGCATGGCTATGAACGTCAGTTCTGCCTTCTACTAATAGGACTGTCAACAGGCCTGTTTAAGGCAAGAAAGTTTGCATGCCCTTTGTGCAAATCTATGGTATTTTGTGGGGTACACAGTAGGGCTGCTCACAGGCCAGTTTTTAGAAGGGAAAGAGGCATGTCTGCGGGATCTTTTCTCACCCTAGTAAGAGGCCTCATTGCAGGTCTCATTTGAGAAGCGAAATGTGCATGAGTATGGAATTTTTTGTTAGGCTTAGTGAAGGACTTATTATAGCCTGTATACATGCCTGGAAAAGGAAGGCGTATTTGAATGTCAACAAACTGCCTTTGAAGGCATATTTGCAGGCATATTTTTACAATGCCTCGTCTTTTCCGCTGCTGGGTGTACGTAATCAGAATTTTGCAATCAGGCATAGTTTTTTAGTTATTTGAAAATAAGTTTTGTTTTCCAATAAAAACTTGTATGGAGGCGATTTTTTAAAAAATTTATTAGAAATAGGTGGCAACATCAACAACATGTCTTTTCGGCTGCAATTATCTATTTTATTTTATAATCACCTTATTATCTTTTTAATATTCTACGTAAAATTGGGATGCAACATGTCCTTGAAAGTGAATTTTTACCCTCTTATTTGGATTTCTTTTATAAACGCTGCAGCTACGTGTCCGATGAATATGGTGAAAGGTTCCACAAAGACATTTTATCTTTAGAAAAGCGTTACGAAGGAAAATATATGACTACTATATTCGCTGACTGCTCCTTGAACATTTAGACTGCAAGGATATTCAGCATAAAATAAAAAAAAATCTTTGTTAACTAATAGAAAATACATATTTGTTGTTCTCGTTTTTCATATTTTAAGCTTTACTAGTATCGGTTATTGAATTTAGAAAAGATTCTGTTGGATCAAATAGAGTTTTCATTACATTTATGCAAAATTAATTTTAATGCAACATGAAGAATGCTGGAAAAATTTAAATCCAAAAAACTAAAAAACTGTGCCTGATGAAAAAAATCTGAAAACATATTTGAAAAATATTTGCTGACTGCTCCTGGAACATTTTATGACACTGCAAGGATATTCAGCATAAATTAATAAAAATCTTTCTTAACTTATAGAAAATACATATTTGTCCTTCTTATTTTTCATGTTTTAAGCTTTACTAGTATCGGTTATTGTATTTAGAAAAGATTCTGTTGGATCAAATAGAGTTTTCATTGCATTTATGCAAAATGAATTTTAATGCAACATGAAGAATGCTGGAAAAATTTAAATCCAAATAACTAAAAAACTGTGCCTGATGAAAAAAATCTGAAAACATATTTGAAATCTTGATATCAATAACCATAGGAATCACAATTCAGACACGCAGAAAAATATTCGCTGATTGCTCCTGGAACATTTTATGACACTGCAAGGATTTTCAGCATAAAATAAATAAACATCTTTCTTAACTAATAGAAAATACATGTTTGTCCTTCTTATTTTTCATGTTTTAAGCTCTACTAGTACCGGTTATTGTATTTAGAAAAGATTCTGTTGGATCAAATAAAGTTTTCTTTACATTTATGCAAAATGTATTTTAATGCAACATAAAGAAAGCTGAAAAAATTTAAATCCGAATAACTAAAAAACTGTGCCTGATGAAGAAAATCTGAAAACATATTTGAAATCATGATATTAATAACCATAGGAATCACAATTCAGACAACCAGAAAAATGAAAAATATTTTTTTTTTTATAACAGTGTAATAGCTCTAGGGCTAAACAACAGTTGTGCCACGCCCCTTTGGCCCACTGATTGAGAATAACAGTATCGTCTGCAATTTTTAACCTGAAGTGCCGAGTACTATCTGTTTACCAAAAGTTATCTCTTTGTGATTAAATTACAGTTTGGTCACGCCCCCACCACCCATGATCCAACATTAATATGTCGTCTGCATATTCATATTCGTGTTGGCGTGTACTATCAGGGTGTTAAATTTTCTCTCTCTCTCTCTAGGGTTCATATACTGCTTTGAGACGCCCACTCCGCCAACTGATTGAAAATATAAATTTCGCCTGCATAATAATATTCTTGTAATCGATTACTTTTTGTGTACCAAATTGTATATCTCTGGTGCTAAAATAAAGTTTTTCATTAATATGTCGCCTGCATATTCATATTCGTGTTGGCGTGTACCATCAGGGTGTTAAATTTTCTCTCTCTCTCTAGGGTTCATATACTGCTTTGAGACGCCCACTCCGCCAACTGTTTGAAAATATAAATTTCGCCTGCATAATAATATTCGTGTAATCGATTACTTTTTGTGTACCAAATTGTATATCTCTGGTGCTAAAATAAAGTTTTTCCACGCTCCACTGATCGAAAATAAAATTTTCGTCTGCAAATTTAAACTGGAAGTGTCGAGTACTAGCTGTATACCAAATTTTATTTCTCTAGGGCTACATACAGTTTTGCCACACCACCTCCGCCCACTGATCCAAAACTAAAATTCCGTCTGCATATTCATATTCATCTTGTAGAGCACTATTTGTGTATCAAATTATATCTCTTTAGTTCTAAAAGTATGTTTTACCACGCCCACTCCGCGCACTGGTCCAAAATTTAAATTTCGCCCGCGTATCAATATTCGTGTTTCCGAGTACTATCTGTGTATCAAATTTTATCTTTCTAGCTCTAAAAAAAATTTTTGCCCCGGCCACGCGTGATTAAGCCACAAACATACAAACAAACAAATAGACAGACATTCACATTTATAATATTAATAGGATAACATTAATAGATTATTAAACTGTATTAAATACACCTTAAATTCCAAAATCCTAAACAATTTTATCACTATTTCCATAAGAAGTTACATATTGGTGCTTATTTTCTAATTAAAAGTGGACCCAGTTAAAGCAAAATAGTTTGTCATTTTCGCAAACAAATACATATTGTCTTTCAAGTTACTCCTTACAATAATATAAATTATTACATATCAACAATATTTTACATTACATCCGTCAAACCCCAGATTAAAATTGTCATAACTTCGAAAATTTACATCCTCCATATAGAAATGCATTACTGTTCCCAAATAAACACTTCCCATCACTTCTGTGAGGTCACTGTTCCTTATCCAACAACAAACCCCAACAATCAGAGAAAGAGAGGATCTCATTGTTGCAATCTCTTCTTCTTCTTTACAACTTCTCACTTCATTCATTACTTTGCTATTTTCTTTAGTCTAATTAGAAATTTTGGGCATAACACGCGTAATTGGACGACAGCTCCATAAAATTTATTCATTCGACGTACAAATTGTGTTAAATTTATTAAAAAGTGTATAAAAGTTAGTAATTTATTAATAGTTATTAGTTTAATATGAAATTAGTGCGTTTATTTCGGATAAAAGTCGTGGGAAACATCAGTTTAACTAATGTTTGAGTAACAAGTGTCGGTTGGCCGGTCGGTCGGTTGGTTTTTATATTCGTTGCGATTGCATATGACGGCGCAATTTCGGGAGTGTTAAAGAAGAATGCAAATTTGAGAAAGAACAAATAAAAGCAAGGGCTGCCTCAATATAAAATGTACTTAGTTAGTTGGTGTGTGTGTAATCAGGGCGTGCAGTCAAAACACTTGTTTGCACATGCATGCAAATATGTAATGTGATTTCCAAGTGTTGAAGTAAGAAGTTAATAAAATGTTAGTGTGAATGCAAAAACTAGTTCATATTATTGGTTTGCCCAATGCAGCTTTGGTCCGTTAATTCATCTTCCGTTTCCCTTTAATTTCACAGATAATTTCCATGTTTTCGGCAATTAAAAAAGAAAAGGATAACAAAGTGGTGTTAGTGTTATTGTCGTGATAATATTAATGAAAAAAAAAGAAACATCGTCATTCCTACAGGTGTGGATATTAAACTAAAATGGTTTTAAAAAAACTACTAATAAAGATCGTATGCTTAATTAATCAACGCACGTGTCAAAAAGCTTAATTCGACAAAAGGTAAGTTTTTACAAGACAACTTAATTTAAACAGAGTATTATAGTACATCAAAAATAAAAATATTTATTTATTTTTAATAAAAATCGGTCAATGGAGAACGACAATTATGGACATAAAGATATTTTATATATAGATATATTTGTCTTACTAAACACTTACAATTACTTTGACTTTTGCTCATAGGTATTCCCTTATCTCTTTATTTATTAAATTTATTTATTAATTTAATAGACTCAACTCTTGTTTTGGTTTCGTTGAAATTTCGACTTTGTAAGTTTTATAATGACAGTCACACCCATCACAGTACAAATTAATTATTTAAAATCTACAATATCATATTTTTAAATTAAAAAAGTTTATTAAAATCCTTACTTTACATAATAAACCCTAGATACTTTCCAACAATAACTAAGTAAGTAATTAATAATATAGTGAACATTTGTAAATATTTGGTCACACCCGTCAATCCAAAGTTAGAGTACGATTTGTTTAATAGATGTCAAAAATAGAAAGCGGCAACTAAGGAAGAAACTTTAAGAAAATAATGAAAAATATAAAAGGCATTTATGTTTATAGAGAGATCATATTTCAACATCAGTATTCCCACAATATTTTTTGATACATTACGGCCTTCCAAAGTTTGTTTTTAAGTTTTAGTAAAATTTTTAATTTTTGAAATTATTTTTTTCACAGATTTTAGCATAACTCAAGAACCATTTGTTTGACTTTATCAGTATACAGTATACAAAAAGTTATATATTTTATAACCACAAAATGTCTAACAAAATTTTTGTATAAATTTTAATGTTTTCTTTTTATCAAAGCTCTATCTGATTTAACACATTTTTGAAAACTTAAGAAAAAAAAATTTGTAAATTAAAAATTTTAAAACTGAAAATATAATATTTTTTTTTTTATAAATAATTCAAATTAAAATTTGCACAAACAAATATGCAGACAAATACTCGTTGTACTTGTGGAAATATGCACTTGCTGAATAAAAAATAAACTTTAAGGTATTCGCATAAAATAGTGGCTAAAAACTTCTAGAAACTAAAAAAATTGTGAAAAAAAAGTCCAAGAAGTTAGCTATTTATAGGCAAAAACAGACGGACATGGCTCTAACGACTTAAAAAGTCATGAATCGAATTTGGTTCAAAGAAATCTAGGGTCTAAAGTGACTCCTCCTATGTGTTACACTTTTGGGTCGTATCAAATGATATATACCCTCATCCCTTAGGGTGATGGTATAAAAACAGACAGATATAAAAGTCATTTATAAAACTGTGTATTAGGGTGGGGCGATTTGAACATCTTAATGGGCGCTTCGCGTTTCTGATTCTTGGGATTGTACTGAGTAAAAAAGTCTACGGTGAAAATCGAGCCTCCCCATTTTGACTTGAAGTTTTTTCTCAAACCTTATTTTTTTGGAAAATTTGCAAATTTTTTTTTTTTATTTTCAAAAGAATGTTATAGCTATTGTCTCGGGCTTCAATTTCCCTGAATACATTATTTACAAAAAACTTCGTTTGCATGGTCAAATAGTCGAAAATGTAGAAAATTCACCACTTTTTGTCCCGTTTTGTAGATATTTTGGCCTATAACAGCCAAACCATTGAGATTTTTCGATCCAATACTAACACAAAAATGGTAGCCAAGGCAATAGTTACGAACTCTCTAGTACATCGCAAATGCATTGGAATGCTCCTTCAGGCGGTTTTGGCCCGGTGAAAGTGCATATTTTTCATGAAAATATTGATAAATTACCATTTTCAGTTGTTCATAGCGCAAAATCATAAAAATGTTATATTTCTTAAATAAAAAAAAATGTTTTTTAATAGCACTGCACAGTTTATACACGAAACAATTATTTATAAAACTTACATTAGCGGCAAATATTTAAAAATGCGTATTTAATTTCATGTGTATTTGATGCTGTGATCGTTTACAATAAACTAACAAAAATGCGTCAAATGAACTGAAACTAATAGAAGACTAAAAATTAAGAAATAAGATAAATAGAATAAAATAATAAAATAGAATAAAAATAAGAAATATAAAATTTTTATGATTTTGTCCTATGAACAATTGAAAATGGTAATTTATCAATATTTTCACGAAAAATATGCACTTTCACAAGGCCAAAACTACTAGAAGGAGTGTTCCAATGCTTTTGCGATGTACTAGAAAGTTCTTAACTATTGTCTTGGCTACCATTTTTGTGTTAGTATTGGATCGAAAATCTCAATGGTTTGGCTGTTATAGGCCAAAATATCTAAAAAACGTGACAAAAAGTGGTGAATGTAGAAAACATTTTCGATATTTTGACCATGAAAGCGAAGTTTTTTCTAAGTAATATGTTCAGAGAAATTGTAGCCCGAGATAATAGCTATAACTATACTTTTGAAAATAAGTCAAAATTTTAAATAGTTTACGAAATATGAGCCGAAGAACATTTGCAAATTTTTCAAAAAAAATAAGGTTTGAGAAAAAACTTCAAGTCAAAATGGGGAGGCTCGATTTTCACCGTAGACATATGGTCTAGTGGACTTTTTTGCTCAGTACAATCCCAAGAATCAGAAACACGATGCGCCCATTAAGATTTTTTTCCTTCCATACTAATCGCCCCACCCTACTGTGTATATTGTTGGAAAGGTTTAAGATTCTTTTTTCCTTAACTGTTGAGACATAAAAACTCGGTAGAGAATTGACTGAGGCATAGACTACAAGAGATGAAAATAACGAACACCTGGTTTTTTAACCGTAAATTAAGATTTTGATGGTGTTAAGGAATTGTGATATACAGATTTAAGTTCTTCCATACCCCAAGTTCTTCAATTTTTTCCCCTTCTTTGTCAGGATTTTATATGAACTGTTTTTTAGTTTACGTACTTTACTTATGTATAAAAATCAATTTAAAAACGATTTTCCGATTGATCAAGATATATAGCAAAATAAATATTAGTTTTTAAAAAAATCCACGAGCTCCACCTATTATCACAACAGCTCGTTGTTTGCAACCACCAACGTGTTTGCATTAAGATGTCTCTCTATAATCCAATTGAAGCTTAGCGTAAAGTAGAAGAGATCGCTGTAATAAATATGTTTCAGAGCACAAAGAAACTGACCTGTAACTTATATTTTGTTAGACTATAATTTGAATGTTATACATAAACGGCCTTATTCATAAAAAATTTCTAAAGTGGATATGAATCGTTCTCTAGCTCTAAAAAACCTTTAATAAGAAATTGTATTCATAAACGTTTGTTATCATAATGTTTTCCGGTGGCAACGCCGACTGTTATTGGTCGTTAAAGGCTGATTTACACGCTATCCACCCATATCCCCTATCGACTGTCAACTCAGTACATTTTGATTTCCTATCCACTTTCCTATAATTCAATATTACTTTGCTATAATTTTGTAGTGTTTGTCTTTGCTTACTCCTACATGTTTTCTAATTAGGCTATCTCGCTCATGTTGTTGAGGGGATATGAGTAGATATGGGTAGATAGCGTGTAAACCATACTTAATGATGTATAAAGAAAAGCTTTATAATCGGATATAAAATCTTTATAATCGGATACCAAACATGTATTTCCACTTATAATAACTATGAACATTATTGTAGCTCAATTTTTCATTGACTCCGATTCTCGTGACGATAAGAAAGACGTTAAAGTAAAAATTAAATTGAAAAATTGTGTTTTTTTTTTTGTACTCAAATTGTACAAACATCAAGTAATAGCTCTCTTAAAGTAGAGAGAACCCTACTTCAACTTATTAAAGATGTAAATCATTTATAAATATTGTTTTCTCGAAATTTGCTTAAAAATGGTTTATAAACCTCTTATAAGTTTTTATAAATGCGGCCGTTAGACTTTAATTCGAATGTTCTTTTTAGTCATCTGATGTATTAAAAAAAAAATAATAAAAAAAATAACTTTCCGATCCTGCCAGGAGTCGAACCTGGAATCTTCTGATCCGTAGTCAGACGCGTTATCCATTGCGCCACAGGACCGTGTTGAGCAAGGCGGTCTAATATGATGTTTTCTTATATTTACTTCTGACAATATAAAAGAACATTAATAATGCTTGAACCAAAAATAAAATACAACATTTCTATACTATGGTCATTATCTTTATATTGCTGTTGTGAATTATTTAAATACAATACAAACCGATGTCTGTGCTGGAAAAATGAAACATGTGTACATATTTTGGTGCTGGTTGGTGAGTTTGGGTACAAATCAGAGCTCGCAAAATATGCTCAACCAAATTTATCTACGCTGTCTGCTCACTTAAAAGACCGAAACAAATGAGACGGAATCGCTCAGTGTCTGAACAGCAACCATTTTTTCGTTTTGTTCGTGTTCTTGCTCTCAGGTTTCGGGTTGAACGTAACACATGAATCGGTCTCTTACTGACCGCTCGATACGAACAGAACCTTCCGTCGCTCACCTACTGAGAATGCAAAGCAATCAAAGTGTCCGCACAAAAGGTCTTTATTTTTATTGTTGCTTTGCATTGTGTTGTTGCCTTAAAAATTTCGTCATATGCTTTAAATAGGAGAGAAGAAGAAAGGGGGATAGGGGGATCATTAGTGTGCACATGTGTGTGCGTACGTTTGCCTATCCACACGCGCAGCACACATACATGCTCAAAAGACCGTTTGACGAGTTTTTACGAAGTAAAGTGTCTCGAGTAAACCCATGAGCCGATCTAGTGAACAGAAATGCTCGTCGGTTGAGCAAAGAGCAAGCCAAAGAAGAACGAAGTTTAAGGGTTTTTCGCGACAGTTTCGCATCGTGTCAGTGGATGAGTGGTTTTTTCCTGACAACAAGAACGAGTGTGACCAATTATTGCGAGCTCTGGTACAAATACATTCGATGATGTAGTACAAAAAAGTTTTATTTATTTATTTGGTTCAGAAATTAATTCTTATACAAAGCATGGGAGATTACATTTGTTACAATTTTAACATAATTGGCTAACAAGTTCAAAATTGTAGGAATATTAAGAAATGTTTACTAGTCCGCTTCTACCGACTTAATACATAAATACTAAATTTAAATAAACAAAATGAATAAGGGAAAAATTATATTTTAATGGTAATAAGAGCAAAAACTAAACACATATTATATAATAAAGAGACATTTTAAAAAATGGTATATTTTTTTAATTTAATTTAACGATATGTAAAGTATTTTAGTTTTAATTGCGTTTTTTTGAAAAAATTTAAATTATTATCAATATAGGACGTATCTTTTTCTATATAGTAAAATGATTTCGATAGAAATGTGTTGTAGGTATTATGTGAAAGTAAGAATAGCTAATTTTAACTTTTGATTACTTTGTCAGCTTTAAATTCTGGTTTAGTCTTTAAAGAACATGGTCATTGGAGTGTTCAAAACCGAAAACTGTCTAACCGGTTTTTTTTTCTCCGAAACCATCCCAGTAGGAAGTTCCGTCATACTTGACTTTGTCGTCAACGCTTTCCTCAAGACAAAATATGAAAAATGTATGTACTTGTCGTCAAAACATGACGACAAGTTGACCGATAAAATACTAATGTTGTCGTGCATCAAACACATTCAACAAAATCAAAGGAAAAAAATGTGTTGCTATGATAATGGGAACAATAAAAATGGAATAAGTCGTAAAAATTTTTAGTTTTTTAAACGGACGAGTAAAAATCAGCAATTACATAGTTTGAAATCTCGAATGAAGGTGAATGCCCTATAAAAATTAATATCCTTCATTTCTCTCATGATCAGTTGTTTTCCAAAAGCACTAACAATTAGTTGTACTAATAAAAAACTAAAAATCAATCTTTTAAAATGGCACCAATGTAGTTACAAAATCATACTTATATGGCTTTAAAGACAATTCAAGGTATACATAGGGATCAACCCATTAGGTCTGGCATGATGGTGTGGGCGACAGGTCGCTTGTATAGGCATCAACGAAAATTTTAACGACATTGTTGTTCATCAGGTCGTGCATGACAAAGCGGACACTTGTATGAAAATTTCGTCGACGATTTGTATTGACGGTCCCCTAAATATCATCAACGATTTACTGTGGTCATGCACCTATCCTTGAGGATGTCTTGCAAACACTTCCTACTGGGATATGCCGGTTTCTTAACAAAAGCCAACTTCGAGTACCCTGTATAACCGGGTTTTTTATGGCGGTTAACCGGTTTTTCAAAAAGGAGTATTTTCACTGAACACTGCCAGGTTAATCCCAGGCAAATCGGTATAGAACGATGTTTATTCTTATACGATATTCTTTGGGAAATGCTCAAAAAGTTCTTCATTAATAGTTTCTTATGCAATACAAACATTTCTTTGGAAAATGCTGCTAGATGACTGTTTCCTCGCATATAAAAACCTTTCAGTTGTCGTTATCTCCTGAACTAAGCTTTCAATTGCTTAACTAGTAATTGTGATTGAAACCTTTAAGTGCAGTTATCTCCTAAACTAAGTATCAGATCGCTAAAAGGTAGTTGAGAAAATCTCCTATGTACAGTTTGGATCTTATCTTAAAATTCACTGGAGAGGGAAAAATTATGCGTTCCTCTGTATTTTGATGCAGATGTACTTAAGGGTTCATAATCCAAAAACCGAATATAAGGAATGAAAGGTAATCCAAAACTAAACTTTTACCTCCAACAACAACAAAATTGTATTAAGTAAAGGGTATCATTTGTGCATTTCTTTACATTATGGGGTGATCATAAAATTAATCGCAGTGGTCCTTAATTAGGAAATAAAACTTTTTTTAAACAAAAACCAAATTTAAAATAAAAAAACACTTTACTAATTTGAATGAGTACAAAAATGCCTTTCAGTCATAATATTTATAAGGGTTTTTGGGGTTGGACTTTCTAAGGAGTCAAAAGCCGCTATTTTTGCCGATTTTAGCACTGCTATTGTATTACCTGTTGTTGGAGTACACTTTATGAACAAATATGACCCATACATTTTTAATAGGGTTTATCTTATGGAAACACGCCGGCCCATCTAAGACTACAACGTTTTCCGACCGAATCCAACCTTGTGTTTTCTTATTGGAGTGAGAAGACGCATTATCTGGCTGAAAAATTTTATTTATCTATTGGTCTGGCTTGAAGAAGGGCAATAAATTAATTTTCAGTATGTTTCTTCGGAGTTCATACTTATCGGAGTTCATGCAACAACTGTGAAGAGGTCAGCTCCAAAGTTAATTTTGCAGAGTATCCACCCCAAACCATTAACGACCCACCACCAAAGTTTCTCCTATAAAAGTAGCACGAGTCTTTGCTCAGATCGCTCCAGTAGCAATTAAAATAGTAAGATCCATTTTTGGCCGTTGGGTTTGGGCCCGTTTGGTTTGGGATGGATTCTCTGAAAAATGCATTTTGGAGCTCGCCTTTCCAAGCTGTCGCATAAGAATGCGTCTGCTCACTTCAGTAAGGAATCAAATGGTTGAGTTCGGTAGGAAAACGTTGAAGTCTTAGAGGGGCAGCGTTTTTCCATGACATAAATCCTATTAAAAATGTATGGGTCATACTTGTTCATAAAGTGTACTCCACCAGCAGGCAATACAATAGCGTTGCAGAGCTAAAATCGCTCGTAATAGCGGCTTGGGGCTCCTTACAAAGTCCAACCCCGAAAAACCATGATAAATAAAATGACCGAAAGGCATTTTTGAACTTATTCTAAATAAGAGAGGTCATACGCATTATTAAAAAGTGTTTTTTTTTTAAATTGGTTTTTGTTTAAAAAGTTTTATTTCATAATTAAAATTCACTGCGTTTAATTTCATGATCATCCCATAATGTAAGGAAATGTAAAAAAAACATAAACTTAACTGAATACAATTTTTATTGTTGTTGGATGTAAAAGTGTAGTTTTAGATTATCTTTCATTCCTCATATTCGGTTTTTTGATTATGACCCCTTAAGTACATCTGCACCGATATAAAGTGAAGCGTATAAATTATCGCTCTCCTGTCATCTTATCAGCTATCACATCGGGTCTTTCAACACATCATGCAACATTGTAACAGGTCATGCAACATTGTGTCAATTGTTAATTAAATGTATACCACTGCATTACAATTACTATCATTTCACCACATCTTGTTGCATCAGATCATGCAACATTATTCCCGTATTACAATTAACAACATTTAGATGCTGCATGTTATGAGTCTGTTGCGAAAAACCAACACATAAACTTTGAAAGATTAACATTTTATTGGCTGTCATCAAATTGTCAATTGCACGTCAGTTAATGCGAAAAAAAGTCTTACTAACACCATTTAAATGGCGCCAATTAACAATTGGTAATAAACAATACTTAAACTTGCCATTAGACATTTGATTCTTAAGCGCAATTCTATTGTTTTTGTCTGAATTCATAGAAGGAGCATAAAAAACTAATTTATGTGGAATATAAATCATAAGACAACAAAAACGAAAAAACATAAACATTAATACAACATATATACATATGTGAAAATTTAAACGCGAACATTACAATGTGCAAATGTTAACGCCACAATTTATCGTTAAAAGGCGGCGGCCGCCTCCTCTGGATCTGTTCATAAATACATCTCTCACTGAATAGTTAAATAGTAAAATGCTATTTGCTGCCCTCGCAGCCATTTGTTAAAATATCATAAGCGAATTATGATTGATGGACTTCTATTTAGTTGGAATTGAATATGAATTTGTAAAAATTGCAACTGAAACCACAAAACTGTACGAACTCATTCTAGAGTTATTAATTCGTAGAACAAACGCAAAATTAGGACATTTGTTTTTTTGCTTGAGTTATTTCACAGATCTGATGAGAACAAATTGCATTGAAAAAAGCTGAGAAAGAAAACCTAATGATTTATGTACTTTTAACGTTAATCTATGAAGGCAGTCGTAATGTGCAAACACTTCACAAATTGAGAACTTGCTAATCTAATAAAATATTTAATTAAATCCGTTTAAATCATAAATCATTTGAAAAACACACTACTCCAAGGTAGTTTTCATTGTACCACAGTGTACAGTGGTGGTGATAGGAATAGAAACATTTAAATTGTGATGTGTTGTAATGGGAAAAAATGGGTGATATTTCGAATCGTTTCGACCAATGATTTATATATCATCAGCGTATGCAAGTAAAATGTGGCTTCTACAGGGTGGAGCTCGGTAATTTGCTTCTGTACACTGCAGGCTGTGGCGGCACTGCTGGTCGAATAGAGTGGAGAGTGTGTGTGGCTTATATTGGCTGACGGGAGATTTGTATTCGTCTGCCTTTCAGTTGCCATCATGCATTGGACACGTGAGGAGAGGTCATTTTGTGAGGACTTTCTTCCAACTATACTCCGTGACGCAATTGTGTTCTTTTAAGATTAGGCACATTTTTACCTCAGTGGGTGTGTAAACGAACAGAATATGCGGTTCGGAGTAAAACACACGCCAGAGAACTTCACCAGCGACCTTTGCATTCGGACTGCGTCACTGTGTGGTGCGCCATATCACGTGCTTGTAAGAGTTCATGAAAACTTCAGAAAACGTAAGCAGCGGTGTGTGGATGGCGAAGGTCGACATTTGCCAGATACACTATTTAAAAACATGTAATTTACAAATTCCCTTACTGTTGAATATAATTTAAAATATAAAATAAATTTTTTATTTCATTCCCAAATAAGCAAATTAGCGTGCTCTGTATAATACACTGGAGAGTGAAAAATTATATGCTCCACTGTATTTCGATGCAGATGTACTTAAGGGGTCACAATCCAAAAACCGAATATGAGGAATTAAAGGGAATCATAAACTACACATTTACATCCAACAGCAACAAAATTGTATTTAGTTTAGTTTATGTTTTTTGCATTTCTTCACATAATGGGGTGATCATGAAATTAAACGCAGTGGTTTTAAATTGCGATATAAAACTTTTTTATTATAGTAAAGCAAAAACCAAATTTAATATAAAAAATACTTTGTAATAATGCGTATGACCTCTCTTATTTTTAATAAATTAAAAAGTTCCTTTCGGTTTCAGGGTTTTTGGGGTTGACCTTTCTACTGAGTCCTAAGCCGCTGTTATTGCCGATTTTAGCTCTGCAACGCTATTGTATTGCCTGTTGTTGGAGTACATTTTATGAACAAGTATACCCTATACAATTTTAATAGGGTTCTTGTCAGGGAAACACGCCGGCCCCTCTAAGACTTGTTCGTTTTCTGACCGAACCCAATCTTTTGTTTTCTTATTGGAGTGAGTAGACGCAATCTCTTGCTGATAAATGTAATTTATCTCTTGGTTTAGGTTCAAAAAGGGCAATAAATTAATTTTCAGTCTGTCTCTCCGGAGTTCATACTTTTCGGAGTTCAATCGACAGCTTGGAAGGGCCAGCTCCAAAGTTATTTTTTTGAAGAATCCACCCCAAACCAAACGATAACACAACCAACTGCCCACAAATGGACCTGGCGATTTTAATTGCTACTGAAGGGATCTGCGCAAAGACCCACGCTGCTTTTCTAAGATAAACTTTGCTTATTGATCGTTTTTGGTTTGGTGTGGATTCTCTGAAAAAAATCTGTCTAATGAACTCCGAAGAGTATGAACTCCGGATAGACAGACTAAAAATAAATTTATTGCCCTTCTTAAAGCTAAACCAGGAGATAAACTAGATTTCTCAGCAAGAGATTTCGTCAACTCACTCCAATAAGGAAACAAAAGATTGGGTTCGGTCAGAAAACGTTGAAGTCTTAGAGGGGCCAGTGTGTTTCCATGATATTAACCCTATTGCAAATGTGTGGGGTATACTTGTTACTAAAATGTACTCCAACAACAGGCTAAAATCGGCAGTAATAGCGGCTTAGGACTCTTTAGATAGTTCAACCCCAAAAATCATCAGGTCATACGCATTATTACAAAGTGTTTTTTTTATTTTAAATTTGTTTTTAATAAAAAAATTTTATTTTCCAATTAAAAACCACTGCGTTTGATTTCATAATCACCCCATAATGTTAAGAAATGCAAAAACATAAACTTAACTAAATACAATTTCGCTGTTGTTGGAAGTAAAATGGTAGTTTTTGATTCTCTTTCATTCCTCATAAACGGTTTTTGGATTATGGCCCCTTAAGTACATCTGCATCGAAATACTGTGGAGCGTATAATTTTTTTGATCTCCAGTGTATACGGTATCAGTTTCCTCATTATCATTACCATAGGATTGTGGAAAAGATCACTGGCTAGGCTGTCGCCTTGTCTTAGTCTTCGTTTGGTACGGCCCTTCCCTATCAGCGGCCTGTGGGTCAGATTAGTGAATTGTTTCGGCATCTCAAGAATTTATTTTCTGCTGAACCGTCTGGAATCTGGGTTTCTCAGATAGTCCATTTGTTTTCAAATATTAAAGATCACATGCTAGGCTGTCGCCTTGTCTAAGTCTTTGTTTGGTATAAAACGGCCCTTTCCTATCAGTGGCCCGTGGGCCAGTTTAGTAATTTTTTTCGGTCTCTTTAGAATCCATTTTCTGCTAAACCCAGTCCAATTGTTTTCAAATATTAAATACTACACGCTAGGCTGTCGTCTTGTCTTAGTCTTCGTTTGGTATAGAACGGTTTTTTTTTCAATTAGCGGCCTCTTGGTCAGATTCGTGAATTGTTTCAGCTTCTCTAGAATCCAATTTCTGCTGAACCTTCTGGAATCTGGGTTTCTCAGACAGTCCAATTGTTTTCATATATTAAAGATCACATACTAGGCTGTCGCCTTGTTTAAGTCTTCATTTGGCATAGAACGGCCCTTGCCTATTAGCGGCCCATGGGCCAGATTTGTGATTCGTTTCAGCTTCTCAAGAATCCATTTTCTGCTGAACCTTCTGGAATCTGGGTTTCCCAGACAGTTCAATTGTTTTCAAATATTCAAGATCACACTCAAGGCTGTTGCATAGACTTCGTTTGGTATGAAACGTCCCTTCCCATTCTGCGGCCCGTGGGCCAGGTTAGTAATTTGTTTCAGCTTCTCAAGAATCCATTTTCTGCTGAACCTTCTGGAATCTAGGTTTCCCAGACAGTTCAATTGTTTTCAAATAATAATTAAACTGCAGTGAAGTTAGAACTGATTTAATTTCCAAAAAATACTGAAGCGTTTCAGAAAATTTTTCAGACTGACGAATTTGTCTAAGTTTTGGGTAAACAAGGTTACAGCGGATTCATTTTCTAATTTAAAGAAAATTGCCATCATGTCCTCTCAAAAATGAATTTCATCAAGAATAAATGTTGGAGTTCCTCCTCCTGTGTAATGCAAAGAAGGCGAATAACATCTAAGCTAAGATGCAAAATTAAATGCGGCCCGCGAGCTTTCTTTGAAACTCCAATTGGGAAGCCCTGGTATACAATTTCTCGGTCTTTGACAACCTGCACTAAAGACTTGGTATCTGCCAGTGTCATACCTAAAAGGCGTACCAGTTTCACAGATATAAAATATTCAGCCATGGCTTCAAGTAATTCCCGCCGCTTTGAGCTACTACTGGACACTGGGTATTTATTTGGATTATCGGTAGTGTTAATATATGATGAGTTGTTTATTTACCAGGTCCAAAGCCACACTAGCTTGAAAAGCAATGTATTTTTTATAAACATTTTTGTTTTTAGTTTTTGTATTCCTAATACCATTGCCCGCTACTGTAAGCAACTAATAAATAAGTTTTGATTAACAAATCATGTACGTTTTACAATTAATATTCATAGCGATGGGAAAAAATTAAGATTAAGATCTTGTATATGCCTTGAAAAGTATGCAGAAATATGCACAGCACACGCGTTTTCGCAGTGCATATGTATCGTATGTAGGTTTTGCTTTTACATGTAAACATTAATACTATTGAAAATTGTAATAGATCTTGATTGACAGTGTCATACAATATACGAGTAGTACATACATAAATTAGCATTTATTTATGAGATTTTACGACGACGACGATAACAACTACATGGCACTTTAAATCATAACGATAAATAAGCTATGGTGCAAGAAAGGCGAGAAGTGTATGATAACTACAAGCATTGGAATCTTACAAATATGCTATATCTATGCTACAGTGATAGTTAGGGGGGGAGGGTGGCCGGAGAGGACGGTTTAACCTGGGTACGAGGAATCGAACTGCATCATGTGTTTTTTGAGTTACGAAAACGGTTTCACACAAAAACCTTTTTAGAGCATGGATGCACTGGAACTATGACCAGGCCAAAATTCTGGACTTAATCAATGTGAGGTGTCACACGAATTAAAAATACGGTCAAACGGCGGGACCACGCTCACTTAATATATCAAAAATGCAAGTAACCTATTTTCACCGCTGGCCAACTAGAAACATTCTGTGAAAATTTCAAAAAGATCGGACCTTTGATCGCTTTGTGGCAGAGTTTAAAGTTGTCCGATTTTGCTTAAAGTTAAATTTTCGCTGCTACCCCAATGGATACACAGAGACACGATATGCGCACAACCTGTCCTAGAGTCCATCTAAGGAACACCATAGCTACAGTAGCAGGTCAATGGCCTGTTGGTAAACACTCTTAGAGGTTGAAACTTCCCTACCAGGATTTTTGTAGAAGCTGCAACGATGACATTGCCCTGCTTTTGGTGACCTGAGACATGAAAAGTTTGGTCATCGGATACTTGTGGACAATACCTGTCTAACGGTAGGCGATTTGAGCAATATCCATGCCTTCATCAGAGCAACGAAATGGCTTAAAAGCGACGTTGACCGAACAGAGTAGGAATAACTGGTGCAAATATTTGGAAATGGTATTACAACGGGACTCATCATACTAGGACCCTTGTGAGATATGCTAAACGCGGCTAAAGAATTATCATCCCTCGTTTGACCACTTAACGAAACTGAAATTTTTCCGGAGTAATTGGGTTAAGCCCTATACAGGCTTTGTTGGCCATGATACATCTTGTGTGTAAACGTTGTGGTTTCATACAGTACCGTTATCTTAAAAAACCATATTTTCACAAAATATCGTATCTACTTTAAGGTAAAAAAACGCTTTATAATCTCACAAAAAGACAATTTAATTCAATAATATTTAAACGAGTAGTAGATGTGGAAACACATACACCGAAGACCGCTACACTTTATTTCGGTGCAGATGTACGTAAGGGGTCATAATCCAAAAACCGAATATGAAGAATGAAAGATAATCCAAAACTACACTTTTACATCCAACAACAACAAAGTTGTAGTTAGTTAATTTTAGCATTTCTTTACATTATGGGGTGATCATAAAATTAATCGCAGTAGTTTTAAATTACGAAATACAACTTTTTTATCAAAACAAAAACCAAATTTAAAATAAAAAAACACTTTTTAATAATGCGTATGACCTCTCTTATTTGCAATTAAGTCAAAAATGTCTTTCGGTCATACTATTTTTTAGGGGTTGAACTTTCTAAGGAGTCCCAAGCTGCTTCATATACTTCATATATATTCAATAGGGTTCATGTCATAGAAACCCGCTGGCCCCTCTAAGACTTCAACGTTTTATGACCGAACCCAACATTTTGTATTATTACTTAAGTGAGTAGACGCATTCCCTTGTTGAAAAATTTTCTTTATCTCTTGGTTTAGCTTTAAGAAGGGCAATAAATTAATATGCAGTAAGTCTTTTCGGAGTTTATACTCATCAGAGTTCATACGACAGTTGTGAAGAGGTCAGCTCTAAAGTTCATTTTGCAAAGAATGTACCCCAGACCATTAAAAACCCACCACCAAAATTTCTCCGTGGAAAGTAGCATGGGGGTTTGCACAGGCCCCTCCAGTAGCAATTAAAATCGTCAGGTGCGTTTGGGGCCGTTTAGTATGGGGTGGATTCTCTGCAAAATGAACTTTGGAGCTGACCACTTCACAGCTGTCGCATGAAGTCCGATGAGTACGAACTCCGAAGATACATACTGAAAATTAATTTATTGCCCTTCTTTAAGCTAAACCAAGAGATAAATTACATTTTTCTGCAAGAGAATCCATCTACTCACTTAAGTAAGAATACAAAATATTGGGTTCGGTCAGAATTTAGTTTTAAAATAAAAGTTATATTTCGTAATCAAAAACCTCTGCAATTAATTTTATGACCCATATTGTAAAGAAATCTACAAAAGATAAACTTAACTAAATACAATTTTGTTGGTGTAGGATGTAAAAGTGAAATTTTTGATTATCTTTCATTCCTCATATTTGGTTTTTGGATTGTGTGGGGCGTATAATTTTTCGCTCTCCAGTGTATTAAGAAAAACAGACATAACGCAAATTGTTTACCGGAGACGATGGAATACAATATCAAAAGTTATCTTTGGTAAAATTCGAAAATGTCAGTTCCGTTTCCTCAAAAATTTTTCTCCATGAAAATCTTGAACGTCTCCAATAAAAAAAATGTTGGTCAAACATACATGTTAGATGAAATATTATGTTTTTGAACATACTCAAATTTCATAATTACATTTTAATAAGATTCTGCTATGTGTTTTAAAAACCATGCATTTATTTCCTTGACTAAATTGAAGTCTTACCGAAGTACATGCACACACACACGATGTACACATCTATCAACATATGAAATGTTGAAGTTTTACACATCTATCTACTAAATTTACTCTTACTGTTCAGTCTAGTAATATGTTTGTTTTGCGTGCAAATCACAAATTATTTCTAAATATTTTCCACGCCTTAACAATCTTAAAATACTTGATTGAAAATTTAATTAACACATCATTCCACACTAATCATAAGTTATGACATGACATTTAATGACACCAAATTATAGCAATTATAAAAACAAGTTTGTTGAGTATTTATTAATATTGTTTTAGTAGAAGATACTTTAATCGTAATTAAATGCATTAGAATTGAAACTAAAAATATACTTAAAATAATAAAATAAATAAATTTTTCATAAAAAGTTCCAAAAAATAGGTTTACTCCAGAAAAAATAACATGCCCCGGGTGAGGCTCGAACTCACGACCTTAAGATTATGAGACTTACGCGCTGCCTACTGCGCCACCGAGGCACTGAACGAAGAAAGTTGTTGTACTTATAAGAATAGTGGAGCTTTTAAAAGTTCTTGTTAGAACTTTTGTGAACTTTCAAAAGTTTCTCATAACTAATAGAGCTTTTAGCGTACTGAGGGACAATTTTATCATGAATGCGATTACAATGTAGAATTGATATTATTATTATTTGTATGGAACAAATATCAAAAAGCAGGAATTTTAGCAGGAACCACCCCAATTCGTTTCCGCTAGCAACAACTACGGCAATAACAATTTTTTTTAGTTATTTTAGTTTGTTTGTTGTAAGTTGACATAACAATTCTATATATGGTAGCCGTACATTTCAAGGAGATGAAAAACTTAAATTTTGTATTACTTCTTTTACTTTTTGTGTAAAACCTATGAAGCGCAATATTTAGTAAGAGAGATGAAATCCACTGAACTGAATGGTCCTAATATATAAGGATGGTGACGTTTCGCGATAAAACTAGCTGTCAGTTTTCACACTTTTTTTACAAAAACGACAAAATATAGGAATTTAGTTTGACTTTTTTGATAATACCTGTTTTAATCAAAATTTTTCAGCTAACTGATTTACTATTATTAGAGTTATGTACAGTTTTAATAAATACTTTTTGATAACTTGCATCATCAGTAAATATGTTATTAACAATTTTAAAGAGGTGACCAGAAGCTGAATGCAATTTGCAGTCCGTTAAATCAACAAGGAAACTAAGATAAGCTTTAAACATTTTAGTTCAATACAAGTCAGATACAAAATGTTTTCAACTTTTTATTTTTCGATCTTGATCCATTTGAATGTGTTGTAGTCTAAACTAAACTCTCTCCTGCAATCCTTTAAATATTTATATACTAAAATTCCTCAATACAATCAATCCAATATTTTCGGTTTCTACAAAGACTTTGGTTAAAGTTCCATAGCATTCATGTCAGAAGTAAACATAAAATAACGGAAAAACTTAAAGATTGTGCGAGGATTTTGGTTCGATACCATATACCATTATGGCAAAAGTTTATATACCAATTTAATAGACTTCCACTTAGACAAAAATTTAGGTCTGGGCGCGGTGGCCCTTTAAGCCACTCTTCTTAAAAAACTGTAATGAAAACACCAAGAAAAGAAAAAAACAAGAATTCCCCAAATGTGGACGACCGCCGCAAACGTTATGGGACCATGAATAAGGGACAGCAACTGAAATATCCGAACTCTACAGAAATCTATCCAATAGGCGGATATCCTCTACAAATACAATGCTGACATCACCGCCATGCATGACAGGGATGCGCCCTGTTTAAATTCATAATCGGCAAGAGGCTTTCACATCTGGTCCCGCGGTTCAACCCTGAACGTGACCGAATAGCACCTATGCCAAATTGCACCTATACTGATTTGTGTACACACCCCAAAGGAAGACAAAGACCAGGGCACTAAAGATTCATTCTACGAGCACATGGAGGTAATATATGATCGCTGTACTTACTATGACATTACAATTGCTCTGGGAGATTACAATGATAAAATCGGATGGGAAGATGCCTATGATTCAGACGCATTCAGACTGGAAAGCCATGTCTTAAGCGTTATAGACGTTCGTGTCATGCGCGGTGCAGATATAGACCTAGTTGAACTCAAGGTATGCATGCGATTTAGTAGTGCTAAAAACGCAAGTAACCAAACGCAAAGGAAGCTAGACATCACAATGCTCCATACTACCGAGATAGCCAATGCCTAATCCAACCATCTCTCTCAATTACTTCCCGACATCCAATAGCAGCATATTGCGAATTCTATGACCACTGTCACATCGACTGTACTGGGTTATGAAAAACCACGCCCAGAAAAGTCCGGGTACGATAAGGATTGTCGCATATTGTCCGAGGAAATGGATACTGTAACGGAATGTTGTAATGAGAAGAGGAGGGAGACGAAACGCCTCTTCATGCGGAAAAAACGCATATGTAAGAAAATACAGAACCAGCCTATAAAAAAGTACAGGAAAGTTTTACCAAAAAGTTAAAAGCAAATGTTCTGCAACAGGGATCCCAAACCTGTAAGGTCATAGATGGAAATCTGGTTACGGACACGCAGACTGTGCTGCAAATATGGAGAAAACATTTTGGTACTCTTTTCGTTCCCAAAAACAGTATAAGTGACGACATCACGACAGAGTAGTTTGTCCACCACCGAGGCAAACGAGATTAGCACGGCAATTGCTCGGCTAAATAAATCTGAAGGAGCCGATGGACTGCCGGCAGAGCTTTATAAACTCGGCGGCGATAAACAAGCAACGTGCATGCACCAGCTCATAACTACGACTTGGCTAAAGGAATGCATGCTTGATGATTGCAATCTGAGTTTCTTATGTCCTGTGATTAAGAAAGGCGATCTAAATATCGGTGGATCAGCCTTTTACCCATCGCTTACCAGGTGTTATATGAAAGGCTAAAGACCATTCTAGCGAACGTGATTGGACCTTATCAGTGTGGCTTTTGACCTGTTGAATCCAAAACTGATCAGATACTCACGCGACGACTAATCCTGGAGAAAACCCAAGAAAGGCAGATCGATTCGTATCCTCGATTCGTATCCTCGTTTCGATTAAAAAACTGCATTCGGCAATTGGATCTGACCGAAACTGTTAGTTGCTATGGCTGAGTTTGGTATGGAGTTTGGGAAGCTGATACGATTATGTGGGATGAAACGATGTCTTGAAAATGTCAAATTGAACGAAAATGTGATAGAGCCATTTTCCAACAAGCTAGGTTTTAGATAATTCTATAGTATGCCATTCGATCTCTTTAAATTCATAAAGGAGATGAACTTTCGGAAGGCGACTGCTACCATCTTTGATAAAAGTCACATGCTGCTCGCGAATGACGATGATATAGATATCAGTGTCCGATTTTGAGAAGTTAGAAGAGCATTGAGAAGCAGTCTGGTTAGAAATGCAGACAAAATCTAGTCATTTGTTTCAGCGAACAAAAAATCTACTCGTTTGGGACGTTGCGTGAACGCAGAGAACTATAACTTTGAAAAGGTAGATGATTTTGTCTACCTTGGCTATGCCGGGAATTGAAGAGACGAGTATTGATCGCGCTAAGCAAAGATCTCTCTCGACGAACAAAGATCCAACTCTACAGATATTGATCATACCTACTTCTCAAAATATAGTGGACTCATCATCGTTAACGGAGAGTACCATTTTTTAAACCGATTGACATATTTAAGAGCTTTTTAGCTCTAAAAAACCTTTAATAAAAATTGTATTCCTTAACGTTTATTATCAGTACTTAAGCTTTATGTGTGCCGATGGCAACGCTATCTGTTTTTTGTCCTTAATGATGAAGGTATAAAAAGAAGCTTTCTAATCGGATACAAAAGCTTTATAATCGGATATAAAACATTTAGTTAAACTTATAACATCAATGAACATAATTGTAACACAATTTTTCTTAGACTACGATTCACATGATGGTAAGAATGAGGTTAAAGTTAAAATTAAATTACAAATTGTAATCATGTCGAAATAATAATCGGATACCGATTTCAGTTTGTCCTTGTTTTGATTGTTTATACATCATAAATATTTTTTAATAATATTTAATTTAATAATTTTTGAAGATTTTCGGGGACCATTTTTTTGTAATGCAATTCATGAATGAAAAGTGTCTATTAATACCCAACCCTGGCAACAGCACTAACTAACTAAAAGTTTAATTTAAGCACACGATAAACTACCAGCTGAGCTTTATTCACTTCATTTGCAATTTTTTGCATTTGTTGGGTCATTCTTCCCAATTTGTACTTGCAAATAACAATAACAACAACAGCAGCAGTAACTTAACTCTAAAGCTCTGCTAAAAGAACGTTAACATTTGCCACACAAAACAAAAAAAGTTCAATTACTTCTCTGCATTTGGGTAAACAAACATTGCACACACTCTCCTTCAGCCACACACAGGTACGCTCACATCGCTAAAGCTTTTGATTCAGAATGAACCGACACAATTGAAAAACGTAAAATGCTTCAAGAGCAACCAACCAACAGAATCGCACTACACAAAAGACGGAGATGATGAGCGAGTGAAAAAGAAAAGCGAAAACGCAAAAGTTATTTTGTTTGGCAGAGTTTTTAAAAACATTTTAGCCGGTGAAGGTGGTCGTGGTCGTCGGTAGTGCATTGCAGTCCGTCGTATGTGTTTTCCAAAAGTAAAGTAACGATTTTGTAAAAGTGTAAAAAATTAGCAAAAATTATTTTAATACAATATTTGATAAAAATCTGGTGAAATATTTTTTATGACAGTGAACAAAAATTATTACAAATTGTGAAATATAAGAACAGCAGCAGCAGCAGAACAAAACCAGACGGCAAAACGCCGCATATGTAAGTTTGTGTGAGTAACGTATAAAGCTGTAGATATCAGGGTTGCCAGGTGTAAAGTTTAAAACAGCCGTAGTTGGGATAGTATTCAAAATGATATCTGCACTAAGTGATGATGAACAAATTTTTGTTTAATACTGCCCCTTTTGGTATTTGTGTCAGAATGGAGGATAATTTTGTGTTTCTTATCGGCTTGCGGTCGATTTGTTTATCATCGAATATCAAATTGATCAACATCCAAGTTAAAGTTAGAAGAGTCAATGGATTTTCCAAAAATGTTCGCTTTATCACTTTGATATCAAACTTTAATATACTCCATTTTTTTGATAATCCTTAAATGCAGATTTCTTGGGACTAATTAAGATCAAACATTGGTGTCCTTTAAACTCAATACATAAAAATTGGATTCCGACCTATGTTTCTGCCACATAATACATCTCACAACTCTTTAATAAATACCTTTTGGCAATAACAAATAAATGCTACTGGAAGTGATCTTAAACCGAACTATGACCTAATATTAATTATTTGAAATTTTTATAAAATAAATTTTTCGAATAAGTTGATTTCCTTTAGGCACAAATATATATTAGTATGCAAATTTTATTACTTATATGTATAAGTTTGACCATAGGAGGCTGTAATATGTCGGATTATGACTCTAGAAGATGTTCACATTTCTATTCGTTACCCTTTTGGCTTATTGTAGGATTGGAAGTGAAAAACAGTTCAGAGCCAACTGTATAACTGCTAAATCGCTGTGGCCCGAATACAGCAGCTGTCCCGCTTTAGCCGGTAGGAGGCTAAGATACTTAGGGAAGAATTATATAGAAGACCTAGAGTCTGTGTCCTCAGTCCTAGTAGGCAATTTAGTATGTTTCATGCGGTGTATGTCTTTTGACAAATGTCCTATAGTCTGAGTGTACCTTATGGAAAGAGTTAAGAGAAGTTACTGAAGCTCAACACAACCCCTACCCTTTTGTAAGATATTGTAAGATTTCAGGGATTTCTTTGGTATAATCAGCCAATCTGAGAGGCGTGTAGCGACTGCGACTTCTTTAGTCAATATTTCTTTCTCTTCAGAAACGACTGTAAAATCCTCCTTGTCAATTCACTCAACAATTCCCTTATTTGAGTCGGTTATTCGTATCTTGGAACATGAGTTTTTGGCTACATCGTGAAATAACTTTCTTGGCTCTTCGAGCCAATATTTTTCCTAAAAGCCAATATTTTCCCTGCTTTTTCAAAAATTGTCATCCCCAATTCTGAATTTATATTCAAATGATTTTCGATTAAATCGTGAGGAAGTATTAAACCTGAAAGGGGAAGACTGAGTGGTGCCATATGTCGCTCTACCCGATTGTTTGCACTTCGCCCACGTGCATTTGTCTTAACATGAAGTGCATCCAAATTTTACTCTTTAAAATGTTTTGATTTGATTGGAGATGGCTTTCGGGTATCTGGAATTTCATCAGGATATCCATCTTCATGGAATATTACGACAGGTTTGATTTGGTCCTCGTCAGTCTTGGCCAGTTCGTTCAATTGTTCCAGATCTAGCAGGTGATTGAGGTTAGAATAGTGAGTATGGGCAGTCGACGATGAATGTTTCCCTGAACAAAATGAAATACAAGTTGGTTCACCGTAAGAGTCCCATTGCCTTCTTCTCGATACGAATTCCAGCATAAAAAGATGATATGAGTTTGTGCAATGACCCAATCATAATCGGGTAAACGAATAATACTTCTTCGCGCAGCTTTAAAATTTTCGTAAAATCCACACAAGGAAAACCACAAGCCACATTCTAAAGAAAACTCTGCAGACAATGGTAACACGTACTATTTACTAAAAGAGACACCGAGGATATCGAAAAATACAGCGACAGGGGGAAGCCCGATAATTCTATCATCAAGATGAAAATTGTAAAGGCCGGAGGAAACCTTAATGACGACCTTACCACTACCTTCAAGTGCCAATTATCACCTCCGCGTTGTATCTTCAGGGTAACGGTATATGGGAGAAATCCTATATAGCGGCTGATGATAATGGCTAAACCCACAAGGTCGTCTCCTCCGGGAGGAATTTGGGGAGCATCGAGCCCACCACCAGCAGTAGACCTCTTTCTGGCTCTGCGGTGGTGAAAAGAGGAAGTAAAGGTAGTATCATCTTTAAGAGCTCCGACCAAGGAGTCTAAACATGGTGGCCAGGATATGTTCAAAGTAGCCTGAACAACTACCAGCCTTACCGGTTCGGTAAGGCATAATACCGCAGAAAAAAACGCATGCTTGTCTGAATAATGGAATAAGTCTAATTTATTTAATATAATACATATATAATGCTTCTTTCAACTATAGCCAACGTATAGACAGGGCTAATTCTGAAAGTATAATGAACGGAGTTTTGGAACCATGATGGTGAGACAAACATACTGAGGTCATAAGCTGACTACTTCCAGCCTGACGGGAAACTTCTGTTCCTGGCCGATAATGGTAATTATAATTGGGTAGCCAAAACGAGGTATTGTTTGTAATCCGGGAAGTTTGATATGAGCTCTGTAGTTGTTTCTACAGAGTCGTTTTTATATCGACTTAAAGTGTGTGGTGCATGGCTTTGGTTATGTCTACGGTCCTGGCACAGTTATAAAGATCGATAAATGACCAGAGGGGTTCTGCCCTCTGGCGTTTAAAAATTAGATTATTGCAGATGATATTAAATTAGAAATGTTCGGGGGAGTAGTGCCCAAAGACATTGCTAATCGTCAATTGATCGAAATATGTTGAAACACGGATAGATGAAGCCAGTCGGATGAGGAACTTAATTCCTAGCTGGATGATGACAGAATTGTGAGTTAGCACTCTCTCGGTAGGAGGAAGGGAGCTATTGTCGCAACGGGATATGTGTCTGCAGTAAATGCAATAGTTCGATGGTGATGCATGTGTTAAAATAACCCTCTTATTATTCCAAAGCTAGGACAAGAATGCGGGCCTTAACAGCAACATTGTAGTATGTTCTTGTGGCGTGGAGCCCACCATCTGGTCAGACCTTCTCGGTGATACTAGATGTAAAACTCAACGACTTAGTTGTATATGGGATAGGGATCCGCATGTGTCAAGGCAGAGATGAAAATTTGGTTACTGACGCACACTTTTATACTTTGCGCAAGGGACTAAATCGTACGAATTATCGGCGATGGGTGTTTGTTCATCACCGAACCAAAAAGAGTTCAGTACGACAGTAACACGACTTAAGAATGACAAAACCGGGGGTGCCGATGGACTGCCGGCAGAGGTTTTCAATGTCGGCAATCTATCTACAATTTGGTTAAAGGTATGCATGACGGAAGATATGAATCGAAGTGTCCTATGCGCTATGCTAAAGGAAGACCATCGAAGTGTCTGCAACATTTGCTATATAAGGATCTGTTAACTGTTTTATGTAACTGACCTCACCAACCGGATAAACCCTACGAACATCATAAAGAAGAACCAAGAAATGCAGATTAATGCATATCATATTTTCATCGAGGGGCCGGTCGTGGCATGATGGTTAGAACACGCGAATATCATGCGGGAGATCCATGGTTCAATTCCTGTCTCAGTCAGCTACATTTTTTTCATCGGCAGCCCCACGGTGCATGCGCGCATTAAAAGTCAAGTAAAAGCTCTTCAAACAGCTGACATTCGCATTCGTCAATAACCAAGTAGGTGCAGTTATGTGAGTCTATGACCGTTCTTTTTTTCATAAAAAGTTTTTCGGCATTTTTCACATGAGAAAGAGTCATTGCATGTATTCATCGTGTAGGAAATTGCCTTCGTAATCATTGCGCACATAGGAAAGTAAGTGAAAAAACTTTAATAAGAAATTGTATTCGTAAACATTTGTTATCAGTCCTCTAGCATTATGGGTTTCGGTGGTAACGCCGACTATTTTTGGCCATTAATGATGTATAAAAAGAAGCTTTATAATCGGATGTAAAAGCTTTTTAATCGGATACAAAACATTTATTTGCACCTTTAATAACATTAATCTCTTTCTTACCGTCATGTGAATCGTAGTCTATGAAAAACTGTGCTACAATAATGTTTATAAGTACAAATCAATGTTTTGTATCCGATTATAAAGCTTACATCAATAATAAGCAAAAACAGTAGGCGTTGCCAACGATACAAATAAAGCTTAAGGACTGATAACAAATGTTTATGAATACAATTTCTTATTAAAGGTTTTTTTTTAGAGCTAAAGGACGTTTTATATCCAATTAAGAAATTTTTATGAATAAGACCGTAAAAATATAAATCCTTAAAAACTTTATTCGATTCTCTCATAGGAATATCGACAATATAGGAATTTAATGAAATTTACAGAGGACCAGATCATTTTAATTGGAAAGTGTAATAAGTACAAGGGACCGGCCGTGGCATAGTGGTTAAAACACGCGACTACCATGCGCGAGATCACAGGTTCAACTCCTGACTCCAGTCATCTTAAAAGGAAAAATATTCTTTCATTGTCGGCTCCCCTCGAATGTTTTTGACAGCAACTTCGCAGTATTAGTGCCCAATTCGTTGAACACTTGAGTAATAAATTTTTTCACATCTATTTATTTTATTCTCTCGATTTTGAACATTTTGACAAAATTGTTCGCCCTTTGTGTCAAAAATTCAAAAACCTATGCAAATGGCAACTCTATTCGGAAGTTGTACTAGCAATGCGTCTTGATGAATGGTTATGGAACAAACAAACAATTGCGATTTGCGATTACAAATATGGAAGTAATTGTAAAACGTTGAAAACGTGCTATAAACCAAAAAATTAATAACAAAATGCTTATTATAGAAATTATAACTGTAGACTCATAAGTCTGCCTCTAGTAATGTCTGGCATCATAGGTAATATAAAACCTAAGACGGTGTAAACTTTGCCAAAAGCTTTAGAAATATAACAGACTCAACAGACTTCACAGACAATTCGACAATTTTGTTGTTATCTTTTACAATGGGGGAAGAAAGAATTAAAGTTTATTGAACCTCGGGGATAATAACTGGAAGACCACTCAGTCAGGCAGTCTGACAGTCTATCAGTGAGCTTTGCAAAAGCCATGTTTTTCTGAGAAGTGTGCTCGTCGAATCTCAATGAAACATTCAACTCTGTCTGCGATAGCTAAGAACCGGAAGTGCTTGATGGAGCCACCCATGTAAATAGTACTACTACAAATAGTCTTTACTGTATTCAGTGATTAAGTGACTCTCCCGCCCGCAACCCTCTCTGCCGACTACTACTCTATTGGCGGCAGTCAGTTACTCCTTTGTATCCTCAATGTTGACGAAGTATATAAGTAGGGAAAGCAACAGCCACACCAAAACATCCTTAAGGGAATTACATGAAACAAACACGCAAACAACTGTCGCCAAAAGCTTATGCCGGCAAAAGAGACCAAAACATAACACGCGTCCATTTCCTTTCTTGCGATGAATATTTTGTGTTTTATTTTTGTATAAACACAGTACTTACCATAGCTCTTGGTGTGCTCGATAGCAAAGAGCATTACTTTCCAGAGAGGGAAAAGAGAGGGAGAGAGAGTGTATGTGAAAAAAGTGCATTTGAACTTTTTACGCATCTCATTTTAATTTGTTTGCATTGTCAAAGAACCTTTAAAAGTAAAAGCTTTCCAACTGCGTTTGCTGTTTGTTTGAATATCGAAGGCATTGCACCACCATCTGTTGTTGTCGAGTCAGGTATGGAATTGCTATAGGAGTGATGGGGTAGTTAGCCCGAATTGTACCCGTGTGTCCATATGGACACACAAAAAGACTGTTGCTAGACGAGCCAACAAGCGTGAACACATTTTTCTATAATAACGGTGGAACCTGTTTTTTTGCATTTTAGACTATGATGTTTACTTATGTGTAACGCCAGTTCAAAGGCGTTCCTGATGATGTTTGTCCCAATTAGCTAAAGACGAACTGTGAAATCTCTTTTCTTTGATCATCTTTTCACAAGCTTTCACTTCTTGTGCATTTGAAGTCGGGTGGCTACAGTGGTATTGGAACCATACGAGAGAATCGAATTCCACGCGACTCTTCATTATCAACAAAGAGCTCAAAAAAGAGAAAGGCTGGGTTTGAATTCCTGCTACTTTAGAAAACAGTAAAAAGGATCAATAATAGTGTAGCATGTTTTGCTTCTTCTTTCTTTGTCAAGATACCTATGAATTTCAGTATTCCTCGTCCATCTACCATAACTAACTAGAACAAATTTTTGTGTGGTGTAGATCGAATGGACCTAAATGACGTCAATCCATTTTCACATTGCTGGTAGGTGTTTGGGTGCAGAATGCTTGGCAACTATCTAGAAATATCACCCAAGTATGTCACAACTCGAGTTCAGAAGATAACTTGCGGTTTATGGCGAAAAACATCAACGTCCTGGATCGTCAGTAAATCAAAAAGAAAGGACAAATCCAATTTAGTTGAGGCAACCTTACGCTATGTCATTATGTTGTACCAATAAGCAAGAAACGTCGATAAGCTTGGGTGTATTGCAAATCTGTTGGAAGAACGACTTACGTCATATGCGACGTACTGTGGTCGATTTCATTCAAAAAGACGCGCATGAGGGTCATTTTTGGAAGTTCCAGAAACCTTTTTCTAACTATGTCTACCTTTCATTGATAGTCTAAGGTAGTCCAAAACCAAATTTTTGCACCCCCATAGCTAAATATTAACCCATAATCCGCGGTCGAATGTTTTAGAGAAGATTTTTCCCGGTGTAAATTCGGTGAACCACACTAACATGAAAAGTGTGAAATGCAATACGTTACTGATCATTTTCGATCTTCTAGATTGTTTTTCTACTTCTTTAAACATTCTCAAAGATAATTCCACTGTTTGGAGGGTCGATTTTTATTTTGCAACTCGAAAATCCCCGAAAGTATTCGTCGAAGACTGAAAAATCCCGTTTGACAATATTCAAACATGTGTCACTATTTTGGAACATCTCGGAACACTCTGAAATTGATTTCACCTTAAAGCTAGATCCTTTGGTTACACTTTGTTACTTCTTCTGGTTGCAACAAGTTGCAACTCATGAAGATATCGAAGATTTCCGTGCTGAACACAGGGTTACACATACAACACACAGCGGGTTGCTGTAATAACGGGCACCTGCCATGCTTGTCGTAGAAAAATATGGTTGATGGAGTATGTCACCCACCATGCATAAAGTGTTGCTGCATGGTGCGATACCACTAGGTAAAGCACCACTACCGTTAAATATTTTTCCAAGTTCTTCCATTACTCATATAGGCTACACATGAAGTTGGAGATGGGAATGAGGAAAAGATGGAAATTGTTGAGGATGAATTCTGAGTTTTTTTCTGAGAGAGATTTCTCTTACCTCCACCTTGGATGACTAGACAGAAATTCCTCAATTGATTTAGAATTTCGCAACATAGTGTACGTATGAATATTCTTAATTTCGGACGAAAAATAATAAAAAATAAAATAAGAAAACAGCTAGTTTCTTTCGATTGCGTTTTCCATTCCTGTAACATGGGGTTTACCCTCTTTACAAATATGATGACATTCAATCAAAAAATACCCTTACAAAAGTATTCAGGATTATGCCAATAATATAAATCAATTTTTATGGAATTTCTCGTAATTGGCCTTATTGAATTTGACGGCTTTTCAAAGATCAGAAATTTCCTCAAAAAATTTAAAAAAAACTGGATGTTGTTTCCCTAAATATTTTCGAACCATTTTTATACTATGAAATTTTGGCTCAAAGTTCGCCAAATACAGGAAAAAGTGCATGAAAAAATTCTCCGAACCTTTAATCTGAATATACATTTTTGCCGTGGAATTCGCCATATACATTATTAGATAATTGGTCAAGGATCCTTCAAGGTTTTTTCAATGGTTTTGATAAGTCAAGATGCCGCCAAAGTTTTCTGTGGGCCACCAATGCGCGCCCTTTCGACCCAAATCGACCACTGTGCGACGCTAAGCTAACCATTCTGAATCAGAGTTGTTGCTGTGTAGACTGAATTCCGACTGCTGAACCAAGATCACCGTTCCTTCCTATTATAGCATTAAAATATTCTATAACAATTTTAATGTCATAGCCACTTCCTCCAAGCGCTTATTGTCCTCGTCTTTGTCTTCGGTTGGGACGCGTACACAAATATCTTCCTTGATGAAAATAATTGCTATTCGGCCACTTATAGGGTTATTCCGGATATCTGTTACATATATTTTTTACTGCATACTAATTTGTGACTTTCTGCATGACAATCGGAAAACATGTCACAGTTCATCGTGTGTATCGCAGTGCCGTTCGTCGCACCGCCTCTTCAGAGACTTTGGACTTTTCAGGTACATATCCCTTAATAATGGTCCTCATAATGTCGGGCTGTCAACATTTTGGAATTCGAATTGTGTTAAGCTTCAGTAACTTATGTAACTTTAACATAGCGCTTTAAATAAAATGTCTGTGACGGTTCCACAAGAAATAACTCAATGGTAGCTTAAGCAACCATAAATATAAAACGTCAGCTTTATATATTAGTTTACCTGTATGTATATAGGTATTACAAGAAAAACACACCTATTTATTTCACCTTGCAATGCTAAAATCTCGTATGAATAAAAGAACCCAAGACGATTCATAGGCCTCTGCAGACACCATTCACAAGAAATCAATGACAAGGACTTCTTGAGTTTACTCAGACGACGTAGTCAACAAGTTTTAGCCATTATGGCTGAAACTAACGCAGACACCAGACACAAGCCAAAAAAAATCCCAACCTATCGTAGACATTTCCAGCTTTTCAAGTGCTCTCCTAGAAACTTCTGCTGCTAGAAACTGTACAGATGAGCGCATAGAAAATACCATAATATTTATATTTTCATACACGAATGCAGGCACCTAGTGGATTTTCCTCTTAGCTGCCGAGGGAGAAAAAGCTCTATTGCTTTTTTATATGTGGTCTAGCAAAACATTACGCTGTTGTTGTGTTGTGCGTCCCTCCTCAAGGGGAACCAACATTGATTGAGGTTTGGCTGAATAATAATTCTCTGCCAAATGACCACCATCATCATTGGCGTGTAAAAGCTTCGAATGAAGCACACACAAGAATTGCATCGCGCTCTCAAAAAGTCAATGTTGTTGTCGTCGTCTCGTCGTTGTTAGTAGTGCTTTTTCGCCTTGTTTTTTTATTCAAAGTCAAAGGTCGTTGAACTTTACCGTCGCACATAGAACTTCAAATGCAACAAAAGCCAAATCAAACAGCAACTACAACATCGGCAATAATTTCAATGCCAGAGGGAGACGAGTGGTTCTGCAGCATTTTTCCTTTCCATTGAACGCAGTGCAAAGTTGACGCAGCAATGTAGCAACGTCAGTGACACATAATAATAATGACGCCGCCATCCGACGCGGTTTTCATAATGCAAATATTATGGTTTACGCGGTAGCCATTCGTTGCTGTGTTGTCGGTATCAAGTCACAGCAAATTATCATAGCATTTGGAATGAGAGCGCTTTCTTATTGCTATAATAATTTGCTTAGCTCTTGACACTGTCACTTCCTCCCCTTAGCTCTCTCCCATATAAAAAGATGTGTTGGTTATAGGTTAAGGGTTTGGGTTGGAAACTTGGAACATTTTGATTATATTGCAAAGGTTTGATTAGAATTTGACACTGTTTAAATAAATATTGCAAACATTTGAGTACCTTGAAAAGCTCCAATTTGTGGCGCCATTTTGGAATGACCAGATTGGCCTTGAAAACTATTGAGGTAGGACTCTCAGCAATTTTCGTGATGCTATATGTGAATTTATTCAGGTTAATATCGGTTACAGGATTCATGCTGCTATTGGTATAAGAATTTTCATATTCTGCATAAAATAAAGATACGAGAAACCAACAAAATTAAAGAAGTGCTAGATTTTGCTCCCTTCGTACGAAAACCTGTTTTCGATCCGAGTTTTTTGATGGATATCCCGGATAGATCCTACTTCGAAAATAATGTTAATGCCCTACACAGTGGTGAGGATGTCATCCAAATTTTCACGGACGGTTCGAAATTAAGAGAATGAGCGGGCTGTGGAGTCTTTTCTGAGGGGTTAAATTTACAACTATCGATCAGGCTGTAGCATAATTCAGGCCAATATAGCGGCAATACTAATAACCATGGAGAAGATTCAGTATCAAGGGATATTGGACGGCAATATTAAAAAAGTAAAGCGGCTAGAAGATCCCCGCAGAACGTGTACACCACTTTGAGAAATGTTCGGGAATGCCTGTCGTCTCTAGCGACAAAAACGACGGTTATCCTCATATTTGTTTCAGGACATTGGAACATATATGGTAACCAAAAGGCCGATACATTGCCATGGGCGGCTACCACCGTGAACTCGGGCGAAGTTTAAGGTCACATTGGTGTTCCTCTCATAAGAGGGAAACAGCTAATTGCGGAAAAACTAAACCTCATTGTTATGGAAAGATGACTGAGAAAACCCAGTTGCACAGCGGCAAGCAGATTTGGCCTACCATGGATATAAAAAGGACGAGATTTGCGCAGAACCCAGTGTTGCCGTTTTGGTAGAATTCTACCAAATTTGGTCGGACGAATTTCAATTTTTTAATTTTGGTCGGATGGTAGGCCCAAACTGATTATGGTAGATTTTTGAATAAAAATATTAAATATATATTTTTATTATAATTTACCATGTGTTGCACATAATTTTATTTATAAATATTCACAGTTTACAAAATCTCAAAATCTATCTGAAAGTTCCCGTTTGCCGTATTTATATGCGAGTATTAAAACAAATTTTCTTTTAATACTAAGCAATTTTGTAAAAAGAGAATATATAAACAATAATATTGAAATTGATTATGAAAATAAAGCAAATTTAATTGATATTTAAAAAATTTTCATTGGTTCAAAAGCGGACATTTTTTAAAAGCGAACTTTACTGATTCTGAAATATATGAACTTAAGTCTAACGTTTAAAATTTCTATGTTGAATTTTTGGATCAATTAAAACATCGATTTGATTTTAAACTTTTAAATATAATAACGCCCCCAAGAGTAATTTCTTCGGAAAACTTAGATATATTGCCCCTTATTTTAGAGTTTTCTAGTCTTGTTGAATGTGATCCAGATTTAATAGTGACAGGGTGGAATTTATTGCGCCTCAGCGAGATATCTCTTTCTCCTGATTTAAGTATAGACATGTGTTGGAAAAATGTATCTGCTAAAAAAATGGTTTGAATGAACATTGTTTTGAAAATTTAGTTAAATTTGTCTTTAATTTACTTTCACTACCACATAGTTCAGCCGCTGCTGAACGAAAGTTTTCGTCTCTATCTCTTATAAGATCTAAATTAAGAAACAAACTTGAAATTAATACCATTAACAGTATCATGCTTTGTAAAGAATTAATCATGAACAAAGGTCCGCATACTGTATGGTCAGCTAAAAAAGACTTAAAAACCCCGAATTAACTGTGGTGAACTGAAAATATGTTAAAAATGATCTCGGATTTACTGACAAATATAATCTCCAAAATCTCTGTCTATATATAAGAGATTTGTTTTTGTTTATATAGTTTTGTATATATTTTTATTTAGAGAATTAAAATAATAGACTGAATTTATATTATTTTTTGTTTAATTAATAAAAGTTTTCTATAAATTAAATATTGTTTTTTTTTTTTTGTTACAATTTTGGTCGGTTTTGACCCAATTTGGTAGGATTTAGAAACAAATTTGGCTGGAAAAAAAAATTTCTTGTGGCAACACTGGCAGAACCTATCTAACCAGTCCCTGAAACGATTTTGTAGAAGCTACAATGATAAGAGGGAAGAGAAGACCACGAATCATCTTCTGCGTGACTGCCCTGCTTTTTATGATCTCAGACATGAAAATTTTGGTCATCGGACACCTGTAACTAATACCTGTCTATCAGTAGGCGATTTGCGGAACATTCATGCCAGAGCAACGAAATGGCTTGAGAGCGAAGTTGACCGATTAGATTATGGATAATTGGTGCCAACAATTGTTACCACAACGGGACCTACACTAGGACCCAAGTAAGCTGTGCTGAAAGCGGCTTCCGAGTTACCATAACCTAGCCTTTCGAGATTTTTAACCGCAATAAAGCCGAGTTGAATTGTGTGTCTAGAAGTCGAAGACAGTATCATCTGCGGGCGGGGTCATGGCGTCTGATGCGCGTAGGATAATTTTATTGATTATCTCAGAAAGGGAAAACAGCCAACGGAGCAGTGTTTAAGTGATGATTTTAATGAAAAACGACCGGATTTTTCGAAAAAGAAAGTGTTTTTCCATCAAGACAGTTAAAATCAATAATTTGAAGTTCGATTTGCCTCTTCACGCAACTTATTCGCCAGAATTGAATAGAATTGAAACTTTTGCTTGGAGTCTGCGGTTGATGGCTTTTTAAGGAGCTTAACAGTTCTTACTGTAAACAGGAGATCGATGCTATTGAATATTGCTAGGAAAAGTGTATAAGGCTAATGGAAGATAATATTGGGTTTGATTGTGAATTCATGTAATCTGGCAGAAACAAGATCAGACTACACACCGATATCCCTTGCGATTGTTCGCTAGAAAATACAGAGAGGAAAGGGGAGAGAAATAAGGATTTGGGGGAAGGATAAAGAAAATAGGAAAATCATGGGTACCCGAATAGTCATCTTGTCTCAGTTAGCCATGGAAAGCACTGCATAATACATATTAAATCGAGAGACTTTAGGTATTCTATATAACTTTTCCCTAAGTATCTTAGTGGGAGGAGGCCACAGGCTTGAGCCGGACAGCTACAAAGAAGATGTTCCATCGTCTTGGACCTCTCCTCGTTCTCACGCCCACGACAGTAGTCCGGTATGGATTTGTTTTATATGCCTGTCAGATGCCTGATATTTCAATGGCCTGTTAGAATTCCACAGGATCACTCCTCCACAGGACAACCATGTATGCCAATGGGGATCCCGCTGCTTGCGAGCTATAAAAATATATCATTTATACAGTCGGTTCTGGAGATCCAACGCCTGCTGGCTGTTTTCCACATCCAATCTTACAGTAAGCTAAAAAAGGTAACAAATGGGCGGTTGGACATCTTCCAGTCAGTCATGATCTGATATAGTACAGCCTCCTCTGGCCAATAGGTCTGCTGATTCATTACCAGGAATCCCGCAACGTCCTGGGATTCAATAGAGGCTGACATACAAAGCTTTAGTCCATCCAACTTCTACTTACAGTTTTTCATCAACTTTGATTAACAAAATGTAGAATTGATCGCTTTTATTGCAGGATGGCTATCCACTTGGATAATTATCCGTCTGATAGTATCGATTCCACATCGTATAATACCCTCCGCGGTTTTCTGAATGCTCAGTACCCTACTTCACTTACTTACTTAAGAAGCTCATTAAGACTTACGAACGTGGATCATAAATTAGAGGGTTGAAGTCTTAAAAAATTCCACAGACTTCGGTCTTCTGCATGCTTTTTCCAGTTAATCCTTAGATGGGGGCATGTCGCCAACCTCTTGGTCCTTCCAACGAAGTTTGGGTCTTCCTGCTCTGCGCCGTTCTTCAGGTTTGCCTTCAAACACCTTTCTCGCTGAAGCATTTACATCCATCCTGGCAACATGTCCCAGCCATCATAGTCGTTAGATTCGGACTTTTTTAGCTACGTCGATGTCGTGGTAAAGCTCATACATCTTATGGTTTAGCCGATGGCGAAACTCCATATATTTTTCGGAGTATTTTTCTCGAACACTCCCAGGTTTTGTGTGTCCGTTGTTGTAAGCACCCGCAATTCGGCAGCATACAACAGAACGGGAAAAAGTAACACTTGGTATAGCTGTTTCTTAGTATCCTAAGGTGGTGTTACTAAAGTGCTGCCGAAGTCCATAAAAACATTTATATCCTCCGCTTGATTTATTGGCTGACATTTTTTTTCTTATTGACGGAAGATCCGATGTAGATAAATTCATCTACTACCTCAAAACAAAAATTGTCAACGTTCACGGTGCGTCTCCATCGAGAGGACTCTTTGTTCGTCGAAATCATTATTTTTGTTTTGTCCTGGTTGACCGTTAAACACATTTCTGGTGACTCCTTTTCCAGTAATGGGAAAATTGCAGTAACGTCAAGCTGATTTCGGTCAATGATGTCTATATCATCGGTATATGCTAGTGGCATGTGGCTCTTGTGGAATATGGTGCCAGACATGTTGACATCGGCTTTTCTCATCACCTTCTCTATAACTATGTTTATTACATAGTGTGTAGGACAAGCTATCACCCAAAGAGGTGGTAGGTGTCGATCTGCTTTTTATGAGTTTTTTCCAGAATTTGTCGTAAAGTGAATAGATCTACCAGGTATAAAGCCGCACTGATAACTTCCAATTAGTTTTTCTACAATTAGGTTTAGACGTTTGCACAATATGCTCGAAAGGACCTTCTACGATATTGGTAATAGGCTTATTCCATGGTAGATCTTACACACACTACGATCTCCTTTCTATCTCTTTCGATCTACTATATGGGACATAACAGACTGAGACTCCAACCCCCAGGCATGCTCTCCTCTAGCCAGATGTTCTCCACTAGATGATGCATGCTCCTAATCAGCTCCACCCCACCTGCCTTAAACAATGCAGCAGGGAGACCATCGGCTACAGCCGCTTTGTTGTTTTTAAGGCGGGATATTGGCACCGTATCTCGCTCTGGCTCGGATGTGGACAGTTGATACCATCGTCATGGATTGATGCGGGGTCTTTTGAATTGGTGTCCGCATTCTTGCTTTAACTCTCTGGTAGAATTTTAGGGCTTCCCCTCTGTTTCGGAGCCACTCAGTACACTCATCCTGTCTTTTTTTTAGTCTCTTCTCCCTGTGCCGTTCAGGAACAGTTCGCGTTGCCATTGGCGGCAGTTTCGCCCTGTATGCAGCATCCGTCTCTCTCATCGTATCAAGCCTCATCTTGAGACGGCTTTGAGTACCCAGTACCTCACCACTTTACCATGATTAAGAAACCCCCATTCATTAAGTATCCTGCACCCTGTTCCGCCGTCCCGCCGTCATTACATGTCGATCTTTCCAAAATTTTCACGTCTACTTTAAGCAAATCTACACATTTCTTCAAAAAATCTGTACGAGTTGGCAGATGAAAAGAAACGCCGTCGGAACACATCCAAGACCGCTTGCGGTGTGCTCCTTCTAGACCCAGTAATCGCCATGGCAGACATCCTTTGGACCTTGCCTAGCATTTTTTATAGATTATTCTTATCTACCCTCCCACCAAACCAGACATCCAATAAGTGACAAATAGCCGGACTACCGTGGTATACAGCCACATTGTGAACTTCGGTCTGAGCCCCCAACTTTTACCTATAGATTTGCGGCACGCATAAAGGGCATTGACATTTCTCTTTAACCCTACCTCGATATTCCTTGACCAATTTAGTTTCTGATCAAGGACAACACGTAGGTACTTCGCCTCCGTTGAGAGCTTCAGTTGCACCCCATTCAGTATCGATGGCCTGAAGTCCTTTACCTTATATCTACAAGTAAAGATAACCAATTCCGTTTTCTGAGCGTTTACCCCCAGACCATAGGTCTTGGCCAATCGTAGCAGCTTTCCAAGGGCAGTATTCATATCATGTTACTTCCATTTCTTCTAAAGGAATATCTTAGTATTAGGTCTAGTCTAGTATTTAGTCTTGCCAACGGAATACTGTCTTATACGTCCAAATATTGGTAATTTCTGTAAAAGACGTTGTCATGGTCGACCTTATCATTTAATAAAAATAATACTGTGGTTATGTGTTTCAGCTTGTAAGTCTGCAACAACTTCATTGCTCTTAGTCGGGGGTAATATATTAAGTTTAAATTGTATAACACAATTATACCTATATGTATAAATTATATGTATAAGTAATCAAAAATGTACACTTAGTGCTTCACCACTTAAATACAAGTATTTATGCACTAATTATGTGCTCGTATGTACAATATATTCGTATATATATCACTTTAACCCTTTTTATTGTTGTTTATGATGAAATTGCATACCGCTGTGACAATTTCTACAAATGCCCTTCAATATTTCGCTTTTTTTTCTTGTCGACTTAATTCCAACAAGAGCTTTTACTCTGAATTGTAGTTTATGGCGGTCGCGGTGCTGCTGCTGCTGGTGGTGGTGGTGGTTCTGCTGCTGGTAACTCTAATTATGGGAAACAAATTATCAACCATCCTTTGGGCTTTGCCTCCACTATTCGCAATAAAAAAGGGCGAGCGACCTGCGAATACCTCTCAGCGAGTGTGAGCGAACAATAATTTCCAAGTGTTTCGTGCAAACGACATGAACGCTCATGGGAGCACAATTGCACTTCCGATAAATGATAATAAACGTCGAGCCAGCAGTCCGGGTGGTTAATGCAAATTATCAACACATAAAATGACATTTCGAATATGTCTGTTTGCATGGGCTATGGGTTAACATTGCTTTGAGACATGAACTTTCGTACGAACTGACCATTGTAGCGGTATTGTTGCAGTAAAAGCGAGTTTTATGTTTTATCATTTATCGAAAAAAATAATTTACAGCCTAAACAAAAAAGATAAAGTACAAAACTAGAAGCGTGTCAACTTCATAGAATCATTATAGGGTCACTACGCTGGATTTCTGCTCCACTGTTGGAACCGGTATCTGGAATAATTGAATTTATATTCGTGGAGAGAGAACGTTGTTTGTTTTTATTGACGCAGCGTCCTCTCTTTCATTTTTCATTAAAACTTACTACTTTGTTTTGTTGTTGTTCATCTTTAGACCCACTTTGGCTGATATCTTCTGAAAAACTGAGAAGGCTGCAGTAATATTTCATATTTTTTGACCAATGATGTCAACATCATCAGCGTACGCAAGTTGCATGTGACTTCTGATCAATATCGTTCCAGTCGTGCAGTTTTTCTCATCATCTCTATAAGAACGTTGAAGGGATCACACATCAGGCAGCCGACTTTTCTAAGGCCTCGTCTGTATTGGAATTTCGGTAAGGTATTTGCCAATCTTCCCTAAATACTTTTCGTCGGTCAAGTTCATTCTGAAAAGGCGTTTTAGGAATACGAAGCTAAGCCATGGTATCAAGTAAATGGGCTGCTTTTCATGGGACAAATCTAGGGAATGTCGTAGTGTGAATATCTTATAACAGGTCAATTGAAAAGTCACCGGCTTAACATAGTAAAACACATTTTTTTCGGCTACATTCGATTTTTTTATTCAACATAATTCCCTTCTATTCTTATCTGTGTATTACAGATTATAGCGACACTCCAACTTTTCGATACCATTTTTGTAGTACGATTTGTCCTTTGCTTCAGTTTCGGCAATCACCTCTTCCTTCGACGAAATTTTTTTTCCCAGCGAGCATTCTTTTGAGATCTTTGAACAGGAAATAGTTGCTGTGGGACTGATCTGGAGAATATGGTAGATGAGGAAGCATTCCAAGCCCAAGGATCATCTCCAAACACTGCTCCAAATCATCAACTCGTCGTTGTTTTTGGTCAAAAGCAAGCTCGCGTGGCACCCACTTTGCACAGAGCTTTCTCATACCCAAGTATTCGTGAATGGTATGATGTACATGATGGTGATGTTTGATTTTCCTGGGGCAGTGTCCGGAAACTCGTCAACAAGCCAAGTTTTTGCCTCAATTGTTTTGTTTCCCTTCAAAAAGCAATATTTTACAAACCACGCGAAATTCCTTTTTATCCATTTTTTCACTCAAATTGCTATAAAATTAAAAACTAATGATCCGACAACTGTCAAATTTATACACACCTCTTTTGAAGGTTAGGGCTAACTAAAAATCATATGGATTTAATTATATTACCGCCATCTATGTGTCAGACCGGTAACTTTTCAATTGACCTGTTAAGTTATTGATTTACCAAGTCTAGATCCATCTAAAGGTCTGACCAGTGTAAATAAAATTGGCAATAGTCTTTCACATAAAACACTCGATGCAATGAGTAAAATACTATCACACGTTAATAGGTGTACCTTTCTTAAGCATAGGGCATATAACACTCAGATTGCAATCGTCGGGCATGTATTTCCTTTGCCAAGTCGTTTTCTAAACTGGTGCATGTTCGTTATCAGCTCTTGGTGACTGGACTTAAAGAGCTCTGCCGGAAGTTCTTCGGCACCGGCTGCTTTATTATTTTCCAGCCATGATATTTCTATTTTTACCTCGTTTTGGCTTGGTGGTGGGTAATCTAAGCCGTCGTCGACAATTGACGTGATACCTTCACGCGCACTGCTTTCCGGAACCAGTAATTGATGGAAGCATTCTCTCAATATATGCAGCACACTCCTGATATCTGTAACAAGATTTGTATCTTTGTCCAGACTTTTGCTTTCTGTTAGAATTTTTGGGCTTCACCTCAATCCCTGTATTTCTCTATATCTTCGTTCTCCCTTTCCCTCATTTGACTTTTTTCGCTTAAATAACTGCATCGCCTCATTTACTGCCTCCTTGTGACGTTTCCTAACAGCCCAGGTTATGTGACATTCTTCATCGTAGGCAGTGGCTATCTCTGGGGTTTGCAGCTTCGCGTTGTCCAGATTTCTTTGTGTTTGTTTTCTCTGTTTCAAGATTACATCTAAAACTGAATCATTTTTCATTTCGTGGCATTGTCCTTAGACGTTACACTGTAACGAGGACCCACCAATCTCACAACCTTAACTTATTGGTTTACGACAACAAACAACTGCTTTTCGGGCTGAATCCAAATATCTGCGCTGGGTACACTTGAGAGTCGCTTACGATGTTGATTTGCATATAATCGAGAACTATTTAATTAGCCCAGTACTGGTGCGGCTAATAGAATTCTGGCTTAAGTTCCGGTTACCAGGTTTGGTTTCGGGTTTTCGGATTCGGATTTCAGGTTCGGATGCCAAATTCGTAGGACCAGCTCGGGTGCAGGGTTCGTATAGCAGCTTCGGGATCGTGAAGTAAGCTCGGGATCGTGGACTAAACTCGGCTACGACTAGCAGGTTCGGATTTCAGGTTCGAATTTTTGGATCGGATTTCAAGTTGCAGCATAAGCTCGGCTTCGGTCTACCAGTTATTGTTATAAATATATTTGTTCTTATAATATACTTATAAACTACGAACAGACAGCAGAAGCCGCTGTAGAGAAACAGACAACCGAAGTCGCTGTGGGGGAACAGGCAGCCGAAGCCGCTGTGGGTGAACAGACAACCGAAGTCAGACAACCGAAGTTACTGTGGAGGAACAGACAACAGAACAGGCGATGTAAAAATAGGTAGTCACAAGTTCTAAATATAACTTATGGCTTATGGTCTGCACTAGTCGAAGTTCGGCTAGCGATTGACGACTACTGCTAGTCAAGCCTATATACTTATACAAAGTAGCGCCTTAAATGATCGAGAATTCCAATAGGGATACTATGAATTGCTCACACTGAGTGCTTACACTGTGTGCTTATACCAAGAGTTACGACAGTTGCTTATGAGCTTTGTTAATGTATGAGTAAATTCTATTTACAGAATTTGTCGCGTTACAACACTCTTTCATACATTTGGTTGTTCCCGCAATTAAGGGATCGGAAACCCTTTTCAGAGGAAGATAGAAACAGACTGCGTTTTTCGCTCTGCTCAGTCTTTTGCGCATTTCAGCTGCATCATCTGACCAAATATTAACACCGCGAGTCACATCAATGGCACTAGATGCATGCCTTCCATCAATTATTACATGATCAATTTGATATTTGGTGTTTTTTCGGGTCCACTCACTATCATGTTCCTTACCGCTGCGAAGCTAACCAGCATAAACCCGTTAGAGGATGTGTTTATATGCAGATGAACCAACAACATATTCTCTTCCTATTTTTGGATTTATATCTCCTAAGACAATTTTAATTTAGTGGTCAAGGCAGCGGTCGTTGATTTCCTCTAGCAATTCATGCTTTTCCACAAGGCATCTGTAAAATATATCTCAATTTTTAAGTCGCGTGCATCCGCGTCTTGGCAATCGTATCTCTTGGCTGGCGGTGATTTTTGTTTCGTACGAGGGCTGCTATATATATTTCTGGCCTAATAATGAAAATGCGAATATTTATCATCAAAAATTGTTTTATTGTTTTTCAAAGTATTCTCCAGCCTGATTTATACACTTTTGCATGCGCTCAAACCAATTGTCGAAGCACTTTTTCCACTCCGATTGAGACACCTCCAAAACATGGTTTTTGAACGCTTCAACAGCATCTTCTGGGCACGAAAATCGTTGACCACGCATTTTTTTCTTGATGTGCGGGAATAAAAAGAAGTCATTGGGTGCCAAGTCAGGGCTGTACGGCGGATGACCCATCAATTCGACGTTTTGGCCGGTCAAAAAGGCGCTGGTTTGAGCCGATGTGTGAGAGCTCGCGTTGTCATGGTGAAGAATGATTCGTCTTCTCTTGTTTGTTTTTCGAATTTCTCCGAAGACTTCAGACAAACAAATTGTGGTGTACCACTCAGAATTGACCGTCCTTCGTTGCTCAAGCGGAACAGTCGCCACATGACCAGTTTTGCCGAAGAAACAGGCGACCATTTGCTTCGAAGTGCTTCTTCCACGAACAACTTTCGTTGGATTTGGCTCGTCTTCGAAGACCCACACGGTCGATTGTTGTTTTGTTTCGGGCTCATACGCATAGATCCAAGATTCGTCACCTGTGACGATCTTATGAACATCTTTTGAAGCACCGCGATCGTATTTTTTCAACATTTCTTTGCACCAATCGACACGAGCCTTTTTTTGAGCGATTGTCAAATTGTGCGGGATCCAACGACAACAAACCTTTTTTACGGTCAGGTGTTTATGTAATATCGAATGTATGCTGGTGGGAGAAATGCCCAAGGATGCCTCTATCTCCCGGTATGTCACATGACGATCTTGCATTATTAGTTCACGCACGGCATCAATGTTCTCTGGCACAACGGACGTTTTTGGACGACCTTCACGGAATTCGTCGTTGAGCGAACTGCGACCACGATTAAATTCGTTATACCAGTTTTTCACGGTGCTATATGATGGTGCTTGATCACCATACAAAGACTTAAGTTCATCGATGCACTCTTGTCTGGATAATCCACGTCGAAAGTTGTGAAAAATGATCGCACGAAAATGCTCACGTGTCAATTCCATTTTTTTTAACGGAATTGAATTGTTCAAAGCTCTGTAAGTTTAACAATTCACGATTAAATGACAACACGTTCTGAGTGATGTTATGCTAAAAAATGTCAACCTTTCCAATGGAAATATCAGATTGCACCTGGCAACACTTATTGTTGCCTAGGCCAGAAATATATATAGCAGCCCTCGTATGTGTTGAGGACATCGGATAAATACGAGTCCGGAGAATCCGTACATTTTAGAAGCATATCCCTAAATCATGATCCTTACAAAGTTTGCGGTGGTCTTCACCATTTCTGTAACATCAGCAACTTCATGGAAAAGTTCTCCCGAACTTTTCTCCAATTTTTCTTTTTTAAAGGACTTCCGCTCTTGACCTCTACACCTGGTCCATTTCCAGCGTTTCTTTTTATTAACAAACCTCTACTGAAGCATTTGCTGCATCAGAGTTGACAACACCGCGAATAGCAGCAACTGAGCAGAGACCACCGTAAAGTATTTAAGCAGGAAGAAGGAAAATACTCCATCGACTGGGATAGAGGTGGTATGACTACACAATGAAGCATAAGCCAAAAGGGCTTTTCGCCCTCGTTCCCGATAAAAAGAACTTTTCTGCGGAACCAAATGAGAGACCGGGAATTATGAACTTTTGCGAGAATGCAAAATGCAACGTAAGAGAGAGAGAGAGGGAGCATTGTGCTTTTTTGTTCTGGGGAGTACAAGCAATCAAGTACTGACACTACACCTCATTACACTACTCATCCGTTGTGCCGTGCTGGATTGGACTCCAATATCTTGCACCACCTAACAATTTAGCAACCATCGAATGGATGGATGACTGTTTACGGGATCTAATTTAAAGTTTTGCGCTGCTGCTTTTATATTATTGTCTCTGAGCTGCAACTGCATTTTGCTGTCTGTGAGTGTGTTGCAAAAATAAAGAAAGAAGAAAAAGCTGCAAAGACAACAGAAGATAGACCGAAAGAACATAACCAACTAGCCGTCGCCGGAGTTGGTTGCGCTGGCGAGTAGACTCCTCAGTCAGTCAGTCAGTAAACAAAGAACAATCAAGACGATCAGTTCGATTCGTTATGACAACCGTGAAAATGGGCGGATAGTGTAAACTACAGGCGTACGCTTCAAATATGTGAGTGTGTGTGTGTGCGTAGAGAGTGTAATTGTGTTTGTTAAACGGACGGATGGATGGACGGTTTGTGAACTGCAATTACAAGTAAAAAATAAACAACAAACAAATAAATCTGTTTAAATACGAGCTATAATGCAATAATAATAAACCATTAAAGATACTTAAGAAATAAAGAAAAAATAAAAAAAAATTACATATGAAAACTAAACCATTATGAAACTATTGTATTAAATGACTTAATTTTATTAAATTACTTCCATAACTATAAAGTGTAGCATTTATTTCTGTGAAGTTTGGCTAACATAAGAGCGTTGCATTGCATTTGAATTTCTGAATTTATTTTCGTATCATAAACTTGACCTTAAACTTGTTCATCAAGTTCTTGGACAAAATCTCAAAGAGTTGCAGAGCACCAACACCACATCGCACTACACCACAGCCAGCCATCATGATGCGAATGATGACGAACACAACATGATAAACAAACCAGTGCTGTACCACTACTGTTCAAAATAATAAGTATACAATTTATATTATACATTTGTAGAGACGTAGATGTCCACAGTTTCTACACATGTGCTATTGTCACCAAAATAATAGCGTAAGCTTCTCAAAGTGATTCAGCGAACACTACCAATCTGTCATATCTTCCATAGTTCATTGGGAACAAATAACATACTCGTATATTCATCAACATAATTTGTATACCCTTCACCATGCGCATGAACAGAGTGAAGGGTATATTAATATTGTTCTTCCATTTGTAACGCCCATAAGGAGGCGTGGTAAGTATGACAATATATATATATATATAAATGATCAGCATCGAAATCTGAGTCAATTTAAAGGTGTCCGTCTGTCCGTCTTTCTGCCTGTCTTTGGAATGCAAGCTTCTAACCCCAAAGCGGAGGTTAAGTTCTAAGATGAGCCCGATCGGTCAAAACTACACCCACCTCCCATACAAACTCCCCCTTTTTGGGGTCTGTCCCTGCGATTACAGCTGTAGTTAAAGGGCAATCAAGCTGTAATTTTGTATGTGAGCTTCCCTACACTAAGCGGATGTTGAGTAGTAAGATGAGACCGATCGGTAAAAAACTTTTCCCACCTCCCATACAAAATTCCTCTTTTTGGGGGTGTCCGTATGTCAGTCCCCGCGATTTCAGCAGTAATTTACGAGCAATCAAGCTGAAATATTGTACGCAAGCTTTGCTGCCCTATATGGAGGTTGAGTTCTAAGATGAGCCCGATCGGTCAAAAACTACTCCCACCTCCCATAAAAACTCCCCCTTTTTGGGGTCTATCCCTACGATTACAGCTGTAGTTTAAGGGCAATCAAGCTGAAATTTTGTATGCAAGCTTCCCTACACTAAGTGGAGGTTGAGTAGTAAGATGAGACCGATCGGTCGAAAACTACTCCCACCTCCCATACAAAATCCCACTTTTTGGGGGTGTCCGTATGTCAGACCCCGCGATTACAGCCGTAGGTTGGGAAATATCGAGCTAAAATTTGATATGCAAGCTTTAATCCTATAATAGAAGCTTACGTTGTAATATGAGCAATATCGGACGAATACTTCTCCCACCTTCCAATCAAACTCCCCCTTTTTCGGGGGGTCCGTCTGTAGGTCCCTGTAATTTAAGAGTTTTCAGACTGAAATTTGGTATGTAAGCTTCTGTCCAGAAGCAGAGGTTAAATTCTAAGATAAGCAAGATCGGATTTAAACTGACCCCACATCCCACACAAATTTCCATTTTTGGGGAGTTACAAAATGCATAAAAATATGCTCCAAATCACCAACTCATAAACTTATCGGTAAAACGAAAGAAATTATTGACAAAAAATGGATGTGTGAAGCTAAAAGTAACGTCCACTTCTCACCAACTCCCCTGTTTTATATTACAAAGTTTAATAAAATATAGTTGTAGTGCAAATAACAAGTTTTATCACCATTTTTGCAAATGATGAATGTGGTATCTGACCTTCGGCATAGCCGAAGATAACCGCCTTACTAGTTAGAGTATATTTAAAAAAATAACCCTTTTTAGCATATTTTATATTTTTTGTTTCTAAAAAGCGTTTTAAATTCTTGTTATTATGAACTTTACTATTTTTAGGAATGTAAAGGGTTTTCCAATGAGAAGTGTTATTTTGGTATTCAAAGAAAAATTAAATTTTTTGAGATAAATGATCGGATATTTATTTCATTACCAAGAGGAAGGTATGCCGTTAATAATGAAAAACAACATCAGCCAAATAGCCACTACCAGCACACTTACAGGACCATAACCTTTTCATGAAATTTTCCATAACCAAATCGCAAAGTGGCTGCCCTATGTCCTCGATAGCCTCACGAATTTTATCTTTGAGGTCTTGAATCGACGCTGGGCTGTTGGCGTAGACCTTATCTTTCACGTAGCCCCAAAGGAAGAAGTCGCAAGGTGTTAAATCACAAGATCTCGGTGGCCAATTCTGATCTCCTCTTCGAGAGATAACACGGTCCGGAAACTTTTCCCGTAAAAGATCAATGGTTTCGTTGCTTGTGTGGCACGTAGCGCCGTCTTGTTAAAAGTAAACGTTGTCCAGATCAATACCATTCAACTCCGTCCTTAAAAATCATTAATCATCTCTCGATAGCGCAATCCATTTACCGTAACTTTTTCAAAAAAGTAAGGTCCAATGACCCCGCCGGACCATAAACCGCACCAAACAGTGAGGATGGAGAGGCTTCTCAATAATACCTCTTAGGTTTTCCGAGCCCCAGATGCGACAATTTTGCTTGTTGACGTAGCCACCGAGGTGGAAATGGGTCTCATCAGTCAAGATGATTTTTCGATGGAATTCCGCATCATTTTCATGCATTTCAAGGACCTAGTCAGCAAAGACATGACGTTGTTGAAGATCGGCCGGCTTGAGTACTTGTGTTAACTGAGCTTTATAATCCTTAAGACCCAAGTCCTTGTGCAAATTAAGGTGTAATGACGTTTGTGGAATGCCCAATTCCAAAGAACGACGAGGAATTAACAAACCTTAGTTTTCTTCAACACTTTGGGCTACAGCAGCAATATTCTCAGTTGATCTTAAGCGACGTGCACGGGTTTTATTCTTCACATCACTAACTTGTGCCAACATATAGAATTTTTTCACCAATTTCTGTATTGCGGTCCGACAAGGTGCTTCACATGCTTTAGTTTTGCGAACTGTGACTGCAAGATTTTCACCATTTTTGTAGAGAATTTTAATAATTTCAAAACGTTGTTGAACCGTTCATCGTACCATTTTTAGTAATGGCGTAGTTTCTACTTGTCAAATGTCAAAGAATTAAAGCTTCAAAAGTGACAGCTCCTAAATAGCGGGCCATTCACAATAACACCTCTTATTGAAAAACCCTTTATATCGCGAAAATCCTAAAAATGAAGAAAATTACGAGAAAGGCGTAATCTTATTAAATGTAAGTTTTTGTATCTTCGTTTAATGATGTGCAAAGATGCTAGTTGTTCTGTATCACTTAAGAAGGGGTTTCCCACAATTTCCAGTCTCTTTTTGCATAGGACTGGGCAGGACTTGTCGGTAGGACTGTTATTTCCGCTGTAGATACACTCGCTTTTCGAATCCTAATAAGTTTTATAATCTAAGATTTTTTAGGTTCAAAGTTCGTTTCGGGTTGTATTAAGGATATGTCTTCTTGGCCATCAAGTTTTTCATTCTTCCATACTTCGTTCGCTATTCCCAGCTTTAGATTTCCGATTATGCTTTTACATGTGGACATAGGGCGAAGCGCTTCGTGTTCCATGTGGTTTTTCTGCAGGACTGAGCCCTATCTGACTTCTTCTTCCGCCCTACAGTTGCCCTCAAATCTGCTGTGTCCAGGTATTCACGTGATCAGAACACTGTTGTTCTTGGATATCTCATTAAGAGATATCCGACAGGGCCTGACCACTTTTGATTTGGTTTGTGTGATTTCAGTGAGTTTATGGTCGCTAGACTGTTCGTGAACATTAAAAAATCCTCCTGCGAGACGTTCCTCACGTTAATCTCCTTCTTTACACATGCCTTTAAACAGGCATTCTCTTTCCTTTCTGAAATATCCCAGCACATGGTGCCTCCTTTTTTCAAGACCACTGCTGCAAGGGAGCATCAAAATTTTCAATGATTTGTTATTCTATAATTTCGTGTGTATACACATTCCGTCTCCCTTCACATAGATGGCATGAGAAAAGACAACGAGAAACAGTTTATGATTACTTTCAGTCAAACAATTCGAATGCATCTTCTTAGGCTACATGGTAGCATGGCTGACCTACAATCCCGTGGAAGTGAGTTCAAACTCCAGGAAGGTTTACTATCGTTAGAAATAAAGTGTATTTATAAAGAAACATATATAGAAGTGAGAAATAACTAAAAATAGACAACAATTTGAGGGTGACCAACTGCAATTTTTTTTAATATTTCAAGTCCTTCTTTTTTTAATGTGTACGCAGGCCTTCCATCAGGCCTTCTTATAGGAAGTGACGATGGAAGGCCATGCCTCCCAATGACACCCTATGTTATTTGGAAAGGGAGAGGTTATGCAAAGCGCAGGCCTACTGACTGCTTTTGAAGGCGTTCCATAAGGCCTTCTAGGACTTTCCTTTCGCCGCTGGGTTATTCTTTACCGAACCGTTAAGAAATCAGAACTCGTTGGATAATTGACTGAGTTATAAGCCTTTAAGTGAGGAAAGTGAAGTAAACTTAGTATTATAACCTTAAATTAAGATTTCAAGGGTGTTAGGGTAATTTGTTATACAAATTCATGTTGTACTCGACCAGACTTACAACATGGACTAGGTCACTCCCCAAGTTCCTTAAATGTTATCCATTCTGTAGCAGGGTGTTATGAGACCATTGGGAATAGCTGAGCAATACAATTGTTTCTTATGTTAATCCATTATGATGGATATGGTTTTCTTAGGATTGGGGATTACACTGCACGCACTTTCTCCCTGGCTAATTTTTGGGATACAAGGGTGAAACATAAGTTTTGCTATCGGCCTTATATTATATGAATGTATTTTAGACCGGGTCGGTCCCCATACAAATTTTTTTTTTCTCCAAAGTCGAGGGCAAATATTAAAGATCACCTCGAGACAACATCAAAAAAAAATTTGTTTTTCTCCCCCAGCCCCGGAAAAACAGCCAATCGTTTTTTTATCACTGCTTTTTTGATTGTGGCTAAATCGTTAAATCAAAGGCATCGGTGTATAGGTTTCGACTAGTTCTACATTTGTCCTATAGATGTCGCTGACATACGACATCATCTTGTAATGATGTCATCATTTAGAGCAATTTCTACCCCAAAAATTTAAAAATATTTTTTCCTAGGATTAAAGCCCTTTAAAAACCAAGAACATTTTGCTTTGGAAGTATACAGTTTTATTCAAAAACAAAAAAGTTACGAATGATAAGGTGTATTTACAGCAGACCGTGATCCGGTCTTTCATGACGAAAAAAATTAGTTTCTCTATATGTTCGTATTTTATAACCTATAACTATAACCTTAGCAGATTCGGAAACGATACTCCCCGAAGGCCCTCCGGAGAGTACTGGGGCGTCCCGTTAAACGGCCAATTCTTATGTGAAATGACCCGTTGAATCTGAATATCACCCCCAATTTTTCCCATCAACCGCCGACATATCTCAGGACGACCCCCACAGCTACCACATCTCAGTAATGACATTTTAGGGAAAATCAGTTTTGTAAGTTTGAACAGGTAAATTCTCGGAAAAAGAGCGATTACAATTAGATCCCACTAATTTTTGCATACATAGAGCTATTGTAGCGTTTGCCACCCTCTCACTAAAAATGGTCTTCCTGAATAACCTTTTGTCCAGGATGAATTGTGGGGAAGCATGAACGACTGGAGCTTGATACCACTTAAATCATATCCTTATATCTTCAGTAAATCTGCACACACTTGTTAAAAATAAAGGTCGTGGAGAGGTCATATTTGGAATCTAAACCCACTTCTGATCATTAAAAGAATTCGAAAAAAATTAAAGGAATAAATCTGAATGGCACTAATAATTTCATGCATGACTGACAAATCATTGGTTATCCTGGACATCAGTCTGCGACATCTTCCTGATAAAGCTCTGTACACACTTTTATAATATTCATCTCTCGACAGGGAGTATTTGCAACCTAATCCCATTTATGGTCATTGAATGATTTACCTTGAGATAAGGTAAATCTGGAGCAGGCCGTAGCATGACCGTTAGAACACGTGACTATCATGCTGGAGATCTGAGAAAGATTCCTATCTCAGTCATCTACATTTCTTTCATCGGTGGCACCCTCAATTTTGTCGGCAGCAACTTCGCAGTGTTTTGTCGAGACCATCGACATGTCTAGTAAGAGCCACCCAAATAGCTGACGTCTATAAACAGGAGGTGGCGTTATGTGAATTTAAAAATAGGAAGCGTATTAATTCACAACAACGCGAGAAGCTATTTCATGCATCATTCATGGGGTGCAAAGGGAAATTGAGTTCAAGTTATTATGGGGGTAAAGCTGGGTGCCACTTGCAATTTCATTCACATCTGGCACGTCATAGGTAATCCTAGATACATATTATATATATAGATAGATTCTGGAGTTGTTCATATCCACTTGGAAGAATTCTAGAGAGATACATAACCACAACTGGATTCTTCGAGAAGTTGCATGCCTAAGTCGTGTACGTCAATAGTATTTTGTTGCCGGTGGACATTGTAGAGCAGCAAATTGCTAACCTCTAAACCGGATCAAATCCACGGTTTAAGTAAACCCCATTTTATTCAGAACTTCATTGCCATGAAAATGCCTCTTTCCCACCTTCCATATTTCTGGACTTATTATTTTGAACTGTTGTGTGCACATCTCTAAATCTATAATGCAGCTAATGCACCACACACTCAAACACACACAAACACACAGTGAGCAGCACAAAATTGCACAAAATAGACGACAATAATTGGCAAAATAGATATGAACAAACGGGCGGACAGACTTACGCACCTACAAAAAATCAAGAAATAATAATGCAATAGCAATAAAAAAAACACAACAAAATCCAAGAACAACGCTAAATTTGGTATTTTTAGAATAATACCAACAAGCGTCGTCGAATTGCCGCTGCACAGTGGTTCCTTTTTGGTTTTTTTTGGAATTAATTCTGTAACTTTTGAACGGATAATGGTATCTTGATGAAATTTAAAATAGTTAAAGCTAAGGTGTTTTCGAGATGATTTGGAAATATTCGGCTCCCGAGGTGGTGTGGGGGCCACTGCGTGGCCCTCCAAAGTTGGTCACCTCGGGTGTTTCAAAATTTCAAATGCTTGAGGAATGTGCATTTATGAACCGATTTGAAAAATTTTTTGCATTTAGATAGTGCTTCGAAAAACCTTTAAAAAACATGCTTACATGCACATATTATCTCATTTAGGTCAAGAGATATTTGAGAAAATAAAAAATATTGTGTCATTTTTGGACGAGGTTGATTTATTATTTTTAAGGGTGTGAGCTCAGTTTTTCCTTGATTTTAAAGATATTTATATCGTTAGTTAGCTTATAAAATTCGGAATGAAATTGCTGAAAAAATAATTCAAATATTTTGTTCCAATCAAAAGTTATAAGCATCGCAAGTAAAAGTTTCCAAAAAAAGGCATATTTTTACTGTTTTTTTGCAAAAAGGCGACTACATTCTTTCGTTTGTAAAAAAAATATTTCTTCCGGGAAGTGGCAATTTCTTTATTATTCCTCATAGAAATGTTGATGCAGATGCATTTAATGCTAAATTTGAATCAGTTCAGCAAAAAGGTTCCCCGGCAAGGGAAGTCAAAAATACCCCATTTTTGAAAAAAAAAATTTTTTGTTTTTGAAAATTCTCAAATCGCAAAGCGCCAATGAGAAAGCTCATTATAGATTTTTTTGACCACATATGTGGACTAGTTAACTGTAACGTATTTCAACATCCCTGCCATAAACAAAGACAGCGTGGCCATTTTAGTAAAAAATTCGGAATTTTGAATCGGAAATTCCGATTTGGGAATTTGGGTAGTTTTATGTAAGATATGGCAACATATTGTTATTCGTTTTTTTAAGGACATTTTTATGTACATTATTCCAAAATTTCGTTAAGATATTTCAGTTCGTTTGGATTTTACGCTATTTTTCATATAAGATATTATTTCACCAAAAAATACGTTTTGACCAAATTTTATATTTGACTCAGAATTATGTCCAAAATAAAATGTGCTTTTAATTAATTTTTGTAAATTATTAAACCTAATGTAATTCCCTTTCCATTGATGTGCAATACTTGTATGTCAAGAGTTTAGTTATTCTTTATAATTATAATCAAACTTCACTACCTCCGTAATAAAAGTATATATCGTGAAACACACATATATATGGGGGCTATATCTAAATCTGAACCGATATGCTTAGTTTTGTTACCACATCATAATAGTGTAAAAAAACTAAGATTTGCAAAGTTTTGTTAACATCAGAGCAAAAATGTGGTTTGTGGCTACAATAATCTATAAAAGGTTATGCTAATTTGTATGGGAGGTACCAGAAGGGGCCGGGCAAGCGGACCCATTATTTCGGTATGTACTACACGCTGTCAAATAATAATACCATCCAAATTTTAGCTTCGTAGAGCCCTCCATCAGGAAGTTAGTGACAATATAGTGGTTTTAGTGAAATAGGTAATTTTGTATGGGAGGTACTTGAGGGGGCGTGGCTATTTCGCCCATTTTCCAACCAACATCGCGACTAGTGATGTTTATGCCACTGGTAAATTTCTATTGAAATTCATTAAGAACTACTTCATTTATCGTCGTAACCATTTACCCAGCCGGCCAGACGGACATAGCTTTATTGGGTTAAGAAGCCCCGAAACTTATTTTTTCTGAAGGAATCTAGGGTCTCAGTTATATGCACTGATGGGCTTAACTTCTTCCCGTATAAAATTATATATTCCCTCTTCGATGTTACTGAGATTATACAAATTTTGTTCAAAATTTGTTAAAAATGGTAATAATAACAATAAAAAGCAGCAAAAACATATGAATATTGCATTAAAAATCAAATTTATAACTTAACAAATAATTTTGCTTAAAATATTTATGCAATAAGAGAAATTTTTAGTACACATGAGACTAAAAAATTATTATGGAGTCGTTACTTATAAATAAATCTTACAAGCCCATAGACTCTTTAATTAAGTTATTTATGATTTATAAATCCCTATACACAGGAATGCGAGACAAATTACGAAAAATGTCTCTTATTGCATAAACATATCCGGCTAAATTATTTTTAAAGTTATATATTTGATTTTTAATGCAATATTCATATGTTTTTGCTGCTTTTGTGTGTTATTATTACCATTTTTAACAACTTTTGAACAAAATTTGTATAATCTCAGTAACATCGAAGAGGAAATATATAATTGTATACGGGAAGAAGTTAAGCCCATCAGTGCATATAACTGAGACCCTAGATTCCTTCAGAAAAAATAAGTTTCGGGGCTTCTTAACCCAATAAAGCTATGTCCGTCTGGCCGGCTGGGTAAATGGTTACGACAATAAATGGAGTAGTTCTTAATGAATTTCAATAGAAATTTACCAGTGGCATAAACATCACTAGTCGCGATGTTGGTTGGAAAATGGGCGAAATAGCCACGCCCCCTCAAGTACCTCCCATACAAAATTACCTATTTCACTAAAACCACTATATTGTCACTAACTTCCTGATGGAGGGCTCTACGAAGCTAAAATTTGGATGGTATTATTATTTGACAGCGTGTAGTACATACCGAAATAATGGGTCCGCTTGCCCGGCCCCTTCTGGTACCTCCCATACAAATTAGCATAACCTTTTATAGATTATTGTAGCCACAAACCACATTTTTGCTCTGATGTTAACAAAACTTTGCAAATCTTAGTTTTTTTACACTATTATGATGTGGTAACAAAACTAAGCATATCGGTTCAGATTTAGATATAGCCCCCATATATATGTGTGTTTCACGATATATACTTTTATTACGGAGGTAGTGAAGTTTGATTATAATTATAAAGAATAACTAAACTCTTGACATACAAGTATTGCACATCAATGGAAAGGGAATTACATTAGGTTTAATAATTTACAAAAATTAATTAAAAGCACATTTTATTTTGGACATAATTCTGAGTCAAATATAAAATTTGGTCAAAACGTATTTTTTGGTGAAATAATATCTTATATGAAAAATAGCGTAAAATCCAAACGAACTGAAATATCTTAACGAAATTTTGGAATAATGTACATAAAAATGTCCTTAAAAAAACGAATAACAATATGTTGCCATATCTTACATAAAACTACCCAAATTCCCAAATCGGAATTTCCGATTCAAAATTCCGAATTTTTTACTAAAATGGCCACGCTGTCTTTGTTTATGGCAGGGATGTTGAAATACGTTACAGTTAACTAGTCCACATATGTGGTCAAAAAAATCTATAATGAGCTTTCTCATTGGCGCTTTGCGATTTGAGAATTTTCAAAAACAAAAAATTTTTTTTTTCAAAAATGGGGTATTTTTGACTTCCCTTGCCGGGGAACCTTTTTGCTGAACTGATTCAAATTTAGCATTAAATGCATCTGCATCAACATTTCTATGAGGAATAATAAAGAAATTGCCACTTCCCGGAAGAAATATTTTTTTTACAAACGAAAGAATGTAGTCGCCTTTTTGCAAAAAAACAGTAAAAATATGCCTTTTTTTGGAAACTTTTACTTGCGATGCTTATAACTTTTGATTGGAACAAAATATTTGAATTATTTTTTCAGCAATTTCATTCCGAATTTTATAAGCTAACTAACGATATAAATATCTTTAAAATCAAGGAAAAACTGAGCTCACACCCTTAAAAATACAAAATCAACCTCGTCCAAAAATGACACAATATTTTTTATTTTCTCAAATATCTCTTGACCTAAATGAGATAATATGTGCATGTAAGCATGTTTTTTAAAGGTTTTTCGAAGCACTATCTAAATGCAAAAAATTTTCAAATCGGTTCATAAATGCACATTCCTCAAGCATTTGAAATTTTGAAACACCCGAGGTGACCATCTTTGGAGGGCCACGCATTGGCCCCCACACCACCTCGGGAGCCGAATATTTCCAAATCATCTCGAAAACACCTCAGCTTTAACTATTTTAAATTTCATCAAGATACCATTAACCGTTCAAAAGTTACAGAATTAATTCCAAAAAAAACCAAAAAGGAACCACTGTGCGCTGTCGCAGCCATACAGGCAGCTGCAGCAACAGCAATCACAACAAAACTGCAAAAGTCTCTAACGATTCTACTGCATCGTATTTAATGCTCACTCAGTTTTTTTTTGTGTTTATTTGCTGCTTGTTCGATTTGTGCTTTACACCAAATCCAACAAAATGCATCATCTAATGATGGCCAAACAACGACGACGACAATTGCTGCTGCAGATGTGTGATGTACAAGCATTCATTCATACAAACACTAGTATACATTCTCTCTTCGCAAGCAATCAACCATTTTAAGCCAGAAGTTGTAAACTTTTGCGAGAACCATACAATGGAGAAGATATCCTCATATGTATTGCATGCACATAGTAAAAACTTACAGTACATATGTATATGTGCAAAATAAAAATATCTCCAAGTTCAAAGCTTTAAACTTGAAATATTTGTTGTGTGCTTTTGCTTATCGTCAACAACAATGCTGTGACGATTTGCTCTCTTTGCTGTTCACTTTTTTCGCTCTCTCTCTCTCTCTGTTTAGCGGAAGTTCTTACTCGTGCATTATGGTTGCCAGCTGCTGAAAAAAAAACAAAAAAGGGGTTTGCAAAATTTTTTTTCAGGGTGCCCTCCTCCAAGGACAGCTATGACCAGCTAGTGACGGACCCGAATACATTCTGCAGATATGGAGAGATCATTTCAGGAATTTACTGGATACGGACACCACTCCAGAAGACCCCGCTCCAATCCATGACGATGGTAAAACCTGTCCACCTCCGAGCCAGAGCGATGTACGTGTGGCAATATCCCGCCTTAAAAACAACAAAGCGGCTGGAGCCGATGGTTTCCCTGTTGAATTGTTTAAGGCAAGTGAAGAGGGGCTGATTAGGAGCATGCATAAGGAGATCATGCCCGGGGATTGGAGTTCCAGTCTGTTATGTCCCAAATACAAGAAAGGAGATCGTAGTGGATATAAGAACCTACTAAGCCTATTACCAATTGCGTACAAGGACCTTTCGACTATATTGTGTGAACGTCTTAAACAAATTGTAGAAAAACTAATTGGACCATATCAGTGCGGCTTTAGGCCTGGCCACTACGACGGATCAAATATTCACCTTACGACAAATCCTGGAAAAAAAACCATGAAAAGCAGATCGATACCTACCACCTCTTTGTCGACTACAAAGCTGCCTTCGACTCTCCGATAAGGATAAGGCTATATAAGGTCATGTCTGAGTTTGGTAATCCTGCAAAGGTGGTTAGACTTTGCAGGTGTACCTTGGAAAACACCAAATCCTCGGTTAAGATTGGTAATGATCATTCTGAACCTTTCAATACGGAAAGAGGTCTGAAGCAGGGTGATAGCCCCTCCTGTATCGTTCAGATAGGGTAAGGGGTTTATTCTGTGGGCTGTCTGATCAATATACTAGGTGGAAATGTTCCAGATAAAGAAATTTGTACGATGGCTGAAGGATTAAAGCCTACAATGTGCATCAATGCTTATTCTGATTGTCAGAATGCTATTAATTATCCGCAATAAGTTTTCCTGAATTCATTTTCTAGCCAAAACTGCCGAAGATCTCTTAATGGCAAGTCTCAACCGTTCGATTTTTACTTTATAAGGGTGTCAGGTCACCAATACATTTTAGGGAACTTGCGCAAGAACAGAACTACCTTACAAGTTCCAACGGAAGTGCAACGAGTTGGAAGGTGAATAAGGACCTCATGTCACTTTCCGAACCATAATTGTTAATTCTTGTGTCAGTCTTGACAAAAGATTGCTTAATAGGCAAGTATACGGTAAGACTGTAGGTCACTGCAATGGACTTTTGTAGATGCTGTCATGATAAGGAAGAGGAAGAATCCACTTCTGTAAATGACCAACTATAACTAATGGAAGTGTGACAACAATGGGATCAAGTATCGACTTCCAAGTATCGAAGATTGCAAAATACGACATGAAGAAAGTAAAAACATATGATTTTATCACATAGATCTTGTAGAAGAAGTTTTCTGTAAAGCCTTAGGCCTGCTGTTAGACATATCATTCAGGAGCTGATTTGTCCATTCTTTATGACTCTTTTGCAATGTAATAATAGGGAATGTTTTGTTAAACCCGACAGGAACCATATTTAGCATGAGACAAATGTTACTTCTTTTCTTTTTATTTATTTTTTGTCTGAATATTTGACATCAATGGGGACTTGACATGTTACTACAGTCATCTCAGGCATTAAGAAGAAATCGGTCGGACAGTAAACTGTCCTAGGTGCTAAAATCACTTACCCAAGTTGAATCCAAGTCAGAGTTCAGCACATTTACCTATAAGTTAGTGTCACAGATTGTCCCATTTTACTTAATCGCAGTTATGAGGATATATTTTTAACGAATATGGAAACTTCCCCTGTAAAAAAGAGTTCCGGCATAATTCTTTGCTGGGTCCGTCAACATTTTTGGTCTATTGGTATGAATCTGGATTCCGTAGCCAGTATCAACCGTCGATCGTCTGGCGTTATTTTTTGATACTAGACAACCACATAACGATTATTATTTCCCTCCATTCATTCCAGTTTTTCTTCTACTACGTTCGTATTATTAAATTTCGCCATTTGTTATTGCCACAACATAACGTGTTCTGCAGAGCCTTCCCCTTCCCAAATAAATGGCTAAGACAAGGATAAAAACAACACCAACGCGTATGCAGAAGGAGGCTCTAATAGCTTCAGCGGCCGTTACAACAACCCACGTCAACACTAATGTCACAGAACATGTCATAAAGGTAAACTTGACATCATCATAGTTTTATCACAACAATATCTAAGTTGTTTTTTGTCCCTCCCTTTCCACAGAAGCGCCTCAGTGCATTCAATCACTCCATGTTAACCAAGGAAGCAATACCGATACACTCGACAATAATCGTTCAACCACCGAAACGTACAAACTCCATATCATCTGCCACGTCCACGATATCACACACCAGTGATGGCGGCCATTCGAGCCTCGAGTCACCACCACCCCCACCGATCAGCTCGTCCAGCACAACACCGACCAACTCGAATGGACCCACAATGGCGGAACTAACCGAGAATGCCATAAAAACATTAAATGCCGGTTTGCTGGCCAAATCCAATGCATTAGCGCTTAAGAATCGCAAAGTGTACATGATCACTGAAAAGTGCGGAGACGGAGCCACTGCAAGTGGTCATTCCAATGGAGGCGCAGGAGCAAGCGCCGCTGGCCTCGCAGGACTAGGCGGTGGTCAAAAACGGAAAATGTACTTAATAATGGAGGAGAAGGAGAGCGACGCCAACGAGAGTCAGGCGGAGAAATTCATGAAGTCCGAATGTAATAATGGTGCCAAGAAATTAACCCTGTTCACTGATACAGCTAACGGTCAATTGCCACAAAAAATCGAAAAAATTCTGCCCGAAATACTCAATTGCATACAAGCCAAGGATGGTAGGGCGGCGGCTGCTGCCAGTCTCAGTACATCAGCTTTAACTGCGGCAGTGGTAACCAACAATGGTAATGGTCATATTAAAACCAGATTTGTGAGTCAAGAAATTAATGGCAAGACGCCAATACTAGACAGAGAAGAGAGCTCCAAAATGCCACTAAAAACGAATGCGGATAAAAACGAAAGACTGCCTTTAACACTGCCACCAAAAAAGAATCGTACCAAAATTATAACTACCCAAATTATACCAGTCAATCCCTCCTATACACCACAAACGATCAACTTGCAGCAGCAGGCCGTAAATGGCGATGCGCCCATTGGGGAAAGAGGAGGTAAAGTCACCAACGTGCTGGAATCGAACAACAAGTTGATCAATGGTGCTGCGGAGAAGACAGGTGCCACTCCGGTCATTGTTAATGCCACTACACTGATGGCTAATGGAAATGGCTTAAGCAAAGAGAATGGCTCTTCAATGGCCTATGCAATACCGCAACAACATCATCATCAGCAGCAGCAGCAGCATAAAAACATAAATCTCTCTACCGATTTTCTATTTTTAATGAAAATGTTACCCAAACTGGAGAGTATACCGGAGACGCACAAAAGTTATGTTAAGACCTGTATTGAGGATCTGATAAATCAATATAGCCTGCAACAATTTGAGGATCAATGAAAGAGAAAATGGATCGAAACATTGAAACATAATGGACTTGAAATTAGTTTATAAGTATACAGACACAATTATGATTATTATAATTAATATTATTACTACAGCTCGTATTATCATAGATATTATATACAGCGTACATCGTAAGTTATTTTCTAATCTCAATTATTCTTTTGAATATATATATTTATTGCATTTACAATTAAGTCAAGTCACGAAATTTTCAATCGGGGCGATATTAAATGAGGGAAGTGGAAGGAAAGAGGGAAGATGAGATGGTAGTAGGACCAAGTTTCACAACCAATTTTGACTTAAAGTTTCAAATATTGACTCTTAATCCATACTTTCATACTTACGGTCTTTTTCCGTATTATGATTCGGAGATAAAAAAAGTTGTTGAACTTGGTCCAACTCTTTACGGAATTTAATAATTTTTAGTAACATCTACCAACTCTCCCATATAGTTGATAAATTTATATATATATATATAGGGAACGGCACAAGGAGACAGTAATACAGGCGAGACAGCTATTTAAGCGAAAAAAACGTGAGATGAAGGAACGAGAGAGCGAGGATACAGAGCGATAGTGAGATAGGGGTGAGGCCCGAAAGTTTGACCAGAAAGTAAAAAACAAAAGGATAAGGATGGAAATCTGGTTACAGATACGCAGAGTGTGCTGCATTTCCAGCAACTGCTGGTTCTAGAAGACAGCGCACGTGAAGGTACAACGCCAATTGTCGACGACGGCATAGATTGCCTCCTAGCAAGTCAAGCTGAAGTAAAAAGAACAATATCGCGGCTGAAAAATAATAAAGCAGCCGGTGCCGACGAACTTTCGGCAGAGTTTAAAAGTTCGGTGGTGAGGAGCTGATAACGAGCATGCACTAGCTCCTACGCACGCCTTGGCTTAATGAGTGCATGTCCGATGATTGGAATCTAAACGTATAATGTCATGTGCTGAAAAAAGGTAATGCAAGTGTGTGCTGCAACTACCTCGGGATCAGCCTTTTACCAATCGCATATAAAGTCCTGTCGAGTGTGTGACTAAAGCCAGTGTTATCCAACCTAATAGGTTGGCTTTAGACCTGGTAAATGAACTGACCACATGTTCACACATCGGCAAATCCTGGAAAACACCCAAGAGAAACAGATCGAAACGTACCACCTTTTCATCGACTATAAAGCTGCCTTAGACAGCCCGATACGGCAGAAATTACTCGAAGCCATGGCTGAGTTTGGTATTCGAGCGAAGCTAATACGCCTTTGCGGAATAACGCTGACTGACATGAAGTCTTCAGTTAAGATTGCCAAGGACCCTACGGAGCCATTCTATATCACACGGGGCCTAAAACAAGCCGAGTGCCTTTCTTCTGACCTCTTCAACTTTGTGATGGAAATGATAATGGGGAAAGCTGCAGTAAACACGAGGTGCACGATATTTAACAAAAGCCACATGCTACTCGCGTACGCTGATGACGTAGAGATCATCGGTCGAAAACTTTGGGTTGTGGCTACAGCCTTCTCAAGTATACAGAAGGAATCAGCGAAAATTGATCTAATGGTGAACGAGGATAAAACGAAGTTATTAGTTTCAACGAACAAAGAATCTACTCGTTTGGGAAACTGCGTGAACGTTGGCAACTATTATTTTGAGGTGGTAGATAATTTTATCGACAAAACAAATAATGTCAGCCTCGAAATCCGGAGAAGAATGCTGCTTGCAAAAAAAAATGCTGCTACGGACTAGGCAAGCGATTTAATGACGAAGCCCTCCCTTGACGAACAAAAATTCAGCTACATTAGATACCGGTTCTAGCTGTCTTGATGTATGGTTCAGAATCCTGGGTTATGACACAAGCGGATGAATCGGTTTTGCCAGTATTCGAGAGAAAAAGACTTCGTAAAATATATGGGCCCATCGTTGTTAACGGAAAGTATCGGCGTCGTATGAATCATGAGCTGTACGAGTTGTACACTGACATTGATGTGGTCACACGCATTAAGCTGCAGCGGTTGCGTTGGCTGGGACCGGCCGTGCCATAGTGGTTAGAACACGCGACTACCATGCGGGAGATCCCGGGTTCGAATCCCGCCTCCAGTAAATTAAATTTTTCTTTCATTGCCGGCCCCCTTGATGTTATAGACAGCAACGTCGCTGTATAAGTGTCGAGTCAATCGGCATGTCTAGTAAGAGCTTCTCAAATAGTGACGTTCGTATTCGTAGATAAACAAGTAGGTGTCGTTAGTTGTGAATCTAAAAATAAAAACCGTGTTAATTCACAACAACTCGAGAAACTATCCTCATTCATGGGGTGTAAAGGCAAATTAAGTTTTTTAAGTTTAAGGTTGCGTTGGCTAGGTCATGTTGTATGCATGGACGTAAATGCTCCAGCTCGAAAAGTCTTCGACAATGAATGGACGCAACAGAAGAGGTCTAACAAAACTCAGTTGGAAAGACCAGGTTACTGAGAATATATCAGAACTTGGTGTGACTGACTGGAGAAGAAGCGCAGAAGATCGAAGCGCTTATAATATTTTTCTACGTGCGGTAAATAATCCGAATTAATTGCAAAGAAGTGCCAGCTAAGTAAGTATATATGGCAGAGTCGTTTTGTATGGCGCTACAAAATGCCATGTTGTCTGCGCAATATTCGGTCCCGTTAAAAAAGTTATTAAGAAAAAAGCATAGCCTCTTTCCAGCATTGCCACCGGTTTCCGGTATTGTTGTGAGTAAAGTTTGTAAAGATAAACGGAACGACAATGCCATCAGCCCATAAACTACACCAACCAGTAGGTTTTTGTGGATGTAGTTCAAGAATCTCTTCGATTTGCTCATTAGTTTAAAAATTACACTTTGCATATTTTGCTTAAATTTTAATTATTAATTGGATAACTAGGACTGTTTAGTTTGCTACAATCCGCCCTCTCGCCCACATCGTTCACAGTTAACGTCCACGATTGCGCTTACAAATTACAAATATTTTAGATAATTTTTTTTCTTCATGATTCTTATTTACTACTCATTACACTCTTATTTCATTATACCTTAATCTAAGTACATACCACATACAAGTTCATCCATCAATACATCAAAAACAATTATTCATCATTGCTTTAGCAAAACATTTAAAGCTTCTTCATACATTACGATATAAGACGTTGGATGCCAGAAAAACAACGTCACATTACTCAAATTTCATTCATTTCCAAAAATGAAGACTGACAGTTTTAAAACTGCGCAAATAATTTAATAAACATAAATAATATAAAAAATATACAAAAACAACAGATTTTTTTTCTTTAGTTTATATGTTATCTAAGCATTCAGACATAGATATAGCTATATATATATATACGATATACATATTTAAATATACATACGCATACGTTTATATTACAAACAAAATATTTGGTAAGACAAAAAAAATAATGGAAAATAAAAAAAAAACGATGATAACAAATAAATTTTATATTTTCTTAATGTTTAATAACATTTAATAATTGAATGTGTGATGTTTCAATGGAACAGAATAAATAATTTGAGAGATTTAAGTAAGTAATTTTAAAAATATAATGAAGTGTGCCCTTTTTTGAACTATTAAAGAATCCCACACGCTTCGGTCTTCTCCATACGTTCCCCAGTTCGTCCTACCAGATGGTGGCACGTCGCCAACCACTTGGTCCTTCCCACGAAGTTTGGGGATCCCTTCTCTGCGCCGTCCTTCAGTTTCGCCATCAAATACCTTTATCGCTAGAACATTTACATCCATCCTGGCAACATGTCCCAGCTATCGTAGTCGTTGGATTCTGACTCTTTTTACAACGTCGACGTCTTTTAGCTACGTCGATATTTTAGCCACAGATATTTCCAAATATTTTTCGGGTTACTTTTCTCTTAGGTTCTATATATCCGTTATCGTTAGCACCCAGAACGGGTGAGATGAACACCTGGTACAGCTGTTTCTTAGTATCCCGAGATAAGGTAGTGTTACTAAAGTGCTGCCGAAGTCCGTAAAAACACATATTGGCGCGCACCATTCTCCGCTTGATTTCTGGGCTCACACTATTTTTCTTGTTGACGAAAGATCCGGGGCAGTTAAACTCATCTACTACCTCAAAACAATAATTTTCAACGTTCATTGTGCGTACCCAAAGAGAGGACTTTTTGTTCGTCGAAATCATTACTTTCGATTGTTCTCGTTGACCGCTTAACCCATTTTTGCTGACTCCTTTTCTAGCGATGAGAAAACTGCAGTAACATCCCGCAGATTTCGGCCAATGATGTATATATCTTGTGGAATATGGTGTCAGACATGTTGACACCAGCCTTTCTCATCACCTTCTCCATAACTATATTAAATAGTGTACAGGACAAGATATCGCCCTGTCTGAGACCTCTTTCTGTGTTGAATTGTTCAAAATGATCCTTACCAATCTTAGCAGAGGATTTGGTGTTTTCCAAGGTACATTTGCAAAGTCGAACTAGCTTTGCAGGAATACCAAACTTAGACATTTCCTCATATAGCCTATTACATATCGGAGAGTCGAAGGCAGCTTTGTAGACGACAAAGAGGCGGTAGGTGTCGATCTATTTTTCATGAGTTTCTTCCAGGATTTACCAGGTCTAAAGCCGCACTAATATGGTCCATTTAGTTTTTCTTCAATTGGCTTTAGAAGTTCACACAATATGCTCAAAAGGACCTTGTACGAAATTGGTAATAGGCTTATTCCACTGTAGTTCTTACATTCACTACGAACTCCGTGCTTGTATATGGGACATAACACACTGAGACTCCAATCCCCGGGCATGCTCTCCTCCAGCCAGATGTTCTCCATGAGCTAGTGCATGCTCCTAATCAGCTTCACTCCACCTGCCTTAAACAAATCAGCCGGGAGACCATCGACTCCAGCCGCATTTTTTATATTGCCACACGTATCTAGCTCTGGTTCGAAAGTGGACAGTTAATACCATCGTCATGGATTGGAGCGGGGTCTTCTGGAGTGGGGTCCGTGTCCAGTAGATATTTGAAATTTTTAGAACGTTGAATCTGGTCATCGCTGTCCTTGCACAGGAGGGCAACCCTGTTCCACGCATTCTTCCCTTAACTCTCTGGTAGAATTTTCTTTTCGGAGCAACTCAGTGCACTCATTCTGTCTCCTCTTCAGCTCCTTCTTTTTTCGCCTAAAGAGACGAGTTGCATCTCGTCTCTTCTCCCTATGCCATTCACGAACAGCACGCGTTGCCATTGGCTGCAGTTTCGCCCTGTATGCAGCATCCGTCTCTTTCTCGTGGCATTGCGACATTCATCATCGTACCAGGCATCTTCTTGAGACGGCTTTGAGTACCCAAGTACGCTTCTCGCAGTCCGTTCTATGGAGTCGGCTATATATTGCCACTGAGAGATAATATGATCAGGGGTTGGAGTATTACGTAGTAGTTGAGTTTGGTGGTTGGAGTAGGCACCCGCTACCTCTGTGGTCCGCAGTTTACTGATGTTCAGCTTTCGTTGTACCTGGTTACGTACATTTGTCCATGAAGCTTAAGACATGTCTTCCATTATGATAACCTCGTGATCAGTATGGTTTTTTGTCTTTTAACCAGGGGATATCCAGGTTGCCTAGTCGACATCTGGTACCACTCACTACATATTTCTTGGCGATGCGAATCTAACCAGTCTGAATCAATTATCGGTGGTGTTTTTGTGTAGACTCCATTTTCCAAGATCATCTTTCCTTCCTATTTTAGCAGTAAAATCTTCCAGAACAAGCTGAATCTCTTGACCAGGGCATCGGTCATATATATCTTCGTGGTGCTCATAAAATGCATCTTCAGTGTCGTCATCCTGCCTAGACGGAAGCCCAAGGTTTGATTCCTCTCTCAATCATCTAAATTTCTTTAATCGGTATCCAAATCGATTTTGTCGACAGAATTTTCGCAGTTGTGTCAAATCAACCCGCAAAGAAAAAATTTACGTAATGTAAAAGGAAAATAAGTTAAAGTGTGTAGGTCTTAAAATAGAAACGTGTTAACCACTCGAATGTGAAAAATTCTTTCACATCTCATTCTTGGAATGTAAAGGGAAAATAAGTTTAAGTTTCATCATCTGTATCTATCAGTTTGATGGAAAAAAAACATCACATTGTTGCTGAAATGGCTTGTTTGGTCACATACAGGGTTTTGCCGCGAAACCAGATGTCAAAGTCTTCTACCAACAGTAAATCCACTTCCAAATTCGTGCCCTTCTGCATGTCACATTTTTTCGTCGTGAAAATCACTGATCTGTCCATCGCATTTCCTGCATGGCGGTAAAGTTAGATACAAAGGGTGGCTTAAAATCATGTGATTTGACACGGTTGGACTTCTTTCTTTTGGGTTAATTGAAATAAAAGCTGTACGTCGATAAGCCACCAACAATTCAAGAGCTAAAGGATGAGTGAATTCGGCACATTAACGGCATAGAACCTCAATTATGCCTCAGCGTCATCGAAAATTTGGGCCATCGGATGGAGGTGTGCCGCCGTTGTCGCGGCGGCCATTAGGCCGATATTTCCTTCCATACATAATTGAATTATACTAATATTATCATAATAAAAATAAATGATAATAATTTCCTTAATAATTTGTGTTTTATTCAAAATCAACATCGGCCCTTAAAATTTAACCACCCTTTATTTGTCGAAGACATCCGACAATTGGTAAGAGGTATAAAATCTGTAGATATATTAAATCTGTAAATATGTATTCCATATCCTGAAATCATGGTATTATAAAGTTTTCATGGGTTGTTACCATTCGCTGGACCTTTTCTTTTTCCTGTATTTTCTCAATAATTTTAATATTTATGTGGAGCGTTGTATTATGCCGCCGGTCCTAGTTTCTTGGGGCTTCCGACGGCACTAAAAGACCCGTTGTATTGATCCTCCTTCTTCTAACAATTGCTATCGCTGAACATGATACCCAGTGAAATTCCCGGGAAATACTTGATTTATCGGATGTTGTGAGCTGCTTGCAGACCTCCGCAGTGTGTTTCTCGTTATTCCTAAGTGAATAACTGACAGAAGAACTCAAATTAAAAAGTCCCTTAAGTGCAAATCTTTCAGTGTCCTTTAAAATATCTCCAAAATTTCATTCTGTTATTTCATATATCATAATGACATGGATACTTTGCTTAGATTTTACAAAAATTTTCAAATTATTCGTTTTTTTATGTCCTTTCCACTTTTCTGGAACATACATTCCCCCTTATTACGTATGGCGAAGTCAACTTTTGACAACATGTTCAGTGTTGAGAATTTTTCATCATCTGATGCAGAAGATCATGATAGGAGCAAGGACAATCTTATTTCAATCTCACTAACGACATCATTGAAGACATATTTGAAAAACGACAAAGATTCGACGTGACTACGACACATAATAGGGATATTAAGGGTCAATACTTACTGTGTTTTCCTCTACAAAGCCTTTCCCCATTTGTAAATAAATAACAATTATCGATTTTAGTTTTTATTTTGTTTTAAATGTATTTTTTGTGTTAAGAACCTTTATTTAATTTGAAAGCATTCTTTGTGTTTTTGTTTTTTTTTTATTTTGTTATATTTTTATTATTATCATCAGATTTAAGATTAATTATTTTTTTTCTTCCTGCTTTACAATTATTAATGTCTAATTAGTTAATACACATACAATTTATGAGTTCATATATCAATATATATATGTTTATATTTATAATATGGTATTGAGTTTTCACAATTTGTTGTTTTTGTTGTCAAATATCATCAAGTTTATATCCGATTACATGGAGTATTCATATATTTAAGTACTGGTTGTTGTTTTTGTGGTATGCCGATCTAATCTCATGTGAGTAAATACAAATAGTACATACAAATATTACGTAAATAATAAATAATTAAAGATTATATTTAATATATTTTATGTTTTTTTCAGAAATTTACAATTTGTATCTATATACATTTATTCTATAATGTTACCAGTGAGGGTTTTCTCCTAAAGATTAAGACGTAGAAGTTAGTTTAAAATAAAATAGAAGTTTTAGTTAAAAGTAAAAATAAAATTTCGAATAAATCCCGAGTAACGTCTTAAGTAAGTTTTAAATACAAAAATTCAAAATTTATAGTATTTTTTATAGTTGAAAGTTAAAAGAAATTTAGACGAAGAAAAACAATGATAAGGAGAGTGTGTAAAAGTTTCTCAAAGTGTAATTTGTTGTTTTTGTTTGTTCTTATTATAATTTAGCGATCACATCTCTCCGGTTTTGCCAAATCTACTTAAGGTGAATAAAATTGTTTTATAAATAAAGTATTTCGTTTCAAAATTTTTTTGTGCATACATTTATACATTCCTGTTTTCTAAAATGCTTTTCATGGTGATTGAACAAATCACTACATATACATATATTTTATAATATGTTTACATAAGATCAGTGGCACAGTGTTAAGAAACAGAGAAATTCGGGAGAATTTTTTGTTTTTGTTTTCTTAAAACTTTAAAATAAATAGTATAATTATTATGATTGTTTTTTTCGTGTGTGCTTCTTAACACTGAGCTTCCGCTATGACTATCATTTTGCCGCACCTTCATACAAGTTATATTACCAGCATAGGCATAAGATTTTTGTTTTCAGGATTACAAAATAATGTTTAAAGAATTTGTGGTATTAGATTTTTTAAATGTTTTTTTTCTGTTGTTGTTTGTTTTTCTAATTGTGATAATGATACATTTACACATAAATATATAGTAATAAATATAAATATTACTATTTATACATAGGAAGAGTAATTTTAATTTGTGTGTGTGTTGTGTTGGTTTTAGTTTTAGCTTTTCATGGATAATAATTCCATATTTAGAAAAATACAACATTAATTAAGCGATCACATATGGGATTTGTTTACCGTTTTTATTTGTTGTTGTTGTCGTTCTTGGGGGTATATTTTTGTAATTTATAAATATTTTGGACATTTCTTGCATTTTATGCAAGAGGAGTCTGGGATGAGAGCATATCTGAATTGGACTTGGCAAATAATTTAGTAAAAAAATAAAAATAAGAAAAATTTAAAATTTAAACAATTTTTCTAAATTAATAAACTAAAAATTAATAATAATAAATAAAACTTAAACTTAGTTTCCCTTTGCACCCCATGAATGAGGTATGGGATAGCTTCTCGCGTTGTTGTGAATTAACACGCTTTCTATTTTTAGATTCACAACTAACGGCACCTACTTGTTTATCGACGAATGCGAACGTCACTGTTTTGAGAAAGCTCTTACTAGACACGCCGATTGAATCGACGCTTAATACTGCGAAGTTGCTGTCAACAACATTCGAGGGGAGCCGACAATGAAAGAATTATTTTTGTAAGATGACTGGAGCGAGGTTTGAACCTGCGATCTCCCGCATGGTAGTCGCGTGTTCTAACCACTATGCCACGGCCGGTCCACCGATAATAATAAATAATTAACACATTTTATTAAAAATTAAACTTAAGCTTTTATATCAAGGATGGGAGATTTTAATGCTAAAATTGAAAAGGAGTCAGAATATGCAGTCTACACATTAACACCTTCTATAACATAAGTGCATTGAGATTAGTAAGCTCTGCGGCGGCAAGAAATATGATAGTGATTGAAACCAGATTTCCACACAAAGATATCCACAAGACAAACAGAAGATTATTGTTAAAATGACAAGGAACCTTTATGTAAAGGTGTAAATCAATGGACGTGGATACCCACCTAATTGCAGCAAAGATACGAACGCCTGTAAGGCTGCATACCCCCGAGATAGACAATGCCTATTCCAACCAATACTTTTAATTACTGTAAACAAACTCTTCTAATTCTGATATTGTTGACAAACTGTGACAGCCTATTGCCCACTCCGTGACCAAGGTTACTAACATGGACTGAAAAGTCTTGGGCCTGACTGAGCAATCGCGCCGCAAACAAAAAATCTCTATCTTTGGCCGAGAGCAGTCGTAGGCATAAACTAACGCACGCACACAACAATATGGTGTGCTTGTGTGCGGTTGCTCATGAAGCATCAGCGCTGTCTAATTGTTCACGGTAAAAATATTGTGTTCTCCATACAATTGTGCTCTTATGCTCTCCCAACAATTATGGAAAATTATCTGCCTGTACTTGTGTCTCTGTTTGTATTGAATGCGAAATAAGCGTGTGGTGTTGCTTTCATAACTCTCAACTATTTTGAATCAAACAAAACTTTTAAATACGTGTGAATTACCGATAGTGTCGGGTGCCGCCGACTCACAAACTCATTCGTGGTGGCAACCTGGCAACGTTGTTCGTGATATTTTTTTTTTCATGAATAGCGGCTAATAGTGAGCGACGAACCCTGATGCTTGGGCTAGCCACACGCCTTCAGGTCCTTTACTGGCTATGAAAACAAGAGAAAGAACAAGTAACAAACGGAACCTCTCAAATGTTGACGACCTCCGCAAATGTAAAAAGGGACCATGATTTAAGGATATACACCTGGAACGGCCGGACTCTCTATAGAGAAGGTGCACTACCCGACTGTCGGATGTCCCCAAAAAATATAAGGTTGACATCGCCGCCGTCCAGAAGATGAGATGGACAGGACAAGGATGCTCGCGACATCTATTACAGCTGCCATGCCGAAAAGCTCAAATTTGGATGTGGATTTGTAGTTGGTGAGAGACTCAGACATCTTGTCTCGCGATTCAATCCTATTAGTGATCGAATAGCAGCAATGCGCATGAAGGCGAAACATTTATACATTACGCTGATTTGTGTATATGCCCCGACGGAAGATAAAGACGATGAGATTAAAGAAGCACCTAGAGGAAACATACGACCGCTGCCCTGGCCACGACATTAAAATTGTTCTAGGCTCGGATCACCACCTAGTTGCAGGCAAGGCACGCACATGATTAATTAGTGCTAAAAACACTCGTAATCAAACGCAAAGGAACCTAGACATTACAGAGCTGCATACCACCGAGATAGCCAATGCCTATTCTCAATTACTCCAAACAAACCCCACTAGTTCTGATGTTTCCGACACACAGTGGACCACTGCCGCAACGACCGTACTGGGTTATGAAAACCACTCTCAGATAAGCCATGTTACGATGATTAATTTCGCGAAATGCCTGAGAAACTGGATGCTGCATACAAGGCAAAACTGCAGCCAATGATGACGCTTACGGTGAACGAGCTTTATAATGAGAAGAGGAGGGAGATGAAACGCCTGTTCAGGCGGAAAAAGCGTCTGTGGAAGAAAAGAGAGAGCCAGGATATCGAAAACTACAGGGATAGAGGTGAAGCCCGAAAGTTCTAACAAAAGGTTAAAAGCAAAGGTTTTGGATCAGGGATCCCCATCTGTAAGGACAGGGACGGAAATCTGGCCACGGACACTCTGAATGTGCTGCAAATATAGCGGTAACACTTTCGATCTCTACTCGTTCCCGAAGGCACCATAAGTGATGAAATCACACCAATAGATTGTCCACCACCGAGTCCAAACGAAATCAGTGCGGCGATCGCAAGGCTTAAAAATAATAAAGCTGCAGGAGCCGATGGACTACCGGCAGAGTTTTTTACACGATTTGGCTCAATCAAGGCATGACCGATTATTAGAACCAGAGTGTTCTATGCCCCGTGCTTAAGAAAGGCGACCCAAGTGTGTGTTCCAACTATCGCAGGATTAGCCTCTTACCGATCGCATACAAGGTCCTGTCTAGTGTGCTATGTTAAAGACTAAAGCCCATTCTGGCGAACCTGATTGGACCTTATCAATGTGGCTTTAGACCTAGTAAATCCACGACCGACCAGATTTTCACACTACGACAAATACTGGATAAGACCCAAGAAATGCAGATCGACACCTACCATCTGTTGATATAGATATCATTGGCCGTTTGGCCATTCACCGATTGTGGTAAGTTACTGCGGCCTTTTCGAGCATTAAAAAGCAGTCAGCGGAAATGGGTCTGGTGATAAATGAGGACAATACCAAGTTATTTGTTTCAACGAACAAAGAGTCCACTCGTCTGGGACGCTGCGGTAACGTTGACAACTATAACATTGAAGTGGTAGCTGATTTTGTCTAACTTGGCTCCGCCAGAAACAAAAATAATAATGTCAGCCTGGAAATCTCTCGAAGAACAAAGATCCAACTCTACCAGACTCTGATCTTACCTGTCTTGCTCTACAGCACGGAATCCTGGGTAATGACACAAGTGGATCAATCTATTCTGGGAGTCTTTGAGAGCTAAATACTTCTCAAAATATTTGGACCCATCATCGTTAACGGCGAGTACCGTTGTCGAATGAAGCATGAACTGTATGAGCTGTACAGCGATATCGACGTAGTCAAGCGCATTGAAATAGACCGAATGCGCTGGGTTGGATCTGCTTGTCTACTACGAAAATGCTGTCTAAAACATTAAGATGTTTGTGACAAGGCTCAAGGCTCAGGTCACCCGCATAACAGTAACATCAATAATCAAAAGTATCACAAAAAAAAAAAATAAAAACCAAAATTTTAAAAAGAAAAAAAATTAATAAAATAAATTAAAAGTAAGCAAAAATATTTGTTTAATTATTTTTAAAGTACTTTATGTGGTTAAAACCGAATAATGTTTGCCAGACCATATCAGATATTACATACAACGGCTATTAATGATGAGGACAACTATTTGTAAGTGTTTGTGTAATATTATTGCTATTACTATTATTATTACCATAATTTTATTGAGTGTCTCTAGATTCTTACAAAAAGAAAATCACAATTACCAGAATATTGACATAATATTATCCTGAATATGGGAAAGCCATAACTGAGTGTTTTTGTTTTGTTTTGTTTTTTTTCTGTATTCTTACCAATTTGGTTTACGGAAATCTACAACATTGATAAATGTATCTAGGTATATAAATGTATGTGTATATACGCAGCAGCATATGTATGTGAGATATTTTGCCATTTTGCACAATATCTATTAGTTAATTTAATTTTATGTGTATGTATATATATATATATATATTATAGGTATTATATAATCATTACTACTACAAACAGCCTTTATGTTAAACATGTTTTTTTCTGAATTCTGAATAGTTTTGTTTTATTTTTTATTTTTCATAATAATAAATTTTTAATTTCTACACTTTTGGGTTAATATTATGAATAATTTGTTTTGTTGTTTTTTTTTAATATTTTATTTTAAGATTTCTAAGTAAAAATTCTTGGAGGGGGAAAAAATTTGTTTGTGTTACAGTTTTTGTTCACTAGTTATTTTATTTGCATTGTAGGATTTAAGAGAGAGGAGCTGCCTTAATGTTTGCATTTCGTTCGGGTAGGTTATAAACTTTGTTACGATTACGGTTACGGTTTACTATTTACAGGTAGTGTTTGTTAGTTTTGAAAAATTCTATATATCTTTGTGGAGATTACATTAATCGTATTTTTTTTTATATCAACTATTTATATTTTTTTCCATAATATCCTGAGCACAATTTTGTTGTGTTTGTTTTTTTTTCATTTAAATATTTAAATTTCTTCTGTTTAAGTTTATTTTCAAAAAAAATATTTAAATTCCAGTTACTACAATAAAATTATTTGGAAATGTGAAATCATGTTAAGAATTGTGTTGGATTTTAGTTTATTTTTTTTTTTTTATAAAAAAATTAGTATGTGTTTGTTTATATATATTTTCTTTTTGTATTCGAATATACATTACATAAATGCTATGCTAACTTTACATTTACACATATGTATATAATATACGTAATTATGTTGTTAATAATATTTGAAGTTTGAGTTGCTAATTCCTTGTAATATGAGTTTTATATGGTTTGCTATTAGGAGCATTCACGACATGTTGTATTTCCTCATAGAGAGAATTGAAAAAATATTTGCACATATGTTCGTTAGCTTATCTATGACATAATACAAAAAGCGTTTTATTTCAAATTATATATTGTAAAATATTTTTATGTTATATTTTCTGTTTAATTAGTTTTTTTTTTAAATTCTATTTTATTTCAGACTATTTGGCCATCCTATTGATGGTTTAATATCAAACTCGCACATCAATATGTAACTCTGTTGGTTATGTAAAACAAAAAACCTTATTTTGGTAAGTTTACCTTAATAATTACAAAATATAAAATACAACATCCCCTGAATGTCCTATTTAATTTATATCCTATTTGTAATCTTTGTTAATGTGGTTATCTATTTTTTTCTTTCTTTTAATTGTCAGATACATATGTATGTGTGTACATATAGTTGTATTTTATTATAGAAGTTATTATTTTTTATTATAGAAAAATAAAATCTATTAATATTATGCAGTGTTAAATTAAATGTAGAATCAAATCTGTTGACTTGCTTGCATGTTGGGTGGAGAGAACCTTACTGATCAATTTCATTGTATCGTCGTACTGCGGCTCTTTCTTTACTGAAACGAGCAAAAATAACTGTTTCACCTAAAAGACACCAATATTACAATTATATTATAAAATCAAATCAAATCATAAAATCTCTTCCTTAACTGTTTAAGGACTTCAGGATTAAAAAAATTACATATTTCGTTACTTCCCGACAAACCTTGTGATGAGGGGTGATTCGCTAACGATTCGTTCGCAATTTGCTAAAGCGATTCTAAAACATATTCAAAAATGATAACATTATAGAATCACTGGTGAACATTCTCAGTTACTAATCGCAAAACCGATAAAAATGCGATATAATTCTGAAAAATATTTGAAAATGATTAAATTTTCAATCGCTGGTGAACATTGGTTAACGTATCGTAAAAGCGATTCTTTTACCGATCGTTTAAGCGATAAAAAGTGAGTTTGGAGTAAAATTGGTTTCAATCAAGTAGTCTCTGAAAATGATATCATATTTTTTTATTCTGAAAACCAAACTTTGTCGTACACAGATATAAAAAACTTAAAAAAAATTGAAGTAATATCTTCAATTCCTCAGAAGATAATAAGAAAAGAAAGAATAACTTAAAAATAGGGATGACTTATAGATTTTGCAACTTGAAAGGAACTCGTTATTACAGTACGTAATAGAATCGCTTTTTCGATTCGTAATAGAATCCCATTTTGGATTCGTAAAAGAATCGCTTTATCAATTCGTAAAAGAATCGCTTTTACGATTCGAGAACGAATGTGAATTTTCTCCCGCTCGCAATATCACACCCGAATAGTTTGCAAGTATCGTTCTCGAATAAAATGCGAATGATTTATGATTCAAGAATGATATCATTCAAATCATTGAAATATTGAGTGATGGGAAATATTGAGAACAAAGGGGCCTCACCGTTTTCGGTGTCTTTTTTTTTTGAGTGTGCACTCTAAGAGAGATCCTTGAATCTTTTGTCCGACATTGACCAAACTGTAGATTTAGTCAAAGATTGATGGAATCAATGGATATGCCGACTTTGGTGTGCCTACTATGAAATTATAATTTTCAGGATCTATGAGAGGTCCTTGAATCCTTTGTCTGACATTGACCAAATTTTAGATTAAGTCAAAGATTGATGGATCAATGGATATGCCGTCTTTGGTGTGCCTACTATGAAATTTAAATTTTCAGGATCTAAGAGAGGTCCTTGAATCATTTCACAGATTTTAACCAAATATTAGAAATTGGTGTCATTTAAAGTGACTGTGAGATGTGCCAAATGTTATTCACCTATGATAACTCCTTCTATTTTTGGCCGCTCTTTGTATGAAACGGCTTTGTAGCCCCAAAAAACTGGCATCAAATACGGTGGTATAGAGAGACTCTCTCTTAAAAAAACTTGCCAGCGGTAAATGAAACGAAGTACCTATTTAGTAGTTCATGACATCAGTACAACATTGTAAGCGAGGATCTAAGTAATGCGTGTGTAATGTATAAAATATCGTCCAATCATCATAACTCCGATTAAAATAGCACCTACTGACATCGTCACTTACTTTGTAATCAATCGTGTTATCAAGCTCGCATAAAACTTCGCTTAAAATGTAATTGCAACCGAAATGGGACTTACTGGCCTATGACACGTCCGTAAATGTAAGGCAGAAGATAAGCGAGATAACCATCACAACGATTACGTAATGTGTGTTTTTACCGCTAAGAAAGACAAGATCCTCTCTGCATGTAAACGAACCCCTTAACCGAGTAAGGATGATGATTAAAGGATATGCACATAGAATGTCTTGGGCCGACAGTGATGCTTACAATACGCAACTTTCATGCGGGAGACCAGGGTTCGATTCTTTTGTATGTCATCCATATTTCTTTCAACGGTGTCCCCCTCGATGTGGTCGACCACAACTTTGCAGTAGTGCCGACTCAATCGGCATGCCTACTGAAATCTTTTCAAACCGCTAGGTTGCGTTTTGTGGGTCTAATTTAGAAAAACTTGAGAAGCTCTACCATATCTCTTACTTAATTTCCCTTTACACCCCATGAATGAGGTATGGGATAGCTTCTCGCGTTGTTGTGAATGAACACGCTTTCTTTTTTTAGATTCACAACAAACGGCATCTATTTGTTTATCAACGAATGCGAACGTCACTGTTTGAGAAGCTCTAACTAGACATGCCGATTGACTCGATACTAATACTGCGAAGTTGCTGTCGACAACATTCGAGAGGAGCCGACAATGAAAGAATTTTTTTTTTTTTTAGACGACGAGCCAGGAGTTGAACCTGTGATCTCCCGCATGGTAGTTGCGTGTTCCAACCACTATGCCACGGCCGGCCCCATATCTCATTCAGGGAAAAGAGAAAATTCATCTTTTAAGTACCTAGAATGTCCGTGTATATCGAGATGGTACTCTATCCAACTAACAGATATCCTCGACAAATAAAAGGCTGGCACTTAATAAAATTCGGGATAGGGATTCACGAACTGAAAGAACATCTTTCACAGCTGTCATGCATAAAGACACGAATTAGGATATGGATTTATGGTTGGCAAGAGTCTTAGACATTCCCCCTCCCCCGTCCCTTCACCCCGTCGAAAGACAAAGACAAGGACGCTGAATATGCATTCTAAAGGGTGTTTTTTTTGACATACAGAACTTTGGAATGGAATAAAATAAAGATGCATTTTTTAAATTGGCATCAAATTTACTTCATTCGAAAGATAATCTTCTGGTATTATAATTCTGGCATATGACATACGAACGCCACGGCTGGCTCGGACGTAGTCTTATCTGGAGGTCCAATTTTCGATTACTTTTTTCAACATTTGTGGCCATAGTATAAAGCTAATAACGCAGCGAATGTTGTCCTCCAAGTGGCCTTTCGGCGTAGACTAGCGACTTCACAAATCCTCGCTGAAAATAGTCTAGCGGCGTTAAATCGCACGATCATGGAGGCCAATTCACGGGTTCGAAAAGTTAAACTATGCGGTTAACGTTCCCTTCAATAAATCAATTGTGGCACGAGCTGTGTGACATGTTGCGCCGTCTTATTGAAACCACAGCTTGCAAAATCATCATCCGCAAAAATTTCCATAAAGTGAATGAAAACATATCCAATTCCTGTGCACGATGGCGGAAAGACTGATTCGGGTCTTTTTCTACGCTACACTCTTCTGTGCGCACTGTAACATGTCTCTGTGGATGCTTATTATCATTTAGAGTAAACAAGGTGCGAAAACGTTCCATAGTTATTCGAATTTATTGCTCTGATGGACGATTATGATGACCGTCAAATGGACGTAGTGTGCGACACGTATTTCGAACAGAACAATGATTTTTAATATAAATTTGCACAATTTGGAAGCGTTGTTCAGGCGTCAGTCTATTCATGTTGAAATTGCAAACCAAACTAAACATAATCACTTGACGGTTGACAAAATGGCCGCCAGTTAAAAAAGTGTTGCCAACCTAAAGCTATATACCTCTATTTAAAACACTCTTTATGAGTGCCTGTCCTGATCATGACATTAAAATTTTTCTGGGAGATTTTGTTGCTAAAAAGTAAGGGTAGACGCTCCAATAACGGATTCTGACTAGTTGGCTACTTGTAGGCAAAAAGCAAAGTAGTGAGTGGAACCAGATTACCAAACAAATTTATTCACATGGCAACCGGCACACTGTGGTTGCCGTTTCATACAAGGAGCGGCCAAAAATAGAAGGAGTTTTCATAGGTGAATAATATTTGGCACATCTCACAGTCTCTTTTAATGACAATTTCTAAAATTTGGTTAAAATCTGTGAAATGATTCAAGGACCTCTCTTAGAACCTGAAAATTTAAATTTCATAGTAGGCATACCAAAATCAGTATATCCATTGATTTAATCAATCTATTACTAAATCTACAGTTTGGTCAATGTCGAACAAAGGATTCAAGGATCTTTCTTAGAGTACACAATCAAAAAAATGACATCGAAAACGGTGAGGCCGGTTTGTTCTATTGAAGGTAACTCAACAATCCGCAAATTTCCGCTGCTGATATTTACGGTGCCCGGACATAACCCCCACGGACATAATCCCCAACACGATTTTGGGGCTTATGTCCGCCACGCTCTGCGGACATAACCCCCAATTTGCATTTGGGATTATGTCCGGGGGGAATAACGGACATAAGCCCCAACAAATATAACGGACATAACACCCAAACTAATTTTGCGACTAAAAAATTAAAAGTAATGAAAAAGGTTGATGAAGTTGATGAAATGGGGGTGGGCGGACGCCCACCCCCTAAAAAAGAGTGACTTTTTAAGTAACTAACAAACTACGACGTATGCGGCGGGGGGCGTGCCCCCCACCGCATTCGTCTCGTGCTACAGTGGGACAGATTAAGTACGCAACGAGACTAACTACGGCGTATGCGGCGGGGGGCGTGCCCCCCACCGCATTCGTCTCGTGCTGCAGTGAGACAGATTAAGTATGCAACGAGACTAGCTACGGCGGATGCGGTGGGGGGCGTGCCCCCCAGCGCATTCGTCCCTAGCTACAATAGCAATATTTAAAATTGTTCTCTTCATATGTTGAAATACTAAAAACAACAACAAATTCGGTCATAATCCCCATTGGGGCTTATGTCCGCAGATTAGTGTCGGACATAATCCCCAATGAAATTGGGGGTTATGTCCGCCAAGTTGCCCGGACATAAGCCCCAAAATCGTTTTGGGGATTATGTCCGTGTGGGGTTATGTCACGGCACCGATATTTACATCATATTATCTGTAAATATTGGTAAACTTTTAACAACAAATTTGGTTGTCAACGAGCTAGTACTGAAATAGGCAGCAGCATGCTGAGAAGTGTTTAATTCTTTTAAATAATAGTTAATGCCTTTCTTTACAATATTTCATTCTTCCATTGTTTAAGCAATCTTTTTTAAAGAGGTTTTTACGTTTTATTATAGACCTTCACTTGAAAGTTACTCACGCTGCCAAGCTAAATTATTTTCATAGTCTGCCTTTAGCAGCTATTCTTATAGAGGACAGGTGGAATATAGTGTTGTCACAGTATTACCGAGAATTTAGACTTAATTTTTTTATTTTTGGCCAATGGGGACGACCACTCTGCGGCATATCCACCGATCATGAGACAATAAACTAAATTGATCACTTGGTAATCGATTGAGGGCAGGTCTCAAGCTTCATAGACGGAATCTGTAGGCGTCGAAAGTGGCAACCTTATATAACATATATCTTAGGTTTCAAGTCGGAACCATCAAAAATTAACGATCACAGTGAATTTGTGATACTCCAATACTAAAGCCCAGCTCGATTCTACTCTGAGGGAATCGGTTTTTTTTTTGTTTACACCTATACGAGTATTTCATTGGATGGCAGGGTTAAAACCTTATTCGCCAAATGTACCCTACTCAGATTATTTTCTATTTTCAAATTTAAAAAAATGTCTCAGTGATATACAAATTTAACTACAATGAAGAGGTGGAGTCTATAAAGTGCTTACTAAAAACAGGGAATCGGAGCTATTAAATATCGCTTGGAAAAGTATATCGAACCAAAGGGAGATTATGTATAGAAGTAATGAAAGTTTTCCCAAATGTCTTGTGTTCACTTTGTTAGATCGTCTAATTAAAATTTTCAGAGCTCTTCAAACTCCATATAATGATTTCAAATAATTAGTCCCAAATTTAAAAATAAATAAAAAGTTTTCCGCATCAAACCAACAAAATCAAACTCATAACCAAAAATAAAACAAAACCAGATATGTTTGAAATTTTTTTCTATACAATTTTTTTATTTTTTCGTTCTTATTCATAATCAAGGATGTATTAAATTTTATTATATTTAATTTACGTGGTGTGTGTGTGTGCTTAAGTAAGTTTAATTAATACAAGTAAAGATATCAGCTCATAAGAAATAGAAGTAATCGATGTAAACGTAATTAATGCCAATAAAAATCAAAAAGGTGTTGTTGCAATGACAATGAACACTCACCTCTCAATGAATACAAATAAAAACTTATCTACAATAGTTGTGAATTAACTTAACTTAATTTGATGTAACTAAAAACTTATAACAAATATTTTCTTGGACTTGCTATGGAATTAAAATGAGTGTGAGAACAAAATTAGGAAATGTGGGGAGCACAGTTATGGTTTGTGTGATATATTAACCCTATTGGAATATGGACTAAACATTATGTGTAATGCTTAAACATAAAAATTGAACTATTTACATTGATGAACAAAATACGAGTAATAACTTAAATAAGTCAATTGATTTAGGTATAGTATACTTTAATTATTAAAAAAAATAACTATTTATAAACAAAATGAAAAGCGTAAATTGGTTATACGAATAAGTATGTAATATATTCTTTATGTTTTATTTCAGAATGATAAATAAAACTATAATATTATTTAATGATTCCGAACTGAATTCATTAAATTGAATACGCAAAATTTGTTAGCATCAAAATGTTTTTTTTTTTTTAATTTTTGTTTTATATTGTTAATTTAATTTTAATGGAAATATTCAGAACTTTAAATATATTATGCAAGCAAATTGTAGTAAAAAAATATAAAATTATTTTTTTTTAACCTTTTCGGCTTTCGGGTTATTTAAATCTTGGCTATGAGATCTGTGTGAAAGATTGATATAAAAGAACAATTCGGTCATATTGTAGATTTGTGCAGGAAATATTATATAACATGCCACTAATTCATGGGGAGTGCATTAATGATTTGAAAAGTGCGCAGCTTTTGAAACATAACCCAGGAAAATTTTTCAGAACTTGTTGCGAATGGTATTGATACTAGAATCGTTTCTTTTTTAATCGACATTCTATTCTGTTTCTGGTTCCATATAACCGATTATGTACAACATCTTGCACCACAGATTCCGTAGAACAGAAAATGAATATTCGTATTCGAGATAAGTCTTTTTTAGAGGGTATTTATTAAGAAAAACTCAAAAATCTGAGTTAAAATATATTTCGAACTGGCACCCAATTGAAAACCAATTACATTTAAAAAAATAGCACTTGTAATTCAGTTGTGTAGCCATTCATTTCATAACAGGTTCCAGGAGAACATGTTGGTTTTGGGACAATTTCAAACAAAAATAATATATTGTGCAACCGAAAGTGGAACTTGTTACTTATCAGTAAAACCTGTCTGTAATTGTTTATTAGCAACAAAATATTTTGCTGGGAACCAAAATCACTTTTCCAATGTCTAAAAAAATAAAACAAAATAACGAGTATTAATTTTTTAATACCTATTGAAATTTGACGTCGCCACCATAATAAATATGTTTTACAAATAGTTCACAAGTTTTTAGTTATAAACTTTTCAGTAGTGAAAAATACTAGTTCGAAACTAATTGCATAATAGTTCTCCATAGATAGTGAAGTGAAGTTCACCTCCCATACAAACAACTTCTCAGCTAATATGGATATGTAATAGTACAGAAACTGTTATGAAATTTTTGATCTGCTTCGAAATAACATGTTTTTGAACTAGTATAACAATTCCCAGCTGGGCATCAATTATAAGTGTGGTTTTAGACCAGGTAAATCGACAAGACTGGCAAGTAATTTATAGTTTGACATATTCTGGAATAAACAAAAAAAGCCCATATAAAGCTGTATTTGATAGTCCGATTTGACAGTCCGAAAAATAAGTTTGATATCCCGGCGAAACTGATGCAGCTTTGTGGAATGACACTGACCGATATGAAATCCTTAGTAAAGATAGCCCAAATCTGAGCTCTTTAATATTTTATAATAAAGATGATATCGGTGAAAGGTGCTGTAAGAACGGCTGGTAGCATCTATAATAAAAGTCACATGTTGCTCGCATACGCCGATGATTGTACACATCATTGGCGGTATGTTACTGCGGCCTTTTCAAGCATTTAAAAGCAGTCGGCAGATGTTGGTCTGGTGACAAATCTTAATTATTTGTTACAACGAACAATATGTCTACCCGTCTCGGACGCTGCGTGAACGTTGTCAACTATAATTTTGAAGTGGTAGATGGTTTTGTCCGCCTTGGGTCCGCCGATGACAAAAATAACAACATCAGCTGGTAATCACGAGACGAGCATTAATCCCATACTGCTATTACTATGCACGCATTTTAATGTCAAAGCCCTATCTCTATGAACAATGATCCTACTTTACAATACACTGGTCATATCTGTCTTGCTCTACAGCTCAAAATTTTGGGCAAAAACTTAAATTCCCTTTACACTTATGAATGAGGTGTGGGATACCTTCTCGCATTGCTGTGCATTAACACGCTTTCTATTTTTAGATTCATAACTAACGGCACCTACTTGTTTATCGACGAATGCGAACGTTGCTGTCGACAACATCGAGGGGGCCAGCAATGAAAGAAAAAGGTAGATGACTGTGGGGATCTCTCGCATGGAAAAACGGCGTGCTAAATACTTTTCATCTATAACTCCTTTGGCATCATCATCACTGCAAGAAAATATGTCTCCTGATTCTGAAATGATGGATTTACATGACAATTTACCTATTCCAACCGAGAGCATTCAGCTCAATTTTAATACAATTCCTGTAAGGAAAATATCATCACATCAAAATTAGTGGCAGCATTAGATAAGTATGAGAATTTCAATTGAGTCACGGGCATAACACAGACGATTTTTCCATAAGCTAGTCTTCTATTCAAAGAATACGGAAAAACAAAAAGAGCGCGCAGAAGCTAAAAAGATCGATTTTCGAAACGATGTACCGGATATTGTAACTGTCCACTGGGATGGCAAACTCTTGCCGGCATTAGATGTAGGGAAATCTAAAGTAGAACGTCCTCCTATAGTTTTTTCTTTTGGACGATTCTACAGGACGTGAACAAGCACAGGCAGTTTGGAACGCTCTTGTTGACTGGAATCTTGAAGATAAAGTGAATATTTTCTGTTGTGACACTATTGCTTCAAATACAGGTCGTATTAATAACGCCTGTGTTCTTTTTGATCATAAACTAGATGGAGAAATGCTGATTTTTGCTTGCCGCCATCACGTTTACGAATTAGTTTTAAAAGGAGTATTTAAGGCAAAAAAACCGCGAAGTAACTACAGATCCTAATATTCCGTTGTTCAAAAAGTTTCGAGAAAACTGAAAAAATGTCGATCCCGAGAGAATACAAAGTTTCATGTCTAAATGCTACAGATATTGACAAATTGATAGAATTCTATCGAAGTGAATTGGGAAAAGAAATTATTAGAGATAACTATCGAGAGTTAATAGAGCTTTCGATAATATTTCTTGGAGGAGGCACAGAGAAGAGATTCAAGATTCGACTGCCATGCACTAGGCTTGGCTGCAATGTACATTAGCGGTAAAAGCACCTCACCAGGATTTGAACTTTTTGAAGAACCTGAAGGCTTACGAAACAATCGATAAACGCATTTCAAAAGCAGCATTACAGAATTTCTGTCGGCATTAATGGTATTTGACAGATGATGTGTCAATCTTGTCTCTTTTTGATAATGATGTAGATCAGGAAACTAATATAAAAATGGTTGCCACCTTAGCTGTAGACAATCCATCACCCTATCGAAGGAGGAACTTCTTGGTCCACCCTACGGTTAGTCTTACAAATAAAAATATAAGTTCTGCTTCATTTTTTATTACTTTATATGACGACAACTGTTCTCATTCTATATTTTCAAAATCATCGACGACTTTGTTTCAAACAAAAGCAAGACTTTGTTCAATCGACTGAAAATTGATTTCTAAGCGAGTGTCCTAGTACGTGGTCAAATAATGTTTCATTCTAAGATGCTAAAAAAAGGTGGAGACACTGAAAGCAATTAACGATACGTCTGAAAGGGCATTTAAGTTAACGACAGACTTTCATGGCTTACTCACTGTTGAAGAGGAACAAAAACAATTTTTATTACCGACAGATATATCTTGACTGCAAAAAGCAAACAGAAAAGAAAATTTAATAAAAAATGTCCATTTACTGACAAATACTTAATCATTCTTAATCAATTCTTAAGATAATTCATTGTAAGTATAGGTGAAGCAATGCGAGCTGGGAAAGCTAGTGTGTTATACATTCGATTGCTAGAACCGTAGAACCGTCGAGGCCGGTCATGTATTTTTTTATATATTTTCTCAATATGAATCGCAATTTCCTCAATTACTAAAAAACCTTAATGATTTTGATATCCCTCCCACCTACACCAAGTCAACAGTTTCAACCACGCTTCAAATAAATATTTTCGACTTATTACAAAACCAAAAAAAAATGTGCAACATTTGTATTATTTATTTAAAATTTGTCTGAAATCCAAATGGAATCTCAAATTGTCTATAAAACTTTATTAAAGGGCATATTTGTCTGCTTCCACTCGCGAGAGTGAGACAGGCGAGGAGAAATCACTCTACAAACAAAGACATGTGTGTACATTATAGAATATGGATACATCTTTCCACTTAATTTAAAAACAAAATATCTAAATAGCAAATAGTAGTGTAGTCTACAAACTATAATTACGAAAATTATTAATAATATTTGTTGTTGTTTTATATCTTATGCAATTGTCACAAATCGATTATAGTAAAAACATTTAAAAATATTACACATTATATATTAAAGATTTTTTTCTAGTGATTTGTTTTTTTTGTTATTTGCTTTATTTATTTGTTTTGCTTATTTGTTGTTAAGTTATATTTAGTTTTTTTATTTTTATGTGAAATCAGTCTGTGTATTTAATTAAAAATGAAAATATTATTATTATTATTATTATTAAAATAAAAAAGAAGAAAAGTATTCCTTTTTTGTCGTTTATTACAATATTACAATAGGTATTATTTTCATTTGTGTGTTTGTTTGTCTACTACATAATTAAATTTAAACACAAAAAAAAAACACATTAAATTTTTGTATTCTTTGTAATTTATAGGGATAGTAAAAAATATATATAATTTGTTTTATTATTCTTTATTATTATTTAAATTATTATTATTATTATTTATATGAATATCATGATAAATGTATGTATGTGGTGGTGATGGTGGCGGCGGCATGATGATTGATGATAATTAAACAAAAAATATATATATTAGATTATTTTCTATATATCCTAAAGGTAAATGAACGAAAATTTAGTTTTACACTTAAAACATAGAGTAGCAGCAGTGAGTGAGAATTGAACTATATACTAAAACATGAGAGCGAGACGTCAGAGGGGGTGGGAGGGTGGGCTGGTTGCGAGTGACAAAGCCTTAAAAACAAGACACACTAAAAGTTAAAACTTTAAAAATACATATATACTAAAGCCTAAACATAAATGAAAATTATATATATGTATATGCATATACTAGATGTATATATAAAAGAGGTATGATTTTTATTTAAATATAAAAATTAATAATTTTACTAAACTATAATAATAATAATAATAAAAAAAAACTAAGCTACACTGATGCATTGATGTTGGGAGGGGGGAAGTAGACTAAGAAGAGAATTATCAAATAAACATAAAACAAAAAAATTTTAAATATTTAAATATGTATTTTGTATGAAAGTGTAAAATTCCAACGAAAAATTCTCTAAAATCTAAAAAATATTCCTATAAAAAAAAAGTAACCAATGCGGTGGGTGAATATAAAATGTGTTGTGTTTTGTGGTAAATGAGTAACAGTGAATAGGATTACATGAATAAATGTGATAACATATTGGTGACATAGAAATCTATATTATACATTAAACAATTTATAAAATATGCTTCGATGTTGAGTGTCATGAAATAATTGTATTATTTTAATAGTTTACTAAAGTTTGTCTAAAGACCAAAATTCACAACATTTTTAATTTTTGTTTACTCTTAAGCTCAATATATGGGGAGTATAGATCATCAGACTCTGTTCGAAAATAAATTTACGTTAACAGCTTAATTTTGAAGCGAATTAGAAAAACGCATTTGAATATACACAATTAGAGCCTGATAAAGATAGCAAATTGGTCTTGTCATTTTATTTATAAATATTTTATATTTTCAACAAATTATAATATTAAAAAAAGAAAGAAATTTATATAAGCGACCGTTTTCTTACAAGTAGGTACCGTTGTTTAGAGATTGATTATAATTCTATACTTCTTAAAGGTTTGAGGTCATAGCAGGAATATGTATTAACTATCGAGAGAAGGGGAGATTTTTTTTGCAATGCAAAATGATTTACGTATTTTTTGAAGTCTTCATTTGAATCGACCAAATAAGGACGAAATCTTGTGTTAGAATTTGTATATATATTTCGAAAAGTGAATTTCGATACTTTCGAATATGTTAAAAGTTGACAAAATCCACAAATGAGTATGATTTATTTTGATTTATTTTTGTTATATCAATTTCGATTTTTTCGGAGATGATAGTTATAGGGAATTTTGATACATTATCATTTTATGGACTGTAGAAACATAATCTACAAATGACACAAAATTCTCTGTTTTGTGATTTTTATTTTGTTATATCAATTTCGATTTTTTCGAAGATAATAGTTATAGGGAATTCATTGTTCTATTCTCTAGAAAAATTACCAAATAACTGTTAAAATTATTTTTTTTCTGTTTTTAAGTTTTTCGAAGTAAAATAAATTTTCGAAATTTGATACATCATCATATTATGGACTATAGAAACTGTTTTAATAATTATCTTTAAGCCATAAAACAAATGCACAGGAAATTAAGAAAATTTCGAATTTTTTCGAAGTCATGTGTTTGACCTCAAAGTAACTAAGATATCCACAGATCGAAAGAAAACAAATAATTTTAATTGCTAGCACAATTTTCATGCTTCTCAAAGTAAGTGAGAAAGAAAACTTATCATTTCGAATTATTCCCCTTTATTATGTATGTTGTAGTCACGTCGAATTTTTGTCCATTTTCAAATATGGCATCGCTGATGTCGTTTGTAAAACTGAAAGAAGACTTGTCCTCCTTCTATCATGTTCTTCTTCATCAGATAATGAAAAATTCACAACACTAAACATTTATGTTAATTATTACTAATTTTTTCCAAATAAAACAAATAATCATATGTCGACTTCGACATACATAATAAGTAGGATTGTTTTTGAAAGCAATCGAAGATAACAATTTTAGCCAATATATGATTACAAGAGTAATGTAAAAACCTCACTTTTGTTACATGTTATGTTTGATTTTTGGAAATAATTAAAAAAAAAAATATAATCGAATATAATTTTTAAAGTGACAGGAATTTTTGAAATAAGTTATAAACGTTCTTTTATGAATAGCAGTAACTGTTATAGCATTTTATATGATTTTATATGTTTTTTATATTTCAAACACATTAAGGTGAATTTCGAATTTTTTCGAAGTCAATAACATTTGATGATAACATGATTTTACAATATCTAAGATATATCTACAGACCGAAAAAAAACATGTTACAAATAGGAAAAATTCATTTTTATTCGATTTTTTTCGAAAATGCTAATTTTAGCTGACATATTACAAATTCGACACAAGATATCTAAATAGCTCGTTTCTGTCTCTAAAACAATTACAAAATTATTAAAATTCACATATATTTTTCCAATGGAATTTCGAAAATAGTTTTGTTTTTGTAAAATGAATTGCATAGACTTTTAAATGAATTTCGAATATTTTCGAAATCATGCTTTTGGTTGCACACAATTGATATATTCAGATTGCGAGAAAACTTGCTATAAGTAAAAATATTGATACAATAAAAAAAAAAAAATTTTTTTTGTTAAAATTTCGAAATTTTCGAAAATGTTGCTAATAAAAATTTTCAGATAAATAAAAGAATCTTTGTTTCTTTCAACACAAGAATTAGAAAATATCTGTTATGTTTAATTTTTTGACTAATTACTGTTACTGTTTTGCACATATTCTGAACATAGAGAAGATAATGATAATTATCTTTTATTGTCATCTTAGAAAAAGCCGAAATTCACATTTTGAAGATAATATTTTTCTTTAACTTAGTAATTCTGAATTTCTCAGATGCTGTAAAATCAATAACACGAAATATACATAAATGTGTATGAAACTGTTTTTACGAATACAAATAAGAAAATTTAATGAAAACAAGTTTTTATTATCCATTAAATGACAATGTATCTAATTGCGAAAATCATAGACAACTGAAATTTATTTTCAAACATTATGTTTGAACATTCATATCTTCTCTATGTTCAGAACATTTGCAAAATGTCTGTTGAATTTGAAAAATTATTCTGGCGAATTTCGAAATTAATTCGAAAAACTTGTATGTTCGAATATAAATTTCAATATTTTTCAAATTTTATGCACAATAACTTTTTGAAAGATAGGCTCTATTTATAGTTGTTTATATGCGTTGAAAACAATTTCATACACAATTAAGTGAATTTGGATTTTTTTTTTAAAATTGAAAAATAAATTTATATTTTTTTTTGAAGAGTGTTTTTCTCTTTTTAATGTTTCAATATTTTTCCCAGTAGCATTTTATCTTGTATCTGTCGATATTCCAGTTATTCTAGCAATAGAACTTCGTAAAATTTCGAATTTTATTTTTTATTTTTTTCTTCAAGTTTAGAGGTATACATTTCTAACACCAACAATGAAACTTCGAAAAATTTCAAAATTTTTTTTTCGTTCTTTTTTTTAATTTTAAGTATAGAGATATTTACACACATTTGCTTTTATAAATTATAAATTTCGAATTTTTCGAAGTAATTTTTTTTAAGTAAAAGAAACTAAAATATGTTCAGGATGCGTGATATTTTTGACTATTTATATTATATATTTAAATATGAGTTTTTCGAATTTCGAATTTTTTTTAGAAGACATATATATGGGATATCTACAGGTTTGTCACGGATTGTTATTTTTAGTTATTAAATATTGAAAAAAATATGAATTTTGAATCCTTCTTCAGTTTTGCAAGTATAGACTTTTGACTTCAGAATTCGAATTAGGTTTTTTTTCGATGACGTTGTGTTTCGTTGGCAGAAACTGTGGTATTTTAAACTTGGGTTATTGAGTGACTTTTTTCAACTGTGAACGATACCGAATTTTTTGAAATGCGGTTTTTTTCATTAGCGTAGACAAATTGTGAAATTTTTCAACTTCTTTTTTGGGTTAACAGAAACTGAGATTTTTGCAGATTGTGGGTCTTGGATTGATATTTTTGGCTATAAAATAATGAAATATGGATTTCAAATTTGTCAAAGTTCTCTTTTTCATTAACCTATCGAATTTCTTAATATCGAATTTCTACGATCGTTTTTTAGTTAACAAAAACTGAAAAAACAATGTTGAATTGAAATGTTGAAATATGGGCGTCGAAGGCGTTATTTTCATCAATACAGACATTTTTATTTACGTAAACTGTACTATACCATTTAAACTTTGTTTTATAAATTTCGAATTTTTTTGAAGTTTTTTTTTTATGGTTATCATGGAGTATTATATTTGCAAATATTGAAATATGAATTTCGATTATTCGAAGTGCTTTTTTTTATTAACATAGCAATTTTTTAACATTTAATTTTAAATTTTCCTCTGAGTATATAGAAACCAATTATAACGTTTAAAATTTTCGAAATTCAATTATGTAGTTTTTGCAATTCTCCAAATTTTGGCACATTTTAAACATGTGTCAAAATTTTCCAATTTAAACTTTTATGAATTTCGAATTTTTTCGAATTTGTTTTATTGATAACGGAAACAGAGATATCTTCAGGTTTTGTCAAGGAATATTATTCTTGACTATTAAAAATTGAAATACAGATTTCGATTTTTTCGAAGTGGGATCTTGACATCGTTTTTTCGGTAACGCAAATTGAATATTGAAATAGATACGGATTTAGATTTTTTTTTAAATTTTTATTCCAATACCAATTTCACTTTTTATCTGTAGTTATTTTAGTTACTCTAAAAACATAAAATGTGACTTCGAAAATTTTCGACATTCAGTTATGTAGTTTTATAAATTCCTTTATATTGTTATATTTATATGCGTGTGTCAAGACTATCCTATTCAAACATTAAGGAATTTAGAATATTTTCGAAGTTTTTTTTTATGGGTAATAGAAACTGTGATATCTACGGCTTGGCTCACGAAGTATTACTTTTGACTATTAAATAGTTTAAATATGGATTTCGAATTTTAAGTGTTTTTTTTTTATTAACAAATCAATTTTTAATCCAATATCAATTTCGCTGTCAGTAATTAGATATCTTACTTACTCTGAAACCAATAATAACGTTTAAAATTTTCGAAATTCAGTTATGTAGTTTTTGATCTTCTCCAAATATAGCAGATTTATAGACATGTGTCAAAACTATCCAATTCAAACTTTTATGAATTTCGATTTTTTTTCGTAGTTGTTTTATTGGTAACAGAAACAGAGATGTGTTCAGGTTTTGTCAAAGAATATTATTTCTGACTATTAAAAATTGAAACATGGACTCGAATTTTTCGAAATCCGTGTTTTTTTCTTAAAGAAAATTGTTATCCCCTCTCAGTCTGTAGATATCTTATTTACTCTAAAACCTACTCCAAATATTGACAAATTTTTATACGTGTCAAAATTGCGATTTTGTTCGAAATCATTTTTGGCGTAACAAAAACTTAGATATCTTCAATTTGGGTCACGGATTGATATTTTTTACTATTACATAATCAGTTGTAGATTTTGATTATTTAACATTTTTAATCTAATATCAATTTTCCCTCTCAGCCTATAGATATCTTAATGATTTTGAAACCAATAATTGGATTTTGACAAATGTTGAGATACCTTTAAAACCTTAATTTTTTAAGATATTTTCACATCGAATTACTTTTCAATGTTTGAATCTGAATAATTTTTGGTTAAATTCGTATTTTTTCGAAGTCGTTTTTTTAATGTGACAGAAGCTGTTACACTCTCAGATTGAAGCATACATTGATATCTTTGCAACTTTTCACTTAACTTTATATGAATTTCGAATTATTTTTGAATTTGCCTAAATTGAGATATTTTTATACTATAGCATTAATTGATAATTTGTAAGTTGTTGTAGAAATTCTAAATTTTACTTTCAGCCTCGTATATAGATAATAAGCTTCTTTAGCGTAGATTTTCGATTTTTTTTATATTGTTAAGATTTAATTAAAATTGTTCATATCGAATTTAAAATTATCTAATCGTTGTAAATTTAATAACGACGTGTTGAGTAAATAACAACAACTACTTTGACCTCACCCTATTGGCTTTTTTTCAACTAGCTTTGAACCTATAAGAAAACGGTTTGTGTTTTTTTTTCAGAGTACTTATTTATAAAACGACACCATTAAATCTTTTGCTACATTTGAAAAAATTGTCCGATTTGACCATAAGATTTTCTTATTTTTTTTTTAATTTAATTTTTGTTTTCAATTGTATTTTTTTTAAAGTTCAAACAAAACACAACACATAGTATGCATCCAAATATGAAGAAAAAGCGTTTAAAGTTTTTTAATTTCTTATAGTTTTGTTGTCTCTTTTTGCATTCTAGTAGTAATCGCAGTATACTTATAATAGAAAATTTTTTTAGTTTTGTGTTCGTTTCTGTTTTTTGTTTTTGTTGTTTTGTTTTGAAGAAGAATAATTCCAAAATATAATAATAAAATTGTTGTTCACATCATTTTCATCTACATGATATTACATTAAAGTGTAAATTTAATAGGGGGTTTAATTTATTGTTTTATAATCGCTTATGTTTTTGTTGTTGTTTTTTGTTTTCTTTTATAAAATGTACATTTATGTCCTAATTATTTGTTTTGTTATAATTATATAATATAAAGTTGTAGGTAGTACTTAATGTTTTTGTTTTGTTTTTTCGGTTTATTTTTTATTATTTATAATTTTTTGTAATATATATTTATATATATATACTATATGTATATGTTTTTGTTTTCATACTGTTATATTATGTTTATTCATTTGTTGTAATTTGTTTTGTTTGTTATTATTTTATTATTAGAACTTGAGGTAAATTTGGCAAATTAATATTAAAATTAAGAGTTGTTATATTTAAATTTTTTTCTTTGAGTTTGTTTTATAAATATAAAATTCGAAATTATGTTGAAGGTTTGGAGGAAACGCGTCAATAAAAGGAAAGAGAGCAGATTATGAGATATTTTTGTAATATCGGGAATATTTTGCTAAAATTTTATATTTTTTTGGTAGAGGCAACGTTTTAGAGAAGGGATGTGGGAAATATTTTACAAATTTATTTTAGGGTATATTTAAACTAGGGTATTAAGCATATATTTTAAAATTTCAATATTTAAAAGATGATCTAAAAACTAAAGGAATATTTGTCGTATTGAAAACAACTAAAAAACATTAAAGATAAATAAACATTACAAAGACAATTTTGTTAAATTCAAATTTTTTGATTTTACAAATTTTCCACTCGAATTGGAGAGCGATTATATTATTTTCTTCTTCTTCTTCTTCTTCTTCTGAAAAGCTGATGTTGTATTTTTTTAAGTTCTCCAAGAATATACGTATTTATAAACATGTGCCAATTCAAACATTTTCTTTCAAACATTTATGAATTTCGAATTTTTTTCGAAATTGTTTTTTGGCTATATGAAACTGTGATATCTACAGGTAACGGCATGGTTCGCTATTTCAGACTATTAAATGTTGAAATTTGTGGATTTCGAATTTTTCGAAGTGCGTTTGTTTTCAATCCAACTTTGAAATTCGAAATTTTTCATTTTGTTCTGTCAAGACAAATCTTTAGACATATTTATATACATATGCCAATTCAAACATTTTCATTTAAACATTTATGAATTTCGAATATTTTTTCGAAATTGTTTTTTTTTTGGCTATATGGAACTGTGATATCTACAGGTAACAAACATGGTTCGCTATTTTGGACTAATAAATGCTGAAATGTGAATTTCGAATTTTTCGAAGTTCGTTTGTTTTCAATCTAACATTAAAATTCGAAATTTTTGATTTTGTTCTGTCAAGACAAAAATTTTCCTTTCAAACTTGTATGAATCTCGAATATCTGTGAAGTAATTTTCTGCTTAAGAAACGGAGATATGGCAATTAAATACTTAAATGCATATTTCAAATTATTCGAATTGCGGTTTTTTATTAACATAGCTTTTGAAATTCTTCAATTATAGACAAAAATAAACCATTTTAATTTTTATGAATTTCGAAAGTCGTTTTTTTGGTTAACAGAAACTTTTTTGTCCAAATTTTGGTTTCGAATTTTTCAAAGTGCATTTTTTTCATTAACATAACAATTCTTCATCTAATGTCCATTTTCCTCTCAATCTGTAGATACTCTAAAGTTACTCTAAAACCAATTATAAGACTTCGAAAAATTTCGAAATTAAGTTTTGTGAAAGTATTAAATTCTCCAAGTAAACACATCAACATAAGCTAAAACTGTTAAATGCTTAATTTTATGAATTTCAAATTATTGCCAAATATAGATCTTCGAAAATTTCGAACTTTACAAAAATTTTATAAGTTTTGTCTTTAATTTTGTTAATTTTATGATAAATGCGTTTGCGTTTAGGCAAAAATTGAGAAACCAGTTTGAAAAGTTTTAAATTGAGTTAAATTTATTTGAAGATCGTGAGCATGTACATTTTCTAGCCTATCAATTTAAACCAAAATCAACTTTCTTTTCAGTCTGAATGTATTATTAGTTAGTTATGAACCAAAAATGGAACTTCGAAAAATTTCGAAATTTACGAAAATTGCTACAAATTTTATTTTCATTTTGTTACATTTTTGATAATTATGATTGGTTGTAGGCAAAATTTGAAAAACCATTGTAAACATTTTTAAATAGCTTTCGAAGTACGATTTTTTCCATTAGTATAGCAATTTTCCATTTAATATCAATTACGATTTCAATCTGCACATATTTGTAATTTGTGTAATACCAAAAATAGAACTTCGAAAAATTTTGAAATTGCCGAAAATTGCTACAAGTTTTTTTGCTTTTATTTTGTTAAAATTTGATAAACATGTTTGCATGTAGGCCATTTCGAATATGGTTAAAAATTTCGAAGTTCGCGAAAATTGCTGTTTTTTTCTTTAATTTTGTTAAACCAAAAACAGAACTTCGAAACATTTCGAAATTTACAAAAATTGTCACAAGTTTTGTCAATAATTTTGTGAATTTTTTTTGATAAATATGTTTGCGTGTAGGCAAAGACTGAGTACCTATTTCGAATATTTTTAAATGAATTTCTAATTTTTCGAAGTGTGGGTTTTTTCTATTAGTATGGCAATTTTCCATTCTATATTAATTACCGTTTCAATCTGCATATATTTGTAGTTGGTGTGAAACAAAAAATTTACCTTCGAAAAATTTCGAAACTCCTAAATTTTTTAAATTTTTTTTTACAACTTTGTTAAATTTGTAATAAATATGTTTGCGTGTAGACAAAATTGAGAAACCATATTAAAAAATTTTAAATGTAATTCGAATTTTTTCGAAGTGCGTTTTTTTATTAGTATGGCAATTTTTCATCCAATACCAATTACCACTTCAATCTGCATGTATTTGTAGTTGTGATAAAACTAAAAATAGAACTTCGAAAAATTTCGAAATTCACGGAAATTGCTATAATTTATTGTTAAATTTGTAAAAAATTTTATATTCGTTATTGGAACTTATGTGAATTTCGAATTATTGTGTACATTTTTTTGAATGAAAGAATGTGTGATTTCTTAAGAAGGAAAGAGTTCATGGGTTTAGAAGTTTTAAATTTGGATATAGTGTCACAACACACCTTATCCTTAAGTAATTACATTAAAATTGTTGTCTACTTTTAGGGTTCAATTTTCCGTTTATCTCGGAATCGATTGTTCTGAGTTATGCCGGTCTTGTACCAAATGAGCGATATTTTCACGAACTTTTAGCAATTTTTAGTATTAATTAATCAATAAATTGTACTTAAGTTACCTTAATTTTTTTCTTAACCATATTTAACTCTTAATATTGCCTATTTTAGGAGAATGTTTACAACTCATTGGCTGCCTAAAATTTTCCAGTAATATCCTGACGAACTTTTCACAACTTTGCCATTAATCCGTGGCAATTTCTTGCATCAATGTTAAGAGATCTTAAAACAGTTAGATCTAGCAATATGTAAATGTTGCATAAATTTAGGATGTATTTCAGCTAGAAAATACAGTATACATTTTGCAAGAATACTATCAAGACATGCAATAGACATAGAGATATTAAATATCGAAAACATTTAGATTGCAAGAGGTGCAAAAGACAAACATAATACAAAGATCTAATTTTATAAAAATTTAAAAGAAACACTCAGATTGCTAAATGACCTACTAACTGTTTTAAGAATCTCTTGATGCGCTACCACAAAGAAGTCCCTCTTAGCCAGAAGATTTGCAATAACCTATTGCCTATCTTTAGGAGCACTTTAAACTCTCTCTATTATTTAACCTCTACAATGCCTTTCTTTTTTTTCGAAAATTCTACTTATTACACTGAACTGTTAATACCTAACAAAAGAAAATTGTTTAACATAAAATTTTAAATAGTTTTTTTTTTAAGAAATCATCCACGTTTCCTCTCCTTTTCCTCTAATTTCGAATTTTATATTTTTTTAACATTAATACAAAAGAATGAATTACTATTTTTTTCTGTGTGTGTGTGTGGTGGTTGAGTGTGTTTAGAGAAAATAAAATAGTGTTATTTATTTTTCTTTTAACCGTTAGTGAATGAGTGTCGCCGGTTTCCATATAAGAAATATTTCGTAGTAAAGAAATTTAAATATACATAATTTTAGTGTGTATTTTTTGTTTTTGTTTGTTTATAATTATCATAGATGCTTTTGTTTTGTATTTTGAAAAAAATTACTTAATGATTTTTGTTGTTGCTTATGTTACGCCTACGTGTGTGTGGGGGGGGGGTCATGGCGTTTCTACCATTACGACGGCGTTGAAGTTTTTTGTTTTTGGGGTCTTTTTTCCAAATTCTTTTAAATTTGTGTCGCTTTACTCTCCAAACACTTTCGAGTAATCGTCGTTGTGTGTGTATGTGTGTGAGAGTCCAAGTTTATCTCCGTTTACATTGCGCGAAAAGGACTAAGACTAGTGTAGTAGTTTGTTTGTTGTTGTTGGTAATGCTGTTTTGCGTTTTTGCTTTCGCTATCCTTTAATTCCTTTCTGCTCCTGCCAGTTATGGTTGCATTCATTAAAAATTATCGGTGGTGGAATGATTTCTTTTCTTTTGTTTATTTATTTGTTGGTTTTTTTTCATCTTCTTCTTTTTTTCATCTTCTTCTTTTGTTGCACTGAGAGTAGGTAGTAGTAGCAGCAGCATCATAATTTTCTCTTTGTTTTCCTCCTTTGCATTGTGTGTTGATTACAAATTTACTTTCTCTCTTGTTTTGTTTGTTTGTTTGTAGTCTTTTATGTTGTTGAGTTAAAACTAAAAATGAAATCCTTTGAAAGATATCGTTGCATATTTTCCGGGTGGGGTGTTGGGTTTTCTCGGCTTTTAATCTTCAGCTGTTGTAATCCTTTAAGTTGTTGTAGCAGCTGCTGCTGCTGCTGTCGCTGCTGCTTTTGTCTTATGGTAAAAAATGGCATCTGATGTTGTTGTTGTAGTTTCTAACAAAATCATATGATACTTATGGAAGTAATAATAGTTGTTGTAGTCGTAGTTGCATTATTGTGGCTATTTTTGTTATGTTTGTTTGTTTGTTTAGTTTTTTTAGTTGGTAAGTTAAGTATTTAAAAATTTTAGGCTGCTATGGCCTCATTTTGACGTCATTCCCATTGATGGGGCGATGGTGGCAGCTCAGAAGGATGCGCCACCGTTGAACTGTAAAAAGAGAATTTAGTTTTAGTAAAATGAATTCAAATATTAGAGTGGCATATGAAACTACTTATTTTCGGTGATGTAGTTTTAGGTTTGAAGTTTTTAAGCAAAGCAAGCACAAACAACAACTTTCGAAAAAAAAAACTTAAAAAAAATATGAAAAAAAAATAAATATTTTGTTTAATGGTTAGACTGAAAATACTTTAAAAATTATTAGTTGATGTTAGTAGTTTTACACAAAATATAAACAGAGATAAATAATACTATAACTGACTAATAAAAAGATTGTCTGATGCAACGTCTATGGCAAAGAAAATTGAAAAAAAAATTTGAGAAAATACTTAGCTACCCTACACTCATTAATATCTCAGATTTAAGTCATAAAATCTTATTAAAATTGTGAAAAAACAAAGACCTATATATTGGCGATTTCACTAAATTTTAATTGTTCAAATCGAAATTTGATTATTTTACAACTTTGATATGAAAAAAACAACACATGACCAAGACTTTTTTTGTTGAGAATCTCATGACTGAGGTAATGAATTGCGGCAGTATTAAGATATAATGTAATAACATTTGGAAATAAATTAGAGGTCCTTTGGAGTCTTAAAGCATGATGTGTATAACGTTCATGCCTAAGAAATAAGCTCATTTGTAAGAAAGATGGCTATTACATTTAATATTTAAGGAGTCACTTGTAGGTCTACAGCAGTAATAGGCAATAATGATTATTTCGCAAAGACACGATCGGAAAAGTTCACACGTACTCGAAAGTTGTGTTTGTTTCAAAACAGTCAGTCTATGCTTGAGTGTTATGAAAGAAACAACACACACGCTTGTTTCGCATTCAACACAAAAACAGACACAAGTACAGGCAGAGAACAAATATTCAACGATTGTTTAAATAGCGCAACATTTCTACCATGTACAATCCGACAGCGCTGAAGCTTCTTTTGCGAACGCACACAAGCAACCCTGCCACAGGTGTTAACCGTCATCAGACAGTATTTTTTCAATTGTTGCGGGTCGCTAATGACAGTTCGTGGCGTCCATGTTATTATGGAAGTATTTGTCTAACCAATTGTTTTTGTTGTCAGTGAGTGATGGCAAATCACCACGATATAACAATCAATGTTTGTTGTGGTCGTTGTTCTAATTTTAACGCAGTGACCCCTATGAGTCGACTTATGACTTAATTCGTTAAGACCATATTGGTTAAACATTATCCAACATCTGTACGTCTAAACAACGCGAGCCCCGATCTGCTCAGAACAAGCCAAAGCTATAAGTAACAGGGGTCAGGAGTACTCTTACTTAACTTAATTTTCCCTTTACACCCCATGAATGAGGTATGGGATAGCTTCTCGTGTTGTTGTGAATTCACACGCTTTTTATTTTTATTTTATTTTTTTGCATGAAAACACGGCCTTTTATAGACTTTAACTTGCAGAATTTTGAGTCGTGCTGTGGGCCTGTTCCTTTTTAAGATCCAACTGGCCCAGAAACCCTAACTAAATGGTCATAATCACGATCGTTGGGAGAGAAGCCCATTTTTTTGCCAAAAATTTATCTTTAGCTACGTCAACAAATATAATTTTTCGAAAATGACAAAAGATTCATCAGGTAGCAATGCAAAAACACAAATTAACTGTTTGCTGTGGATTTTTGGCAGGCGTTCTTTTGGTCAATAAAGAAATTTAGTCCAATTTTATATTCCCCCGAATTTCGTATAGTCGACTTTCGACTGTTTTTTTTTTATTTGAATAAAATGAGTAATAATTAACACAAATGTTAGGTGTTGAGAAGGACAGTCATATTTCCGTCTCACAAACGAGATCCGATGCCAAATTTAAAAAATGATAAATTTTGGACGTGACTACGACATGCATAATAAGGAGAATTACACAGCACAACACATAATTTTGGGACTCAATTCTGAGAAATGCACATGAGACTACTTCCAAAAAGAAAAACTTCTGCACCATTCTCTTTGTCAAGTTACATGCCATAATAATTTAATATCGATTTGAAGTAAGTAAGTATCGTATAGGGGAATTTGTCACGTTTTATGCTCTTTTGTTATATTGATATATTGTGGCGTATGATTATCATAAGTAATATTCCACGTAAATCATACGCCACGGAGTACAACAGTTTTTTTTTGTAACTGCTACAAAATAAACCCAGTTCAAAATCATTCGATGTATTGAAAAGTGAAACAGTTGCTTACGTAGGGATTGACTCATTGATTTGGGACTCAATTCTAAGAACTGCACGTGAAAGTAGCCCCAAAAAAGAAGATGTTCTGCAACAGTCGATTTGTCAAGTTACATGCCATAATAATTTGATATCGATTTGAAGTTAGTAAGTATCGTATAGGGGAATTTGTCGCATTATAGGCTCTTTTGTTTGACATAACTCGAGATACACTAGTCCGATTTGGTGACGTGCAATAAAGCCATATGGCCACGCTACTCTCTCTATCTCTGTTTCTGTTTATAAGTCAATAAACAAAATGGTGTACTAGAGAATACATTGCAACGAGAGACGAATGCGGTGAGGGGAAGGCCAACCCCCACTTCATCACGTTTTTTTATTACTTTTACCGGTCTATTCTGACATAGTTACAATAGTCACCACGGTTACAATAGACTACTTTGGTTACAAATTCTAAAAATCGGTATTCCGAATCCTTGTTACCGTGACAATTGTTACAAAAATTTTTACCTGCCACAAAGGAGGTAACAAGGTAGTTTCTGCTCTTTGGAATTATATTTTGAGATGTAAAAAAAATTTTAAATAATTGAAGTCGTGGGTAAAACACTTTTAGCCCATTTTACTATGGAAATGTAGTGGCAAAATGTGTGAAAAGGGAAAACCCGCCAAGAAACCTGTTGGACAGCTGTGACCAATTCTCCATGACACAGTATTTGTCCAATATTTTCGACTGTCCACTTAACTGGGGTATGTGTCGTCTCCTTAAACTCAGTCGAATGTGTATAAATATCTAAAAAGTAAAAATATGTTTACTTTCTCTGTATTGTGTTTTCATTTTTTGTTTTTTAAATTCCAAAAATTGGCTGTGAATTGTCAATAACTTACGTTTCACCACAAGGTGAACTTTTCCTTGTCACTATATTGCCAGAATACCCGTAACAAGAATTGGTTACAAAATTGTAAGAAATTTTTAGTAACAAATGTTTGTAACCAAATTATTAGAATAGGGCCGTTAGTCGCATTTTTCATTGGTATGGCATTATTTCCTCTTTGATCGAAAATTTTATATGGTGTTATTGCACAACCATGCTGGTAATAAAACCATATGGCCTTATTTCCCAATCGAACGGCCGGTCTTTTATATTTTTGCCTTATCTTGATGTTTGTTCGCTTAGTTTTTCACCTACAACTCAAGAACCATTGATGATTTCTGATTTCATTCTTTAGCAGAATTGTAGCTAAGGCTTAAATAAATAATTTCTATTAATATATCCACGTAAAAAATAAAGTTGGACTAATTTTCTCAAATGAAATCTTTAAAAAATTATCAGTAATCGTCTTTTTCATAAATTTTCCCCAATAACTCGAAATTTCTGGCCATATATAGGCTGTCGCATTTGTGATAAGTTGAAAACTGTTCATTGCTGGTGAAATTGAATGACGACCCCGACCCATGTACTGTACTGTGCATATGCAACAAGTTTGCATATGATATCCGTTTTGTAAGTATGTACAACGTATGAGTAATATTAATTTTATGCGGATTGTATATTAATCATACGCACATCGTCCCAATATTGTGGATCTTGGGCATATCTATTATGACAATTTTGGGGGGCTGAGAAAGTCAGGATGAAGGTACTATATGAGTATAGTAAAACCCCCAAACGGTTTGGTTGAGGCAGTTTAAAATTAATCAAGGATTACATAGAAAAAAATATCCCTATATCCCGAAGACAAATTTTTTAACTCAATTATCTAGTTGTTTATTTGGCTCCACGAAAAGCCCCCCAATGAAATAACGCCCAAACGAGAAATGAAATATTCCCCAAATTTTTTTCATACATTTTTGGGTGTTATTTCATATGAAATAACTCCCAATTTTTTTTGGGCCGTTTTTCATTTTTCTTTGGGAATTATTTCATTCCTCATTTGGGGTTTTCAAATTATGAAATAATCTCCAGTGAAATAACACCCAACCAATTTTTTAAATTTGGGGATTGTTTCATATCGTGAATAATTTGGGTGTTATTTCATTATTTATTCGGGGGTTATTTCATTTTTAAAGCTGTTGGTTTTTAGGGGTTATAATTATATAATTACATATATAAAAATAGGCCTTTTACAAGAAAACTTTTAGCATGTGAATATATTACAATAACTTTTGAATGTTTACAGATATTTCCATTTGTGTTCATATTGACGGATAGAAAATCAACGAACTGATATCTAAGAATGGAATTTTTTTTAAATTTGTAAGAGTTCTTCAAAAAAAAAGAATTCAATAAAAGCAGAGAGTTTGATTTGCGTGCGAACACTGAAGGTGGTTGTGTAAAGGCCAAACGTAAAAGGCAAATTGTCTTCCGAACTGCAAAAGTAGAGCAGGGCTACAACGATCTACGATCCACACGATTCATTTCAATAATTTTGCGACTTTGCTGTTGGTCCATATTGACTTCATGAAATTCTTAGTGAAACTGACTCTTTTATGAATTTTGGGCATAATTTCATTTTTGTTGCTGATGGGGTTTATTTCATTGGGGGTTATTTCATTTTCATCATTGGGTGTTATTTCATATGAAATAACTCCCAAATATTGGGGGTTGTTTCGTTTTCGCTTTGGGGTTAATTTCATTTATTTTTGGATGTTATTTCATTCACAGTTTTTGGATGTTATTTCCTATTTTTTGGGGTTTATTTCATTGGGGGTTATTTCCTGGGCGTTATTTCATTGGGGGGCTTTTCGTGGAGCCGTTTATTTATCATCGTTTTAAAAGTTAAAAGACTTGTATCACCACCAAACAGTCTTAATAGTTTTTCTTCAGTAGTGGTAGCCATTTCACCATGAACTTATTCCGACACACCTTCTACGATTAATGTGTTTCATGTGGATATATTCTACGTTGATATCTGTATCCCACTGGTTGTGGTAAATGATCCTTCTTTCCCAAAGTAATATTTATCTAGTTACAAAATTCAGTTAAATTTCAGGTTTAATCGAGGAAATCAAACGTCAATCTAAAATATGGACAGTTCTGTAACATAATTTACTTCAACAACTTCTAAATGACACTGTTTCCATCTTTAGATCATATGCTAGTCTATCGAATATTTCATGCGTGATTTCATAGATAGTAAACTTTAGGAAACCAATAAACGTAAACTACTTATTAAGCCTTATAGCATTTACATCTAATTAATATGTATAGGAAACAAATAAAAAACAAATTATGTAAATATATTTTACTATTTCCATATTGATTTTACATAAAATTTTAAAAAAAAATGTAGGAAGAATTTTGTTGTATTAAATTTTCTAGACCAAATTTATAATAATTCTACACAAGAATCACTGCTGCTTATGCCGCTCGGAAGTTGACGCAGATATGTAGGGTGAATTGATGCCAAATCGGTGACAGATTAAATGGAGGTGTTTGTTTGATTGGTAGGTAGGTTGGTTGGTTCAGTGGTTGGTGGTGGTGGTGGTCCGTGACGGTTTCTAAGGTTTACAATGGATACTTTAAAAAATTGGAAAATTTTAATCCTACAGCTAGCTGTCTACTACGATGCGGTTATGGCTCAGGTTAGCTAATTATGCTCAATGACGTTCAAGATGGCGATGGTGATGCCAATCTGGTGGGAAGGGGCAAAAGAAAATTAAAAACAATCAATCAGGTTTCAGGGATATCTATCAAACCTATACATAATAGAATATTTTTAATAATAAACAGGTAATAGTAAATATATATGAGTTTTTTTTTTCGCTTCTTTTATTTTATTATTGCATATCAATACAAGTAGGGCAAAGTGTTAAATAAACAACACAGTACAACATTTTTTCAGCTCATTGATTTGGGGCTCAATTCTGAGAACTGCAAGTGAAAGTAGCCCCAAAAAGTAGAAGTTCTGCATTATTCTTTTTGTCAAGTTACATGCCCTAACAATTTAATATCGATTTGAAGTTAGTAGGGGAATTTGTCACGTTTTACAATCTTTTGTTTGACATTTCTTGAGAACCACTATTCCGATTTAGCTGAAACAAATTTAAAAAAAAATTAAGAATTACAATTCCTCAACGTTTCCCTGCATAAGCAACAGTTCCACTTTTCCATTCATCCAATGTATTTTGTAGCAGTAACAATAAAACTGTTGTACTCCGTGTCGTATGATTTACGTGGAATATTAATTATGATAACCATACGCTACCATATAATATTTGCGTTATGTCAAACAAAAGAGCCTAAAACGTGACAAATTCCCCTATACGTTACGTACTAACTTCAAATCGATATTAAATTATTATGGCATGTAACTTGACAAAACGAATGATGCAGAACTTCTACATTTGGGGCTACTTTCACGTGCAGTTCTCAGAATTGAGTCCCAAAATCATGTGTTGTACTGTGTAATTAGATAAGTTAATGCTTTTCAGAATTCAAGATCGTGGATTTCTTTTTTTTTTTTTTGAATTTACATTTAACAAAAAGTTTAAACCAAACAACTACGACACTGATCTTGTACTCATTCAATAGAGGACCCTGCAAGTAAGTTTTTTTTTTATTAAATTTATCTTTAATACAATTTTATTAGCAAAAAAATGTTATTTACAGTTACGGTTAAAATAAATTGTATTTATATATATCTTGGAGGGTTTTTGATTTAAGGATTTTGGATATATGAAAATTATACAAACGTTTTGAAATTAGTAAAAAGCTTGATTAAGTGGTATAATTATTGTTACTAGTATTATTTAAGATAAAAAACATGAACTATATAAACGGTGGAAATATGTTTAAGGATTTTTTTTGTACAATTATTTAAAAGTAATTTTTTATCGTGATTTTCTAGAAATTTAATGTCATAGCAGATAAACTTTTATATCGGAATTTGAAACATCGAATATAGGCTTGTGAGAGTAAATGTAGTATTCCCATATTCACTAATTTTGGGTGCTGTTATTTTAGACTTAGGGTAAAAGATAGGCTGACTGGTATTCCCAGCAATCATTATTTGTGTAACTTTTTTTCGGTCTATTTCGGTGATTGGATCACAGATATTTGTAATACAATTAGTAATTCAAACATAATATTGTTAACGATATTTTAAATTTTTGGTCATTGATTTGCAATACTATGAAAACTTTGGTCTCAAACATAAAGTTAGCCATGTATTCGTTTTTAGTCACCAATATAAAAATAATTTATGAGACCAGTAAACAACGAATAGATGAACATAAAACAATTTTGTTTCGGATATGAAACAGATTCTAAGTTCTGAGGCGATAAAACATATTTTAGGACCCCAGGCAAAACATATTTTTTTATTACATTTTATATTTTAGATTATATTGATGTTTTCGCTTAGTTTTAGCTAAGTCTTAAATAAATAAATATCCATGTAAATAATAAAGTTGGACTAATTTTATCGTATGAAATCTTCTAAAAATATTCATAACAATTAAACCATAAATCTACAATATTGGAACGAAGTGTGCGTATGATTAATTTAAAAATCAGTATAACATTAATATTACTCATACGTTGAACATATATAAAAATATATAGCGAGTACAATATGCAAACTCGCTACATACAGTGGTGTGCGATGAAATAGAGTCGCACCTAACCAAAATTGTCAAAGCAAGAAAAATGCACAAAAAAATATTTTTTTATGGAACTTTTTGTTATTTTTATTAAATTTCAATATTAATCTGACAAATTCGAATATCGGTGTGGTAGTTCAATACATAAAATGGCACAAACAAATAAAAATATTTAAAATTCCCAGGTTTTTGCTGTGAACAAAAATAGAGTCAAAGAATTTATCAACCTTAATGTAAATGAAAAAGTAACTTAAATTACAAAAATATTAAAGTTATATCTTACTTTACCTCAGTAGTTTGTAGAATAGCCATTATTTTTATTTGCTGCTGTGCAAAGCTTTGGCATTGAATCCCCTAACTTTTGACAAGTCTGTATTGGAATATTCTTCCAAGCAGCTTCAATTAATGTCCATTGTTCATTCCTTATTAGAAGGATTCTTTCGTTTCAGAGCCATTTTTACCTCCCGCCACAAATTCTCATCATTATTTAGGTCTGGCAATTGTGCAGGCCATCTTAATACTTAAATTTTGTTGTTTTCGAAATTCATTTTAGCCAACTCCATGTGTGTTTCTGGTCGTTATCTTCTAAAACACTCATCGAAGTGGCATTTGCCATTCAGACTAAGGCATCATGAAGCCATTTAAAATATTTGTGTAAAATGTAGCGTAAATTTTACCCTCAGACCGAAATACAGGCCCAGTACTATAGTACGAGTAGTAACCCCATCTCAGTATGTATTCACCACCATGTTTTATGGTCATAATGGTGTGTTGGGGACGATATTCGTTGATGGGGACGATAATCGGTGTTGGGTTGTCTTTGTAAAGGAAGCTCGCTGTGATGAGAGTTAAAAAAACTTCACTTTCGTTTCATATGACCACAAAATATACCGCCACTTGGTTACTGGCCAATCCGCAAGTTCTTTGAGGAATTAATCTCTTCTTTTTACGTTTCGTTTATGGTAAAATAGACGCTAAAGTTTACACAAATGTTCTGAATGACATCATTATGCCTTATGCTGAATGGGAAATGCCACTTTGATGGGTGTTTCAGGAAGACAACGACCCGAATCACACATGGAAAATGTCAAATTCGATTTCGAAATAACAAAGTTGGAGTTTTAAGGTGGCCTGCACAATCGCCAGATTTAAATCCTGTTAAGAATTTGTGGCGGGAGTTAGAAGTAGCTCTTGAAGGAAAAAATACATTTGATAACAATGAACTATGGGCAATGATTAAAGTTCTGTGGTATAATATTTCAATACAGACTTGTCAAATGTTAGGGGATTCAATACCAAATCGTTCCGCCGAAGTAATTAAAAGTAATGGCTGTTCTACTAAGTACTGAGGTAAAGAAAGATATAACTTAACCATTTTTTTAATTTAAGTCACTAATTTATTAACTTTCAAGTCGATAAATTCTTTGACTCTATTTTTGTTCACAGCCAAAACCTGGGAATTTGAGATATTTTTATTTGACTGTGCCTTTTTAATTTTGAACTTCCACACTGATATTCAATTTTGTTAGATTAGTATTGAAATTCAATAAAAATAACTAAAAGTTCCATTAAAATATATATTTTTGTGAATTTTTCTTGCTTTGACAATTTTGGTTAGGTGCGACTCTATTTCATCGCACACCACTGTATGTACAATATAGTACTTCGGTCAGGGTCATAATTCAATATCATCAGCAATGACACGAGTTTTTTCTTACCACAGATGAGGCAGCCTATATACGGCCAGAAACTTGCAGTTATGGCGGAAATTTTATAGAAAAATGCTATAAATGACCACTTTTTAAAAGTGTTATTTCAGGGCCTGAAAACGCCAAACCCTTTGGGGGTTTTACTATACTGACCTAGTATCTTCACCCTAACTTGGAATTTTTCACCACCCAGATTGGCTGTTGTGTCTTAGGCAAACAATTATTTTACTTATATTGGATTATTTTTTAAACCATTTTGGTACGAAATCGAGATTTGGCATGTGTATTGGTCATATAAGAAAAAAATATTTTGTTTGTTGAAAGTGGGAGTTGCCACGCCCCTTTTTAGAAAATCGTTATAAGGGCCAAATAAATTGAGCGATTGCAATTGTATTTTTTTTTCGTGTGATACTGTCCATAGGGCCTCTATCATAGGCTACATGAAAACATAGTTAGACAATAGGGCGTGGCACCGCCCACACAAACCGTAATTTCAATCGGACATATCTCCCGAGCCATTAGAGGTATGAAGATGTGATTTGCTACACATGTTACTGGAACTGGAAGATTGCGTTTCGCTGGGAACTGGGCGGTGCCACGCCCTATTTGAAAAAATCGTTATATCGTGATATATAAATATATATATATATATATCCTCACTTGAAGTCTTATGACTTAATTCTCAAACGAGTTTTGATTTCTTAACGGCTTTGGAAAAAAGAATCTTAAACCTTTCCAACGATATATATATATATATTTATTTAGATAACTTGACGTACCTGTCTATATTTTTCTTTGAAACCGCAAACTTTTTGGACTTTTTCACTATTTTCTAAGTTTCAAGAAGTTTTTATTCACTATTTTATTAGGATACCCTAATGTTTATTATTGTATTCAGAAAGTCCATGCTTTCAAGAATAAAACGCATATTTTTTTTTGTAAAAATTGGTTACACAGTTGTTAATTTTCATTCCTATTTTTTCTCTCGTAATAAACGGGAATTGGGAGATAAGCCATTGCTTGTGAAAACCACAGATATACATTTACATGCATATCTTTGCTGCACTAGTTTAAAACTTTATTGAACGTTGATTTACGAAATAATGGGCGATGTTGTGCTGCTTTTACAATAAACTTTAATAACACTGAGTTAAACTTTATCCACAAAAATGTAGGAGAAATTAAATAGGGTAAGGTTGTTCATCAGTCAGTTGAACTGATTGATGTAAAAACTGGAAGTTGTTTAAAATTTGTCATTCAGTTAGAATTCAGTATTATGTATGGACATATATGTAATACAAATATTAGAATTCCATGGGGTCATTAATTTTTTGCGAAAAGTATACTTAGAAAAATCCCAATACATTTATAAAAGAAGATCAGTTTTGATATTTTCTAAAATAATACATTTTACTGTTTTGGTTTTGCAGTTGTTTTAAAAACTTAGTTACATATGCGATTCTCGGCTTTGCTGCGATTTAAATGACACATAAGTATAATTTACTTTAATACCTGACCAAAATCACCGCCGATTGCCTTCATATAGATACATGACAAACATAAATTAAGATTAATTGTAATACGAGTACAATTCCCGCTACGTTCAATCCACTATGACAGTAATTCCCTGAAAACTATTTGAATGCTATCAAATACTCGATTCGTATACATTTACATTCCACAAATCGTTAACAATTAATTGATATTTCTTCTTTCATACAAAAAGATATAAAAGGACATGAAACAATTAAATTAATTACGTTTGAAATTATTAAATGCAATTGATGACAATATAAAAAGAACTCTGCTGTTGTTGTTGTTGTTTGTGCTTTCTCTTTAAAGGCAAATCATTTACAAAAACAAACCAAACTATTGTATATGTATGAATAAATGTATAAATAATAAACGAAGAGGAAACGTTTACCGTTTCCCCATGAATAACACACCTATTTGGACAGACTTCCGCACTCGTGGAATCCTTACAACTGGACATACAAAGGACGAATGGACGAGCGAAAGCACCCACGCACATCACAGGGAGTAAGTAATACACTACTATTCGATCGTAATCATTGATTGAGGGGCGGGGAAGGCGTTACACACGGGCACACTTAACGGTAATAAAGAAGTATTGGCTGAAGGTCACGCGCCACACAGAGACACAAACGACGACATCGATCGACAACACCGCTGCTTGCGATATATTGATGTAATTTCGTGTTGGACGCAAACGAGGGGTTATTTATTTACGGCATACGTGCTAGGCGACGTAATAGCTAATGTGTGTGTGTGTTGCATACGTTAAGGCTTCACCGTTGTGAGTAAGTTGCAGTATGCCTAAGTGATTGGTAATTCAGCTCTGTCTGTCTATATTATTAAATGCAGTTTTGTGTCTCTTCCTCCTGTTCTATATGTTAGCTTACTTTATTATATATTTATTCGAATTTTGTATCTGTCAGTTTGTGATGGTATTGTGTAGAGCTATGACCATACACATGTTTCATTTCTTATGTTGAAGCTTAAAAAATCAGCTTATACTTTAGGTCGGTCGGTCGGTTTAGCAGCAGTGTTTGTTGTAGTAGAACTATTGTGGGCTTATTTTCTTTCTCTCATTTGTTTATTGGCTTGTTTTTGGTTTGTTAAGGAGAAATTAAGAAAAAAACAATTGTTAAATTAAGTAATACCAAAAAAAAAAAATAACGAAACTTTTAAAAATTTTAGTTGAAATTTATGAAATTTAGTAAATTAATGAAAGATTTGTTAAGGAAAGTTCGATTTTACATAGAATAGACACATAGACACACAGTAATAGACACATCCATAGCTGAAGGGGGGTTGGTGGGGGTGGGTGATAATGATATAAAGGCCACATATGCATACGATTCGGAAGAAAAAGGATCAACATACCTGGCAAAACTTTTAAATGCCGCACTTTGGGGGTTTATGCAAAGCGGGACACGACCCGTCTGTAGCTGTTCGGCAATGAATTTGTGCATTTCCTCTGAAAGTGATACGAAATAAAATTACATTAGTAAATTTGAAAAACAAAAATTTAAAATATTATTTTAAAAATTAGTTTTCTAAATCTTTTTTGTTGAAAACAACATTTAAAATTAATATATTTACGATTTTTATATTACTTAGAAATTATTCCCTTTCATTACCTTTAACCTGCTGCACTGATGTCAGTTTACGTTCCCACAAATCATCGAATGCCTGACTGGCCGATGGCTCAAGGTCATGCGTGTACTGCCTCATGCCAGCCGGTGTCGAGAAACAACATTTGCACATGCACGAATGATAACGCAAACGTCCCTCATCCAAATACGGATGGGCCAAAGCATCTGTGACGGATATGCGCTTATCCTGTAGAAAAACAAAATACAACAACAACATTAGCACCAAACATCCATCAATCATTTATCTTTGTAAGCGTGGATGAACGAAGTCACGCTCTCCCCCTCCCCCCCTCCCAACCAACTTACCGGATCGAACACCAACATTTGACATAGTAAATGTACTGCCTCGTGTGTGGCATGTGAACTTAATGTATATAAAGCCGAGAATGAGGGTAATTTAGGGGCACGCCTCAGCATATGGGATCGGGCGCCTACGCATGCATGACGCATATCCTCCATTGAGGGAGTGCCCAACAGTTCGGTGATGAGATCTAATTGTTGTACGGGATTTTGAGCCTGGAACAGAATGCGACGCCCCAGCAGCTCACCAAAAATGCAGCCCACCGACCACACGTCCACGGCTGAGGAGTAGTGACGCGCACCCATTAGTATCTCGGGTGCTCTGTAGTATTGCGTTACCACCTCTTGGGTCATGGCTTTGGTTTGATCGGGTTCCTCGACGCGGGCCAAGCCAAAGTCGCATATTTTCAGCACACAATTGGAATTGACCAGCAGATTGCCGGGTTTGATGTCGCGATGCAGAATACGGGCAGAATGTAAATATTTGAGACCACGTAGAATTTGATACAGGAACACTTTGATGTGATCGGCAGATAAATGTTGCGGTGAAACGATAATTTTATGGAGATCTGATTGAAGAAGTTCTGTTATCACATATCTACAGAGAGAGAGAGGAAAGAAAATACGATTGCGGGATTCGATGTAAGGATGTAACCATTTAACGACGGAAGACTGGAAAAGATTTTTGATAAATTAATAGCAAGTTTAGTGTTCTCTAAAAGCAACAGCTCAAAGATCTTGAAAGTTTAAGGGAAACAGTTGTTTAAGAAAACTCTTGAAAAGTTGATCTAAAAAACGGAATGGGATAGCTTGTCGCGGTTTTGTGAATTAACAAGCTTTATATTTTTAGACTCACACAACGGCACCTACTTATTTAAATAGCAATGCGAACGTCTGTTTGCCGTTTTAAAAGCCTTTATTACACTTTTACTGCGTAGTTACCGTCGACAACATCAAGATGGCCGCTGATAAAAGAAATGTATATGACTGAGACGGAAATCGAACCCTAGATATATCGCAGCTAGTCCAGTGTTCTTACCAACATGTCACGTCTGGCCATAACAACTTAAAATAAAATTTCACAAAAAAATCATGAACATTTGAAACATTCGTGGACGAAGTGATATTAGATGATCACACATGTATGTTAAGACTATCTGGATTATAATGTCACAATCGGACGGCCGTGTTCTAGGAGTCTTCAAGAGAAAAATGCTATTAGAAACATCTGACACCCATCATCGTTATAGGAGAGTACCAATTAGCTATATAAGGTGTACAATGACGTCGACGCGGACAAGCGCATCCTAGTGGAACGAATTCGCTGTCTGGAAAATACTGTGGGAATGCTAGAAAATGCTTCAACCCGAAAAGTATTCGCCAATAAACTGGAAGAGCTGTGCAGGAGGAACGGCCAATAATAAGGAGATCTTATCGGAGCATGGCATGAACAAATATCTAGGGAGCACAAAAGACCAAAGGACTTTGAATTATTTTCTACGTGTGACTACTGAAGAACCCCAATGGACCAGATCATGGAGTTGTTATTAAATCTTGGTGTGACGAAAAATTAAAACGCTTAAATGGGGCAATTAATAGATGAATATGTTATCTGTTGTTTCCGCCATATAAGAGAAATAATGATACAGGCGGTTCAACATTGGCAATGATTTTGAATCTATACTGACTCTATATTTCCACATCTCACAAAATACTTTAACTAGCCCTAAAAACCTTTGCAGATATCTAAGGAAGAAATAGTTAAAGTTTTATCACAATTAACTAAATTGTGTAGTATCCTATAAGTAACACACAGAAGGACATGAAGCTATGTAATGTCTGCATGATTTTTTATGCTCTAGTTTTTTTAGTTTGTTATGAATTTGAAGATACCTCTAACATTGTATGTATTCTAAAATCCAGAAATCCATATTTTCGCTGCATACTCTCCTAGTAATTGGACTATTTCGTTTACAAATATGCATAGAAGTATAAACAGTTTTAGTTTTCATCACAATAGATATGACGTCAAAGAGCCTATTCGTAACATACATAGCTGCAGGAAATTATGCCTGTATGTTTCAGCTTATTTTGCTGTTCAGTAAATGTCAATTGAACTTTTGATTTGTCAATCTAGGAGAAGATACGTAACACACAGACAAAGAGGCGTTTCGTCTACATTAACTTAATTTCTCTACTTGTTTAGCGACGAATGCGAACGTCACTGTTTGAGAATCTTTTACTGGACATGCCGATTGACTCGACACTTATACTGAGGGGGGCCAGCAATGAAAAAAAAATGTTGATGACTAGAGCCAGGAATCGAACCACGGATCTCCCGCATTGTAGTCGCGTGTTCTAACCACTATGCCATCGCCGGTCCGTATACGGTTTCGTATACATAATTCCTTAAAATCTTCATCAGATTATCATGAAATTTATTGCTTGTATGTTGGGGATAGTTTTTGCTCTATGAATAATGGAAAATCATAATTGCGCTCAGCCACTTTCACAATACTGGGCCACTGTAGAAACTTTCGCTGACATTCGGGGAATAATCAGTGAACAACTCAACGGAATCTGCTGAAAGCTTTAAGAGAACATAGGTAACACACATACAAAGGAAATTCGATCTGTGTATTCCATACAGTTTCTTAAACGCTTCATAAGATTTTGATAACATTTTTACTGGTTATTTCTTTACATCAAGGATAATTTCTACAAAGTTTAAGTTATTATCTGAAGGGTGCTTTATCGTAGTAGCGCTCTGCCTTCGTGAACATCCAGGGCATAATGAGTTAAAAAAATAACAGAATCGTATAAAAGGTATATGACAATATATGTAACACACAGAGAAAGGAAATTCTGTATATGTGGTTTCTATAGCATTACAGATCCTTCATTAGATTTAGATAAAACTTGCGATAGATATTTCTTTTATGTCGGAGAATGTGTCTGCATTAATACCATTACTCGCTGAAGATCTGGTTGCGCTCTAATGCTGGCACATTTCTTGACCTACCTAGAGACAGAATAATAAGTTAACAGTTAATCGCAATCTGCGGAACGTTCTTGATAGGGAAACAAACCGTTGATGCAAAGCAATGTATTGATAGTTGTGACGGCAAATCTGCCTCAGCCAACTGGTTTGCTGAATTTCGTCGAAACCGTACTAGCCCAAATTATAAACCCCGTTCAGGAAGGTCAACATTCAAAGGACAATCTAGCACTGATCAAACGCAATAAGAACAAGTTTCTGCGCAGATTTGTGACATCGGATTAAATGTAGATACTTCATTACACATCTGAGTCCAATTTGCAGTTCGCTGAATAGTTATTGCCCGGTGAAAGTCTTTCAAAGCGACCGAAAATACAACAGTCGACCGGCAAGGTTTTAGCCTGAATTTTTGAGATCAAGCTCCCTCATTAATCTTTTACCAAGATAACTCTCATTCAGCTTGTGACAGGACCCACCCACCGTATTTGTCAGATTTTCCACCCAGTGACTATATCCTCTTTCCAAGGCTCAAAAAGTGGCTTGCTGGAAAAAGATTTCACTCAAATGAGGATGTCAAGATGGAAACAAACGCCTATTTTGAAGGCCTAGAAGCATCACACTATCGAACCGGTATCGAAACGATGAAGGGCCGTTACAACAAATACTTTACTCTAGATGGAGATTATGTCCAAGAATACAGCCATATTTGCTTTCAGGAAAATTTTATTTCAATGTAAGGAAAAAGACTTTTCATCCAATGCCAAGCCGGCCGAAGCAGCACTTAGCTTTTAGTTATATAAAAATTTCAGATTTCCCGTTTATAAAAGTAAATGACACAAGCTCTAACTCCTAGAACAGTATTGAATCATTGCCTGGCAGTTAAGGCCATGACCTTTTTCGGGTATAACCATTGGCCTAATTCGCTCGGACTTGTTGCGATTTGTCAAACCATGCGATTATCCCACAATTAAGAATCAACAGCAAACCCCCATTCGCAAAAAACGGATTTGGCAACGACGACATCCTTTTAGTTATACTATACGTGCGTGTCAATGGTGAGTTGTGTGTGGTTATTAGGGTGTTCAAAACCGAAACCGAAAAACCGTAAACCGGTTATTTTATTTAAAACCGTATGCCGGTTTTTGCAAAAGTGTCATTTTCGAATAACCGGTTTAACCGAGTTTTTTCCTTCGGGTACTCGGTTTTTTTAAATTGCTTTGTAACAACTCTAAAAGGAGTTATTGAAAAAGTAAAAATTTTAAAATTGAATTTGAAATTAATTTAAAAAAAACTTTTTACACGTTATTTAAGTGGATCAACAAGTCGAAGTGGATCTCGCCGACGGTGATAGTGACGATGATGAATGCGGTGAAATAGTGAAAGTCGAAAAATCATACGAGTTCATTCAGAACGTGTCTTAAATTATCGTAAAATTGTGGAAGCATGTTAATTCATTTAACAAGTCGAGCGAAAAACAAAGAAAATTACAGAGCTATGTTTTCCAGGAGCACAATAAAGAACTAAGGCTCATTGTCGATGTGAAACACCGGTGGAGCTCCTTATCTGCAATTACTGAACAGTTTCTAAGAATTAACCCATGCGTCATCAATGCGCTTACAAGAAATAACAATTTTGAGAGAAGCGCTTCAGCCTTTAGCGCTCGCAATTAAAAGATTATCAAATGATTCAACGACTCTAATCGACGCTGAAGGAGTATATGAGTTTATCCTGAAACAGCTCAAATATATGGACTGCGCATATGCTCGGGAGCTGCGAGACAAAATCGTAGCAAGATTTAAGGAAGGAGAATATAAACATTGAAATGCCTAATTATATATCTTAGCTTCGGAAAATTTCCTACAAGCTCATCCTGTGTTAAGTATTCTAAAAAGGAGGAAACGATAAAATATGCGAATGAACTTTTTAAAAGACTTTATACTGCAATTTCCCTAACAACATTGGAGTCTAGTAACAGTTCAGATTGTGAGATGGAGGAATCCCCAAATGGTAGTCTTTGCAACGATTTAAACAGGACAATAAATAACATTTAAAATCCAGCAGAGAAAACCAATTGCAATGACACAAGACTATATGATGATTTCAACTATTTCGATTTCAACAAAACGCGCTTTTGTCAATAAAGTGAGTGCGTGTTTTCTGTATCAAGCTTTATAAAAACGAAACAGAAAAATAGACTGAAAATTTAACACTTAAATTGCATACTTTTCTTAAATACTATTTTAAAAAACAAAAATATTCCAAAAAAATACTTTACAAAATAAAATGAGAGATTTCAAAAATTTATTAAAAAGTTAAAACTCAAAATAAAACAACACATTTCTTATTTTTTGTAAATAAAAGCATTTTTTTAAACCAAATTATTTTTTTATTTTTATTTTTAACTTTTTAGGAAAAAACCGAAAAAACCCGGTTAACCGGTTTTCTTTCAAATGCTGTATTCGAAATCCGAGTTTTCTAAAAAATCAATTTTTCGAATAACTCGGAAACCGGGTTTTTGAAAAAATGAGGTATTTGAACACTCTAGTGGTTATAGTGGCAGCCATGTTAATATTGCGTCAATGTTAAATTTCCTTAGGTCTCAGTGTGGAAATGCTTGGACCAAAGCAGGCCTTATATGTGGCTTTACGTAGCCGTTGGAAGGAATATGATATGGCTTTTACAAGGGCAAGATTTTCACTCTCAAATTTATAAGTCGTTGTATTGCAAGCCTTCTCCTGGAAGGGGACTCTATAGATGATAATGCGAAAAAAGTACGACAGGGAGCGCATGGGTTCTTTTAGAAGAAAATACGAATGTTTTGAGAGAAAGCACAAAGGAAATATTTTATTCCGTATGCATTTTGTATCTCTATGCATTCTCTAACAAGGTTTATGGTAGATATAGCTGTACGAAGGTCTGTTTTTTTGTATGCCTTCAAAACATTCCAGCTGGGCAGATATCTACAACTAAGCTAGTGTTGTGTTCCACTTGAGTATGTGTGACACACACTTCCTTTACGGCCTAAATCAAAATCAACATAACGTCCTTTCCTCCCCCCTGCTTCACCCACACACGCCGGCAAAAATAATAAATTCTATGTGAGACTTTATTTTATGGTCGTTGCCTTAACTTTTATATCCTTTAACATTACAAATATTTCCTTTCAATTTCATTTCTATTCTCTTCATTATAGAGAATTAAAAAAAAAACTTTTGATGACAAGGACACATCGTTGTTGTACTCGTATTTGTTTTTTTTTTTGCCATAGTCTTTTTCTGCATTTCAATTTATTTCTTCATTTTCATTTCTACTTGCGGAGGTAGAAAGGGAAAGAGAATGGCCATTGCGGGGAAGAGTTAAGCAAATAAACAGTTCTGTGGAATTTGTAGCCTTTCCTTGTCAGGAATGGGAAAAGAGACCTCAACAAAATGTATCCTTAATCAATGTCGCCTCTCTTTCTCTTTCTCTCTCTCTCTCTCTCTCTCTCTATTAAAGTGTGGAAAGGAATTGTTATACAAAAGTGACATTTGAAAAGAAGTCAACATAAAGTAAAATTCTATGTAAAAATAGTTTCAATATTGATGTAACATCAAGGGACAACCAAAGTCGACGTCGACGACGACGACTTGTTAGAGACATGTGTTGGCACAATATCCACATCGACATTATTGTCAATATCATGGATATTCCTCTATGTATTGTGCGAGTATGTGTGTGTTTGATGGACTTTATGTAACAAACAAATGATATTGAGAAAATGAGAAAAAAATATAACATTTTTAAAGCAGTTACTGTTAAAGGTGAGGTAATATTTGAGAAAAATATCCAATAAATTTAATGACTATTAAAGTAGTAAGAAGATTTTTTTGGATATAATAATATAATGGTAGTAGGAAGTTTTTCTGTATACATATTAAAATATAATAATTGGAATATTGTGTTTATAACACAGTATGATTCATTTAAGAGGTATTTATACCATCACCCTTAGGGATGATTGAATCAATGGATATGCCAACTTTGTTTTGCTTACTATGAAATTTAAATTTTCAGGATCTAAGAGAGGTCCTTGAATCCTTTGTCCGACATTGACCATATTTTAAATGTTGTCATAGATTGATGGAATCAATGGATATGACGACTTTGGTGTGCCTACTATGAAACTTAAATTTTTAGGATCTAAGAGAGGTCCCTGAATCCTTTCACAGATTTTAACCAAATTTTAGAAATTGGTGTCATTAAAAGAGACTGTAAGATGTGCCAAATATTATTCACCTATGAAAACTCCTTCTATTTTTAGCCGCTCTTTGTATGAAACGGCAACCACTGTGCAATGAGATCGTACCCAAATTCTGTACTTAGTAAAGCTATAACAGGATAAAGTTTTGGAAAAAAATTGGAAGTCTAGCCACGCCCATTCTGGTACATCCCATACCAGAATGGTACCGCTTACTTTAAAAATCGGTTAATATTATTAAAAGACCTAACGCGATCGTGTCCAAATTCTGTATTTAGTAAAGTTCAAGTAGGATAAAGTTTTGGAGAAAAAATATGGCAGTCTAGACACGCTCCCTCTGGTACCTCCCATACAAATGTACCACTCAGCCCACCTTAGAGATGGGCTAATAATTGCAATACAATCGTCACGATAGCGCCCAAATTCTGTATTTTGTTAAGTTATAACAGGATAAAGTTTTGGAGAAAAAATTGGAAGTCTAGCGATGCCTCTTTTGGTACCTCCCATACAAATGTACCTTTCTGCCCACATTAAAAATGGAGTAATAATATTAATACACCCAAGGCAACCGTGCCCAAATTCTGTATTTAGTAAAGCTATAGCAGGATACAGTTTTGGAGAAAAAATCTGGAAGACTAGACACGCCCCTTGTGGTACCTCCCATACAAATGTACAACTCCGCCCACTTTAGAAATCTAGTAATAAAATCAATAAAATAGAACATTTTTTACTGAGGGTATATGTAAGTCGGGTTGCACGACTGAAACTTTCTTACTGGTTTTTTATATCATTATGAGAAGAAATACGTTATCAAAAGTTGGATCTGCTGAATACATACGGCGATACAATGGCTTGATTGAGAAGTCTTTTGGTGAGCACCTGTTTCGGACCTGTCAACTGGCAGTTGGCAGACCGTGTGATATCACACTTTTGTAGTAATTTTCTATGTTGTTATGTAAAGACAATAGTTTCCATTGCAAGCCAGAATTACTCGGGAAATTCGCGAGATAGCGGTGTCAATGCGGATAAGAATGATCAAAGTTGGACCTTCCGTATAGACCACCTCTGGCGTAGTCGCAACCAACATTTAATAAACTTAGAAGCAAATGCCAGAGACTGTTTCTTTTGGCATATATTAAATATTCCTTTATCCAGTGCTATTTTAAGTGTTAATTTAAAATTTAAAAACAAACATCTAAATGAATCACCTTTAATAATGTCAATATACCAACAAAAGGATGATATTTGTAAAAAAAAATCAATAATTGTAAATCAATTATATTTATAGCAACATAATAAAGATTCCGTTATCCCGTTCCCAATTCAAGTGTTTGATTTAAAATTCAAAAACTTCTAAATGAATTACCCTTTATAATATCTTCATATGTAGCTACCAACAAAAGTATGTTAATCGTAGAAAATTAAAAATTGTATATCAATTATATTTATAAAAAAAAAACCAATGTCAATACAACGCTTAACTGTATGCCACTATAAACCTCCGATAATCGAAATATGCACAAAACTATTACCTGTATTACTTTTTTTTTCGTATTTTTTTCTTCTTCTCGTAATTGTTCACTTTCCTGAATGAACTTATCTGCATAAAGTATATGTCATAGACTGTTCTTTCGGCACATAGAAAAAATTCCATTATCCAGTGCTATTTTATGTGCTTAATTTAAAATTTAAAAACAAATTTCTAAATGAATCACTCTTATATAATATTAATATAATATTAATATGCCTACAAAAGAATGTTATTCAAACTGCAATAATAAATGTCAGAGATTATTTTTTTAGGATATAACAAAGATTCCGTTATCATATTCTATTTTAAGTGTTTAATTTAGAATTTAAAAACAAACTTTTAAATGAATCATCTTTAATAATGTTAACATACCAACGAAAGTAAGTTATTCGTAAAAAAAAATCAATAATTGTAAATCAATTATATTTATAGCAGAAAAAAAACCCCAATGACAATGCTTGACTTAATGCCACTATAAACTTCCAACCATCGAAATACACACAAAACTATTAACTGTATTGCTTTTTTTTCGTATTTTTTTTCTTCTTCGCATAATTGTTAACTTTTCGAAATGAACTTATATTTAAAAAGTAAATGTCAGAGACTGTTCTTTTGGCATATATTAAATATTTTTTTATCCAGTGCTATTTAAAGTGCTTAATTTAAAATTTAAAAACAAACTTCTAAATGAATCAACCTTATATAATATTTATATGTCAGCAAAAGAATGTTATTCGCCTTGCTGCAATAATTGTCAGAGATTATTTTTTCAGGATATAACAAAAATTCCGTTATCATTTTCTATTTTAAGTGTTTAGTTTAGAATTTAAAAACAAACTTTTAAATGAATCACCTTTAATAATGTTAATATACCAACGAAACATCAGTATTTGTTTTTCAATTATATTTATAGCAAAAAAAAACCACAAATGACAATGCTTGACTTTATGCCACTATAAACTTCCGACAATCGAAATATGCACAAAACTATTTATTGTATTGCTTTTTTTTCGTATTTTTTTTTTCTTCTTCTCATAATTGTTCACTTTCCTGACAATTGAATGTGACATTAACGATGACAATGTAATTCCATTATAAATTTTAAATTATAATTGTTAGTGTTGTTTTTTTTCGTTTGCATTTGTATGATTTCATGCTCAAAATTCATTCATTAATAATAACGGTAATAATACATCATTAATAATAATGAAGGAGGCGTGTGGGTTGGTGTGAGGTCATATCATGCTTTCCCATGAAATGCTGCTAGAAAGACTATTGATATTGTAAAATTCGCGTACATTTTCAATGAGCTTCAGTATAAATTCGGTTTTTGTGCAATTTTAATGACATACATGAGCACAAGTATTACAGTTTATGCCATGATTAACCGTTAAAGAATAAAATATTATAGTTTCTCTGTAATTATTGTCCGTTTTTATAAAGAATGGCCCAAAGGATAAATTAATTTGTAAAGGTATTCAATAAGAATATGTAAATGGATGCAAAGCAATCCATTATGTAGAAGAGGACTTTTACATACATACGTATATCGTATGTCCTGCAAAATTGTTTAATTATTATATAATAAAGCACTCTCCGTAAACAAAACAAATTATTATGAAAAACGAAGAGAAGAAAAGACAAGAACCCCCTCAAATGTTATAGACCCCCACAAACGTTATAAGGACCATGATTTAAGGATATGCACCTGTAATGTCCGAACTCTCTACACTCCTCTATCCAACTGACGGATGTCCTCGACAAATATAAGGCTGACATCACCGCCGTTGAGGCAATACGATATACGGGAAAGGGATGCATACGACGAAAGAACTCTGTGACATCTTTTACAGCTGCCATGCAAAAAGACACGAATTTGGATGTGGATTCACAGTAGGCAAGATACTTCGACATCTGGTCTCGCGGGTTAACCCTGTAAGTAACCGAATAGCCCGTATTCGCATAAAGGCGAAATATTTTTACATTACGCTGATTTGTGTACACGCCCCAACGAAACACAAAGATGAGGACATTAAAGATGTATTCTATGACCGCCTGGGTTATAAAAAACCACGCTCAGACAAGCCCTGGAATGTAATGTTTGATGAAAAGGATGCTGCATCAGGGCAAAACTGCAACCAATAGCAACGCGTGCTGTGACGGATGGTTATAATGAGAAGAAGAGGGACATGACACGCCTTTTTAGGCGGAAAAAGCGTATTGGAAGAAAAAAAAGAGCCAGGATATCGAAAATTACAGGAATAGAGGTGAAGCCCGTAAGTTCTACCAAAAGGTAAAAAGCAAAGGGTTAAGAACAGAGCTCTCCACCTGTAAGGATAGGGATGGAAAATATGGAGGAAACACTTTTGTTCGAAGAAAGCATAAGTGACGAAATCACGCTAATCATCGACAACGGAGTATATTGTCCAACACTAAGCCAAAACGAGATCAGCACGGCAATTGCACGGCTTAGAAATAATAAAGTTCCGGGGACCGATGAACTGCCGGCAGAGCTATGCGCTATGTCCTGTGCTTAAGAAAGGCGAACCAAGTGTGTGTACCAACTGTCGCGTAATGATCCTTTTACCCATCGCATAATAGGTCCTGTCTAGTGTGTAATGTGTAAGACTAAAGCCCATCCCAGCGAACCTAATTGACCCATCCTAGGGAACCTCAGTGTGGCTTTAAAGCTGGTAAATCCACTACAGACCAGATATTCGCACTACGACACATCCTGGTATGGAACCAAGAGGTGCAGATCGATACATACCATCTGTTTATCGATTACAAAGCTGCATTCGATAGTCCGATACGACAGAAACTATCAGATGCTAAGACTGAGTTTGGTATCCCTTCGAAGCTGATACGACTTTGCGGGATGACACTGACTGACTTGAAGTCTTCAGTGAAAATAGGCTAAAATTTGATTGAGGCATTTTCAACCAAGAGAGACGTTAGAGGAGGAGGTAATCTGTCATGCGATCTCTTTAATATTATAATGGAGAAGATCAAGCAAAAGGCTGCAGTAAACACGACTGGTATTATCTTTTATAAAAGTCACATGCTAGTCGCGTATGCCGATGATATAGATATCATTGGCCGAGGACTGTGGGATGTTACTGCGGCCTTTTCGTGTATTGAGAAGCAGTCGGCAGAAGTGTGGCTGGTGATTAATGAGGACAAAACAAAGTTTTTTTTTAAAACGAACGTTGACAACTATAACTTTTAAGTGGTACATGATTCTGTCTTCCTTGGCTCTGTTGGAGATATTATTGGCCGTAGACTGCGAGATGTTACTGCGGACATTTCGAGCACTGAGAAGCAGTCGGCAGAAATGGGTCTGGTGATTAATGAGGACAAAACCAAGTTATATGTTTCAACGAACGTTGACAACTATAACTTTGAAATGGGGGATGATTTTAACTACTTTGGCTCCGCCGTAAACAAAAATAATGTCAGCCTGGGACGAGTATTGATCGCAAACCGCAGCTACTGAGCAAGTGATTTAAGGACAAAGCTCTCTCTTGACGAAGAAATATCCAACTCTACTCGACAGTGATCCTACCTGTCTTGCTCTATGTTACAGCGCAGAATCCTGGGTAATGACACAAGCTGATCAATCTATTCTGGGAGACTTCGAGAGAAAAAATACAAAATATTTTGACCCATCATAGTTAACGGCAAGTATTATCGTCGAAGGAACCATGAGCTGTATAACCTATACAACGACATCGCCGTTGAAATAGGCTGAATGCACTGGCTTGGACACATTGTACGATTGGATAAAAATGCTCGAGCTCGAAAAGTCTTCGAAAAAAAACTTGATTTTGACTTGATTTATCCTCAATAGTGGAAAAATGAAAAATGATGAAAAAAAGATTCTGAATTTTTTAAAGTCAATTAAAATTATAGTTGTGGTAATGATGATCGTTGAGATGATCCCAAGTTGCATCATGTCAATAACTGCCTTACAAGCGCAGTTACTTTAAATTTTCCTTTAAATTACAACATTTTTTTTTTTTTTGGTCTCCATTATCATACGGCCCTCGTGTAGCCCTTTTACATAACATTACTTGCGCTTTCTTCAGTTTTTCGAAACACAAGCAACATATCATTTATCTTCCTTATCATGTGTCACATTTCAATAATGCTTATAACCCATACATACATAGATTCTTGTAGTTATCATTGTCACAACCAACACACAGCACAATGTCTTGAAGGACAAAAAGGACACATATAATTTGAGAGACCTAACATAAAATAGACTTAATTAGAAAATGAAACTAAAATACTGTATGTGTTTTGATTTCACAATCAAAAAAATAAGATAAACCTAAAATGATGTTGGCTTCACAGCGCAAATATATCCTGCATCCTTGCTTTCTCCCCTACTGCCTTTGACAATTTAGCTCAATTCTTAAGACAAAGGAAATATTCACATTGTTGATATTATACGCCAACGTGCTATACCCCCTACGCCAACTCTCCCTATACAATATAGCCACAACCACTTACTATTCTTATACAGAGCTATAAGATGTTCTGCAAAAGAAACAACAACTTAATATGTAAACATTATAGAAGATATGGTACTCCCTCGCTATGTGCAGTTGTTGTCTTTCCGGACTGATAACAGTTATATAAACTGAAATAAGGCCATGAAGGAAGCAACGGGAACAGCAACAACAACAACAACGTCATCGACAATTTCAGTTTACCCTTGCACTATATACCAGGAGAGAGATAGATAGACCGAAAGAGAAAGATAAAGCGTACATCAGTGTATGTGTGTGCGTCTTCCTGGTTTTTTTTTTGAATATTTACGCAGCTTTACTTTAATTGGTAGCATAAAGTTAAATGTTTCGACTTAATTCTTCTACTTTCAAAGATCTTTGAAATGAGCTCTTCGTCCTGCTGTCTGTGTCGTGCAGCAGCTGGAGTACACACAAGATGCAAGCATTGAGTACAATAATTTCTTGGTATTTGTTTTTAATGATGATGATGATGAACAACAAACTAGATAAGAATGAAATAAATGTTGAGTGTACAAAAAAGGATACATTTCTTGGAAGAAATCCAAATGAGGTGGCTGTAGTATATCCAATGCTGATAAGACCTGCAAAGAGAAGAACATAAAATGTGAATATTAGTGTAAATATCATCAAAAGCAACTGTAAGTATGAGTGTAACTAAAAAATACACAAAAAAATAAAGTAAAATAATTAAAAACGAGGTTAAACAAATCTTTACTGAGATAATTTTATAATTGCTTGTTTTGTTGTTATTGTTTGTGCCCCCCTTAAAATATGCAGCAAAATAAATAACATTGATTAAACGAGAAAATCAAATATGGTAATACTTGTGAGAAAATATCACATTTCTTAAACAATTAAGAGGAAAATATAATGAATATTAAACAATTTGAAATTGTTTAATGAAATTTCCGTTATTTAATATAATAATAATTGTTAATATAGAATATCCCCATTCCTATCCCAATTAACATTATAAATTTTAAATTTAAATTTTTGACTTAATGGGCGGAGTGGGCGTGGCAAAAGTATTTTTAGAGCTAGAGATAAAATTTAATACAGAAATAGTACTCAGCAGAACGAATATAAATTTGCAGACGAAATTTTTATTTTTGACCCAATGAGCGGAATGGGCGTGGCAAAAGTATTTTTAGAGCTAGAGAGATAAAATTTAAGCCACTGATAGTGCACGGCAACATGAATATTAATATGCAGACAAAATTTAAATTTTGGATCAGTGGGCGGAATGGGTGTGGCAAAACTTTTTTCAAAGCTAGAGAGATACAATTTGATACCCATACAGTACTCGACAACGCGAATATGAATATGGAAACGAAATTTTAATTTTGGATCAGTGGGCGGAAGGGGCGTGGCAAAACTGTATTTTAGCCCTAGAGATATAAAATTTGATACACAGATAGTGCTCGACAACATGAATATGAATATGCAGACGGAATTTTAATTTTGGATCAGTGGGCGGAATGGGCATGGCAAAACTGTATTTTATCTCTAGAAAAATACAATTAGGTACACAGATAGTACTCTATTAGACGAATATGAATATGCAGACGAAATTTTAAATTTGTATCAGTTGGCGGAGTAGGCGTGGTAAAACTGTTTTTTTGGACCTAGTACTAGACAATGGGGCATGGTAAAACTGTTTTTTAGCCCTAGAGAGATTAAATTTTACACGAGATAGTACTCGGCAAGACATATATGATTATGCAGACGACATTTTAATTTTGAATCAATGGGCGGAATGGGCGTGGCAAAAACTGTTTTTAGACCTAGAGAGATACAATTTGGCATACAGAGAGTACTAGACAACAGACGTAATTTAAATTTTGAATCAGTGGCAATGGCATGGTAAAACTGCATTTAAGCCCAGTTAGTACACGGCAACATGAATATGCAGAAAATATTTTAAATTTTGTAAATTTAAATGACACTCAGGTAATACACTGCAACACGTGTATAAATATGCAGACGACATTTTAATTTTGGTTTAATGGGCGGAGAAGGGCCTTGACCAACCTGCACTTTAGCCCCACAGATATAAAAGTTGGTACACAAATCGTACTCGATGACAAGAATATGAATGCAGACGGAATTTTTATTTGAATCAGTGGGCGGAGTGGGCATGGCAAAACTATATTTTGGACGTAGTACTAGACAACACAAATATGAATATGGAGACGAAGTTTAAATTTTGGATCAGTGGGTGGAATGGGCGTGCTAAAACTGTTTTTTTGCCCTAGAGAGATCCAATTTGACCCCCAGATAGTACTCGGCAACACAAATGTGATTATGCAGACGAAATATTAATTTTGAATCAGTGGGTGGAGTGGGCGTGGTAAAACTATATTTTGGACGTAGTACTAGACAACACAAATATGAATATGGAGACGAAGTTTAAATTTTGGATCAGTGGGTGGAATGGGCGTGCTAAAACTGTTTTTTTGCCCTAGAGAGATCCAATTTGACCCCCAGATAGTACTCGGCAACACAAATGTGATTATGCAGACGAAATATTAATTTTGAATCAGTGGGTGGAGTGGGCATGGTAAAACTGTATTGTAGCCCAGTTAGTACACAGCAACATGAATATGTAGAAGATATTTTAAATTTTGTATCAGTGGGCGGAGGGGGGACTTCACTTCTCTATCAGTGGGTGAAGGGGGTGTGGCAAACCTATATTTTAGCCCCAGAGCGATAATATATGATACATAGATAATACTCAATATCAAAAAGTACAATTTAATTTATCGAAAAGTACATTCATTATACCAAAAAGTACAATTTATTGTACAAAAAAAAAGTACATTTATTGTACTACAAAGTACAATTTATTGTACAAAAAAAGTAGAATTTATTGTATCAAAAAGTACTATAATTGTACAAAAAAAAGTACATTTACACATAGCACATTTATGGCATCAAATAGTACTTCATCCGAAGCAAAAGGCACAATTTATTGCTTTTCTCTATCAGTGGACGAAGGGGGCGTGGCAAAACTATATTTTAGTCATAGAGCGATAATATTTGACACATAGATAATACTCGATACCAAAAAATTAAATTTAATTTATCAAAAAGTACATTCATTATACCAAAAAGAACAATTTATTGTACAAAAAAAGTACATTTATTGTACTACAAAGTACAATTTATTGTACAAAAAAAATAAAATTTATTGTACCAAAAAGTACTATTATTGTACAAAAAAAGTACATTTACACATAGTACATTTATGGCATCAAATAGTACTTCATCCGTAGCAAAAGGCACAATTTATAGTTTTTCTCTATCAATGGGCGAAGTGGGCGTGGAAGAACTATATTTTAGTCCTAGAGCGATAATATTTGATACATAGATAATACTCGATACCAAAAAATGAAATTTAATTTATCAAAAAGTACATTCATTATACCAAAACGTACAATTATTGTACAAAAAAAAGTACAGTTATTGTATTTAAAAGTACAATTTATTGTACCAAAAAGTACTTTTAATGTACAAAATCAAGGTAAATTTACAATTTGTACATTAATGGCATAAAAAAGTACTTCATTGGTACCAAAATTCACAATTTATTGTAGTAAAAAAATACATTTATTGTGCTGGAAAGTACAAATTATTGTACCAAAAAGAACTTTTATTGTACAAATTTATGGCATCAAAGAGTACTTCATTTTTACCAAGAGGCACAATTTATTGCAGTCAAAAGTACAATTTCTTGTGTTAAAAAGTACTTTTATTGTGCTAAAAAAGTACAATTAATAGTACCACAGAGTATTTTTATTGTACCAATAAGTACTTTAAATGTACTTATAGGTAATTTTATTGTACACAATTAAAAAAGTGCGTCAGTTGTGCCAAAAATTATTTTTATTCTATCAAAAAGTAATTGTATTTTATCACAAAGTACTCTTGTTGAAGCAAGGACTATAATTGTTTTTTTCTTAAATTTTTAACTTGGGACCGGCGTGGCATAGTGGTGAGAACACGCTACTACCACGCGGAAGGTACGTGTTTCGATTCCCGGCTCCAGTCATCTAAATTTTTCTATCATTGCGGGCCCCCTCGATGTTGTCGACATCGACTTCGCAGTATAAGTGTCGAGTCAATCGGCATGTCAAGGAAAAGCTTCTCAAACAGTGACCTTAGCATGCGTCGATAAACAAGTAGGTGCCGTTTGTTGTGGATTTAAAATAGAAAGGGTGTTAATTCACAACAACGCGAGAAGCTATCCCATATCTCATTCATGGGGTGCAAAGGGAAATAAGTTTTTTTTTAGTTTTTATTAGTTTAGTTTATTTTTTTTAGTTTTTATTTATTTGCTGACACTTTTTCAGCATTGTCAAAACATGCTTTTCAGAATTGTGTCAGTAAAGTTTAAGAGCAAACTGACTGCATTTTATTGTCCCTACCTTCTAAGCGGAGGTATAGTTTTAATAAGAGCCAGATCTTACAGAAACTACTCCCATACAAACCCCCTCTTTGGGTGTCTGTCCGAGTGATTACAGCCATAGTGTAAAGCTATCAAGCTGCAATTTAGTAGGCAAGGTTCAATCCTCTAAGTGGAAGTTAAGTTTAAAGATGAGCAACATCGGACAACAACTGCTCCCACCTCTCATACAAAAATCCCCTTTTTGGGGGTGTGTCCGTATGTTTGTTCTCTCGATTACAGACATAGTTTAAGAGCTATCAAGCTGAAGTAGGCAAGTTTTAACCATCTGAGCAGAAATTAAGTTCTAAAATTATCAATATCAGACAAAAACTATTACCACTTCCCCTACAAACCCCCCACCATTTTCAGCGGTCTGTACATGCGATAACAGTCTTAATTTAAGAGCTATAAGGTATTAACACTTTTTTCTATTGTAGATAATATAAGTTCCCCTGCGACACATATTATATTTGACCTCAATCTTCTGTCCTTTTTTTTATTTCTTAATTTCAAAAGAAATTGTGAATTTTTGTACGAAATTAATCTAAAGACGACCACAACAACAATGAATGTTAGAATTTCGCAAATCACTGTCACTGTCAATTCACTAAGGATTAGTCGCTACATATATATGTCTGCACTTGCATATACTAGTCGTATATAGTTGAAGGCAACAACAACAAGAAGAACAATAACAATAATTACACACAATTTGCTGTCTGAACATGACACATCTTGTGGCAATATTAGTAGTCACCGTCGCCTTCGTTTCGATGATTGTCTCTTTGTTAGCCCTCTCTTATCCTCGTAATGATGATGATGAGGATGAGGTGGCTGAGTGATGTTAAATATTTTATTAAACAGAAAAATTACTGTCAATAGACTGATGGGATGCAGTGTTGCGGCTGCGCAGCCTGAGACAACAAGCGCTCCTCCCCAAGCGTAAATTGTTGTTAATTTCAACAGCAGCAGCAACAGCAACCACAATAACATGAGTATGGTTGTAGGTATGACATGAAACCCCAACAAACCGACAACAAATTACATTATGGGGTCTCGTGTTGAATGATTTCTTTTGTAGAAAATCATTGCGAATGGATTTGGTGTTTTTTGCGTTGTTGTTATTGCATTTTTTTTGTTGGTTTCTTCTACTGGGATTTCTTTATTGCCGCCAATATTGCTGTTGTTGCCGCCGCTGTTGCATGATGTTGCTGACTAGTGTTGCACTTTGTTCGCAGCTGCAATTTAAAAAATGTTTACATTGTCGGCACTTTTTATTTATATTCTGTTATTGTTGGCGTTGTTGCTGTTGTTTGTTTCTTCTTTAGAGCGATTTTTTTGTCGCTTTTGTTATTGGTAGTTTTGTTTGTTGCACGAATGTGGTGGTGGGTATGTCTGTACGTCTGTCTGTCTGTCAGTCTGCCTGTTCGTTTGTTTGTTTGATGTCGTCATATGTCTATGGATAAAAGGCAAACAAAAAATAAAATTGAATAAATAATATAGCAACAGCAACAACAATGCTCTGTGTTAAGTAGTAGATGGCAAAGGGTCCAACGATATGAAAGGTTTTTAAACCTTGAACCAATATAAGCGAGACTTTTTTGCTAAAATATTATTAATATCATATTTAAATATTTTAATTAATATACATTTATGTTTTTACTTTCAGATTCCATTGGGATCCATACTGAGCAATGGTAAGTAATACTACATAATGATCGATGTAAATTGAACTCAATTCAAATTTTCTTTAGAAACCCAACGATTTAGTAAAAAGTAATAGTTTTTTCATTATTCAAAGAGGAGGAATTCAAAAATTTGCCATCAGGCAAATTCTAAATTGTCCCAGGGTAAAGAGTTCCTTAAAAATTAATTTTGCCCGGCAATAGAATCCTTCTATTCTAAACAGACGGGTTAGGGAATAAAGTGGGATAGTAATTTTAAGTTTACGAAGTCAGTTTTTGTTGTTGTTTTGAAACAAACAAGTTTACAATATATCAAAAAGTTAAGAAAAACCAATGTAGTTCTTGCTTTTTGATACAGCAAAAAAACTTTTTGCCACAATTAAATTAGTTGATGATGTAATAAAAATAATTTTTCGCACAATTTTTGTACAATTAATATTATTTTTTGTTAAACAAAAGATCTTTTTAACACAACAAAAATCGTTTCATATACAATAAAAGTACTTTGCGGTACTTTAAAGGTACTTATTGGCACACTAAAATAGTTATTGGTATAATAAATGTACTTTTGTTACAATAAAAGTACATTTTGGTTTAAAAAATTATAGCTTTGGTGCAAAAAATACTTTTTGGTACACTAAAATTATTTTATGGTACAATAAAAATAAGTGTTGGCACAACTAAAATAAGTTTTGGTACAATAAAATTACTTTTTGCTACAAAAAGTTCCTTTAAGACACAACAAAATAAGTTTTTGGTACAATAAATTGTACTTTTTGTTACAAGAAAAGTATTTTTGGTACAGTAAAACAGTATAACTTGTTATATAACAGAAATAATTTTTGGCACAAATAAAAGTTCTTTCGGGTACAATAAATTTACTTTTTGGTCGAATAAAAATCATTTAAGGCACAATGAAAGTACTTTGCGGTACAAAAAAGATACTTATTGGTAGAATAAAAGATTTATTGGTACAATAAATGCACTTTTGGTACAGACACTTTTTTTTTGTTGATACAATAAATATACTTTTCGTACCATTAATTTTACTTAATTACCACAATAAAATAACTTATTGGTACAATAATTGTACTTATTGGTACAGGAAAAGTACTTGTTGGGACAATAAATTATACTTTTCGGTACTATAAAAGTTGTAATAAAAGTACTTTTTGACACAATAAACGTACTTTTTGACACAACAAAAGTACTTTTTGGTACAACAATAGTACATTTTGTCACAATAAAAGTAGTTTTTAAAGCAATAAAACTATTTTTAAAGAAAGTCACGTATGGTATATGGAAAGTACAGTCTGGTATGTTAAAGGTTCGGTTTGGTACAATAAAAGTACTTTGTGGTACAATAAAAGCACTTTGTTTATAAAAAAAAACTAGTTGTTAGGCCACATAATTGTACTCCTCCCATACAAACTCCACCTTTGGTACAAAAAAATAAATTTTCTGGTACAAAGTACTTTTTGGCAACACAAAAGTACTTTTTGGTACAAGAAAATGACGTCTTGTCACAATAAAGGACTTTTTAAAACAGAAAAAGTACTTTAAATACAATAAAAAGTACTTTTTGGTTAAAAAAATATTTTTTGGTAAAACCAAACAACTTTCTATCACAATAAAAGTACATTTTAAAACAGAAAAAGGACTTTTGATACAACAAAAGTATTTTAGGTACAACAAATGTACTTTTTGGCTAAAAAAAAAAATACTTAATAGTACAAAAAAATAATTTTAGATAGAAAAAAAAGAGATACAAAAGAGATTTTTGCCACAATTGCACTTTTAAAAGCAATAAAAATTCTTTCTAGGTACTAAAAAGTAATTTTTGATACAACAAATGTACTTTTTGCTATAATAAAAAACTTTTTGCTACAATACAAGTCACCTAGAGATTATAGAATAAAAGTACTTTTTGTTACAATATAAGTACATTTTGGTACAATTAAGTTCTTTTTGGCATACTAAAGTAATTTTTGGTACGACAATAATTGTTTTGCACATTAAAAGTCTTTTTGGTAAAGTAAATGTGCTTTTGGGCACAATAAAAGTACTTTATGGTACAATCAAATTACGTTTCGATACAATCAAATTACGTTTTGATACAATCAATGTACTTTTTGATACAATAAATGTTCTTTTTGAAGAAATAAGCTATAAGAAAGGTACTTTTTGGTACAATAAATAACGTTATTGGCACAATAAAGGTACATTCCTATACATTGAATGTACTTTTAGGTACAATAAAGGTACATTGCGGTACAAATTATTTGAAAAGTATACTGCAAATAGTGTTTGTCCGATCTTGCTCGTCTTAGAACCTAACTTCCGCTTAGAGAATCGATGCATGCATTCCATGCTCATAGCTCTTAAACTACGGCTGTAATCGCAGGGACAGACCCCAAAATAGGAAGTTTTTATGGGAGGTGGGAGTAGTAGTGTTTGTGCGACCTAGCTGATTTTAGAACTTAACCTCCTCCTAGAGGATAAAAGCTTGTATATCAAATATCTGCTCGATAGCTCCTAAACTAGGGCAGTAATAGTGGGGATACACTGACGGACATCCCCAAAAATGGGCAGTTTTTATGGGTGGTGGCTGTTCATGCTCATCTTAGAACTTAACCTCCGCTTAGAGGTTAGAAGATTGCACTCCAAATTTAAAATTAATGACCTTTAAACAGCGTTTTTTATCGCGAGGACAGGCATACAGACCAGCCAAAAGGTGGAGTTTGTATGGGAGGTGACAGTAGTTTTTATTCGACCTTGCTTGTCTTAGATACCAATTTTTAGCTCGATAGCTCATAAACTACCGCTGTTATCGCGTGGACAGACATACGGACCCCTTCAAAAGGGGGAGTCTGTATGGGAGGTGGCAGTATTTTTTGGCCGATCTTGCTCGTCTTAAAACTTAACCTCCGCATAGAGAATAGAAACTTGCATACCAAATTTCATCTCGATAGCTCTTAATCTTCGGCTGTAATCCCAGGGACGGGAGGTGAAAGTAGTATTTGTTGGACCTTGCTCATTTTAGAACTTAACCTCCGCTTAGAGTATTGAAGTTTGCATACAAATTTTCAGCTCGATAACTCATAAACTACGGCTGTAATCGCGTGGGCAGACAAACGAGCCCCTTAAAAAGGGGAAGTTTGTATGGGAAGTGGAAGTATTTTATGTCCTATCTTGCTCATGATAAAACTCAAACTTCGCTATGAGGTTAGTAGCTAGCGTACAAAATTTCAGCACGATAGCTCTTAAACTATGTTTGATATCGTAGGGACAGAGCTCCAAAAAAAGGCGTGTTTGTATGGGATGTGGGGGAATGTGGCTTATCTTATAACTTACTATCCGCTTAGAGGATAGAAGGTTGTCTACCAAATTTTGGATCGAAAGCTCTTTATCTACGTCTGTAACCGCAGGGTAAGACCTCCAGAATGTATGGTAGGTGGGAGTAGTATTTGCCCTATCTTGCTCCTCTTATAACATAAACTCCGCTTAATGGATAGAAGCTTGCATACCAAATTTCGGGTCGGACAAACGGACGGACGTCTTTAAATCGACTCAGAATCCGCTGATTCTTTATATATATTAGGGCGGCAGCTAAATGTATGGATGATGTTTTTGCGGAAATTTAAAAATGCGCGACCGAAGTATTGTGCTATGTAAAAAACACATCACGAAAATTTGAGTAAGACCGGACAACTAAAAGAGGTCAAAGGTTAGGTTCTTAGTAAACCCTATGATTTGTTACTAATGTTCGATTAAGGAGTTTTATTTTTTTCCCCACATATGTAATAATCAAATATTAACGTGTGTGGGCAACGCCTCGGTCCTTTTTGTCAACTTCGTTCCAAATAACCTTGTTATACCTCTACTACATTGTGACAGTTTCAGGATAATCAAAGTATTGTTATGACAGTTATAACGGTTTCTTTTAAATGGGGCATGGCACAGCCCACTTCCACCCTAGCTGTAATTCATACTGTACCAACAACACCTACCAAATATCTTCTTTATATCTCTTATAGTTCATGAGATACAGCTGTTTAAAGTTTCAAGGGTCCAATGAGCGGGTCCACGCTCACTTGATATAACAAAATATAACTAAAAAATGCAAATAAACAAACACAAACTCATTTTCATACATATATAGATTTGATTTTACTAAAAATTTTACCATAGCCGTTTTATAAGAACTCGCACAGTATTCCGCCCGAGCATAGCCGGAAATCCACCCTAATGTATATGTATCATAACTACCACGCCTCTTTATGGGCATAATAAATGGAAGAAGGGTATACAAATATTTACAGGTCTGTGATCATGAGCTGAGGATTCAGTACGTGGACGCTTACAATCCCAGTGCGTGCCAATATTCAATTATTTGAAATTCCTGCGAGCTAATCTGTCGTCGAACAACCCCAAAACTACGTCGTCCCTCGAGCAATACCCTATTTGCCATGTGCACTTACACACATATGTCGCTGCAACATGACGAGAACCCTCTCGCCGCCGTGGTAATAAATGTAATATTTTATGATTAAAATGGCTTAAATGTTTCACAGTCTATTTCAATTGAGGTTGCAACAAACATTCTTGACTACTTAATGTGTCTGGCTCAGCATTACGGTGGCTTTGTGGGTCTTGGAAGGGCCATTAAGTGCGATAGCAGCAGCAAACAACGAGTGAACACTAAAAGTTACACAAAAGCCCCCATTGTGTTGGATTGACCAAAGATGCAAATGATTTGAAATTGTAAATAATTCAAATACTCAATATTAAAGACTGTGACAACATTAGCGGAATAAAAGGGAAATCATAGAATTACGAAATTGTTTTTTTTTTCTAAAAGTGACATTTACAAACCTTCAATTGTTGATTGTTTGTGCTCTTTTTTGTTTTAATCCACTATTAGTTGTCTGAAGTGGAAAACGCTCAGCCATACAACACCTTCCTTATAATCTGTCATGATTTAGCTACCCCTGTCAAATGCATGCTCGTCGTATCTAGATAATATCTTTCATGTGTTGTACATTAAATATGTAATGGATTTTTGTGTAACATTTTACCTTTGTTAGGGCTCTACTTCTGTTGTCTTCAACATTTCCTATGAATGCTCAAGGCTATTTTGGCACAAGCGAAACTACAGGGGGTAAAGGCAAAAATGTTCTACGCATTTTTTTTTCTACATTGATTTCTAACAACATATTTGAAAAGTTCTGTTTTTCACTTCCCCAAAATTGTCTAAAAGTTTGTAGTTTCGAACCATTAGAGTGGATGATAAAATGTTGCAAGTAAAAGTTTTGCAAAACATTTCTGACAAACTTTGTCGAGAACATTTATTCACTTTCTCTCTGGCAGTAATAATTAAAATTAAATTAGTAAATTTGCATGGAGGCGGTGGCGAGGGAGTTTGGTAGACAAATTGTTGTGTAATAAAGTACAATTGAATGTGCTTGGGGAATACTACAAAGGGAATTTCTCGAAACTTTGCGTAATTTGGTTGTAAAAGAATATTAACAATTTTGTACACATTAAATATTTAAAAAGCTTAAAAACTTAATTTCCCTTTACACCCCAGGAATGAGGTATGGGATAGCTTCTAGCGTTGTTGTAAATTAACACGCTTTCTATTTTTAGATTCACAACTAACGGCACTTACTTGTTTATCGACGAATGCGAACGTCACTGTTTGAGAAGCTCTTTCTAGGCATGCCGATTGACTCGACACTTATACTGCGAAGTTGCTGTCAACAACATTCGAGGGAAGCCGACAATGATAGAAAATTTTTATTTTTTTTTTAAGATGACTGGAGCCAGGTGTTGATCATGTGATCTCCCTCATGGTAGTCGCGTGTTCTAACCACTATGCCACGGCCGGTCCCAAAATGCAGTTAATTGTTTTGCGAATTATGGAAATGTATTAATTTTCTTATTGTTATATAGTGAATATTTTAAATTTTTTCTCTTTTTGCTGTTTTGTGCTGCAACTCTTTAAAACACTTTAAATATTTATTTTACGTACGTGCCACTCCTTCATCAAGTGCGGCTGTGGCTCGTTTAGTGTTTCCTGCGTATAGACAAATAAATTGTTTCCAAAGAAATTGCAAAGAATTTCTTTCTATCCGCCCGCCATCAAATGAGGGCTAAAGAAATTGTACGATAGCTTACAAGTACAAACTCCCATTTGTTGCGTGTCTTTTGGCAGTTTATTTTTTCTGAGTCAACAGACGGGACGAGACGGGCAGATAGACTGCCGGTCACCATACGACGACCAGACCACAATATAGACAAACGGATATTAAGGCGGACACCTAAGGTATTTTCTTCGAACACGAACAAAAGAACGGAAGGCAACGAATACCAAATGAGAAACAATACTAATATCAATCTAAAGAAAGGTAACATTATAAATTATTTAATAAGTAGGTACAACAATATTGGGGATTTTTTTTTTGTTAGGTTTGAACAAAGATTTATTTTAAACGCTAAGCAAAGTTATGACAAATTCAAATTCAATATAAAATAGAACAGCTGTTGTTGGCTTAAACAAAATTTAGTAATTTACTCATGTTATTAACTGATACGGTGATAATCCGTCTATTGTTTTGTCCTGCCCGGTAATCGGTGTTGAACCCCAACCCGTATGCAACACAGAATTCAATATAATTTCAAAATTAAATTGCACATTATTTACAATGTGTCAAAAGTAGACAATCCATAACGCACGTGCACTTACGTGGTGTGTAGTAAAAGTGATCGCAATGCACTTCAGTTTTAAATCCATTTATTTTGGCAGAAACTTGAACATAGTAGACCGGGTCACGAAAAAAAATGTCGAGAGCAAATATTAAAGATAAAAAATAAAAAATAATTTTTTTTCCTCCAACACCTCCGAAAAAACAGCAAAAATCGCAGCTTTTTTGTTTGTAGCTTAATCGCAACGTTCGAGACATCGCTGTATAGGTCTCGATGAGTACAACATGTGTCCTATAGATGTCGCTGTCGTACGTCATGATTTTGTAATGATGGCTTTATTTACAGCAGTAATTTGACCTATAAAGTATGCAATCATATTTATTAATTTTTTTCTGACAGTGCTAAAAAGTATTTAATAATTTTCGATTTTAATGCAAACAAAGAAACTGTAGAAACTGCTTTAAATAAGGCCATTATTACCAAATGATGTCGCATGCTAGCGACATCTATAGGTCAAACGTAGTACTCGTCAACACCTATACAGCGATGCCTTGTATGTTACGATTAAGCCCCAAACAAAAAAGCAGCGATAAAAAAACGATTTTGGCAGTATTTCGGGGGTGGGGGATTGGAAAAATTTTTTTTTTTAAGTTGTCTCTATTTAATTTTTATTATTTGCCCTCAACTTTAGAAATTATTTTATTTTATATGGGGACCGACCGGGTCTAATGTATAGTGTATATTTAAATCGACTGGCGAAAGATCGCGAACGCGCCACCTACAAAAAACTGTATATTTGCCTTAGATAACTCTCCTTAGCTAGAATACTGTCAAAGTTTCATGACAATGCATTCAATCGTTCTCAAGTTATTGGTTTAAACAGAATTTCGTGTGTTGATAAAAAATTGTTTCCTGATGGGTGTGTACTGTGTACTGAATTTGATCGTAACCGTACTAGCACAAAATGATCTGACCTGTGATCAGGCCTCAAGAGGCTGTTACGCCCGAAAACATCGCAAAATTAGTGATGTTGTGTTGGATGACCGTAAAATTAAATTGAATGAGTTAGTTAACATCATTGGCATCTCTAAGGAACACGTAGGTCATATCATTCACAAACTTTTACATATGAAAAAGCTTATTGAGCAATGGTTGCCGCAATTTTGAACATGGATCAAAAAGACAAACGTGTTCGACTTTCAAAGGACATTTTGGCACTGACCAATTCTGTACCGGATTGTGACAGTGGTCCACATATTGATACCTGAAAAAAAAAACAGTTGGTCGGCAAGGTTTAAGCCAGTTATTTTTGGAATGAACATGTAATAATTGTATCGACTACTTCGAACATCTGCAAACAACCTATAAACAATATTACTGTCCGTTATAGGATAAATTGGACGTCGATACCAAAGCGCCCTCGTTTGGCGTTGCACCTCATATACCCTGTGATATAACAGATAAATTAAATTAATTGTTACTGTATTCGCCAGATTTGGTCCACAGCGACGATTTCCCCTCTCCCAGACTCAAAAAGTGGGTAACTGCACTGCACGGTAACTCTCAAATTAGGATGTCAAGATGTAAACAAACTTATATTTTGAAACCCACGAAACTTTACTTTATACAAGCAGTATCGAAATGTTGGAGGAACGATACAACAAATGCATATCACTTGATCAGTGGTAGGCATAACAGAACACACACACACAATAATATGGTGTGCTTGTGTGCAGTCGCACAAGAAGCATCCGCGCTGTCGAATTGCATACGGCGGAATATTGTGCACTCCCAACAATCGTGCTCTGATGCTCTTCCAACAATCTGTGGACATTGTTTCTAAGTCTTTACCTGTGTCTGTTTTTGTGTTACATTCGAATCAAGCGTGTGTGGTGTTGCTTTCACAACTGTCAAGCAGAGATTGACTGTTTTGAATCAAACGATCGTGTCTGTGAGAAGAAAAAAACGATAATGGCCGGCCTCGCGAGGCAACTGAATGCGTATCACTGATCTGAGATCAGCATCAAGTTCTGAGTCGATTTACAGATGTCTGTCCGTCTACCGCGTTAACAGCCGTAGTTCAAGAGCTATCGATCTAAAATTTTGTATGCAAACTGAGGAAGTTCAGGCAAAAACTACTTCCACCCCGTACAAACTTCCGCTTTCAGCGACTGTTCCTGCTTATACAGCCATAGTTTAAGGGTTGTAAAGCTAAAATTCTATTCTGTAAGTAAAAGTTAAGTTCTTAGATAAGCAAGATCGAACAAAAATTACTCCTATCTCCCATACACACTTTCCCTTTTTGGGGGTCTGACCCTGCGATTACAGCTTTAGTTTAAGAGCAATCTAGATACAATTTGTCACGTTATCTTCTATTCACTTAGCGGAGGTTCTAAGTGATGCCTATCACTGCTCTAGATGGATATTATGTCGTATATTAAAGCCATATTTTAATTTAAAAAAAAAACGTTCTTTCATTGTAACGCCAAAGACTTTATACAGTGTAGTATAGTGCTGTGAGTTTGCACAGTTGTTAGACATGACACCGATCGAACCTCGCCCATGTCCACCTCCCATATAAGTTAACTGTTCCTTGAGAAATTCGAACGCATGCACTCACATATATTGTGTGTATATGAATGCACTCAAGCAGATACTGACCATAGACTGGCTGCTTTCAACCAAAAACAGAAAGTCAATTTTTGCCGGTCTCACGAGGCTATAGGATGCCTAACACTGTTGTAGGGTATTTCGTAAATCAGAGGTTACAAATACTCGTATTTTTGACCAGGGATGGAATATATTTAATTTCGAGTAAATCGGTTTGTTAAAGCTTCCTGAACATGTTCCGCTGATTTCGGATATTATTAATATATTTTATACTTTTATTTCTTCTTTAAATATTTTTCAAATTATATTAAATATTTAAAATTTTTATATTTATATGGTTGATTGGTTTGCAAGCATCCTTTCCGCTTACTTAGATTGTTATAGAAAATTGTGTTACCTATTGGGCGTTTGTTGCATCCATCTAACCAACGTCTTCGGCGTGAATGGTGACTGGTTGCGTGACTAGTTTCTTTAAGGGGTTGGTAGATTCCATCTACAGTTGATTGGGAGTTTGAAGTTTTGGTCCAAGCCGTCCTGTCGATGGTCGCACAAAAGTTTCCGATTCTATCGATGTGCAAAGATGCTAGTTCTTCTATGCCACTTAAGAGGGGTTTTATCAGGGTTTACCTTATCCTTCTGCATAGGGCTGGGAAGTCACATATAATATGGTCGGTAGACGTTTCACTGTTGCTTTTCCCACAGTAGATGCACTCGCATTTCGTTGCGAAACGCGCGCTGTTCGCGTGTCTACCTATGAGTCCGTGACCCGTTAGGAAGGTAATAATTTTTCGAAACCGGTCCTATGCAAAGTTTATAAGGTTCCATGTACATCTAGTTTTTAGGTCATGTCCTCTTGGTTTCCTCTTAGACTTGTTCATTCTTCCATCTTTCGTTTGCTGTTCTCCCGCATGGCTAAGCCTTGTCGGGCCTTTATATTCGATCTGCAGTATCTCGTTAAATGATGTTCGGCTGTCCCCGACCACATTCGTTTTGGTGTTGTGGAACTTCAGTGAGCTTACCGCCGCCATGATGTTCCATTTCTGTCTGCTAAGCATGTAGTCAGACTTTACGTTAAAATATTTTAACATTTTTATAATTTTTAATTTTTTTATATTTTTAATATTTAACTATTTATTTATTTATTATTTTAACATTAAATATTTTAATATTTTAATATTTTAATATTTTAATATTTTAATATTTTAATATTTTAATATTTTAATATTTTAATATTTTAATATTTAAATATTTTAATATTTTAATATTCTAATATTTTAATATTTTAATATTATAATATTGTATTATATTTTTATATTTTTATGTTTTGATATTTTTATTTTTTTATAATTTGGTATTATTGAAGTTAAATATTTTTACATTTCCATATTTTTATATTCTTATATTTTAATATTTTTTATTTATGTATTTTTATAATTTTATATTTTGATATTTTTTGATCAATATTTTAAGTTTTCAAGTATTTTTTTTTAAACTTATTTGTAACGTTTTTTTTTCTTTGCCTTTGATTTTTTTGCAACCTCCAGCCAGGCCCCATCAACCGCCATCATATTTTAAAATAATAATAATAAACTAACACAGCCGGCAACATTAGCTGTTGCTGGCAACAAATCATTGCTACTCTCGGTGGCTGTAGCAAATGTGCGATTGGTTGCAAATCGTCGTAATTGTTATGTCAAAAATGTTGACAACATATTCTCTACAGCACAAAGAGCGAGTGACACAGTGTCAAGCAAAAATTTACAATGGTTTTGATTTGAATGGAGGTGGACGTTTGCCATTGTTAGTGTGGTTGGTTATTGCTTTAGAACAGCCACTAAAGTGTCAAATGAATTTAAATCTTGAACATAAATGTAAATTTATTAATTGAACACAAAATGAATGTTGTCGAAAAGTGCAGTTTTGGCAATGCAATAAATAGTGCAATAGTGAGTTTCCATCGAAATGTGGGCAGTGTAGCAGTAGCAGATTGAAAACAAACGATATTATAGAGTGTTACTAAGGCAGTCGTCAATAGAGTGATGGCAAGTTGATGATAAGGTTCCTAGTCCATCATATAAGTAAGTTCCATTAAGGTCATTCACTCTTTAGGCATTCCAATAGGAATTCCAAGTTGTGACTTCTCCTAAATTCTTACTAAACCCGCATTGGCACTTCCTGTAACACAGCTGCCCCACAATAGCGTTGCAGTTGCAAACTTTATCCACCCACGGCTATTAAAATTTCAACAAAGTGTGCGTTTGAGTGTTATGCCAGACTTGACTGTTTCACTGGAAATTTCATTACATATTTAAGTCTCTGTAATGTGAGTGCAAATTAGTTAAATATTCTAGTCACAAACTTGGCAGATAGGGACAGTGAGAGAGAGAGAGAGAGACAAAGCCATGTGGTCAACACACCAGAGGTTGTGTGGCCAATAATTAAAGGTAATGGAAACTACTGCTACTCCCATGAACATTTAAGGGCTATAAGTTGCAAGAACACACCCACCACCACACGACACTGATATGTAAACCACAACAATAACCACCGCTGCAAACACACATAGACGCAGACACACACACACACACCCAAAGTTAACGAATTATTGCTATTCTTATGTAAAAGGAAATTATGGCTTATTGTGTGGACTTGGTAAAGAAAAACTAATTAATTAATGAATTGATATGTGTATTAAACCTCATTTATTGCCTTAATCAAAGATAAGGCATAAATATCAAGTCATTGATAGTAATTAATATACAATACAAGCAGTCGATAGTGTGAGGCCTAAATGTATGCAATGGTCATAAAGCAAGTTATGCTTAAGCGGCTATGCTATATAAAACAATCAATATGAAGGCAAGAAATGACACTTGAATTAGTCAATCGTATATAAATAATGAAATTAAATATTTCTTTTATTAGACATTTAAATTGTACTTACAAAATTTCATATAATATTTTAACAGTTCAATGAAGTAAGTGTTCAATTCATATCTATAGCAACATAATTGTTAAGCCTTAAATTTTTCATTTTAATCTTGTATATAATTATTAAATTTCTTCAAGTATATATATTTCCATAGTTAATGGTATCTTTAAACTATTCATAAACATGCTTAGCTGCATTGCTTGTGCTGGTATGTGTAAGCCACTCTCTCTCACAGTTGTTGCCATAATTACATTATGTTATGCCTCCTTACGTTATGCTGTTATATTGTAAAAATAATGAATCCTAAAAGTAGGCTATTTATTTAATTTACTTTTCCTTGTGGCCTAAAGCTCATGTAGTATAATAGGCACTGCGTGCAAAAGTGATTTGTGTTTTATAGCACACAACTTAATTGAAAATTATAAGGATCTTTTAAGTATGCACTTAAATTTTACTTTTTTTTATTAAAATAAATAATACCACTTACAAAAGGAAAGCATTGCCTTAGAAAATTATAAAATTACCTTGCAGTGTATTGCAAAAAAAAAAGAATCTAGGGCATATACAATTTAATACGTATAATGATGTGTATTTATAGACCACTGACTACTGGAGATGATACAGAAATGTGAAAGAGTAAGAGGGGAAAAATTTACTTTGGTATGAGAACGGCTATGAAGGGATATGTGTATTTACTTTTACTAACACATTAGCTATAGCCAATTAGCAGCAGCAGATATTGAGCAACGAACCCGACAACAGGTTTAGACGTTATAAGAACTAAAAGAATATGCACCTCAAAGTTTCAGCCTCTCTGTAGAGAAGGTGTCACTAACATAATGGCAAACAAGGCTGACATTACTGCCATTCAGGATAAGAGATCGACAGGATGGGATTGTATGCGACGAAAAAGTTGCGTCATCTATCAGCTGTCAAGCGAATTAAGACGTGGTTTGTAGGGTAAAGAAGCTTAGTCATCTTGACTCTTGCTGAAATCCTGTAAGCAATCGAATATTAACAATCCGTTCCAAGGCGACATACTTTTGTCACGATTATTTGGTCTCATACCTCGAGGGATGATAAAAACAATAAGATTAATACATTCTTAGAGTGCATAGACGAAAATACAACCGCTGGCTTTTTCTGGCAGATTTTAATACAAAAATAAGAACGGAAGGGATGTACTCGGTCCGTCAATCGGAAAATTCGGTCTATATACCAAAACTTCCGGCAACAGACTTGGAGGGTTTAGCTTCGCTACGGCATGGAACATGGTAGTGACTGGAACCAGGTTTTAGCATAAAGAAAACTACAGAGCAACTTGAATATCCTCCGAACATTATACCAGAAATCCAATTGATCAAGTGGTAACTAAGGGAAGGCATGCATACAGCTTCATAGAAGCTCGTGACAATGAATCATATCACAACTTGGTTGTAGATAAGGTGTGAAACAAGATTAAAAACCTAACATGATTCCCCTTTGGATTTCATTATGTAGAGAAAAGAGAGAGCTCAACAAAGAAAGAGTGTCAACGCACTTCTGTTTTTAACTACAGTTTAACGACGATCCCGAATGTCGACTGTTTGAGAAGCTCTACTAGACATATCGATTAACTAGACTTTTCAAATATTGTTGACTGTTAACATCATCGAGAGGCAAGAAATGTAGATACAGAGCTGTGATAGGGATTGAACCCATGTCACCCGCATGAATTTCGTGTGTTCTAGGCAACATGCCATACAGCGGCAAAAGCGCTTGTAAAAAAGCCCAAAATCAGCAATATAGCCAATACATATTCAAATCATCGAAATCAATGCCGCTAATTCTGATGATACTATCATACAGTGTCAACACTCTGAAAGGATATAGTACGATGAAGAATGTTTCATAGCGCCTCAGATTGCTACATACAGGGCAATCCTAAAGCCAATTAAAACCCGGACTGTTAGGAAACGGCAGTAGGAGTTAGTCAGACGGGCAAACAACCTATTTAAGAGCAAAAGGAAAAAACGAAGGGACCAGGATATAGAAAGGAACAGGGAACAATTTCACAAGAAGTATCGCTAATGGAAAAAGTAAAAGGAAACAAATAAAGAAGAAAGTAGGACAGGCGAACAACCTATATAAGCGTAATTAAATAGAAAGAAGAGACGAGAATATAGAGAAGAACAGGGACTGAGCACATAAAGATCGGTGGCGATGATGTGATAACGAGCCTCCACAAGCTCTTAAGCAAGGATAGACTAAACGAGTGCCTACCCGATGTTTGAAATCATAGCATTTTATGTCCGTGTTTAAAAATCCAAGTGTGTGTACACCCACTATAGTGGGTTTAGTTTTCGACCCATTGCATATACGGTCCTGTAAAGGTAAGGTCCTTAATAGTATTGCTTTAGTAAATCAACAAGTTTACAGTTATTCAGTTTAAATCAGATTAGTCTATTAACAATGGCATGGCATGGTAAATCAGCTTAAGACATGATAAATCAGCAAAAGACTAAATGTTCACATTATGATAAAAAAGCCTTGAAATGACCGCTGAAAAACAAATCATCACATATCATATTTTTTCGATTCTATAAAGCTGCATTTCACAGTCCGATACGGCAGATATTACTTAAAGCCATGGCTGAGTTTTATACTCCTGTGCAGCTGATATACGTTTGCGAAATGTCCCTGACCGACACGAGGCCTTCAGTGAAGTTTGGCAAATCCTTACAAATACCTTATTGAGCCAGACGTAGCCTTGGACATGCTGATGATATCGAATTCATTCATCGAAAACTTCTATCTGTTACTTCAGCCTTCTCAGGTATTAGAAAGTAACCAGTCAAGGTGGATCTAACGGTGAAATAGGACAAAACAAAGTTGGTAGCTTCAACGAACAAAGTTGATAACTACAACTTCGAAGTATTAGGTTATTTTCACATCGGCTCCACCCTTAAAAACGCAAACAACGTCAAACAGGAAGATAGGAAAAGATTACTGCTTTTTGGTATATGTTACTAAGGTTCTACCTGTCTTAATGGTGTTTTTACCTGTCTTAATGTATGGCGTAGTACCCTGGATAATGCCACGAATTAGTTCTGGCAGTATTGAAGAGTAAAATACTCAAGGACCCAACATAGTTAACGGAAAGTATCGACGTCGTATAAATAACGAGCTATAGGTGCTGTTTAACTGCATTAAGGTATTAGAGTTGCACAAAACAAAAATATGTTTAGGTATATGGGTTGCGTTGGCTGCTTCATGTTGTGGTCATTGGTAAAAATGCTTCAGCATGAAGAGAGGCCGACCTAATATCCGTTGATAAGTCCTGGTTACTGAGAACTTTGCAGAACCTGGGGCGACGCACAGGGGAAATGCTAGGAGATTCACCAGCTTTACTGACATTTTTTTTTACTATTATGTGGATGAATAGACAAAAATTCCTGTATTGAAATGATCATCAAAACGCCCTACATTTACCTAAGGCTACTATTTGGTCAGATTTATTAGCAAGAGGCATTATTGGTCCATATATTTATGAAGATAAAAGATGACACGCTGTAACAGAGATTACAGGGCGGTATATTGCCATGCAACATAAATTTATAGCCCTAGGCATCCAATCGCCTCGCGAGGCCGGCTATAATAGTATTTTTCACACAAACATGATGTTTTTGGATTCAGTCTATGGTCAGTCTACACTTGAGTATGTATTGTGAAAGCGACCCCACGCACACTTGCTTGACATTTACATACACAAATATTTGCGTGGTCGTGCGTTCGGTTTTGCCTGACACTGCTCTTGGGAAGCATAATTTCAAAGTTTTTAATCAATGATCGTGGTAACAGCAAGATTGTAGCAACATGTGACACCTCTAATTGGGTGCAGATATCAGAAGTGATATCAGAAAAATAAGGCATAAACTGGCCACTCAGGTTTTTACTATAAAGTGATATATTGTGAAATATTCTTAAAATTTCTCAAAAAAAATACCAAAAGTATAGCACCAAATAAATCTAAGGTTTAAACTAAATTTTAAACTGAAAATCAACAGACGTATATAAAAAATTAATTTTTTTCAACTCCCTGCTTGTAATTTCTAATTAGGTATCCGTATCACCTCTTACATAACTTAAATAAAGTAAGCATTTAAATTAAGTTATCATCTAGTTAATAAACAAATAAATAATATTACCAACAATATTGTCCCGATGTAATTTGAGGTCTATTTAATTGTTTGACTACCAAGAAATAGTTATCACATATGCAAAGACTTAAGTTATATATCAGTTTATGAATAATGTAATAAATGAACCAAACCACTGCATTAAATCATCATAAATTTATCATAGATCTAAGATAATTATAGTCTGTACTCATACTATCAACAGAGAGAATAGAATACTTAATTTCCCTTTTACCCCATACCTCACAGAGAATAGAATAGACCAACAAATAACAGACAATGGAGTTATTTACGTGTAGACATAATTATCTATATACATTTACTCGTTTAAATATGAATATGTGCTGTACACAATTACAAAGCCTTAAAGAAGGCAACATTTGTGCAAAAATAACTTAATCAGGATACTATAGAATTTTAGGACAACGCATTAATTTCGCTGGCATATCTTAAATTGAGTAATATTTGTTATAAGCTTTAATGTAAAAATAAGAAATTTTACTATACGAGTGTTGGTTAGGCTACGAAAATATTTTTATTTAAAAGCCTTGAAGTAGGCTATAATTTTGTAGAATTTTATTTGATTTTATAACAGCTTATCGATGAAACTTTGTGTGTGTTATTTGTTTAAATGTAAAGGTAATAGACATTTATGTAGAAAATTTGAAATATTAAGTCTAATGGTGACTTATGATAGAGTAGGAGAGTTTTACTATAAACGTTAGCCTGTCGACATCCATTGCCTTAACAAAGTCTTTTGAAATTCTTGGTATTTGACTCGTCCATGGATGAAAAAAAAAAACATTTAAATTTCATGTGAAAATACACAATTATGACTACATAATTTCAATTACAAATTTTGTGGCCTAAGATTAAATCAAAATATTGATTTATGTATGTTAGTATTATTATGTCAATTGTAAAGCCTTACAGTTGTCGTCAATTAATTTGGCATTTTAAGTGGACGACGCATAGAATTAAGTTAAATTCATAAGAAAACTTTACTACTAATTATATCGTAATGAAAAATACAAATATTTCCGGCGGCAGAAATATAAATGCAAATATTAACGTATATTTAATTGTGTTATACAATACAAAGCCTTAAAGTAGGCAATTAATTCAGCATATTAGCATTTTTAGTAGTTAAAAGGAGTTGAGTGATGAATTAATTTGCAATGTTTTCAATTAAATCGTATTTAATATATGAATTATTTAGTACAATTTTTGCATAAGTATAAACATAAATATTGATTTAAATGCAAAAGTGTTTTCATTTAATACAAGATGCCTACGAGTAGGCTTCAAATATTTGCAATTTTTGTTATACACAAGCTCAATTGTTTTGTATTTGTTTGAAAATGTATTTAATTATATTAGTATTAAAAGATGCGTGTGCTGAAGAGTAAATATAGTAGCATGAGAACAATAGTAAATTTTAATATCTGTTTAAAAGCATCTTCAAATAGAAAGCCTTAGAGTAGGCTATTAGATTATGTTATTAGAATTTTATGTAGCTCAATATACACATTTTAAGTTTATGATGATGAAACTATGTTTGTTGGTAGATATTTTTATAATGATTATAACGTTTCAACACAAGTGCAGCGTAAAATTTAGTGTATACTAGTGGGCCCGGCAATGCTTCGCTATTGCATATTAACTTAGAATATAATTCACATTTCTAACTGTCCTAAGTGCTATGTAAACGCAAATTTATTTATTTGTAGATCTAACATACAAATTACTTTTAAAGCGAAAATAATATGTTGAGTTTAGTAACTTATGTAACTAATTTCAAGTAACTCCTTAACATGGAAGTTAACCATGGAAGACTTTTTTTTTAAATACTAACTATCTTAGGCTCTATGACGATCGTAAAAAGTTCATCATCAAATTTATATCTGTACTGCCCACATGTAGATCAAGTTTTTTCTGTATGTAGGGAGAAGACAACTTCTTTCATTAATCGGAAACGGACATTCGCTAAATATCAAACATAAATGTTATATTTTTATGTGTTGTACTGGCTACTGTCTGTGGGCGTAAAAATCACATTTGGCATGCCTTCTTCGCCTATTGACCGCAAATGAAAATTTCGTTTGAAGATTCAAGCATTTATTTTCGAGAACTGAATGTGTACCAAACTTTAAGTATTTTGCCATAAAAAACACTATTCTATTTCTTGTTCTCCAACTGATGAAGAATTTAGCTTAGACTATTTTTGTATAATATACTCGTATTACCATGTCTTGAGATAATTCGGCCACCAAATGTTTGGCTTACAAAGTGATGGTCTCATGCGCTATATGGCATGTATGCCGTCGTGTTGGAACGATTTCTCCTCCGAATGTTTTGCAATGACATGATAAATATAAAAAATCAATTGTTCGTCTACCGGCTAAGACTATGGCTTCTTCTGTACGCATGGTACGCGCTTGATTTGGATAAATATTATCGGAAATAGTAAATGTTGTCGATCCATAGTATTGCGTATTAGCTGATCAGATAGATGATTTTGTGACAAAGTGCTCAATAAGTTTAGTGAACAGAGCGTGTATTTTTAAAATAAATTCCTATGATTTGTAATAGTTGTTCTAGTGTAAGACTTTGCATGGTGATTTGCCATAGTATACCAAAAGAAAGTCTATAACACTTCATTATTGTGCAGCTAGATTTACACTTTTACCTATCTGAAGTTCTATAGGTCTAAAATAAACCGATATATAGATTCTTTCCAAATGTCCGATAATGCTACCTCTGACATTCTAAAAAAATTCAAATTGTGCCCCCAGTGAGACAAAAGCTATTTCCCTGTCCAACTCCAATGAACATTGCTTAATTTGATTTATTTCCGATTCTCTCTCGTGTAAAGTAATTGAAACACACATACCTGTAAAGTAAATGCAAAACACATTACTATTTTAGTCGGCGCAGATTCGATTTGTCCTCAACTGCCTGGTGTACGGACAATTGTTTGATACAGTTACATAGTCAAATATTGACCAATTTCGTGTTAAATATCCTATTCATATCTCTATTCGAACTGCAACATACTGTGTTAATTTAGTTATAACGGTTTATTTAAAAAGGGGCGTCGCACAGCCCACTTCCACCCTGGATGTTTCATAATGTACCAACAACATATATAACAAATCTCATCTTTGAACCTCTTGTAGTCCATAAGATATACCCATTTAAAATTGTGTGGGAGGTGCCACGCACCTTCATCCAATCACAATCAAGTATAGCCACGGGCTATCAACAGGTCATCAGTACCACTTTAAATTTTGAAATTTTCGTATCAATCGGTCTATCGGAAAAGCCCTGACTGTAATTAGTACTGCTCCAACAACATATATACCATATCTCATCTTCATAACTCTGATAGTTCAAAAGATATAGCCTTTTTTACTTTCAAGTTGTATGGGCGGTGCCACGCCCCTTTATCCAATCACAACCAAATATAGCCAGGGACTATCTACAGGTCAACAGTACCACTTGGTAAAATTTCGTATCAATCTGTCCATTAGAAAAGCGGTTAGAGCGATTTTTGAAAAAGGGGCGAGGCACCGCCTTCTTCCTACCTGGCAGTAATTAATACTACTCCAACAACATATATACCAAAACTCATCTTCATACCTCTGATAGTTCATGAGATATAGCCCTTTTGATTTTCAAGTTGTATGGGCGGTGCCACGCCCCTTTATCCAATCACAACCTATTATAGCCAGGGACTATCAACAGGTCAACAGTAGCACTTGGTAAAATTTTCGTATGAATCGGTCTATTAGAAAAGCCGTTAGAGCGATTTTTGAAAAGGGGGCGTGGCACCGCCCACTTCTACCTTGGCTGAAATTAATACTGCTTCAACAACATATATACCAAATCTCATCTTCATACCTCTGATAGTTCATGAGATACAGACCTTTTGATTTTCAAGTTGTATGGGCGGTGCCACGCCCCTTTGTCCAATTGGACCGAATTGTAAATCTAAACCATCCGGGGCGCCACCCAAGCACATACAAAAAAATTTATGCAAATCGGCCCGCCCGTTTAGGAGGAGTTCAGTCACAACACACGTACATTAGAATTTTATATATAAAGATTTTCAGAATTAAAGGCAAATTGAAAATAATATACATATACTCTCGTATAAGATTACATTGTTGCCCAAACTATGACATATTTTACATGGAGATAAAAGTTTTTGTATAGATTCTAAATAACATTAACATTAATTAAAGTTAGTTTATCACAATTTGTTATCTCTTCATTTGTAACGATATTATAGATAATCTCTCTCTTTCCTTATCACTGTATTATGTTGCAGATAGTCTGTTTGAATTTGTTTTGCATATGTTAAGGTGTTTAATTTGAAAAATAATACTTACATTTGCATGTTTGAAAAAACACAGCATTTTCAATTCACGAAAAACTCGCTTTGATGAAACCAACGATTGAAATACATTTGGAAGTTTTTTCAGCGCAACGCGACGTCCATCGCGTGGATCTGTGACAGCCCTGTAAAAAATAAAGAATAATAGAAATTGTTACAAATATAGAATTAGAATAATGTTATGTAAAAAACAAACTTAAAAAAAGTAATATTGAACTCAATTCAACATTATGGTGGCCGCGTTGCTATTACATAATAAGGGAAAACTACTAAAAGCATTTGCGGAATATCTTGAGGTATCAAAAACACTATCATTTCGCATCCCATACACGAGATATGCGAGAACTTCTCGTATTTTAGTATGTTAACATTCCAATGTTAAAAAAAAAGTTACGAATCCGTAAAAGAGTTTACAAAATAAATCAGTGTAATCGTGATTTGAGTGTTTCGTTTCGAAGCCGTAAAATATGCACAATGTTCGGGAGGTGATTAATCGCACAAAATTAGACCACAAATTTTCAAAAGATTTATATATTTGGCTGACAATACATTCATATAAATTTCCAGCTCGAATCCGTAAGATCAGTATGGCACACTGGGATGCTTCTATTTTCCGACTCACACAAAAACACTCATAACCAAAGGAAAAAGAAGATAGGCATGGAGGGGCTGCACACCCCCGAAATAGCCAATGTCTATTTCAAATAACTCTCTTAAGTACTGCAAGCAAACGCCCATAGATTCGATATTCCTGACACTCAGTGGCAATATGTTGCCCATTCTATAACTACTGCCGCCGCCATATCTATACTTGGTTATAGAAGACCACGCTCACACAAGTCCTGGTACGATACCTGAGATAAAGGATGCTGCATACAAGACAAATTTGCAGTCAATGTACCAAATTTTGTCAGGAAACGATATAAGGAAGATATGAATGTGACGAAACAAAACTCATCTTCATGCTGAAAATGCGACCAAAACGAGAAGAGGGATTAAAAATATCGAAAAGTACAGAGATAGAGGTGAAGCACGATAGTTCTGCCAGAAGGATTAAAGTAAGGACAGACATGGAAATCTGGTAATGCACACGCACAATGTGCCGCAAATATGGAGCAAATAATTTCTAACTACGCTCGTTTCGGAAGGCAGCATAAGTGTCGAAATCACGCCAATTATCGACGGCAAAGTAGATTTTTCACCACCAAGCCAAAACGAGATCAAGACGGCAATTGCACGGCTTATAAACAATAAAGCTGTGGGTGTCGATGTACTGCTGGCAGAGCTTTTTAAGGCCGGCGAGGACGAGCTTGTAACGTGCAAGCAACAGCTCATAAACACGATTGCGCTTAAGGAATGCTAACTTGATAATTGCAACCTAAATGTAATGTAAAGCGATCGAAGGCGATACAAGTGTGTGCTCAATTCACCATGGGAGCAACATTTTACCCATCGCATACAAAGTGCTGTCGAGTGGGTTGTGTAAAAGCCTAAAGCCCTTCGTAACACACCTGATTGTACCTTATCACTTTGGCTTTAGGTTTGGTTAATCCACGATCAACCAGATAGAAATGCGCATTCATAAGTTCAATAGGACAGAAACTATTCGATGCTATGGCTGAGTTTGGTATCCTCGCGAAGCTGATAGGACATTGTGGAAAGACACTGACCGACACAAAGTCTTTAGTGAAAATAGGCAAAAACCTGACAGAGCCGTTTTAAACTAAGTCTGACTTAAAACAGGACCATAGTCTGTCATGCGTTCTGTTTAACAATCTAATAATGGGGAAAACTGTAGTAAACTCGAGGGATGCCATCTTTAATAAAAGTCACATCGAACGGCCAGGGCATAGTGGTTAGAACACGCGACTAACATACCGGGTTCGATTCCTGCCTCCAGTCATCTACATTTTTCTTTCATTGCCGGCCCCCTCGATGTGTCGAGTCAATCGGCATGTTTAGTACAAGCTTCTCAAACAGTGACGTTCGCATTCGTCGATAAACAAGTAGGTGCCGTTTGTTGTGATTCTAAAATAGAAAGCAACAACGCAAGAAGCTATTCCATACCTCATTCATGGGGTGTAAAGGAAAATTAAGTTTTTTTTTACATGATGCTTGCTTATGTCAAAAATATAGATATCATTGGCAGAGGTTTTGAGAGATGTTACAGTCGCCTTTTCAAGCATTGAGAAGCAATCGGAAGATGTGGGTTTTTGTTTAAATAAAGGAAGAGTGAGAGAGATTAGTTTAGTCCATTACCCAGGCACTAGTTTATGATATATTTATACATACGTTTGGCTACAGAGGTCAAAAGTTGACTAATAATATTAGAGATAAAACCTAACCTAATGTATAGGAACACCCTATCTCGCGTTATTGTCATTCTATTTTTAGACTAACATTTTGTAAACGAAGCCGAACGTCAGCTATTTGAGAAACTTATACTAGATTTTTACTGCGAAGTTGCTATCGACAACGTCGAGGGGGCTGACGATGAAAATAAATATAGATGTCTGAGACAGGAATCAAACCCTGGTCTTCCGCATAATGACCGCGTGTTCTAAACTTTGTGCCAAGGTCGGCCCTCTTCTTTAAATTTCTAGGCCGAAATTATTAATTTGAACGAAGCTTGATAAAACCATTCACCACTTCAGCCATTGTATCCGAGCAGTTCTCAATGACGGAGAAGGTTGCAGTAAAACTTCACAATTTTCATTTTAGTGGGCTAAGATCATACTTATTCATCATACTCATAGGTAAATTAACAGGAGAACATATTAGACTGTAGCCCTATCCTGTATATTTTCACCAATGACTTCGTGCAGGCATACCAAGCTAAACCATAGCTTTTACAGGTTATAGGGCAGTTTTTCAGTAGACTGAAAGATATTTGTGTCGTTAAACTGTAGGTGTCATTAAGTGAGTCTAAAAATTAAATGCAATAAGCTCTCCCATATCTCATTCATGGAATGCAAAGAAAAAATACATTTTTTTTTATAAGAGAGGATTCTGCAATAAAAACAAAGCAGATAAGGCTATAGTGTGGGCTGTACTTAAATCTGTATTCACCGAAATAAGGGCTTTGCATGTCCGTAAATTTGGTAACAATAAACTTTATTGAGCCAAGGTAGAAAAATTGAAACACTTAAAAATTATAGTTGTTCATTTAAAATTCCAAACCACTAATAGGCTTTTGTTGTGGTCTCGTTTCTTTTGTTCAACCACTTGTCAATGATTGAGAAGATGGCAGTAACATCTCAATATGCAAAAATTTATAACTTTCTCTAAAATATGATCTCAAAATATTCGTTAGACCCATACCTAGTCTCTAAACAGTTTACCGTAGGGTGATCTACTCGTTAAATACTGATGAAACTCTAAGTAAGTTGATTTTACATACATGGAAAGCAGGCATATTAAAGAGCGCAAGGCAGAACAATGTGGAGCTATTTCTGAAGTAGTCTCCGGACGTTTTTTATAAATCATTGTGCATATTAATGTTTAGATCCTAATACCAGCGGTTATATGAGTGATAAATTCTTGCACCAGTTAGATCTTATATGAATGTAGATTTTTTCCTCAAAAATTTCCAGGTAGTTGACGCGTTTAGTAAACTAGCGGAAGTGCTCCATAAGTTCGACAAACAGAAAGGAAATTTTGGAAATAAATTTCGACGATTTGTAAACTTTGTTCTGGGGAAGTTCTTGCCAGCTAGTTTTACAGTTATTCACATCAGATGTTTTATACTTCTAAAAAAACACCAGTTGAAATTTTATGATAAAACACAGTCGATGATAAAACATATAAGACAACGTCTTATCAAAGAAAAGATAACAACAAAGATAAATATTTTCATAATAAATTTAATATTTTAATTATGTTTTCTTTTCATTTAATCTTAACAATTTGCATGACAAATTCCACAACACAGTCCACCCAAAAATTTCCATATCAAATAGCACAGCAGTTTACCTAATACTCCAAGTTATTTGTTGTAAGGACACTTCACTTCATTGTCCTTAAAAATTAGTCACTCACATACATAATTCTTGTTTTTTTTTGTTTTGCTTACATTTTGCCATTGGCTATAGAAAATTCTTGACCAAACAAACCTTAATATGTCTAGCAATAAATTTGGCTGCCATCCCAACTAACACACACCCATCCACCCTCAATTGTATGGCAATGACATGTTCGCTGCGACGAAAACAAAGAACATTACTAAATAAACACTAAAATGGAAAATGGTAAACACATAAACGCACCAATAAATTGCTGTGCGTAGTAGTTCGAGCAAAGAAAACAACGACGTAAACGATGTACTAGTTCAACGAACCTCATACGTACAATATTTGTGAAAAACAAAGCTTGTAAGTGTTTACCAGCAAGTCTTTTGCAGACTAATGAAATTCGCTTAGAGAACACTAAAGTAAAAGAGAGAAAGAGACATACAAATCACACAATTGACGCTACTACACGAGTACGAGTGGAAGAGGTGCAAAATGTTGCCTAAAAGTCGGCAACATTTTCTTAGATGACTTTTTTTACCGTCACAATACGATAAACAAAGACAAAGTGGCGCCTTTTGGCGATTCACAAATAAAGTTGAGAATAATGTTGGGACAATTAGCATAAAATTAGAGAGAGATAGATGAGGAAATTTTTGCAAATAAAGGTTGGCCTAAAAATATGCTTTAATATTTTAAAGGTGATATTACTAAGAGAGAGTTTTGTATAAGAATCTACAATTAGACAAGGTGCAAACGATTTTTAAGGTTAAAATCACACGTTGGATTATTTGCGCGCACATTGGTACCACATTTGCAATCTGTCCTTTACTCCGATACTCTACATGAACAACTGTCTTATGTGAGAGGATGAAAAGGTCGTTATCATTTAGGTAAAAAAAAACTCGATATATCTGAGTGCTTGTAAGCCTACCAACTGTGAAAGCATTTAACGCTGTACCTTTACTTCTCGAGTTTATAAAGGATTTGGACCAATGTGCACTGATTATCTGCATAACCTCTAACTTTTCTCTCTATAATAAATGGCGAATTTGACCATGAACATAAGAGTTCGTTCTTTCGCAGAAAAATAGCTGACTAATATATAATATATATTACAACAGCAAAAAAAAAAATACATATATCTCGGCTATTTATAACACAAAAATAATGCTATTGAGATGTTCAATAAATCACATTACCGAAAGAAAAGTCAAAGAAACAATAACCAAAAAAGAAAGGCATACAAGAAAAGTTATACCCTTTCAACAAAACAATTAATCAAAGTATACACTTAGGCTATGCCTACAACACCCCCTTCACCTCCTCTACACAATGCTGCACACAGTCAACTTTTGGCCCCGAATCCACAGCCAACTCAACAACAGCCACAATGGTGTCTACATTTAGGATGAAATGCTAATATACACACACACACACACTCTATAGTATACTTATAGGCTTTTGCATATGATTATATGGAAATCATTAGTTGGGAACAATTGTGGCGTGCTCACATGGCCCCTCTCGAACCAAACGTTCCTCATCGGGAGAGAAGGGAGTGTTGTGCATAAATTTTGCATATTACATTAGATAAGTCTGTGATATCAGCAGATATTTACAATTCAGCAAAAATAACGATATACATGGGGTGTTATTTACGCCTTTTGCATGTCTGATGGGATAATGAGACTCTGAGAGCTATTTCAATATAAATAAATTATAACATGCATAAGCGCTGAATTAACATATGAAATGCAAAGCATTTTTGTTTTCCCAAATTATTGTAGGCAAAATGATAAATGATGTAAATGTTAAAAAGATATCACACATCTATGTGCAAATGTAAAGAAGTTGTCATTAAGCACAATAGGGTTTTAGGACGGGGATGCCAAAAGGAAAATGTTATGATGATGACGATATGGAGGATAATTATTACTGCAGTGGTGATGAAGAGTATAATTCAATTTATTATTTTGTTAAATTTTTAAAGGTTTGACTAAAAAATAACGTTAAGAGAGAAAATATTTTTTATTTAATATTATTATGATTTCTCAAGTTAATCGTGTGTAGAGCGCTAGAAAAGGTCAACATTTGATATTTTTTTAAGCATTTAAGGTAATACAAAAAGTCTAAAGGGGTCAAATCGTAGCTTCGATGCGGCCAATTGACATCACCAAGACGGTTGATAAATTTGGTGAGCAAAATATTGATTATTCAAGTGTAATGCGACTCATTTCGTTTTGGGGAGGTATGTAATTGAATTTTGTTAAAATTTCGAGCGGAAAACAGCTGTCAGTGACCTACGATTTATAAAGAAACTTATATTTGACCCACCCGTTACTATCTGTTTATCAAATTTTATTTATATAACCCCAAAAACTAATTCGCTCGCGGCCCCCATCCTAATGCTGATCGAAGAAGGAAATTTCTTCTACATATTTCTATTTTTTGTGTAGAGTGATATCTAACCTGCTGCCACTTCAAACATCGAGTTTTCTGGACGTACAAGTGATCAGTGGTGCGAACATTGACTCCGATAACTACCTTACCGCAGTTAAGGTACGCACAAGGCTAAGTATGGCGAACGAAAGATGGCACAACGAAAGATGGACATAAGTAAACTGCGGACCACCTAACTCAACTGCTACGGAATGCTCCAACCCCTGATAATATTACCTCGCAGTGGCAATATACAGGCGACTGCATAAAACGGACTGGGAGAAGTACTTGGATACTCAAAGCCATCTCAAGAAGATGCCTGGTACGATGATGAATGTCGCAATGCCACGAGAGAGACGGATGCTGCATACAAGGCGAAACTGCAGCCAATGGCAACGCAAGCTGTTTGTGAACGACGGAAAAAGAAGGAGTGGAAGAAGAGACAGGATAAAGGGGAACCTCGAAAATTCTACCAGAGAGTTAAGGCAAGAATACGTAGAACAGGGTTGCCCTCCTGCAAAGACAGCAATGGCCAGCTAGTGACGGACCCTGATAACGTTTTGAAGATATAGAGAGAACATTTCCGAAATCTGCTGGACACGGACATCATTCCAAATGACCCAGCTCCAATCCATGACGACGGTATTAACTGTCCACCACCGAGCCAAAGTGAGAAACGTATAGCAATATCCCGCGTTAAAAAAAAATTGGCTGGAGCCGATGGTCTCCCTGCTGAATTGCTTAAGGCAGGCGGGTAGGAGCTAATTACGAACTTGCACTGCTCATGGAGAACATCTGGCTTGAGGAGAGCATGCCCGGGGATTGGGGTCTCAGTCTGTCAGGTCCCATATACAAGAAAGGAGATCGTAGTGAGTGTAAAAACTACCAGGGAAATAAGCCTATTACCAATTGCGTACAAGGTCCTTCGAAGCATATTGTGTGAACGTCTAAAGCCAATTGTAGAAAACTAATTGGACCTTATCGGTGCGGCTTTAAACCTTGTAAATCTACGACGGATCAAATATTCACCTTACGGCAAATCCTGGAAAAACCCATGAAAAGCAGATCGACACCTACAACCTCTTTGTCGACTACAAAGCTGCCTTCGACTCTCCGATAAGGAATAGGCTATATGAGGCCATGTCTGAGTTTGATATTACTGCAAAGCTGATTCGACTTTGTACATTAGAAAACACCAAATCCTCGCTTAAGATTATTAATGATCACTCTGAGCCATTCAACACGGAAAGAGGTCTCAGGCAGGGTGATAGCTTGTTCTGTACACTATTTAATATAGTTATGGAGAAGGTGACGAGAAAGGCTGGTGTCAACATGTCTGGCACCATATTTAACAAGAGCCACATGCCACTAGCCTATGCCGATGATATAGACATAATTGACCGAAGTATGCAGGAGGTTACTGCAGTTTTCTCATCGCTAGAAAAAGAGTCAGTAAAAATAGGTTTAGCAGACAACGAGGACAAAACAAAAATAAAGATTTCGAAGAACAAAGTTTTAACTGAAGGCTGGTGTCAACATGTCTGGCTCCATATTCAACAAGAGCCACAAGCCACAAGCCTATGCCGATGATATAGACATCATTGGCCGAAATCTGCAGGATGTTACTGCAGTGCATCACTAGAAAAGGAGCCAGCAAACATGGGTTTAGCGGTCAACGAGGACAAACCAAAAATAATGATTTCGACGAACAAAGTGTTAACTGAACTTTATAAGCCTTAAGACCCAAGTCTTTATGCAAAAGACGTTGTAATGACGTTTGTGGAATGCCCAATTCCAAAGAAGACGAAAAATGGGCAAACCTGGGTTTTCTTGAACACTTTGGGCTACATCAGCAATATTCTCAGTTGTTCTTGAGCGACGTGCACGGGTTTTATTCTTCACATCACTAACTTGTCCCATCAGCTCGAATTTTTCCAACAAAATCTGTATTGTGGTCCGACAAGGTGCACCACGACGACCCAAAATGCTTTAGTTTAGCGAACTGTGACTGCAAGATTTTCACCATTTTTGTAGTGAGTTTTAATAATTTCAATGCGTTGTTGAAGCGTGTATCGTTTCATTTTTAGCAATGGCGTAGTTTCTACTAGTCAAATGTCAAAGAATAACAGCTTCAAAAGTGACAGCTACCGAAATAGCGGGTCATTCACAATAACACCTCTCATTGGAAAACCCTATATATTGTAATACCTTTAATATTTTCACTATTATTAACAATTTTAACAATTTAAGTATTTGTAATATTCTTTATATTTTTAATATATTTTTTATTATTAATAATTTTATTATTATTAATATTTTAATACTTTTAATGTTTTAAAAATATATATTTATAATATTTTTTGGTCTATTTTTAATAAAAATTTTTTTAACTACGTGCGTGACACACTGAATGTGACCAAAAATATCAAACAATAAATAAAAAACACTTTTCTGATCTTGAGCCGAATTTGTTGTATCATTTCGATACACTAACGTAAATTAATATAATTTTTTTTTAACTTTAATATTTTTATTATTATTAATGTTTTTATTATTATTAATATTTTAATATTTTTAATGATTGTAATATTTTTAATATTTAAAATATTTTTAATTTTTGAATTTATATTGTTAATGTTTGTAATATTTTTAATATTTTAAATATTTTTAACGTTTTTAATATTGTTAATGTTTGTAATATTTTTAATATTTAAAATATTTTTAATATTTTCAATATATGCAATATTTTTAATATTTTCAATATTGTTCTTGAGTTTGTTTTTTGTTGATCTGTATTGAAATATGATATTGTCATAGTTTGGTTTGAGATCAGTTCTATTGGCAATCATTTATTATTGCCAATAGGTTTTTAGTCAAGAGTGTGAAATGTATTATGTTGACAGCAGGTTAGGCGTATGACGTCATTTCGACATTAACCACAATGTCTCGTCAGCGCCCTTTGCTGTGCCTTCTCCTCTATCATCGCAAACCTTAAGGGAAGAAAACATCTCAAAGCTAATGAGAACTTTTCCCAACGGTGCGAAGAAAGCATCCTCGAAGCGCACAACATGCCAACATAATACACACACAAGCACTTGCCTATGCATATGTCCATCGGACACAATTGCACAGGAGTTTTGTTGTTGGCAAAGTGCCAACCCCGTTCTGCGTACCGTCAGTGTATCATCGTTCTTGAGTTTGTTTTTTGTTGATCTGTATTGAAATATGATATTGTCATAGTTCGGTTTGAGATCAGTTCTATTGGCAATTATTTATTATTGCCAATAGGTTTTTAGTCAAGAGTGTGAAATGTATTATGTTGACAGCAGGTTAGGCGTATGACGTCATTTCGACATTAACCACAAATGTCGAAAAGTCTTCGGCAATAAACTCGATGGGCGGCGCAGGAGGGGGCGACCAAAACTCCGATGGATAGACCAGGTGACGGAAATGTTAAGTAAGCTTGGTATGACGAACTATCTACGGAGCGCAAAAGACCGAAGCGCTTGGAATGGTTTTCTACGTGCGGCTACTGATAGATGAATTTCTGTTGTTGCTGCCAGTAAAGAAGAAGAAGAAGCTTTGAGATGTTTTCTTCCCTTAAGGTTTGCGATGATAGAGGAGAAGGCACAGCAAAGGGCGCTGACGAGACATTGTGGTTAATGTCGAAATGACGTCATACGCCTAACCTGCTGTCAACATAATACATTTCACACTCTTGACTAAAAACCTATTGGCAATAATAAATAATTGCCAATAGAACTGATCTCAAACCGAACTATGACAATATCATATTTTCAATATATTAAATATTTTTAATTTTATTAATAATTTTAATATTTTCACCATTATTAACATTTTTAATAATTTTAATATTCTTAATATTTTTTTATTATTAATATGTATTATTTTGTTGTTTTTACTTCGACCTTTCTTCAAATTTAAATATTATATTATTATTAGTAAGTCAAGCTCGAGGTCATGGTTAATATTTTTATTATTTTTAATGTTTTTAGTACTTCAAATATATCTAATATTTTTAATATTTTAATTATTTTTTATATTTATAATATTTTGAATATTTATAATATTTTCAACATTTTCAATATTTACGATATTTTTTATACTTTTAATATTTTTAATATCAATCAAATCAAAAATTCTAGTAATATACAAGATTTATATATTTTTCTCGACCACATGAAAATTATCGCTCATTATTATGTTCACACTTTGTTTGTAAACCAATTTAATTGTCATAAAATGCAATGACTCCTTCATTACGGATTGCCCAATAATTGAAATTTTAGCTGTGTATGTCCTCACTTCCTTTTTTTCCCTACTATTCCACATGTGTAACCACCATAAACTCATCTGTCCGTTCGTCCGTCTTTTCATCTTATAACTGAATGATTTGGTTCGTTTGCTAATGATGAAACCCATTAAATCTAAGCCAACAAATGCTGATCAATAACATTTATTGCTCGCTCACATTTTCCCATGGCCATTAATCGATTAAGATTTTGAGACGAAGCACAAAAACGCCTGCCACACATCTCATTCCCTCATTAGGCAGTAAAGAGCCTAAAGAGAAACAAAGTGGGGAGGACCACCCCCACCTCAAATGCACAAGTGAATCAATCAAACACGTCAACTCCTTTCCTCGCTAACATTCATTGGGATGTCGAAGAAATCTCAAGAAATGTCTTAATACATCGAACACTTTCAGGGCTAAATGAAATCAAGAAAATTTATTGCTTTTAATATAGAATAAAATACTAAAGATGAGAAGTTACTCTCACATAATGAGAAATTGAGGGAACAATGAAATTTCCACACTCACCCACACACACATGTGGAAGACAAGATGCCAACAAATCTTTAAGTGTTTACCTTAACGATTGATACTGATTTGAGTATCTTTGGTTAAACCGATAAAAAAACTGTATATTCAACATGGACGGATGTTCGTTATCCCATCAACATTGTGTTGCAATACCATATTTCATATACAGTGACATTTTATACAAATTTTGAGTATAAAGAATTGGTCCAGAGGTATTCAAATTTGATTTCACGCAGTGAGAGTCATCAATCAATTGAACAGTAAATTGAAGCAGTTCGACGCTGGCAATGTAATCATATACAACCTCCATGTCACAGACACTCGCGTTCAGTGGACAAATATAAAACCAAATTTGCTGTCACAAAGTTTTGATTAATTGTGAATTTGTGTGTTTTTCAGTTACTGATGTATTTGATGTATCTTATTGGAAAATGTATAATTCGAAAGACCTTAAAGTTACTGATTTTATGGGGAAAAAAATGACAACACCGAGAAATAAGTCTTCTAAATAAAATTGTAAACTTGTATTGCATATATGTATGTATATGAGAGCAAACATATCAATGTACACGACTCCATATATCATAACTCCCTGCACATGTTTTCATATCCCTTTGCCATTGTATTGAATAAAAACACAGCTCTACATTGCATGTCACTTTTCATTAGAAAAGCGTATACATGACTGCCCGCCGGCCCGCTCGTCTCACCACTCTCTCCCTTTTTCGCGAGTGAAAGGTTATTCAAGATGTAAAAGTATTTCAATACTCTCACGCGTACATTCTAAATATAAATCCCCACCAACAAACAAACAAAAAAACACAACATAGCGAGTATATGTTTTGACCTTATTTGCCGTCATCCGCCATCAACGAAACGTATTTTCGCATCAAATTTCCACTCTTTTCCGTAGTGTATTAAGTAATTCATCACACAACGAATTTTTTTTCTGCTTTTGCCTTGCAGTGGATTAAAATTACGGCAAATGCTGATGGAGGAGGTGGTGGTGGATCGCTGGTTGATGGCTGCAGAGAGAGATGGCTCAACATTGAATAGAAATTGTAATGCTTCAGAATGGAGGAAACACTTATACTTTGAATATTTACTTTAACGCTACTCGAATATTTATAGGTCATAAGATTTAATATAACTAAGTTCATAATAGAATAAACTATTTTTGAAGGTAGGGGGAATAGGGAAGTTTAAGGCGAAGCAAGATTGTAGGTTATTTATCAAAAACCAAAATGTTGACGATTTAGGGCAACTAACCTATACATTAGGCACAATTGTTCCATTCATGAAGTCGATTTACGAGTTTTCATACAAAAATTGATCCAATAGCCAGTGGAGGTGTTAAAAAAATTTTTTTTTGGAGCTAGAGCTATACAATTTGGTACACTATTACTCAGCGCTTCAGGCTTATATTTGCAGACGAAATTGTAATTTTCGGTCATTGCGCAGAGTGGGCGTGCCCAAACTGATTATAAAATTTGATATGCCGGTAGTACTCTGCAACACAATTATGAACATGCAGATGAAATCGCAAATTTCGATCAGTGGGCGGTGGGGGCGTGGCAAAACTATAATCTAGTCCTAGAGCAATAAAATTTGATACACAGATAGTACTTGGCAAGAATGGTTGAAACTTGTGGACAAAATTTAAATTTTTGATCAGTGGGCGGTGGAGGGCATGGTAAAACAATTATTTAGTCCTTGAGAGACAAAATTTGTTACACAGGTAGTACTATGAAACATATTTATGAATATGCAGACGAAATTTTTTATTTTCGATCAGTGGGCGGTGGGGGCGTGACAAAACTATATTTTAATCCAAGAGAGGGAAAATTTAGTACATCGATAGTACTAGCCAAGAAGTTTTTCTTTAAGTGGAATCAGTAGGCATAGTGGGCGTGGCAAAATTTTGTTTGAGCTAGAAACAGAAAATGTTATACCGGATATCACTCTATAACGCAAATATGAATTGGCAGACAACATTTTAATTGATCAACAGGGGGCAAAGGGGCGTGTATTTTAGCCCTAGAGATATAACATTTGATACGAAATTCGATTGAAGTTCGATTAAATAAAACATACTTTTTGTTACAAAAATTTAAACTTTTTGTACAATAAAGTACTTTTCTATGCAATCAATATACTTTTTGTTGCAATACAATACTTCGCCCAATGATCGAAAATAAATATTTCGTCTGCATATTTAAACCTAAAGTGCTTAGTACTATCTGTCTATCAAATGTTATATCGCTAGGGGTTAAATACAATTTTGACACGCCCCTTTGCCCACTGTTGAACAATTAAAATGTTGTCTGCCTATTCATATATAATATGTGTTGTAGAGTGATATCTGGGTATGAAATTGTCTCTTTCTAGCTCAAAAAAAAACTGAAAGAAAAATTTCGTCTGAAAATTTCAACCTAAAGTGCGCATTACTATCTGTATACCTTATTTTGTCTTTCAGGATTAAAAAATAGTTCTGCCCCACACATACCGACCACTGACCGAAAATTAAAATTTCGTCTGCATATTAATAATTGTGTTACTGAGCACTATCTTCGTCCACAAGTTTCAATTAGTCTTTCGTTTTATTCAATCGAAAAGTACAATTTATTTTACCAAAAAGTACATTTACTGTATTAAAAAGTTAATTTTTTGTTCCAAAAAGTTAATTTATTATAATAAAAAGTACTTTTATTGTACTAAAAGTACTTTTATTATACTAAAAAGAACTTTTGTTGTATAAAACTACAATTTAATATACAAATAAGTACAATTTATCATACCAATACGTACAATTTAAAGTACCAAAAAGTACTAATATTGTACACAAAGAGTACAATTTATGTACACAAGAAGTACAATTTACTGTGTCAGAAGGTACAGTTATTGTACCAAAAAGTAGTATTAAAATGTTATTTTATTGCTTAAAAAAATAGTTTATTGTACTAAAAAGTGCTTTTATTGTACTTAAAAGAAATGTTATTGTACTAAAAGTACTTTTGTTGTCCAAAACTAAAATTTATTGTACAAATTAATACAATTTATTATAATAATACATATAATTTAAAGTACTAAAAAGTACTTATATTCTACACAAAGAGTACAAATTATTGTACACAAGAAGTACAATTTACTGTATCAGAAGCATAGCTTGGGAATTTCGATTAGAATTAGAAATCATTACGATTAGAGAGATAAAATAATCTAATCATTAGAATTGAATTTTGATAAAAATTTTAGATTACTAATTGATTTGATTAGAAATAATCAAAAATCTAATCACAATTAGTGACGATTAGCATTTGTAATCTAATCAAAACTAATCCAAAAAATAATTGATTAGATTTCTTGATTATTTTTGATTAGATTCGATTAGATCAACTATTTTTAATTATTTTTGTGATAAGAAAATATTTATTTATCACATTTGTTGCTATATTTACATAATGTAACAGTTTTTGAATATTCTTTTAGCACTCACTGCCGGCTCGCTCTCCGAAACTATGTTCCGGATCACCTTCGTCTGTACATAATTTGGATCACATACATCATCGTCTGCGGAGAAGTCTTGGTCTTCAAAAACAATTGGATCCATTAAGACGAAGATTTTACTTTCAATATTGAGTAAACAAAAAAATTTTACTTGTACTTCCACAAAACACGTTTAAAATTAACATTAATAATAACACAACAACAAAGTGAACCAGCTGTGAACAGGTTGCACCGTATGCAATTTTATGCAATATTCAAAAACTGTTACATTATGTAAATATAGCAACAAATGTGATAAATATCAAATGTAATCAAATCTAATCAAAAATAATCAAGAAATCTAATCAATTATTTTTTGGATTAGTTTTGATTACAAATGCTAATTGTCACTAATTGTGATTAGATTTTTGATTATTTCTAATCTAATCAATTAGTAATCGTCTAAAATGGCTAACTAATCATAATTAATCAATTTTTCAACACAATTAAAATTTCTAATCCAATTGCTAATCATTAGGATTTCTAATCATTATTCCCAAGCTATTATCAGAAGGTACAGTTATTGTACATAAAAGTACTTTTATTGTAGCACAAAGTATTTTATTGTATCAAAAAGTATTTTATTGTTCCAAAAAGTAAATTTTTTGTACTAAAAAGTACTTTTATTGTACTAAAAAGTACTTTTATTGTACTAAAAAGTACCTTTGTTGTACAAAACTACAATTTATTGTACAAATAAGTACAATTTATTATACCAATATTATTAATCATTATTCCCAAGCTATTATCAGAAGGTACAGTTATTGTACATAAAAGTACTTTTATTGTAGCACAAAGTATTTTATTGTATCAAAAAGTATTTTATTGTTCCAAAAAGTAAATTTTTTGTACTAAAAAGTACTTTTATTGTACTAAAAAGTACTTTTATTGTACTAAAAAGTACCTTTGTTGTACAAAACTACAATTTATTGTACAAATAAGTACAATTTATTATACCAATACGTACAATTTAATGTGCCAAGAAGTTCTTATATTATACACAAAGAGTACAATTTTTGTACTCAAGAAGTACAATTTACGGTACCAGAAAGAGCTTTGTACAAAAAAGTACTTTTATTGTGCCAAATGTACAGTTTATTGTACCATAAATTACATTTACAGATCGCTCTTAAAGTAAGGAAGTCGAACATATTACACAAGGGAACAAAATTGAACTTTTTTGTGCTGACTTGAACCGTATACCATTTTTTTATTATTTATTTGAGGTCTTTGATTTAAAATCTAATCTTAATTTTTCTCCATCAGCTCAAATTCTCAAGTTACAAGTACTAATTGTATTTTCGACTTTTTTCTAAAATAATAAAAGTTTTAAAAAATCATGACTACTCTTCGTAAACCGATTTTCAAAATTGTTGTGTTTTTTTTAAAGATATTATTGTAAGAAAAAATAAAATCAAAAAAAATATCAGCTCAAACGGAAAAAACTGTCTAGTCTGGGTCATGAAAATCGATGAACTCGTTTTGCTTTTGTTCACAATTATGTGACTACCATGAGGGAGATCACAGGTTCAACTTCTGGCTCCAGTCATCTTAAAAAAGAGAAAAAGAAATTTCCTTTCATTATCGGCTCCCCTCGAACGCTGTCGACAGCAACTTCGCAGTATTAGTGTCGAGTCAATTGGCGTGTCTTATAAGAGCTTCTCAAAAAGTAACGTTCGCATTCGTCGATAAACAAGTAGATGCCATTAGTTGTGAATATAAAAATAGAAAGCGTGGTAATTCACAACAACGCGAGAAGCAATCCCATGCCTCATTCATGGGATGTAAAGGGAAATTAAGTTTTTTAAGTGAATTATCCCATTCTGGGTGGTATATTTGTATGGGAGGTACCAAAAGGTCCCGTTATAGCATTACTAAGTACAGAATTTGGGCACGCTCTCGTTGGATGTATTGATATTATACCTCGAGTTCTAAAATAGGCGGAGTGGCCCATTTCTATGGGAGGTAAAAGAAGGGGCGTGGATAGACTTCCAGTTTTTTCTCCAAAACTTTATCCTGTTATAGCATTACTAAGTACAGAATTTGGGCACGATCTTGTTGGGTGTATTGATATTATTACTTGATTTCTAAAGTAGGGAATCACGATTTTTATCAAATTCAGTTTGCTCAGTAAATTGTGAATAAAAACAAAAATTGTAAACCGATATCAAGATAATAAAGCTCCTTTCAATCAAAATATATTTGGCTATATGATCTTAGACCAAAAACAAAGATTTTTCTTTTATTTTTATTAATATTGCTTACATTAAAAAAAAAACTGCAACGATATCTCTGAAACTACTGGGCAAATTTTAAACCAATGTAGGCAAGTCTTAAAGATAATTTTATGGGCGAATTTTGGGCTTCTTTTTTAATTGAATATGGTTAACCGTTTTTAAATTATTCAAATATATGTAGTGGAAGGGCCTTAATATTTGACGAAAGGTTATATCGCAAAAAGTCGAGCTGATAGAAAAAACAAAGTGCAGTTTCGGATTCAGCGTTCCAAATAACCTTAAAAATAGCATTCAGTTCTTAAGCAACAAAAAAACATGTTGCCTTGTGTTTTTTATATTAGACAAAAAGGCAATAGCGAAGCACTGTAGGGTCCACTAGTATTATGTATATATTGCATATTTTTCATATTTTTTTATTCTAGGTGTCATAAACAGTGTTACGTATTATGTATATAAATATTCATTATAAATTTCTACCTAAACTATTTTGTCTCGCAACTCTTAACAGTTTATATCTTGCTCAGCTCTCACATCAGTGCATAATTTCTGACATACCATACATGCTATTTGTCTTCGAAGCTTTACAAACTTTATTAAATTTTCACATTTTCACAGTTCACGGAAGAAAAGTTTTGGCAAACATTCATTCTCGTCGAACAAGGAGGACTCTTGTCACATAAACTTTTGTCGCTTAAAAAACTTTTCCATCAAGGTTTTATGCAACAAAAAAAAAAAACAAAAATAAGAAAATCCATTTATCTACTCGTCACATCAATTTGCATGCATAATATCAATTTCACTAAATTAAAGCATACTTAACGGGGTTAAGTAAACAACGATTTAGTGCCACGTAGTGGCACAAGCGAATGTGTGTCGAAGTATTAAAGCATATTTTAAGGATGGGAGAATGTTTAAAATATCATATTATTTATAGGAGAAAAACTTATTTATAAATCTGAATTAATTTATATTTCAAACATAATTAAGACCGACCGTGGCATGATGGTTAGATCAAGCGTTTACCATGTGGATGACCCGAGAAGCTGCCCCGTACCCCATTCATGGGCTGTAAAGGGAAAATAATTTTTTTTTTATAACATCATTTGAGTGTTTTGTTCTAAATTAATTAAAAATTATGACAAGAGTCTCCTACCGGTATGCTACGCTTGATACACGAATAATAGTTTTATTTATGAAATAAACGACTTATACCTACTGCTCATTGTCTCTTTCTATGTTAACAGTTGTCCTTCCTTGTAAAAAAGAAAAAATAACTTTTGTTTATGATTTATATTTATATTATCTTTAAGATGTTCTCGGAAATGTCACTTCACGCTGATAAAATTGTTAGCTTTTTGTGAAATAATTCATGCTCGCCTACAGCTCCTGAGTCAATAACAACAAAATCCAAATATTTCTCTAATATTTTCTTATATTGTTTCTGTGGTGGATGCTTAAGACAATACAGCCCCTAAATATGGGCTACAATATAATGGATGTGCCTGTAGGCATGCATAAAATCAAACGTCACAATTGCTTCTCACGTTTCAAATTTGTATTTGTTTTATGCCGCCCAAAATTAGGCAGTATATTTTTTTGTTTGCGTGACAGTGACAGGAATTTCATAAATTAATGTCACATCTTCTGTTTTTTGTCGTTCCAACTTGTTGGTTTTATTTTTTTCTCTCTAACACCTGTATTTTGTCAATTTCAGCAGTGAGAAGTTAAATGACAAAGAGCATATAATGTATAAAATATAATTTTTTATTTTGTGGTAGCTATTCGTTGCTATTTCCTTTTTTAATGGATTTACTTTCTAAGAATTACCCATGGGCGGACTTGACTTTTACAAACAAGTCAATTAGTTGCCAGTATCTCGTGGTAAAGGGGCCCAAATATGGCATATCTCATTCTTAGGCAACGTTAAATTTTAATAAATATTAATAAGTTTACAACAACTTACTCGCCAAATAGTTTAAAAGTTTGTTGGTATTTTAAGAAAATTTGGTATTGGCCATATTTGCAGTTGAATATTTTTTAAAATGTTACAAATCATTAAATACACGGTACAATATTTTTCAACTCATCATTGGGACTCAATTCAGCGAAGTGCACATGAAAGTAGCCCCTAATAGAAAAAGTTCTGCATCATTCGTTTTGTCAAGCTACATGCCACAATAATATAATATCGATTCGAAGTTAGTAAGTATCGTATAGGGGAATTTGTCACGTTGTAGGCTCTTTTGTAACTTTTGAACCACTAGTCCAATTTAACTGAAACAAATTTAAAAAAATTATGAATTACATTTCCTTTAATCTGTTCATATAACATTTCCCTACATAAGCAACAGTTTCACTTTCCATTCATCAAATGATTTTGAACTGGGTTTATTTTGTAGCAGTTACAATAAAACTGTTGTACTTCGTGGCGTATGATTTACGTGGAATTGTATATCTCTAAGACTAAAATATAGTTTGGCCACGCCTACTCCGTCTACTCGTCTAAAACTAAAATTTTTTGGGATACTCATATGAAAAATATGTACTAAGATGCGCAACATCGGACAAAAAATACTCTCACCTCCCATACAAAATCTTTCTCTCTAGGGTTTAAAATATACATAAAACAAGTTTTAAAAAAGAATTAGGTTATTTACGATATCTTAAGTGTAGCTCGCAAGTAGTTCCTACTCCAAAATTTGGCTTCTAGTCAATAGCTAAGATAAAACAATTTTGTCTCCCAGCTCGCGAACCAGTTACCAAATAGAGATCCAAATTTACGATTCTAGAACTAATTTCAAATATAAAGGCTGCTGGCTTAAAAAACAGCTCCCTAATATGGAGCCAGGATCTCGAGTCGAGAGCATATTTCAAGTATTGAGGCTTCTGGCTCGCAAACCAGATCTGTATAATTTTAACTCTTAGCTCACAAACCAGGAGCGACCTGAGTGTCGAAACTCCGAGCCAAATACAAAAAAAATAGAACAAGTAAGAAAGTTTCAGTCGGGTAAATCGACTTACATATACCCTCAGTAAAAAATTTTAACATTGGGGGGAAGGTATTAGGAGGGAACTTGGTCATACTTCCAATTTTTTTATCCAAAACTTTATCCTGTTATAGCTTTACAAAATACAGAACTTAGGTACGATCGAGTTGGTTATATTGATATTCCCCCTTATTACGTATGTCGTAGTCGACTTTCGACAACATTCGTTAGTTTTTCTTAATTAAATGAATGAATAATTAACAGAAATATTTACCGTTGGGAATTTTTCATCATCTGATGAAGAAGTACATGATAGGAGCAAGGACAGGTCGTATTTTAGTTTCACAAACGATATCAGCAATGCCATATTTGAAAATCGACAAAGATTCGACGTGACAACGACATACATAATAAGGTGGATTATTATTTGATTTCAAAACTGGGCGGAATGGTACATTTGTATGGGTGGTACTAAAAGGGAGTGGCCATGTAGCCCATATGCAATCCCGTCAGTAGTTTTAGAAAAACGTGGATACCAGCCGGACAGACAGACGGACATGGATCAAACGACTTAAAAATCGAATTTGGTTTATAGAAAACTAGGGTCGAAAGTGACTCCTTCTATGTTTTAATCTTTTGGGTCGTATCAAATGACATATACCCTTCTACTCGCGTGGCGTGTCATAAGGACCGCATTTGGTCGAATGATAATCCAAGAGTGATTGTCGAGAAACCAATGCTCCTAAATAGAGTGACTGTTTGGTGCGGTTTATGGGCTGACGGCATCATCGGGCCGTATTTTTTCCAAAATGAGGCCGGTCATGCAGTTATTGTAAATGGTGTTCGCTATCGTGAGATGATAACGAACATTTTATGGCCCGAATTGAAAGATATGGATGTGAACGATATGTGGTTTCAACAGGTCGGTGCCATTTGCCACACATCTAACGATGCAATGGCTCTTTTGCACGACAAATTCAATGGTCGTGTTTTTATCTCACGTGGTGGCGATGTCAATTGGCCGCCAAGATCATGTGATTTGACACCGTTGGACTTCTTTCTTTGGGTTTTTTTTTAAGGAAAGGTGTACGTCGATAAGCCAACAACAATTCAAGAGCTAAAGGATCAGATAATTAGGCACATTAACGTCATCAAAAATTTCGACCTTCGTATGGATGGTGTGCCGCCGAGGTCGCGGCGGCTATTTGACCGATATTTTGTTCTATTCATTATTGAACCATACCAATATTATCATAATAAAAAGAAATGGGAATAATTTCTTAAATAATTTGTGTTTACAGGAGCTCGATATTTGATAGCTGGCTCGCGAGCAAGATACTTCAACAAATATAAAGCAGATTAGGCATCCCATAGCCTCGCGAGGCATTATTTGTCTTTTTCCCACAGACGTGATTGGCAATTCGTAACTATGCAAAGTTGTGTTCGATTCAAAGCAGTTAGTGTATGGATAGCCTCTGCTTGAGTGTTGTGAGAACTACACCACTCACGTTTTCTATTCATTCAAATACACAAACACATAATAATGGTGAGTACGTGCGTTCGGTTTTGCCTGGCACTGGTACAAATTTTAAATATTCTTATTTGGTTTTTTTTGTAAGCAAATCTGTTTTTCCATAACATATCTGCACTTTTATATCTTGAACTATGTTACTATTAGGTTTTATCTATTCAATTTAAATTTATCATTTCTAATAATCCTATGAAATAAAAACATTACTCTACAACCTTTAATGAAAATCAAATATACAATTAAATTATAATTGTGTGCAAAACATCTATGATGGTACAATTTCTAATGTGTGAGAAACATAAATAATTACATTTAAATAACAATTTCATTTTATTATTATGAAAAATAAATATTCAATTACAACTTTAAATGATTGCGTTGGTCTAGCTATAGATGCAATGTTTATCTACTTCCTCAAAGGATATGGGGCGAAAGGAGATATAAAGTTGTTGTGGAAATGTTGGTCAACGCCTCACTACTGTGCGCGCAAGTTGTACGGAAATATATCTCGGGGTAAAATTGATTGTAAATTTGTAATTGCGATTACAATTTGTATAAAAATGTAATAGGTTTGGGGGGAAAAATTTATATAGCACAGCGAGTTTCAGTTAAAATTTAACTATTTTGAATATTGTTTTATGTATTATATTTGTGTTATTGCGAAAAATAATAAAAAAAATATTATAATAACAAAAATCCATTCGTTATATATGACCGGTCACTTTTTTAGTTGTAATATTTTTAAATAGTAAAAAAAAAATTACGAAATAAACATAATTTTGGTAAACATATTAATATAATAATATTGTATTACCATTAATTACATATGAAACTCCCTCCACTTATATATTTAATTTTAAATTTAATATTTGTCTATTTTCAATTACGATATCAACTTTAAAAAATATATACAACTTTCCATTTAGTGCCCTTTAAATTTTTATAATTTTTCATTTCAACATAAAGCCTCTCTATGCTAACCTCTTTATACAATTAACATAAACATTTTGTTAATTTTGCATAATATTGTGCGAGAGGTAGATAAATAGATGGTTGGCATTAAAATTTTAGTTACATTTGCTATGCAAAACAACATTTTCCCAGAAGAACATGAGAATTCAATTATCTAAGGAAATTACATTGCAGCAAATGTAATATGCATGATCTAATTTGATAATATAAATAGATTTATAAACAATTTTAATCATAGACCAACGAAAATGTCACATCAGCACACACACACACACAAACTCAACAAGCGAGCGAGCGAGTGAGTGAACGTTCAACTATTTTTCACAGGTAATGCAGTTTAGATGGACGTTGACTCTCGATGTAATCAATTTTACTGCCATACACGACGATGACGAAAAGAGGAGACATTATGCCTTAAGCACCTAAAAGTATGCAAAGCTGGTGACACAACTGGTAGCCTGGTTGGTAGGCAACAACACCACCTACAATATTAAATCAACAACCATGTTTGTTGTGGGGGTGTTAATGTTTACCATAATGTGGATGTGGATGGATGATGATGATGCTGATGCTGAGGACATCGATGGTGATGTTGAAGGTTTTGTTATGGCAAATACAATTTATGCAATTTAGAAAAAAATCAACGGATGAACATCCGGCAACTGTAGCTGCCATCATTATTTCATCCTGTTAGGCTGAAGTTTATTGGTTTACTACGATTACTTGTGCTACTGCTTGCTGTTGACGTGATGACGTTGTTTAGCATGTTTACAATAATGCAATGCATGTGCCCGTTAGGAGGCTGCAGTGAGTAGGATTTTGATAATGAGAGGACTTCAAAATATCACAATTATTGTATAACTTCTATACATCACTAAAAATATACCAAATTTGTGGTATTCATAGGAATTTAAAAAACTTCCTAAAAAATGTCTATATTTAGACAATTTACTTTACGATTCAATTAACATATACAACCTGGTCCATAGTTTGAATATTCCGTGGCACAATTATCTTTAGCATTCAATGACTTACCTAGAAAGAAAAAAAAATTAGAATCGATAAATAGTCGAAAGTTTTGAAGTTTTTTGAAAATAAGCAAACAATAACGAAATAACTGATTTTAATGAAATTTTAAATTTTTTTTTAATTTTTTACCCTATGAGCGGATTGGGCGTTGCAAAACTTTTTTTAGAGCTAGGGAGATACAATTTGACACACAAATAGTACTCGGCACTGCAATTACAAATTTGAAGACGAAATTTCAGTTTTCGATCAGTAGACGGAAAGGGTGTAGCCAAACAGTCCTAGAGATATAAAACTTGACATTCAGATAGTATTCGGCAACACGAATATGAATATCCAGAAAAAATTTAAATTTTTGGTCAATAGGCGGAGGGGCGTGGTAACACTCTAATTAAGCCTTAGAGGATTAAAATTTGGCACACAGATAGTTCTCGGCACCGCAATTACAAATTTGAAGACGAAATTTTAATTTTCGATCAGTAGGCGGAATTGGCGTGGCCAATTGTATTTGCACTTGAAAAATAAAATTTGACACCCAAATATTACTCAGCACTGAAGATACATACACATTTAAAGACGAGATTCCAGTTTTCGATCAGTAGGCGGAGTGGGCATGGCCAAATTATATTTTTGCCTTAGAGAAATAACATTTGATACACCGATAATGCTCAGCACTGCAATGACAAATTTGAATACGAAATTTAAATTTTCAATCAGTGGGCGGAGGAGGCGTGGCAAAACTGGATTTTAGCCCTAGAGAGATAAAATTGCACACCCAGATAGTACTCAGCAGTACTGCTTCAAATATTCCGACGAAATTTTTATTTCCGATCATAAGGCGAGGGGGCGTGGCAAAACTTATATTTAGACCTACAGAGATAAAATTGGGAACTGAGATAGTACTCGGCAACACGACTATAAATATGTAGATGCAATTTAAATTTTTGGATCAGTAGGTGAATCATGTGTTGCCCTACTAGTTAACATTGGATACACACATAATACTCGGCATTATCGGTTCAAATTTTTGGAAAAAATATTTTATATTCGATCATTAGTCTCAGTTGGCGTGGCAAAATTGTATTTTAGTCCTAGAAAGATACAATTTTATATACGAGCAGTACTCGAAACTACAATTACAAATTTGCAGACGAAAGTGTTCATTTTTTTGATTTATGAGCGGAGGGACGTGGCCACACTGTACTTAAGCCAGAGGTATACACATTTACACGGCACTATAGGTTTAAATTTGTAGACAACATTTTTTGTGTGTGTTACCCCAGAAGAATAAAATTTCCAAAAAATGTTTTATTTTAGGTCAGTGGGCGAAGGGTGCGTGGCAAAACCCTATCTCATGGATTTGTACTCGGCAATACAATTACAACTTTGCAGACTAAATTTTTAGTAAGCGGTGTTGGTGAGGTCACACTGTATTTTAGGGCCAGAGGTGTACAATTCGAAAAACAAACAGTACTCGGCATTACAGGGTCAAATTTCCAAAATAAATTCCTATTTTTGGTCAGTGAGTGGATAGGGTGTGGCAAAAGTGGTCCGCAATGCAAATATGACAATGCAGAAAATATTTTATTTTCTATTAAGGGCAGAGAGATAATATCTGATACACAGATTGTGTTCGGGCCTTCAATTTCAACTTGGAAGACGAATTTTCTATGAGCAAGCAAAGTGGACAACGCCAAACTGTATTTTAGTAGAAGAGAGATAAAATGTTACATAAAAATAGGACTCGGCACAATAGGTTCAAATTTTCAGACTATATTTATGTTATGGTTGGTGGGCGGAGGAGGTGTGAAAAAAAAACAGAATTTTAGCCCTACAAAGATAAAAAGTTATACTTCTAGTACTCTGCGCTACAGGTTCAACATTTTGAGATGACTTTTTCTATCAGAAGGCGGAGGAGGCGTAAAAAAACGAATTTTTAGATATAGAGAGATCAAATTTGGTACACAGGTAGAATTCGGCACTAAAGGTGTACATGGAGAAGATGTTATGGGTAGATGGGGCTCAGCAAAAGTTTTCTATTTTTTTGGTTAGAGAGAATTTGTTTGCTACACATACAGTGGTGTGCGATGAAATAGAGTCGCACCTAACCAAAATTGTCAAAGTAAGAAAAATGCACAAAAAAATATCTTTTTATGGAACTTTTAGTTATTTTTATTAAATTTCAATATTAATCTGACAAATTCGAATATCGGTGTGGTAGTTCAATACATAAAACGGCACAAACAAATAAAAATATTTCAAATTCCCAGGTTTTTGCTGTGAACAAAAATAGAGTCAAAGAATTTATCAACCTTAATGTAAATGAAAAAGTAACTTAAATTACAAAAATGTTAAAGTTATATCTTACTTTACCTCAGTAGTTTGTAGAATAGCCATTATTTTTATTTGCTGCTGTGCAAAGGTTTGGCATTGAATTCCCTAACTTTTGACAAGTCTGTATTGGAATATTCTTCCAAGCAGCTTCAATTAATGTCCATTGTTCATTCCTTATTAGAAGGATTCTTTCGTTTCAGAGCCATTTTTACCTCCCGCCACAAATTCTCATCATTATTTAGGTCTGGCAATTGTGCAGGCCATCTTAATACTTAAATTTTGTTGTTTTCGAAATTCATTTTAGCCAACTCCATGTGTGTTTCTGTTCGTTATCTTGCTAAAACACTCATCGAAGTGGCATTTGCAATTCAGACTAATGCATCATGAAGCCATTTAAAATATTTGTGAAAAATGTACCGTTAACTTTACCCTCAGACCGAAATACAGGCCCAGTACTATAGTACGAAAAGTAACCCCATATCAGTATGTTTTCACCACCATGTTTAATGGTCATAATGGTGTGTTGGGGACGATATTCGTTGATGGGGACGATAATCGGTGTTGGGTGGTCTTTGTAAAGGAAGCTCGCTGCGATGAGAGTTAAAAAACCTTCTCTTTCGTTTCATATGACCACAAAATATACCGCCACTTGGTTACTGGCCAATACGCAAATTCTTTGAGGAATTAATCTCTCCTTTTTACGTTTCGTTTATGGTAAAATAGACGCTAAAGTTTACACAAATGTTCTGAATGACATCATTATGCCTTATGCTGAATGGGAAATGCCACTTTGATGGGTGTTTCAGCAATACAACGACCCGAATCACACATGGATAATGTCAAATTCGATTTCGAAATAACAAAGTTGGAGTTTTAAGGTGGCCTGCACAATCGCCAGATTTAAATCCTGTTAAGAATTTGTGGCGGGAGTTAGAAGTAGCTCTTAAAGGAAAAAATACATGTGATAAGAATGAACTATGGGCAATGATTAAAGTTCTGTGGTATAATATTTCAATACAGACTTGTCAAAAGTTAGGGGATTCAATACCAAACCGTTCCGCCGAAGTAATTAAAAGTAATGGCTGTTCTACTAAGTACTGAGGTAAAGAAAGATATAACTTAACCATTTTTTTTAATTTAAGTCACTAATTTATTAACTTTCAAGTCGATAAATTCTTTGACTCTATTTTTGTTCACAGCCAAAACCTGGGAATTTGAGATATTTTTATTTGACTGTGCCTTTTTAATTTTTGAACTTCCACACTGATATTCGATTTTGTTAGATTAGTATTGAAATTCAATAAAAATAACTAAAAGTTCCATAAAAATATATTTTTTTGTGAATTTTTCTTGCTTTGACAATTTTGGTTAGGTGCGACTCTATTTCACCGCACACCACTGTATATTACTCGTCCATACTGACATAAATATATAGAGACTAAATTTATATTCTTAATCAGATGGAGGAGAGGGCAGATATTACTATTCAATAGGGCGGCAGCGAAATGTTTTTTTTGCTGAAATTTAAATTGATCGACCGGAATATTGTGCCCCCCTGGTTGCAAAAAATAACCGACGGAAAATTGTGTAAGATTGGACAACTATTTCCAAAGGTCAGGTTCTTAGTAAATTCTGAGTTGTTAACTAACACAGTGCAACATTTCTAAGGTCATCGTCTGGTGCCGCCTTCGAACCCAGATATTTTTGAAGACTATACTGAGGCAAAAAAAATCCCCAAAGGATTTGGCCCCATTACACCGAAACATTTTTTTTGGATAATCCAATATTTTCACACCAACACGATTTTTGATCATTTGTACGGAGTCCATATTTCATTAACCGTTCGAAAATTTTTCTTTTTGTCTTCGGCAAGGTTGTAGATTGCAAAAGTATGGGAAAAAAGTATATTTTTTCATGATGTTTTCAACACAAAATTTATTTCGTTGTACTCCCTGGCGTATGATTTATGTGGAAAATTACTTATTATAATCATAATTTTATGGTGAAAATATCATGATCTGGTTTAGATCTACAACTTTGCCGAAGACGAAAAGAAAAAATTCCGAACAGTTTATGAAATATGGACTCCCTAAAAATGGTCAAAAAATCGGAATGGGGGTGAAAATATTGGAGTATCCATAAAAAAATATTTCGATGTAACGGGCCAAATCCTTTGGGGATTTTTTTAGTCTCAGTATATACTTCAAAAAGAGCTGGGTACGAAGGCGGCACGTCGTTATGTGTTGCACTGTGCAATATTCGATTAAGAAATTATATTTTTTCTCTCAAATATGTAATAGTCAAATATTGAAGTATGTGGGCGGCGCCTCGGCCTTTTGTTCCAAAATGGCTTGGTTATATCTCTTTTAAATGGGGCGTGACTCTGCCCACTTTCACCCTGGCTGTAATTCATACTACATATTCATACCAAAAAAAAAAACACATACCAAATATCACCCTTATAGCTCTTATAATTCATGAGTTACAGCCATTAAAAGTTTCAAATTTTATACCACGCCCACTGATCCGATCCCGCCCATTTTTTGTTGGATCAGGAATAATGCATTTACACAATTGTTCAAGACGATTGGGGAAACAGTCCTCCATATATTTTGTTTTCAAAATAGGGTCCAATGGGCGGGGCCACGCCCACTCGATATATCAAAATATATAATATATATAATATATATAATCAAATATATCAAATTTCAAAAATATCAGTCAAGGCGTTTCGAGTCTATATGGTACTAAAAAATACAAACAAACAGAGGCAAACTCATTTTCATATACATAAAGATTTGACCGTTGAACTTTTTGGGGCACGGTTTTAAGTTGTCCGATTTTGACCACTTGACGTTTTATAACAACTGACACTAAATTCCGCTCGTAAATAAACTAAAAATGTACATTTATATCTATGATGGTATTAAATCGGATGTGAAAAAGTGAAACCTCGCGAGGCTATGTAATGCATATCACTGAATTAAAGACCAATTTAAATTCTCTTAAAACTTTCCCCTTAAACTATGCTACAACTCATTGCCGTAGAACTCGTGTGCTTACTACAAATAAGATCCAATGTTGAATTTTCGCTGCCATCCTAATGTACATTTTACATATGTATTGCAATGCCGGTTACACTAGTGGATATATAAAAAGCTGATTGTCCTGATGTCTTTATCAGGTTTCAAAACTTTTAAGCGCCTTCCTGTAGAATTATGAAAATTAGACATAACAACTTTGTTCAAAATGGTAACTGGTTATCTTTCTGCCGCACTAAGGGAGATTTTTTGTATAACTTTTATAACAACACAACTTTTTAAAACCAATTCCTATAAAACTAATTTTATTTGTTTCTCCACAAAAACCAAAAATAGTATCTTAAAATCTCCCTCTTCTCTCACTACGTCCATAACTCCTTACAACACCTACGTATATGCTACAAATATTTGTTTATACCTAAGTGAATGACATGAGAGAGTCAACAAAAAATGTTAGCCCTTACATCCATCCATCCATACATCCATTCAGCAATCTATTACATTGAGCACAAAATTGTCAATGTGGCTTTAGGAAATGAAGACAAATTTATTTTTATTTTTCTTACTGAACCAAATGAGTAGGAGCAAGAGCATTTAGTAGGAAATTATTATGTAAACTAGTTATAGAACTAGAATTTATGACCTAAAACTATGCCGTACACCGCTGTATGCTTTGGTAAGTAAGTGAAATAATCACATTTGCAATGATTTATATGATTGCAAGTAATTTTATACAAGTTAGAGTCACGTAATAGTAAAGGAAAGGATTTTAAATTAAACATTGAAAATTTATGTTTCCATACGGTAGACGAAATAAATATGAAATGACAAATAGTTGGGAAAACTGAAAATAAATTGAGTTCGAAGCTAAAGTAAATTCTTAATGAATGCAACAAATTGCTAGAAATCAAGAAGGAGTTAGTTTAAAAGCTATAAAGGATTAAAGTGATTTTTTTATTATTTGTAGTAACCACACGAGTTCTACGGCAATAAGTTGTAGCATAGTTTATGGGGAGAATTTTAAGAGAACTAAAATTGGTATTTAATTCAGTGATCTGGAGAACACACGCAGAAGACCGAAGCGTGTGGAATTCTTTATTACTTCAGGCCTCAAATTTATGTACTACGTTTCGTAAATTGTATTTGGCCACTAAGTAGGTAAGTAAGTATTTAATTCAGTGATAGGCATTACATAGCCTCTCGAGGCTATTCACTTATCCACCCTCTTTCATTTTTAGTTTATTTAAGAAACATTGAAAATCTCATAATTATTATATTAAATCTCAATTCGTCCTTCTTGGAAATTCATTGTATAATAGCACCATCGCTTACGAAATTTTTTTTCTAATCCCAGTCATGTTGTGCAATATTAATTAACATTTTCCAAATCGTATAATTAATTTGCCACAAACCGCTAATCCAAGGACCCCTCATCTTGCCCTCCCCACCTTGCCAACTGAAAAGGTCAAATGAAATATGGCAGAGTACAACAATACAATTCCTAACAAATTCTTAGAATTTACTCTCGTTTTGCATTTCTTTTAGTAATATGCTGACTTTCACAAACAGTCGTCGTCATACCGTCGTTACACCACTACTACGCGACATACATAAGAAACGAAAGCATATGCGTTAGTGCAGTGCTGTTATAAAGAAAACCTTAGCATACCTTAAGGCTATTTGACGTGGTAATTTTGATTTTGCCTTAAGATTATGCCAAACAATCAAGGAATTTTGTGCATTACGGCATCAGTTATGAAGTTGCTGAATAAATAATGATGAAAATGCGCGAGTGTGGTTATAATTGGTGGCGTATGAAATTACAAAAGGTCGATGACGATGATGATGAGGTTTATGGCTTTAAAATGTGTAAATACATACTTGAAGAGTATAATTGCGATGAGGGCGTTTAGTATAAGCATGAGCTTAGGATTGTTGTTAAAGAATAAATAATAAAATTGGATTGTTGTTAATAATAATAATAAATTTGACAAACAAACATAAATGAAAAAAACACTTTTTTTTGATCTTTGATAACACAATACAACACATGATTTTGGGACTCAATTCTGAGAACTGCACGTAAAAGTAGCCCCAAAAAGAAGAAGTTCTGCATCATTCGTTTTGTCAAGTTACATGCCATAATAATGTAATATCGCCTTGAAGTAAGTAAGTATCGTATAGGGAAATTAGTCACGTTTTAGGCTCTTTTGTTTGACATAACATAAATACTATATGGTGGCGTATGATTATCATAAGTAACATTTCACGTAAATCATACGCCACGGATTACAACAGTTTAATGCTAACTGCTACAAAATAAACTCAGTTCAAAATCATTTGATGAATGGAAATGTGAAACTATTGCTTATTTAGAGAAACGTTATATGAACAGATTAAAGGAATTGTAATTCTTATTTTTTTTTAAATTTGTTTCAGGTAAAAAGATCTTAAAACTTGACAAATTCCCCTATACGATACTTACTAACTTCAAATCGATATTAAATTATTATGGCATGTAACTTGACAATACGAATGATGCAGAACTTCTACTTTTTGGGGCTGCTTTCACGTGCAGTTCTCGGAATTGAGTCCCAAACTAAGGAGCTGAAAAATGTACTGTGTAAGTGATTGTTTGTGGTGTTTTTCAAGTTCGTACTCTCAAGAAACAATTCTCATTTAGTTATGAATATAATTCTGCTAAAACTTCTTTTCTTATTTGAGTATTCTAATCGCAATTCACTTGGGAATCATCAGCATCTGTCTATGGAGGTTACCTAACAGCTCACAACGTCCTACAGATCATGTATTCCTCCGGCGATGTGACTAAATATTCGTAGCAAATGTGAGAAGGCTCAATGTTAAGCAAACTAAATGGCGTGCTACCAACGATACGTATTAGAGAGTAGGTAGCAGAAGTTACTCAAGCTCACCACAAACACTCTTATAGTGGCTTTGGCAGCCCCAGGAAACTACGATCGGCAGCGGAGGCCTAATAAGCCAATATTCTTGTTTAAAAAAAGCTATTATCAAAATTCGAAGAAAATAACAAAACAAGAACACTCCCCAAACATTATAAGGATCATAAATTAAATAGGAAGGGAAAATACTCTTGGTTCAGATGCTCGTGGTTCTGTCTACACAACAACACCTCTGATAGCGGATTTAGACTGGTAAACTTCGTGTCGGCAAGAAACTTGATAGTTAGATTCTCGCTTAAAGATATCTACAATGCATCCTATAATACAACATGTGTTGATTGGAACTAGATTCCCCCATAAATAGTAATTTAACGCAATGGAAGCTAGACGCATAACACCGATATAGCCAGTTCCTAGTCCAACTAACTCTCTCAATTACTTCAAAACAAACCCCTTTAATTGTGATATTTCCGACACACAGAGACAGCATATTGCGACTTCTATGATAGAGAAGAGAAAGGAAAAGGAGGGTCTCTTCAGTCGGAAAACCCAGCGGTAAATGAAACGATGTACATATTTAGTAATACATGACATCAGTATGTTATGGTAAGCGAACGACCTAAGTACTTATAATGTCATGCGTGTGTAATGTAAAATCTCTCGTCAACTCATTATAACTCAGATTGAAATGACACCAATGACATCGTCACTTACTTCGTAATCAAGCATGTTATCTAGCTTGCCTTACACTCCATTTATAACGCAATTGCAATTGAAATGGCACTTAATGACATCATAGCTTACTTTGTAAGCGAGAGCGCATGGATTAGTGGGTGATGATTATCTTACTAATGTTCCGCCTTACATTTACACAGGAGTGTCATATACCGTTTAATCGGTGCGCTTTTGCTCACAAAGTAAGGGAAGATGTCAGTAAGTGCCATTTCGGTTGCAACTACATTATAAGTGGAGTTTTATGCAAGCTTGATAACACGCTTGATTACGAAGTAACTGAAGATATCAGTAGGTGTCATTTCAATAGCATTGTAATCGGAGTGATAATAAGTGGACGATGTTACAATGTCATACTGATGTCATGGATTACTAAATAGGTACATCGTTTCATTTACCGCTGGGGCCTACGACATGGGAATGCACTTCCATGCTAACTTTAAGGAGGAATATAAACGAGAGAATCATCACTAATTGCTACTAAATATAACTGTCATCAACGATTAAGTAATAGATATTTTTACAGCTGGGAAGCTTCTATGAAGGAAAAAGAGAGCCAAGATATCAAAAGTTACAGGAAAAGATGTGAAGCCCGAAAGTTCTACCAAAAGTTAACAAACAATGGTATTGGAACAGGGATTCCCACCAGTAAGTACTGATATGGAAATGTGGTCACGGACACGCAGAATTCCAGCGGTAAATAAAGCAAAGTACCTATTTCGTAATCCAACACATAGTATGACATTGTAAGCGATCGATTTAATTACTTAGAATGTCACGCATGTGTAATGTAAAAAATATAGTCCACTGAAATAGCACCCACTGACATCGTCACTTACTTCGTAATCAGGCGTGTTATCAAGATCGCTTAAAACTCAGTTTTTAATGTAATTGCCACTGAAATGGCACTTACTGACATCGTTGCTTACTTTGTTAGCGAGAGTGCACGGATTAAACGGCCTATGACACTCCTATGCTAAATTTAAGGGGAATAATCATCACGGAAGCTTCTATGAAAAAAAAGAGTATGCGAGGATATCGATTAGTATAGGAATAGAGGTGAAGCCCGAAAGTTTTACCTAAAGATAACAAGCAAAGGTATTGGAACGGGGATTCCCACATGTAAGAACTGATATGGAAATCGCAGAGTGAGCGCTGCAAATATCGATAAAACACCTTCATACTGTGGTCGTTCCCGAAGACAGCATAAATGACGAAATCACGCCAATTATCGACAATGGAGTAGATTGTCGACCACAGAGCCAAAACGAGATTACCACTGCTATTACACGGCTAAAACATAACAAAGCTAAGGGAGCCGATGAACTGCCGTCAGAGGTTTTTATTAATCCGCTTGTGTCATTACCCGCTTTGGTTCGGTACTATGGAGTAATCAAGGTGGTACAAGTGTATGGTACTGTTGGATCTTGATCTTCGAGAGAGGGCTTTGTAACCTTAACTTAAAAAAAAACTTAATTTCCCTTTGCACCCCATGAATGAGGTATGGGATAGCTTCTCGCGTTATTGTGAATTAACACGCTTTCTATTTTTAGATTCACAACTAACGGCACCTACTTGTTTATCGACGAATGCGAACGTCACTGTTTTGAGAAGCTCTTACTAGACACGCCGATTGAATCGACGCTTAATACTGCGAAGTTGTTGTCAACAACATTCGAGGGGAGCCGACAATGAAAGAAAAATTTATTTATTTTTTTTTTCTTTTAAGACTGGAGCCAGGTTTGAACCTGCGATCTCCCGCATGGTAGTCGCGTGTTCTAACCACTATGTCACGGCCGGCTTTGTAACCACCAGCTTTTAAATAAGATTTGGCTAAAGGAATTCAGGCCCGATGATTGAAGTATGAGTGCTTTATGTCCGGTGCTAAAGAAATGCGATCCAAGTGTGTGTACTAACTATCGCGGGATCATTATTTTACCCAAAGACTAAAGCACATCCCAGCGAAACTGTTGGGACCTTATCAGTGTGGCTTTCGACCTGGTAAATCCACGACCGAAGAGATATTCACACTACGCTAAATCCTAGAGAAGACCCCAGAAATGCAGATCGACACCTACCATCTGTTTATCGATTACAATGCTTCATTTGACAGTCCGATATGACCGAAACTATTAGATCCCAGGCTGATTTTGATATTCCCCGCTAAACTAATATGACTTTGTGCGTTGAAACTGACTGACACGTAGTCTTCAGTAAAAATAGTTAAGAACCTTACAGAGCCATTTTCTATCAACCGAGAAAAGGCTATAGTTTGTCAAGCGTTTTCTTGAACATAATAATGAAGATGATCATGCGAACGGTAGCAGTAAGCTCAACTGATATCACTTATACCGATGATATCATAGATATCATTGGTCAAGGACTGCGGGATATTACTGCAGTTTTTGCTATGACAAACGCCCTTATTTGGTATGTCGTAGTCGTAGTCGACTTTCGACCACATTCGACTGATTTTTTAATTTGAACAAAATGAATATAATTAACGGATATATAGAGTTTTTAAAATTTTTCATCATCTCATGAAGGAAAACAGACTGTCGCATTTTTGTTCCACAACCAACATCAGCGATGCCATATTTTGAAAAATGACAAAGATTCGACATGACTACGACAACCATAATAAGGGGTTAGTGACTTTTTAACCATTTTAGCCATTCATGGAAATATCATCGTTGAATCATAAACGACGGCTCTTTGAAGAAAGAATATATATCAAAGTTTTATCATGTAAACGTGCAGCTTACGTATGTAACTTTTGTCGTGGAGATTTGGCCTTAGTAACTAAAAAATATACAATAGGTTAAACGGACAATGTCAAAACAGTCTGGCCGCCAAAGGCTGTCAACATCGACTCGCACCAATTGAAAACCTATATGTTAGGTTCAGCATGTGGTATAATGGATTCTCTATTAAAATTTTCACTATAAATTTTGTGCTGTTGAGTATTTATTTGAATTGATGTAAGGTCATTTTTATAATTAAAAAAAAAGTCACTATACTTTGCTTTTCGAGCAAAAGTCAAACGTATAACACATATCAGTATCAACAACTGTTCTCGTTTAAAATCCATCGTAATTCCATCTACCTTCTAATTACTTTGTCTGTAGCCGGATTTTGAGTTTCACATGAAACCTGTCATGGCAGATATGTTTCAGTTTTCGCTCCATTATTCCACGAAATTCATAATATTTTAAAGCTTAATTTTTATACACCACTCAGCACTCACAGTGCCTCCTGTAAGCATTGACGTCATTAGGCCACACGTGATAACAGACAACAAAGTTATGTGAGAGGACATGTAATGTAATGTAAGGATAAAATATATAATAATAGATGTGTATAAAGTTCTTACTATAAGGTTCTACACGTACATTCCTTCTACATATTGTGTGTGTGAGTGTGTGTGTGCGTTCCCATTAAAAGATATTCCCAAAGAGATATGCAAGTGCGTGTGGGACTAATGGAAGTAATTTGTAGATGTAATTAAAAATGAGGCAACGCAATTCATGTATGAAAAATATCAATATCGTAATGATAACTCTATTAAGTCGGAGTCTGAATACATGAACATGTCATTAAATGTAATAGCCACTCCCGCCTAAAGTTATGCTTCGAAATATAAACCCTAAAAGTATGCCTTAAATACATAAATGTATTAATGTAATAATTACGACAATGGTACGCGATAATAATTGCTATTATTCAAAGTCCTTGTAGTTATTGTCTTTGATTTGTAAGCCGCCGGCTTGTGGTAGATTTTTGTGGTGTTGATTAAGTACATTGGTGGCATGCGAAGGACATTCAAGGGTAAGGGTAGAGCATTTGGTGATTATTAACTGGAACTCTTTTGGGGAAAATGCCGTTGATATTAATACGTTAATTCCAGAATTAATTTTAATACGCTAAGCTAGAACTTAAACAGCTTTATGTTACATTTTGCAGGCAATTTTTATGGCTACAAAAAATACTCTGTTTCTGTAGCTATAAATAGATTCAAATTGTATCGTCAACATAAAAAAAACTCTAGCACAATTGCACAAGTTTTTCCAGCTTTTTCTCATCCATTATTTTGAATTGTAATTTCCCCTTTCACAAAAATCCTTTCATAACATTTGTCACCTTTTTTTGCAAATCTTTTGAAATGTCATTGCATCCCTTTTGTTTCCCCCGCCTCATTGTGTCAATCCATATAAATTGACAGCATTTGAGACAGCTTCGAAATACATTAAATTGATGTCTTATCACGTTATATAAATTGTGGGCATTAAACACATCTGTCCTTGCCCTACCCCGCGCTCCAGATCAGCTTACCAAATGCCGCCGACCCATTAAGCAACAGCACAAAAAATGTGACTCCAGTGGGTGGCTGCTATAAACAAACAGCAACCCACGAATACAACACAACACGGCCACTATTCACGTGTAACAGCCGGCTTAAAATGAAAGCAAACATGTATGTGAGATACGAGCCACATAATAACTAAGAAATTGGTTTTGACAAATTCTCCCACCGCACCATCCATAGCAAACTATCCACCTACACAGAGAAGCAGAGACACGTTCTTGTACATTCTATAGCAGTTACAACAGTCAAACATTAATGCGTACCCTCTGTCACTGGGAGGGACAGGATCCACACAAGTGGCCTTGATCATTAGTAGGAAACGCACAGAAACTCACTTGTGTGCAAAAGCTCAATATTATTCATGAATGATTCTTGTATCTTATATACACACTTTCACATGTTAAAGAATTGTACACAATTCATTGCTGGGATTAACTATGAGATGTTTGCGAGTCCGTGTGTTAAGTCCTTAGAAGAACTTTTTTTTGTTTGGTGCTATATGATTGTTGGTTATATCGCTTTCGTGCTGCAAATGTGCATGTGTGTGGTGGTATATAAGTATGTTTCATTTGAAAGTGATACTGAGATATGAATTGAACGGGTATGTGTGATAAGAGACTAATTTTTCATTATATACACTATATAGTATATACTATACTATATAATATATATAATATATAATATAATATATAATATATAATATATAATATATAATATATAATATATAATATATAATATATAATATATAATATATAATATATAATATATAATATATAATATATAATATATAATATATAATATATAATATATAATATATAATATATAATATATAATATATAATATATAATATATATTATATAATATATAATATATAATATATAATATATAATATATAATATATAATATATAATATATAATATATAATATATAATATATAATATATAATATATAATATATAATATATAATATATAATATATAATATATAATATATAATATATAATATATAATATATAATATATAATATATAATATATAATATATAATATATAATATATAATATATAATATATAATATATAATATATAATATATAATATATAATATATAATATATAATATATAATATATAATATATAATATATAATATATAATATATAATATATAATATATAATATATAATATATAATATATAATATATAATATATAATATATAATATATAATATATAATATATAATATATAATATATAATATATAATATATAATATATAATATATAATATATAATATATAATATATAATATATAATATATAATATATAATATATAATATATAATATATAATATATAATATATAATATATAATATATAATATATAATATATAATATATAATATATAATATATAATATATAATATATAATATATAATATATAATATATAATATATAATATATAATATATAATATATAATATATAATATATAATATATAATATATAATATATAATATATAATATATAATATATAATATATAATTAATATACTTAATATACTGTTTCACCAATCGCCTTGAACATTTGTGTGGATGCATTTGACACTAAAATTGGTGATCCAACAAAAAAAGAGGCGGAATCGGATTAGTGGGCGTGGCTTACATCTTGAAACTTTAAACGTCTGTATCTCATAAACTATCAGAGGTATGAAGATGATATTTTGTATTTCTGTTGTTCATACAGTAAGAATTACAGTCAGGGTGGAAGTGGGCGATGCCACGCCCCCTTTTAAAAAATCGCTCTAAAGGCTTTTCTAATAGACCGATTGATACGAAATTTTTACAAAGTGGTACTGATGCCCTGTTGATAGTCCCTGGATAAGCTTAGTTGTGCTTGGATAAAGAAGAGTGGCACCGCCCATACAGCATGAATTTTAAAAAAGCCATATCTCATAAACTATCAGAGGTATGAAGATGAGATTTGGTATATATGTTGTTGGTGCAGTATTAATTACAGGCAGGATAGAAATGGGCAGTGCCACTCCCCCTTTTTAAAAATCGCTTTGACGGCTTTTCTAATAGACCAATTTATACGAAAATCTTACAAAGTGGTACTGATCAGCTGTTGATAGTCCCTGGCTATACTTGATTGTGATTGGAAAAAGAGACGTGTTTCCGACCATGGATATATCTCATAAACTACCAGAGGTAGGAAAAATTACAGCCTGTGTGGAAGAGGGCTGCGCCATGTCCCTTTTAAAATAAAATTTTACAGTATGTTGCAGTTCATCTAGAGATATGGAACAGGCTATTTGGAACCAACTTAGTAAAAAGTGACGAGGCGCTGCCCGCTCATTTCAATATTTGACTTTTAACTGTATCAAACAATTGTCCCTTCATCATGCAGTTAAGGGCATATCGTAGCTGCGCCGACTAAAACAGTGATATGTTTTTCATTTACTTTACAGGAGAACGAATCGGTAATAACTCGTATAAATAGAAAATTTAAGAAATAGTCATTGGAGTTGGACTGGACAACAGCTTTTGTTTGATTGGGGACACAATTTGAATTTTCATAGAATTATCGTTACCAAACATTTGGAAATAAACTACGCATGATCATAGTTCACCAACACCACCACCCCATATAAAATTCGTTACACACAATCACAACACACAAATAATCAACTAATTTTCATAAATTTTCTTAATTAATGTTAAAATGACAAAAGCTCTCTATAGCAACTGTCTGTGTGTCTCTGTGTCTCTCTCTCCCCATCGATATGTAATGTATGACAAGATAAACTGCCATCACCATCGGCCACAATTGAGTTTACATCGTAATGGACACACTTTGCAAACGACTCAACAAAGCCGCAGTTAATGAATTCAAAGAAATGACGTAGCACAAAATGTGGCAACCAGGTGTGAAACATAAATTGCCCTACTAAGCGCAATGAGAGAATGATTACTACATACAAAGGCAATAATGAATGGTGATAACCAATATCTTGAAAATGTTACTTGCACCCAGGCGGCTACGCGCAGCCACCTTAAGAGGCCTCTGGCAGCACAAATAACGCTACATTATGAGAATATGATTTTTTTGTGGCTGTTGGTTTTGGATCTATCGCCCAATAGCGTGAGAATATATGTAATAATACGCACACAAATACATATGTAATTGTATTACCTACATATTAAATACATTGTAAATTTACACATCGTTACATATTTGGCAAACATCTGTAAAGGTATCTGACAAGAGTGTGAGTGTGTTGTAATATTTGATACCTTGAATTTAGCGTAATTTTATATGGCGAGAGCTAACATCGCTAACACGTGTCAGTAGACACGTAATATGCTCCTTTTCCTACCTACCTACTGCATCATTGTCGGCGGCAAGCAACATATACGAAACTTAAGTTTTGTCGGTTAAATGTGTTTCTTTTCCTTAGGGCGGCGGTTGGTTTTCTTTTCAAACAACTTTTAAATTTGAAATTGTGATATGAGCTTGAGCAAAGAGTTTGGGAAGAATGGAGGTCGTGGGATAACTTGTGAGTATGGTGAAGTAAAGAAATGGTTTTACGCAATTTAATAATTGAAACTTTTGTGAAAAATCAAGCAGCTAATGATAAAAATTACTAAATTATTTACATATGTTCATAGTTGAAGGTTTAAAATATCGATAAATTTTTTCCAATAAGGAACAAAATGTTATATAAACTAAATTTATTTTCACTTTGTTCCGAATGAATGAGATATAGAAGAGCTACTACAACAGTCAACGGCTTAAGGTAGCCCGTGGGCAACATGAGCGAAAGAGTCACACATGTATTCTCAGTCTCGCTTGAGCATTCGTCCGACGCGGTTGTGTCGACGCCTGTTGTTAGCACTACAATTGTCATGAGAATACATGTGTGGGTCTCTCGCTCATGTTGCACATGGGCTACCTTAAGCCGTTGACTGCTCTAGTAGCTCTTTTATCTCTCATTCATTCGGAGCAAAAAGAAATGCATTTTTTCTGTAAAAATTAATTCTTATATGTTAAGGTACGTTGCGAGGCGCACGGCAGTTTTATTTATCAATTATTTCCTAGATTTTTGTATTATAATTTTGTTCAGAGGAAAGAGAGCAACTGACCAACATAAATTCATATTCTGGTAGTATTGGGCGCCAGTTTTGTACTAGAGTCCGAATGAGAATGTGACAGAACTCGAACCCATGTCACACCAACGATAGTCGCGCCCAGGTCTCTCCCACACTTTATCTAACCAGTATCTTTAATATTTGTATGTGTGTCCTTTGCATTATGTGGCTTAAAATAAGTATTTGTATCACAAATAACCCACTATATTTGACAGAAACGATTTTTCCATATGCTATCAGTTCTCGATGGTCTCCCTTACGTGGGAGGATAATCTAATTTGAGAATTCTGAGCGTTATTCACTTGAGACTAATTTACAACGGCCAATAGATCACGTTGTTACCGTGCAATGTTACTGGTTTACCGTCCGTTGGTAGCACATGTGAAAAGGTTAAGTATTGGGTTGAATACATGGTCAACTACCGATGCCTCCTAGGTAAAATAAGTTACTGAATGAAGCTCAAGACAGTGGCACGTTTAGTGACGTTGGAAGCCCCAAGAACCGAGCACACTGAGACCTTATGAGTTACTATCTTTAAATAAAGAAAGTGTTATAAAAACACTTAAAACAGAACATACATGAAACCCTCGCCCCAAATGTGGACGTCACCCGTAAACGTCACTTTCGCTGCCTGGAATTTCAACTCTCTACAAATTGACGAATGTCCCTGACAAGCATTAAGCTGACATTACGGAATTGACGGGACATTAATGCACACGACCAAAGAGCTGTGACGACCCTTTACAGGTGATATGGGTTCATAGGTCCCAAAGTTTAATCATGCAATCTGCGTCTATCCTCACAATAGCGAAATATTTGTACATAACGCTGGTTTGTGTACACGCTCCGACGAAAGACAAAGATGAGAGCACTAAAGATGAATTCTATGAGCGACTGCATGAGATTTCAACGCTAAAATAGGAAGGGAAGTTGATCATAAGGCCACACAGCAACACTTTCGATACTGGACTCAGACTGGTTAGATTCGGCAAGAAGCAATATCGATTTCCACACAAAGACATCCATAATGTGATCTGAATGTTCCCTGATCAAACGCACAAGAAACCAATTGATCACATGGTAATCGGTGGAAGGTAGGTCTAAAAAGCTATGGACATGCTCGAGATGCATAAGGCAAAAATGTATAGACCATCCAGTGGCAGCCAATCTATGCTATTTTAAGCAGTGCCAAAAGAAACTCGTTATCAAACGTAACGAAAGCAGCAGGACACCGCTAAGGTACACACACCCGAGATAGCCAATGCCTATTCTAACCAACTTTCTCATAACTGCAAAAAAAAGAACATAGTTCCAATTCTGCGCATTCTATGACGACTGTCACACCGATTGTACTTAAAACAGAGATCCCCTAACTTCTAAGCCAGAGATGGAAATTTGGTCACGGACACACAGAGTGTGCTGCATGTATGGAGACATTTTTTTACTCTGCAGCGCAGCGCATGTGACGAAATCACAACAATCATCGATGACGGGGTAGGATGTCCATCACCGAGTCACAGCAAGCACTTAGCGCCGCAGTTGCACGTCTGGAGAATAACAAAGCCGCTTGTGCCGCAGGACTGCTGGACCAAGTGGTAGGCGACGTGCCACCATCTGGTAGGACTAACTGGAGAACACACGCACAAGACCGAAGCGTGTGGAATTCTTTAGTACTTCAGGCCTCAAACTTATGAACCATGTTTGTAAGTTGTAATGGGTCACTTAAGTAAGTAAGTAAGTAAGTAATTAAGGGGTCACACGGATTACACTTACACCAGAAGCTGTTTTTGATCGGGGCTTTATGAGAAACATCCCGGACAAAACTTACTATTATTATAATGACTTTGGGAAAAATAATTTCACGGACGGATCGAAATTAAAAGAAATATTGGGCTGTGAAATCTTTTCACAGGAGTTAAATCTGTAACTGTCTATTGGTACCGGATTACTGTAGCATAGTTCAGGCTGAAATAACAACCATTAGAATAGTCGTGGGGCAAAACGGGTATCAAAGGATATTGTACGGCAAAATGCATTTATTTACAGATAGTATAGCGAATTTCCGATATCAGGAGAAAGTGTACACCACTTGGAGAAATGTTCAAGAATGCTGGTCGTCTCCGAAGAAGATAATGAGACGTTCGACGGTTACCCTCACATGGGTTCCAAGAGAAGAACGAAGACGAAGAAAATGTCCCGTGGATCTTCTATGTCACTACACTGGTTTTTGGTGACCTGAGATATGACCTGTTTGCAAGAGAGCAACGAAATGGCTTGAGAGCGAAGTTGACTAAATTAGCCTAACCTAACGTAGTCGTAGAGTGTAATCCTTACATAAAAGCTAGACAACATGACAACTTAACGTAGATCAAGCTAGCAAATTTACCATGTAGACTAGCATTCTAACATAGATATTATATTTTCCACAGAACTTACTATTAGGTATAAATCGACAATTGTTGAAACTTTATTTTCAGGTTGATGACTGCTGGAGAAAAATGTGCAATTTACATACGATAGGCGGCGCGCTTGTCAATATAAATAAAAAAGTTTTTATATATTACACACACAGCGACGAGTACAGTAAACGCTTTAAAGAACTAATATAAACTGTGAAATACATATAATTTAAATGAATAAGACAAAAGGTTGAACGCAGCGATAGAAAACAATTTGTATACAGTTAAAAAAAAAACAAATAATTTCTACATTACCCAAATGCCAAGTTACAAATGTGAGACATACCTGAAATTAAAAGAAAACAATAAATAATTAGTAATTTTCTTTAATATGTATGTATATTTTTTCTAAATACTATCAATAATCCTCAATACAAATCAAAAATTCTTGAAACATTTATAGCAATTAATCTGTCATCTTATTAATATTATTTTTCTTGTCCAATGATTGATATGACTATGACCCCAATAATGTTCACAATTTGTTATGAATTCAAACAAAAATTCTAATTCATTTTCATTTAATTTTTTTTTTTAATTACAAAAATATTCACAAATTTGCAACGTGAATTGTTTCCTTATTAAAGTGTGTCACTTAATTGCATCATCCATCTAATATACGAGTATTTATTGGCACGAAATCAAAAAGCAAAAAACAACAGTATACAATCACCAACAAAATTTAGGTAACATCTGTCATAGATCGACGTCATCCATGAAAATGAATTCTTGGGGTATAATAAAATTTAAAAGTTGGCTGCAAATGTCTATAAATTATGGGTTTATTGACTTCATTTCTAAAATAGCAAAGAAAAACAAAACAAACCAAATGTTTTATTTTCAAATAGAAAAGAAATGCTATTATGAAAAAAATTCGACAGAAACGTGTGTGCCTGCAGTTTTGGCAAACGAAGAATGACCTAAATGGGGTTTTGATTTCGATAAATGAAACGAAAGAGAAACCATTTGAAAACAGTTACAGTATCCTGTTACTAATTATAATGCATATAGCGCATAAGGGATAATTTTAATCAAACTTGTAAACTTATCATAGTTTAAAAATCCCATTTGTAGTTGTTTCTATTTGAACGCGCTTGACTGCGTCGATGTTAAACTTCGAGTGATGATTTATCTAAGGAGCGCAAAAGAAAAGAAACGCTGGAATTATTTTCAACGTGCGGCTACTGATGTATAAATTTCTGTTGCTGCTGCCAAATAAGAAATTGATTCTGGCGCGCCACCTATCGTACATTATTTGTGTTATTCTAAAAACCTTATGCAAACTATAAACAATAACTTCTAGAATATTTTTCACAATCAAATCTACTCCGTAGGTTTTCAGTAAGACTCTTTGTATCATTATTTTGTTTAAATGGAATTCAAAAACCTAACAAAACTTTTTGCCACTGCTACAGCTTGTAACTAGACCACACTTATTATCTCCTACCAATATGTTTTTTCTTTTTCATTCGGTTAACTTTACTTCTCTTTAATTTTAAGGAACAATAGACAACAATTTTCAATACCCTACCTTACATTACACAACAAAAGAAATTGTCTGTGTCCTCGATTGTCAGTTCAGAAGATTAAAAAGCCTTGCCACGCACACACAAACACACCCACTCATCCCCTGATAGGTACAGCTGAAGCATCTTGCATACAAAACACCAAGTTATTATGATCCAAAAATAAATATGAACTTTTTTCAAGGATACGTATTGCTCCACTCGAGGGTATGAGTAAATGAAACGTGTGTGAATTTTCCATAGGGAAGATAGAGAGAGAGAGAGAGAGAGAGTGGAGCTTTATCGTAACACGGACACACGAACTCGCACTACAAGTACTGTGTACGATGCTCCCCAGACAAGAAACCTATTAAATGTATTCGCAGGCGTTCGCTTTAATTTGTGTTAATGGCAATATTTAATATTATATTATGTAAAAAATTTAAAAATAATTAAATAAATAATGGAATTTTTTGTTTAGGTTATATCAAAGTGCTAAAGTATCTAATATGAAGTAACTTTAAGGTCCTGTTACGATTTCCAGCTTAACAGGTCAATACACACATATATGGCGCTACTAGACTTAAATCCATATGATTTTTAGTTAGCTAACAAAAGACGTATGTATAAATTTGACAGCTGTCGGATCATTAGTTTGTGAATTCTAGCTTTTTGAGTGAAGCAACTTTTGTTATTGTGAAAAAAAAATTGATAAAAAAAAGAATTTCGCGTGTTGATAAAATATTGCTTTTTGAAGAGAAAAATACAGTTGAAGCAAAAACTTGGCTTGATGACAAGTTTCCGATCACTGCCCAATGCATCAATGATTGGTATGCTAGGTTTACACGTGGTGAAATTTTCTTCTTCTTCTTTAATGGCTCCAACAAATAGAAATTTATCCATCAGTAGCCACACGTAGAAAAACATTCCAAGCGTATTCGTCCATTCGTATAACGTGTCCAAGCCAGCGCATTCGGTCTATTTGAACGCGCTTGACTACGTCGATGTCGATATACAGCTCATGATTCATTTGACGACGGTACTCGCCGTTAACGATGATGGGTCCAAATATTTTGCGTAGTATTTTTTTGTCGAACACTCCCAGAATAGGTTGATCCGCTTGTGTCATTACCCAGGATTCTGCGCTGTAGAGCAAGACAGGTAGGATCAGAGCCTGGTAGACTTGGATCTTTGTTCATCGAGAGAGCTCTTTGTCGTTAAAACATTTGCTTAGCGCATAATAGCAGCGGTATGCGATCAATACTCGTCTTTAGTTTTCCAGGCTGACATTATTATTTTTGTTTATGGCGGAGCCAAGGTAAACAAAATCATCTACCACTTCAAAGGTATAGTTGTCAATGTTCACGCAGAGTCCCAGACGAGTGGACTCTTTGTCCGTTGATACAAATAACTTGGTTTTGTCCTTGTTTATCACCAGACCCACAACAGCCGACTGCTTTTCAATGCTCGAAAAAACCGCAGTAACATCTCGCAATCCACGTCCAATAATATCTATATCATCAGTATACGCGAGCAACATGTGACTTTTGTTAAAGATGCTACCATTTCTGTTTACTGCAGCCTTCCGCAAGATCATCTCCATTACGATGTTAAAGAGTTCGCAGGACAGACTATCGCCTTGTCTAAATCCTCGCTTGGTAGAAAATGGTTCTTACAGATGTTTGCCAATTTTCACTGAAAACTTCGTGTCAGTCACTGTCATCCCGCAAAGTCGAATTAGCTTCGCGGAGATACCAAACTCAGCCATAGCATCCAACAATTTCTGTCGTATCGGACTGTCGAATGCCGCTTTGTAGTCGATGAACAGATGGTAGGTGTCGATCTGCATTTCTTGGGTCTTCTCCAGGATTTGTCGTAGTGTGAATATCTGGTCGGTGGTGGATTTACCAAGTCTTAAGCCACACTGATAAGGTCCAATCAGATTCGCCAGAGTCGGCTTTAGTCTTTCACATAACACACTAGACAGGACGTTGTATGCGATGGGTAAAAGGCTAATCCCGCGATAGTAGTACACACATTGGGATCGCCTTTCTTAGGCACGGGACACAGTACAGTCAGATTCCAATCATCGGACATGCTCTCCCTGAGCCAAATCGTGGTGCATGCATGTTACCAGCTCATCGCCGCCGGCTTTAAAAAGATCAGCCGGCAGTCCATCGGCTCACGCAGCTTTATTATTTTTAAGCCGTGCAATTGCCGTGCTGATCTCGATTTGACTCCATCGTCGATGATTGCTGCGATTTCGTCACTTATGCTGCCTTCGGGAACGAGAAGAGATTGAAAGTGTTCCCTTCATATTTGCAGCACATTCTGAGTGTCCGTAACCTGATTTCCGTCTCTGTCCTTACAGGTAGGGATCCCTGTTCCAAAACCTTTACTTTTTACCTTTTGGTAGAACTTTCGGGCCTAACCTCTATCCCTGTAGTTTTCGATATCCTGGCTCTCTCTTTTCTTTCGCAGACGCTTTTTCCGTCTGAACAGGTGTTTCATCTCCCTCCTTTTCTCTAATAACACTCCGTCAACGCACGCGTCACCATTGGCAGCAGTTTTGCCTTGTATGCAGTATCTATTTCCTCCGACATTTCGCGACATTCACCATCGTACCAGGTCTTGTCTGAGCGTGGTTTTTCATAACTCAGTACGGTCGTAGAGGCAGTGATCATAGAATTCGTAATATGCTGCCGCTGTATGTCGGAAATATCAGAACATGGGGGGTTTGTTTGTAGTACTTGAGAGATTTGGTTGGAGTAGGCATTGGCTATATTGGTGGTATGCAGCTTTGTGATGTCTAGCTTTCTTTGCGTTTGATTACGAGGCGTAGTGAAATGATCACCCAAAACGGTGAACTCAGTGGACGCCCAAAAGAGGTTGTTACCGACGAAATCATTAAACAAAATCCACAATATGGTTTTGAATGAACGTAAATTGAAATTAATTGACATAGCAGACACTCTAAAGATATTAATTGAACGTGTACATCATATTATTCACGAATATTTGGGTATGAGACAGCTCTGTGCAAAGTGAGTGCCGCGCGAGCTCACTTTTGACCAAAAACAACGATGAGTTGATGATTCGGAGCAGTGTTTGGAGATGATAAAGCGTAATAAACCCGAGTTTTTGCGTCGATATGTGACAATGGATGAAACATGGCTTCATAATTTCTCAGTGAAAACAATAGCAAAATTCAATGGTTTATTCTTCGACTTGCTTCCGCATCCACCGTATTCTCCAGATTTGGCCCCCAGGGACTATTTCCTGTTCTCAGATCTCAAAAGAATGCTCGCTGGTAAGAAATTTTCGTCGAATGAAGAGGTGATTGCCGAAACTGAGGCCTACTTTGAAGCAAAGGACAAATCGTACTATAAAAATGGTATCGAAAAGTTGGAGGGTCGCTATAATCAGTGTATCACCCTAGAAGGAAATTATGTTGAATAAAAAAAAAATAATTGCCAAAAAATGTGTTTTACTATGGTACGCCGGGAACATTTCAATTTTTCTGTTATGTCTTATGGATCTTAATACATCATTTTGGTTATTTTTCAGGTTAGCATAGAAAATGTATCATATTAGTCCATTTGATTTTATCTAGTACGTTGTCACATTCTTAGAATAAAATCTTTATTTGAAGTTATATAAAACAAATTTTATGTTAATGGGCAATCCGTTAATCCGTTCAGGTTACCATAGAAAATGTACCAAATTATGTTGCAACATTATTAGTAATTTATATGGGACCTATATTACAATGGGACGTACACTATGAAACAAGTGATCTATGCTGAATGCGACTGCCGAATTAATTTTACGTATGATCTACATATGGACCCAAGTAAGCTATGTTGAAGGTGGCAGTCAAATTAACCTACATACACAAATCGCTTTTATAAAAGTTTCTAGTGCGCCACCTATCGTTCATTATTTGTGTTATTTGAAAAACTACATCCAAAATAAAATAATGTCTAATATATTTTCCTGATATGGAACGAACACAGTAGCGAAGCCTACACAACGACAATATTGTATAGGTATACCCAGTCTTGACACCTCGTTACTCCCTCCGGCATTAATATGTCTTTGCCCTATTGTCAAATTTCAAATTTGCCGCTATTTACATCAATTATTCTCTACAACATTTGACACAAACGTGGCATGGCATACTTAATTCTACGAATAGCTGGAAAATTTGTTTTTCCCTACAATACTTGCAATATTTCTCTAACCTACAGGCACCACCAACAAATATGTGGTCGTCCGACCTCTGTGTTCCCCGCATTCAAGTAACACAAATCATGTACAAATTTTTCTTAATATAAACTTTACTTGAAATGTCACTGATATTCAATTGTGATTGACATTTTATGCATTATTGATAAATCTCATTCACAATACGTGATACATTTCTTAACTTTGATGAGAGACAGACGCCAAAAAAAAAACACATATATTTGTACATTTACCTCAATTACACCCCTGAAATCAATTTGAGGTTTGAGTTAATTGATTAATATCTATGGGCAATGCGGTATCAAAAGGGGATGTAGCTCAGATGGTAGAGCGCTCGCTTAGCATGTGAGAGGTACGGGGATCGATGCCCCGCATCTCCAAGGACAATTTTTGTTGTTGACATTTTGGAAAAAATATTAAATTTATTGGAAATTTTCTTAATAATTTACATGTGTTAAAGATGGAGTGGAGAGTATATAGTAGAAAACATCGTCCAATAGAAATGGACAAAATGTCGTAGGTCATCAACAAATTCATATTTTGTATAAAATCATAATCCCCCTTATTACGTATGTCGTAGTCGACTTTCGACAACATTCAATGATTTTTCTTATATAAGTAAAATCAGTAATAATTAACAGAAATGTTGAGTGTTGAGAAATTTTCATCATCGGATGAAAAAGAAGATGATGAGAGCATGGAAAAGTCGTATTTCAGTCTCATAAACGACGTCAGCGATGGCATATTTAAAAAACGACTAAAACTTGACGTGACTACGACAAATATAATAAGGGGGAATATTAAAATATGAAACTTAACATCTGTAGTTCGTTATGGTAAACTAAACAATGTAAATTTTAAGAAGTAAAAAACCAAACTCATCTTTGATAACTTGTCTACTCGCTGCGTCCTTTTGCAGCTCTATAACCGCCTGTCATATCAAAACATAAACCTCTTTTCCCTTTGCATCCCATGAAAGAGATATGGAGTAACATTTTAACCTCCCATAAACGGTTTACAAATAATTCACCTATTAAATGACATGACATTGCATTAACATACGACTCATCCACACGTCAAGTCAGGTATGCTATGGAACCTCACTTAATTTGTATGCATAATGCAGGTCATCAATAGAGCGCAGCATAAACGTAACGATTATTTGAGTTTACAACAAGTTATACCCAATTTTCGTTACTGCAGTTGACTTAAAGTCACCAATTTAATCGCGTGATTTTCACAAGGGGATGTAGCTCAGATGGTAGAGCGCTCGCTTAGCATGTGAGAGGTACGGGGATCGATGCCCCGCATCTCCAACTTTAATTTTGTTAAACTTCACATAGTTCATACATGTATTTTCATATTCAAATTATATTTTTTTTCTATTTAAGATAAAGTTTCAAATTCAAACCAAACCAATTATGTTTGTAACGGCAAAACTTAAGAAGTATTATCATTCACAACTACACTTTATGTTTTTAAGGTCAACAATTTGTCAACATATTAAACCAATTGTTTCTCTTTTTCCTTTTTGTCTCCATTTTTCTTTCGATTTAAATTTTAGCCCCAGTTCTGAATAAGAGGATATTAGGATGATCAGGATATAATTTTCTTCGAAGATTCATCATTTAACACTTTGGACTTGGTGATAAGCTAGAAAAATAGGGATTATTTGTAGAATATATCTGTACTGAGTTTATCATTTCATGTTGTTTGGGACTGTTGTTGTGGAAGGACTTTAGATTCAAAGAAATTCATGAAGGCAACAACATTGGTATCCAAGCAAAAAGATTGAATACTTCTTTAATACGATTTTATTTTTCTGTATAGCAAACAATTGTGTTCATGACAGCTTTTGAAAAGTCATTAAGAAATGAAAACAAAAGTTACAAATATTTAAAAAAAAATTTATTTTTTAAACTTGTTAGCAATTTCATCTCACAAACACAAATCAAACAAAATCTTATTAAGGATAAATTACATTATTTAATTTAGCAAAAGTATCACAGCCTTTTAAATGTCGTCGACATTCATAAAGTAAGAAAACACGTTACTAGACGAAATATTTTTAGCTCGTTTAATGTCCATCAACCATCAAATTTAATCGTATTATGACCTGTGCTGAAAAAAGGTGATCCAAGTGTGTGCTATGTGAAAGACTGACGCTTAGACCTGGTAAATTAACAACTGACCAGATATTCACACTTCGGCAAATCCTGGAAAAGACCCAAGAGAAACAGATCGACACGTACCATCTTTTCGTCGACTATAAAGCTGCCTTCGACAGCCCGATACGGCAGAAATTACTCGAAGCCATGGCTGAGTTTGGTATTCCAGCGAAGCTGATAAGTCTTTGCGGAATGATTGGCAACGACCTTACGGAGCCATTCTATACCAGACGAGGCCTAAAACAAGGCGACGGCCTATCGTGTGATCTCTTTAACATAGTGAAGGAGATGATAATGAGGAAAGCTGCAGTAAATACGAGCGGCACGATATTCAACAAAAGCCACATTCTACTCGCGTACGCCGATGACGTCGACATCATCGGTCGAAAACTGCGGAATGTGACTGCAGCCTATACAGAAGGAATCAGCGAAAATGGGCCTAACGATGAACGAGGACAAAACGAAGTTATTAGTTTTAACGAACAAAGAATCTACTCGTTTGGGAAACTGTGTGAACGTTGACAACTATAATTTCGAGGTGGTAGATAATTTTGTCTACCTAGGCTCTGCCATCAACAAAGCAAATAATGTCAGCCTAGAAATCCGGAGAAGAATCCTGCTTGCAAATAAATGCTACTACTGACTAAGCAAGCGATTCAATGACAGAGCCCTCTCTCGACGAACAAAACTCCAGCTATACCAGATACTGGTTCTACCTGTCTTAATGTATGGCTCAGAATCCTGGGTTATGACACATGCGGATGAATCGGTTCTGGCGGTATTTGAGAGAAAAATACTTCGTAAAATATATAGGCCCATCATCGTTAATGGAGAGTATCGGCGTCGTATGAATCATAAGCTGTACGAGATGTACACTGACATTGACGTGGTCAGACGCATTAAGGTGCAACGGTTGCGTTGGCTAGGTCATGTTGTACGCATGGACGAAAATGCTCCAGCTCGAAATGTCTTCGACAATGAACTCGATGGACGGCGCAGAAGAGGGCGACCAAAACTCCGTTGGAAAGACCAGGTTACTGAGAACCTTACAGTACTTGGTGTGATTAACTGGAGAAGAGGCGCAGAAGATCGAGGCGCTTATAATATTTTTCTACGTGCGGTATATAATCAACTGGGATTGCCAAGAAGTACCAGCTAAGTAAGTAAGTAATGTCCATCAATTGCATCTAACACAGTACATTTTTCAGCTCATTGATTTGGGACTCAATTGGATCGAGTAATGTCAAACAAAAGTGCCTTAAACGTGACAAATTCCTCTATACGATACTTACTAACTTCAAATCGATATTTAATTATTATGACATGTAACTTGACAAAACGATTGATGCAGAACTTCTTATTTTTGTGAATACTTTCATGTGCAGTTCTCAGAATTGAGTCCCAAAATCATGTATTGTACCTGTGTAAGTTTGATCATGAATTGATTTAAAAAAACAATCGTTTGAACAATTAAATGAAATTTAGAACCTTTAAGTAGTGCAAAGTATTGCAAAATATCAAATACATGTAAGACAACTATTTTAAAATCAACCGATGAAATTAATAAATTATGCCAGAAGGATTATGAGTAGAAGTTGTTTAAAGTAATTTCTTCTCATACACACACTTAAAAAATAAAATCAAGTATTCCCTACTTAAATCATTCATAAGCGGTGTCAAAAGTGCGGATTTTCTTGAATCCAGTACGAAATGCTTGATTCAAGAACGGCAAATTCGAGCTGGAATTCTTATTTGAAAAACTCAATAAGCCTGGTGTAGCTTGATTTTTAAGTGTCCGCATTTTTAATTGTAGATGATATTAAGCCTGGGTTTGGGGGCATATTATTAAATAATATGCGGGTAGCTATTTCGATAGTCGCCCAACTACCTCATCAGCATCCTTTTGCTGTGTCTTCACCACTATCATCACAAACCTTAAGTCTTATATGCACCACAAAAGTGTTGAGATGCCAAAACACACCAGTGCAAAAATGGCATCAACGAAGACCACACGTCACCTAATTCACACAAGCTCTTAAGATTGTCATACTTAATAAGAGAATTTATACGTTTAAAGTTAAGTACGATTTTTGCTAAAAACAAGAATATTAAACTTAAATTTAGAATTAAAGTAAAGCTTAGAAATGTACACAAATGTGTATATCGTTGGAAAGTTCTAAGACTCTTCTTTCCCAAACCTTTAAGAAATCAAAACTCAGTTACGAATTGACTGAGTTATGATAAGCCAAGTGAGGAATGATCCGAAAAACCGGTTTTTAAACCGTAAGTGAAGATTTTGAGCCTGTTAGGAAAATTTGGTGTACAGGGTCATACTGCACTCGACCAGACCTACAACATGCTCTAGGTCACTACCCAAGTTCCTTAATTTTTTTCCATTTTGTCACAGTGTGTTACTAGTACAATTTGTACTTAAATTTTTAAGTACTTTTTCTGCTTAAAATAAGAATATTAAACTAGAACTTAGAATGCGAATTTTTTCTGTGTACACACATACTTCAAATTTCAATTATTCAATTGCTTTAAAAAATTTTAAATTCACCTAAACTATAACCATACTTTTAGGTAGTATATAATAATTTATAAATTTAGCATTAAACCTGAAATAGCTGCATAGCTTTCAACTATAAGATACTATTATCATAATTCCACAACTCTGCGCGTCACCTTGAAACGCACGCAACCAGTTTTAAAGGGTTAAGTAAACAATCCCCTGTAACGTCTACAACTCAACTTATTGCAGCGTGACATGCACACGGGGATGTAGCTCAGATGGTAGAGCGCTCGCTTAGCATGTGAGAGGTACGGGGATCGATGCCCCGCATCTCCAATTAAGTAATATTTTTTTGTTGATATAAAAAAATTTTACTACATTTAAATCAAAAGCAAATAATTCACAGATGAAATTTTGTTCAGTACCAAGATTTTTAAAAAAAACTTTCATCTCATTTTTTTTCCTTAAACATATTTTGTTACAACTACAATTCATATTAAAATTAGGGCGGGTTACTAAATTTATTTTTATTTTCATTTTTGTATTGTTTTTGTCATTTTGCATTTGTATGCAAGATGCATTTCGTTTAATACCTTCTGCAGACGTGACAATGAGCTGTGAAGTTACTGACCTCATAACCAAATTGGGCTATGCATTTGATTATTGTGGGTGCTTGAAATAGGTAGATTTTCACAAGGGGATGTAGCTCAGATGGTAGAGCGCTCGCTTAGCATGTGAGAGGTACGGGGATCGATGCCCCGCATCTCCAATCTATTTTTTTTTTTGCAGCAAATATTGCCGTGTTTGCGATAGTGTGGCTGAAGTGCCGTCCACCTCAACTCGTCGTCGTGCTCAACAATTGTACCTCTCACGCTCGTCAATTTTCGAAGAAAATCATCTTCAGTGATGAGGCACATTTTCGCCTCAGTGGATTCGTCAATAAGCAGAATTGCTGTATTTGGGCGAACGATAATCCAAGAGTGATTGTCGAAAAACCAATGCACCCACCAAGAGTGACTGTTTATGGGCTGGCGACATCATCGGGTCGTATTTTTTCCAAAATGAGGCCGGTCAGGCAGTTACTGTGAATGGTGTTCGCTATCGTGAGATGATAATGAACTTTTTATGGCCCGAATTGGAAGATATGGAAGTGGACTATATGTGGTTTCAACAGCACGGTACCGCAGCTAACGAAACAATGGCTCTTTTGAGCGACAAATTCAATGGCCGTATTATCTCGCGTGGTGGCGTCAATGTCAAGATCATGTGATTTGACACCGTTGTACTTCTTTCTTTGGGGTTCTTTGAATGAAAGGGTGTACGTCGATAAGGCAGCAAAAGTTCAAGAGCTGCAGGATAAGTGAATTCGGCATATTAATGGCATAGAACTTCAATTATGCCTCAGTGTCATCGAAAATTGGAACCATCGGATGGAGGTGTGCCGCCGTGGTCGTGGCGGCAATTTGGCCGATATTTTGTTCCATACATAATTGCAGCATACCAATATTATCATAATAATGAGGAATGACAATAATTTCCTAAATAATTGTTGTTTAATTCAAAATCAACATACCACCCTTTATGAAGGGCTTATGATAACTCAAAAAAATTAATGTTTCAGTTAGCTTCCGTTACATTTTTTTGGCTTGGTTGCTTTGCCGCATGACATTCAGTACAGTCAAATGTTGTAAAAACTGCTGCAAGACAAAAAAACATTATTCTTAGGATAACAAAGAAAGTGCTAAAAACTTAGCACTATTTCTAAAAATAGTTCATAAGCACACACACGACATACACACAAATGCGATAACAGTATCAGCGGAAGTTTTTCGCTTATCGCCACATGGGGATGTAGCTCAGATGGTAGAGCGCTCGCTTAGCATGTGAGAGGTACGGGGATCGATGCCCCGCATCTCCAAAATGAAATTTTTATGAATTGAATATTTGTAAATGAAAAAGTCACTGCAGTCCTGATCAAAGGATAAAATTGTAATAATTTCTTAACTGAATTTTACAAAGAAAACAAAAAAAAGCATACAAAATCTCTCTAGGAAGTGAGTAAATGATTACTGATCAGTCACACAAAATATTGTTCGTAGTACTTCAAAAGGGGGAATATGTATGTTGTGCATTTTTTGATCAAAATTAACTGTTTTCATGGATTTCTTTTTTTTTTTGCTAAACTGATCATTTGCTAAGATTTTTCCTTCTAGTATCTAAGTGAGTTTTAGCTTAAACATTTAATTTACGATGTTCAGAAGGGGATGTAGCTCAGATGGTAGAGCGCTCGCTTAGCATGTGAGAGGTACGGGGATCGATGCCCCGCATCTCCAGAATACATTTTTCTTAATTTACTTTTTTACGCGTCTCACTTTAAAAATACTTTCCTCGAAAAAATTTTCTTCAATTGATATTAAAAGTGCAGCAACGTAGTTGAATGCAGGTAGCAGATAATAACTTTAATTTGTTATTTTTTAGACAACATTTTGTCATTGGGGTTAACTATATGTCAGCTTTATAATTTCGTTCATTTCAATAGGGGATGTAGCTCAGATGGTAGAGCGCTCGCTTAGCATGTGAGAGGTACGGGGATCGATGCCCCGCCTCTCCAACTAAATAAACGTTTTTTTTTCTTCTTTCGTGTCGTAGTCACGTTGAATCTTTGTCGTTTTTCAAATATGTACTCGCTCTTGTCGTTTGTGAGACTGAAATACGACTTTCCTTGATCCTATTGTTGTTCTTCTTCATCAGATGATGAAAAATTCTCAACACTAAACATTTCTGTTAATAATGTCGAAAGTCGCCTACGACATACATAAAAGGATAAACATATATTTACACTATATTATATTGTTACAACGAATAAAAATTTAGTCCTCTCCTTCGGTATTTTCCACAATTTATCACTATTGAATTACTTAAAACACAAATTCTCAATAAACTAATATTTACAATGTTCATTTCAAATGATTTCCTTTTATTCCTTAAATCCATAAGAAAAATCCTGAAGAGCAAAGAAAACAATCATTTTGTGTGTATTTATGAGATTCGAAGAAAAATTAATTTTCCACATAATCAAACACCAAAAATATTTGCATAAATTTAATTTTCCGGATTATGAAATATTCAAAACATGTTTACAATATTTACCCAGAGAAAAAAAAATGCACAGAAAACAATAAATTCCATATTGTTTCCTGTGCAGAGAGAGGGTTTTTGCTTCGGCTTTTAAGTATAAAACAAAAGAAAAACAATTTACGATACTCCCAAACAATCTAAGAAAAGTTGAAATGTAATATAAGCAAAAATGGTACCTGAACACAGCTAAGGGCGGCTATATATAAAATTGCTTAGTGGTGAGAAATGAACGCTATAAATATTGCCTAACAAGAGGGGTATACTATTTATAACTCTGTGATATTTAAGGAATTGTTATTGAAATTTCGGAAAATGTACTATTTGATATTGAGTCATAGAAAAATGGTTATTCTTATTAAAATTTTAGAAAATGAAGTTATTTGTTGTTGAGCCACAGGGATTAAAAGTGACGTATGCTTAATCTTACTCTAATCAATAATGAAATACAATTAAATCTTTGTTAGTTAAAATGCCGTTTCTCTATGGAAATTTATATTTGTACCCAACCTTTACCTAAAATATCTAAGATGAAAAACATAATCAATATATTGCAGTACAAGAAGTGTTGTATGCTGTTGTATGGGTATCGCACAGAAATTACAGCAGGAACTATATATAAACTATATATAGTTTTGACTAACTTTTGACTACAAGACTTTGATTTTGATGTAGAAGTTTTGCCGCTGTCATAAGCGAAAATTATTCCTTTCATATCATGGACACGAATGCAGTTTTTTATGTTCACTAATCACCTTTGTGGATAAAATTGTTGCATACCAAAAGAGGTGCATATTAAATGTGCTGCATACCCAAATTGTTGCATACTTTTAGGTATATTACATAAGTGAAAGGTGGCTAGTGTAACTACTTCTAGCCAAAGGGCTGCAGACACCCACAAATTCAACAATTAACTGTTGACAATGTTCAATCGTGTTTACGCAAAGCTTGTTCCGTTCTTCGATACTTTATCGAATGCGCGACTAATGCAAAACTATTTGTATGCTATTGTTAAAGACAGGTACGTGATTTGTTTACATTGCTGGTCGGCTCGTTAGAGGGCTGCAATTGCGTATGCATTCCGTACGTGAACAGATGAAAGCAGTCATTACTAGTTCGGAAGTTGGCACAAGGGGATGTAGCTCAGATGGTAGAGCGCTCGCTTAGCATGTGAGAGGTACGGGGATTGATGCCCCGCATCTCCAAAAATTTTTTGGAATATTTTAAAACGTAAAAAAATTATTTTAACAATTACAATTTTATAATAAAATTTTTGCTATGACAACTGTTGATGGAAGATATTTCGAAAGACTTTCATGTTAAGCAATAAAATGTGATCTAATTCTTTTTGAATTACTGCCTTATCCGACTGACGGACAAGGACTATATGGTTTAAAATGGCTACCATCGTTCAGCTTAAATTAAAATTTCAGAAGGGACTTTTTTATAATTCTTACATTTAAGTATAAAAAGGATCAAATGTGGCACCATCATACAGATCAAGCGGCTAAAGTCACAATAATTGAGGTGAACGTATATTTTATTAAGTAGTTATGCGATATTTGGAGATTTGTCAAATTCGAACTTTAAGGTATAACAAAGGAAAATAATTCTCTTATAAATATAGAATTAAAAAAAAGTGCTAAAAAATTTAGCACTTTTTTCTAAATATAGATCACGCGCATACCCTAAAAAAGAAACAACATTAGCAGCGGAATGTATGCTGCGATTTGTTCACACATTTGCTCACATGGGGATGTAGCTCAGATGGTAGAGCGCTCGCTTAGCATGTGAGAGGTACGGGGATCGATGCCCCGCATCTCCAAATCTTTTGTGTGGCATTTTTATGAGAATAAAGTGAAAAAAAATTGGGAAAAACTTTAATTTTCAATACACAACTCGTACTGCAGAAAATATTTCTGCTGTTCGCGATAGTGTGGCTGGAGAGCCGTCCACCTCAACTCGTCGTCGTGTCCAACAATTGTACCTCTCACGCTCGATGTTGATTAACATTATGCATAAAGATTTGCATATATACGCTTACAAGGTGCAATTGACTCAAGAACTAAAGCCTCTTGACCATTCCAAACTTCGTCAATGGTCAGAATGGTGGCAAGTGCGGTTTATGGGCTGAAGGCATCATCAGGCTGGTTTTTTTCCAAAATGAGGCCGGTCAGGCAGTTACTGTGAATGGTGTTGGCTATGGTGAGATGATAACGAACTTTTTATGGCTCGATTAAGAAGATATGGATGTGGACGATATGTGGTGTCAACAGAACGGTGTCATTTGCCACACAGCTAACGAAACAATGGCTCTTTTGCGCGACAAACTCAATGGCCGTGTTATCTCACGTGGTGGCCATGTCAATTGACCGCCAAGATCATGTGATTTGACACCGTTGGACTTCTTTCTTTGGGGTAATTTGAAAGATAAGGTGTGCGTCGATAAGCCAGACACAATTCAAGAGCTAAAGGATGAGATAATTCGGCATATTGCCGGCAAAGAACCTCAATTATTACTCAGCGTCATCGAAAATTTAGACTATCGGATGGAGGTCGGCGGCCATTTGGCCGATATTTTGTTCCATACATAATTGAACCATACCAATAATATCATAATAAAAATAAATGACAATAATTTCCTAAATAATTTGTGTTTTATTCAAAATCAATTTAATCACCCTTTAGAACTTTTATTGCACCAAAAAGTACTTTTATGTTATCAAAAAAAAGTACTTTGACTGTACCAAAGAGTACTCTTGTGACTACCAAAAAGTCCTTTTATAATAACAAAATGGACCAACAAATAAATTTATTTTTAACAAAAAGCATTAATATTGTTAAAAAGCAGTTTTGTTTTGCCAAGAATGGGAGTTGATTCTAGTTTGAAATTTATTTCCAAAAAATGCCCAAAATCGGAATTAAATAAACTACTGCAAATCATTCCCTCTGATTTCCCTGTCTAAAGTTATTGAATACTTATCATTCCCCTTCTGTCATAAATAGCCCTGGTTATAATCACAGCAATATTTATCGAGTGCTGCATATTATAGACTATCAAGTGTTTTAGAGATCACTTAAAAATTTTCCCATTTCCCACAGACACAAAGTTATCTGCGAGTTGACGTGTTAATACTAGTGTCACTGACGAGATGACGAGATTGTGGTACACTCATAAGTGCCACCATCACCTATTGTCATATGCCCCTAGCAACCGTTGTCCTCTCATCCGTCAAAACCCATCCATCGATTTGACCCAATTCGTTTGTCGTCTTTGCCACCATCAGGCAGACACACAGAAACGCGACAATTTAACACAGAATATTTAATATCGCATAAACAAATTGGCACACCAAGGAAACAAAACAGAAAAAAAATGCAGCAACAACAACAGCAATATACAAAAGCACCAAAAGAATGAATCTGCTGACGTAAAACTGGAACATGGGCATCATGCCGATGACGATGATGTTGATGATAATGTAACGTGTGGTCGGCGGTTGCAAGTGTAAAAGAACCAACGGGGGTACTAGTGGATACTGCCGCCGCCACCGCCACCGCCACCGCCGCCTGTTTGTTTAACATGTGAAATGCATAAAAGTGAATTTTCATTATTATTTTGTCGCTGCAGTTGATGTCACAACTGTGGTGTACAATAGCGTGTATAGATAGATCGCTATTGCAATAACGGTCATCAGTTTGATGGGCTAAAGTCTATCACCGGCACACGAAAGCTTTTTGTAGACAATTTTATTGTGGGCTCGACTTGATGTCTTTCGCCTTTGTGTCCCACTATTCATAGTCATAGCCAATGCAGAAGTAAAGTTTGATTATTTTGTTGTTGTTTTTTTATATTTTGTTTATCTTTAGGCCAATGGCAATGAAACCGGTATGTACAACCCGTGCATAGTCTTTGATTTTGGTATTAAAGCTATGCTAAGCGGACACTGGTAGTGAGTGTATGCGCTGGCGCATTTATTGAAACTGCGATTTGTGATGTATTGGTTTTGAAAGTAGAGTGATAATTTGTATCGCCTAAAGTTTAAAGCATTGGCTACTTGTATTGACTCCAATAGCATTAAGGGGATGTAGCTCAGATGGTAGAGCGCTCGCTTAGCATGTGAGAGGTACGGGGATCGATGCCCCGCATCTCCAGGATACAATTTTTGGAAAATTTGTATATAGTTTGAGAGATTGTATTGTGGCTACTAACTGAAAAAGAGAGCAGTTTTTTTTTAATTTTAAATAAAATTATTGATATGGAACAAAATGTTGAAATATTGAGTATGACGCGAAAGCAGAATCTCCGGCATTTACCTTTAAAGCACAATTTCTGCGTAATGTTGACAGCGACCAGGCAGTAGGTGGTCTATTCGTTAGGTTTAACTGTCGATCAATCTTTCTAGTATTGGCACCGGTATATTTTAATTTACAAATTAAATTCCTATATGTTTTATTATAGTGTAGTACAGTGTTCGGCAAAACTGAACGCACGCATGCACAAATATCATGCGATTGTGTATGTTAGAGTGCAGCAAACGTGCGTAGAGTTGCTTTCGCAATACTCAAGCAGAAAATGACCATAAACTGGCTGGTTAGAATCAAATCAAACAAATTTCCGATCGTGTCTGTGTAAAAAAGACTATTGTTTGCCTCGCGAGGCTATGGGGTGCCTGAGAATGGTGTTCATTATGGATTATATGGGCGGTAGCTAATGTGCGTTGCCGATTGCCCATTTTTGATCGAAATTTCATTTTATTCACTGTATGGGCGGTAGGGGTGGTCGTGAAACCTTGTGGAAATTCTAACTTTATAATATTTGTCACAAGGCTTTTGGTGAAGAAATAAAAACGTTGGCCTGATAAATAATTTGGTGTTATATGGTGTTCAAAATGCGGGCTTCAAGAAGACCGATGTCGTGGTGCGTTAGCGTCCTTCGCTGGCTTGGACCTTCATTGATGGTTATATTCTGTCAGAAGTAATTTTTAAAGATATACGGACCGATGATTTTACTATCCCTTAACTGCACCATACCGTGATTTTTTGTGGGTAATGTTACTCCTTCTTCTTCTCTAATGGCAGCAACAACAAAAAAATTATACATCAGTAGCCGCACGTAGAAAAGTATTCCAAGCGCTTCGGTCGTTTGCGCTCCGTAAATAGTTCGTCACACCAAGCTTAGTTAACAGCTCTTTCACCTGGTCCATCTATCGGAGTTTTGGTCGGCCCATCCTGCGCCGTCCATCGAGTTTATTGCCGAAGACTTATCGAGCCGGAGCGTTTTCGTCCATTCGTAAAACGTGTCCAAGCCAGCGCATTCGGTTTATTTGAAAGCGCTTGACTACGTCGATGTCGTCGTACATCTCATACAGCTCATGATTCATTCGACGATGGTACTCGCCGTCAACGATGATGTGTTCAAATATTTTGCGTAGTATTTTTCTCTCGAAGACTGCCAGAAGAGATTGATCCGCTGATGTCTCATTACCCAGGATTCTGTGCTGTACAGCAAGACAGGTAGGATCAGAGTCTGGTAGAGTTGGATCTTTGTTCTTCGAGAGAGGGATTTGTCATTAAATCGCTTGCTTAGCGCATAGTATCAGCGGTTTGCGATCAATACTCGTTTTTTGATTTCCAGGCTGACATCATAATTTTTGTTTATGGCGGAGCCAAGGTAGACAAAATAGTCTACCACTTCAAAGTAACGTTCACGCAGCGTCCCCGACGAGTGGACTCTTTGTTCGTTGAAACAAATAACTTGGTTTTGTCCACATTTATCACCAGACCCACTTCCGCCGACTGCTTTTCAATACTCGAAAAAGCCGCAGTAACATCCAGCAATCCACGGCCAATGATATCTTTATCATCGACATACGCGAGCAACATGTGACTTTTGTTGAAGATGAAACCATTCCTGTTTACTGCAGCCTTTCACATGATCATCTCCATAACGATGTTAAACAGATCGCAGGACAGACTCTCGCCTTGTCTAAAGCCTCGCTTGGTAGAAAATGACTCTGACAGATTTTTTTCAAATTTCACTGAAGACTTCGTGTCAGTCAGTATCATTCCGCAAAGTCGTATTAGGTTCGCGGGGATACCAAACTCAGACCTAGCATCCAATAATTTCTGTCGTATCGGACTGTCGAATGCAGCTTTGTAATCGATGAACAGATGGTAGGTGTCGATCTGAATTTATTAGGTCTTCTCCAGGATTTGTCGTAGTGTGAATATCTGGTCGGTCGTGGATTTACCGTGGGTAATGTTCCAGTGATTTAAATATTCATCATCAGCCCAAAATCAACAGTTTTGATAGATATCATATTTTGTTTGAAGTGCATGATAAACACTGTTTTTTCTGAGCTTCAATATTTGTAATACAGATTAATAATTTGGAGAAGCTGTTTCACGATTAATTGTCAAACACTACTGAATTAAAAATAGATGACTGCTTAACACTAGTCATGCGAGATTTGTCAAAAAAAAATCAAATAAAAAAACAAACCTTTAAATAAATCACTCTTTATCAGGGCACAGGAACTAGTATTTACAGCGAAGTCCTGCAGCTAAGCCTCTCTTACAGGATACATAATTAATGTAGTGTTTTTCAGGCTGAGGTACTGGCCATTCAGCCGCAAGTGGAGGCTATTATGGGATGTGGAATTAATACTACCAGACGCATAACCATCTGCGTGGATAGCCTGGATGCAATAAAAGCGATCAATTATACATTGTGTAAATCAAAGTTGGTGACAAACAGTAACTAGAAGTTGGATAGACTAAAGCCTCTGGATATAAGCCTCTGTTGAGTTCCAAGACATTGCGAGATTCCTGGTAACGACTAAGAAGACCTACTGGCCTGAGGTTGCCGTACTATGTTTGATCATGGCTCTCTGGAAGATTTTACTTTTTTGGTTTAGTGAAGGATTAAATATGGAAAACAGTCAGCAGACGTTGGATCCCCAGAACCGGCTGCAAAACTACTAGAACGCTGTGGTCCGCAGGAGTGACTTAACTCTGGCCTGTGGAATTCTAACAGGTCATTGCAACATCAGGCACCTGACAGGCAAATGGGATAGATCCATAACGGACTACTGTCGTGAGTGTGAGGACAAGAAGGAGTCCGAGACAATGAAACATCGTCTTTGTAGCAGCCCCACTCTAGCCCGTTGGAGGCTAAGATACTTTAGGGTAAGTTATATAGAAGACCTAGAGTTTCTCCAATTAGTCCGTGTAGTAGATTTAATACGTTTCATGCGGTGCCTTCCATAGCTAACTGGGCCAAGGTAAGTAATTGGTGTTCACTTCTCATGCACTATTGATCCATACTTTTATGAAAATCAAAGAGGAAATTGTATATTACTTTTTTTCTCGAGCGCTACAGAGTATCAAAGGTTTTAGCCAACGATCATCGTTCCAGCATGATGGGACAACATGTCAAGCCTCTAAAAAAGAACTCATTAAGTGCAGTTCGCAGATGACATTTCATAGATTTGCTTTGGATTAAAACATTTTGCATACGTACAATTTCTTATGCAATGACAGCCAATACATTAGAATATCGATTAAAGTTCTTCCAAAATTTAAGAATAATACCACAACTGAATATAAACCAATTATGTGATGGAAACACATTAGACTATCAACACTACAAAATAGCGAATTAAGTTTTTGTTTTTAATATACTTTCCATTTCGATTTTTCTTCGAATTTTTCATTTGCGATAATGAAAAGGTCAAGCAATTACCCTACCCCATATCAGGGGATGTAGCTCAGATGGTAGAGCGCTCGCTTAGCATGTGAGAGGTACGGGGATCGATGCCCCGCATCTCCAAAAGTATTTTTTTTCCTGCTACTTATTTGTGGCAATTTGTTGATTTAATTAATTGAAAGTGATTTAATAGCATTTTCAAAAATATTTAAAATACAATAAATTAACAAACTTAATAAACAACTATCTTATCATATATAATAGGCACATTTTCAAATAGATAACACATTAATTATTTAAAAAAAAAATCGTTTGACTATAACAGTATGATAATATAAAGTACTTTTGTTGAAAGACCACCTTATGGGGATGTAGCTCAGATGGTAGAGCGCTCGCTTAGCATGTGAGAGGTACGGGGATCGATGCCCCGCATCTCCAAATCTTTTAAGGCATAGTTTTAAAATGAAATCAAATATTATATATATGAGTTTTAAGGCAACAACAAATATATTAATACTAATATTTGACTATGAATTTCACACTGAGTGACCGCTGCTAGTAGTTTCGACTTCTAATACATTTATAACTGTGATTGTTATGCACTGTCAAAAGAATATCAGTGATATAACTAAATTGGAGATATGACATCCATTACTTAGGTAGACAGGTAGGCAGGCATATTCGCTTACGTTAATACAGAGATATAAGATAATACTAGTTTGACATTCTATTAACTTTGTGGCCAATAATAATATATATTAGAATCATTTGTCAAGTGGCCAAATTAAAATATACACAGATATCACAAAATGTTAATAAACTTTGTATCCTACTAAACTGGCGACTGGCCGTTTTATTGTTGTCATAGATAATAAAGCAATTTGGTGTGTATTTATTAATAGTTTAAATGTTGTGTCAAATATTTTCGAGGGCGCAGTAATCAATTGCGTGAATGGTGTTGTTCAATGTTGTTGTGACTGACTCCATAAGCTTTTTTGCTGTCGTCTTTTCTTTAGCGTTTGCTTAGTGTCTATATGCAGACATAAGCTTTTTTTTCTCTCATACCATGCCAATGCCATTGAAACCGGTATATTTATAGCTCTTGCATTATTTTTTGTGGAGTAGTTTTGAAAACTATTTTCAGACTATTTTATTTTATTTTGTTGATACGAAATACAAAATTATAATAATTGGAGCTAAGACAATTTGGGCGTTTTTATAACAGGGGATGTAGCTCAGATGGTAGAGCGCTCGCTTAGCATGTGAGAGGTACGGGGATCGATGCCCCGCATCTCCAAGAAAAAGTTTTTTTTTTTTTAAGTGAGTACTGTAAATCATTGTTGTAGGACCAGACAGTAATAATTCGCAGTTGTAATGTTGTTACATTACAAAGTAATATGAATTACTAAATGTAGTGCAGAGAAAAATTTTAATATTCACAACAATGTTTGGTGCTAAGGATTTTGACTAGGCAGCTAAGAAATAACATTAGTAAGACCACCAACTTAATTGATATGTGTTTAAGTCACAAAAGACCATTCTTAGTTTTCGTTTTCGGTTTCTCTTTTAGTCTACTTACATTGGTATGCAATATGCACACCATGCACACTCATTGCAGACGTGACATTTTTGGTAGATTTATTAACTCTTTCAAAAGTAAATTGTATTGCAGTTTGTCACTGTTTGACTTCAATAAAGTTCTTTGCACATTTTTCACAAGGGGATGTAGCTCAGATGGTAGAGCGCTCGCTTAGCATGTGAGAGGTACGGGGATCGATGCCCCGCATCTCCAAAATAATTTTTATTGTCAATAATTCGCATATGTAGTTTTTAAATTAAATATTTAATGACATATAAACTACATAATTTAGGTAGTTATAAGGTATTATTGTATGCTGAATACCTCAAGTTCATATACACTGAAAAGAATTGCTTTGGATTGACCTGAAAATAATCGGAGACTCCAAGTTTATATATGTATATTCTTCTATTGTATGCACAATGCAGTTCATAAATTATTCACAATTTTGTAGTTTATTTTGTGAGATTTCACACTGTAATTGACTTTAAGTCTTAATTTTACTTGCGTACATTTCATCAGGGGATGTAGCTCAGATGGTAGAGCGCTCGCTTAGCATGTGAGAGGTACGGGGATCGATGCCCCGCATCTCCAAATTTATATTTTATGTTTTTTAAGTGTCTTTTAATTTTTTGTTAAAGTTGTGGTTCTGAATGTTAGTAAGAGCAAAAAAAAATTACAGAGATGTCAGTTTACTAAAGTGTTTTCCAATAAGAGGTGTTATTTTGATATTCAAAGAAAAATGCAATTTTTTGAGGCAAATGATACGATGATTATTTCATAATATGCCGTATGCCGTTAATAATGAAAAACCACATCAGCCAAATGGCCACCACGAGCACGCTTAAAGGACCATATCCTTTACATCAAATTTTCCATAATCAAATCGCAAAGTGGCTGCCTTATTTCCTAGATAGTCTCATGAATTTAAATTATGAGGTCTTGAATCAACGCTGGGCTGTTGGACCTTATCTTTCACGTGGCCCCAAAGGAAGAAGTCGCAAGGTGTTAAATCACTAGATCTCGGTGGTCAATTGTGATCACCTCTTCGAGAGATAACACGGTTCGGAAACTTTTTCCGTGAAAGATCAATGGTTTCGTTGCTTGCGTGGCACGTAGCACAGTGGCACCGCCCCATACATTTCTTGGAAAAAAAAAGAAGGAGTGGTCGTGCAGCAATGAAATTTTGCAGAAACACTTCTCTGGGCTAAATTAAGAAATATTGAAAAAATCTTGGAAAACCGCCTACTGCCACACCCACCTCCCATATAACTGCACTTGCCAAAATTTTTAGTTTTGGACCTAGGGACTCGAAATTCGGTACACTTCTTAATTGAGTTCTCCTTATGGAAAAAATTAAACATATTGGGGATGCCACGCCTACTTTAGATTTTACGCCCATCGAAAGTTGTAGATTTTAGGTGTTTTTCTTCCCTGTCTAGAATCATATGAAAATTTCATATAAGTTAAAAAATTTAAATTTTTATTCAAAAGTCAACATGTGTTGTTTTTTTTTTAACTACAAAATTTCACTTTTCATAAAAAACCATGTTGAATTTTTCTTATCCAAATATTTCTTTACAAAACCCAATCATTAAAATTTTGAAATTGTTAAGTTGAAAAACCCTATTTTTTCCACCGAAATGCCACTGTGTGGCGCCTCGTCTCTTTTGCCAACTTGGTTCTAAGTAGCCTGGTTATATCTCTACTATCCTGTAAATTGTTTTAGGATGATCAAATTAAAAGTACGCCTGTTATAACGGTTTCTTATAACTAGGTCGTGGCACAACCCACTTCCACCCATTCATACTGCACCAACAACACATACCAAATATCGGCTTTATACCTCTTATAGTTTATGAGATACAGCCGTTTTTAAGTTTCAAGTTTTATACCACTCGCACTGGTCCCATTCCGCCCATTTTTTGTTTGATTACAAACTTTGCTGCCAATTGCATCCACACAGGGCGATTTTCAAGGCGATCGGAGAAACAGTCCTTTAAATATTGCGGTTTCAAAAATAGAGACCAATGGGCAGGGCCATTATCGCTTGATATAAAAAAATGCAAGGTCCCTATTTTCACTCCCAACATCTTAGCTACATTTTATGAAAATTTCACATTGTTCGGTCAAGCCGTTTCCAAGTCTATACGGTACTAAAAAATGCAAACAAAGACAAACTCATTCTCATAAAAAGGGTGGTTAAATTGTAAGGGCCGATGTTGAATGTGAACTTTTCTGCATTTCATTTCACATTTCTCAATTTCAGACTAACCCAATTTGAACCATGGAAAGATACACAATCGAGCAACGCGTTATATTTATTCAGGCTTATTATGAAAATGAGCGTTCGCATCAAAAGGCATATCGAGCACTTCGTGATTTGTCGGTCAATTTAATCGTCTAAATGTGCGTACAATCGGAAAAATCGTGTAAAAATTTGAGCAAACCGAGTCTGTAGGAGATGTGAAAACACCAGTACAAGCGCGTACAGCTCGTACTGCAGAAAATATTGCAGCTGTTCGCGATAGTGTGGATGAAGAGCCATCCACCTCAACTCGTCGTCGTTGATGAACATTGTGCATAAAGACTTGCATTTACATTCTTAAAAGGTGCAGGTGACTCAAGAACTACAGCCTCTTGACAGTGGAGATCAATTTTCGAAGAAAATCATGTTCAGTGATGAGGTACATTTTCACCTCAGTGTGTTCGTCAATAAACAGAATTGCAGCATTTGGGCGATTGTCAAAAAACCAATGTACCACAAGGAGTGACTGTTTGGTGCGGTTTATGGGCTGACTGCATCATCGGGGCGTATTTTTCCAAAATGAGACCGATCAGGCAGTTACTGTGAATGGTGTTCGCTAACGTGAGATGATAACAAACTTTTTATGGCCCAAATTGGAAGATATGGATGTGGACGATATGTGTTTTTCAACAGGAAGGTGCCACGTGCCACACAGCTAACGATACAATGGCTCTTTTGCGCGACAACTTCAATGGCCGTGTTATCTCAGGTGGTGGCGACGTAAATTGGTGGTCAAGATCATGTGATTTGAAAGAAAAGGTGTACATCGATAAGCCAGCAACAACGTCATGGAGCCATTTGGCCGATAAAATATTTGGTGTTTTATTCAAAATCAACATCGGCCCTTAACATTAAACCACCCTGTATATAGATTTAACCTTGACCTCTTTGCTCAATTTTTGACTATAGCCAACTGACACAATGTTCCCTCAAATCTTCATATACGCTTTCCTACATGGACTCTTTTTCTTTATGAAACAGTCATCATCGATATCTTTCAACTTGAAAATTGTTTTTGGAGACATTTTAAGATTTTTGGTTTAAAATCACAATCAATCTTGCTATGAATATTAAAATTTTTGTAAACACTTTTTATGCTAAAAAATTTCTTTGATGAGATTAATTTTTACTACAATGTTTAAAAATTAATCTGGTCGCATTTACTTTTATATATACTATTTCCATACAGACAATATTGCTACCAAGTCCCTTGCCATACAGAAATTTTTCTATGATGAGCAGGGCAGCCGAAAATATGCAAATGCATGTTTTTTGTTTAGAACGAGATATTAACAAATGGGTAAGGTATTTATATTTCATACTCTTACAAGTGTTTAGACAACTATTTGTTAGAGCATATTTTTGCATATTTTGTTTTAAAGAGCATATTTTTTAAAAAATATCCTTTTTAAGCATGTTTCATATTTTTAGAGCATATTTTTAAAAAAAATGTCCGTTTAGAAGCATTTTTCTTATTTGGCACATTAATTTTTCGTTCCAAACAAAAACATTGAAAATCTTGTTCAATAAACCGATTTTGATCCTGAACATAATGCCTAAAGCTACAACGCCAAATGCAGCAATATCATGATTTGAGAAGAAATGCAAAAAATTATGGTTTTTCCCATTTATTGGGAGGAAGCTTGGAGCTAACCGCTTGAGAGCTGGTTGGTGGCAAGGCCGATTCTAGGTTTTTTTGTTTATTAACTAAACTTCTCTAAAGAACATGATTTTCAGGAAAACTGTGCCGAGCTTTTGTGTCTGCTTACATCCCACTTTACAAAATGGGAAACCAGTATATAAGAAAACTATTTGAGGAATACACGGAATGCTTTAAAATAAACATGTAAAAAATATATACAACAACTGCATTGACAATTACTTGACTGTGTGACGACGCCATCGCAATCTGCAACCTCAATTAGAATAATGTTTTGCTCTTTGTGACGGATGCAGCTCCATACATAGTAAAGACTGCAAAAGCTGAGGTGGCATTTTATCCCAAAGTGGCGCATGTGACATGTATTGCTCATAGTCTCTATCGATTGTGTGAATGTATAGGATTTATATGAACACTTAAATAAAGCTATTGCTAATATCAAGAAGTAGAGTGGAACTTTTTAAACAAATGTTTCCAGATCTTGCATTACCTCCAGAACATATAACAACTTGTTGAGATCACGGCTGGAAGAAGGTAATTACTACGCCAACAATTATGAAGACATTTTAAAGGTTCTAAGTGCATTAAACGATGAAGAAGACGAAAATTTGTGTGACAGAGTTTATTTTTGTTGATTTGTAAAGCATATTATGCATTTTTTGTGCATATTTCCGGTTGCCCTGATGATGATACTTTTTGTATAGAAAATTATCTAACCCGGTCTGATGCCCAAATCTTTTAAACGTTTTCCAAATTGACAATCTTCCCTCAATTTGATGTAATAGTTTCGTTTTGTGAAGGTCAACTTTTTTCGTGGATGCATATTACCATTATTTCTTTATTTCAAGTCTCTGTTGCGTCCGCTAAAATTCACTCACTCATTCACTCACTCACTGCCATAATTAGTGGTCGACAGTTTAGCCAAGTGATTGAAGTGAAACTAAAAACTATTCAAAACCACTTCCTGTCATTCAAACATGCACTACTGCGGTGCGTGTGTGTGTGTGCAGGGGTGATGTCCCTTCAGTTCTTCTTATCTCGCTCATGTGCGCTGGACCCTTCGTAAAACGTACTGTGAAGCTTACTTCGAGCTATCCATCCATCCATCCATTTGCGTACCACTGGTGGCATTGTAATCATCATTAACACGACATCGTAGTTAGATGTCGTCGTTAATCACACTGAACGAACAACTTTTAGTGCAAAAGGGTTGCGTTGCTATTGCCGCTTTTTTCATATTCAAATCCTTTGGTCGGCTGGTGATGGTGTCATTAATCAATTTTTAAGTTTGACCATAGATGGACTGAACTGGACGCAATGAGGACCGGAATACAAGTACATTTGGTTTGTTTTTTTTTCCTGCCTTCACTCTTTCGTCAATACTCAATCTAACATTTTATGGAGACTGCATGGAGCTGTGGTTTTTTTTTCTAACTTCAAATCATAACTTTTGAGGTTTTGCTGGCAGCCATGTAATAAGTCTTTATGAGAGTGCTCATTAGAGGTTTTGTTGTGGTAAAGTACTGCTGTAGTGCGGTGTTTTTTCTTTTTGCTGCATCTCTCTCTAAACTGCAATTAACTAAACTCATTACATTTTATGGTGTTGTGCGGAACAAAAAAAAAAACTTTGCCTTAGGACTTGGAAGGGTTAATTTCTACGAGCAATAAAATACATTTTACCTTTTGAAGGCTTCAGTTGCATTAGCACGAAAGTAAATGATGCAAGAAAGGATATTTTTAATAGCTGCTTATATTCACAGCGTTTCAGTTAATTTGATTAATTTAATTTGATTCCTAACACAAATCCTTAATCAACTGCAAGAAAGTAAAAATAATAGAATGAGACTTCGACACCTGGTCTAGCGGTTTAACGCTGTAAATGACCGTATAGCCACCATTCGCATCCGGGAGAAATATTTTAACATTACGCTGATTTGTGTACACGCCCCGACGGAAGACAAAGACGATGACATCAAAGATGCATTCTATCAGCGCCAGGAGGATATATATGACCGCTGCCCTGCACATGACATTAAAATTGTTCTGGGAGGTTTTAATGCTAAAATAGGAAGGGAAGATGCTCTTGGTTCCGCAGTCGGAAAATTCAGTCTACACAACAACACCTCCGATAACGGATTCAGTCTGGTAAGTTTCGCGTCGGCAAGAAACATGGTTGTGAGTGGAACCAGATTCCCGCATAAAGATATCCTCAAGGCAACCTAGATATCTCCCGATTCAAATACAAGAAATCAGATTGATCACGTGGTAATTGATGGAAGGCATGTCTCAAGCGTTATGGACGTGCGTGTGATGCGCGGTGCAAATATCGACTCGAATCACCACCTAGTTGCAGCCAAGATACGCACACGATTAAGTAGAGCTAAAAACACTCTTAATCAAACGCAAAGGAAGCTAGACATCACAAAGCTGCAGACCACTGAGATAGCCAATGCCTACTGCAACCAACTCTCTCAATTACTCCATACAAATCCCCCTAGTTCTGATGTTCCCGACATGCAGTGGCAGCATATTGCGAATTCTATGACCACTGCCGCAACAACCGTACTGGGTTATGAAAAAACCACGCTCAGACAAGCCCTGGTACGATGACAAATGTCGCGAAATGTCTGAGGAAATGGATGCTGCATACAAGGCAAAACTGCAGCCAATGGCGACGCGTGCGGTGACGGAGCGTTATAAAGAGAAAAGGAGGGAGATGAAACGCCTGTTCAGACGGAAAAAGCGTCTGTGGAAGAAAAGAGAGAGTCAGGATATCGAAAACTACAGGGATAGAGGTGAGGCCCGAAAGTTCTACCAAAAGGTAAAAAGTAAAGGTTTTGGAACAGGGATCCCCAACTGTAAGGACAGAGACGGAAATCTGGTCACGGACACTCAGAGTGTGCTGCAAATATGGAGGGAACACTTTCAATCTCTTCTCGTTCCGGAAGGCTGCATAAGTGACGAAATCGCACCAATCATCGACGATGGAGTAGACTGTCCACCGCCGAGCCAAAACGAGATCAGCACGGCAATTGCGCGGCTTATAAATAATAAAGCTGCGGGAGCCGATGGACTGCCGGCAGAGCTTTTTAAAGCCGGCGGCGATGACCTGGTAACATGCAAGCACCAGCTCATAAACACGATTTGGCTCAGAGAGTGCATGCCCGATGATTGGAATCTGAGTGTCCTATGTCCCGTGCTTAAGAAAGGCGATCCTAGTGTGTGTACTAACTATCGCGGGATTAGCCTTTTACCCATCGCATACAAGGTCCTGTCTAGTGTGTTATGTGAAAGACTAAAGCCCCTTCTGGCGAACCTGATTGGACCTTATCAGTGTGGCTTTAGACCTGGTAAATCCACCACCGACCAGATATTCACGCTACGACAAATCCTGGAGAAGACCCAAGAAATGCAGATCGATACCTACCATCTGTTCATCGATTACAAAGCTGCATTTGACAGTCCGATACGACAGAAATTGTTGGATGCTATGGCTGAGTTTGGTATCCCCGCAAAACTAATTCGACTCTGCGGGATGACACTGACTGACACGAAGTCTTCAGTGAAAATTGGCAAAAATCTGTCAGAGCCATTTTCTACCAAGCGAGGCTTTAGACAAGGCGATAGTCTGTCCTGCGATCTCTTTAACATCGTAATGGAGATGATCATGCGGAAAGCAGCAGTAAACAGGAATGGCACCATATTTAATAAAAGCCACATGTTGCTCGCGTATGCTGATGATATAGATATTATTGGACGTGGATTGCGAGATGTTACTGCGGCTTTTTCGAGCATTGAAAAGCAGTCGGCTGAAGTGGGTCTGGTGATAAACGAGGACAAAACCAAGTTATTTGTTTCAACGAACAAAGAGTCCACTCGTCTGGGACGCTGGGTGAACGTTGACAACTATAACTTTGAAGTGGTAGAAGATTTTGTCTACCTTGGCTCCGCCATAAACAAAAATAATAATGTCAGCCTCGAAATCGAAAGACGAGTATTTATCGCAAACCGCTGCTACTATGAGCTAAGCAAGCGATTTAACGACAAGGCGTTCTCTCGAAGAACAAAGATCCAGCTCTACCAGACTCTGATCCTACCTGTCTTGCTCTACAGCGCAGAATCATGGGTAATGACACAAGCGGATCAATCTATTCTGGGAGTCTTCGAGAGAAAAATACTCCGCAAAATATTTGAACCCATCATCGTGAACGGCGAGTACCGTCGTCGAATGAATCATGAGCTGTATGAGCTGTACAACGACATCGACGTGGTCAAGCGCGTTCAAATAGACCGAATGCGCTGGCTTGGACACGTTGTACGAATGGACGAAAACGCTCCGGCTCGAAAAGTCTTCGGCAATAAACTCGATGGGCGGCGCAGGAGAGGGCGACCAAATCTACGGAGCGCAAAAGACCGAAGCGCTTGGAATGGTTTTCTACGTGCGGCTACTGATAGATGAATTTTTGTTGTTGCTGCCAGTAAAGAAGAAGAAGAATAGAATGACTATTACTAGGACTACGTCTCATCACATATCTATGCCAATATGATCTACACAGCAAACCAATACAGAAATAAGCTTAACAGGATATTTGTCATATGAAATGAAATCCCAAATTACTCGCATAATTTGCTAACAACCGTCTGCAATGCTGTGATGCGATTATAGTTCGACCTTCGGAATAGACCAGCCACAGTATAAAATTATTTTTCAGAAGTAAATGCCAGACATTACTCTGTCAGGTCATAGTAAGGTTTTCGACCTCAAATTCCATGATAAGACTTTAATTTACAATTCAAAAAAGAAGTTATAATTGAATCACCCTTTATTAGAAATTATTTACCCCACTTTTCAAAAAAAAGGAGAAAAATGTAAATTTCTCCTATATAAATTTATCAATATATGTTATGTTTACAAAAATGTCTCAGCACGATCTGGGAATTTTCCGTTTCGTTACATTGCAAAGAACCCATTAACCAATTAATGATTTATATGCTGCATTACCAACAATGAAGTAAGTGAGTAACTGACTCATGGACATTTGTTGTTCCCAATTTGTAGAATAACATTGAACTTATTTTCATATAATTTTTACAATAACACCTGAATTATTTCTACGCCAAACAAATGGTAACGAAAAACATCTTAAATAGAGCCAAAGGGTAGGTGATACAACAAATTGCTGTGCAATAGCACAATTATGACTGGGCCACTGAAAACATTACGTTAACACATAGCAATAAATACATTTAATAAATATATAACTAATTGTGGAAAATTGTAGATTTAACAAGAGATAACAACATTGCTGAACAGTCATACCTCTGCGAGTCATAGACGTTGGCCGTCCACACCCTTCTCTGGGATTGTATTAACTACGTGTGTGTTTGTGTGTGTATCATTATGCTGCATTCAAGTGTCGGACACCTGACGAACTTTTGGCAAATGTATTCCCCTAAAGCCCGAAATTATACCACTGAAATTAGTAGCGCTTTAACAGCGTCATCATAGGTAAATACATTGGCCGCCAGCGGTGTGAGTATGACACATATAACGAACATGGTAATATACCTACAAGTAGGTAGGTAGGATAATATTCAAATATTTCCAGACAATGATAACTAAAAGCATTCAAATTATATGTTTTATCTCGCTGCAGCATAGTGTTGATTGAATAAATACCGTTGGCGCCGTAGTAAGTACGTAACATGTGGTCGTTACAAATAAATAGTTTCCATCACAATTGGGTTTAGTCTAATGGAAAATAGGACTCATTTATTTGACGGACAGATGACAAGAGAACGACTTGAAAGTATACTAATGTAATGAAACAATCAAAATGAAATATAATGGATTCAATAGAAAATATCCTACATATACAGAGTATCAGAGGAAAGTTCGTCCGGAAGACAAGCTCGTACCTGAGAAGCACGCATACCGTCACCTATTTGATTTCAGAATGGTCACTTAATATCGGCTTGGATAAGGGGATAATGTTAGGGTCATGTATCTGGCATTAATACCAAAATTTGGGAAGGAGTAAGTGCGTTCCACACGGGAGAAGGTCACTCTCACTCAACAAGCCCCTACCTCCCAATATTGCTCTGCAGGGTTCTGGTGTTAGCGACGAATTAGTCCCTTAATGGTTTCACTAGTTCCCACGCATCTAAGGCGACCCACTGACCGAACCACAAAGAATGAACTCAACACTTTCACAGCAAGTGATATACGACCTGTATGTGACAACGCGCCGAATATTCGGAAATGGGACTCGCGGAAGCTTAATGCAGTTGCACTTATAGCGGAAATCGACTGGAGATACATAGAAGTTGATCTCGGAAACGACGCAAGGACTGCAACAGGACAGGTTATGAGCGTGATAATACAGGGCTGTAACAAGGCAATGTCTAAGACGAACCCTCCAAACATTAGTAAGCAAGCAGTATACTGGTAGAGCGAAGATATCGCTAATCTCAGACGAAACTGTCTCCGATGTAGGAGAAGGTCCACGAGAGCAAGACGTAGAGGCACATCTGAAACCGAAACACCGGCATACAAGGAAGCGAAGAAATCCCTGCGAAACGCCATAGCAAACAGAAAGCGACAACTTTTTGAGGAATTGCGAGAAGACATAAACAGAGACCCCTTTGGCCTAGGCTATAAAATTGTAATGGAGAAGTTGGGCGCAAAAAACCCCATAGGCCAGATGGACGAAACAACTATGGAAAATATTGTGACATCTCTATTACCGACCCACGAAATTAGAGAGGAAAGAGGGCACATTGGGAACGTAACCAATCCCATTACGTTCACTGTGGACGAACTCAGGACAGATGCCCTTGGTCTCCTACCTAGGAAAGCCCCTGGTCCCGATGGTATAACAGCAGAAGTAATGAAGGATATAACAAACAAGTGGCCCGAAATATTATTGAAAATGTATAATGTTTGCCTGAAAGATTGTGTATTCCCAGAAATCTGGAAATGGCAACAGCTAGTGCTCATAAGCAAAGGAAAAGGAGACCCAGAAGCACCATCATCATATCGGCCACTATGTTTGTTGGATACAGCGGGAAAACTCCTGAAAAGACTAATAAAGCCACGACTTAGTAACGCGATAAACGCCAGCTGGGGTCTATCTTGCAGACAATATGGATTCAGACCGGATATGTCTACAATTGGAGCACTGAGAGAGGTAATCGAGGCAGTAGAGACAGCACAGCTAGTAAGTCATTTCACTAGGCCTGTTTTCCTACTCGCCACTCTGGACGTAAAAAATGCTTTCAACAACCTAAGATAGAAGGATGTGATGGACGCCTTAGAAAAAGACTTCGCTTTACCACAATACCTACTTAGGATCATTGGAAGTTACCTAAGGGACAGAGAACTTCTTTATAAGACAAGCGGTGGACTGAGGCAAAAGCGGATAACTTCTGAAGCGATCGATATTGGGTCCAGACTTGTGGAACGCAAGCTACGATTTAATCCCTAAACTCGATATGCCAGAGGACACATTTTTGGTTGGCTATGCGGATGATGTGGCAGCTGTACGAACAACGCACAGCGGAAGTTGAGCCAAGTCATGATAAGAACCAAATTATGGCTTGAATCACACGATCTACAACCGGCCATGCACAAAACGAAGGTTTTGCTGCTTACAAAACGCCATATCCCCGTGGAAATAGACATAACCATTGGAGAAACGATAATCCCGTCTAGAAAATGCGTGAAGTACCTAGATCTAAGGCTGGACCGAAACTCAACTTTACAGCCCAACTGTAGTACGCGGCCAACAAGGCCGGTAGGACAGTAGCCCTACTGGGCCGCTAATTGGCGAATATTGGAGGACCGCTCCCACGCAAGCGTAGGCTATTGATGGAGGCTTCGAACAGCATAATGTTTACGGCTGCGAGGTATGGGCCGACACACTGAAGGTAAAAAAGAGATTACAATTTCTTTTGTCTGCGCAAAGAACAGCCGCGCGATGCACATCACCTCCGTGTACCGCACGGTGTCGGCTGCTACACTCTTTGTGATAGCAGGCACGATCCCAATAGATATATCGGCAAAGGAACGCCGTGCTACATTCTTAAGAGGAACGACAGATAACCAAGGATCACAATCCCTGAGGGTTCAGACCATCGCAACATGGCAAGACAGGTGGAACGTCGAAAAGCACGGAAGATGGACGGCAAAGCTCATACCGAGCATCCGCAAATGGGTGGAAAGAAAATATGGCGAGGTAAATTATTACCTGACGCAAGCATACCAATCAATCGTCAGCTATTAATGACAACAGTGGGGCAGATACATGCGTATAATCTAATCGACGTAATGATCACCAGCAAGGAGAACTGGACTGCTGTCGCTGTATACTCTGAACGGATTCTTAGATGTAAGAAGTTTGATCTCGACGCTGCGGCGAACTGAGAGGTGACTACATAGCGGGGACCTAAATACATGTCAATAAATGTCGACAGCACATATTGCCACATGGGTACCACCTCGAAGTAATGCGAAAGCGGTTCCGAGGTGGAATACTTTCCCGGAGATACGGAGGGACTTTCGTCGGTATACCAGATTGGTGAGTTCGACATACCAAGTCAGTCACGTAAATGCCCCCTACCACAACCGCACCAAAAAAAAATAATATTTTAATATTATTTATATTCCTCGGCCTTAAGTGGATCCGGCAGCACCAACTTCGGGGACCAGCAAGCCAACGCCAGGCAATGCCTCCGCACCTCGTTCTTGTAAGCCCTTACTATCGTAGCTACCGAGACCGTTGGGTTAAAGAGCAGCTGAATTAATTCCAGACCTCACTGACGGTGAACCCGGCAACGGAACAAGGAAAAGGATCCGAGTTCAAGAGGGTGGCCGGTACAGCAATATAGCTAGGACTAGTCTCAGGCACGCCGTCATATACAACAAACATCCAAGTTGTAACATTTCTTCCGAAAATTTGAAGAATTTGTTTGTTGCGTATGTCACCATTTCGGATGGTATCAGGCTTTTGACTTTCACCCATCAGCGATCGTTGGGGTTCTACGAAAATGCTTTGAAGTTCTTGGTGAAGTGTAGCCAAAGTAGCGCGATATCCCTAAGAGATATATGAGTAGCATACAAATTCCGGATGACATCGTCAGTGACAAGGCAAATTGGAGTTGGATAATCCCGGCGTTGGCGTGAGAAACTGGAAAGTCCTTAAGATATCCGGACCTTCGTCCACAACACTCTCCCCATCACTGATGAAACTAGCAAGTTGATAAAGGTGGACAATAGTATTATAAACTGCGACTGTGACCATCACTGTGATGTGGAATAATAAGCTAAAGCAGGATCCATTGGCTGAAACCGTGCACGCACCATCTACATCTGGTACGAGGACATCAACAGACTTAGCATCCGCCTCTCTAGCACTAACTGTTGTTGTGCACCAACCCTTGGTATAGCATCAATCGTCACTCCTGCTAGGGTTAACTCTGGCAACAATCCGGCAGCAGAAGCGCACTGGTTTAACTTAAGTAGTTGTTGGTATGGTAAGAGTACATATTCACATATCCCAATCAAACAAACTCATGTACGTGTGATTTGCCGATCGTGGCTGTATAATAAAACTATTATTACCGGCCTCGCGAGGCTAAGGGATGCCTATCACTGATTTAAATCAATAAAGTATGATAAGTATTTACTGGAAAAATAGAACTCATAATAAATAACAAAAAAAACTATTATTACCGGCCTCGCGAGGCTATGGGATGCTTATCACTGATTTAAAGCAATCAAATATAACATAAAAACCATAATAATATATAAAAACCTTAATTTTTTGCTATGATAACCTATTACTTGACTACTCGAACTTATATTCCTTTCCAGCCGTCAATATCGTAGCAACGTCCACCTTTGCCACCATCTAACCACTTTAGGGCTGCGCCAACCATATGATTCATCACACTCATGTGGTCCCAACAACACTCGCTATTTACTCTATTCATTGTTATGTCCATCTGTCTGTCTTTCTGGTCGTACGTACGTCTATCGATCACCAGAGTGATTGTTCCACACCGTAGACAACTAATCGACCATATTTTCTACCTCCCGTGCTCGTAAAACATGATGACTGGGGCTGATAAAGAAACCCAAAAAAAAAAAATAGCGCCGCAATCAATGAAACTTGCTAATAATAAATTACAATTGAAAATTGGCTATAAACACCACAATCAAGCGAAAAATAACATAATAGAGGGCGGGAGACCGGCGAAGAGAGAGAGAGAGAGCAAGAGAGTTTATTAACAATAGATTGCATAGGGGGGGTTATGGTTTTAAATGTAACACTTCTATTATGAAAGTGAGTGCAAATGCGAGTGTGTGTGTGTCTATGGTGCTTAAAAGTAATATTGTGCTAGGGCGGTGGGTCATTTTGCGATTGTGACAAAAATAGTTCGCCAATAATGGGCCCCCATTTTTTTTTTTGTGTGTTTTACCTTATCTTCATGGCTCATTATCAATTCAATAGCAATACAATCGGATCGGTCAATACAATTTGGTGTGAGCTAAGGTGTCTCTGCCTGTCATTTATTTATCTATTCTATAGTACATATGTAAATATGTAACTTACATATTTATTAGCATACGTGTATTTTTGCTATAAAATAAATAGATTGATTATTGTTGCTATTGTTTTGTTGCATCTATAAAAACTGACAACAAATGCTGAATTGTTTTATTGTTACTGCTTTATCGTTCGCAAGATAAAATATAGGTGATAATTGAATCCCATAGCTGTAGATGTGTATAGCGGAAATGCTGTGAATAAGTGATGAGTTATTGCGGACAATTAAAATTCATGTAAATAGAAACTACAGGATTTCATTTAAATACACTTCCTTTGAAGTTTTACAAATGATGGAAATATTTAGGACGAACATTTTATGAGGAATTGATTGTTGAAGCTTTAAATAGTTATTGGATATAAAAAGTGGTAATATTGATTGACAACATCGGATTTTATTTTTTTTTATTAAAGTTTGTTGTATTGATACTTTGTTCTCACACAATTTGCATCTTCTTTTTGTTTTTCTGATATGAAAGTTTTTTTCATTATTTACAATAAGTAGTAAATAAAAAAAATTACCGAATTAATTTTAATTCTCTTAAAATATCACCTGCTAATTTTGAACTTTTTTAAACTTGACCCAAATTGATTGGGTTCGATTTCTATTTTAATTAAATGTTTTTTTTTTCAGAAGCCGACAACATGTCACCAACTCATTGTCATTGGCAACATCGCGGTGGTGCGTTTATTGTTGCGATATATTCGTGTGATGACGGATCTATTGCAATTGTTCTAATTTTAGGAAAAAAAAACGCTACAAATAGATTTCTATCTGCGTTAAAACAAATTGCTAAAGGTGCCTGATTAGTGAACAATAAGTAGGAGTGAACAAATATTCATCGATGAAATGTTTCTTAAACACTAAAATAAAATATTTGAACACTTGTTCAAAAAAAAATAAAAAAAAACGTGTATATGTGTTGGTAAGTGTATTAAATATACCGGCATTGTATTTTGTTATTTCATGTTATTAGAAACTAATAAAATCCAATATAACATAGAATGCATTTCTTTTACCCTCTTTACTTTGTTTAATTCTTACGTTCATGAGTTCACCCATTCATTGCATGACCCTTGGCCAGAGTCATTAACTTGTTTTTCAGCATTTGGCGATTATGAAGAATAACACATATTGTCCAAGGGTAGGCATTCCAGCGGCGAAAGAAAGGACCTAGAAGGCCTTGTGGAACTCCTTCAAAAGCAGTCAGTAGGCCAGTAGACTCTTCATTCCCTCTTCCATTCCAAATAACATAGGGTGTCATTGGGATGCAAGGCCTTCCATCATCGCTTCTTATAAGAAGGCCTGATGAAAGGCCTGCGTACGATTGCAATAAGAAGTACTTGCAAATTTAAAAAAAATTGCAGTTGGTCACCCTCAAATTGTTTAGTTTATTTTTAGATGTTTCTCACTCCCAGCGGCGAAAGGAAGGACCTAGAAGGCCTTTAGGAACGCCTTCAAAAGCAGTCAGTAGGCCAGTAGGCTCTTCATTCCCTCTTACTTTCCAAATAACATAGGGTGTTATTGAGATGCAAGGCCTTCCATTGTCGCTTCCTATAAGAAGGCCTGATGGAAGGCCTGCGTACACTTGCAATAAGAAGTACGTGAACAATTTAAAAAAATATGCAGTTGTTCACCCTCAAATTGTTTAGTTTATTTTTAGATGTTTATCACTCCCATGGGCGAAAGGAAGGACCTAGAAGACCTTATGGAACTCCTTCAAAAGCAGTCAGAAGGCCAGTAGGCTCTTCATTCCCTATTCCTTTCCAAATAACATAGGGTGTTATTGAGATGCAAGGCCTTCCATTGTCGCTTCCTATAAGAAGGCCTGATGGAAGGCCTGCGTACACATAAAAAAGAAGGATCTGAAAATTTAAAAAAAAATTAGCAGTTGATCACCCTCAAATTGTTTAATTTATTGTTAGATGTTTCTCACTTCTACGCTTTTTTTTACCCATAGTAAACCTTCCTGGAGTTTGATCTCACTACCACGCAATTGTTAGTCAGCCATGCTACCATCTAACCTTTGAAGATGCATTCGAATTGTTTGACTGAAACTAATCATAAACTCTTAAGAAAACACACGAACACTTTTCTCGTTGCCTTTTCTTTTCATGCCTTCTATGAGAAGGGAGATGGAATGTGTACACACACGAAATGGTAGTATAACAAATCATCGAAAACGTTGATTCTCCCTTCTCAAAGAAGGCCTGCAGCAGTAGTCTTGAAAGAATGGAGGGAACATGTGCTCGGGATATTTCAGAAAGGAAGGAGAAGGCCTGTTTTCAGGCAGGTGAAAACAAGGCCTTGAAGACATGAAGTTTTCATGTCTCAGAAGGCCTTGTTGCATGCCTTGCTTGCAGAGGCCTTGCTAATTTCGCCGCTGGGATGTGAGAATTTAAATGAATTGTTGTTCGTCGGTCTTAATGTGACTCTCTCAACGTTTACTGTACAGTGTACACTCAATGACGACATTCGCCACACCACATATCAAGACTTGTACAGCATTTTATTATTTCAATTTCACATTATTTATCAAATCTTGTTGTTTGCGCGTTCCACAATGCATGTAGGGGAAATTCCCCCGCCCCTATGAACCTCAAGTGTTGGGGTCAAGGTTACAAAGCCAAGAAAGTTGGATGAGTGTATGCCTTCACAATAAAATAGAACTCATAATAAATAGCAATTTATATCAATTTGAAATGTTGTTTATTTTTTTAAGGGACTAACATAAATTTTGTTTTACCCAAACCTAAAAGGAGCACAAAAATTTTCCCAAATTTAAAAACATTTTAGTATGGTTGAAAAAAAAACAGACTTGGTTGAAATAAATAAAAACCATTCAAAAGTTGCTTTGGCTTGCGTCCTTCGTAAGGATATCCCATGTGTTGGATGGTATTTGTTTTTTGTTTTTATAATTTATTATTATTTTCTCTTTTTTTTGCTATGACAAATTTCACATAACTTGTTTAAATTTCTGCTAAGGGAAAATGTTATAGAATTTTATCTTTTTTCGTTTGCTTGACGCTTAACAATATCATAAATGGACGACAAGGGTTCCAGTGTATATAGGGATAACAGAGAGGAACTTTCGAATTTAGTAGAATTAATTTGTTAAGTTTTTATACCAGAAATATGGGGCAATGACAGATGAGAATTGAAATTAAGTACAACAACAATTTGAGGGGGGGAATGTTTTGCCGTCAGCTAAGGGTTCATAATATTACTTTTGTAAAAGTCTAACGACGAGGATACCTACGGTCGAGTTTACATTTTGGGCTTATTGAGAAAAATTGTTTAATGCCCTAGGCTCAACTTAGTTCGCGGAAATAAATTGAAATGTTTAACAATATAGCAAAAATTATAGAAATGATGGAAAATATGAGAAATGTAAAAATGTCTTTACCCTGACACAAAAGAAGAACGAAATACAATAAAAAAACAATCTACTTATGCTGGGTTGCATTTGCCCCTAAAGAATTGTAAGCATCTAACATTCTGCTGAAAAAAAAAACAAACGAAACGGTTTCTAAATGAAATCGCTCTTTGTGGGGAAATTAGTGCCAATGGTCTAGTGGCAATCAATTCATCACTATTTTTTTTGTAGGGACTTTAAATCGTTCTGTTTGAAAGTATCAATTAAACTCTTCTATTACATAAGAATCAGGCATTTTCTCGGGAAACACCCCTTCCGTTTCTGTTTCCAACTTCGTTTTTTTATCAGTCAAGTAAATCAAAGAAAAGCGGGGGCGTCATGAGAAAACTGTACGTGATGGGGCAAAATGAGGAATTGTTTCGGGCTTTTCTTTTCTCAGAGCAGTGTAATTTGAAAACAAATAGAGAAGGGGGAAAGACAGTAACCCATCCAAATCTTCGTCCGGAGATTCACGTACTCCATACGCCATTTTAACAGTATTAAATTTATGATGCTATCCCGGGTTATTGACTATTCTTTCTAAAAACTGGGATATTTTGTGTCTACTTTGCTCTTTAACTTCGATTGACTCAGAATGTGCTTTTTGCACAAAGAGCACATGAGAGCCCGGAAGAAAAAATGTTGATATATCCCACAAACGTATAAGGAACATGATTAACTAATGTACATTTGGAATGTCCGAACTCTCTACAGAGAGAATGTTTCTATCCAATTGGTGGATGTCCCCGATACATACAAGGCTTTCATTACCGCCATACAGGAAATAGGATGGACGAGACAGGGATGCATGAAAAAACGGTGATATCTTTTAACGCTGCCAAGCAGATAGACACCAATTTTGAAGTGGGTATATAGTCGGCAAGAGACTTAGATATTTGTTCTCGCGGTTTAACCCTGTCAGAGACCGAATATAAAGATTAAGACGAAAACACAAAAGACGCATTACTGTCTGAAGGAATATACGACCGCTGTCCTGGCCATGACATTCAAATTGTTCTGATAGATTTAAAAGCATCTCTCAAGTGTTATGGACGTGCGACTGATGCGTGGTGCAAATAAAGACTCGGATCACCAATTACCAGCTATAAAACGTACGAGATAAAGCGTGCCAAATAGAAAGATAGGTCTATATATTTCCGCGATAGCCAGTGCCTATTCCAATCAACTTTCTCAATTACTACAAATAAACGTCTCTCTTTATGATGATCCTGACACACAGTAGCAGCATATTGCGCATTCTATGACTACTGCCCTAACGACATGAAAATATTGACCTTGACAAACCAGAATGACACGTATTGTTCGAGGACAACGACGTTGCATACTAGGCAACGCTGCGACTAAGGGGAACCCGTGCGGTCAGGAAACGACATAAGAAGAGGATAGAAAATACAAACCTCTTCCGAAGGAAAAAGCGAAATTTTATGGATGAAGACAGAGGACGAAGGTATGAGATAAGAATTGAATTTTACCAAGAGTAAAATGGATGGCTGTGTAACAGGGATCCACATCCTCAGGATATCGAAAAAACCAGGACAGAATTGAAAAAAAATTCTCTATCCTCATCCCCAAAGACTGAGATGGAAATCTTATTACAGAAACGCAGAACGTGCTACAAATATGGAGGAAACTCTGCTCGTTACAGATGACATAAATCACGCTAATCTTTGATAATGGAGTATAATGTCCACTACACACTTCCCGGGTTGTTTAGATGCAGATAATGCGGTCGGTAGTATGAACCCACCCATATAGATCAACTATTATGATAATAATGTGTATATGAATATACGAAGAATCGCGTGGTCCGGATGGTATAATACCAATCATGCTGCAGACCTCTGCATTAGCCTCTCATCCTCTCTGCTGAATGTTTTGGAGAGCTTAATTGATATATATATGTAAGAACATCTTAAAGCCCTCACACTTTGAGCAAATTTCAATGACGTAATTGGCTTTACGGAACGCAATCTAAATTAATGTGACTTCATATTAGCTAACTGGATATAGAAGGGACTTTCAAATATGTGACTTAAAAAAAAATTAATTTCCCTTTGCACCCCATGAATGAGGCATGGGATAGCTTATCCCGTTGTTGTGAATTAACACGCTTTCTATTTTTAGATTCACAACTAACGGCACCTACTTTTTTTTATCGACGAATGCGAACGTCACTGTTTGAGAAGCTCTTAATAGACACGCAGATTGACTCGACACTTATACTGCGAAGTTGCTGTCAACAACATTCGAAGGGAGCCGACAATGAAAGAACAATTTTTTTTTAAGACGACTGGAGTCAAGTTTGTACCTGCGATCTGCCGCATGGTAGTCGCGCGTTCTAGCCACTATGCCACGGCCGGTCCATCATGATAGGTGGGAAATTTCTGAATTCCTACCCATGGGAAGCTGAGGCCCAATACCTGAGGTTTGGATGGGAATCCTCAGTAAACGGAATTGATTCTCCTGACTCGTAGATATAAGGTAAAGGACTTCAGGCCACCTAGACTAAATGGGCTGGTACTGAAGCTCTCAACGGAGGCCAAGTAGCTAAGTGTTGCCCTTGATCAGAAGCTAAATTGGACAAGGAATATCGATGAAAAAATAAAGAGGGGTGTGAATGCCTTTTATGCATGCCGGAACTCAATATGTAAGAGTTGGGAACTCAGCCCGAAGGTCCGGCCAATTATCACCTATGGATTTCTGGTTTGGTGGGAGGTCATAAATAAGAGGAATTTTAAAATTTTGTTAAAAATGCTGGGCAAAGGAAGGCTGCAATGGGAATTACTGAGTTACTGGCCATTCAGCAAACAGCGGAGGCCGTTATGGGATGTGATTTCCATGTAGATATAGTGGATATTTTCATAAATTCAAAGAGAATTTTTATCCTCTTCCTAGTGATTTCCTATTTTTTCGTAGTGATATCAAATTGAGAGCCCTTTTAAGATTGTAAGTTTAGTTTGAGAAATAAATTTTGTTAAAGATTTCCCAAAAAAGGGGGGTTCATACGGGAGGTGGGGTAGTTTTTATACGATCTTGCTTATTTTAGAACTTAGGATAGGAGTTTGCAGGCCAAATTTAAGCTCGATGACTCTTAAACTACGTTTGTAACTGCGGCGACAGACAGACGGGTGGACATCTTTAAATCGACACAGAATTTGACGCCGATCATTTATACAAATGTATATTAAGGTGGCAGGGAAAATTCAACTTCGATATTTGGTAATGCGCGAGTGGAATAGTTGTTATAACACGGCTATGGTAATTTGAGCAAAATCGTAAAACTTTAGGTCGAGGTCAAAGGTAAAATATTTATATATGAAAATGAGTTTGTGTTTGTTTATATTTCATTTTTTAGTACCGTTTAGAATCGAAAACGGCTTGACCGATCTTTTAGAAATTTTTACGGAATGTAACTATGTGTTCGATGGTGAAAATAGGGTACTTGCATTTTTGATATATCAAGTGGGACGCCTATAGGGCCCTTATTTTGAAACCGCAACGTCTGGAGGACTGTTTCTACAATTTGTGTAGATGCAAATGGCAGCAAAACTTCTGATCCAACAAAAAATTAACGGGATCGGATCAGTGGGCGTGGTCTAAAACTTGAAACCTGAAAAGGCTGTATCTTTGAACTATAAAGCTGATATTTGGTATGTGTTGTTGGTAAAGTTTGCATTACAGCCGGGGTGAAAGTGGGCTGTGCCACGCCCCACTTAAAAGAAACCGCTGTAACAGCTATAATAATAGTTTGATCGTCCTAAAAATGTCACTGTATAGTGCAGATATAACCAGTGTATTTGAAACCATCTTGGCAAAAAGGGGCGGTGCGCCGCCCACACTTGTCAATATTTGACTATTACATATTTACGAAAAAAAAACACAATTTCTTAATCGAATATTAGTAAAAATGTAAGATGTACTAAGGATTTATTACACTATGCGACAGTCAAAATCGGGATGGGATGAAGCAAACGGGAAATGTAATATCGGTCAAAAACAAGTTATACATGGTAATTGGAATTGTAATTTTAAATTTTTTTAAATTTGTTTGAGCAATATCGGACTAGTGGTTCTCGAGTTATGTCAAAAAAAAGATCACCAAAGGTGACAATTTCCCCTATATTATAGTTACTAACTTCAAATCGATACATCTCGATTCCTAGACGTGACCCAGTGAAACGTATAAATTCTTTTTTACCGATATAACTTTCCCAGGTAGTTTGAACCCTTCCCGATCACTGACCCCTACCATTTGTCTCACAGTGTTATGAAACAAATTTCCGTCCTATATTTTTTACATCACTTCGCTGCCGCCCTAATGTATATATTATGGTTGTCAAAAAAGTCTTGCGGTATTTCCGCAATCTTGTCATTGCAAGCGCTTAGTTCTAGTTGTATTCGTCGCATCGGTTCACGCTAGAGCTTTTTGGAAAGCTCTTTTCACGCTTTAACACGTGTTTGATTTATTGTTGTTTGTTTTTAGTCGTTCGTGAGTTATAGCGTCGCAAACATGGAGCAAAATAAAGAGAAAATACGGCATATTTTACAGTACTACTACGATAAAGGCAAAAATGCATCTCATGCTGCCAATAAAATTTGTGCAGTTTATGGACCCGATACAGTTTCCATTTCCACCGCACAACGATGGTTTCAACGTTTTCGTTCTGGTGCAGAGGTGATCGAAGATGCGCCACGGTCCGGAAGGCCTGTCGTCGAAAATTGCGATAAAATCGCTGAATTGATCGAAAGAGACCGGCATAGTAGCAGCCGTAGCATCGGCCAAGAGCTGGGCATGAGTCATCAAACCATTATAAACCAATTGAAGAAGCTTGGATTCAAAAAGAAGCTCGATGTATGGGTGCCACACGACTTGACGAAAAAAAACATTTTTGCCCGTATGGATGCATGCGAATCGCTTCTGAATCGCAACAAAATCGACCCGTTTTTGAAGCGGATGGTGACTGGCGATGAAAAGTGGGTCACTTACGACAACGTGAAGCGCAAACGGTCGTGTTAGAAAAGCGGTGAAGCTGCCCAGACGGTGGCCAAGCCTGGACTGACGGCCAGGAAGGTTCTTCTGTGTGTTTGGTGGGATTGGCAGGGAATCATCCACTATGAGCTGCTCCCCTATGGCCAAACGCTCAATTCGGACCTGTACTGCCAACAACTGGACCGCTTGAATGCAGCACTCATGAAGAAGAGGCCATCTTTGATCAACAGAGGCCGAATTGTCTTCCATCAGGACAACGCCAGGCCACACACATCTTTGGTGACGCGCCAGAAGCTCCGGGAGCTCGGATGGGAGGTTCTTTTGCATCCACCGTTTAGTCCGGATCTCGCACCAAGTGATTACCACCTATTTCTGTCCATGGCGAACGAGCTTGGTAGTCGGAAGTTGGCCACAAGAGAGTCCTGTGAAAATTGGCTCTCCGAGTTTTTTGACAATAGGGAAGCGAGCTTCTATAAGAGGGGCATTATGAAGTTGGCATCTCGTTGGGAACTCGTCATCGAACAAAACGGCGCATATTTGACTTAAATCGCATTATTATAACCAATTTTATGATCAATTGAAAATTCAATAAAAATACCGCAAGACTTTTTTGACAACCTATTATTAAAGTACCCGCCTCCTTATGGGCGTTACAAATGGAAGAACAAACTGAATATACCCTTAGTGCGCGCCCATTGTAAAAGGTTTTAAAACGGTTTTGCCACTCAAAAATCATTCTCCGAGTTTTTTACAAATACTATTTTGGATGTCTCACGATTATTTGTTTTTCTTTTTACATTTCCGTCCACTACAGTACTGAATGAAATAAAGATTCCTTCTTACGGTTTTCTTTACTGAGTCATCGCTGTGAAATTTGTTTTTACCACTACATACTTTTTTGCTATTATATAACTTTCACCATCTCACCAAATGTGGTATGTTACCCCCCAACCTTATGTTGTCATTTCTTCTGTTAGTGGCTTGAGCTTGTTCATCATTTATCGCCCGCCAACTTCTTCATTAAGCAGCTACAAAGTAGTTTATTTTCCATGTCAGTTACTTTATTTTATGGACAACACATCATCATCATCCTCTACCAGCGAACGCTCTTTGTTGTTGTGGAGCTTAATTAGTATGTAAATAGTGACCCCAATGAAATAGAAATAAGAGAAGAGCTTTCCATGAATATGACCAAAAGATTTAGAGAATCGACAACTTAAGTCAAGTTAAAAATAGATTAAAACAAAGTGTGACAAATTTCCAGCTATAACTCACTAACCTATGTCAAACTTTTTTTTTTTTCGCTGGTGGCTTTCTATACTTAAGCTTACAATAATGTTAATTAAAAACCCTTGTATTACTGTTTGTACAGAAAAAAAAGTGTTGACATACATGTATAGTAATATGTACATGGATTAAGTAATTCCTATGAATATTTGTGTTTTTTTCTATAAGTTTTCCGGTAATTTGTCACGATTGACATCACATTAATACTAAACATAAATATGGAATTAACTAAAAACATTGTGTTCCCTTAGAAGTTGAAAAAAGTGTTTACATAACTTACTCAGCTTTGATTACAAATTCTTTGAATTCCAACATTTATGAACTTACCTAGAAAGAGAGAGGAAAAAATAGAGAAAAATATAACAATTGTCACTAATAATTTAAAATCACAGCAAAACAGAAAAAAATTGAGATATCACTTAAAATTATAAACATTTTTATTGGCTTTTTGTCACAGCCATAATGGCTCAAATATGGTTTTAATTCCACATTTATTGGTGTTCGCTGCTTTATATGTATGTACGTATGTATGTACGTATGTATGTTTGTATGTATGTATATTCATTGCATATTTATCACATATTTTTTTGAAGTTTTTTTTTATTTCTTTGAATCTCTGTTAATGCAAATTTTATGCAGCCCCATGCGAGGACACCTCCTACCTACCGACCACCATCCAACATGGGGACAAATATCAAATCCCACAAAGGAAAAAAAGTCCAAAATAAAAAATCACAAAGACTGTGTCAATACAAACACCGCCAACGGCCGGTTAAAGTGTTTCGTGTGCTCCAATGGACGTCATATCCAACCGTCGTCCCATTACAACACAATTCGCGTCCATATTGCTTACATTACATGCGAGGGGGTTTAGAGCGGTGTATTGAGGGCGACAGGGGTAGAAAATCGAATGTTCATAAAAAATGTGTTCAGAGAAAAAAAAAGAAAACTGAAAATTATTATTGTTAACGTAAAACATGAAATAAACGAATGAATGAAACAACACACAAAAAAGTACTAGAAGTATGAGTGTAAATTATTTATAGCATTCCATAAACGATTAATTGTAATGAATTGCCGTGGACGCTGTTGGCCGTTTGTCAGGTATCGAACTCACAGCGCGTCAGAGCCAAGATTACAACACACAGATATGGCGACTTACACATGTCATGATGGTGTTTTGTATCTATTTTACATAATGGGTGTTCAATTTTCGGAAAGTAGGACCTCCAGCGAGCGAGTGTGTGTGTGTATGTGAGTCACCAGAGATCGGTGTCATGAGATAACAGAATTCATTAGAACCGAATATGTCATGTTATCTGTCAGAGTATTAACTGAATGGTTGGGGCGGGCGGGGCATAAAATCAAACATTACTCATAGGCTTTAATTATGCGATAAAACAAATCTAGGGTGGATTGTAAACCACACTACATCACGCAATAGGATATGTATTAAACATAATAAAACCCGTGCCCATATGTTGACGACCCCCGCAAATGTTACGAGGGCCATGATTTAAGGATATGTACCTGGAATGTCCGAACTCTCTGCAGAGATGGTGGCTCTAACCAGGATGTCTCCGACAATACTTCACCGCCATACAGGAAATGCAATAGATGGGAGAGGGATGCATACAAGAAAGAACTGTGACATCTTTTATAGCTGACATGCAGTAAGACATGAATTTGGATGGGGATTCAAAGACGGCAAGAGACTTCAACATTTGGTATCGCGGTTTAATCCGGTATGTGGCCGAATATCCACTATCCGCATCTAGGAGCAATACTTTGACAACACACTGATTTGTGTACACGCCCCAAGGGAAGACAAAGACGAGGTCATAAAAGATGCATTCTACAAGCGCCTGGAGGAAATACATGACCACCACTGCCCTGCCTATGACATTAAAATTATTTTGGGAGAATAATACCCTTGGTTCAACAGTCGGAAAATTCAGTGTACACACCAACACTTCCGATACCGAATTCAAACTGGTTAGCTTGGCGTTGGCAGGAAACAAGATAGTGAGTGGAGTTATATTCCTACATACAGGTAACCACAAGGCAACCTGGAGTAAAAAAAATGTCATTTCCCTTTACACCCCATGAATGAGGTACAGGATAACTTCTCTCGTTTTTAACAAGCTGTAGATGACTGGAACCTCGATGTTAGTTAAATCTTCCATAAAGAGTGATGATCGCATTCGTCTATAAACAACTAGGTGCAGTTTGTTGTGAATCTAAAATAGAAAAAGTGCTAATTCGCAACAACGCGAGAAGCTCTCCCATACCACATTCATGGGGTGTAAAGGGAAATTAAGTATTTTGAAGAAGACTAAAACTAGGAATCGAACCATGAATCGCCCGCATGGTAGTCACGTGTTCTAACCATCATGCTACGGCCTGTCCACAGGCAACCTGCACAATCCCCTAATCAAAAGACAAGCAACCAGAATGATTACATGGTAATCGATGGAATACATATCACAAGCGTTATGGACGTGTATGTGATGCGCAGTGCAAATATTTACCTGGATCACTACCTAGTAGCAACCTAAGTATGCAAGCGATTAATTTGAACTAAAAATGCTCATAACTAAATGCAAATGAAGCTAGGCATCACAATGCTGCATACCACTGAGATAGCCAATGCCTACACCAACCGACGCACAGTGGTCCATTTGCCTGAATTAGCATAACGAAATTAATAACATAAAAAATAATAAAATTTTCGTCAAAAGGAAAATTTTTCTAGAATAATAAAACAAAAAGGAATCAAATGAAAAAAACATTTTCACCAAATTTTTTTTTTGTGTTAATTTGAAATTTTTTCTTAAAATTTATTTTTTAAATATTTACCAATATGAGTTTTCCCAATTTCTCAGCACAATCTGCACAATTGTAAAAACGGGCTAAAACGTTTTTGTTGCAGCTGTTTTGACATTTGTTGTGTTTGAAAGCCTACAGTGTATTAATTATAGCACATTTGTAAATTTGGAAGTTATCGATTTGTTAAACGTCGGGAAATAAAATTTTAGTAGATTTCGAATATCGAAAATTTTAATTTCGTTACGCTATATCAGGGAAATGGACCACTGTGCTACGCTCTCAATTACTGCAAACAAACTCCCTGCCCCACTTCTGATGATCCCGACACATATTGGCAGCATATTGCGACTTCTATGACCACTGCCGCAACGACAGTATTGGGTTATGAAAAACCACGCTCAGACAAGCCCTGGTATAATGACGAATGTCGCGAAATGTCTGAAGAAAATGAGGCTGCATACATGGCATAACCGCAGCCAATGGAAACGCGTGAGGTAACGGAGCTTTGTAATGAGAAAAGAAGGCAGAATAAATACCTCTTCACGCGAAAAAGTATGTATGGAAGAAAATAGAGAGCCATAATATCGAAAATAACAGGTTGAAGCTCAAAAGTTCTCCCAAAAGGTAAAAAGCAAAGGTTTTTGAGCAGGTATTCCCACCTGTAAGAGCAGATAAGGAAATTTGATCACGGACATTCAGAGTGTGCTGCAAACTATGGAGGGAACACTTTCTCATTTCCGACGGCAGCATAAGAGACAAAATCACGCCAATCTTCGACAATGAAGTAGATTATGCACTACCAAGCAAAAACGAGTTCGGCACGGCAATTGCAGGGCTTAAAAACATTAAAGCTGAGGTTGACAATAGACTGCCGGTAGAACTTTTTAAGGCCGGAGGCGATGAGCTGGCACCAGCTCATAAACACGATATGGCTATAAGGAATGCGTGCTCGGTCTTTGAAATCTGAGTGTTGTATGTTCTGAGCTTAAGAATGACGATCCCAGTGTGTGGACCAACTATCGTGGGAACAGCCTTGTACATGGTCCCGTCTAGTGTTTTATGTGAATAAATAAAGTCCATTTTGGCGAACCATATGTGGCTATAGACCTGGTAAATCCACGACCGACACAATATTCAAACTACGACAAATCCTGGAGAAGATCCAAGAGATGCAGATCGATACCTAGTATCTGTTTATCGAATAAAAAGCTGCATTCGACAGTCCCTGCGACATAAACTATTAAGTACTAAGACACTTACCGACACGAAGGCTTCAGTGAAAACAGGCAAAAATCTGACAGCTTCATTTGCTACCAAGCGAGACTTTAGACGAGGCGATAGTGTGCCATGCGATCTCTTCAACATCATAATGGAGATGATCATGCAGAAGACTGCAGTAAACGGGTTTTATACCCTCTTTAACAAAAGTCAAATGCTGCTCGCGTATACCGATGATATATATATCATTGACCGCGGATTGCGAGCTGTTACTGCGTCCTTTTCAATCATTGATAAGCAGAAGTGGTCCATAAAGAAGATGATCATGCGGACAGCATGGTCACATGCATCGGCATACGCAAAGTTGATATAGATATCATTGGTCGAGTAATGCGAAATGTTACTGCGACCTTTTCAAGTATTGAGAAGCAATCGGCGGATGTGGGTCTGTTGATAAATGATGACAAAACCGTGTTTTTGGTTTCAACGTTTAGTACTCGTTTATGACGCTGTGTGAACGTTTACTACTATAACTTTGAAGTGGTACATGTACTGCGTCTTAAATAAAAATAATATCGAGAGACATGTACCGCTGTCACTATGCGCTAAGCAAGTCCTCTAAGCAAGACAAAGCCCTCTTTTCAACGTTGACTATGCGTTCCCATCGAGAGGACTCTTTGTATGTCGAAATCATTATTTTGTTTTGTCCTCGTTGACTGGTTAACCCATTTTTACATACTCCTTTTCTAGTGATGAGAAAACTGCAGTTACATCCGGAAGATTTCAGCCAATGATGTCTATGACATAGTTTTTATACTCACCCGATCTCCTTTCTTGTATATGGGACATAACAGACTAAGACTCCGATTCTCGGGCTTGCTTTCCTCTAGCCAGATGTTCTCCGTAAGCTGATGTATGCTCCTAACCAGCACCTCTTCACCTGACTTAAACAATTAAGCCGGGATACATTCGGATCCAGCCGCTTTGTTACTTTTAAGGCGGGATATTGCCACTCGTATCCCGCTCTGACTCAGAGGATCGCTGTTTTCGCAGAAGCGAAGGCTCTTTCCACGCCTATTCGCCTTAACGCTCTGGTAGAATTTTCGGGCTTCCTCTCTATTTCGGAGCAACTATATGGACTCATCCTATCGCTTTTTCAGCTCCTTCTTTTCCCGTCTAAAGAGACGAGTTGCATCTCGCCTTTTCTTTCTGTGCCGCTCACGAACAGCTCGCATTGCCGTTGGCTGCAGTTTCGGCCTGTCTGCAGCATCTATCTCTCTCGTGGCATTCCGACATTCATCATTAACTAGATAAAATAAAACATTTCCTAATTTCCACCAAATCAATTAACCACTCGTGACCACAAATTAATCAATGCCACTAGCATTCATCATGCAACTCAATGACTACTTCATTTCCTCTCCATCGTCTTCTTCCCACACTCCTACGCCTGACGTCATCAACAATTTTGTAGTGATTTCCGTGTGAAACTGTAAAAATCAATCATACAGCCATCTTGCTAACCTTATATGGTTCTCAAAATGCAGCAAGGCGTGAAAACTTCAATGCAAACACACACACACACACATACATACAATAATAAACGCATTTAGTCTCTAATATTTCTATAAACTTCGTGAGCGTATATTCTTAAGTTTCATATAAATCACGTGGGTGCCAAATGAAATGTCAAACAAATAATAGCGACGGTTATGTATGATGCCATCATTGTGGCAGTCTCTGCGCATCCAAAACAATCCAAATTTATATATGAGAAGTGGAGCAGCTATATTGTACATTTACAGCATCCGCATTTGTGTGGGGTCGTCGTTTATGGCAACGAGTTGCCCAACATACAGTTTTTCGAGGCGGGGGAAGTGAATTGTTATGTAAATTGGATTCAAATTGGAGTAAAACTGATGTTACACGTGTTATATTGAAATAAATGACGACACTGGAACCAGAGTGATCTAGAACGCAACTGCATGATTCTGAGAACGCTCTGATGTTACTTTGCTCACTGCAAAAATTCTATAGTCAGACATTGTGATACCTTAAGAGAGGAAGCACTAAAGATCACTTATATCAGTGAGTATAGAAAAATTTTGATATTTATATGCCATTGTGTGATAATCTGATTATGGATAAGAATGTCACTATGATCACTCTGGCTCCAGTGTCGTCAAATTACACAGTACAATACATGATTTTGGGACTCAATTCTGGAAACTGCACGTAAAAGTAGTCCCAAAAAGAAGAAGTTCTGCTTTATTCGCTTTGTCAAGTTACATGCCAAAATAATTTAATATCGATTTGAAGTTAGTAAGTATCGTATAGGGGAATTTGTCACGTTTTACGCTTTTTGGTTTGACATTACATAAATACCATATTGTGGCGTATGATTATCATAAGTAATATTCCCCGCAAATCATACGCTAACAGTTTTATAGTAACTGCCACAAAATAAATCCACTTCAAAATCATTTGATGAATGGAAAAGTGAAAATGTTGCTTATATTGGAAAAGGTTTTTTTAATTTGTTTCAGTCCAAAAAAATAGCCTAAACCGATATTAAATTATTATGGCATGTAACTTGACAAAACGAATGATGCAGAACTTCTTCTTTTTGGGGCTACTTTCACATGCAGTTCTCAGAATTGAGTCCCAAATCAATGAGTTGAAATTAAATTATTATGACATTTAACTTGATAAAACGAATGACGCAGAACTTCTTCTTTTTGGGGCTACTTTCACGTGCAGTTTTCAGAATTGAGTCCCAAATCAATGAGCTGAAAAATTTTTCTATATACAATTCTCTATACAATTCTATATACAATTCTCTATACAATTCTCTTTAGAAACCCATTGCAAGGAACAACCTTATTCGGAAAAAATTCTTTCTCACAGAATGTACAATATGTATTACTCTCTGACCCACAAGTTTTGCTGGGTTATCAACCTAACACTTCATTGCAATAGGGCGTTTAATAACGTTGCATTGTCTGAGACAAAGCAAGTAATCAAACAACTCACAGTGAAGACGTTGTTCATAATTCTATAGATTGGAAATTGGGTTTTTCAAGAGAAAACTACATCATCGACCACGACGACGACAACAACAACAACAACAACAACATCATCATAACTAACATCAACGTCGCCGCCGCCGCTGCAGTCAACACATAAAATAGATGAGACATAAACCAATCTTAGAAAAACTATGAAATCCTTACAAAGAACAAGTAATTGAACACCACAAGGCGGACAAAATGATGTGTCCGTCTATTTATGTTGGCTACGGTGGCGGCGTGAGCGGTTGAGTACTTTTTCTTCTGCTCACTTGTGTTTACTCATCTGCGTGAGCGTATGGGATGCGAGTTGAATATAACAACAACCGGTGCCACACGCACACACACACTTGAGATGCACTCGCATAGTATCGATGAGACAACGATACGGACCCCCATGTCAAGAATCCAAAAGATAAATGGCAACAGAAACAAAATCACTTGATTACTCTGCACTCTTGATTGGCTGGTGACCTTTGGCAGCAAAGAAGATGAAAAACTTTAGTTTAAATGTTGATGATGATGATTCTCTGTTGCTGTCCCTCTTCCTGTGAGTGTTACGTGAGTCCGGCAATCTAAGATTTTCCCCACCGTCACAAAACAAGCAGAAACATTTAAAAGGTGTGTACGCGCGCGTTAATGATTTGTGAAGTTGTTCTTTCCAGCCGCAACACCCCTCCGATTCAGTTAGATATTTGGCGTCGTCTTACACTCGCTCTACAACAACCTCAATGGGAAAAATTTCCGTATTCTTTTTCATTGAGTATTAGAGATACAATTTAACTGATATGTATAACTAACTGTTAATGCCGAAGCCGATAATACAATAAGATTATGCACACACAGCCAAGAGAAGAGAAGCATAGACAGCAGTTACATTCAATAGTGGCGACGAACATCGTCGTCGTCGGCAACATTGTATGGCCCCTAAAATACACACAGGTTCTATTTGTTTGTTTTGAGGGAAATGAGACAAGTTAAGTTGGCGTTGTGCGTGTCTAAGATGGTGTAGCAGAGATACCAAAGAGAGACAAGGATACAGATACAACATTTAGGCTTTACTATGTACTACAGTTAAAGATGATGATCAAACTTTTGGGACAGGAGAAGAATTTAGTGTAATTTTATGACATAATATTGTTTTCGGAATTGTTATCCAACATTTTAGAGGCATAGCCTAAGTAACCAAGCGGCGAAATTAGCAAGGCCTCTGCAAGCAAGGCATGTAACAAGGCCTTCTGAGACATGAAAACGTCATGTCTTCAAGGTTTTGTTTTCACATGCCTGAAAACAAACCTTCTTCTTCGTTTCTGAAATATCCCGAGCACATGTTCCCTCCAATCTTTCAAGACCACTGCTGCAGACCTTCTTTTAGAAGAGAGAATTAACTTTTTCGATGATTTGTTATTGTTCAATTTCGCCTTTATATACATTCCGTCTCCCTTCTAATAGAAGGCATAAAAAGAAAAGGCAACGAGAAAGGTGTCCGTGTGTTTTTCTTAAAAGAGTTTATGATTAGTTTCAGTCACACAATTCGAATGCATTTTCATAGGTTAGATGGTAGCATGGCCGACTAACAATCGCGAGGTAATGAGTTCAAACTTCAGGAAGGTTTTCAACCCTAAAAAAATAATTGTAAGTATAAAGAAAAATATATTCTTCTTCTTCTTTACTGGCAGCAACAACAGAAATGCATCTATCAGTAGCCGCACGTAGAAAAGCATTCCAAGCGCTTCGGTCTTTTGCGCTCCGTAGATAGTTGGTCATACCAAGCTTACTTAACAGTTCCGTCACCTGGTCCATCCATCGGTGTTTTGGTCGCCCCCCTCCTGCGCCGCCCATCGAGTTTATTGCCGAAGACTTTTCGAAGAAAAATATATAGAAGTGAGAAATATCTAAAAATAAACTAAACAATTTAAGGGTGACCAACTGCATTTTTTTAAATATTTCAAGTCCTTCTTCTTTCATGTGTACACAGGCCATTCATTAGGCCTTCTTATAGAAAGCGACGATGGAAGGCCTTGCCTCCCAATGACACCCTATGTTATATGGAAAGGAAGAGGAAATGCGGAGCGAAGGGCTACTGACTGCTTTTCAAGGCGTTTCATACGGCCATTTAGGCCCTTCCTTTCGCCGCTGGGAAAGAACGTGATTATGCTTATTTTCAAAGTTTCAAGTTACAAATGTTTAAAAAATTTCATTAAAGTTTTCAATACGATAAAAAGATTGTAATATTTTACAAACTTACTCTTTACTGCACTTGTATTTGTAAACCTTATCTAGTATGCACGTGCCTGGCATACATATGTATATGAATTGTACACTTCCGAATTTGTTGTACCACAATGTCGTCAGTACATCAACTTCAGTTCAGTTCAGTTTCCTTTTCCTCCCTGACCCTTATACCATACAATTGTATATAGTATCTATCTGTATTTTATATTCTATTGCTTCAAGTCACACTCTCTGCATGTATTTGCATTTCACTCTGTTGTACTCTACTCTACGATGTGTTGGCACAAAAGTTCTGTTAGCATTCAACTCCTCCAAGCCACAACCCTCCTCCCCCTCTACTATCCCTTCTCACCGCTCCACCGACCACTTTAAAAGTAAACAAATAAAATAATGACAAAAGTAAACATACACAAATCTTGTTGTTGTTGCTCTCTCTCCCCCATATTGTTTTTCTTTTTAAAATTGTTTTGTTGTGAAGAAATCTTTTTGGTAAATGAAATTCTAGGTTTTTTTTTGCAGCTTTAGAATAAAAATAAACAAAAACAAAATAAACTTAAATACCTAAAGTTGTCATAAGATTAAAAGTCGTCACACAGAAACAAGAAATGGAGATAGAAAACTTCAAATGTTACAAATTCTTCTGGACCAAAAAATAAATCGATAAATCAAGAGATACTTGCAGGCGATTAGTTAGAAAATACATAAATATTTGTTATAAGAATATGACAAGCAAACAAAAAACAATATGAATTAAATTTAAAAAAGTAATCGGTTTAAGTTGCTGAAGTGAGGGCATGAGGTTAGTGATGACCGAAGAGGATTTTGAGTGAGGCAGAAATATAATCCATGTATAAGAGTTAATTTTTAAAGTTTTTATTATTCAAAGGTACCAGACGAGATTCTATAAGAAAATATAAAATAACTGCTCTGGTACTATACTTTGCTTAATATAATATTGGAAATGTATCCTTCTACAGCAGTGTCAGGCAAAACCCATACTCAGCCACCTGCAAATATTATGTGTTTGTGTAAATGAATGTGAAAGCAACACCGCGACTGACCACAGCCTGACTGCCTTGAATCAAACACAGCTTCGCGTACGTGTGAATTGATGATGATCGTGTCTGTGTGAAAAGGGCGATAATTGTTAGCCTCGCGAGGCTATGGGATGCCTATAGACTAAGTAGATTAAGTATTTACACTGTGACATGATGGCTAGAACAAGCGATTATCGTGCAGAAGACCATGATTCGATTCCTGTCTCAGTTGTGTAAATTTTTTCGTCGAGATTCTGAGCCGATGAACATGTCACAAGCGGATGAACATGTCTTTGTAGTGTGTCAAGTTAATTGTCTAGTAAACAGCTGACGTTCGAATTCATCGTTAAACTGTAGGTTCCGTTGTGTGAGTTAAAAAATTTAAGTAAAGACAAAAAAAGTTTAAAATTACAAATTGCTAGTCTCGGAAGGCACTACACTTATTACTGACGACGGCGTAGATTGCCCAACACTAAGCCAAAACGATGTTAAAAGAACCAAATCATGTCTAAAGAATGACAAAGAAGGCGGTGCCATCGGACTTTGGCAGAGCTCTTCATTCAAGACTGAGTTTGGCTAAACAAGTGTGTGAACTAACTACTGCGGGATTAGTCTATTACCCATCGCAATGGGTCCCGCCGAGTGTGTTATATGAAAGACTAAGACTTTTCTTTTCGTCGACTATAAAGCTTGCTGCAACAGCCTGATAAGGCTGAAACTATTTGAAGCCATGACTGAGTTTGATATTCCTACGAAGCTTATATGACCTTAGGGCCGACACAAAGTACTCATTAGCCTTTTTAAACAAAACGAGGCTGTAAACTGGGCTATAGTTTGCAGTGTTATCACTTTGATACCTAAATGGAGATGAATAATAAACGTCACATGCTGCTCGCGTACACCAAAGATATAGATAGAATTGCTCGAGAACTGCGGGATGTTACTGCGGCCTTTTCAAACATTAAGAAGCAGTCCGCAGAAGTGTTTGTAAAATGATCACTTTGATATCGTAATGGAGATGATTAATAAACGTCACATGCTGCTAGCGTACACCAAAGATATAGATACAATTGCTCGAGAACTGCGGGATGTTACTGCGGCCTTTTCAAACATTAAGAAGCAGTCCGCAGAAGTATTTCTGGTATAGTGATAAATTGGGACAAAACCAACAGGCACTGCCTTTGCTTAGCCGTAAGATTACCTGCTGCTATGAGCTATGCTAAGCATTTTACCGACAAATATGTAAACGAAAGACCCCATTTCCATTTCATAAAAATGGTAAATTCTAAAAATACATAATCATTGGAAATTTAAATGTTATTAATGGAATAAAAATTCGAATAAATTTCTTGATAGCTACCTTTCTGCAACAACTTATACGGTTCCGGTGTTGATACGACTTGATTCCCTGTTTTCGCCATCTTCTAGTCGCCATTAAATTTCCCTTTGATTTCTTGCAAATTTGTTAATTACACTAATTATCAGATGTCTACATAGACCATTCTAACTAAGCCATCACTTTATAGCTATTCGCCAAAGCACTTCCTGATTAACGCCCTCCAAAGCGAAAGCAGCCAGCAGCAGCAACAGCAACTGCTGAGAATGCCTAAGCCGCACCAATCATTCCAATTAAAAAGTTTTCGTTTGTCTGTAATTTTCTTTATTGGCGCTGTTAGATTTTGCGTTTTTCTTAGCATTTCCTACCAAAGCAATTTTTCCCTCTGTTATTGGGTGCTTGTTTTTTTTTTTGTTTCATAAATTTTTCTCTTGCTGCCAATTTGTAAGTAACCATAGGATTTTACTTGAGGACCAACCAACTGCAAGAGAGGGGAGCATATGGCTTCGGGGTGGGCAGGTGGTGGCGATGTGTGTGTGTGTTGTGTGGAAGTGCGAAATATTTTACGGATACATTTTATTAGCCATAGAATGAATTGAACGTGACCGGACAGGGAGAGACAGAGAGTAAATGCGCCAACAAAAGCAAAGTAAATGCGAGAGTAAATATTGGAGTATTTTACACGTCCGCTGGTGGGTGCGAGAGTACTTAAATTTTTTTTGGAGAGTATTGTGTAATGTTGCAACATTACGTGGCTCGTGGCCGACGACGAGCATGGATGGGGAAGACACATAAAACTGCACTCTTACTACTGGCGCTTGAGGCGGGTTCATGAACTTTTATTAAACTCATTGGGGGGGCAATGCGGCGCGACGTCTATCTAGGCAAATAGGGGGAGTGTACGAATTAATGTCTAACTATGATGACGATGTTGTAACGTTTAGTGAATTAAAAAAACGTAATTGGAATATTAGGAACGATAAAAAAAGGAAGAGAGGAAGAAAGTTATGCAGTTTTATAAAGGATAAGGAAATTTTTGTATTTTTTTGTCACTATTTAAGGGTTCAGTCTGAGTATGGCGCCGGAGTTGCAAAACGATTATTATTGGGTGAAAAGACCAAAAGTAACACTTCTCTCAATGATTTTTTAAAGCAGTGTCATGCACCCCATAGCCTCGCGAGGCCGACAATAATAGTCTTTGTTGTACACAGACACAATCGGCAATACACACGTATGCGAAGCCATTATTTGATTCAATGAGCGTTGTAAAAGCAGCACCTCACACGCTTGTGTGTATGCGTAGGTTCGGTTTTGCCGGGCACTGTTTTAAATTGAAACTGTGTAAAGGGATTTGTACCGGCCGTGGCATAGTGGTCAGAATACGCTACTACCATGCGGGAGATCCGTGTTTCGATTCCAGGCTCCAGTCATCTACATTCTTTTTTCGTTGCCGGCCCCCTTGATGTTGTCGACAATAACTTCGCAGCATAAGTGTCGATATTAATGGTATGTCTAGTAAAAGCTTTTTAAACAGTGACGTTCGCAATCGTCGATAAACAAGTAGGTGCCGTTCTGTTGTGAATCTAAAATAGAAAGTGTGTTAATTCCCAACAACCCCATTCATGGGGTGTAAAGGGAAACTAATATAAGTGAAGCGATTTTCATTTAGTGCGGGTCGATGTTGGCAGCCTGTGGCCGTCACGATGTTTTGGAGGCGTCTGTCTACCCTATTTTTTATTTTAGAGTTACTGATGGCAAATCATCATGACAAGTTACACGGTTTAGCAAAACGTATAAATGATAAAATTTCGCCATCAAAATAAAACCAAAACAAATTTCACGCATGTTAGAGCGTAAGCTGTGGCCCTTCAAAGTTGACATTCTAGCGTTTGGTAGCAAAATTGGAGACGATCGGTTGGAAAAAACATCATACATCTCCCGTACTTTGTGGGAATGTCAGATTTTTTTTGCCGAAGGTTTTGTGCTGGTTATTAAGACGAAAAGTAACACAACATTCCGTAATCTTAAATGCAATCTTTATAAAGGCTATCAGTTGATGCGGTTCGATGTTAACAGCCTGTGCCAGACATATTTTTTTGGCGGAGTGGGTCTAACATATTGTTTTGTAATCAGTTACTAGTGCCAAATTCCCATTCAATAAAGAGTGCAAATAATTATTTTTATTATTTAAATAAATGTTTGTTAGTGTAAACTGTGAGATTATTTTACGACGCGGTGACCCTTAAAAGTCGACATGGCCGCTATATGTGAAAATGTGTAGGAGAGGTCATTAAATCCTTGCCGTTCATAAGAACTCGTCCTTTTGAAGTTTTTAACAAGACGAATTATGCGTCAGGATTTGGCCTACACCACAAGATTTAACTGGACCAGTAGCTTAAAGATAATGACCACAATGCCGTTTGATCGCTGAATGGACTACGCGCCTTTTGAAACAGGACCGGCCTCAATATTAAACGAAAAAATTTCTTTAGGGACGATATCCAAGTTAGGTTGACTTAGAGCGGTGGTAGGCAATACCGAACGCACGCACTTTAATATATGAAGTCAGAAGCGTCAGCGATGTTGAACTGTGCACGGTGAATATGTGGTTCTCTCACAACAATCGTTGAACGTTGGTTTTCTATATGTACTTGTGTCTGTTATGAAATGTCTTTTAGAACATTATTGCCGTATATGGCACGACACCAACTCTCACGAGGTTTACCAGGTAGCAATGCATCCACAAGAAGTAACTGTGGTACCAGGGCCCTAAAACCCAATTGAAAATGCCCTTAAAGCAGTGCCAGGCAGTTCATAGCCTCGCGAGGCCGCCAATAACCATAGTTTTTATTTATACAGACACGATCGGCAATTTACATGTACACGAAGCTATATTTGATTCAAAGTTGTCAGTCTATGGTCAGTTTCTGCTTGAGCGTTGTGGCAGAAACGCATTGTGGCACTCCCTGCGGCGAAAGGAAGGACTAAGAATGCCTCATAGAACGCTTTCCAAAACAGGCAGTAAGCCTTCCCTCTGGATTCCCTTTTTCTTCCTAAATAACGTCTTCGATTTCTGTAAGAAGGCCTTATGCAAAGCATGGATACAAATGGAAAAGAAGGACCTGTTTTGTATATTTCTCTCTTAACTTACAATTCTCTTTTTCCAACGCCAGTAAATCTTGCTGAAGTTTTAAACCACTACCTCGCGATTGTTAGTCAACGATGATGCATTCGAAATATGGAACTGAAACTAACTAAACAGTAAGAACAACACACAAACACCTTCCATGTTGCCATCTTTTTTCAGACCTATGAAGGCATGAATAAGATTCATCGTGGCTTAATCAAACAAACACCTTCCTCTTGCCTTCTTTTTACATAACTTCTGCAGGCCTGGATAAAAGAAGGGAACATGACCGAGCATCCACCGTGGTCATTGCCAAATAAGGCGTTCTACATGCGTTATATAAGGAAGGTCCATAAAACCCAGGCCATCGTTTAAATTTGGCCGGATTAGTTCGACAAAATCATTGAAACGGGAAACACGCGAATCTGTGTTACAGTAAGAAGCCGCGACGAACATTTGACCCAAGTTATTCTCCACATATAATGACATATCTAACTCTTTCAAATGTAAAAAAATGTTGTTAGTAACTCACATACAGTCTGTTTTATTCCATTACAACATCGAACCGTTCGTATTAAAACCCACTTTACTAACTTCATCGCTATATAAATTTTGCCATTATCACATTTCTTCATTATTAACTATGTCCTTTTAAAATTAAAGAGAGAAAGAGAGAGAGAGAGAGAGTCCTCATAGGAGATTTTCTAAATATTTCATTTTTCGAGCCATCGCCTTTATTACCATATTACACAGTCATTTGCTAACTTTTTTACAACTAAATACAAATATTTTAAAAAATCCCTAAATTCTTCTCTAAAAACCAACAATTGTTCTCTAATTCATACCAAATCTCCTTCACCCGATCCTGAGTTTTCTTAACAAATGTTCCCTGTCTTATTTATTATCACCAATTTCATGGAACGATCAAATTTCATTATCATCATCTTGATCATCAGCTGCAACTACACAAAAAACTACTCACATGTGCGATCGATCGATCGATTACGAGACAAAGATAACTTTTTGTTGTTACTCCCCTTCCTCTTGTAGCTACAAATCATTTTATTGAGCTGACTGACTGACTGACTGTGACAGAAAAGGAGATCAATAACACAAGACAGAAGTTAAGAAACATAAACATCATCTAAACGTCTTCACATTGAAATCGAAACATTTTCACATTCACAAAAGACATGCGGACGGATGGACGGACATATAAAACACCGCCAAACAGGTAACGAAAGCGAAATGAACACAGAAGACAACAACGACGACGACGAGTAGAGTACAACCAAAGTGGCTGCCGCAAAAACAAGATCATGAAGAAGGAAATGAAAATGGGAATGATGATGAGTACTATGGCGATGGCTGTGATGATAGTCTTGTCATCAGACCTTAGCTGCAGAATCATGTGTGACCGACCACCATCACATCCGCGCTGGTCTAGATAGGAGGAGACTAACAGAATGCAGCTGAGATCGTTGGGTAAATGTTTTGAACGTAATCGAAACCCCATCGCATCACATTGGCCAAGACTCTAATGCTGGTTGGGTTGAAGAGAAAGAGGGTGGAGGCAAAGTGATAGCGTGGTAACTTTCAAAGTTTTTGTGATAGAATAATTGAAGTGAATTGGTTACGTAATGATGGAGAAGTGATTATAATTAGGTGATGATAGTGTAAAGACGAACTGATATGTAAACAATGAGGAACAATCTGATAAGAAAATTATCATTAGCAAGTGATCAGTTTAGTGTTAACGCATAAAACAAATTTATATTTCTTAATAATGCAAATGATAAACAAATGGCGAAGAAATTAAATTAGTTTACAAAACAAACAACAAAATAGTAATGTAGAGTGTGGCTGAAGACAGTTAGTGGCAATGGTGAAGAGTAATCGAAAGTTGGATCTCCCGAATAGCCCTTGAATAAAATTATATTTAAAGGTAAATGTCAGAAATCTTTGGGAAATCAATTAAATCAACGAATTCAGTGACGTCATAAAACCACTGGAATCAAAGGAAATTCAATGAATCTTGTGAAATCAATGAAAAGAATAATATCATTAACATCAAATCAATGATATTAATGACTTCAAATCAATGGTATCTACGAAATCATTAATGTCAATTAAATAAATTAAATCAATGATATTAATTATGCCAATGGCATAAATGATATCAATTACATCAATTAAATCAAAGAAATCAATGATATCAAGGATATCAATGACATCAATGATATAAATGACGTCAATGATAACAATGACTTCAACGATATTAATTAAGTCAAGGATATCAATGGTGTCAATGATGTCAATGATTTCAACTATATCAATGATATCAAGGAAATCGGCGAAATCAATGAAACCATTGAAATCAACGAAATCAATGATATTAATGATATCAATTAAATCAATGATATCAATTAAACCAATGCAATCAAAAATATCAATGGCATCAATGCTATCAATGGCATTAATGATAGTAATGATATCAACGATATCAATGAAACCAATGATATCAATGATATCAATGATATGTATGATATCACTTCGTCCAATGGCATCAATGATGTCAATGATATAAATCATTGAAATCAAGGACATCAATGATGTCAATGATATCACTGATATCAATAGCACTGATATCAATGATTGATATCAATGATATCAGTAGCTTTAATGATATCAATGGCATTAATGATATAAAATATATCAACGATATCAATGATAACAGAGATATAAATTATATCAGCGATATCAATGTAATCAATAACACCAATGATATTAATGACATCAATGATGCCGATGATATCAATGATGTCAATGATATCTGAGATATTTATGATATCAGAGATATCACAGATATCAATGACACCAATGATATCAATGGCATCAATAATATCATTGACATCAATGATATCAATTAAGTCACGGAAATCAAGGATATCAATGACATCAGTGATATGAATGGTATCAATGATATTAAATCAATGGAATCAAGAATATTAATAATGTCAATGATATGAACGATTTATATCATTGATATCAATGTCATCAATGATAACAATGGCATCAATAATATCAATGGCATCAATGATATAAATTAAATCAATGATATCAATGAAATCAATGATATCAATGACATCAAATCAATAAAACCAAAGAAATCAACAAATAACTCAAACCAATGAAATCAGCGAAATTATGAATCAATGCAATCAATATCAACATTAACATCAATTATATCAATGACATCAATGATAACAATGAAATCAATGATATCACTGAAAACAATGACATCAATTAAAAGAAAACAATCAGTGATAACAATTATATAAATAATAACATTGAAAACAATGATATCAATGGCATCAATGACTTCAATTAAGAAAAAAAAAATAACCGCCAAATACCGTCCCTTTTAGTAACATCGATTTTAATGCAGGCATTTCTGGGATATTTTCGGTGTATTTGAAGGCTAATATCTTTCGCGGAGGGTTGTTGGGGATATTCTATTCTTTTGTATGGGACAACACATGTTTAACTTTTGAATAAAAATTAACATTTTTTAACATAAATGAAATTTTCATATGATTCTAGACAGGGAAGAAAAACACCTAAAATCTTCAACTTTCAATGGGCGTAAAATCTAAAGTAGGCGTGGCATCCCCAATATGTTTAATTTTTTTCATAAGGAGAACTCAATTAAGATGTGTCCCGAATTTCGAGTCCCTAGATCCAAAAATGCAAATTTTGGCAAGTGCAGTTGTATGGGAGGTGGGTGTGGCAGTAGGCGGTTTTGTAAGATTTTTTCAAAATTTCTTAATTTAGCCCAGAGAAGTGTTTCTGCAAAATTTCATTGCTGTACGACCACTCCTTCTATTTTTTTCCAAGAAATGTATGGGGCGGTGCCACTGTGTGACGTCTGGTTTGATTTAGTTTTATGACATTTAGATTATTTTGTTGACTTTCCCTAAACTTTAACAATCCCCTTCATATGTGAAAATGTTACGTATAAACTGTTCTCTGGGGCTACAGAAAACTATTGGCTATAGTCGTAGCTTCAAAAAATAATCCTCGCTCCCCCTTCCGACGATGTATCGTCGTCACAATTCTAACCACATTTAGAGGCGAGAATTGAGTTACTGGAAAATCAAGTCTTTGCCACAAGAAGAGACTTAGCCACATTAATTCACTAAATGTTGGTTGGTTGGTTGGCTCTCTGTTTGTTTCACTTTTTTCTGTGGCATTCTGGTTCTCAGGTCTAGAGTCATCCTTTCGTTGTTGTTGTTGGTGTTAGTGCTGTTGGTGTTGTTGTTGCTGATGTTGTTGTTGTTGCTGTTAATGCTGCTGTTCTTGGCCTGGCCAGCTAAGTAATCATCGTATTCCTTCAAGTGGATTTTATAATGCAACATTTTGCGTTGTTTCCTTTTTCCAAAACGGCTATGAACAGCGAAGTCATCTGAACAGTCGATACAGATGATCATGATAATAATGATGATGATGGTGTTACAGTGGTAATGGTGGCAGTGGCAATGGCTAGCAAGACTTTGTCATGTCCGTAAATGCGGGCGGCGGTGAAGTTGCAGCGGGAGCTCCTTGCACATGATGATGCTGGCGATGATGATGACGACGGCGTTCAAACCCCCAAAACAAGTCAAGTTCTCGCACAACAAACATGGAAGTAAACAATTCATTGAACTTTCGCATAAAACGCTCTCAAGGTTATCAACTCAAGTTGTCCGGTACTTATATGTGCGAATGTACGAGATCGAGTTGTATCGCATCATCCTGCCTGCCCTCGCGCGCCTTTGTGCGTGTGTGTTGGAGTGTGCGAATGCGAATCACGGCAAATGACCAATGGTGAATGTGAATGACTACTAAGCGAGCCTGCTGTTGGAGAGATTATAATAACCACACATAAACAGCAGCAATGCAAGAAAATCGACAATAAAACTCTGTTTGAGTTTTTGTTCTACATAAACGATATTTTTTTCTTACGACTTTTGTTGTTGTTGCTTGATAGTTTTGTTGTATTGTAGATTATAATTTTGTAATAGTTTACTTTTCAGTAACATTTTGGTTTTAAGAGTTAAATGAGGTTTCCATATAATGTATAGTGTTGTACTTGCATAGAAACCACCAGTAGAATATCTCAGACAAAAAATTATACAAATTGATAAAAAGTTAATTTGTTCCGGTGGTTTATATTAAACTCCAAAACTCCTTAATGTTTACAACAAAATATAAAAATTATTTATAAAAACCCACTTCAGATTTATAAAAATTATAGATATATTGTTTAGAAAATCCAACACCTTAAATCGCCTCATTAAAATCAGATTAACGGAAAATTTGTTTCCTTATAAAATATGAACTCTTTTTGCCCGTGAGTGCAAAAACCCCACGTACCTAATCTTTACAGTGCATCATCATAACTGGTTGAAAAAAAGGGTCCCCTTCCACACTACATCCTAAAAAACCATAAAACAAAACACAACAAAACTATCAGCATCATCATCATCATCATCATCATCGGGTATATCCCGATGAAAAAAAAAAAGAAAAAAGAAAACGCCACCACCAACTGACCATTGTGACAATGTAACCAAATGTACAGGAATACAAGCAACTAAACTAAAAAACGAAACATATGATCACATGAATCCGCTAGTCCACCATCATCCATCCGGTCAAACGGATAACCCAAGTTAGTTTATGGTACCGGAGCTGGGGCAGAGTAAATCCAGCGAGAACATTACAATGACGCCAAATACATTAGACGGCTATAGTGACGCGGTCAGTGGCTATAGCGGTGGAATATGACTTGTGATACCAAGTTCCTGTAGACTATATGAAAGTGATGATAACCACTACCTAGAAGACACGGCATATCGTTAAGAGAGAGTAGGAAAAAAAGCAATTTGAGAATATTATTTGTATGCACATATCTACAAAGTGTGAAGAACCACAGTATTGTTTGAAACTGAAAAGGATAACAGAACCGATGATGGATACGAAACTGTAGATTGAAAAAAATATACTTATGATGATGGTTTTTACCAATTTTGGAAAAAAAATAAACTAGGCAAAGTAATATTTTGAAAATAAATCAAGTAGGATAGTTTCAGTCGGGTAAATGGACTAACGAATATCCTCCTATACTCAGTAAAAAAACAAAAAATTTGAGCGTACATATAAATATATTTTCTCTAAAACTTTATCAAGTTATAGATTAGTATTGATATTAGTAATCGATGTCTAAAGTGGGCGGTATGGTACATTTATATGGGAATTATCAGAAGGGGCGTGGCAGAACTTCCAATTTTACCTCCAAATCTTTCTCCTGTTATAGCCTAACAAAATACAGATAAAGGGCACGATCGCATTGGGTGTATTAATATTGTTACTCGATTTCTGGGCGTAATGGTACATTAGTATGTGAGGTAACAGCATGGGCGTTGCCAGACTTATAGTATTTTCTCCAAAACTTTATCGTGGTATAGCTATACTGACTACAGAATTTGAGCACGATAACATTGGGTATATTGATATTATTACACGATTTCTAAGGTGGTCGGAATGGTACATACAATGTTATGGGAGAAGGGGCGTGGTCATGTAGACCATATGCAATCCCTTAAGTGGTAGGGTGAGAGTATAAAACTTTCGAAAAAATTAAATGGGAAAAAATTGTTCAAGTTAAAATTCAAAGGAAATTAATTGAAATTCAAAAATAATATTTTAAATTAAAACTTTTTATATGAAACTAGTGGGCCCGGCAATAATTCGCTATTGCATATTATTTTAAAAAAATGGGCGTAAGAGTGGGCGTGGTCGAAAAAAAGTACCCTATAAGTCATGCCAGAGTCCCAGTCAAACGCTGGAAGATCGGTCCAGAGGTTTGGTCTCCTATAAGGTACAAACAAACAAATAAACAAACACACATTCCATTTTATATATATAGATACAAAAAACTTGTAAATTGGTAACTTTCATAGAAAAGACCGAATTTACCCTAATTGTTTTGCACACATATCCTTTTTGGTAAGTACACTGAAATCAATTCAATTTAAGTCAGAAATGAATAACGCTCATTACTTCGTTTTAATTCTATAGGAAGCAAGCCCATAGAAATTATCATGACTATATCATTGGCCGTTTGGTCTGGGCCGGCCGTAGCATAGTGGTTAGAACACGCGACTACCATGCGGGAGATCCCGGGTTCGATTCCCGCCTCCAGTTATCTACATTTTTCTTTCATTGCCGGCCCCCTTGATGTTGGCGACAGCAATTTTGCAGTATCAAGTGATCGGCATGTCTAGTAAAAAGCTTCTCAAACAGTGACGTTTGTATTCGTCGATAAACAAGTAGGTGCCGTTAGTTGTGAATCCAAAAATAGAAAGCTTGTTAATTCACAACAACGCGAGAAGCTATCCCCATACCTCATTCATAGGGTGTATAGAGAAATTAAGGTTTTTTTTTAAAGTTTGGTATGGGCGGCAATAACATTTTTATCCCTTATTCGATTTTTCTTTTTACCCAAAAATATCGTATTTCAAAGATACCTTCAATCCAATTTGATGGTGAGCATGCCAATTATATAAATTTTTGCGATAATAGCATTAGCCGATTGGTCTGGGTGAAGGTATAAGTTTTATTGGTAATTTTTACCCCTAAAAGTACGAATTTTCAAAAATCCATTCTTAGCTGACGTTTACTCGAAAAGGGGAGCAATCACCACAAAATGTTATCATTCTATCTACAGCCATTTTACACAATCAGTTAGTCAAGTAATTTTAAATATATAAATAATGAAAATGTTATAACAATCGTTCTGTTAATATGACCAACATAACTATTATTCCAAAAGGGGCGTGGTGGCACCGTCCATTTCCCAGCGAGACGTTATCGCCCTTGTACCAGTAAAACCAGTAAAATATGTAGCAAAACTCATCCTCATACCTATAATGGCTCGTGAGATATGAACGATTGAAATTTTGGTTTGTGTGGGCGGTGCCACGCCCCTTTGTCTAATTATGTTCTCTTGAAGCCTACATATGATTTTTGCAATTTTATCGTTTGGTTTTATCGTTTATTGCTCCATTTATTTCGCTGATATAACGATTTAAAAAAGGGGCGTGTCACCGCCCATTTTCCAGCGAGACGTAATCGCCCTTGTACCAGTAAAGTGTGTAGCAAAACTCATCTTCATACCTATAATGGCTCGAGAGATATGAACGATTGAACGATTGAACTGCAATCGGTCTATTTGTTTGGCCCATATAACGGGCGTGGAATCGCTCACTTTTCACAACTATTTTCAACACTTTTTTTTTCTACGACCGATATACGTACCAAATCTCGACTTCGTACCTGTAATGGTTTAAAAGATAGAACCATTTCAAAATCCACGCCCATTTTACACCCATGCAGTTGGAATTTTGTGCGCGCCTGCGTCATAAAAGGAATCTACATTCCAAATTTCTCGGTTTCCCCTTTGGGTTGGGGAGGGAGTCAGTCAGTCACCCAAGCCTTTTATAATATATATACACAGAGATAGTAAATTTCATACATAACTTCAGAATACAAAACTTTAGGATATTTCATATTGGTTAGTTTATTTATCTTGTTATAGAACGCATAACCTCAGAAAACCGAAACTTTTACCACATCCTTTTGGGTACCTCCCATACAAATGTTTGTTGAAACTAATATTTCTCCCATCATATCTAAACGTATAACATAAGGATATATGTATGTGATGAGTTTGATTATCATGTGATAGTAGGTAAAACCTCAAAAAAACGATACATTTTCCACGCCCCTTCTGGGACCTTCAGCATACATGAGCAAATGCACCCCATTTACATTTACATACATATCTGTTTTGTAAGTCGACCAAATTCAGTAAAATTCGGCTGATTCAGGACGAAATATAGACTAAATAATCGGACTCTTTTTGGTACCTCGCATACAAAATAACCTATTTACGCAAAGCCTCAAAAAATCGGAACTTTTGCCACACCTATTTTGGTTAACCCCATACTAATGCCACTTCAAGGAAAGGACTGACTGCTTTGAACCAACATAGCTTTGCAGTTCTCGCTTACGAATTGCCGATTGTTACTGTAACAAGATGATTATTGTGAGTTACGCGAGGCTATGGGATGCCTAACCATGCAATGTTTTAGTTCATTTTGATGAAAATTTAAATTTTTATGAATTGAGTTGAATAAAGGCTCTGTGTCAAACTTCATGTCAAACTTCATTTATTACGAAATGTATGAAGCAATCCGATGGGAGGTCATTTTAGTGAGCACCTAATTCTACTTACGAACTTTTCGATTGCTGCCTAGATCTTAAGACATCACACTTCTGGATTTTTTTCTTAAACTTATGTGAAGTCAGAAATCTTCGTCGATATGCCAGCTAAGATTCAAGACTTGCATATCGGCATTACTTGTCTAATTCGCGAGATACCGGTGAAAATGCTGGATAGACTGATTGAATGTTAGATCTTCCGAATAGACCACCACTGGCATGGTGGTGGCCAACATTTGTATGAAATTATCTTTCAAAAGTAAATGTCAAATGTTATTCTACCGGGTCATAATAATGATTCCGACATCTGATTATATTTTAAATACTTTATTGGTGATTTAAAAAATAAGTTCGCAGTGAATTATCCTTTACATCAAAAAAAAACATCCTTTTACAAGTTCCAATTTTGATACTGTATGTTTCGTGGTTTTCGAATCAATTTTGATTTTTAATTTTGTTTATGGTAAGAAACCAATCAAACTAACTGAAAGTTTCTCTAAATATGAATTAGAATCAACCGTCTGAAATACTTCAGAATACAATGATATAAACAAACTGAAACGAATCTAAACTTTCTTCAAACGTCTACGCTGTAAACTAAAGCGAAAAAACATTTATATCGAACAACATTTTACATTTTGAAATGTAATTTTTCGTCTTTATAGCATTAAGTCTAATGGAGCATTCAAATTTTTACTTCATCAATTCATTTAACCATCTTGAGGATTATTTGTTAATATATTAAAAAATTTGAGTTTATACTTAATTCTTACCTAGGAATATTTAGCTTGCAAATGCGTTCTTAAAAGTATAGAAGAACTTACCTGAAAAGAAAGAAAAGAGTAGAATTTTATAATCTATTTTATAGTTTGTAATAACAACAAAAAAATCATTAAGATGTTGTACACTAATTGAACGATAGGTGGCGCGTCAGACTGAATACAATTGCGGGCTGAGTTACAGCAAACATATGAAATAGGCAACATACATAGCAATAGTATGGCAGGTCCAGCGGGGTGAAAATATAGCAGATAATTTTACAGCTAATCGAAAGATGAAAAAATATAGTTGACTATGTTCCCCGAAATCCGTTATTTTGTAGTAAAAAATTTTTTGTATAATTTGATTTTCTTCTTTTTCGATCAATATTAATATAACAACCTTCAATTTTCGTTTTCAATTTAAAACTTAAAAAACACTGTTTTACAAAAAAAAAAAATATTTATAATATTTCTGGTTGTTTGAATTGTGAATTATTAATATCATGATTTCAAATATGTTTTCAGATTTTTTTCATTAGGCACAGTTTTTTAGTTATTTAGATTTAAATTTTTTCAACTTTCTTTATGTTGCATTAAAATAAATTTTGCATAAATGTAATGAAAACTTTATTGATCCAACAGAATCTTTTCTAAATACAATAAACGATACTAGTAGAGCTTAAAACATGAAAAATGAGGAGAACAAATATGTATTTTCTATTAGTTAAGAAAGTTTTTTTATTTATTTTATGCTGAATATCCTTGCAGTGTCCTAAAATGTTCCAGAGCAGCCAGCGAATATTTTTCTGGTTATTTGAATCGTGATTCCTTTGGTTATTAATATCATGATTCCAAATATGTTTTCAGATGTATTTGGATTTAAAATTTTTTCAGCTTACTTTATGTTGCATTAAAATAAATTTTGCATCAATCTAATGAAACTTTACTTGATCCACCAACATCTTTTCTAAATACAATAACCGATACTAGTTGAGCTTAAAATATGAAAAATAGGAAGAACAAATATCTATTTTCTATTACGTTACAAAGTTTTTTGAATATCCTTGCAGTCTCTTAAAATGTTCCAGGATCAGTCAGCGAATGTAGTAGGCATATATTTTATTTCGTAACGATTTTCTAAAGTTAGAATGTCTTTGTGGAACATTTCACCATATTTATCGGACACGTCGCTGCAGCATTTAGAAAAGAAATCCAAATAAGAGGGCAAAAATTCACTTTCAAGGACATGTTGCATCCCAATTTTACGTAGAATATTAAAAAGAGAATAAGGTGATTGTAAAATAGAATAGGACGATAATTGCAGCCGAAAAGGCATGTTGCTGATGTTGCCACCTGTTCCTACTAAATTTTTTAAACAATCGCCTCCATACAAATTTTTAATGAAAAACAAAACTTATTTGCAAATAGCCAAAAAACTACGCCTGATAGAAAAATTCTGATTACGTATTTGAATTTCCCATGTCAAAAACTCTTAGAAACACATAATGAAACACAAAAAAAAAACCTTTGTCGAACAGTGTAATCAATTTTCTTTATACTCTATGAGGGATTGCTTCTCGCGTTACTTAAAATCAATGCACTTTTACTCATATAACGGCACATCCGGTTTACAGACGAATGCGAACGTCTGCTGTTTGAGAAGCTTTTACCAGACATTTACCGCGAAGTTACTGTGGATATTATCTAGGAGACGCCGTTGAAAAATGTTTATGACTGTGATAGAAATCGAACCCTGGATCTCCCAAGTTAGTCGTGTGTCTCTTTTTTCTCACTTTTTTATTTATTTCATTTTCATTTTGCCTTCAAAAATGTTTTTTTTATAATTTATGTTATTTTTTTTTGTTTTGGAATTTTTTTTAAACTTTTTGTAATTTTTTTACCTTTTTGAGGGAAAGTAATCATTAGACATACAATTTTCGTTTTCACTACTCCTTATTAAAAATAAAGCAAAAATAAGTAACACATAGACATTTTCGTCAAGGTTAAAGAAATTCATCTGCATGGGTGGTTGCCACGTAGGCTCACTGTCGCCAATGAACAGTATTGCTAGTCTATTGTCCATTTTCGTAAGAATTTCTAACTAGACATTCACCTTTTCATTTGTAAAGCTACTATACTTTTGGTCTTGCATTCCAATTTCCAACCCATACATATTTTATGAAACATTCCTTCTTTTTAGTCTCTTTAACTATTAAACTTCATTTCCACGTCAAAGCTGTACAAAAAAGCTGCATATCTATGACAATTTACGGATACCCCCTAATTATTACATCACTCTCGTTGATATTCACACAACACATTACATATCCATATTCATATCCATCCTCATATCCATATCGACACTATACAGATTAGTGTGCGAAATCCCTTATTCTTATACAATACACTTCGATATTCCATCTCCCCCCCCCCTTTACGTTCACTTTGTGTATACAACAATTATGAGCTTACACATAAATGAACCCCAAACACTTGAGGCTACAATTTGCTACATTGGCCATCAACCCAATCATCCATACGACAACAAACGAAGTAACCAACCAACCAGCCATCCCTCCATCCTTGGATGCATTCATCCGTGCATGCATCATGTAAACATACAAGAGGCGCCTGAGTCAATCCTGAGACCAGAAGCATTAAAAGTCATTATCATGTGTAACTCAAGTGTTTTGTGGACTACGAAGTAGCTGCAGTGCATTGCAGTGCAGTGCACTGAGCGCACTGCACGTAATATGTTTATGTTCGACTGACCGCAAACAAATATTAAGGACTTCTTCTCAGATTGCATTGGAGGAAGCCTCGCTCGCCATCGTCATCGTCATTGGCAAGTAACTACCGACGTCATCGACAGCAGGAGAAAATTTTTCAACAGATGACAACACCTGCAGCTTCATGCGATTGAGGTTTTTGTCTCAGTAGTGTGGTTGTTTTTGTTTTTTTTTTTTTGCTGTTTACCTCATTTAGATCCCGGCCAAACAACAGCTGGTGAAATAATGAGAATAAATGCAGAAGATGGCAGCAAAAAGAAAAAATAAAGTAATAAACACAATCAAATTATAAGCAGCTAAAAGAAATTGAATGCGGTTGGCGCTCATAGCAGGCATGGAATAAATATTGGCAGCAAATGGTGAGAAAGATGCAATCGAGTTTGTTGTTGTTGTTGTTTTTCATTATTTCTTATTTTAGGTCATTGGTGCTGCTGCTACTTTCAGGGACATTATTATACAATACCAAAGAACGTGGAAATAAAAAAAACATATTACAGGGGATGTGGGTTTGAAGAGAAAAAAAACTTGGAGGTATATAATCGTTGTACAATTTAATGAAAACTAATCAAGCATAGCTAAAGTTTAACTAAAAGACACGAATTTGGATGGGGATTTATAGTCGGCAGGATACTAAGATTTTGCTTCCGTGGTTTAATTCTGTAGTTGACCGAATAGCCACAATCCGCATCAAGGCGAGATATTTTGACATCAGGCTAATTTGTGGATACGCCCCGACAGTTACGAGAACCCTAAGTATTCATTCTAAGAGTTCCTGGAAGATATATATGACTGCTGCCCTGATCATGACAGTAAAATTGTTCTGGGAGAAGAAAATATGGTCTTGGTTCAGCTGCTGAAAAACTCTACACTACAACACATCAAATAACAGTATTCAGTCTGGTTGCTTTGTGTCGGCCGGAAATACATTGGTGAGAGGAACCAGATTTCTCTGCAAAGATAACCACAAGGAAACAAGAATATCCTCTGACTAAAAGACAAGAAACCAGATTGATCACGTGGTAGTTGGAGGCGAGAAGTAAGCATGAGATTAAATAGACATCGCAATGCTACATACCCCCGATGTAGCCAATGCCTATTCGAATCAACTTTCTTAATAACTGCCAATCAACGCACCTGATTCCGAAATTCCTCACACAGTGGTGTGGCAGCAATTTGCGATCACTGCCGCAACATCTGTTCTAGGGTATAAAAAAACCACGCCCAGACACGTTCTGCGTACAAAGAAGAATGTGGCGTATTGTCTGAGGAAAAGAATGCATACATGACAATACTGCGGTCAATGGTAATTGGTGCGTTAAGGAAACGAAATAAGGAGAAGCGGAGGGAGGCAAAAGGTTTCTTAGACGGAAAAATCGTCTATGGAGTTATACAGGGTGTGAAAGTTATAAATCAAAGATTGTGGAGTAAATATTCTTACATGTAAGGACAGAGATGAAAATCTGACCACGGAGACGCTGAGTGTGGTACAAAACATTAGGAAACATTATGTTACACTGCTCATTCTGAAATCACGTCAACCATCGAATACGAAGTTGAAAGTCCACCGCCGACCCAATACGAGATCCGAACGACATCGTGCATGCACGATGTACGGACAATATGCATGCACCAGCTTATACAGACGATTTGGTACGAAATGCATGCCCGATGATTGGAATCTTAGCCTTCTACCCATTACATACAAAGTCTGGTCGAGTGTGTTATGCGAAACATGAGAGTCTATATTAAATTTGATTAGAGCTTATCAGTGTGACTTTGGGCCTGTGATAATCATACCATAGACTCGCGAGGCCGGCAGTAATCGTGTTTTTCACACAGACACGATCGACAATTCACACGTACTCGAAGGGGTTGGTTTGATTCCAAACAGTCAGTGTCGGCTTGAGTGTTTTGAAAGCTATACCACATAAGCTTGTTTTGCATTCAACACAAAAACGGACAAAAGTACAGATAAAGAAAAAATGTTCAACGATTGTTGTCAAAGCATGAGAGCACGATTGTTGGGAGAGTATACAGCGATGATACGAATTTGAAAATAGGCAAAAAATCCTACCATGCGAGACTTTATACATAGCGATAGCCTGTTATACGATCTCATTAACACCACTCTGGAAATGATCATGCGGTAAACAGCAGCAAACTCAACTTTTATGTTACTGCAAGCTTTTTAAGCAATGAGATTCAGTCAACAAAAATGGTTTTGGCAAACAAAAAGTTCAGAAATCGGTACGACAGTAGTCAAAATATTCCGATATCGGATCCGAAAGCTAATAATACATGGAGTGGTTGAAACGATGTACGACTGACGCAGCTAAGGGAAATCTGAGGTTATGTACGACATGTCGTATCGACGTCTGAACGATTTCTGAATGTAAATTGAAGGAAATTCGACGCGTCATAACGAATTCGGACAGATATCTTACCAAATATCTGAGGTAATACGGGTGTTCTTGCCGAAGCGTCGTACCAATTTCTGCCAGAAGTCATTAGGAAAATATCTTCCGATATCGGATCCAAAAATCTGACCGAAATCGTTACTAAAAACATGTCGTACCGTGAGGTGTATTGTAAATACGATTGAATGAGATTTTATTAAGAAGAGAATAAACATTAATTCTAGTTGTTACTCAATCTCTCTGTGAGAGGTTTTTGCCACCTCATTGTGCTGCTTCGTTTCTCCCTGTGTATTGTACAGAGAATTTGAAAGTTGTACCGATGTCTGAAAGATTTCTGATTGTAAATTGTAGTTAAATCTGAACGGAAATTCGTTGTTCCTTCAATAACAATTCGTTGTTTCTTCCGACACAGAGTTCCAAAATCACAGCAAACTCGAACAAATATGTCGAAGCACAATAAATAAAATTTCCCTTCGACGAGTCGTACAGAATTATGTTCGTTATCAGTTAGAAGAAGTCCGACAATGTGTAGACATGTCGGTTAACAGCCAAAGTCAAAGCTTTTGGTTTGCTGGGTATCTACGGGCGGCTACTGAAGGGTGAACTTTTGTTAATGCTGCCTAATAACAAGAATAAAATTTATTAGTATCCATCGTATAATTTAAAGTTCAGTGGTTCTCTAAACCACTCTAATTTTCTAAAACACTTTTAAGCCCCATAGATTTAATCTTCTATGAACTCCTACAGTACCCCCACTACCAGTTTCTTACTTCCTCTTGTTACATCATTAAGCTTGCTGGTGAACCCAACAAAACATATTCATATTGCTAAAGAGACCCCTTACTCTTTTTTCGCACTCTCTTGAACTACAACGAATCGTTAGGAGACGAATGCAATATTTGGCTTATCGTTAAAAATGAACAGATGATAAGTCACAAATATACTGCAGTGCCACTGATTTCGTTTGCTCTAGTCCCTCCTCTTGCCACTTGCAAAAGTTACGTACTACTTGACTCCTACACTAAGTTGCTGGTGGATAGTGAAGGGAGAGGAGGTGGAGTCTTTGGAGTGCTGACGTATTTTGTTTTTTTTTTTTTTGTTTCTTAATACCACCACCACTGCTGCCAACAACTTGGGTAAACAAATGGCTTTGCCGTGGTAAAGGGTTCTTGTGAATTCTATAATAATCGCTGAAAACTTAAAAAAAAACCAACCAACTTTTTGTATTTTGTTGCCCCTCCATGAGGCACTTGAGATGGAACTTATGGCAGTGTGGCAGAAGTGGCAGCAACAACGGTTCCCCAAATGATTTCTCACAAGTTTATCGTCGATTTGGTTTCTATTCCCCCAAGTCAAGCGAAACCCTAACAGCCATTACAGCGGTAGTCAGCCTCTAAAGCCAACAATTGAGTCATTGAGCAGCAAGAGGATTTCGCTGAGGAGTGAAAAACAAATAGCGTAAGAAGAAAATATTAAGAAGGAAAAAAAACGAAAATAATTGCTTGGCTGACACTTGTGCTGACATGGCCAACAAGGGCGAGTACTATGAATGAAATGAGCAGCAGTAATGATTGAGTAAATTAAAGGCATCAAAAGTTAGGGATTGATATGTAAAATGTTGTACAATAGGCATGTCGTGTTAGTTTAAATTGGGGTAGGTTCTGTTAGGATCTGAAGATGGAGCTAAAGACACGAGTCTTGTTCCATGTTTGGTATATATTGAGTTCATAGTGTTTTAGGCAAATTATAAACTTAAAGACCATGGTCTTGTAGTCCTTTATGTCTTCATAGGTAATTGTCTGAAAAACAAACCAAGTTCAATGACGTTGAGGTGATTTCAGATTGAGCTTATATTCCTTCTTGCCCATTAGCTTAGACTTGGACCACTTTGAAGTATAGTTTGATACACCAACACAAATAGATACCTAACACAGTACAATATTTTTCTACTCATTTATTTGGGACTCAATACTGAGAACTACACGTAAAAGTAGCCCCAAAAAGAAGAATTTCTGCATCATTCGTTTTGTCAAGTTACATGCCACAATAATTTAATATCGATTTAAAGTTAGTAAGAATCGTACACAAGGAGAGCCATCTTTTCGTCGACTATAAAGCTACCTTCGACAGAACGATACAGCAGAAATTACTCGAAGCCATGGCTGAGTTTGGTATTCCAGCGAAGCTGATACGACTTTGCGGAATGACGCTGACTGACACGAAGTCTTCAGTGAAGATTTGCAAGGACCTTACGGAGTCATTCTGTACCAAACGAGGCCTAAAACAAAGCGACGGCCTATCGTGTGGTCTCTTCAACATAGTGATAGAGATGATAATGAGTAAAGCTGCAGTAAACACGAGTGGCACTATATTCAACAAAAGCCACATGCTACTCGCGTACGCTGATGACGTAGATATCATCGGTCGAAAACTGCTGGATGTGACTGCAGCCTTCTCAGGTATACTGGAGGAATCAGCAAAAATGGGCGTAACGGTGAACGAGGACAAACCGAAGTTATTAGTTTCAACGAACAAAGAATCTTCTCGTTTGGGAAACTGCGTGAACGTTGACAACTATAATTTCGAGGTGGTAGATAATTTTGTCTACCTAGGCTCTGCCATCAACAAAGCAAATAATGTCAGCCTAGAAATCCGGAGAAGAATCCTGCTTGCAAATAAATGCTACTACGGACTAAGCAAGCGAATCAATTACAGAGCCCTCTCTCGACGAACAAAACTCTAGCTATACCAGATACTGGTTCTACCTGAGCAATGTATGGCTCAGAATCCTGGGTTATGACACAATCGGATGAATCGGGATGATCGGCCCATCATCGTTAACGGAGAGTATCGTTGTCGTATGAATCATGAGCTGTACGAGCTGTACACTGACATTGACGTGGTCAAACGCATTAAGGTGCAACGGTTGTGTTGGCTAGGTCATGTTGTACGCATGGACAAAAATGCTTCAGCTCGAAAAGTCTTCGACAATGAATTCGATGGACGGCGCAGAAGAGGGCGACCAAAACTCTGTTGGAAAGACCAGGTTACTGAGAACCTTACAGAACTCGGTGTGAAACAAGCGCAAAAGATCGAGGCGCTTATAATATTTTTCTACGTGTGGTATATAATTCACTGGGATTGCAAAGAAGTACCAGCTAAGTAAGTAAGTATTGTACAGGGGAATTTGTCACGTTTTAAGCTCTTTTGTTAGACATAACTCGAGAACCACTAGTTAATCTGTTCATATAACGTTTCCCTACATAAGCAATAGTTTCACTTTTCCATTCATCAAATGATTTTGAACTGGGTTTATTTTGTAGCAGTTACAATAAAACTGTTGTACTCCGTGGCGTATGATTTACGTGTATATAGTATTTATGTTATGTCAAACAAAAGAGCCTAAAACGTAACAAATCCGCCTATACGAAACTTTCCAAATTCAAATCGATATTAAATTATTATGGCATGTAACTTACCAAAACTAATAATGCAGAACTTCTTCTTTTTGGGGCTACTTTCACGTGCAGTTCTCAGAATTGAATCCCAAATGTGTTTTACTGTGTATCGGATATGATCGATAAACTATCAAGAACAACATTTTAAGAAAAATAGTAAATTTTATCGCTTGATATGACTAGATTCTATACCGGTTAGTAATATTAACTATAAACATTTCAAGATTTTTCATAATTTATCAATTCCCCCCCTCATAATCTGTATCTCTGCATATTACACCACCGAAAAGAGGGGCAGAGCAAGAGAGAGACAGAGTATTAAAAACCTATTAAACAAAGCTTCAACTAAAAAGTGTGCATTTTATTTAACTCCTTTTCCACATGACACTTTATCATATGGCTTTGTTGTTTTTGTTGTTGTCTTTTTTATAGTTTTTCACATAAAAAAGTGATTACTATATAAATATGTAAATCCGTGTACTTCCCCATGTAGGTATATCCAACGACAGACACACACACATTTATGGTAACTACAAAAATAACAAACTTTAGAGAGAAGAAAAAACAACCAAGTTCCATGAAAATTGTGTGTAGGTGTTTTTGCACCTTACCAACTTTACCAAGCGACCAAAATCCAATTCAAGTTGTTTTCCTACTCTCACACTGTCATACCTTGCCCTCCTCTCTTTCTCACTCTTCACCTCTTACTTTAGCTGTAGTATAAAATTCATTTCCATATTAATACTAAATGGTTTTACGGACGTGAAGAGCGGAAAGGCGACGAGAAAGCGGACCAGGACTATGAGACCAAACTACGGTGAGCGGAATGCGGAATGCAAAGAAATCTGTGTGTTTTGCTGTTGCCAAAAGAATTCACAATTGAAATTTCTTTCTTTCTTTAGCTGCATCAGCATTATGAGTTGTGCATGGTAGCTAACTGCTGGGGCCGACTGCCGCTGCTCACTCTTGGAGTCTTTGTTGTCATTTGTCGCGCGTAGGTTGATTTGAATATTTTTCAAAGTATTACGCTGACGACAATGACGACTACCACGGAGACGACGACGATACAGCCACTAACTGCTACTAGCAGTGCGCTTACAACTACTGGTACTGTGATGGTGCAGTTGACTGTTGGCTGCTCTTTGGTAATGTAAACTAGAGGTGTAATGCACAGTGGGGGAACATGATAATGCAACCAACTTGACAAAACGAATGATGCAGAAATCCTTATTTTCAGTGCTACTTTCAAGTGCAAATCTCAGAATTGAGTCCTAAATCAATGAGCTGAAAGTTATATGAAAATATTTTCGTAGAAGCCGACAGCTTCATATAAAAGTGTAAGTTAAACGTAAAAATTCTTTTGGTTATGGAAAAAAAAATCATAGGTATAGAAAGAGGACAATGTCCTTGAAATAGCACAAAAGACCAATTGGCTTTCAACTGATCTTCATATGTGAATTTCTTTTAGTAAATTTTGTACTTTGTATCTGAAGTAGAGTTGTTTGGTACAGCAAGAATTTTTTCCAAAATATTTTAGAACAGTTTTCAATTTCATATTTCGATCCTACGCTGTCGGCGTTATAGGTTTGTTAAACCCAATTTCGGTTGAATTAACTCAACTCCCGTCGATTTAATCGGACTTCAGTCAGTTAAAATTTTGGTTGTTAAAAACCAATTTCGATTAGTTTACCCCGACTGTGGTCGATTTAATCGTATGCCGGCTGATTGAAGCCAAATTCGAATTAATCGGACTTCGTTCTGTTGAAGTCAACTTCGGTTAGTTAAATCGGACTCATGTCGAAAGAATCGGACTTCGGTATGTTGAATCTAATTGCCGTGATTACTCGGACTTCGGTCGGTTTGAAACCAATTTCGAGTGGTTTAACCCGACTGTAGTCGGTGTAATCGTACTTTAGCTGGTGGAAACCAGATTCATATAAATCGAACTTCGGTCTATTAAATTCAGCTTCGTTTGGCAGAATACAATTTCGATTGGTTAAACCGGACTCTGGTCGTTAGAATCGTACTCCGATTTGTTAAATTCAACATCGGTTGGTTGAACCCATTTCCGGTTGAATTAACACTACTCCGTGCTAACTCGGACTTCGGTCAGTTGAATCCAACTTCGGTTGTTCGAAAACAATTTCGATTGGTTAAAGCCAACTGCGTTCGGTTTAATCGTACTTTAGCTGGTTGAAACTAAATTTAAATCAATCTGATACTGGTCTGCTAAATTAGCCTTCTGTTGGTTGAAAATAATTTCGATTGGTTTTACCGGGCTTTGGGCGATAGATTTAGACTTCAGTTTGTTGAATACAATTTCGGCTGAATCCAACTCTACTCTGGAAAACAATTTCGAATTAATCGGACTTTGGTGTGTTGAATTCAACTTCGGTTGGTTGAAACCAAATACGGTATCTTAAATCGGACTCAAGTTGATATAATCGAACTTCGATCTATTGATTGGTCGATTGGTTTTAACCGAATTTGGTCGATAGAATCGGATTTCGGTACGTTGAGTGCAATTAGATTAACCCCATTCAGTGCTTAGTCGGACTTCGGTCAGTTGAATTCAACTTCGGTTGTTCGAAAACCATTTTTATCGGCTTAAGCCAACTGTGATCTGTTTCATCGTACTTCGGCTGATTGAAACTAAATACGAATTATTCGTATTTGAATTCGGTATGTTAAATTCAACTTCGGTTGTTTGAAAACAATTTCGATGGTTTACCGAATTATGGTCGATAGAAATGGTCTTCGGTTTGTTGAATACAATTTCGGCTGAATTCAACTTCGGTAGGTCGAACCCAATTTAAATTAGTTTAACTCTACTCTGGTCGATATAATTGGACTTCGATATGTTGAATCTAACTGATAGATTCGAAATTCGGTCTGTTGAATCCAACTTTGGCTGGTTGAACCTAACTTCGATTGGTTTTACCCGCCTCTGGTCGTTATAATTGAAATTCCTTCTGCTAAAGCCAACTTCGGTTGGTGAAGCGTCAATTTCGAACCATACTTCGTTCGGTTTTATCGGACTTCGGTTAGTTGAATCTAATTTTGGTTGGTTAAACGCATTTTGGTTTATTTACCCTCAATACGTCTGTATCGATCCGTTGAATTTAACTTCGGTGAGTTTAACCCGACTTCTATCGGACTTCGGTCTGGCACACGAAGAAGTTTTGTCTTTCCGGGGTGTCTGAGGTCGCAAAGCTGTTAGATCGAGCCGATCCCACAATCTCGTTCTGCCTAATGATGGCTGCCACTGTCTGTTAAGGGGGCACCAGTAGTTGAACTGCAAGGAGTTGAAACTGGTACTAGTTTCTATGAGGTCTTTTCCCGGTACCGTGGGTGACATGGGATTTACACGGTGCAATGTCTCCAGTAAGTGCCCTTGTTCATCTGGGTCTTATGGATCTCACGGTGGTTCAGATGGTTGCCATTCGCCATCGTCAAGCGGATGGGGGTTTGAAACTTTCCCCGCCTCCTACCGGTGAGGGTAATGCATCCTTGCAATGTAGTATCGACCTTTTTATCTACTTGGGGTGCTAATGTGTAGGCATTGGTAATTACGAGTGTGTAAAAGTTTTAGTCTGATATTTCCTTTCTGCGTAAGGTGGCCAATCCTGTGAAGTATCGTTTTTAAAAACACAAATTTCGTTATCGTTTTTAAAACTCACACCGGTGAGTGTGACCGGTAGCATGGGGATCAGGAGCCCCGTTACATGTTCCCGCCTAATCGGTTGGTTGTTGGCTCCTTTCTGTGGGCTGTGGTTTAAACCGAAATCGCTGGTAGAGTTTTCTTGCATTTCTTGCATTGCAACCGGGAAGTTTTGGCACTTCGTTACCAACCGCATTCCGAGTTGGTGATACGAACCAGAATTGACAACAATCCCAAAATCATAAACACGTTCCCGAATTGCGGATATGAACCTGAACCTGAATCCAGCAAACTCGTACCATCTCCACAATCCCAGAATGCTGATACGAACCTGAATTAACGACATACCTGAATCATCATTACTAGGCCGAATATCTGATACGAACTTGTATTGTCGACAAACCCGAATCATCAATACCCTGCTGATTTGCTGATATGAACCTGAATTGCTGAAAATACCTTAGTCATCGCGTTCCTGAGTACCGATAGAATTCTGACCTGCTTGACCTTTATAGTTTCAGTCAATCGTCTCAAATAGCCCTGATCGTAATGTTTCCAACCATCTTCAATCGGTCCAAGCCTCTGGATCTGCTATTGCAATCACAGATCATATCAACATAACTCAAGGGTATATTGAAGTTCTTCATCACCTCAAACTCAATAAATAATAGGACCGCTGTATCTAAAGTACCTGAAATAGCAACAAAACAAAAAGCACCATGCACAAACACGAAATTTAAAATCTTACTGCAATCTGTATTTTTAGTCATCCCTAACGTATTCTATTCTCCCCCACTGTGCAATGTAATGCACTTTCTCACACACACTCCTCGTATAGTGGGTTGCTTGCTGTATTTGTTTTGCCAGTAATGTCATATCGTCGTCGCACATCCATAACCTCCGCTTTTATAACTTTTGCTCTCTCTCTTAGTCTTCTGGAGGTTTTCTGCCTTTTTCCATAAATGCAGCGCAAAAGTAACAAAAAAAAAACAGTCTTGATTCCTTTTGCTTAAACTCTTTTGTGTGTGCAGTGGAACTTTTATTATTTATGTGGCTTTGAGTTTGTGGTTTCCAGCTTGCTTTGAAGTTCACATTTACAAAAGCCAGCAGCCACCATAAATGCCAGGCAAAATTATTATAATTGTCACATTTTTATGTAAAAATATTAATTTAAATATGTTTTCGAGTGTTTAAACAGTCACACAGGCGTTTCAATGGGCTCTGATGTTGTTTTTGTTTTTTTGTCGTTTGTTTATTTTTTGAATGCAGTAAGTGTATGCTAGATTCGGGGAGGGGGATGGTGGGCGGTCACTTCTTTGGGTTGGTACTTTAAGTTGCTTTCAAGTACATTTAAGATGCAGATGAGTGGGAATAAATACAAAATGTATATACGTAATAGTTAAAAGAACCCGAACTCGGGTGGTTAACATTTGAGCGGTTTTAGTTTTGCCCATAGGGTATTTAATGTAGAAACAATTATTATTTGTAAGTATTATACATTTATTTTTATATTCTGGTTGCGATTCAGTTTCGATTACATACTTACTACTTACTATTCCAAATCCAATCGTGATTGGTTTTTTATTAGGGATGATTCATTTAGAAATTATTTTTTTTTTATTAAAAATAAAACAGTTACTGCTGCATTGGATGTCGAAATCTTTATTATTATCTAAAAGAGCAATCTTTGACATTTACTTTGTAAAGATAAACCTATTCAAATGTTGGCCTTTACCTAGTTACATGATCCTTCCAAATCCGATCACTATTAGTTTCTTAGGATGATTCATTTAAAACTCATTTTTGTAATTTAAAATATAATACATAAAATAGAATTGCAAGTCGGAATTTTTATTATGATCCGAAAGAAAAATGTCTGGCATTTACTTGTTACCCATAATTCCGTTCTAAAGTTGACCTTGACTATGCCGTACTTAGTTTATTTAGAAGGTTCAACGTTCAATTAGTCTTTTCAGCATTACCACCGATATCTCGCGCAGTACTCTAGTAATGTTGGCTTCAAAGTCTAGATCGAAAGTGGTCGAAAGGGGGATTGATATCATGGGAGTTCATACGGGCCTAGCCTAACAAATACGTGGTTGACGTTCACTGTCATCCAGAGGAAGCGGTTTGAAACTTCCCCCGCCTCCCACTGATGAGGGTATTGCATCCTTGCCATGCAGTTTCGAACGTTTCACCTGTTTGGTGAAACCCTTGGGTACTCGCGAGTATGTAAAAGATGCAGTCTGAACTCTCTTTTTGCGAAAAGCGACCAATGCTGTGAAGTATAATTGATTCAATCACAAATTGGTAGCAAATTCACCGCGAAGACCGCACAGGCGTGGGTATCTGGAGCCCCGGGGCTTGTTCCGGCCTGAACGATCGTGTTGGCTCCCTTGTGGTAGCATCACGCGAGCTGCTGGTTGTTACCGAAATCAATGGAAGAATCTTCGGGCTCGAATGTGTGGTTGCATTGCAACTGGATGCTCAGACCCATAAAGTAGCAAAGGTGGTAAAATATGCCCCACCCTGGCCAAAGGGGGTATATTGCATACTGTCATACACAATTTGATATCTTCTGGCTTTTGTCTTCAAGGTCTGACAAGAACAAACGGTGTATAGAAGTTTAGAGCCATGTCTCATCGTTACTTCTCGGCTCCTCACCATGGCCTCGGTTCCATGGCCTTCTACGTCAAGAAGCGCTCACGTCGTCATCGTGGCAAGGTTAAGGCATTCTCCAAGGATAATACCAGCTAGACTGTACATCTAAATTGCCTTATTGACTACAAGGCCGGTATGGCCCACATTGTGCGTAAGGCCGATTGTCCCGGTTCAAAAATCAACAATAAATTAATTGTTGAGGCTGTAACCGTCTTAGAAACCCCTCTCATTATTGTTGTTGGTGCCGTTGGTTACATTGAAACGCCCTTCGGTTTGCAAGCCTTGGCAAGCATCCGACGCGTGCCGTCGACGTTTCTATAGAAACCGGCACAAGTCCCAGAAGAAGGCTTTCAACAAGGCCAGCAAGTAAAATTATGATTTTGGCCAGAAAAGGATTGAAAGTGACTTTCTCAGACACTCTCAGATTCGTTTGAGCAACGCCAAAGGAACACTTGGAAAAGCCCAACACCGTCAGCAGTGTCTTTGGCCAAGCAGAAATAATTGATTGCATTGGTGTCACCAAGGGTAAAGGTTGCAAGGGTGTCACTTCCCGCAAGTCGCACAAGGGTTTGCGCAAGGTTAGCTACATTGGTGCCTGGCATCCTTCCCGTGTGTTAACCACTGTGGCACGTGCAGGTCAAAAAATTAATTAATTAAATAAAGGTAATCAAGGACAACGCTTCCACTGAGTACTATATTATTGACAATTCCATCACTCCCATAGGTGGTTTCCCTCATGAAGTATTCACGACTTCGCCATGATCAAAAGGGCTGCTGCATTGGAACGTAAGACTTTGCGTAGGACATTGTTACAACACATCAAGATTGCTGCTTTGCAACAAATTAAGCTTAAGTTTTTACTCCAAGATAGATCATGGTCGCTTCCAAACCCCTTTCGAGAAATTGGCCTAAATGGGTCCCTTAGAGGTACGAAAAAGAAATTTGACACATATATTGGTTGTTGAAAGGAAATTACTTGTTTGTGTAAAATGGGCGGCGCAACGCCCATTTAAGGAGAGTAGTTTAAAGTTTAGATTCATCACTGAATATAAGGAGTTCGTCTTTTTTTACACGAATGAGGTATAGGTTAGCTTCACGCGTTGTTTTGAATTAACCCGCTATCTATTTTTAGATTGACAGCTAACGGCACCTACTTGTTTATCGACGGATGCGAACGTCATTGTTTGAGAAGCTTTTACTAGACATGGCGATTGACTCGACACTTATACTGCGAAGTTGCTGACGACAACATCGAGAGGGCCGGCAATGAATAAATGTATCCTTTTTTTATATAACTGGAGCCAAGAGTTGAACCTGGGATCTCCCGCATGGTAGTCGCGTGTTCTAACCATCATCCCACGGCCGGTTCCAATTTTAATGTTAGATATTCTTTTACTTTCTTCTTAAACAAAAAGAGTTGTTTATTAAGGCTTGTGCAGGATTTTTGATACGCGAGTTGTTCTAACTCGAGTTAGGCTGTTATGGTATGTGACCACTAATTCATGCATTAAGTGCAAATCCAATGATGCAATCCGCCTATTCTTAACATTTCTTGTAGAGTGCATTTCAAGTCCTGGCATTCCTTAAGTAACATAACATTTACTGTGGCTTCACCCGCCTTAACTGTTACATTGGTCTCTACATACTACTAGTATTGAAAAATTACCAAATAACTAAATTTGAAATTGTACTCTCCACAAGCATTTGATTAATGGCTATCAATTAATTATAGCCTCAAGTATGCAACATGTACGTGTAGTTGTTGGTTATTTTTTGTATTATGTTGTGCCTTTAGTAAAAACGTATGTGTGTAAAGTTGGCTAAGCCGCAAAAACAAAACTACTACATACTATTTAATCTCCATGCTAAATCTGTAAATGAATCAAGTTTTTATTATTTTCAATATTTTATGCATTGAAATGCATAGACAGACGACGCCGCTGCAGTGTAGCCACACGGCACATATCAGACGTTAAGTATCTCTGTCTGTTTTATAATTTCCTTAATTGTTATATGTTGTCGTATTGATAAATTAACAGCAAATCCGATTAGATGCTAGTAGATTACTGTAACGGGGTAGCATAAAAATCCGGCACGGAATGAGATTATTGCGTGAAGGACGTATGTGTATTACAGTTCATGAGTTAAGTTTTGTCCAAAAGTGGTTTAGGATAAGCGGATGTGGCACTAATATGGAATGTATTAACAGTAGAATATCATGATGTAGGCCCTGGTAAAAGTAAACTTAAACTTAATTTCCCTTTACACCCCATGCATGAGGCAAGGGAAAGCTTACCGCGTTGTTGCAAATTAACAAGCTTTCTATTGTAGATCCACAACAAACGGCATCTACTTGTTTATCAACGAATTACGAACGTCACTGTTTGAGAAGCTTCTTCTAGACATGCCGATTGACTCGACACATACTGCGACGTTGCTGTCGACAACATCGAAAAAAATGAAAGAAAAATGTTTTTATGAATTGGAATCTGAGCACTCAGGCCAGGACTATCAAAGTGGCAACTGTCCTATACTGCTGCAAAAGGGCAATCAGCTTCAATTAGGGAATTAGCCCCATAAATGTGAACTGGTTATACGACTCTGTTATTCATCTTATTCTACGGATCGGTAGTGTGGTGGAGGGCGCTAGATAGAGCGTTCCAAAGACTGAAATTTGAATGCATTATGCAAACTACACCAACTAAGACACTGTTTACGATCCTAAACAGGCTACCCCTGGACATTGAGGTGAGGGAAATAGCAGCGAACATTGCAATGCGTTTAGACGCCACAAAAGCATGGATGCAAAGGAACTATAGTCATGCCAAAATTCTGGACCTAATCAATGTGAGCTGTGACATGGATTACACCATACCAGAACCTGTCTTTGATCCGGGTTTGATAAGGAACATCCCGGATAGGTCCTACCATGATGATAACGATAATACCCTACACTTTGGGAAGGATGTCATCTTATTTTTCACGGACTATTCGAAATTAAAGAAAAGAGCAGGCTGTGGAATCTTTAGGCCGAAATAGTGGCCATTAGAATAGACGTAGAGAAAATTCAGTATCGTGAAATATTAAACGGAAATATTCATATTCTTAATGATAGTAAAGCGGCTATCAGATCCCTGAAGAACGCGTAGACCACTTCGAGAAATGTTTGAGAATGCCAGTCGTCTCTTGAGGAGATAGCGAGACATTCGAAGGTACCCTCACATGGGTTCCAGGACATGAGGACATAACAGGGATGTTGATAAGTTTCCGGCCTACCATAGTAAAACACATTTTTTTTGCAAAATTATTTTTTTATTCAGCATAATTTCCAACTGGGCTGAAGGAACTTTTCGATACCATTTTTGCAATACGATTTATTCTAAATAGGCCTCAGTTTAGGCGATTACCTCTTCATTCGAAGAACATTTCTTCCCAGCGAGCATTTTTTGAGATCTGAGAACAGAAAATAGTCGCTGGGGGCCAGATCTGGAGAATACGGTGGATGCGGAAGCAATTCCAAGCCCAATTCATGGATTTTTGTCATCGTTTTCACAGACTTTTGACTTGGTACGGGACCAGCCGTGGCATGATGGTTAGAACACGCGACTACCATGGGGGAGACTTTGGCTCCAGTCATCTAAAAAAAAAATTCTTTCATTGCCGGCCCTCCTCGATGTTGTCGACAGCAACTTTGCAGTATAATTGTCGAGTCAATCGGCATGTCTAGTAAAGGCTTCTATAAACAGTAACGTTCGCATTCGTCGATAAACAAGTAGGTGCCGTTTGTTGTCAATCTTAAATAGAAAGCTTGTGAATTCACAACAACGCGAGAAGCATCCCATACCTCATTCAAGGGGTGTAAAGGGAAATTAAGTAAGTTTTGTGACTCGGCCACGATTTGTGCAGAACCAGTCCAGAGTCCACCTGCGTTCCATCATAGTTGTAGTAACCGATCACAGGCCGGTTGGTAAACAAACTTCCCTGCAAAGACTTTTTTGTAAAAGCTGGTGTATCTTCTATGTCATTGCACTGCTTTTGGTGACCTGAGATATAAAAATATTGGTCATCAGACACTTATGGACAATATCTGACTATGAATAGGCGATTTGCGGAGCAAACATGTCTTCATCAGAGCAACGAAATGGCTTGAGAGCGACATTGACCGAACAGAATAGGAATATTTGATGCGAAAATTTAGAAATGGTTTCACAACGGGCCTGATACTTGGACCGATGTCAGCTTTATTGAACGTGGCTGCCGATTTAACCTAATCTTACCTATTTAAAGTAAATTGCCCCTTTTTTTGGGCCTTTATATATATAAGTGCTCAACTGAAACCTCTTCGCAAGACGAAACGATAGGCAACATTTCGACAATATCCACCTATCATAAGTGCTGGTAAGTTATAACAAAGTGAATAACAAAGTTAATGATACCATGCCAGTAAAATAGAATTCAGCTGCCAAGTCATAGCTTTGTCATATATAGAGAAAATAAACTCAATTAAAAAAAAATATTATTAAAAACAAAAATTCAAAAATATGATAAGGTCTGTTTCTATTAAGGTATATTAAATTATTACTGAGCCGATTTAATGACTAATGTAAAAAATTTATCAAACTATTAAATTACTAATAAAAAATATTATTAATGTTTTCTTGTTAACACATTCATATTATCATAATTTAATAATTAATTTTTTTTTCCTACATATATTTTTATATTTAATAATTGTCGCCACTTCGGTGCCATTGACTAGTTTCAATTCATTTTGTAACCATTGATTGTTCACTATCTGTCTATTATACCTCTTTGTTTGCACATGTCCCTTGAGGGTTACTAATGAATTTTGTGTTATGAGATAAATTGCTAACTTTACTAATTAGAAGTTGTATTACAAAATCGGTACGTAAACTTGTTATCAACCTTTTAAAGCGTGTTTCACTTATTCGGTAGATAAACTTCCTACATGTTCAGCTTAACTATGTTTTAAATTTGGGATTAGAAATAGAGAGAGAGAAGGAGATATAAAGGAGAGTAAATGTTGATAAATATTTTTAAACAGAACGTCTAACATCCACCTATACCAAAAGTACTAGTAGTATAATGAGTTGTATTGCTGGAGTCGTTGTGTTATATAGTAATAGTATAGTATACTAAAAACACAATTTATGGTATCAATAAGTGTGAGTTAATTTATTATGTACTATTTTATTATGCGCTAGTGTCAATTGATTTTGTTTTCAATTAAGGGTAAAGTTGTAGAACGGAAATATAGAGAAGAAATCTTAAGAATTGTTTAATATTGTTTATCAAACTTACCCCAATACGAGTATCATATTATTGATTTAGGTTACCAGAAAAACAATTTAGATTTACAGCACTTACCTAGAAAGAAAGAAAAAAACACAAAAAAAATAATTAGTAATTTTTGTGAAATAGTAAATTCCAATATTGCAAATAGGCAATAAATATTAAAAACTAACACTACCGAACATTTATAAGATCGTTAAATTTTTTACATCAATTACACTGTAAAACATTTTCGGGGCTATTGTTTGAGGTCCGCAAATGGAAGAAATTCCATGTCAGGGTAAAGGTACTAGGGACATATAGTAAAACCCCCAAAGGGTTTGGTGTTCTCAGGCTAAACTTTTTTATTAATTTTTACATTTTTTTCTTCATGTTTGTTCGTTTAGTTTTTTCAGCTATAACACAAGAGTATGATTGATGATTTCTCATATCATTCTTTAGCAGAATTGTAGAAAACGCCACGTACCTTCCCCCTGACTTGAAATTTCTTATCCCCCAGACTGTGTTATTATAACATAAATCCACAATATTGAAACGATGTGCGTATGATTAATATAAAATCCGCATAAAACTAAAATATCTCATACGTTATACGTACATATGTAGCGAGCACCATATGCAAACTCGCTATAAGTAGAGTACAATACTTGGGCCAGGTCCTCATTCAATATCATCAGCACCGAACAGTTTTCTTTGGTGTTGTGAGAGAATATGTTTATTTCAAAATTTGAAAATAACTATACTGTATACATTTTTTTATACTCATACTCCTGAAACCATTTGGTCAGTTTTTGTTTTTTATAGGTCTGGTTCACTCGATAACACTCATATTTGCATGCATTTTGGAAATATTTTATTACAAACATGTTTAAATTTTGATTACAGACTGAGGATACAAAACTCTTATCATTAGATTTATTGTTTTATATTGAAAAAGTTTAAAAATCGAATTATTGAATATATTTTTTTGCACTTCCAATATTATTTTAATGAACAAATTTGTGAGTAGGTATTTGTAACCATATAAGGCCCTATAGGCTCGGTTATTGAAACTATACAACGAAATAAATAAATAAATTAGTCCACTCTGACTTGGAAGTGATTCTTATGTAAAATTGCCTCTTAAATCCGTATATCATTGTTTATCACCCGCCGTTTTTCTGAGACGATCACCCTGATACCATTTTCAAATTTTCGTACCAATTATTCCTACTCTATTCGGTTAATTTCTCATATGTTGTACGTACATGTGTAGCGAGCACCATATGCAAACATATGTAGAATACAATACTTGGATAAGGATCATCATTCAATAACATCAACACTGAACAGTTTTTCTACGTATCATAAGGTGACACAGCCTAAATATGATCAGTTATTTGGAGTTATTGGAAAAAAATTTATAATAAAAGGCGATAAATTAAAATTTTTTAAGATTTCTCTCAATGAAATTAGTCCACCCTGACTTGGAAGTGATTCTTACGTAAAATTGTCTCTTAAATCCGTATATCACACCCATTTGTTCCTTATCACCCGCCGTTTTTCCGTGACGATCACCCTGAAACCATTTTCAAAATTCCGTACTCCGTACCTACTCTCAAGCCATTTCGCTGCTCTGATGAATGTATGTTTGTTCCGCAAATCGCCTACTGATAGACAGATATTGACCATAAGTGTCCGATGATCAAGTTTTTCATATCTCAGGTTACCAAAAGCAGTACAGTGACATAGAAGTTTTTCCGTGGTCACCTCTTAGCCCTCATCATTACAGCTTCTACAAAAATCGTTGTAGAGAAGTTTCAAGCGTTTAGAGTGGTTTCGAACCGGCCAGTGGCCGGTTATTACAGCTATGACATTCCCCAGATGAACTCAGGACAAGTTCTCCGCAAATCCTGTTATCTGTATATCCGTGATAGGCCAAATCTGTTTTGGTGTGTTGTCTTACTCATCTTTCCCTAGTAAAAAGGTTCAGTTTCCCCGCAATTAGCTGTGTCCGCGTTATTAGAGGAACACTAATGAGACCGTAAACTTCGACCGAGTTCACGGTGGTGGCGGCTCTTGCCAATGTATCGGCCCTTTGGTTACCATAAATGTCGCCATTCTCTGGTACTCATGTAAGGATAACCGTCAAATTTCTCTCTATCTCCTCCAGAGACGACCGACATTCTCGAACACGGTGTACACGTTCTTCGGGGATTTGCTAGCCGCTTTACTCTCAGTAAGAATATGAATATTGCCGTCCAATATCCCACGATACTAATAGTCACTATTTCGGCCTGAACTATGCTAGTTCAACCCCTCCGAAGCGGGCTGTGGACCGCTCTTCCCTTAATTTCGAAACATCCGCGAAAATTAGGATGACATCCTCCCCAAAGTGTGGGGCATTATCACCATAGTAGGATCTATCAAGGATGTTCCTCATAAAACCCGGATTGAAAATAGGTTCAGGTACAGTGTAATCCGTGTGACACCTCACATTGATTAAGTCCAGAATTTTGGCTGTACATCCATGTTCCCGTGATATATTCTGATACTTTCTTCGTCTCAATGTCCGGGGGTGACCAGTCCAGGATCGATATCTGTTATCTCATAATGCGTTCGAATTTCAGTCTCCAGCGCCGGCCACTAAACTGCCGATTCGTAAAATTAGATTAGTTTAATAAAAAAGTCATACAATCATTTTACATTTCTGGGGGCTAATACCCCAGTTGAGGCCGATTGCCATTTTTGCAGCAGTATAGAGGGAATGCGGCCGATTGAGTCCGTGCCGTGTCGTCAGCACCTGAAGCAGGAGTTTCAGCAGGATTACATCCCTTCAGGACCGTGGGAGTCTTTGGGGTACCAGGTTTCGAAGAACCACTATGTACTAGGCTTGGGTTATGACCGCCTTTCGGCCGTGAGTGTTATGTTTTAGAGCACTAGTAGCAAATCGGCTAGCGGAACTATTCTCCGCCATTCCACTAGACGAGGACTTAATAGCAGACAACATACTATAGCCTTAAATCGACCCTGTAGTAGTTGGGTCTACGAAGATTACAAAGCCTAAGACAGGATACGCATGATGTTTTCGGACATTTGGACGAAATTTAGGGCTGAGAGCATCAGCCGCTTACGCTGATCGATTTTAAAATACCGGACCGACCTTTAGGAGGACGAACAAAAGACCCCTAATGGTCAACGGACGTATGTCTCTTAGCCGCACTCACTATGGATAAACAGGCGCTAAGGGGCAGGGGAGGGGTAGTTTTAAGGTCGTACTCAATTCAGGCCCCACTGGCATTGCATTCGAGACTCTATTAGTAATAAATAGTTTCACTACCGCACTACTCTAAATGCCAGTGTGAACTTAAGACCTCGCGTCACGACAAGACGAATACCCATTCGCGAGGGAAAGACTATCCAGATTTTATATCAACACAGAAAAAAAACGCATTCTAAATTTTAGTTTAAAATTCTTAATTTTTGCAGAAACAGTACTTAAATATTTAAGTACGAATAGTGCTTATTATTCTTAAATCAAGCACAAAACGGGATAAGTTCAAAAAAAAGAATGAAATTCTAGCATGAACGAAGAATAAAATTCTTCAATTAAGTTTGTACGAATTTAATTACATGATTTTAAGTATGAACTTCTCAACTTTAAGGTAAAAAAATTCTTAGAATTAATATCGAGTTCTTTCTGACTCAAAGTAAGAATAAAAAATCATACATTATCTCTGTAGAAATAATGAAAATAAGAATGAAATTCTCCAATTAAGTATGTACGAACTTTATTGGAGAATATTAAGAACGAACTTGTCAACTATCAAATAAAAAAATTCTTAGAATAAATATCAAGTAATATCTGACTCAAAGTAAGAATAAAAAATCTTACATAAAACTATGAGAAAAAAAAATATTTGGGAGAGAAATAACATTTACTCTCTTAGCTTAATGTTTTCTCCCCACAATTAATTCGCATTCTAAATTTAAGTTTAAAATTTTTATATTTTGCAAAAATCGTACTTGAATTTAAGCGTATAAATTCTCCAATTAAGTATGAAAATCGTAAGTGCTTGTGCGAATGAAGTTACGTGTGATCTTCGTTGATGCTTATTTGCGCACCAGTGTGTTTTGACTTCTCATTAATTTCGTGGAGATTATAACACTTAAGGTTTGTCATGATAGTAAAAAAGCGAAGCAAATGGGTGCTGATTAGATAGTTTGGCAACTATCTAATTAGCTATCCGCATATTATTTAATAAAAATCAAGCCCCAATAGGCTTAATGTCATCTATAATCAAGAATTCTACACTTAAAATTCAAGCCCAAGCAGGCTTAATGCCATCTATATTCAAGAATTCTATACTTAAAAATCATGACCCTTCAGGCTTAATTTCATCTATTATTAAGAGTTTTATACTTAAAAATCAAGCTCCACAAGGCTTAATAACATCTACAAATAAGAATTCCAGGCTAGGTTTTTCCGTTCTTGGATCAAGCATTTTGTACTGGATTTAAGAAAATCCGTACTTACCGTACTTTTGACACCGCTTGGGAATGATTTAAGTACGAAATACTTGATTTTTTTCGAGTGTATGTACATTTTTCTTTTGTTCTGTGTTTTATAGTGAAATTTTAAGTAGAATATTTGTCCCATACACACCATCTCCCTAAAATTCAGTTTTGTGGGCATTATAGCACAAATACGGAAAAAGTATGACATTAACCCATAAAATGCATTTTCTATTTTGACTTATTTTCAGCATTAAAATTGATTTTGAAGCCAAATATCGGCGTTGTTGTCACTGCATTTGTTCCTTGTACTCCCTCTCTAAATTACCATTGTCAATGAGTCAGCCCAATCGTCATCCTAAGGGCCTACAACCCCCCCTCCTTTCTGCACTTTTCGTGCATGAATTAGTCGTGTTGGCCCATTTTGTACCACTTGCATAAATATGGTCTTTAGCATAAACTCGTTGCCCCCGTTTCACCTTTTGTGCTGTAACTTCTTAAACGTTTGGTCTTGACCACTCACTCACTGATTCACTCACTGACTGAATACTGCGGGCTATGTTTTTGCCCCACAATTTGCCCCTTTTGTTTTTGTGCAGTTGCAAAATGTTTACTTAACTTACTCTTAATAAAAAACTAATAAATTTAAATAAATGTACATTTGGATGTGACGGCGATAACCGAACAACAACAATAACAGCAACTAACTGACTGACTGCTGCTGCTGCTGCTGCATAGTTAAATTTTATGCAATATCTGTTTCTATTTCTCGTAGTTGCTCTCAACGATTTCGCAAACAAAATAAATAAAATGCAAAAGCTTCAGAACAACAACAACAACAAAAAATCGAACAAATACCCGGGACCCTTTTGGCAAATAGCAATCGACAAAATATCACAAGCGTTACGTTCCGTTCTATTCTTCATGTTGTATAACCTAAACAACATTTCCAAAAAAAAAAAAAAAAAAAAAAAGTGGGTCAACACTGCAAAGCTCTTGTTGTTGTTTTGGGGTTTCTTTAAGAAACTGTGAATTACAACAACGTTATGGAAATCGCTGTCGTCATTCGTTCGCCGCCGTAGTTCATAGAAATGCTCGAGGAAAAACTAAATGAACATTTTATGATTTGTCTCGGATTTATTTCATTCGTTTGCTCTGGATTTGAGTTCCTTAAGATGTTTTTTTGTATATATTTTTCTTTTACTAAGTTCTATTCAAACTTGCTGAATTGTATATCTGGGCCAATAGCAATTGTCGTAGATGCAGATATGTAGTTGAAGTGGTGGTGGGGTTCAGGGGAGGATACTTGAGATTGAAATCGCAAGAATGAGGATAGAATTTCGTATTTTTTGGTTGTGTTCAAAGGTTCGAGGATACTTAACGTGAAAAAATATAGGTAAAGAAAAGAGGATATTTAAAAGTTGGTAAATTAATTACTGGAAGGATTTTTTCTTGGAAAGGTTACTAGCGGTATCAGAACATATCGAGTAACTACTTAGCTTTTCCAAATTGGGGGTGATGTGGTGCTTTGATTTTGAGACCAAACTAAGTTTTTTCGACAAAAAAAAAAATTCACACAATATATTTGGATTTAAAAATGGATTGTCGTTGGGGATACAAAGTGAAACTTGTATACCAAGCCACAACCTCACAACCTCCACATGCTGGCTTCTGGGCAACGTTATTTCGTGATATTTTTATCACGAATTAGCGGCGGATAGTAAGCGACGAATCCTGATAGGCAAGCAACCCACTTTCTGGTCCTTTACTACTTACTTAATTTCCTTTTACAAACCATGAATGAGGTATGGGATAGCTTCTCGCGTTGTTGTGAATTAACACGCTTTCTATTTCTAGATTCACAACTAACGGCACCTACTTGTTTATCAAAGAATGCGAACGTCACTGTTTGAAAAGCTTTTACTAGACATGCCGATTATCTCGTCACTTATACTGCGACGTTGCTGCCGACAACATCGAGGGGGCCGGCAATGAAAGAAAAATGTATATAACTGGAGGCAGGAATCGAACCCGGGATCTCCCGCATGGTAGTCGCGTATTCTAACCAACATGCCACGTCCGATCCCCTATGCAGACTATAAAAACAAGCTGAGGGAAAAGTAACAAACAAAACCCCCGGGTCGTCAACACTCCGCAAACGTTATAAGGACCATGAGTTAAGGATATGCACCTGGAACGCCCGGAATCTCTATAGAGCAGGTGACAATATCCGACTGGCGGCTGTCCTTTAAAAGAATACAAGGAGATGAAATGATATGCAGATAACGCCATCCAAGAGATGAGATGGGCAGGACGGGAATGCTTGCAACGTAACAATAGCCACATCTATTACAGTTGCGATGTGGAAAAGCACAAATTTGGATGTGGATTTCTAATTAGCCAGAGAGTTGAAAATCTTGTCTCGCGATTCAATCCCAGAATATAAAGACGGTGAGATTTGAGATGCATTCTAGGAGCAGATAGAGGAAACATAACAATTCAATTGACAAACATATCAATTGACCACAGGACCTGTTTATTCCTTGCCGCTGCGAAGCTTACCAGCCTAAATCCGTTCACTGACGTGTCGGTATTCAAGCTAAATTTACCGACCGACCAAGAACATCTTTCCTTACTATTTGCAGTTAAAAATTTCCCAGCACAATATTAATGTCGTGGCCAGGGCAGTGGTTGTATTATATGGTAGTGAGTGGAACCAGATTCCAGCACAAAGATATCCACAAGACAACTTGGCTATCCCCCGGTCAAAACACCAAAAATCAAATTGATCAGGTGGTAATCGATGGCAGGCATGCATCTAATGTCATGGACGTGCGCATGATCCGTGGTGGTAATTTTGAATCGAATCACCACCTAGATGCAACTAAGGTACGCACGCGATTAAGAAGTGCTAAAAACACTCGTAACCATACGCAAAGGGAGCTAGACATCACAAAACTGCAGACCACCGAGATAGCCAGTGCCTATAACAACCAACTCTTTCAATTACTTCAGAGAAACCCGGCTAATTCTGATGTCCCCGACACACCGTGGCAGCATATTGCAAATTCTCGCAACGACTGTAGTGGGTTATGAAAAAACATGCTCTGACAGCCCCGGGTGCAAGGAGGTATGTCCGAGGATAAGGATGCTGCATACACGGCAAAGCTGCAACCAATGGCAACGCGTGTCGGAACGATATAATGAGAAGAGGAGTAAGATGAAACGCCTCTCCAGGCGGAAAAAACGTCTATGGAAGAAAAAAGAGAACCACAAAATTACAGGGATGGAGGTGAATCCCGAAAGTTCTAGAGTAAGGTAAAAGGCTAAGATTTTGGAACAGGGATCCATACTTGCAATTGCACTATAATGCTGCGGGAGCCGATTGACTGCCGGTTGCAACAATGCTCGTTTGTTTAAGTGTAAGGACAAACTTGCAATACGGAGATACAAATTTTATGTCAGACAGTGACGAAATCACGTCTATCATAGACGACTGAGAAAATTTTGCACTACCGAGCCAAAAAGAGATCAGCACTGCAATTGCACAATAAAGCTGCGCGAGCCGATGGACTGGCAGGTAGAACTTTTTAAGGCTGGCGGCGATGAGCCGAGAACATGCATGCAAGAACTGATAAACATTATTTGGTTCAGGGAATGAATGCCCGATGATTGGAATCTGAGTGTTCTATGTCCTGTGCTTTAGAAAGGCGATCCAAGTGTGTGTACCAACTATCGCGGCATCAGCTTTTTACCCAACGCATACAAGTTTCTGCCTTAGTGTGTTATGTGAAAGACTAAAGTATATTCTAGCGATTGGAGCTTATAAGCGTGTAAATCCAAGATGCTACCACAAATCCTGGAGTAGACCCAAGAAATGCAGACCGACACCTACCATCTTTTAATCGACTTCAAAGCTGCATTCAACAGTCCGATAGGTCAGAATCTATTAGATGCTATAGCTGAGTTTGGTATCCCCTCTGAGCTAATACGACTTTTCGAGAAGACTTTGACTGACACGAAGTCTTCTGAGAAAATAGGCAAAAAAATTTTCTGTCCTGCAATCTCATTAACATTATAATGGAGATGATCATGAGGAAGTCTGCAGTAAACAGAACTAGTACCATCTTCAACAAAAGTCACATGCTGCTCGCGTATGCCGATGACATACTTGGGCCATGTACTTGGGACTGACCGTGGCATAGTGATTAAAACACGCGACTACCATGGGGGAAATCCGGGGTTCGATTCCTAGCTCCAGTCATCTACATTTTTCTTTCAACTTCGCACTATGTGTCGAGTCAATCGGTATGACTAATGAAAGCTTCTCAAACAGTGACGTTCGCATTCGTCGGCAAACAAGTAGGTGCCGTTTGTTGTGAATCTGAAATAGAAAGTGTGTTAATTCTCAACAACGTGAGTAGCATCCCGTACCTAATTCATGGGGTGTAAAGGGAAACTAAGTAAGCATGTACTGCGGGATTTTACTGCAGCCTTCTCAAGTATTTAAAAACAATTGTTAGAAGTGAATCTGGATTAGTCTACTCGTTTGGGACGCTGCGTGGTCTGGAGTGGTAGATGATTTTGTCTCGGCCTTAAACAAAAATAATAATGTTAGCCTGGAAATCAAGAGACGAGTAGTGATCACAAACTGCTGCTAATATGCGCTAAGCAAGCGTTTTGATGACATCTCTCATCTCGTAATGAACGAAAATCCACATGTACCAGACAATGGTCCTACATGTCCCTCTCTACGGTGCAGAATGCCGGGTAATGACACAAGCGGATCAATCTATTCTGAGGGTCTTCGAGAGGCCATCATCGTTAACGACGAATGACGTAGTCAAGCGCGTTCAAATAGACCTAATGCGTTGGCTTGGACACGTTGCATGAATGAATGGAAACGCTCCAGTTTTAAGTCTTCGGCAATAAACCCGATAAGCGGCTCTGAAGGATGCGATAAATACCTCGTTGGGTGGACCAGGTGAGAGCTGTTATCTAAGCTTGGTGTGACAAACTATATACGGGAGCGTAAAAGACCGAAGCGCTTGGAATTCTTTCTAAGTGCAGCTACTGCAGTATAAATTTCTGTTGTTGCTGCTAAATAAGGAGACGAAGATTATATGTATACCAAATGGTATCCTTCTAAGGCAGAAAACACTGATCGAAAACAAAAATATCCTCATATATTCATGTGTGTACTGCTGAAAACTATCTGTGTATCAAATGTTATCTCCAAAGCTTAAATACTACTTTTGCCACGCCTTCTCCACTTCATGATTTAAAATAAAATATTTCTCTTCAAAGTCATAGCTGTCGTGCTGAATACTATCTTGGTTATAGATATATCTCTAGGGCAAGCAACTACAGACTCACATTGATTACCATTTTCATATATATCGAAATCTTCATTGAGTGATAGATGTTCCCATTGATCAGAATCAGACTTCAAGTTTAATAATCTCTTTCCCATACGCCCATTCGAATGTAGACTATTCTTGGCTGCAAGTCAACAACTTTAGTTTACCCTCTTCTTTCCACCACTAATGGATACAATTGAAGAGGAGAACAATTCACATGGAACATTAGTAACGTATACTTGTATGTATAACCAGCAACCGGATATACAAATAGAGAACAAACAAATAAAATAAAAGCATTGCAAGTGGTGGTGGTGGTTACAATATGAAAATTGCTTTTTGGATTAATAAACTGTGGTGCGTCGTTGTGTTAGAACAAGTGTGGGAAACAAACATTTCGTTCAGCATCCATCCACCAGGGGCTAGCACCACATTTCTTTGGCTTAAAAAGAAACTAATTATTTGCTAAACATAGAGGAAAACTTTCCCTGATTATATACTATATGAGTTTATATAGAGAAGATGTACTTTTACACACACAGTGTAGAATAGCTTTACTTTACACCCCTTGCTTGGAATGGAGGTTGACTGTTGTAGTCGGTGTTATTCTTGGGGGTCCGACCTCATTTCTTCGCAGCCAACAACCGGCACTCACGGACACTCGTCGGTTGCGTCGAGATGATGCTGTTATCAGACCCACTTTTGGCATGTGCGAATCTGTCTGTCTTACAACAAGTTGCTGATGTTTTTGATATTAGATGTCTGCAATGGATGGATGATGCCTAACACCAACAACAACAACGAAAGCAGCATTAGCATTACCACCAGCAACATCATACTCAGTCGCTCAGTCAACAGCAACAAACAACATTAACACGAACCATATAAGCCATGAATTTTGAACAACGTGCAGCGAGACAAACAATCGTTGCAACAATGTTTGTTTGTTTTACCAAGTGTTTTGGTAGGTTTTGGATTAGACCACAGTTGCACAGTGGGCAAACAGGGTAAGTTAAAGACCCAAAAAATTAATAGCTGTTTGTTGTCTATATATATAAAATTGTTGCGTAACCGATTGACTGACTGACCGACTGACTGATCATGGGCCAGACTACCTTCTTTATAAGGAGAAGGGGTTTCTCGAAATTCTTACTTTTAGGGGTAAAAAATGGCCCGAAAAGGGAAAAAACTTGTGCTACCACCCAGACCAAACGGATAAAGCTTTCATCGTGGAAATATGAGCATGCCCTCTGTAAAATTAAAGAGCTGCACGAAGAACTTTTTGTAATTCGTTCATTTAGGGCTAGAAAAAAGTACCAAAAAGGGGAAAAACTGGTGTCATTACCCAGGCCAAACGGCTAAACTGTAAGCTGCCCAGATCACTTTCTCATTATAGAAAGAATAAGAAGACATTTTTCGAAATTCGTACTTTTAGGGATAAAAAAAGGCCCGAACAGGGAAAAAAACTAGTACTACCCCCCAGATCAAACGGCTGAAGTTATATTCGTTAAAAAACTATTTTTTTATAAGTGATTACTGAGAATAAGAAAACAGTTCGAAGGAATTTTTCGAAATTAGTACTTTTAAGGACGAAAAAGGCCCAAAGGTAGACGTTTTAGGGGGGAAAAGGAAAACAAAGTGTAAAACTGGTACCATCACCCAGACCAAACGATTTATGCTATCATATGTGCATGCTCCCTATAAAATTTTACAGTTGCACGAAGCACTTTTTCGAAATTCGTACTTCTAAGGGGTAAAAAGTCGAAAAAGGGATAAAACTGGTACCATCGCCCAGACAAAACGGCTCAAGGTAAAATCGCAAAAATAAGGTAAAATACCTATTTACTGGGATAGTTGTACGAAATAAAGGTATTTTTTCGAAATTCGTACTTTTAGGGGTAAAAAGGACGAAATTGGTATAAAATTGGTACCATCAACCAGACCAAATGGCTAAAGTTATCATCGTGAAAAGCATTGAATATGAGCATGCTCCCTATAGAATTAAAAAGCCGCACGAAGGACTTATTGAAATTTGTACTTTTAGGGTAAAAGGCCTAAAAAGGGTAAAACTGGTACCATCACCCAGATCAAGTGGGCTAAAGCTATTATCGTGAAATTCTATATGAGCACACTTCCTATAGAATATAAAAGCTGATCGAAGGACTATTTCTAAGTTCGTGCTTTTAGAGATAAAAGGCCGAAAAGGGGATAAAACTTGTACCATCACCTAGACCAATTGGCTCAAGGTAAAATCGCGAAAATAAGGTTAAATACTTTTTTTATTGGATATTGTTCAATATGAAGGGATTTTTCGAAATTCTTACTTTTAGGGTAAAAAGGCCGAAAAAGGGATAACATTGGTACCATCACCCAAACGCCTTAAAGTAAAAGCGCTAAAATTGCGGTGAATATTTATTTTATAGAATAGTTTCGCGATTTAAACGGATTTTTTTCGACAGTCGTACTTTTGGGGGGAAAAAGTGCGAAAAGGGGTATATTTGATACAATCACCCAGACCAAACAGCTCAAGATAGAGTGGCGAAAATTCATATGTCCATTTTCCCTATTAAACTTGATAGCTTCACGAAGGACTTGGTCGAAATTCATACTTTCAGGGTCAAAAGGACGGAAAAGGGATAAAACTGGTATTATCACTCAGACCAAACGGCTTAAGGTAGAATCGTATAAAACTTTAAAGATTTACAAAGGGATTTTTTTGTAATTCGTACCTTTAGGGATAAAGATATCAAAAGGTACCTTCACCCAGACCTAACGGACCATAGCCGTACAATTCCAAAAATTGCGGTGAATTCTTTATTTTAAAGTAGAAACACCAAAATTGGGATGAATATTTATTTTATAGAATAGTTGTCGTACTTTTGGTGGTAAAAAGGCCAAAAAGGGGGTAAAATTTATACCACCAACCAGACCAAACGGCTCAAGATAGAATGGCGAAAATCCATATGGGCGTTTTCCCTATTAAACTTGATAGCTTCACGAAGGACTTTGTCGAAATTCATACTTTCAGGGTCAAAAAGGACCAAAAAAAAGGGATCAAATTGGTACCATCACCCAGACATAATGACTAAAGGTAAAGGTAGAATCCAAAAAAATTATATATAATTTTCCGTATAAAACTTTAATGTAAAGCTTTAATTTTTTTGAAATTTATACCTTTACAGATAAAAATATCAAAAAAGGGGATAAAACTGGTACCTTTACCCTGACCTAACGGACCATAGCCGTACAATTCCAAAAATTGCGGTGAATACCTTATTTTTCTTGAGGTATTGAAATTTAAAACAAAAATCAGCTGTTCTTACTCAATGACATTTGTTAAAATTTTCTTCCACCAATTCCAACCACTGTGCAGCTCTCTCATTCATTAGTGACGAGATGACTTGTTTTGTGTCATACATATGTGTGTTTTCGTTCGTGTTGCTGCTGTTAGTGTGGCGCTTAGGAAACAATTGAAAGGCCATGAATCCGGCCAAGTCAACTAAATGAAAACATCAATGCTCATCGTTGTCACCACCTTCGTCGCCGCCCCCACCTCCACTACTCACTCGTCCAACGTCATCACTACCGCAATCAGCCGCAAGCACTACAGCAGTGCTTTGAGCTCTTCTAACACCATCTGGCGGCGACCGCAATAGCAGCAGCGGCGGCTTATCTTCTATGTGTGATGACGTGAGCAAAACGAAACCGACTTTGCCCTATTGAAATCAAAATCATCTTGTTGGTCGAACGAACACAGAGCGCGGGTAAAAAGCGAACAAGCTTGGGAAAGACTGTAATGCAACAACAATTGCAGAGCAGCAATACGAGCATCAGCAGTTCTAATCGAATCAATGAAGAACAGCTTTGCTTGCTACTTATGTATATCCCCCCCCTAAACCCCCTTTAACTTTATACAATGCTTGGCATATTTGTAGATTCTGAGTTGTTGTTATTGTTGTTATTCATTCTTTTGGTTTTGTTTTTGAAAATTCATAGCTCAGCACGGGCACATGACACAAAAACGTGCATAAAACTTTTGTGCCCGGTATTGTATTGCTGTTGTTGTTTTGTATGTACTTTTCTCCGCTGTGCTATGTTGTTGTTTTTGTTTTCATTTCTTAATATTTTCTAGTTTTGCTCAGAATTGTGAATAAGTTTAATATTTAGGTTGACGTTGGCATCAGTGTTGCTGAGTTGTCTGTTGTTGGCATCAGCGTCTCCGAGAAAAACAACCATACAGCCACCACCAATGGACCAACATATGGTTCAAAAAATAATGTTTGGTTATCTATTTATATAAATTTTATTTAAAAAAATATAATGACAGAAGTTGAAAAAAATTATATAGCAAATCTGTTATTTATTGCAACTATTTATAGAGCAGGTTGCTATTTAAATATCTAAGATATATGACATTAGAAGAAATGAGAAACGCCACGTGCCCTTTGCTGATGGCGATGGGTAATACTCGTACACGATCGCTAAAATACAAAAATAGCTTCGTCTCAGAAATGGAGCGTCTAATCGTTTAGGTAACTGTCTTTCTCTACTATAAACAAAAAACAAGACTATATTTTAAAAAATTGAGCACCTAGTCGTTCGTTGAAATTACTATTTATTCTATCCATAATAATAAAATCATGTATCAAAAAAAAATTTAAAAATTCAAAATAACTTTACGAAATTTGAAAAAAAGTGTACACTTCAAAAACAAAAGAAAAATTAAATACCGATAATTTAATCATATAGAGATTTTCAAAACAAAAAAATTTAACGAATAGTTGCATAAAAAGCGCCAAAATAAAAAATCGCTTAAATACAAATATCACTATACCTCTGAAACAGAGCATCTAATTGTCGAAATAAATATTTTCCTCGAATCCTTAAGCGATCAAGGCATCTTAATTTTCTTTTTTAAACTTCAAAATAAAGAAACATACGTAAAAAAATATGATCGCAAAAGTCAGTTTAAACTGTCAAAATGCGAAAGTGGAGAATAATTTGTAAATTTTATAATCACGGTTTACTATTTTCGAAGTTCATTTAAAAAATGCAAAAGAATAATAGCGAAAAATTGGAGGAATACCTACCATAATATAAAAATCGCTTAACAACAAATATTGCTACGTCTCAGAAATGGAGCGTCTAATCGTTTAAATTACATGTCTTTCTCTACTATAACGGAAATGAATGCATCTTGAGTGGTAGTGTGCCTTAATAATGAAAAAAAAACAATTTAAAAAAAATCGCTTAAATTATAAAATGCTATATTTACCGTAAACATTTGATTTTTTTTTCAAGATGCCATAATTGCATATTTTAAATAAGTTAAATTTGAACAAAGTGGAGGGATTTGAATACTAACAAACAATTTTAGGAAAAAGGTCATTATCATTATTGTATTTTGGCGATTTTTATATAATAAAGAAAATAGCTAACTGTATATAATATAAAAATCGCTAAAAATACAAATATGACTACACACAACGGAGCATTCAATATGTAAGAGGAGTTCAACAAGTAATGATTTTCATATACGTTAAAAAATAAAAAAATTAAACCGCAGCGATTTTTAAAGCGTATGTTTGAACGTTTTAAAAATCGCTGCAATTTTAAGCGTAAGGAAACACCGAAAAAGAAATGATTTTTTTTTTAAATTTGTTAAATTTGTCTTATTTTGCTATTTTCTAAGCATTTGAATAATATCGATTAAAAAAATTGAGGCAAAAAATCGCCTCAATGTAAAAATCGCTTAAATGCAAATATGACTATATTTTGGAAAAGGAGCGTTTTATTGTTGCATTAACAGTTTTTCTTAAATATTTAGAGGTGCTCATTAGGTTATGACATTTATATACATATGTACCTTAAAAATTGCAACAACAAAATCGCTGAAAAACGCTAAAATTACAAAATTGCAAAACAAGACTAGTTCATAGAAATTTTGCCAGAACTCGACCCAAGAAATAGATCCAATAAAAAATTAATCGCCAATATCAGATAGCTAATACTAAATAACGGTTTTCAAATTAACCACAAAATTTTATAAAAAAAAAATCGCCAAATTGAAAAATCGCTAAAAATCTGCGGATTATTAAGTAATACTGGCGAAATTGTGAAAATGCGGAAATTACTGAACCGTGCAGCGATAAGAGGCATACATTGCTAAAAAAAAATCTTCAAAATAAAAAATCGCTAAAATTCAAATATAAATTTGTCTGGCAATTCATGCTAGATTCAAAATGGAATGTATGGTTGGCAAAAAACAAATCACACCGAGATCTGTTGATCTATTGTGATTGTGCGTTAACAATATAGAAAGGGGAGAGAGAGAGTAAGAAGAGAATATCGTGGAAAACCCCCAATCATCTTGGCCCAGTTAGCCATGGAAGGCGTCGGTTGAAACCTATTTCCTACTACGACTGAGGAGAAGGCTCTAGATCCTCTATATACCCATATATATGTTTATATCTTAACCTGCTACTCGCTAGAGCGGAACCGATAGAAAAAAATAGATAATCGTAGAAAACCCCCAATCATCTTGGCCCAGTTAGCCTTAAAGGCGCCGCATGAAACCTATTAATTAACCTACTCTCACTGAGGAGAGAGACTCTAGGTCATTTATATAAAAATTCGGCTGAAGTGCAGAAAATGGGGTGGGAGCCCGATTAAAAAAAAATATGCCATTGTCTTCGTCTTGGTCCAAACATCGGAATGGTAGGTCAAAGTTGGTGCTCAGGCCTATGCGGCCCGGAGGGGTCAAAAAGGGGGCCCCCTTCAGTTCTATGAAGACCCACCATCAAATAAAAATTATTTTCGAGACGAATCCGACGGTGTTATTTTTAAGTTCTTACGTGTCTCCTGGATCGAGTTAGAGCCATTTAAATTTCCGGGATATAACAAAAAAAAAAATTTCTGCGGCGCGTATGCTTGCAACTTAACCTTTAATGCTCTAATTTACAAAACAAATTATAATTTAAAGGGATATATCAACAAAAAAAAATTTAAAATTTAAAAAAAAATAGCTTTTTCATATATTTTTTGAATTTTTCATCAACTTTTCCAATTTTATCTTTTTTTTTTTTTAAAAAAATTTCCAAATTTTTTTTTTAACATTTTCTTCATATTTTATTGAATTTGCCTATTTTTTCCTGAAATTTTCCGAGTGGGGGGCATGACTTTTAAAATTTGTTTTTTTTTTAATTTTTTTTTAAATTTTCTTTTTTTTTTAATATTTCTTTTTGCGCTTTTTCTCGATTTTTTTTTTATATATTTGAAACTGTCCATTTGTTTCCTTCATTTTTTTAAATTTTTGCTCAATTTTCTTTTTTTAATTAAAAAAATTTTAAATTTTCACACATTTTTTATGACATTTCATGTTTCTATTTTTTTTTTAATTTTTCAATTTATTTCCTTAAATCTTTTAGAATTTACATGATTTTTTTCTAATTTTTTTTAAATTTTTTTTAAATTTTTTAAGGGTTATTTCAAAAAAATTTTTTTTTTAATTTTTCTATTTTTTTTGGAATTTTTCAATAATTTTTTCTTAAATTTTTCTAATTTTTTCCATGATTTTTTCACATTTTATTTTTTTTTTTTTTTTGTTTATCCGGGAAATTTAAAAGGCTCTAACTCGGTCCAGGAGACCCGTTGGATTCGTCTCGCAAGTATCTTTCCTTTGAGTACCCACACATGGGGGGTTATCATAGGCCACTTTTTTTGCCACCCCCGTGCCCCATGAACATCAGCGCCAACGTTGACCTTGATTTTCGTGTTTTAGGGCGTATTTGGGGGACTGACTTTTTTTTTTACTCCCTCCCCATTTTCTGCACTTTTGCCAAAAAAAAAATTCCACAAAAAAAGATGTTCCGTCGTATCCGACACCTCCTCGTCCTTACACACACACGGCAGTAGTCCAATAAAAATCTATCTCATTTGCCTGTCAGATACCTGATATTCCAGTGGCCAGTTAGAATTCCACAGGCCTGTCTCAAATCACTCCTGCACAGACCAACCATATACCCCGATCGGGATCTACCGCAGCGATTGAGCAATTATATAGGCGGTTCTAGAGATCCAATGTCTGGTGGCTGTCTTCCACATCCAATTCTCTAAACTAAGCCAAAAATGTAAGTAATGGGCGAATGAACATCTCCCAGAGCGTCATGATCAAGCATAGTACAGCCACCTCTGGCCAATAAGTCTGCTGAACCAGTTCCAGGGATCTGGTACCAAATATGAATAAATTTCTAGAATTAATCAAATTTGTCAAATATAGATAAATTTGTATTTCCTGGACCAATAGTCTTTTAACTTATGTTATTCCCTTACTCAGTGTCAGGCAAAACCGAACGCACGCACACACAAATATAATGAGTTTGGGTATGTGAACGTTAGCGGTTAAGCAGATACTGACTTTTTGTTTAATCATAGCTTCTCGTACGTGTGAATTGCCATTAGTGCCGGCATCGCGAGGCTATGGGATGACTGATACTGATCTTAACTAGGGTGATCAGTTCGGTTTTCAAAAACCGGCTACTCGGTTTTCTTCACTCATAAAAACCGTCGGTTTTTTTAAATCCCTATTTTTCGAATATCGAATAATCCGGTTATTTTTTGTCGAATCTCGGTTTTTTGGTGTTCGATATTTTTTATTTAAATTTATTCATAATTGTGTTAAATGTGTTCTCGTACTTGTTTTTTTCCAGTGTTTCGGAAGAACAACCTAATTGTTAGTTTTATAAATCTTCAATGTTTAATAAGTCGGCTGAAAAGCAAATGAAACAATTTAATAAGGAGCTTCAACTTATCCATGATGTTAAGCACCACTGGAATTCTATAACCAATATGGTTTCTCAATTTTTAAAATTGCACAAATGTGTGAATCATACTTTATTGGAGATAGGACTGACACCATTTAGTGAAAATGATATCGCAACTTTGTCTGTGTTTAGTGACACCATTAAACCTTTGGAAATGTCTATACAAAAACTTTCTGCAAACTCTTCGACTTTAGCTGATGCTGAAGATATTTTTAAATTTTTACTTTAACACTTTTCAACAATTCAAAACCAATTACACAAGGGAACAAAATTGAACTTTTTGAGTGTTGTTTGGAATTCGATAGCTGTTTTTTACTAATTTGGGGTCGCTGATTTCAAATCTAATCTCCATTTTTCTCCATCAGCTCGAATTTTTAAGTTACAGGTACTAATCGTATTTTCGACTTTTTTCCAAAAAATTATAGTTCAAAAAATCATAATTTTTTTTTCATAAGCCGGATTTTAAAATTTTATTTTTTTATTAAAGATATCGTTGTTACCTTTAAAAAAAATAAAATTTTTTAATATTACAAAAAAAAAATGACTGAGTAACGGCTGTTTTATTCAAAAAAAAAAAAAAAATTACACAAAAAATTACACATTTTAATTTTCTTCACGCTGAAAGTTAATCGGTTGGCGGTAAATTGTTATTTTTATTAGCTTTATTGAATATCATATTAAGATAGCTTTCTAAAACATGTATGTACATAATAATCGATTGAAAATTGAATGAGTTATGCTAAATTCGGTGATAACAGATTTTTCGCAATTTTTTGTTTTTACCCAAAAAAAATTAAAATTTTGTATTTTTAAAAATCATGATAAATTTGCAAATTTATTTATAGTTTAATTTTTAGTTTTGCCTCCTATTACAATATTAATTAACAGACCAAATTTAATTAATCGGCAGGTTTCAATTCGGAAGTTAAGGAAGAAATATTAATTTTCCAAAAATAGGTAATTTTGTATGGGAGGTACCAGAAGGGGTGATCCGATATAGTGCAAATTCATTCCTGATTTATATTTTCATAACCGTAAAACTTCCGCATAGTTTGACTGAATTCAGTGTACTTACAAAAAAGATATGTATGTAAGACTATTGGGGTGAGTTCGGTCATTTGTATGGGAGGTACCAGAAGGGGTATGGCAACGCTTTCGGGTTTTCTAGGGTTTGTCTACTTTTGCAAGATTAATAAACTGACCAATTTTCAATATCCTCCGGTAGTCTGTTTGGCAGCTATCGAAGATATATTAATTATCCAAAAATAGGTAATTTTGTATGGGAGGTACCAGAAGGGGCGGGGCTATTCCGCCCATTTACAATCCCATAAGTTCGTTTCGAAAAATATTAATACTGATAAATTTTCATAACGATCCGTTAAGGTTTGCTCGAGTTACACTTTCACAAACATATTAATAAATGTTCTTTCTGTATGGAAATCGTGATTTTTGTAAATTTAGTTATCTCAGTAAATTGTTGACAAAATCAAAAGTTGTGCAGATATTTTAATGAAATAAAGCTCATTTGATTCACACTATATTAAACTAAATGTTTTAAGACAAACACTGTGATTTTTGTTGCAAAAATTTTTTTTATGAATTTTTAAAAAACAAAAATTTTTTTTTTTTTGTAAATTTTTTGTTTTATTTTTTAAAACTACAACGATATCTCTGAAACTACTAAGCCAAATTAAAAACAATGTAGGCACGGATTAAAGATAATTTTGTTGACGAGTTTAAGTTTTTTTTTTTAATTGAATATGGTGAACCGTTTTCAAGTTATTTAAATATTTGTAGTGGAAGTGCCTTAGTTATGGACATAACGGTATATCGCGAAAATGCGAGCTGATACAAAAAAACCAAGTGCAGATTTAGATTCAGCGTCCCAAATTACCTTTAAAACAATATTCAGTTCTTAAACAACAAATACCTTGTTCCCTTGTGTTATCAATAAATTTATATGCAATTTTCAAAAGACGTATATCAGAACGACGTGTTCAAACCCTGAATACTCTCATTTTGTATTTAAGTACGAGTAAACTCCCAATTAGTGACGCATTTCTAAAATATTCAATATTAAACGCCTTGTACACTATAAGTCCAAATAGTACACTGAGTAAAAGGGCATTTTCAATGTCAAACCAAAGAAAAAATAGGTATACACCCAAGCACTTAAATTGTATCTTATTTCGTAAATGTTACTTTAGGTAAAACTAAAGATAAAATTAAATATATTTATATATAATCAATTATTTACAAATGAATTGTTTTGTTTCGTTTGTCTTTGTTAAAATAACAAACTGATCTCACTAATGTTTTGCATTGTAATTATAATTAAACTAAAAGTTTACTTTTCATAGGTATAATTGATTTGTTTTCTGTTAGTTTTTAATACAATTTTTTGTCAAAAATTGTGTTTTAATTTGTTATTTGCCATAATTTTGAAAACCGGATTATCCGGTTTTTTGTGAATTTCAAAAAAAAGCAACCGGTTTTTTTTAAATGCCATTTTTCGAATAATTCGAAAACCGGTTTTCGCAAAAACCCGAATAATTGATCACCCTAGATCTTAACCAAAAACAATTCTATGCCATTTTGTCCGATGGACAAAGCATAGACAAGAGCTTGTGTGGATTATGTTGACGTGTGGTCTTCGTTGATACCATTTTCGCACCGGTGTGTGTGAGTTTCACATTGATTTCTGGAAGCTTTTAACACTTAAGGTTGTGATAATGAGTGGAGAAGTCACAGCAAACGGGTACTGATGAAGATGGTTTGGCAACCATCGAAATAGGTATCTGCCCTGCCAGCTGTCAACATAATCCATTTCACACAACTCTTGTAAAACAGATTCTATTAGCAATAATAGAATAGATCTTAAACTGAACGATGAACACATATTCATTATTTACATATATAGATCAACAATACAAAACAAGAGCGTTCTAAATACATTTTAGGATTAAAGTTAAATTTTATAATTCCATTCACACAATTAAAAGAAAAAAATACCTTAATACCTTAAAATAGTATTTACTTGCAAACACTGAAAAATGTTAAAAAATTGCAAATTGTTTAAAAAATTTGATAAAATTCTACAAAAATATATAAAATTGCAAAACTAAGCAATAATGCAATAAAGCAATATAACGATCTTAAGAACATCCTCTTACCCAATTGCTGCTCATCAATTATTCACTTACTTTATCAATTAAACTTTTGTTTAATTTTTTCCCCCCCAAATCAATATAATGCAATTGTAGTAGCAGTGGCCTTTATCTGCAAACATTAGATATTTTCAAGGTAACACCAAACAACCAGCAACAAACACCATAATGAGGATAAGAGTCGCGCCTGCATTCGCAGCGTAATGATGCTGGCAGCTGGCGGCTGGCTGACTTGCAACATAGTCAACCCGCTGCCATGTTAAAGCGCTGTTATTGCCACACTGTCATCGCATTATTTTAAAGCACACTACCTGCACACCTCATTGACATTTTACAATGGAACGGTTGCAGCAGCAACAGCGCTGATGATGACAATTTTTTTTTCGCGTGAAAAATATTCTAGTCTGTTCGCTTTGACGTTACATTGAAAAAAAAAAAACGCTTGAAAACTAAATTCTTATGGTTCTTTTGTTCAGTTTTAGTTTTTGAAATAGATACTAATTGTAGGGGTTAAATGTTACGACTCAAAGATTAAGAGCGCGTATATCATTTGGCACACAAAGCGTTGATAAGAACTGACAATAGCGACAACAACAAAATACAGAGAAACGTTAAAAAACTAAATGTGCTTTTTTTCGTTTCGCGCACATTACTTGCATTAATGTTTTTTACACTTTTGCCGGCATGCTGCTACTAATGCATATTGATGACTTTTAACGAGGGCCATGGCAAAAGTTTGTGAGTATATAGAAAAATCATAGAGTATGAAATTTATAGTGATTGAGAATATATCCCTTGTTGTTTCATCTTGTGGCTGCTTGCTCAAATTTGTCAGGTATTCTTAAGTGAATAGGGTACATAATATTGAACATGAGGCAAATGCTAGGGCAAGAGGTTGTGAGGATTATGACAACATATGTTCTTCGTTGATGCCATTTTCGCAACAGTGTGTTTGGATTCGGCCGTGGCATAGTGGTTAGAACACGCGACTACCATGCGGGAGATCGCAGGTTCAAACCTGGCTCCAGTCATCTTAAAAAGAAAAAAAAATAAATAAAATTTTCTTTCATTGTCGGCTCCCCTCGAATGTTGTTTGACAGCAACTTCGCAGTATTAAGCGTCGATTCAATCGTCGTGTCTAGTAAGAGCTTCTCAAACAGTGACGTTCGCATTCGTCGATAAACAAGTAGGTGCCGTTAGTTGTGAATCTAAAAATAGAAAGCGTGTTAATTCACAACAACGCGAGAAGCTATCCCATACCTCATTCATGGGGTGCAAAGGGAAATTAAGTTTTTAAGTAAGTGTTTGGATTCTCGTTTGTTTTTTTTTTGCTTTTAACACTTAAGGTTTATGATGATGGTGGAGAAGACACTGCAAAGGGTAATGGTGAGATAGTCTGGCAACTATCGAAAAAACTATTCGCCCTGTCACCTTTCGCATAATCCATCTATATTAGCCATAATAGAATGGATCTTAAACCGAACTACGACACCAAATTGAGGGGGTCAGAAGCAAAGGGGTGCTAGTGACAAATGGATATAAAATTTAGATAAGTGTGCAGTTGTGTTCCTTGACAACATTTCTGTCTACTAGCATGAGATGAGATCAATTTGTATGATGTATATTTAGCCGAAAAACAGTTCAAGTTATACCTGCATTTTCACTAGAATTTTAAACTATGAATGCGAACTTTTGCACCCCTTTGCTTCTAATACCCTCAATTCATATTCTCTGCAGATCAACAAAAACAAATTAATAGCAAACAAATTTAAAGTTTTTAAACTTAACGAAACTTTACTAGAGCAACTACTAACATTTGGTAGTAATAGTTATCGATTTTAATTGATTTTTGGGCAATTTTTGAAAATTCGTTAAGTTTACAAAAAGTTTCGTTAAGTTTTAAAATTTCGTCTCTATTGAATTGTAGAGTTATTATAAGTTATATTATGTAAATTTCTTTAACGAAAACCTAGTGGATTCGCCACAAATGTTTCGTTAAGTTTAAAATTCAACAAAACTAACAAAATAAACATACAAAATAATACTTTTAATATTCATATGTATAAATCAATTGATTTTCTTCAGGAATTCGTTCATTTATTCACTTTTTTTGTAGGTTACATAAATTGCAGTTGGGTCCGGCCGTGGCATAGTGGCATTTTTCTTTCAGTGCCGGCCCCCTCGATGTTGTAGACAGCAACTTCTCAGTATAGTGTCGATTCAATAGGCATATCTAGTAAGAAGCTTCTCAAACAGTGACGTTCTCATTTGTCGATAAACAAGTAGGTGCTGTTTGTTGTGAATCTAAAATAGAAAGCGTGTTAATACACAACGATGCGAGAAACTATCCCATACTTCATTCTTGGGGTGTAAAGGGAAATTACGTTTTCTTTTGTATAAATTGCAGTTTTGCCCAAACTTCTTCCAAATCCCCTCGCACTTTAGTGACTGCCGTTTGTTTGTTTTTTTTTTTATTATATTTTATATTCTGCAACATTGACATGTTTGTTGGCGTTTTTTTTTTTCGTTAAGATTTTTCGTAATTGTGTTTTCCCATTCCCCCTTCTCTCCACCCGTCCAGCTTTGTTCTATAATTATTGCATCGGTTTTCGTGTTGAAATATGGCATTTAAAACGCCAAGCAGCGGCAACACTGCCAACGAACGTTTTAATAGAGTGAGCAGGAGCCAAAAAAAAAAAACAAAAAACACCCACCTTGATAATCGATTTTTGCAACACCACATAGTGAGAGAATGAACTGAAGAAAAAAAAACAGAACCTGTGATTCTATAAAGTCAAATTACGGTTTAATTGCAACAATTGATTGATGGTGTTGCAATGACAGCAACATATTCGTTCGCTAGAGAAGGTGGCACTCGAGGTGCAGCATAGGCATACACAAGTGTGGCAGGTGATATAATGTTGCCGATAATAGTGGCGGCAGCAAAGAGGAGATTAATTTGTAACTAAGAAACAAAAACCAGCACAGACTCACATATTCGGTTAAAGTTAAAAACATTTAATTAAAATGACTGCAGCCATACTACATTGACTTGCAATTAAATATCACGAGTTAATGCGAAGATTTTTAAAATTAAGTTTTAATTTAAAATACGAGGGATGTAGGTTTAAAAATAATCGATATATAATATAAAAACTTTTTACATGTTATTGCTATTGACATATGAAACTTTACCCCCTTTTTTACAAAATCTATTAAATAAAACTGATTTAGTAATTGCAATGTTTTGCCTTCAAAAGGCTTGTACGACGACCACGTTTAAAGTCGGGCATTCGTTATAATTTTATTCCAACAAATTTTTATCAGAAAATTTTACTATGTAGCGGCCGTATAAATAATTATATGTATATAAAAAGAATATTAACTATTTTTGAGATTATTATTAACTAACGTAAAGATATGAAATTACTTTTATTCAATCCTTTTATTTTAAAGCGAGTACCTGATAGTTTGTAGCTCTAATGTAAATGTTTCGTTTCAAATTGTAAATGTTTCAATTCTGTATTTTACTTCCATACTAGACGACTTTAGGGATTTTACTTGGTCGCACCTAAGCACAAACCTTGTTAACAAATGTATCAGTCTTCGCTTAGACAGCGGATAATAAAGTTATTTAAAACTTATCTCCCCGTCTTTCAATCAAAAAGGCTTTTCAAATCTAATTGTATTAAGACTCTAACAGACCTTCGCGGACTTTAGAGGCTAATACGACTCTGAGACCGAGTACTGACTTTTAGTCTTATTTCGGTCCAGAGTATAAATAAATAATCAACTCACAAACAAAACCCTTAATAAGTTACCACTTATTACAATTGGCGCCCAACGTAAAATATTTTTGTGCAAAAATTGCAGAAATTTTGCACAAAAACAACATCCTGATGAACCGATGCATACACAACAAAGTCGCAGTATAAATCTTGTGCGTAAGCTCAAATTTGCCAAAATAAGACGAAACCATCACCGGCTGCTGTATATGTCCATCAACGTTGTCTCGCGGTAAACATCAATGCTGTTTCGCGGTACCCTTACAGAAGACCTGTGTGTTGTTGTTGTACCGCCTAGACACCGACCAGACAAGAATTGTTGTACTGTCTAGACATCGATCAGACGGTCAGTGGTGTTTCCCAATCACCCTCATCACTGCAAATTGTTGTTGCAAAAATTCTCAGTGATCTTTTTCGGTCGTTTCGTCATCGCCATATGTTGTTGTTGTAACCATCTACATCACCAGAAACCTGTATTGGTTGATATTGAGAAAATTCTCACAAATCGTCATTCCCACTTTATTTCAAACTTCTCTGGTGATCTCTTTTGCTGTTGCATCGTCATCGTAAGCTGTGGTTGTAAGCATAGAAACATCACAAAGCTGTATTGAAGTAGTGGTGTATTTTGAGAAGATTCTCACAGCTCTCTGACTCACACCATTTCAAACATCTCCGGTGATCATCTCTTGCTGTTGTGGTAAACACAAAGCTGTAATTATGTGGTGGTGTATTTTGAGAAGATTCTCACAACTCTCTTCACCACACCGTTTTAACTTCTCCGGTTAACATCATCCGCTGTTGTGGTAAACATCACAAAGCTGTGTAATAGTAATGGTGTGTATTGAGTGCGTTCTCATATTCTACAGGCATAACATTCACATCCAGCTTCAAAATACTCTGCGACACTCTCTTAAAAGTTTTTATAAACTTAAAGATATAGATAAAGAGGGTTGCCACCGAACAATTAAGAAAAACCTTGTCGGATAAAATGCCCAGAATGACGAATAACTCCCTCAGCGCTTCTAGTTCGAGTTTGGATAATTCGGCTACAACACAAACTATGAGTAATGCAGCTAATCAAAGTTAAACCACTAGTAGGGCAAATATTGCACCGAACGTTGTAAATTCGTCTCAGAATCATAAGCACCAAATACAACGACTTTCGAAGCCAAAGCACTAGTAAGGCAGTTTAGCACCGAAAGTGGGGAATCTACTGAGAATATGAGCACAATTTATACTGTTGCTACCATATAATCTAGTAAGGCATATACTGCACTGAACGTAGGAAAGCAGAGTATGAGCCAAAATTCTGCAGTGGATACCAACAAATCTAGTACGGCTAATATTGTACTGAACGTAAGCAATAAAGGAGTAAAAAGCGAAGTCGAGAAATTGGACAATGCGATCGAGGCTGTATTACTGCAGGGGGAGAGGAATGTGCCTTACTAATATGCAAGTCAACGATAAGATAAGACATACCAAAATACCAAGTATGATATATTTTTCCAAAGCCATTCTGCAACAAGGATTTTCCCAATCCACCCAAAGCGAAGCATGTCTACAATCATCAAAAACCAACAGTACAACAACACACATCACGAAAAAGAATGCTACCATTACAACATACAACAAAATTCACCAAGAAGATCGCTGTGACTATAAAATCATAGCCTTGAATAAGAATCCTGGTCGCATTATCGGGACGATTAATGCACCAGAGGGGGAGGTTGTAGCGGCCGTATAAATAATTATATGTATATAAAAAGAATATTAACTATTTTTGAGATTATTATTAACTAACGTAAAGATATGAAATTACTTTTATTCAATCCTTTTATTTTAAAGCGAGTACCTGATAGTTTGTAGCTCTAATGTAAATGTTTCGTTTCAAATTGTAAATGTTTCAATTCTGTATTTTACTTCCATACTAGACGACTTTAGGGATTTTACTTGGTCGCACCTAAGCACAAACCTTGTTAACAAATGTATCAGTCTTCGCTTAGACAGCGGATAATAAAGTTATTTAAAACTTATCTCCCCGTCTTTCAATCAAAAAGGCTTTTCAAATCTAATTGTATTAAGACTCTAACAGACCTTCGCGGACTTTAGAGGCTAATACGACTCTGAGACCGAGTACTGACTTTTAGTCTTATTTCGGTCCAGAGTATAAATAAATAATCAACTCACAAACAAAACCCTTAATAAGTTACCACTTATTACAACTAGATATTGTTGCTTTTTCTACAAAATCTGGTAAATTAAACAGACTTAGCAATTTTAACGTTTTGGCCTCCAAAAGGATTGTACAGCCACGGTTAAAATCAGCATTTCATTATAAATTTATTCCAACGAAACTTGCACCATAGAAGTAAATCAATCGTATTAACTTTAAAAAACTTGTACGATCCCGATTTATGTCAGCAATTTGATTTACTTCAATTCCAACGACAGGTACTGTTTGTAACTTTAGATTTCAAAATCAAAAACCAAAATTTTGTACTTCTTGATACTAAATTTTAATTTCTTTAAATGGCTCTTATATGATTTCCGCATTTCAGATCCTATATCTTTGAAAAAATTATGTAAGAAATTAAAAAAAAGTTAATATGATCTCAATAGTAATGTTGCACTTTCTCCAATCGCCACTAGTTTTTAAGCTACCCCCACAACACACCACACCTCTCCGCCTCAGTTTCGTAAATGTGTAAATAGTTTAATACTACACCGAAACGTATGATTTTGTGCTTGAGCTACCTTCCATAAAATTTTTTCTGTTTTGTTGCTATTATCAACTAATTTGAAAACGCAATCTTAGGTATCTCTCATAATGTCTTGAATTGAAAATCAAGAAAGCAAAGTTATAATTAAGCTCAAGTCTTGTCTTGTTGCATGTAAGGAAAACAATTTTTGGTGATTAGTTGTACCATGAAGGAAGTTGTTAACGGATCAAAGCAGTAACTTGTTTTTTTGGATATCAAAATGGAACTACAAATCTATCAAAAAACATAATAAAACAAAAAAATTGATCAAATTCAAAATACCCACTTTAAAAGACAAACCCCACGGACAAAATTCTAATAAACGTTTTAAAATTCAATTCAAACACATGAAAAATAGAGAATTTCATCAAATTACAGTCCCATCGAAACTGACTTTTATCTAACTGATTATATTAAAATAACTTTTGTTTTAAACATTTTGAAAATGCCACCCAACACCATCATCATTTAATTGTTTTGTTGGCGTTCTCTGTTATATAAGCTCACACTAGGTACATTACAGGTGTTTTTTTAATAAAATTACAACATGTTTTCTCTGTACATACATATGAGTACATACATAATTAATGTTCATTATTACAACAATGATGTACACAATACATCACACAATGAACGACTAAATGAGTGAATGGGCGAATGAGGATATACTTGGTCCTATGTAGACAAAACATGAAAAGGTATATTGAGTCCTCATCATCTTCTTTTGAAATGTTGCAAATATGTGTTCGTGGTTATTTTAAGCTCTGTGTGTGTGTTTCTGGGTACGTGCAGCAACATTAACATCATAATAGAAAGAGAAATTTTATTTTGCTTTTAAGTTTATATTTTCATTATTACAACGAGACGTTGTACATATGCAAGTATGTAGCAAGTAAAATGATGTTTTAACTATATACAGTGGCGGCAAAAGTGTAGCATAGCTTGGCCTAATAAGACAAAAATGAATACAAGGTCATATATAAAGCAAAACAATCCTTTAAAATTAGAGCAATTGAGAACTTTTTAAGAATATAAGTTATAGTAAAGAAATATGAAGATTTTGAAAAAGTTTTCAAGTTTTCAAAAGTTTCGTTAAGTTTGTAAAATTTTACTATAATCAACTGTAAATGTGTAATTTAAAATAAAGTCAAAAGATAACTAATTTAAAATATAATTTTATAGCAAAGTAATAGATTTTAAGAAATTTTTCAAGTTATCAAAAGTTTCGTTAAGTTTGTAAAATTTTGCTATATTCAACTAAAACGTAATAAATTAATATAAAATCAACAGCGAAATTATAAGTACTATAATTTTATAGCTAAGTAATTGATTTGGAAGCAGTTTTCAAGTTTTCAAAAGTTTCGTTAAGTTTGAAAATTTATACTATATTCAACTATAACAGTATAAATTAAAATTATAGCAATAGGGAACTATAATTTTATAGCAAAGTAATTGATTTTGGAGCAGTTTTCAAGTTTTCAAAAGTTTCGTTTTGATTAATTCTACTATATTCAACGAAAACGTAATAAATTAAAATAAAGTCAATAGAGAACTATTTAACGATATAATTTTATAACAAATTAATTGATTTTGAAAAGAGTTTCTAAGTTTCCAAAAGTTTCGTTAAGTTCGTAAAATTCTAATATATTCAAATATAACTGTACAAATCAAAGTGAAATTAATAGGGAACTGAATAATAATAGAATTTTATAACAAAGTAATTGATTTACAAACAGTATTAAAGTTTCACAAAGTTTCGTTAAGTAACTAAAATTCTACTATATTCAACAATAACTTTATAAATTAACATAGAATCAATATTATAAACTATAGCAAAATTATTGATTTTTAAAATTTGTTTAAGTTTTTAAAAGTTTCGTTAAGTTCGTAAATTCTACTATATTCAATTAAAAACTTTATAAATTGACAAAAAATCAACAAGGGAACTTGTTAATAATATAAACTATAGCAAAGTAATTGATTTGGAAACTGCTTTCAAGTTTTCAAGTTTCGTTAAGTTCGTAAAATTTTGCTATATTCAACTATAACTGTACAAATTAAAATAAAGTCCATGGTGAACTATTTAATGACATAATTTTATAACAAGGTAATTGATTTTAAAGCAGTTTTCAAGTTTCACAAAGTTTCGTTAAGTTTGCAAAATGATACAATGCAATGAATTAATTAACAATAAAGTTAATAGAGAGCTATTTAATGATATAATTTTATAACAAATTAATTGATTTGATGTAATTTTCAAGTTTCACAAAGTTTCGTTAAGTTACTAAAATTTTAATATATTCAATTAAAACTTTATAATTTGACAAAAAATCAACAAGGGAACTTGTTAATAATATAAACTATAGCAGAGTAATTAATTTAAAGGCAGTTTTCAAGTTTCACAAAGTTTCGTTAAGTTTGTAAAATGCTACAATATTTTACTATAACTGCATAAATAAAAATAAAGTCAATAGAGAGATATTTAATGATATAATTTTAAAACACAGTCATTGATTTGAAGTAATTTTCAAGTTTCACAAAGTTTCGTTAAGTTACTAAAATTCTAATAAATTCAATAAAAACTTTATAAATTGACATAAAATCAACAAGGAAACTTGTTAATAATATAAACTATAGCAAAGTAATTGATTTTGAAGAGGTTTTCAAGTTTCTAAAAGTTTCGTTAAGTTTGTAAAATTCTCATATTTTCAACTATAACTGTATGAATTCAAATAAAGTCAATAGAGAACTATTTAATAATAAAATTTTATAACAAAGTAATTGATTTAAGCAATTTTAAAGTTTCAAAAAGTTTCGTTAAGTTGCATAAATTCTAATATATTCAATTAAAACTTTATAATTTGACAAAAAACAACAAGGGAATTGTTAATAATATAAACTATAGCAAAGTAATAAATTTAAAAGCAGTTTTCAAGTTTCACAAAGTTTCGTTAAGTTTGCAAAATAATTCAATATTTAACTATTATTGCATAAATGAAAATAAAGTCAATAGAGAACTATTTAACGATATAATTTTATAACAAATTAATTGATTTGATGTAATTTTCAAGTTTCACAAAGTTTCGTTAAGTTACTAAAATTCTAATATATTCAATTAAAACTTTATAATTTGACAAAAAATCAAATTTTGAAAAGGTTTTCAAGTTTTCAAAAGTTTCGTTTAGTTTGTAAAATTCTACTCTATTCCACTATAATTTTATAAAATAAAATAAAATCAAGAAAGAACTTGTCAATAATATAAATAAATAAATAATTTTTTTATTTGAAGGATTGTTCAATTAAAAAAAAAGTTTCGTTAAGTTTATAGAATTCGCCTATATTGAGTTTTGGTGTCAAAATAAGGAATATTATGTTCAATTTATATTTAAAACTCGTGTGGTTTCGCTATAAAAAAAAGTCTCGTTAAGTTTTTAATTTCAACGGTAATTGTCCAAATAAAATTTCTTATTTTACATTATAATTTGTTTGTTGATATTAATTGATATTTGCTATGAAGATTTTTTGAGTTTTCAAAATAGTTTTTTGAAGATTCGTTGATTTTCAAATAGTTTCGTTAAGTTTCTAGAGTTCGCTTGTAATGAGTTGTAGAGTTATACTAAGTTATTATAAGTATTTCAAAAACTACTCGTTACACTATAAAAGTTTCGTTAAGTTTTTATTTCCCACAAAACGTGTCCAAATTAAAATCCGAAATTTACATTTAAATTCCCTAATTGTTATTTATTGAGTTTTGAGCACTTTTTCAAAGATATTTTAAATTTCCAAAAGTTTCGTTAAGTTCATAGAAGTTGCCTATATTGAGTAATGACATTGTAAAAAGTACTAGTATGCCAATTTTAAGTCCTAAAGTTCGCTTAAAAAAGTTTGGTTTACTTTTTGTTTCCTACAGTTACAATTACAATTACAATTACAAATTTTATTGAGCCTTTTGAAGTACAATGAATGATTTTGAATCGTTTTAGAAGACAATATTTAAGATTAGTGTATTATCCTAAAAACATTAAATTTATAAACAGTTACATACTTTGCAGGTTTAGTGTAAAATTATGTTTTAAAACAAAATATGTGTATGTGAAACGTCCTTGCTCCCGGGACTACAGTAACGTATTTCCCACAAAATATGTCCAAATAAAAATCTGAAATATACATTATACTGCCTTAATTGTTATTGATTGATTTTTGAGCGATTTTTTTTTTTGACATATGTTGAGTTTTGAAAGTTTCGTTAAGTTCATAGAACTTATTTGTTCGTTTCAGGCACTGTTTCGTTTGTTTAATATCATTAATGTTTTACAAAGATTTTAATTATTATTATTAAACTCTTTATAGCTGATAATTCAAATAACATTTTAATGGATCTGCAATATAATGTTAATAATATTTTGTACTATCCCTAGAATTTTCTTATCATTTAGGAAATTTAATTTTCAATGCCATCAACGCTATATTGTCATACCAACCTAGTAGTGTCATGCAACTCTCTCTCTCTCTCTGTATATCTTGCCACTGGCGCCTCTTGCCTGCCACTGTTGAATGCAGAAGGAGTAAAGTTTTTCCATTAAAACACTCACACACACACACAATATGTTCATTAAAATTTTATATTATTCATAATACTATTATTTCGAAAGAAACTGAACAAAACAATCCTGAGGTAACAATGAACCCATAAATGCAGCACAACTACGTCGTACTCGTCGTTCAAAACTAACAATGACGACAACCGCCATCCAAAAACGTCTTGGTCATATTAGTTGTGGGGCGGCAAACAGGTGTTGGCGAAGGCGGAATTACAACATTAATGAGTAGTTATTACGCACACGGGCGGACGGAATAGCTCTTTACTTTTATGCTCCCACACAAGCCACAGGAGGACGTGGAAGGGGATATATACAGAAGGAGAAATTTAATTTGCTCTATAGCACAAATATTTGTGTTTCATTATATTTTGTGAGAACAAAAAACGCAATTTAATATGCTACTATGAGATACTCAAGACAAAAGTAGGTTGGGTGGTTGATTGGCACTGGGTTCAAGGATACTATTTGGCTGTGGTACTTTACGAAGAAAAATAACAAATGATAAAGAAAAGAGTTGCGATTAAACAAATTAAATTGAAAAAAGTTAATTCTTGTAATATAAATTTTCTTTCTATATATCTTTGCAATATAAAATTCAGAAAATATCAACGAATTTCAATCATAATGTTGCAGTTCATATTGCCTCTTCTACATGTACAAAAAAAACTTAAAACATTTCTTCTTACTAATAATAAATCTACGTACAAATATGTCTGGCAAATTGGTTTGCCTATTTTTAGATATAAATATTTAATAAACATTTTTAATATAAATACTACTATAAATTCAAATCTCTATAAATAAAACTACACTACATAGTTCACATTCTTTACCCTCCTCTTCATCCTCATACTCCTCAAACATAGGCCGATGAACTCTGTGTGTGTTTCATACATAATTATAACATTGACATTGTAATGGGGTCCCCTCTCTCTGTATGCCATCATCTTATGCCATTCTCAGCCGACTGTGAAATCTTTAAAATGTTTAAATAATAATGTACAACTCTCATACAGACAGGCGGCACACAGAGAGAGTCAGCTAGGCCAACTATAAATGTGAGATTATGGAAATGTGGGTAACAACACTTGTAGGTACAATGCACTGACGTTATAGACATGCAAACATTAAATACAGGCTAGGGGGGAAGCGGTACTGAGTGTGGAATTGATATTGCCATAAATTTATGTTATTCAACATAAAACAAGTGATTGACCTGTAACCCCAAACACACAATACAAAAGATGAAAAGGGGAACAATAAAACAACATAATGAAGAGAATGGCAAAAGACAAGATGAGAAAATGAAGTTAAACCAGGAACTAGAGAAATGTAAGATAATTGACAAGATTAAAGTAATTTAACAAAACATTTAGGGATTTCATCAGCCAGTGCTGTTGAGGTATCAGGTGTAGTTTTTAACTAAATAAATAATTAGGTTTCATTAATTGTAAGAGAGAAATAAGATAAACTGACCATTTAAAAGACAAAATGGTGGGTGAAGTTTTTTTTTAGAATTATAAGAAGTTAAAAATCCAGCGGTAAATGAAACGAAGTACCTATTTAGTAATCCATGACATAAATATGACATTGTAAGCGAGGATCTAAGTACGTAGAATGTAATGCATGTGTAATGTACAAAATATAGTCAACTCATCCTAATGACATCGTCACTTACTTCGTAATCAAGCGTGTTATCAAGCTCAAGTTTAAAACTCCGCTTATAATGTAATTCTAACTGAAATGGCACTTACTGACGTCGTCGCTTACTTTGTAAGCCAGTGCGTACCTATTAAACCTCATATGCTACTTCTAAGCTTAATTTAAAGAGGGATTTAAGAGAGAGAATTATCACTGCCCAGCGGAAAATGAAACGAAGTACCTATTTAGTAATCCAAGACATTAGTATGAGATTGTAAACGAGTCATCTAAGTACGTAGAATGTAATGCGTGTGTAATGTAGAAAACATCGGCCACTCATTATAACTCCGATTACAATGCTATTGAAATGACACCTACTGACATCGTCACTTACTACGTAATATAGCGTGTTATCAAGCTCAAGCTCCACTTATAATGTAATTGGAACCGAAATGGCACTTACTGACGTTGTCGCTTACTTTGTAAGCTAGTGGTATCTATTAAACGTCATATGCTACTTCTATGCTAAATTTAAAGGGGAAATATAAGCGAGAGAATCATCGAGGTCGAAATTGAGACAAGTCCCTAAACGACGCTTACACAGTACAACACATGATTTTGGGACTCAATTCTGAGAACTGCACGTGAAAGTAGCCTCAAAAAGAAGAAGTCCTGCATCATTCGTTTTGTCAAGTTACATGCCATAATAATTTGAAGTTAGTAAGTATCGTATAGGGGAATTTGTCACGTTTTAGGCACTTTTGTTATGTTGTTATATGGTGGCGTATGATTGTCATAAGAAATATTCCACGTAAATCATACGCCACGGAGTACAAATGTATTATTGTAACTGCTACAAAATAAACCCAATTCAAAATTATTTGATGAATGGAAAAGTGAAACTGTTTCTTATGTAGGGAAACGTTATATGAACAGATTAAAGGAATTCTAATTCTTATTTTTTTTTTTAATTTGTTTCAGCTAAATCGGACTAATGGTTCTCGTGCTATGTCAAACAAAAGAGCCTAAAACGTGACAAATTCCCCTATACAATACTTACTAACTTCAAATCGATATTACATTATTATGTCATGTAACTTGACAAAACGAATGATGCAGAACTTCTTCTTTTTGAGGCTATTTTCACGTTCAGTTCTCAGAATTGAGTCCTGCAAATGAGCTGACAAATGTTGTACTGTGTTATTAAACCTATTAACTCACAGGACACATCCACCGGATTGTAAAATGCGCAATATATATACTGCATAGCTGCGAATTAAATAAGCAGTCGCGGAGAGATCAGCGGTTCCAAAGGAAGAGTTTCGGAGGACCTTTGTATTCATCAAAATGCCCGAGTTGCCAAGAACCCCTGGGACGACGTACACTGCTCCGTTACATAGACAAAAATGGAAAAACTGACTTGGTTCGAATTGAATTTTTTTGGTGTCGTTTTAAAGGTAATAGTGCAGTAAAAAGATATTCGCAAAATTTTTATCAAAATAATAGTTTTTTATACTCTAGAGCACTTCAAAGTGAAGGATTTGTACGAAAAATAAATTGGATTTGTAGTTTCGTTCGTGAGTAGCTGAAGCAATGTATTGTTCAAAAATGCATTTGTGGACGGAATGGAATAACATTATATTTTTTGAAAAGCTAAGGTATGGTACAAATTTTGGTTTTGCTTATTATTTTATAGATCTAAAAAAAAAATATTTTTAAATATTAACTTTTCATAGATGAATATTGGAAAAGTTGTTAATTTTTGATGGAAAAATAAAACAAACAAATTTTCATAAAATTCAGTTACAATATTTTTTCATTAAAATTTAGCTTCAACTTTAATCTATAAAAAAAATTAAAACATCTTCTACGCTTTTTTCCGATACTTTTTTATTAAATTTTTTTTTAAAGTTGTGTAACAACCATCCGCCTATCCGATTTATAACTGATTTACGAAATTTCTACATATTTGTGTACTGAGCGCTGCAGCGGGTAAGCAGACAGAGCTGAAAGTGGTGTTAGCGTATTGATATCCAGGAATACAAAGAGAATGATAATGTCAACGCATCATAGATGTTAGGTTGTACAGCCAAATAAAGAAAGCGGTAACCATGCTTCAATGGTACGCCCCCACTGAAGACGCTGAGGAAAATGTTTAAGGACACCTTTTACGACCAATTAGCGGTAACATTATACAGACGCTCATTACGGGATGTTGGTAATCGATTAGAAGACATGTCTCAAGCGGTGCAAATATTACTGATTAGTAAGCATGTCGTAGTCGACTTTTGACAACATTCGACTGTTTTTTATTTGAATAAAATAGATAATATTCAACAGAAATGTTCAGTGTTGAGATTTTTTCATCATTAGATGAAGCAGAACATGATAGGAGCAAGAACAGTCGTATTTCAGTCTAACAAACGACATCGGCGATGCCATATTTGAAAAACGACACAGATACGATGTGACTTAGACATTCATTATAAGGGGAATCGACTCGGATCACCACATACTTGCAGTCAAGGTACGCACGAGATTACTTACATACTTAATTTCCCTTTACACCCCATGAATGAGGTATGGGATACTTCTCGCGTTGTTGTGAATTAACACGCTTTCTATTTTAAATTCACAACAAACGGCACCTGCTTGTTTATCGACGAATGTGAGCGTCACTGTTTGAAAAGCTTTTGCTAGAGATGCCGATTGACTCGACACTATACTGCGAAGTTGCTATCTACAACATCGAAAGAAAAATGAAGATGACTGGAGCCGGGAATCGAACCACGGATTTCCTGCATGTTAGTCGGGTGTTTTAACCACTATGCCACGGCCGCGCACTCGGTTAAGTTGTCTTATTATTAAGTAGTGTTAAAAACTCTCGTAACCAAACGAAAAGAAAGCTAGACATCACAAAGTTGCATACCACCGAGATAGCTAATGCCTATTCCAATCAAATCTCTCAATTGCCGCAAACAAACCCCTCTAATTCTGATGTTCCCGACACATAGTGGCAGCATATTGCGAATTCTATGACCTCCGCCGCAACGAACGGATTGGGTTTTGACAAACCACGCTCAGGCAAGCCCTAGTACGGAGAGGAATGTCGCGCAATGTCTGGGGAAAAGGATGCTACATACAGGGCACTGCCAACAATGGCTATGCGTGTGGTGATGGCACGACTGACACGAAGTCTTCAGTGAAAATGGGCAAAATCTGTGAGAGCCATTATCTACCAAGCGAGGCTTAAAACAAGGCGATAGTTTGTCATGCGGTCTACTTAACGAGACTGGTGCCATCTTTAATAAGAGTCTTATGCTGTTCGAGTATTCCGATGATATAAGTATCATCTGCCGAGGACTTCAAGATGTTACTGCAGCCTTTTTAAGCATTGAGCAGCAATTGGCAGAAATGGGTCCGGTGAGGAGAAAATCAAGTTATTTGTTTCAACGACAAGAAAATAAAGAATAAAGCTGCGTGAACGTTGAGAACTACAACAAATATAATAATGCCATCAGCTTGAAAATCAAGAGACAAGTATTGATCGCAAACCGGTGCGATAAAGCCCTCTCTTGACGGACAAAGATCCAACTGTAGCAGATACTGATTCTACCTGTTTTGATCTACAGTGCAGAATCCTGGACAATGAACCAAGCGGATCAATCTATTCTGAGAGTCTTCGAAAGAAAAATACTTCGCAAAATATTTGAACCCTTCATCGTTAACGGCGAGTATCGTCGGCGAATGAACCACGAGCTGTATGTGCTGTAAAACGACATCGAAGTACTCGAGAGTGTTCAAATGGGCCGAATGCGCTGCTTTGGACACGTTGCACAGATGTCTGAAAAGTCTCGAAAGTACGGAGCGCAAAGCACCGAAGCCCTTGATATTTTCTTCTACGTGCGGCTACTGATGGCAGAATTTCTGTTGCTGATGCCAAAATGGAAACAAGAAGAAAAAAATGCGACTGCACTGAATCTGCGTTGATTGAGGAGTCCATAGCGTGGGGTTCTTTCCTCTACCTTGTATGCATAGACGGCGCGTGCAATGAACCGACCCAATGGGAAATAAGGCCATATGGCTTTATTAACTATGGCTTTATTGCACGTCACCTCAATAGACTGCCAAAAGGCTTTCGACTCACTTAGACTCAGCGCAAAAAGGTGTCCTGGGCAAAATAATGCTAGTCCGACACAGTGAATTGAACAACGAGCTATTCACCACCGACTCAGGGGAGCCACATTGAGTGAAATAGGCAGTAAAAGGAGAGTAATAGTCGGGGACTACACAATCATCTTGAAGACCTTAATTTTTCAGACGATATATGACGACCGCAGAACCATAGTAATCTACAACAGCATTTTTCTGAGTATATTGTGGAAACGCATTAGTCTTTGCTGTTACTTTTCGGACTGCACTCATCCTATATTCTTTACAAACAATTATGATTACATCCAGGCTATGTTTTGTTAGTGAATTACTAGAGAGGCTCATCAGTTGTACAGGGTGGAGCGCGGTAATTTGCTTTTTTGCACTGCAGGCTATGGCGGCACTGTTGGTCGAAGAGAGTGGAGGGTATGCATGGTTTATAGTGGCTGACGGGAGATTTGTATTCGTCTGCCTTCCACTTGCCACCATGCATTGGACACGTGCATTGACGGACCTCTTGTGAAGATATTCTTGCAACTATACCCCGTGACGGAATTGTGTTATTTTCTGATGAGGTACATTTTCACCTGAGTGGGTGTGTAAACAATCAAAATATGCAGGGCTGGAGTGAAACAAATCCCAGAGAACTTCACCTGATACCTCTACATTCGGACCGCACCTCACAGTAATAGGTGCGCCAGTCGACAAGCTTGTTATAGTTCATAAAAACGTATGCAGCAGTGTGTGGATAGCGAAGGTCGACATTTGCCAGATACACTATTTAAAACCATGTTATTTAAAAGTTCCCTTACTGTTCAATATAATTAAAAATATAAAATAAATTTTTCTAAGGTCGATATTTTTTTTATTTAATTCCCAATAATCAAATTAACGCGCTCCACCCTGTACTAATTTTTTTTTCTCAGTCGGGGCACACTTCCAGCTAAATATGCATGTAAACGACAAAATCGGTATTGGACTGACACTAATCCCAAATTAAAGCATCACCCCACATTACTGCATGGGCAGATTTTGCCAGCAAGGGGCATAATTTTCTCATATTCATAGCATAAGCTGAATGGACTCTCCGCTTTTGTGTGAACTTAGGCCAATTGTCAAATGCTCTGAACCGTAAAGTTTATCAAACCCTTTATGGTGTATTGTGCTGTATTAAGTCGGGCATAAAGCGTCTTAGCTTAGAGATTTACTCGTTGCTATTAACTTGCGTTGTTTAATTACACATTACCCGCGTAGCAAATTTCAATTGTTTAAAAAGTCTTAGTAAAAAGAAAAACGAAATATCTTTGTCGGTCATGTTTAACAAGCAATGGAAGAGAGCACCTAATTTTTTCTTTCCCTGTCTTAATTTTCATTGTTTTTGCAGATATAAACTATGTTTTATATGATAATTTCAGGTATCATTGTCTAATTGCTTTTATTCGGTACAATTTTAATTTAAATTGCTGGCTCACTGACAATGCGTAAATGTCAATGACACCAGAGGTCACAGTTTGCAGTTGGCAAATAGGCAGTTTTATAAGAAAGGGGGAGAGAGAATAGGGAGGGAGATTGGAGAGAGTGGTGAACTGGAGTGACCTCTAGTATGAAGTTATCATAAAAGCAACGGTAGACTTTAAAATCCTTTTTAATAAAAACGAGGATAACAAAAAAATCTATATTTATTATTAATATATCTAACAGCTATGAAAAAACTATTTGTCATATAAGAAAAGGATTAATAAGTTTTCAGTACATACTGAATATTTGGTGATATAATATTCACAGCATTGACCTTAGCCACTACAATTTCATAGCCTTCAGCTTTTAATATATGACAATTTTTAAATATTTAAACACAACTGAAAGGAATTTTAAAAATCAGCAATCTGTTACATATTTGTATCCTTACAGAGTCCTTAAATATATTTATACTATACCACTTATTGTTGGTTGTTCTAGTACACTTTCTTTGTCATTTTTCAAATAACCATTCACGAGACTTACCTAAAATGAAAAATAACAATAAAAAAAATTCAGTTAGTATTAAGAATATTTCATTATGTTTTAATATGTAACTTATGCAATAATATCAATATTTTAACACTAAAATACAAAAAAACGAATTCATTGTAGATGACCTTAACCCAAAATGTTTAAACTAAATGCAATAAAATTATAACATATGGTTGATTAGTTGCACATTAAATGAATTGAAAATATATGTTTAACCTTAACATTTTCTCTACATCTGTGACTCTATATATCGTGAAGACTATAGATTTTGGGGCTAATGAATTCAACATTTGGCAATTACGGTTTGGTGCAGTTAAGCCAAGTTGCAGATGCTACTGCGGTAAGGCAGCTCTAGTAAATTAGCAAGAAAAACAAAATAAATTCTACATATATGGTATATATTTATTTTAGCTTTAGCAATGTTGCGATTACACTCAAAGACGTGATGTCTAGCGAAGAAGAGGAATATAAATAAAACTAATATAGATTAAATAAAAAAAAAAATAAAATGTAAAAAATTATAATACAGACAAAATTTTTATTTCAAGCTGTAGGCGGAGGGGCGTGACAAAGATTGTATTTTAGTCCTAGAGAGATAAAATTTAATAAATTGATAGTCCTTGGCACTACAATCATAAATGTGTAGACAAAATTCTTAATTTGGAACAGTCGGCGAAGTGGGCGTGGCAATACTATATTTTTGCCCTAGAGACATAAAATTTGGTTCAGAGATAGCACTAGGCAGTTCTGGTTGAAATTTACAGACGAAACTATTATTTTTAATCAGTGGGAGGAGGGGCGTGCCAAAAATGTATTTCAGCCCTAGCGAGATCCAATTTGATATATAGATTGTACTCGGGACTACAATCATAACCAAATTATAAGTTTTGTCGTTCAGTGGACGGAGTGGGCTTCGCCACAATGTACTTTAGAACCAGAGGAATGCAACAAGCCTTGGAGATATTTTTGTCGTGGCTAATGGCCATTTTTAAAGACTATGTGAAACTGTCCTACCTGCCAATAAGATGAAGAACGGCTAAGGTAGTCTTTATTCCAAAGGCTGGAATGCCATCACACACTAAAGCGAAGGACTACAGAGAGCAAACGACGATATGAGATAAAACATTTAGGATCCATCGGAAACTCAAGGATTCTAAACCAACTCAATATCTGACTTGAAACTGACTATATGCTTAGTGCACGGAAATCAAACATCCTCTAAGAAACCAGAACACCCTTCACAGAATAGTGGATGGATAGAGAACGAAAACACTCTGTATGGGCAAAACTGGAGGATAGGGTTGGCTACCGATTTAAGGCTTATTATAAGATCAAGGATTCCAGACTTCTGCAATGTTTTTCGAGCTAAAATGCTTGCTAATTAACGAGCTGCCGACTAGATTAACGCGAAGAAAGTATCACAGGGGAATATTCTCCTGTTCATGGGCAGTCTAGCCGCGATAAACTCATTGAAGTCCCACAACACCAAATCAAAAGTGTACAGGAACTGCCGGGCATCCCTTAACGAGATATCCAAGACCAGAATTTTGATCATGTAAATACCAGCACACAGCGGATTTGAGGGTAACTGCAGAGCGGATGTGGAGATCCGACAAGGCTCAGTCTTGCAGAAAAGCGACATGGAACACAACGCTCTTCGTCCTTTGTCCACCCAAAAAAGTACTATCGGTAATCAAAAGTTGAGAACAGCAAACGACAGATGGCAGAATAATAAGGAAGGCCAGGAAGACATGACCTGAATACAAACCAAAACGTACCATGAATCTAATAAATCTCGTAAGAGACCAGATAAGGGTAACTAATACCTTCCTATCGGGAGACGGACCCTTAGGGAGACGTGACACGTCTTCCGCTCGCATATTATATTTAACTGCCCAGCCCTATTTAAAAAGCGACTTGAAAACCTTGGAATAACCTTCTTAATTGGCAAAGAAAACCTGGCATCTTTGCACATGGGCAGAATCAACTACTTTTATAAGACCATCAACTGGACTCCGGAACTCCACAACCCAAAAAGTAACGCATCCGTTACATGGATGTCACAAACGCCCAAAGGGCCCACTAGGAAATAAGAATGTTTTCCTTTACGGAAAAGATGCCTGCAAACCAACCAACAAATATTTTATTTGTTAATATTTTCAATATTTGAAACATTTTTAATATTTTGTACATTTTTATAATTTTGTATGTTATAACAAAAACTTAATTTCCCTTTACACCCCATGAATAAGGTATGGGATAGCTTTTCGCGCTGTTGTGAATTGACACGCTTTATATTTTAGATTCACAACAAACGGCACCTACTTGTCTATCGACAAAAGCGAACGTCGCTGTTGGAGAAGCTTTTACTAGACAAGCCGATTGTCTCGACACTTATACTGCGAAGTTGCTGTCGACAACATCAAGGGATGTCCAAATTTTGTATGTATGATATTTATGTTATAAAAGCATCTCTTTGCGGAAGGGCTCCTCGCATTTAAATGGGTTAACACGCTTTAATTTTTAGACTTCGAACGTCAGTTTTTACTAGTCTAATGCTGAACTACTTTACTATATTGAGGTCAAAGAAACTAGATGGCTGTGGTTGGGCTTGAACACATGCCACCGAAATAATAGTTGCGTGTTCTGACTATCATGCCACGATCGGTTTATAATCCCCCTTTTTATGTATGTCGTAGTCATGTCGAATCTTTGTCGTTTTTCAAATATTGCATTGCTGATGTCGTTTGTGAGACTGAAATACGACTTGTCCTGTTCTTCTTGAACAGATGATGAAAAATTCTCAACACTAAACATTTCTGTTAATTATTACTAATTTTATTCAAAGGAAAAAAACAATCGAATTTTGTCGATGGTCGATAATCCCATACGTAATAAGGGGGAATATCTGTTTATAATACAAAAAAAGATATAATTTTTATGACTTCCCCAAATAAGGATGAAACGGGCACATAAGGAGTCGAGGTAAAAGGTTAAAGGGGGGGATAACGAAGGAGAGAGGGAAGGGATGGAGAAAGAAGAGAAAATCGTGGGAGCCACAATTGTTATCTTGGTTCAGTTAGCCATAGAAGGCATCGCATCAAACTTATTAAATCTTCTACTCGGAATGAGAAGAGAGACCTTAGGTCTTCTTAATACTTACTTACTTAATTTCCCTTTTCACCCCATGAATGTGGTATGGGATAACTTCTCGTGTTGTTGTGAATTAACTCGCTTTCTATTTTTAGATTCACAACAAACGGGACCTACCCGTTTATCGACGAATGCGAACGTCATTGTTTGAGAAGTTGCTGTCGACTACATCGAGGGGGCGGGCAATGAAACAATTTTGTTTCTTTTTATGTTTTAGATGACTGGAGCCAAAAGTTGAATCTGGGATCACCCGCATGGTAGTTGGGTGTTCTAACCATCATGCCACGTCCGGTCCCAGGTTATCTATATAACTTTCCCCTAATTGTCTTATCCTTTTATGGGCTAGAGCGGAGCAGCTACAAAGAAGAAGTTGCATCGTCCGGACTGCTCTTCGTTCTCACACTCACGGCAGTAGCCCGGTATGGATCCATCCCTTTCAGTTGCCTGATATTGCAATAGGCTGTTAGTTTTCAAAAGGCCAGTTCCAGGTCACTCTTGCACAGTCCAACCATGTACACCGATCGGAATCTGCTGTATTCGGGCCACACCGATCTATCAGTTATACAGTCGGTTCTGGAGATAGAACGTCTGCTGGCTGATTTCTACATCCAATCCTCTACTAAGCCAATAAGGTAACAAATAGACGGGTCATCGTCTTCCAGAGAGTCATGATTAGACATAGTACAGCCTCCTCTGACCAATAGGTCTGTTGATTCATTATGGAAATCTCATAGTGTCCTGCGACCCAACAAAGACTGATATTCATATTTAGTTCATTTAGTTCATCAAACTTCTGCTTACAGCACATCACTAACTTTGATTTGCAAAATGTAGAATTGATCGCTTGCATTGCAGCCTGGCTAACCAGTTGGTTATCCGATTGGTATTATTAATCCCACATCACATAATAGCCTCCGCGACTTTCTGAATGTCCACTACCTCAGCCTGAAAGGGAGGCTTAGCTGCAGGTCTACGGTCTACGGGCCTTCCCACAAAACCAGACATACAAGGTGGTAATTGGCCGGACTACCTTGGTATAAAGAGACATTGTGGCCCTCGGGCTGAGTCCCTAACTTTTACCTATAGAATTTCGACACTACTCTTTAACCTTTTCTCGATATTAATTGATCAAATTAGCTTTTAATCAAGGACAACACCAAGGTACTAGGCCTCCGTTGAGACCTTTAACTCCACCCCAAAAAAAATATTGTTAAAGTTGAAGATACAGATTTATTGTCTTCGAATGTTCTAAAGTCCAATTTTAAGTTACTTTTCTGAAATTTCTCGAAATAAACACGTGAGGAGTCGAGACATACAGTTAAAAATTTTCACAAAAAAATTTATCGTTAAATTTGATTGAAGACATCTGGTAACAAAAATACACTAAAGCAATAGCTTTTTAGAACCTATTTCAAACTCTATTTTAGATTAAACTGAAAACCTCTCCAGGCCATAAAAAAAAGTTCGAATCCGACAGTCATATATGCCTTCATTGCGTAAAAGATTTATTCCGCACCCGGACAAATGACCTCCGTTTTGCTGCATAGTGTTAGTTCCCCAAGTGGAATACCTACAATCGCTTTTTTCTGGCCTCGAAGGACCACAGCTAACCCTGCTACATCTAATAAACACAAAATTTTTCTTCGAGTGACCACTTTACTCATACTTTAAAAGTTCTTCAATCGACACACTCTACTGCCACTACAATTATCGTCTTCACATAACTAATATTCAAGGTATTTTTTGACACAGCATTTGAAAATGAGAACACCGAGAAAGAAGACTGCAGCAAAACACTAGCGCATATGGCAGTTGTAAATTCTATATTGGTTCAGAGCTCAACTTCAGCTTTACGCAAATGCTGCTGCTGGTGTAGAGGTACAAACCCACGGCTCACCAGATTACCTTGGGAGATTCATTAGAAATTCACAGCATCATCTCGGTGAAATATATGCGTAAATCCAAAAAACAGCACAGAGTAATATAGTTGTTGTTGTTGTTGCTGTAGTTAGTGCACGTGGCATCCTTCCTGACCCTACTTTTCGCTCCCTCCCCTCCCTCTCTCTCTCTGTGCACCGCTTTGCCCTCATACCATATTATGAAGATGAATGATGCCATGGGCTTAAGAGGATGTACAGTGTACACTGTACAGGAACAAGAGGGATTGACAGTGGAAGTAAGACTATTATTAGTGTATGATTTTCCGTTGGGGTGCAACAAGCAGTCCTACTACTACTACTACTAGTGAAGTCAAGAATGCATATTGTAATTGCACAGCATTACCACACACACACACACACATACCCACCGGAAGATATGGATAAGGAACGAACGCCCCTTAAGTGAATAACATATTCAAGAAAGATTGAGGGAGGGATAGGAGAAGGTGAAAGGGTGCATAAATCAGTTCAGCTAACATTTGGCATGCGACGACCCAGTTGCGGTATACGGGTGTAGTTGAATACTCTCAAGTACAACATATATTTGATATTCAGATAAGGGAATGTAACCACAAGAGGATAAAATTAATTTTAGCGTGTATTCAAGGATAAATAACCATAAATTTACGGTATTTTAGTGGGTGAATGCAATTCAAAGTTTGAAGATGTTAAATAGTTGAGGAATTTAGACAAGTACTTGAAATACTTGGGTTAGTTGAGGGTCATTGTGGCTACCGCCACAGAAATGATGATGAGTTAATTAACCAATATGGAATGTTGAACATTTAATTGATATGAATATCAAAATTAAATTAAATTTATACATTATGAATATTTTATGCATATTCAATATTTGAAATATTTTTAATATTTTTAATATTTTAAATAATGTCAAATTTATATTTTAATTTTAAATGATTCTGTGTTATTTGTGACTATTTGTAAAAATTTACTATTCATTTATATGCTTTTAGGCGAATTGATATACACAAATATGTAGCATACCTTATGGAGCTCAAACGCATTATATGCACCAACTTTCGTAACCACTCAAAGTTTGAAGTGGCAATAATTTGTTTGAATTGTTTGCCACAAATGAGTGCCATAAAACTACAACCTAGACCGATCGTTCATCGTCGTTACCTTACTGCTGCTGATGGTGAGCTGGTAAGAGGAACATGATATAAATATTACGAAAATTATAAATTGTTGGTCAAAAGTATATTTGTGGTATTACTACCAAACACAGGACGACCCAACAATTGTACACGCTCAACCGCTTTTAGTGCGATTTTGCTCAACTTCATAGCACAATTTACAAAAGACCCAGAGGAGTCCCGCCGCACCAGTCGACCGTTACTGTATTACAATTAATTAAAAGTTTTTAACAATTTTCGTTCTTTCTTGTTAGCTTTGCTGAGCAGAACAGTGGCTGTAATTAGATTTTAGTGAATTTCATTTCATGTTAAAGTTTCAGATCGTTCGTTTTGTTTTTTTGTGGCAAACGAACTACAAATTGAATTTGAGTTCTGGGCTTGGGTTTCCATGAACAAACTGCCAACGCAGCGTGGAGACCTGGGTCAAAGTGTTTTGCAAAAAGGTTAGCAAATGGCAAAAGTAAAATTCAAATATTTTTTATCATTAATCGTTTGAGAAAGTTCTTAAATATTGCTTGGGCTCCTTTGCTAAACAAATTGTACTGTTGTTGTTGTTGTTTCTTTTCTGCTGCAAAGCTTATATGCTAATATTTGGGATTCGTGACCAACCAGTACAACATGGCTGGACCCAACTCAACATACGTCTATACCTCTACTCTACTACCAGCTAACCGGTACAACGTCGTCGTCGTCCCTCCGCCCTTGTATTTCATGATGTCTCTGTATGGCCAGAGAGGAACTAAAAGTTGTAGGAGATTTTATGAACAGTAAAAGAGGAGAGAAATGTATATTGCTCCAAATAAAATTATACCTTTTCTTTTGTAGCAAATAGAGGCATGCGTAGTTAAAGCATTTGCTGGCATGCCCCGGGATGTATGCTTTAGAAAATGTTTCATACGTAGCATAGCGCATACAATGTCTGCTGGAGTTTTTATGCTTTCAAATTTTATTATTTTGGCCCATTAAAGTATGCCACACATAAATTGTGTTTACAGCTATTACAACTACAACAACAACAGCAAAACTATATATGTAAATGTAGATTGGCTATAATTGTGCATAAGAGAGGAGGCTACGATGTTTCTTGGGGAATGTTAGTGAAATTGTGTTGATTTCCGAGTTTGTTTGCAAAGAACTGCAGCATCAGATGTTAAATAGAGAAGAGGTTAAGGGGAAAAATAAAAGGAGTTTAAATTAAATTTAGGAATTGTTGGGACTAAAGCAATCGGGAGAAATATGTTAGACTTAAAGTATATATTAATGTTATTCTAAGGTAACATTTGGCCATATGAAGTGCCTTAAAATGTTCAGTCAATAGAAATTCAATTTAATTATAAAAAAAATAAGCCAATAACTGTAAATTGAAAGGAATACAAGAAGAATATAGAACTCTTTAAGAAACTGATTCGGAAGGCAAAAAGATCTTCATGGAGGAAATACACCAACAAGCTCGACAAAACCGCAGAGGTAAGCAGATTCCGGAAAGTGTTATTCTCAACAACCGGTGACTGAGGATACCTAATGAATAACACAGTACAACACATGATTTTGGGCCTCCATTCTGAGAACTGCACATGAAAGTAGCCCCAAAAAGAAGAAGTTCTGCATCATTGCTTTTGCCAGGTTACATGCCGTATTAATATGGATTAAATATCGATTTGAAATTAGTAAGTATCGTATAGGGGAATTTGTCTCGTTTTAGACTCTTTTGTTATATTGTAATATGGTGGCGTATGACTATCATAAGAAATAATCCACGTAAATCATAAGCCACGGAGTACATCTGTTTTGTAACTGCTACAGAATAAACCCAGTTGAAAACCATTTGATGAATGGAAATGTTGCTTATGTAGGGAAAATTTTTATAAACAGATTAAAGGAATTGTATTTCTTAATTTTTTAAATTTGTTTTAGCTTAATCGAACTAGTGGTTCTCGAGTTATGTCAAACAAAAGAGCATAAAACGTGATAAATTCTCCTATACGATACTTAATAACTTCAAATCGATATTAAATTATTATGGCATGTGACTTGACAAAACGAATGATGCAGAACTTCTTCTTTTTGGGGCTACTTTCACGTTCAGTTCTCAGAATTAAGTCCCAAATCAATAAGCTGAAAAATGTTGTACTGTGCAATGATGGAACCTGGACTGAATTGATTGAATTGACTTGATTTGAAACCTTGGAAATTCTGACGGACACCAACTTCCGAAGTGAAGATTCCATCTATGAACCGTTACATTTAACTTTTTCTGCGACCAAATAGCAGCTATTGAAGAGATCTCGATCAGGAACTTATACAGACCTTGGAAATACTATTGCCGTGACTAAAGGCTATATTTAACGGCGGTGTAAAACTGTCATACCCGCCAATAATATGGAGAACAGCTAAGGTAGTCTTCATCCAAAAGACCGGAAAACGCTAGTGTAAAGCCAATACTACAATAAAAAAGAGCATGATCCGACAAATGAATGCATGAAATCAACCCCGTCTGAGGCACTCTACACAATACTTAATCTACCGCCAACTGATTTAACCTGCAAATATCTCTCTTTAGAACAGTCAACAGCTTAAGGTAGCCCATGGGCAACATGACCGAGAGAGCCACACATGTATTCTCACACACATTCAACGAAAACAAACAAATACATTTAGTCTTGCTTGAGAATTCGTCTGACGTGGTTGTGTCGACGCTTGTTGCTAGCACGACAATAAAATAAATGAATTTTTCGGTAAAAAATTAATTCTAATATGTTAATTTAATTTGCCACGTGCACGGCGATAATATTTACAACTTATTTCCTGGGTTTTTTTTTATTAAAATTTTGATCATAGTTCTATAAAATCTATATAACAATTTCCTTCACTATAGTGAGAGAGGGAAGAGAGCAACTCACCAACACAAACTCATATTGTGGTTGTATTGGGCTGCCGTTCACTGCTTTAAACTGGCTACATGCGCTTAAAACAAAAAGAGCAAATGGATCGTGGTCAACGTTCCTCTTGTCTCCTTATAACCGGGTGCATGAGATCGTTCTCCTCTAAGGCACAAGACACGATACTTAATCTACTACCACCTGAATTCAGTTGCCAAAGCTCTGCTTTCAAATCAGCCATACAACTAAACGAGATAGAACATTGGGATCCCTCCATCGGACAGTCAAGGGTCCTGAACCAGATCAATATCTCTCTTGAAACGGACTACATTCTAAGGGGACGGAAATCAAACGTTCTCTATGGAACTATAACATCCTTTTTAAAAGGAGAGGATAGTGAACGACAACGCTCTATATGGACGAGTAAATATCTTTACTGATATGTCCAAACCAGATGAAAGGGTTGGCTACGGTATCTACTCCGCGGATCTAGGCCTGGACATAAAATCAAAGATTCCAAACTTCTGCAGCGGTTTCCAGGCGCAAATATTTGCTATTGAACCAATTGCCGACGATAATAATGTGATGAAAGTATCACAGGAGAATATTCTGCTGTTTACAGACATTATAGCGACGGAAAACTCACTGAAGTCCTACAATTCAAATTCGAAAGTGACTAGGTCCTGCTGGACATCTGTAATCGAGATAACCATGAAATAATAGACCACAACATTACCTGGACATAAAGGATTTGACGGCAACTGCAGAGCGGATGAAGAGGTCCTACAAGGCTCAGCCCTGTAGCAAAGTAAAAACACTACCGGAATTCTAACGTTGGGAATAGAATGTGGATTTCTGTAGGAAAGCCAGGAAGACATGGCCGGAGTGCAACCTGAAACGTATATCCAATACAGAATGTATCACACAACCCCTATTTTAACTTAAACAAAAAAAAAACTTAATTTCCCTTTACACCCCATGAAAGAGGTATGGGATAGCTTCACGCGTTATTGTGAATTAACACGCTTTCTATTTTTAGATTCACAACTAACGGCAACTACTTGTTTATCGACGAATGCGAACGTCACCGTTTGAGAAGCTCTTACTCGACTGGCCGATTGACTCGGCTTTAATACTGCGAAGTTGCTGTCTTCAACATTCAAGAGGAGCCGACAATGAAAGAATTTTTTTTTTAAGATCACAGGAGCCAGTTGAACCTGTAATCTCGCGCATGGTAGTCGCATGTTCTAACCACTATGCCACGGCCGGTCCCTAAATAAAAACCAATTAAAATTTATTTATTATAATTAAAACAACTTAAAAAAACTATATTAATATCAACAATAAAAAACTTTTTCTGATCGTTTAGAAAATGTTTGGTAAATAATTTGATACACTTAGACAAATTGAAAATACTTATAATTAAAATTAATTTACTTCAAGGAAATTTGACTTAAAACGAAATATTTTCAAATAAAATTACTTTAAAATTTCCATGGTTTTCTCATTATTTTTTCTCATGTACCACTTAATATAACGCAAAAAATTATTCAAAAAAATCATAGAAACAAAACTTAGTCGTGACTTTTTCGTGTCATTTAAAAGTAATTTTTCATATTGTGAAACCTCCCATGTGCAGTCTTATATAGCACATACCCCAACACTACCCCTTTCGATATGGCAGCAATTATATTTCAATTATATTTCAGAAATTCTAAGAATCATCTAATCATCACTAAATTAATTATAATACATTTAATAAATATGCTTTCGCTATGAATTCATCATAATTATGGATATGCAAAGAGAACACAGTGCAACATTCCAGTGAAATTGAAAAATGCCACACACACAGAGGAGGTATGTAACTAATACAACAAAACTTTTCATTTATTATCCTTATGTTGTTAATTAGTTTGTTTATAATACTTTTGCTCTTTTTTGTAGGAGGTTTCAATTCAATTCCGGTACAACTAATTACATTTGTTAATGTATTGAATCGTATTACTGTGAAATCCCCTAAAGTATGCAATAATGTGAATTTCTTGTAGCATGTAAATGTATGCTCTTAAATAACATATATGTATGTAATTAAGGGGGTATATTATATAAAATAGAATTTGAATTAATTTAACTTAAAGCGTAAAGGAATTGACAGCATTTTAAAGTAAACTAAAAAAACGCAGAAGTCGTTTTTATAGATCAATGGCGTACTTATAAACTTTCGCATTTGGTTTACAACACAAATTTATAAACAGCTTTTTTACTATCTCGGCATGTTAAGACCTTTAGAAATCAGCCTCTGCTGGGTTCCGGGACACTGCGATATTCCTGAGAACGAAATCCCAGGAATTGTCTGATCATGACTCTCTGTAGACGTTCACCCGCCAACTTTTTTCTTTTTAGTTTAGTGGAGGACTGGAAGTTGGAAAATATCTCGGCGGAGTTGAATCTTCAGAACCGTCTGTACGACTTTCAGATCATTATAGCCCGCATATGCAGTTGGTTTAAGCTGGAGCAATTTGAGACTGATCTGTGAGATTCCTACCGGCTATTGCACTTTTAGACACCTAACAAACAACTTAGACAGATTCATATCGGACTACCATCGTGTATGAGTGGACGGGAAGTAGGTTAAGAATATAAATAAGATCTTATATGAAATTGCACCGCTTTGGTCCGTAGAAGGCAGAGTTACTTAGGAGTAGATTACAGGACTTAAGAGTCTCTCTCCTTAATCGTAGAAAGTGAATTACTAGGTTCATTCCCAATAAAATCTAGGTCATGCTGACCGGTTAGAAAACATCTTGTAGTGGTATGTTCGAAAACAAACTTAAAATAAATTAGACATCGCACACCACCGTGATAGCCAATGCCTATTACAAATAATTATCTTAGTGACAACAAACAAAAGCGCAAGAATCTAGATGTACCTGACACTGCCCTAACGACTGTACTTGAGTATAAAACACCACGTTCGAACAAGCGCTGGTACGAAGAAGCAAGTCGCGTATACTGTAACAAAAACGGAAAATACCTATTAGGAAACACTACAGCCAATCATAAGGCATGCGGGGAACGACATAACGAGCAGGGAAGAGAGACCAAAACGCCTTGTTAAACGGAAAAAGCTTCTATGAAGGAAAAGAGTAAGAATATTGAAAAGTAAAGGGATAGAGGTGAAGTCCAAGGGATAGAGGTGAAAGGACAAGGATGGAAATCTGGTTGCGGAAACGTAGAGTGTGCTGCAAATATAGAGGGAACATTTTCATACTCTGTCCGTTTACGACGACAGCGCAAGTGACGAAATCACGCCAATCATCGATGACGAAGTATTCCAAAAAGACGAAACACCTCTTCAAGCGGAATGAGTCTATCGAGGAAAAAAGAAAGAGGTTACAGAAAATAACAGGAATTTAGTTTAAACAAAAAGTAGCAAGTCACGGATATTGAACAGGGATCCCCACATGTAAAGGCAGATATGAAAATATGGTCCGTGTCCGCGCAGAGTGTGCTGCAAATATGGAGGAAATATATCCGTACTTTGTGCGTCGAAGGCAGAGCAAAGTGACAAAATAACGCCAATCTTTGATAACGAAGTAGAATGTCTGCCACCGAGCTAAAACTAAAAGTCTATCACTAAGTCACGGCTTAAAAATTAATAAAGTCATGTAAGCGACGATGAGGCAGCTCATAAACAATATTTGGTTAAGGGAATACATGCCCGATTAATCGAATCTGGATCGTCATTATGCGCTTAAGAAAGGCAAACCATGTGTGTGAACAACTTCCGCGGCATCAGAATTTTACCTATCGCGTAAGAAGTCCTGTTGAGAGTGTTATGTGAAGGACTAAAGCCCATCTAGACAAATCTGATTGGACCTTAACAGTGAGGTTTTAGACCTGGTAAATCCACGTCCCAATCGGAAATTTACACAGCGACCTAACCTAAAGAAGACCCGAAAAATGCAGGTAAACTATAGATCTGTATTCAACAGTCCGACACAACAAAATGTATAAGTTCCTTGGCTGAGATTAGCATGACTTCGAAACGGAGATTGAACTTTGCAATTTGACACTGGCCGTCATGAAGTCTTCACTAAAGATTGGCAAAAATCTGGCGGGGTGATTTTTTACCAGGAGAAGATTGAGCCACGCCGATATTCTGTCATGTGATCTCTGTAACGTCCGACACAACAACAAGTAGGTGACTTGGCTGAGTTTGGAATACCTTCGAAACACGGGGATACAACTTTGCGGTTTGACACTGAAAGTCATGAAGCCTTCAGCAATGATTGGCAAAAATCTGACGGGATTATTTTTACTAAGAGAAGATTGAGCCACACCGATAGTTTGCATTGCAATCTTTGAATAGATATAATGGAGATAGTCTTGTGGAAAGCTGCTGTTAACACGACTGGGTATCTTTTGTAATAAAAGTCACTTGCTTGTTCGGGTACACTGAAAGAAAAATTCATCAATTTAATGAAACATTTCATTATTTTTCAACCTTCGGAACATTTCATTGAAGTGATATGTCCACGTTTTTCAATACTATATATATACTTGTGTTAGGCATGCCATAGCCTCGCGAGGCCAGCGATTTTTGACACGATCGGCAATTCACACGTATCCGAAGGTGTGGCCTATGTTCAGTCTCTGCTTCCGCGTTGTGCTTAGTTTACATTCACCTACGAAAATACATAATATTCGGGTGCGCGTGCGGCGTTCGGTTTTGCCTAACACTGAGGTAAAGTGAAGAGTAAAGTGATGGCACAATCTTTAAATTGAAAAACCGTTTCATTGAGTAGATGAAAAACGCAATCATCGATTCAAAGATGAACTTTAATCATCGAGTTGATGTAAAGATTTTTGTTCAGTGTACGCGGATAATCGAGATATCATTTCCTGTAAACTGTGAGATGTTACTGCGACCTTTTCATGGCGTTTAACGAGGATAAAATCAATTTAACTGTTTTAACGAACAAAAACCGTGTTATAATGGTTAGAACAAGGGTATATCACGCGGGTGACCTGATCGGCCAAAACTTCTTTGGCTGTTATCTTCACTTGGTGTGACTAACTATCTACGGAGCGCAAAAGACCAAAGCGCATAGAATTCTTTTCTACGTGCGGCTAGAAAAATTTGTTGCTGCTGCCAATAAAGAAGAAGACCTGATCGGCGGTGACCTGGTCGGCGGTCACCTTGAAGTGGTCGACAGCAATTTCGTGGGCAATTTTTTACTATGAAATCATCCGTCCTTCCGCTGGAAATACCCATATATATAAAAATACACAAAAAAAAATAAAAATTCTAAAACAATGAATCAATGCGATAGAAAAAATTTATTTAGTAGTTATAATCGATCATAAGATGGCTCAACGTTTATGAAGATAAGATAACATCTCTGTATAAGTTTAACGTCCATATCGACATATCAGTAAATAATATTAAATTTTATACTGGTATAAATTTCACAATACAAATCAATGTATTGAGAAACATATTTGAATTTCATTTTCATACTGATAACAATGTCCTTTAAAATTCCATTAAATTTTCAATCTATTCCTAAAATATCCTAAGGATGTCTTGATAAAAAAAAGTCCCCACAACTGTATCCCATAACGACGACAGCAATAATATATTCCAAAATTAGCTGCCAAATTAACACAAATAAAATGACCTCGATACGTTATAAAATATTTAAGCGATGCGAACACCATAATTGCTGAAGTTCTTAAAAACTTTTCCACCAAAGCTTGCGTGAATGCAAACCACAAACCTTTCCGGTACGTTAACATTGTTGCCAACACTTGTACCTGTCGATTTTACAATTTCCTTAAATGTTCCTCTACCCCGCTCTCTTTCTCTTTCTTACTCACTTAACAGTACTCTTCTTCTCTTTGCCCAACTCCCAATCGCCTTCTTAAACCAATTAATACAACGCTTTCGAAGTTATAAAGAAACATTCAGGCCATAAAGTAAATGAAATGTTCGCCATCAGAAAAACAAGTGTGAGTTAATATCGTTGTAATAATTCGAAATAAGTTTCATGTTAAAAGTCTATTTTTAAACGCCTAAATGTATGCTTTTAAATACTGTGATAAGGATTGTTCGTGTCCTGAATAAAATAAACATTTTCAGTGGAAGCACACAAACTAAAAAAAGCAGTCGTGCGTAATAAAACTGTATGATTTATAATCAATGTGGTCAAATAATGAAATTGAAATAACTCCAGGAATTCATGACACCATTGCAGGACGCAGGACACAAGGATATACACGGCAGAATAAGAGCGTATAAGGATGGCAAAGTAATTGTGTTATTGTGTTAGTGAAACACTCCAAGCACCACACAAATAAAGGTAAACAAATACACAAATACACACAAATAAAGTAATAAACAATATGGAAATCGTATGGAAAGGGTATTAAAATTACCGCCATATGGAAGAGTGCCGACGCGTATGCACAATGTCACAAATACCCATAATTGTATTGCATGGTTGGTCCCTTTATTGCCTGGTTTGACACAATATCGACACATTGTCATTGACGTAATATACCTCAATCACTGTACAATATTTCAATTCACAAGAAGAAGAACCCAACTGCCAATCAGCTTCTCACCCACAATAAACCCAAAACGTTTACATTTCTTTAATGTTCATACCCGCTTATTTGCGTCTCACTACTACTTCTCGGTCCGCAAACCAAAAACCCGAATTCAGTTAAAATCCTGGTGGTTATTTCATCCACGCGCGTTTATCATAAAACACCATCACACAAGCACATTTTTATACTCCAGGGCAAATCATCATCATCAACATCATCGCCAGGAATATCCTTTGTCACAGAGGGGCAGCAGCAGCGCACGCAACGGAGGCAACCTTATCACAGCCAATGGCCGCATCAAAAGCTGAGTTTGCAGTTTCCATACACCAAAGACGTAACAGCAGCAGCAGCAACAGTAACATATCCCGGACGAAAATAACAACCACGAGAATTTTGGGTTGCAGAACTTTTAAAAGAATAGCCGAAAAATTGTAGCCACTTGCGACATTTAAGCTCTTAAGTAGGACGCAACGCAAAAAAAACGAGGACCACAAAGTCGTGGAGAATTACGTGTGGAGACAAAACGTTTTACGTTACTTGCTGAGGTACTAGGGGTAGGCAATAGAAATTGGCTGGGGATACAAAATTTTGGATTTTATATAAACTTAACACAATTATATTTAAATATATAAAACAAATTTTTTAAAATTCATATAAAATATAAAAAAAATATATAACTATAAAAATATAAAAATATAAAAATATAAAAATATAAAAATATAAAAATATAAAAATATAAAAATATAAAAATATAAAAATATAAAAATATAAAAATATAAAAATATAAAAATATAAAAATATAAAAATATAAAAATATAAAAATATAAAAATAAAAAAATATAAAAATATAAAAATATAGAAATATAGAAATATAAAAATATAAAAATATAAAAATATAAAAATATAAAAATATAAAAATATAAAAATATAAAAATATAAAAATATAAAAATATAAAAATATAAAAATATAAAAATATAAAAATATAAAAATATAAAAATATAAAAATATAAAAATATAAAAATATAAAAATATAAAAATATAAAAATATAAAAATATAAAAATATAAAAATATAAAAATATAAAAATATAAAAATATAAAAATATAAAAATATAAAAATATAAAAATATAAAAATATAAAAATATAAAAATATAAAAATATCAAAATATAAAAATATAAAAAAATAAAATTATAAAAATATAAAAATATACAAATATAAAAATATAAAAATTTAAAAATATAAAAATATAAAGATATAAAAATATAATAATATAAAAATATAAAAATTTAAAAAATAGAAACATAAAAATATAAAAATATAAAAATATAAAAATATCAAAATATCAAAATATCAAAATATCAAAATATAAAAATATAAAAATATAAAAATATAAAAATATAAAAATATAAAAATATAAAAATATAAAAATATAAAAATATAAAAATATAAAAATATAAATATATAAAAATATAAATATATAAAAATATAAAAATATAAAAATATAAAAATATAAAAATATAAAAATATAAAAATATAAAAATATAAAAATATAAAAATATAAAAATATAAAAATATAAAAATATAAAAATATAAAAATATAAAAATATAAAAATATAAAAATATAAAAATATAAAAATATAAAAATATAAAAATATAAAAATATAAAAATATAAAAATATAAAAATATAAAAATATAAAAATATAAAAATATAAAAATATAAAAATATAAAAATATAAAAATATAAAAATATAAAAATATAAAAATATAAAAATAGAAAAATATAAAAATAGAAAAATATAAAAATATAAAAATATAAAAATATAAATAAACTTTCCAAAATTAATACAAAATATAAAAAAATAAAAATGTTGAAATATTAAAATATTAAAATATTGAAATATTAAAAAATATAAAAATACAAAAATATAAAAATATAAAAATATAAAAATATAAAAATATAAAAATATAAAAATATAAAAATATAAAAATATAAAAATATAAAAATATAAAAATATAAAAATATAAAAATATAAAAATATAAAAATACAAAAAAATTAAAAAATATAAAAATATAAAAATATAAAAATATAAAAATATAAAAATATAAAAATATTAAAATATAAAAATATAAAAATATAAAAATATAAAAATATAAAAATATCAAAATATCAAAATATAAAAATATAAAAATACATAAATATAAAAATATAAAAATATAAAAATATAAAAATATAAAAATATAAAAATATAAAAATATAAAAATATAACAATATAAAAATATAAAAATATAAAAATATAAAAGTATAAAAATATAAAAATATAAAAATATAAAAAAATAACAATATTGTTGCCAATATTTATCTCTTCCCCCAAAGTATTGCATTATCCTTCGTTATCACCCAACAGATATTCAGCAGCAGTATACAAAGAATTCTCTCGCACGGCTACGCAAGTTAAAACTTGCAAATGTGTATAGTGGGTAAGCGTACGTACAATCCCGTTTGCTTTTTGAGTATGTGCGTGAGCATGAGTTTTATTTCTGGGAAAATCCAGGACAACTGGCAATTCCGTAATCCACAATAACCAAATCCAAGCGTTACGAATTTTAGTTCCATGTGATTTCATTTCGAGAAAGTTTTGTTAGTTTAGCAAATATCCACATTGTACATGCGAACGACTCACAGGCACTCGCACCCACACCCGCTAATTCAACTGCAAACACTCGTACTCTCACTACGTACCATGTTTCACATTGTATTTCATGGTAGGAGAAACACCACTACTACTGACATGTTTTACTCTATTGGGTTTACATAATGCTAAATCTGGTGGTTTCGTGTTATTTTTACAAAAATTCCCAGGCAATATCGCCTACACATATACAAATGTGTGCATGGCTGTGTGATACACATTTTCAGGATATGGTTTTCGCAGCCCCATGTAGAGGTAAAAATGTTCACAGAAGGAAAGATGCCAGGGCAGTAGTACAAACTCAATTCCACAATCCCCCCATATCACTCTCTGAACTTTGCAAAATTGTGAAGATAATAAAATATTCAATATTTGCAACGGACATAAAATGGTTTCTGCTTAGCTGTTATCGAAACTTTGGCGATAATCAAAATATTGCGGTGCGTTTTAACACTAATTTTGGGACGCAACGTAATGAACGGAGAACAATGCCATGCAATACTTTAATGTTTATAACCGCGCCTAAAGTTATGCTATGCTATTGGTTTTTGGGTACTGCCAACAAGGCGTTTGCTTGCCTAGGCGTCTCTGCCTAACTGGCTGGTGGAAAATTATTGGTAAAAGTGAATGCAATAAAGTGTTTTAATCGTTTAACTTTTGACTTGTTATAACTTGAAATTGACCTTTATCAATTTCCTGTGGCACAGTGGAAAACGCAAATTTGGCGTAGGAAGGATAACAACACTTTTGTGGGAAGAATTGTTTAACATATTAAATGCGTGATGTGTATTTAATATCCGGTTAGATTTACGCAATGATATCACAAGTAGTCAGTTTGCGCGAATGGTTCATAGTAGGGTGTGGTCCCCCCAATATTGTTAATATTAGTTTGGTCAAAATAATACAATTACGACAGTGAGTCCACACAAAATATTCTCAGTACTGTGGACAGATTGGTAATAATACCTTTAACAATTCTCCACTGAAATATTAATTATAAAAGGAAAACAGTTATATTATCAAAAATTTCATAATCATATAGTATATGATCTAAAGACCACCAAATTAGATCCGAACCTAATTTATATAAATGATTGGTTTAATTTTCACAATATGGACGTGAATTACCAACGAACTACACATTTCGAAGTTGTGGATGAAACTGAGTAAACAAATCAGAGATATAAACGCCAGAGGCAATCCTGACTAGATTTACCGACTAACCTGAAACCCGCATTGCCAAATCGAATATGAGTTGACGACAATTTCGCAAAAAAGTTTTCGAAATTTTCGTTTAGCTAGAGTGTCCGACAAGTAAACTTAAACTTAATTTCCCTTTACACACCATGAATGAGGTATGGGATAGCTTCTCGCGTTGTTGTGAATTAACACGCTTTCTATTTTTAGATTCACAACTAACGACATCTACTTGTTTATCGACGAATGCAAACGTCACTGTTAGAGAACTTCTTACTAGACACGCCGATTGACTCGACACTAATACTGCGAAGTTGCTGTCGACAACATTCGAGGGGAGCCGACAATGAAAGAAAAAAAAATTTTTTTTTTTTTCTTTTAAGATGACTGTTAGAGAACTTCTTACTAGACACGCCGATTGACTCGACACTAATACTGCGAAGTTGCTGTCGACAACATTCGAGGGGAGCCGACAATGAAAGAAAAAAAAATTTTTTTTTTTTTCTTTTAAGATGACTGGAGCCAGGAGTTGAACCTGTGATCTCTCGCATGGTAGTCGCGTGTTCTAACCACTATGCCACGGCCGGTCCCCAGAGTGTCCGACAAGTGCGGACCAATAATACGTATGCGTTTTGTCGCTATGAACCTATTATATAAAAGAGCTAATAATCCTCACGGTTCTGAGTTATAGAATGTTTGCCGAATCTGAATAACTGACGAAAACTAATCTTAAATACTATCCGCGAATCAATAAATCGATTTCGGGTTACAACTTCTAACCTAAATTATCGGCCAAACTAATCCCGCCATGATGCGACGAACCCGGTCAACCGACGAACACAAATTATTAATACGACACTGAGTCGGCGATCCTGAACTCAAAAACCGGCTATTACGAATCATTAACACGATCCCGGATCACCACTACCTACATGAATAATTGATAACCGAATCATCCATATGATCCTGAGTCGCCAATCCGTATCTAAGTTGCCGTTGGTGGTAATTAAAATTATGAATTACAGAACCCGATTAACCGATATACTTTTACAGAAACTCGCTGACAAGATATTAGTACGATGCTAAGTCACGAATCCCAAACTAAAATACGAGCCAACCTGAATCTTTAATACCCTCCCGGATTGCCTCTCCGAACCTTTATTATCGGCGAACATTTTAATTCCAACGATCTGACGTTGCCGATGAACCGGAATAAATGATACTTCCGAACTCCAAACAACATCTAACAACATAAACTTGATAATCTAAAAAGGAACAAAAGAGAGTTGCCAAATGATTGTAAGATAATCGGCTATTCTAATTCATCCAACTGTTACAACAACAACGATTGCTAATCATCATATAATCCTGAGTCGCCAATCCAAAGCTGAACTGCTGATGATACCGTACTTTATACATGATTCCAAGCGGCCAATGATTCCAAATGTCCATAATGTCTGACCTACCAAGGCTTTTGGGAAAGTAAACTTAAGTCATCTAATCTGTCTTGTACCCTAATAGGAAACTAATGATCTCCAGTGTTCACCTTACAATTAATCTGAATATATATCAATGTAGTAATATTTTTCTATCGGAACAAATTTGTATAATAGTACAAAAAGTGTACGATAGGTGACACTACAGTAATTTTAATAATTTCGGTAAAAAGCCAGATAAAACTTTGTAGGAGAACTTGTATATCTCCTCTGGTCTCACGAACTCTCCAACGACTAACAACTCGTACCAATCACAGAATAAAATTTTTGGTTAAAAGCATTATAAATTCCACAAAGGACCTTTACCTACTTGTACTATCGGAACGCATTTCGTTGATTTCTAATCCACCATCATTACTGCATCCATTCCTCTCCTCCATATACGAAACGTTGTCCAACTCGATTTGACGTCACAAATCAACATACCATGGCCCTACAATAGTCTTAATCCTATGGTCACATTGAATTTATCTGCGATGCCACAATTGATGGCATCCATTTAAATTGAAATATTTCACGTTGGTTCGTTTTTCAAGAAAAGTTGAACTTGCTACGTTGCTTTTTTTTAGAATAAACGAATAATACAAACAACTCCCTTGCCCCCATTTCACAACAATATTTGTATATCATAAAACTTTATCAACACTTGGCCATATTCCTACTCTTTTTTCCTCTGGTCTTACGGTCTCGACACATAGTTGCACTTGTGTTATTAACAATAAAAACTTTTCTCTATGTGTATGGGTGTGTCATGCCATGTTTGTCATTCCATTGTAGAACCCACAATCTCATTCTCTGTCTTGTTTAATTTCATCTTCAACTCGACTTGTGTTGGAGAGCAGATATGAATGTGAATCCTTGAAGGACGATGTTGTTGTGTTCTTGCAAAGAGTCGTTGTGTGAGAGTGTGAGTGTGTGTGTTGATGTGTGTGATTCCATTCCTTGCTGGGGCAAGGGATGTGACAAATGTATGCCGGTAGTATGTGTGTCGGTGTGTGTGAATTTACAAGGATTTCTTTTTTACTTTTTTTTTTGCGGCAAATACTAATCCCGAAGGATCTTTAAAGTCTGCACAAGAAGTTTTTATGGTGTATAAAAATAACAGAGCATACTTTTAGGCATGTTTGACTAAATATCTAGGATAACATTGGTACAAGCACACAAGACAATTTCTACCTCTACTATAGACTCTACAACAAGCACCCATATACACACACCAATACGATTATATGAAATATTATACAACATATATTAAATCGTGTGTGCGAGTGTGTGCACAAACTTGGGCAGAGAGTGGGCGAATGTGCAAAAGTTTTAAGTGAATATGATTCTTTAGTTTGCGAATATTCTCATAAATGTTAGAGTGCTTATGATTGCGCTTAAGGTCTAACGCAGGGAGGTGGTAACGAACAAGGTTAAAATTTACTTGTATGAGAATAAACATTTACACAGTTGTGTTGTGCTAGCTACGCAACGGATTGGAAAGCTTCAGGGGAATTGAAATGCGTTATTCATATCTAATGTGTAGCTAAGAGGATTTTCTATCCCTGGGAATTTCTAAGGGAGGGGGAATTTTGATAAATTACATTCAAGGTCAGGTGAGCAACAGGATATTATATTATTAAAATTGTACTTATGTGGTTTAAATAGGTCAACTTTTAACTATCAAATATTCAGCCAAGAAAAATTAATGAATCTTGGTTGTTTCTCTGAGTTGCAAAGCCTACTTAGCTATACATTCCAAATTTACAACGGAATAAAACTTAAATTCTTATTGCAGAAACAAAAAAACATTTCTGCATTTTTACAATTATTATACTTTTTATATACTTTTTATTTTTTTATAATTTTATATGTACATATTTTTATATTTTACTTTTTTTATTTTTTTCATATTTTTATATGTATTTTTATTTTTTTATATTTTCATATTTTTATATTTTTATATTTTTTATATTTTTTATATTTTTATATTTTTATATTTTTTTATTTTTACATTTTAATATTTTTATCTATATATATAAAAGGCTTAGGTGACTGACTGATCATTCCCCAGCCCAAACGGCTAAAAATACAACCTTGAAATTTGGAATGTAGGTTCATTTTATGACATAGGCGCGCACTAACATGGGATATTTGGAAATTCGGACTGCAAGGGGGTAAAAGGGGAAAGGCACCGCCCCATACAACTAGAATTTTGAAATGGCTGTATCTTTTAAACCATTATAGATTCGTAGTCGAGATTTGATACGTATATCGGTCGTAGAAGAAAAAAATACTTTGTTTGCTGAAGTGGGCGATGTCATGCCCCTTTTTGAAAATCGTTATATGGGCCAAATAAATGGACCGATTGCAATTATATGTTCTTTGTGTGATACTGTCCATAGGACCTCTATCATAGGCTACGTGAAAACATAGTTGGACAATGGGGCGTGGCACCGCCCACACAAACGGAAATTTCAATCGGTCATATCTCCCGAGTCATTAGAGGTATGAAGATCAGATTTGCTACTTATGTTACTGGTGCAAGGAAGATTGCGTTTCGATGGGAAATGGGCGGTGCCATGCCCCTTTTGAAAACATCGTTATATCGGCGAAATAAATTGACCGATTGCAATCAAATTTTTATATCATAGGCTATATGAAAACATAAATAGACAAAGGGGCGTGGCAACGCCCACACAAACCAAAATTTCAATTGGTCATATTTTTTGAGCCATGTAAGGAATGAAAATTACATATAATTTTTGGAAAAATTATTATATCAGTCATATTAATAGAAATTGCTTGAAATGGCTGTAGATATGATGATGAATTTTTGGGTGGTTGTTCTTCTTTTCGAATAAACGTCAGCTAAGAAAAGATTTTTGGAAATTCGTTCTTTAGGTGTAAAAATACCGAAAAAGGGATAAAACTGGTACTATCGCCCAGACCAAACAGTTAAAACTATAATCGTATATGGGTATGCTTCCTCTAGAATTCGAGGGGGTTCCAGTCAATTTAAGTTGTGCGATATGAATGTATCTTTGGAAATTCGTACTTTTAGGTATAAAAAGGGACTAAAGCGGTGCATTCACTTAAACCAATAGGATAAATCTACAATCACATAAATGAGGTGTTTGTTCTTCTTATAAAACTTTTGCATTTTACCTGTATTGCTTAAATTCATAAGTACATTCATTGTAAGTACGGGTGAAGCAACGCGAGCCGGGAAAGCTAGTATGTTTATATTTTTATGTTTTTATATTTTTATATTTTTATATTTTTATATTTTTATATTTTTATATTTTTATATTTTTATATTTTTATATTTTTATATTTTTATATTTTTATATTTTTATATTTTTATATTTTTATATTTTTATATTTTTATATTTTTATATTTTTATATTTTTATATTTTTATATTTTTATATTTTTATATTTTTATATTTTTATATTTTTATATTTTTATATTTTTATATTTTTATATTTTTATATTTTTATATTTTTATATTTTTATATTTTTATATTTTTATATTTTTATATTTTTATATTTTTATATTTTTATATTTTTATATTTTTATATTTTTATATTTTTATATTTTTATATTTTTATATTTTTATATTTTTATATTTTTATATTTTTATATTTTTATATTTTTATATTTTTATATTTTTATATTTTTATATTTTTATATTTTTATATTTTTATATTTTTATATTTTTATATTTTTATATTTTTATATTTTTATATTTTTATATTTTTATATTTTTATATTTTTATATTTTTATATTTTTATATTTTTATATTTTTATGTTTTTATATTTTTATATTTTATATTATTATATTTTTAATATTTTTGTGTTTTTATAAGTTCTAGTTTTTATATTTTTATGTTTTTATAAGTTCTTGTTTTTATATTTTTATATTTTTATATTTTTTATATTTTTCTATTTCTTATATTTTTATATTTTTATATTTTTATATTTTTATATTTTTATATTTTTATATTTTTATATTTTTATATTTTTATATTTTTATATTTTTATATTTTTATATTTTTATATTTTTATATTTTTATATTTTTATATTTTTATATTTTTATATTTTTATATTTTTATATTTTTATATTTTTATATTTTTATATTTTTATATTTTTATATTTTTATATTTTTATATTTTTATATTTTTATATTTTTATATTTTTATATTTTTATATTTTTATATTTTTATATTTTTATATTTTTATATTTTTATATTTTTATATTTTTATATTTTTATATTTTTATATTTTTATATTTTTATATTTTTATATTTTTATATTTTTATATTTTTATATTTTTATATTTTTATATTTTTATATTTTTATATTTTTATATTTTTATATTTTTATATTTTTATATTTTTATATTTTTATATTTTTATATTTTTATATTTTTATATTTTTATATTTTTATATTTTTATGTTTTTATATTTTTATATTTTATATTATTATATTTTTAATATTTTTGTGTTTTTATAAGTTCTAGTTTTTATATTTTTATGTTTTTATAAGTTCTTGTTTTTATATTTTTATATTTTTATATTTTTTATATTTTTCTATTTCTTATATTTTTATATTTTTATATTTTTATATTTTTATATTTTTATATTTTTATATTTTTATATTTTTATATTTTTATATTTTTATATTTTTATATTTTTATATTTTTATATTTTTATATTTTTATATTTTTATATTTTTATATTTTTATATTTTTATATTTTTAAATTTTTATATTTTTATATTTTTATATTTTAATATTTTTATATTTTTATATTTTTATATATTTATATTTTTATATTTCTTATATTTCTTATATTTTTATATTTTTATATTTTTATATTTTTTATATTTTTTATATTTTTTTAAAAAAATTTTATATTTATTATATTTTTTATATATCTTATATTTTTTATATATTTTATTTTTTTTTATATTTTTTATATTTTTTATATTTTTATATATTTTTATATATTTTTTATATTTATATTTTAAGCTGTTGCCCTTGTCTAGCCACTACTGTTATTGCAATTCTCCCTTAGGGGCATTGTAAAAATTGCTTTATATCAAACACTACACAAGCAGACACCACCAACTTTGACACATCCAAAACGTTACAGGATACAGGGCCCTGTAAGAGAAACTATAAGTGTGAATGCGGGTTGAGAACGAAGAGAGAGTAGCGGAAGAAAAGTAGCAAACCCGCAAATTTTATTATTTGAGGGACCCCCACACAACAACAAGCACTTAAGTACAGAGGCAAACAGCCATATCAACAACAACAATGTATGGGCAAAATTGTATACAACAAACATTTAGTGACGTTGTTACTCTTCATGTAGACTGGGGAGGATGTATTCGTATATATGTACATACGTGTGTGTGTTGTTTTATTGTATGGATACTGCTGAGAGCGTCTAAGATCGATGACCTTCAATAATATTTTGTGTCGCTTCTGTTGTGTTGTTATTCTTGTACGTCTTTACGGCAGGGGGTTGGTTGGTTCGCTAGAGTCTAGATTTGCTGTGGATTCGTACGACTTATGTAGGGAGAGATTTTCGAATGTTTCATTATCTGCGCCGACGAAGTTTGTTTGTTTGTATTGCCAATAAGAGCCGGCGGCAGCGGCGGCGTCTGATGTGACAAATGTGAAAATGACGATAAGAGGGCAGGCAGCACAAGAAGTGAAAACATATGAAACAACTAAACAAAGGTTTAATTAACATAAGTGTAGCAACAGTTGTGTCACAATAAATAGCAGAATATTGTAATTTGTTGTCCTATTATCTGAAAAGTTAATATTTATGTTATAATGCTCACATTTTGTCAGTCTTTAATCCTTGTCCTTGATATGAAACTATCATTGCAAACCCAAACCAAACATTGTCCGTACCCCATAAGGTCCTCCCCATACATATTACCGAATTCACCCATTTAGTTCAACATACATATAGGTATTCTTTCTAAGTACACCGGCATTGTTCTTAGAAATTATTGAGATGTGGCAATTTTGAGACTTAAGCTCATACCTAAAACGTCTGGAAACATATTCGATCTTAAGATACAAGGAACATACCAGGCTCACTTAAAAATTTCATACAGGTATTACCGCATCAACTGTAATATGAGACAAAGCATATACATAGTGTTCGTTTTGTTTAATAACTTGCTCATAAAATTATAATTAAACTAAATATTTTATAAATTCTTCGTATTTTATAAAAAAGCATGCTATTTTATTTTAACATTTTCCGATATTTTTTAAAAATTTGGGAATTTCACATATCAAACAAAAAAAGGTGTGCTATTTTATTGCCCACCTATGTAAGTAACAATCTAGAGAACCTTTTACCGAAAATTGCTGTGTATTCTATAAAAACTATTTACACAATAGTTAGAGAAGTCTACCAACTCAAACAAACTCGCATCGAATTCAGCCTCTTACTCTGTAATTTTATGCCGCTATTAAATCTATCCCTGTCGAGGTTTCAGGTTAAACGACCGTCCGTCCGTCCGTCCACCCGTCTATTCATTCGACCATTTCATCTAACATGGTGGTAATAAAAATGTTGAGAAGTAACAACACACACAGAGGAAGAAAATCAACCCTTATTTGTGTGCAATGATTCGCATATAAATATTCTGGTTTTATTACATGTTGCCCTTACTGTTTGAGACCTATACTCGTACAATAAGTAAACAAACAAAAAAAAAAAGATGATAAAGTTGAAACATTTTTATTTTCTGGATATTGTGGAGCTTTTCACATGCTGCGAGACTATGGAACCATCGTTGGTTTGTGTTTAAAAATTAATGTGAATAACATTCAGTTTTTTTTTGCATTATTAGGGCTAATAGTTAAAAACGACTATGTGTACAGATCATAGTAAAAAATTGGAAAATTATTTGAAATTATTAAAATAAAAATTTTCGACTAAATACTAACTAAATTTCATATGATTTAAAAAAAAAATCTACATTACCAAAATTAACTGTCAGCTTGGAAGAAAACACTTACCTAAAAAGAAAAAAAGAAATTTTATAAATAAAAAATAATAAAGTGTTATATAACATAATATAAAATTATATTTAAAAGTCGCACAACTTGATGTTTCTGTCGTGTGTTTTTTTTTTTTGTTTACATAAGAACCCCTTACAAGTAATCTTGAAACAGTTTTAATCCTATTCAATTATTTTCAACACATATGCCCTTAAGTTAAAGGTAACATCTTTTTAAGTTTTTCGGCATACCCATAATATTTTAATTATTTAACTTAAATTGTCTATTAGAATTTAACTTTTTTTTCGAAATTTTCGGCAAATTTTCCCTTTGTGTCCTGTGAATCATGTTTAACATTCGTTTTCACAAAAGTTTTTTTTTTTTTGTAATTCTGCTACATTGAGCTTTTGCTTTACGCGCCTCTTCTATATCTGGCTCTACTCACAACCGACAGCCTAAAGCAGTGGCGAAAGCCGCCTGTTCTAGATTGAAAGTCCTTCATGTTCACTTCAAGCATGGCGGCAGAGAGATAACCCACGCCCAGGCGCTTGTTGGTGTTTTCGCGTTCAGTGTGGTGTGTGTTACGTAAACATTTTTGGTTTTTGTGCTGAGAGACATTTTTTGTTTTTGCTATTTTTGTCAGCTTTGTTTCTTATCTCCACAAATTCCACTTTCAAATCAAAAGTAAAAAGATTTAGTCGGCTGTTTCGCGCGCGAGGACATTGAGAGGATTTTCTAAAGAAGACAATTTAGGTAAAGCCTTAAATCCCATTTTGAATAATTTATATTATTATGTTGAAAAGGAAACTTTTAATTCAGGGCAAAAAAAGGAGAACTACAAAAACAACTACAAAACGTGTAACAAGCATGAAAGCAGATTTAGCCAAGCGAAAAAGAAGAAAAGTTAGCTGGGTTAGAGATGGGATGGCGGAAAGTGTGGTATGAAAAAGTTTAAGTGAGAAAGAAAAAAAATAACCCGCGAAAAGAAATGAATTCTACCTTTTACAGGATTCATTGCACTTGAGTAAATTTTAAGCTTAGCGATCTGTTTTTCAGACACTTCAAGGATTTTAAAGTGCATACAACACTTTAAGATATTCGCACATGAGAGAACACGAAGAATAGCGTTCAATTGTCCGCTATGTGTACGGATGTCTTAGCAACTCAAATGGTGGAATAAAGCAAGTAAATGATGCCAAGAATATACTGGACAGAATAGTTGAAGTATAATTCTGTAAAATGATAATGTTAGAAAAAATCAACAAAATGATAAATAAAAATTTAATATTTTCTGCTTTTTAACATCATAATTTTAAATTTAGAGCAAAAAATTCTTTCCTAATACGTTACTCAATTCTAAAATTTTAATTTCATTATTTATTTATTTTATTTTTTTTTTAATAATAGTAAAAAATTTAAAATAAATTGCCATACAAACTTTTTTATTAATTTAAAAGTATTTTTTTTTTTAAGTAAAAAACAAAAGTTTGAAACAACATAAAATAAATTTTAAAAATCAGAAAATAAATTAAAGGCAATTTAAAATTCAGTTTTTAATTTTTTATATACAAAAAAAAATTAAATTTTGAAGAAAAAAAAACTGAAAACCTTTAATTTTTTTTTTTTGATTCGTTCGATTTTTTTTTTCAGAGTATCTCCAGTTAACAATTCATATTAATTTTAATAAAAAAAAATTTACATAAATTTTAACATTAATATTAAAATTAAATTTTGTTTTAAATTTAAAATAAGAAGAATAAGAATTTTTTTCAAAATTGTATTTCAAAAAATTTTTATTTTTATTTAATAAATAAAATTATTAATAAAAAATAAAAAAAAAATTTTAAATAATAAATAATAATTATTAATAATTATAATTATTAATAATTATAATTATTAATAATTATAATTATTAATAATTATAATTATTATATATTAAAATAATTATTAGCCTCATTTTAATTTAAAGAAAAATTAGATACTACTTTTTTTTAATAATAATTAAAATTTAATTTTTATATAAAATTATAAATAAATTAAAAAAATAATAATAAAATTAAAAATAAATTAAAAAAAAAATTAAAATAAATAACAATTTCTTTTATAAATTTAAAAGTATTATTTAAGTAAAAAACAAACGTTCAAAAAATAAAAATCAGAAAATAAAATAAATAAATTTAAGCTTTTTATTTTTTTTTATATAAAAAATCATATTATGAAATCAAAAATTAAATTATTTTTATTTTCTTGATTTGTTCGATTTTTTTACAGTGTTTTTTTAGAATTAAAGCTTAAAAAAATTTAAATTAATTTTAACAAAAAAAAAATTACATAAATTTTAACATTAATTGTCATTTAAATTAAAAATTAAATTTTGTTTTAAGTTTGAAATAATTATTTAGAAGAAAAAAATTTAAATTTCTTTTTCAAAATTTTAAATAAAAAATATTAAAAAAAAATATTTAATTATTTAATATTTGAATATTTTCAAAATTTTATTTAAAAAAAAACTAGTATCTCAAAATTTTATTTCAAAAAAAAATTTTTTTTTAATAACAGTTTAAAAAAATAAATACAACTAAAACAATTTTAAAATATATCAAGAAAAAAAACATATTAAAATAAAATTAATTTACAAAAATAGCATTAATTAAAAATTTACTTTAAATAAAATAACTCACAAGAATGTAAATTAAATTTATATTTTAGATTTATTCTAAAAAAACGTATCATTACATTTAAAAAAAAAAATTAATTTTTCTTATATTTTTTTTAATTTAAAATAAAAAAAGGAATAGTTAAAACTAAATTTAATTTTCTTCTAATATAATTTAAATAAATATTTATTTTTTAATTAATAATAAAAATATATTAAAAAAAAAAACTAAACTAAAAAAAATTAAAAAAAAAACTAAACTAAAAAAAATTTAAAAAATTAAAATAAACATCTAAAAATTAATTTAAAAAACAGCTAAAAATAAAAAACATCTAAATTTAACAAAAATAAAAGCTAAATTTAAAGATAATAAAATGAATTTAAGAAAAAAAAATTAATGAAAAAATTAACATATTAATTAAATAAATCAAAAAAAAATAAATTTTTTTTTAAATTTTTGTTAATTTTTTCTATTAAATTTATTTTTTGTTAATTTTATATTTAAAATAAACAAATGTCAACCAAATAAATTTTTGACAATTTTTGATACCATATTTTTTTATATAAAAAAATAGAAAGTAATATTTTTATTTATTTTCTACATTTATCTTAATTTAAAAAAAATTAAAAATGTATTAAAAATAAGTTCTAAAAACAACAATTAACGAACAGTAAATTATAAAAAAAATTAAAACAAAATTAAATTTTTTATTTTTTTTTATAAAAAAAAATTAAAAAAAAATTAAATTTTTTATTTTTTTTATAAGTTTCTAATATTTTTAAAAACTTTAAACTCAAAAACTTATTAATTTTTGTATTTTATTCCCTTGAAACTTAAAATTTTTCTATGGATTTTTTTTAATGTTTCAAAAAAATAAAAGAGTACATTTTATTATTTATATAAGAATTTTTAAACCAAAAAACATGTTTAAAAGAATTTTAGTTTCGAGATGTAACAATTTAAAATTAAAACAAAATAATTGTTTTTTTTTAATTTTTTATTTATTATAAAATTTCTAATTTATATTTTTTAAATTCATTTCGATTTAGTTTTATATAATATATTTTTGTAATAAATTAAATTAAATTAAATTAAAAAAAAAAACAAATATTATTTTGTGATTTTTTTAAGTGTGATTCATTTAGAAGTTTTATTTCTAATTTGTTTTAATTTCAGATCACGCGTCACTGTTGTCAAGCTACTATCTAATTTTAATTAGGTATTGTTTGACAATTCGTATGGAAATAATTACACCACAACAATGTCTCCAAACTAATATTTTAATATTACAAAAATTAGAGATCTGGAAAAATTCCTTTTCTTGCACTTTGCATATGTTGCCCAGCTTAATTAAACTTCCTAGCCTATTATTGCTATAACCAATCACAAATATAAGACTTAGTGTACATTATTGGATACTACGAGGCCAAATAGACTACATCCTCCCCGTAGGTGAATTGCGGCTTGCAGAGAACAGCACAATGTTGGGAAGAGTGCATTTGAATGTTTTTGTTTAAATGAATGTCAGTGAATGTTTTTTAGTATCATAATAAAGATTCCGACATCCTATTCTTTCTTGAATGGTTTATTTAAAGTTACAAATGAAACACTCTTTAATAGCACATAATCGATTCTAACTTGGCCGATTGCTAGTCGCTTTAAGCATTTGAATGAATTTATCCTTTAAAAAGTGAATGTCAGAGATGGTTCTTTAGGGTCATAGTAAAGATGCCGACATCCAATTCTTTTTTAAAAAGTTTATTTACAATTACAATACAACGTTTTAAATGAATCACCCTCAATATTATCCTATATTTATTGCGAAACATAAAAATATATTTAATGTTTGTTACTGACTTAAAAGTTGTTTTGTTGTGTCACTAGTAAACGAAATAATCTAAACAGCAATTAGTAGCCTCCTTTTACAAGTGAAATTCCTTAAATCTTTAAAGTTGTCTGACATTGCTTGACATTGAGAAAGGTCACACACACAACTTTGTCAATTGCCTATCCATATCTGCCCAAAAACTTTACAATGCCAACCAGCTTTTAATGCCAGAAAATCACTTAGTCATCAATTTATTCCTTTCTGCTGCCCCGTAGGATGACGACGACGACGACAAGATGGGCCACCACTAGCAACATCATTTACGCTGACCATAATGACCTAACGCAAATTAACCTTTATTGTGAAACTGATTAAATTCAAAACGTGCACAGACAGACGGACGGATGGGCAGACTTATACACTTGGCACTCGCATGGAGTACTTCTCATCATGATACTAAGTACCACAAGCTAAACTGTCGCTGGCCCCCCTTCCCGTCGTGGTACCCCTTCTGTATATGCAGTACAACCTAGTCAATGATGAGTGGTGGTAATCACCAGCCGGTCTGTGGGGCTGTCATCGTCGTTATCTTTGAACGAGTTTGTGCTCGAGAATATCAAGCGTTAACAGACCTGATGGACGGACGGACGGACGCCAGTGCGCATTTTTATTAGATACCAAGAGGTTAAGAAGAAGATGAGGAGAAAGAGGTAGAAGCAGTCAGTACAAGAGGACATAAGAAACGCAGCAACATTTTATGACAATGACGAACATGAATTTGATGATACAACAAACGCCGCAGAAATAGTCGTCATCACAGAAACGCGCGACACAAGTCACAAATGCGGCGAAGGTCTTGTAATGGCCCCCAAACACAGCGATGAAAACCCATCATCAGCCATTAACATCAAGATTGTATATTAACTGGGCTTTAGTGGACCACACCAGATTATACCAGACGAAGAGAGGGATGGAGATAGAGAGGCAGACAGCTGAAGAAGAAAAAAAAACTCTCAAACAACGGTGGAAGATGCAGAAATTTGAGAGGTTCAAAAGTCATTTAGCAAATCGTTATCATCAGCGACATCGGCGGCGTCATCGTCAATCGCCATTACCTTCATCAGTTGGCAGCATCATCAGCATCATTGTCCGCGTTATTGGCAGCCAACGCTTTAAGAGTGCAACTCTATTGTCACCACTAGAACGAACGAACGAACGAACGAACGAACGAACGAACGAACGAACGAACGACCGAACGACCAACCGACAGACCGGTCATCATTTGTTAGAGTTTTTAATGGAGGCGTGTTTCCCTCAGTGTTTTTTTGTTCTACTTGTGTTTTTTTTCCTAGAGTTTCATTTTTAGTCCAATATTTGACCATCATCGTCATCATTGCATCGCATCATCATCGTCGTCACATCACTGTTCAGCCCGTTGGCCATTAGCCGGAGGAGTCTTTGTTTGGTTTAAGTTTCAAGTTTTGAGTTTTGTTTGTCGTTTTTCTTTTTTTTCGTTTTTTGTTTGTTTTTAGTGCAGTTGTCATCATCAGCATTTTCCATTGCAAAGATTTCAAGTCAATTAAAAACATTAACAAGTAAAGTTGCAAAATAACATTTGTTCTTTACTTTTGGTTATTTGTTTTCTCAGAATATGAAAGGGATGATGATGATGGCATAGGGTGGCTATGAAATTTCGTTGGTTGGAGAGATGGAAAATTTTGTTTGAAAATTTGTAATCGTGAGAGTAAGACATTATGTGTTGGGCAGGGCTGTGGGAGGGTTGAGTGAGCAGTACTTATTTTTAGCAATTTTTAATGATAAATAAATGAAAAATAAAATTAATAAAATAAAATAAAATTAATAAAATAAAATAAAAAAATAAAAATAAATAAATAAAAAAAACAATAAAAAAAATTAAAAGAAAAATAAAAAATAAAACAGAAAAAAACTAAAATTAATATAAAAAAAAACTAAAAATAATATAAAATAAAACTAAAAATAATATAAAAAAAAATAAAAATAATATAAAAAAATGTTTAATGTTAAATAATAAAAAAAATACAAAAAAAAAATACAAAAAAAAATAAAAAAAAACAACAAACATGAAAACAAAAAAACTGAAAAATAAAAAATATCAAAAAAACTTAAATGATGTATAAAAAAATTAAAAAAATAAAAATTAAAAAAAATAAAAATTTAAAAAAAAAAATAAAATTAAAAAAAAATAAAATATAACAAAATTAAAAAAAAAATATAACAAAATTAAAAAAAAATTGAATAAAAAAAAATTTAAAAAAATAAAAACATTTAATTCAAAATTATTTCAAATACGATATATATATATATATAATGTGAATTCTGATTTTTGTTGAATATATGTATATTATATTATTTTTTTTGTATTTTTCTTAAGTTTTTATTAAAGATTTTTCTTTTTTAACTTTTTATAAAATTGTGTAAAATTTATAAATTCTGATCGATTAGCCAAAGTATCAAATGATACACTAACACAAATTGATAAATAATCAATACGATCGACAAACTCTCTTGAACAACACTGTATGAATATATTTTTATTTGAACATTTATTTTGATGGTTTGTTGTAATTTTCTCGAATTTTATTATTAAAAGTTTTTATACAGATTTATAAGTTTTAATGAACATAAAATTGTTTAAAATCTTAATTCCGAGAATTTTTATAGTTTAATTTTTAAAATTATTAAGAGAGTGAGAAATTATGTGTTGGGCGCGACTCTGGGAGGTTTTGAGTGATTAGTACTTATTTTTAATGTCAAAAAAAAATTAAAAATAATAAAAAAAAAATAATAAAAAAAAATACAAAAAATTAAAAAGAAATAAAATAAACATTAAAAAAAACTAAAAAATATAAAAATAAAATAAAAAAAATTTAAATAATACATAAAAAATTAAAAAAAAAAACACTTCTGATCGTTAGCCGTTTTTTTATTTATTTAACAATTGTGGGATTATCTATCATTTGATACACTAACGTAAATTGTGATATATAATCAATACGATCGACTAAAACTAACAAACAAATTAAGTTTAAAAAAAAAAAGAAAGAAGCTTAAGCTTTAAGGTAAAAAGGGGAATCGTAGGGAAAGAATTTCCTCCATTTCTCATGTTTGAATATTAACGGTCAAATTCAAAAAATACAACACTGGTGCTGGACATTTTCGGCTGATATCTACTTCGCATGTACATGTTTGACATAATTGTAGATATATATACAGCTGATGATGTACCATTGCGCATCAGTTGGTCACAAAGGGGTCTGAAGATGAACTCGTCATGGAGTTCGAAACGCGTCATCCTAGTGCGTGACACACTGAATTTGACCAAAATATTTAACCAATAAAATAAAAACACTTTTCTGATCGTAAGCCGAATTTGATGTATCATTTGATACACTTAACGTAAATTTAATTTAATAAAAAATTTTAATTTTATTCAAATGTTAATTCATAAACTCATTTATATATAAATATTTTTTTTAAACTAAGTAATTAAATTAAAAAAAAAGAAACTTTATATAACGTTTTTTCAAATCTTTATTGACCACTTAATTTTATTGGAATATTTATTTAAACGGTTTGTTGTAATTTTTTCGAAATTTATTATAAATGATTTTTTTTACAGATTAATTATTTTTAATGAACTTAAAATATAATTTTTGAGAATTTTTATATTTATAAAAAAAAAATATTTTTTTGAGTTATTAATTTAATAGCATCTTGAATTGTATCCAATTAATAATTTCATACAATTTATCAATTATCTATGAATTTTTTTTTTAAACCAAAAAATTAAATTTAAAAAAAAAAAATTTTATGTTTTTTTTTAATTCTTTACTATTTTATTTTATTTTCATAGATTTTTATTTTTATAAAATTATTATTTTCATTAAATGTTCAACGGTGAACGAACCGTATATCAAATGAAAGCATTTGACCTCAGTAACAAAACCTTTAACTCCATTTTGCTCTACTACATCACAATTTATTTTAACAGTGGTTTGAAATTTGTTATTTTTGGTCGAAAGTCGAATCAAAGAATTTGAAAAATAATGTGTAAAATTACATTTGGGTTACTTCATTTCTTCGGAGACATATATTAAAATTTCCGGGAATATATCCTCCGAACATTTTATCCCAATTTTGAAAATAGCTTAAAAGTCAACTTTGGAGGGAGTTCAAGGGTAAGATTCTTAGATATAAATATTCTCTGGAAAATTTCACTAAGAGTCACCGAGTCAAAGGTTACAAAATAAAATCGAAACGAAAAATTAAAAATTCTATTTTTGAGAAAACAGTGAAACACATATCCTCGGGTGTGAACCAAACCAATGTCAAACAATAGCATTTGACGTCAGTAACAAAATCTTAAACTCCATTGTGCTCTACTACAATTTGTTTTTATAGTGGTTTGAAGTTTAGTATTTTTGGTCAAAAGTAGAATAGAAGAATAAGAAAAATTATGTATAAAAATACATTTGAGATAGTTCATGTCTTCGGAGACATACATATATTAAAATTTTCCGGCAATATTTGCCCGGAACAATTTAACTTTCCAGCTCCCACCCATATGAGACATTGACCTTAACATTCCTCCAGAGCTTAGCCTCCCTCCCTTCAAAATTGGGCCGATGTAATATTCCCCGGAAAATTCTAATAGATTTTTTTTTAATTTTTTTCTTTTTTTTATTTTTTTTTTATTAATTTTTAATTTTTTTTTTTTTATTTTTTATTTTTTTTTTTTATTTTTAATTTTTTTTTTTTATTTTTTTTTTTATTTTTTTTTTTATTTTTTTTTTTTATTTTTTATTTTTTTTTTATTTTTTATTTTTTTTTTATTTTTTATTTTTTTTTTATTTTTTATTTTTTTTTTTATTTTTTATTTTTTTTTTATTTTTTATTTATTTTTTATTTTTTTTTTATTTATTTTTTTTTATTTTTTATTTTTTTTTTTTCATTCGATTTTTGTTCGTTGTACTAAATATTATAGAATTTTAATTAAAAAAAAAATATACATACAATTTTTACTTTTCGGTTTTTTACAGAATTTGTATTTAAAAACAAATTTTATTCTTTCTCCTTTTTAGAATTATTTTATAGAATGTTTATCTTGATATTTTTTAAGTTTAATTATGGTTTTATGGAATTTTTATTTTAACAGTTTTTTTATTTTTATAGAATTTTAATATGAAAAAGATGTAATTAGTAAAATTTCCGACAGACCTTAACCTCCCTCCCTTTAAAATTGGGCCTAATATGTGCCATACGGGTGGGAGCTAGAAGGTTAAAATGTTCCCAAGTAATATTCCCCGGAAAATTGAAGAATCGAGATTTTTTATATTTTAAAAAAAATAATTTTTTGTTTATTTTTTTTTTAATTTTGTTATTTTATTTTTTAATTTTTTTATTTTTTTTTTTTTTTAATTTCGATTTTTGTAAGTTGTGATTATAGAATTTGAATTAAAAAAATATATGTAGATACAACTTTCACTTTTCGGGTTTTTACAGAATTTGTATTTAAAATCAATTTTTATCCTTTCTCCATTTTTAGAATTATCTTATAGTGTTTTTCTTCATATTTTTTTGAATTTAATTTTGGTTTTATGGAATTTTTATTTTTGTAAAATTTTAATATGAAAAAGAAGTAATTAGTAAATTTTTTTTTAAATTTTTATAATTTAGTATAAACATTTTTGTTTGATTTTTATGATTTATTAGAATTTTTATATTTACAACACCGTTTAAAGTAGTTTTACTAGAATAATTATATCACTCAAGTGTTATCATCAAACAAATCATCGGAGACTTATTTAATTTCTCTTTCCATAAAACTTTGCTACCCACAGTTCCTCATCATTCCAATCTTCATGATCTCCAACAACCCTATAGCATTTCAGAAAATTATTCGGAAACAAAAATGTGTGTGACACACATCGCATCGCGTCTCCTCGCAATTGGCCTCAGATGAAACACATGTACAATGTACATTGCATTCCATAAGATTCGAGAGCGAATACAACAAAAAAAAATCCATTCAACAAAAGAAAACAATAATGAATTTCAATAATGAAAGAACAAAGAAAGCAGCATATACATACAAGGATGGAAGACTCAAAAAACCCATGATGAAATCAAACAAAAGAAAGTACTAAAATAATGCAAACAAATTGGAAAACTGTATAGAATTTAAATTGAAGTGTTACAATGGCGGAGAGAAAACAGGAGAGACATAAAAACTCAACCTTCGAAGGTTATTCGGTTGTAACTGAAATTGAATGAAGCGACAAGAGGGAAAGATAGATGAAGGGAAGGGTGGAAGACAAATTTTGTGAGTTTCATGGCATATTTAACAAGGTAAAAGAAAAAAAAAGTGCATACCTTAAGAGAAATTTTAAATAGGAAAAGAAGTTTGAAGGGTATTACTTACAAGAAAACGCATTTAATTTTATTTAAAAGAGACATTCAATGAGTTGCTTTCCTTTTGCTAAGCAATTTCAAAGCAATAAAATGATTTAAAATTTTGTTTTAAATTTGCATTAAAACTAATTTACTAAATTAAGACAATGTTTGAAGCATTCGATTGGCTTTAATTCAATACTAATCGCTATACAATATGGCTTCTAATTCAGAGGTATAATATGTATGTAAGTGTTTCTCGTCTTATATCTAGGAAACGTTTCCATTCAATGCTTTTGGTGATGAATCTTTTTGTTTTATCTATCTATTTACTTTTTTATATTTTTGTTCAAACTTTGTGTGTCAAAATTAGATATGAATCCTTCATGAGAACCCTGAAAACAAAATTCTTTTAATTATCTTACTTGTGGTTTGTTGTGCTACTTAACCCAATTAATCACATTTCTAACATATGATTCATCTTGCATCCAAAGTTCTCAGGTTAATTTATTTGTAAGCTGCTTTTTAATATTCATAGAAATTAACCCATTCTGCTAAATTCATAGCAATTAACCACCTTTGTTCAATTCTCGCTCGCCCCTCGCCTTTCGACCACCTTTCGTGAAATTGAAAAAAAAAATAGCTAATAGTAATTAGAAGTTTTTTTGCCTGCTTCTCTAAACTCTAAAAATAAATTTTAATTTCAATTTAACAAACAGCTAGAACCACAACATAAACTAACAGCATTGTTAGTCCACACACACACACACACACAATACAATATACCTCCTCAGTCATCCAGTCCAGCCAGTCATCCATCAGACTGCTGCACAACCAAGACGTGCTCCCTAGTGCAGTACAGTGGTGAAGGGTATAGGCCAAGCTCGACGACCGACCGGAGTTCCAGTCATTTCATGTGAGCCCAAAACTAAGTAAGTAACTACAACAACAACTCATTGAGGAAGGTGCTCAACAACAACATAAATACATACATATGTGGGTAGTGTTAGATGTGTGCATTTGCAGATGCGGATACCCGATGTACGAACGATCGTACATAGCCACCTTCCTTCTCTTAAATAATCGTCTTGAATTGACTGACCATTGTTGCTTTTTTGCATTACTATATATATATATATATATTTTTTCGCTGTTGCAAAAGAAATACTACAACAAAAAGAGGTATTATTGGTCATGCATGTCTGGTTTGGGTGCGTGTCAAAACTTAAACTTGGGATAGGTTGGAGCACCCGCAAGGCTTACAAAGGAAATTATGTACTAAACAGCAACAACAATGGATATTTTTTAATATACGGATACTGTGGTGTATTTTCCTTGATTTCGTTTACATACTAAGTTATGGAGCACAGTGATGGGCAAACAAATAGTTGCAATTTGATAAGTTGCAGAGTAATAAAAATATTAGAATGACGTTTTCTTTTTTGATTTATCTTTATTTATTTGTATATAAAATTTACCTATTACTATGTTGTAGTTTTTATATAATTGTTAATCTTTACAATTTATTTTTTTTTAATACATTTTTATTTAAATATTTATTTTATTATTAATTTTTATTATTTCTTAAATTTTTATTTCTTTATTATTAATTTCTTTAATATTTATTTCTTGAATATTTATTTCTTGAATATTTATTTCTTATTATTTTTTTTTTAATATTTATATTTATATTATTTTTTTAAATATTTATTTTTATATTATTTTTTTAACAAACAATAAAAAAACACACTTTTCTGATCGTTAGCCGGATTTGATGTATCATTTGATACACTAACGTAAATTATGATATATTATTTTTTTTAATACTTACTTAATTTCCCTTTGCACCCCATGAATGAGGTATTGGATAGCTTCTCGCTATCGTTGTTGTGAATTAGCACGCTTTCTATTTTTAGATTCGCAACTAACGGCACCTACTTGTTTATCGACGAATGCGAACGTCACTGTTTGAGAAGCTCTTACTAGACACGCCGATTGACTCTACAAATACTGCGAAGTGTCTTAATACTGCGAAGTTGCAACAACATTCGAGAGGAGCCGACAATGATAGAACAATTTTTTTTTAAGATGACTGGAGCCAGGTTTGAACCTGCGATCTCCCGCATGGTAGTCGCGTGTTCTAACCACTATGCCACGGCCGGTCCCATTTTTTTTAATACATTTTATTTTTTTCAATATTTTTTTAATATTATTTGTTTTTATATTAGTTTGTTTAATATTATTTTTGACGCCCTATGCTCCAATGGGAGTTAGAGGAACACATATATACATATAATATTATTTTTTATAATTATTTCTTTATATTAATTTTTATATTTTTTGTGTATTTATTTTTTCATATTTATATTTTATATATATTTAAAATTTTTTATGTTTATAAATATTTTTTACATTTTTTATATTTATTAATATTATTTTTTTTAATATTTATTTTCTTAATATTTATTTTTGGAATTAATGTTTTAATTATTAATTTTTTTGATAAATTTTGTTATATTAATTAATACTAAAACAAAAATATTTTTATATTTTTTTTAATACAGTACGAGCTCGATTTTCGCAACTACCGATTATAGCAACACCCCGATTTGCGCAACCGCTTTTTTTTACAAATGAGTCTTGATAAGTGCAACACGTTCAAAAAAGCAGTCTCGATGAGCCCAACTTTTCAATGTATTCGCAGAAATTATATGTTTTTTTATTTGCATGCAATGTTACGCCATTGGTCAATGTGAGTGAGTAAATGACTGTCATAGTACAGTTTTTTTTTAGTGACGTGAGTCATTTTGCACAAAGTAAAATAACAATTTTCAATAGAGGTTCGGTAAACGCAACAATCTCGGTAACTGCAACCGGCTTGGGCTGCTATCGGTTGCGAAAATCGAGCTCGTACTGTATTTACTTTTTGTGTAATTACTCTTTCATATTTATATTTTATATATATTAAAAAAACTAAAATTTTTTTATATTTATAAATATTTTATTATATCGTTTTTTTATTATATTATTTATTTTTTTATTTATTATTATTTTATTTTATGATTTTATTTATTTATTTTTTAAAAAGTATAATTTATTTTTAAAAAATAAAAATATAATTTTTTTTTTATTTCTTAATATTTATTTCTTAATATTTATTTCTTAATATATTAATACTAAAAAACTAAATTATATTTATTTTTTATATTTAATCTAAATAAATAATAAATAAATTTTAAAACAATAAATTTTAAAACAATAAATTTTATTGATAAATTTCAAAAAAAAAATTTAAAAAAAAAATTTTAAAACAATAAATTTTAAAAAAAATTTTATTTATAAATTTAAAAAAAATTAATTTTATTTAGTTTTTTATATCAATACTAAAAATTAAATTATATGTCATTATGTTTAATTTTTTGATTAAATTATTGTATTACTATATTAATAACAAAAAAATAAATTTTATTTATTTTTAATATTAATACAAAAAAACTAAATTATATTTTTTTTTTTATTGATTTTTAAAATTAACTACTTTTTATACGTATTTTTCATATATTATGTATTTAATTTTTAATGATTTTTTTTATTTTAATTCATACTACAAAATAAATAATATTTTTTTTATTTATTTATCAATTTTTTTTATATTTAATTTTTCATCTTTATTTGTTTAATATTATATTGTTTTTCATATTTCTTTTTGTATATTTAGTTTTTCATATTAATATTTAATATATATTTTGTAATGAATATACATATTTTTATATTTATTTTTTATATTTATTTTTTATGTTTATTTTTTACGTTTATTTTTTATATTTTTATAATTATTTTTTTGTATATTAATTTTATATTTGGTTGGTTGGTTTGCGGGCATTCCTTCTGTAGATGAGACGATCACTTAGGTCCTTATTTACTCATTGGGCGTTTGTGGCATCCCCTTCAACCGATGCTGTCAGCGTGTCTGGTGCCTGATAGCATCACAAGTTCCATTCCGGGGTGTGGTAGATTCCGTCTATAGTAGATTGGGAGTTTTGATCTAATCCGTTCAATTGATTGTTTTAACAAAGATATTGATGCTGCCGATGCCAATTCTTTTGTACCATTTAACAATTGTTTCCCAGGGTTTTTAGTCCTTTTCTGCATATGGCTAGACAGTAACATATAACATGGTCAGGAGATGGTTCATTGCCGCTATTCCTGCGGTAGATACACTCTTCTATTTGTGAATCCCATTCTGTTGTCATGTCTACATATAGGCCCGTGTCCCATTAGGAAGGTAATTATTTTCCTGAGTTCGTCCCCTTCGAGATTTATTAGGTTCGATGTACGTTTCGGTTCGAAGTCAGATCATTTCTTCCTATCTTTCCTAAAGGTTTCCTTCATCTTCCATCTTTCGTTTGCTGTTCTTCACGTTAGATTTGCGATAGTGCTTTTACAAGCGGACATATTTTCCTCGACCAACAGCGCTTCCGCTTTGTGTTCCATGTCGCTGAGCCTTGTCGGGCTTCTTTATCCGCTCTGCAAGCGCACCAAATTCGCTGTGTCCCAGTATCTACGTGATCAGAACTTTGTTATTCTTGGACATCTCGTTAAATGACGTCCTGCACGCCATAATCACTTTCGATTTGGTGTTGTCGGAATTGAGTGAATTTACAGACGCTAGACTGTCATTGAACAGGAGAGTCTCCTTCTTTTATACTTTTCTCACGTTAATCTCGTCGGCAGCTTGTTTAATAGCAAGTATTTCCGCTTGGAAAACGCTCTATTATCCAAATTAGACATATCTGTAAAGATTAGTGGTCCATATATAGCGTTTTTGTTCTCTATCCACTCTTTTCTGGAGAGCGTTTAGGTTTCATAGAGGATGTTTGATTTCCGTGCATGTAGTCAGCTTCAAAAGAGATATTGAGTTGGTTTAGGATCCTTGATCCGTTAACTCGTAAGGCAGATTTGAGAGCAGAGCATATGCAGCTTAAATCAGGCTAATATTTTGCCCCCCACTGTACCTGCACCTAAGGGACTGCATCACACATTATGGTGGTTAGTATAGTGGAGTGTATCTTTCTTTGCCGTTCTTACGTAGCAAATGCGCTGTTGTTTCCCCAATATTAATTCCAATCCGTTTTGTTTTTTTTGGTTTGTTGTATTTTATTTGAAAGAGGCACCACCATCCATCCAGAGTGCAATGGACGTAGTTCGACCGACCGCCATCGTCTTTGACTGGAAATACTAATATTGTGAATTGTGTTGTGTCGGTTGGCAAAGGTTCATGATTATGTGCTAAGCTTTTTTGAATGGTCCAAGTAAATATGGTTACCTGCCAGAGGAGCATGCGTGTCAGGTCTTTTAAACAGTTTTTCGTGTTACTGCCGTCGCTGTTGCTATTGTTATTGCCGTTGTTGTTGTTGTTGGTGTTTCGTTTAGGTTCTAGAGTAAAGTTGTATTTTTTTCATACGAAATGTTAAGCAAAGATAAATTATTATTGTCCTCATTGTTTGGGACATGTTGTGATCCTCAGCATCAGTGTTTGGCTTTTGTTTCTGCTTCTGTTGTAGTTCTTTTCGATTCTGCTGGTAGTGTATGCAGTTTGAAATTGGCAAAACAGCTGCTGCTGTTTTGGATTCTTTCTCTAATAACCCCTTACCCCTGATTGCCTGGCCAAATATGGGGGATACCAATTTAGGAGCAAAAATATCGCTATCTACCAGTTAAGAAGGAAAAGAAGAAGAAGCCCACATTCAACACCAGGTGCATTCAACTTTTGTTTTGTGGCATCTTCTTCCTTTATGCTTTAGGGTTTCACTTATAGGTAGTTTTTGTAGAGTTTGTAGTTTCTTTTATTCCCTATTTTTTTTTATGTTTCTCTTTGTTGTGTTGAGTCTCCGTTCAATTACCTGTTTGCCAGGATTTATCCTAATTGTTTTGGTTTATCAATTTTACCCTTAGTTTTTCGTTTTTATATGTTGGTTTTATATTTCTTTGTATGTATGTACATATGCCAAAATGAAGGCGAGGGTGAGGAAACGAGAAGTAGAGAAAAAGAGATACAAAGCCTTATTGATCCTTATACGGGTTCCTTTGTAAAAGGATCGGGTATTTTTAGTCTCATGAAAGAGAAGTAACATGAGCTTATTTGCAGGGACGTTCTTTTAATGAAATGTTTCAAAATTACCACCTGCAGGGTGCTGAGTAAACTACATATTGCAAAAAGGAATATCGATGATCTGAAAATAGCAACAACATCGCTGCACAATATTTCAAGCTAGTACTAGTTACAAGTTGAAGAGAAACGTATAGATACTGATAAACTTAACTGAGTTTCAACATTTATATGGTCGCAATGATTAGTGCGTAGCCTTTATTTGAATGGTATATCTTGACATATTACGCATTAACATTATCATGTCTGGTTTTAATTGTGTTTTATTTATTTTAAGCGCAGCAATATTTCAACATTACTGTATTCTCAACCCCTTATTATGTTCTATGCGACGCCTTAAGCGTGATGGCACTGTCCATGCGTACATACACAATAGGAAGCACATCATTCATCATTGTGCTATAGAAAAAAAAGCAACGAAAATATAAATGATAGCAGCATCTCCATCTACGAATGAATAATCATTTCACATTTCTGCTATACAGAGGATGTCAAATCAAAGTATGTGGTATATATTTTTATAAAACAGTGCAACAAATTTTTGGTGGCAGAATTTCACGAGAATTTTTTTGTTTAACATATCCCAATTCCCCACTTGCCCTTTTCGTTCTTATTTCGAGCAAAGTCAGAAAAGGAACATAGCAGAAATGGTAAGATAAGCCTCACCTTGGTCCCCTTGGGAGATATGTCCCATACTGTCATAAAAATTTGGTATCTTCTGGCCGAAAAAAAGAGCCAGCAATTGCCGACTCCTATTTCTAGACAACTCAAGCTTGCTAGGATTTTCCAAAGGGAAACTGGCCATCGCATTCTATGCCATACATGTGTCCAGTTTGTTTAGCACACTATGTACAAGGCCTTCTCGGCGAGACTCATGTAAAACTCTCGTGGACTCTACAAGGATGTAAAATGCACACACAGGTCGAAATTTGAAATCGCTATATCTCATAAGTCATTACAGTTAGGAGATGCGACTTTTTTTGTTAAAAGTTGGGGGGTTCCTCGCGCCTTTTAAAAAATAGTTATATTGACCGATGAATTAATGGATCGATGTAATGAAATTTTCATAGTGTGTGAAAATAGGCAGTTCCTCCATCGTTGGGTATAAATTTAGTTTGACAAAGTGAAACTGAAACTGAAATTTCAATCGGTCATATCTTACGAGACATTTGGGGTAGATTAAATCTATCGTTGCGAAAATCTATATGTAAGGTTTTTTCTTTTTTTGTTGAAATTCGTACTTTTAGGGATACAAAGACCGAAAAAGGGATAATAATGGCACCATCACCCAGACCAAGCGGCTAAATGTGGAATCGCTAAAGTCTATATGGGCATGTTTTCCTACAGAACTAGAAGCATGCATGAAGAGATTTTTCGAAATGCATACTTAAAGGGCTTAAAAAGGTTTAAACTGGTACCATTACCCATACTAAGCTGATAAAGGTACAATCGTGGTGGGGTGTAAAGTGATTTTTCGAAATTCATACTTTTTCGGGGGAAGGGGCAAATAAAGTGATAAAACTAGTAACAAATTAAGGTAAATACATATTTGTAGGGGTAGTTATACAATAAAATGGTATTTTTGGAATTTGTCCTTTTAGAGAGAAAAAGAGATAAAATTGGTACTATCACCCAGACCAAACGGCTAAATGTAGAATCACGAAAATGGGGGTGAATATAAATTTTAAAGAGTAGTAATGTGGTATGAAGGGATTTTTTCAAACATTAAAAAAAAAGGGATAAAACTGGTACCATCATCCAGACCAAATTACGAAAATGTGGGTGAATATTTATTTTATAGAGTAGTTATGCGATATGAATAGTATAAGGGGGGAGAAAGGCCCAAAAAGGGATAAAACTGGTACCATCATCCTGAACAAGGGCTAAAGGAAGAATCGCGAAATTAAGTGTGAATCCTTTTTTGTTGGGGTAGTTGTGCGATATAAAGGGATTTTTCGAAATTCGTACTTTTGGGGGAGAAAAAAACTGAAAAGGGATTAAACTGGTACCATTATCCAAACCAGGGGGCTAAAGGTAGAACCGCGAAAATAAGGGTGAATACTTATTTGTTGGAGTTGTTGTATTAGAAATTCGTTTATGTGGGGATAAAAATGGGAAAAAGATAGTATAACCGCCTAGATAAAACAGCGAAAGGCACTATCATACATTTAGGTGGAATACTTATTTTATATAGTAGTTGTGCGGCAAAAAGGGAAATACCAAAACGACTAAACAACTAAAGTTACAAACACGTAAATTGTGGTGAATATTTACCTTATGGAGTAGTTGTGCGTTTTTCTAAATTTGTACATTTAAGCTATACCCAAAAAATAGACGTAAAAATAGGACGTATCTGGTCTCGCCATCTAGACTAGACAACAAGACCAGGCAGGCTAAATTATTAAAAAAAAAAAAACTTTCACATATTAGTTATATTTATCATTTATAAAGAAAAATTACAATGTGTGGAAGAGAATTAACAAAACTCCATTAATAAAATGAGCAAGATCGGACTTCGTTAATAAATTCATAAAACAAGAATTTAAATAGAATTGGGTTATTTACGATCTTAAGTATCTATAATTAATATTTTGCTTATTTGTATTTTTATCCCTTATATTCATATCACCATTTTTACAAATGTTGAAGGTTTTCTTAGCTTTTTATTTTTGTTTATTTAATTTTTTTTTTGTTTTTTTTTTTATTTTTAATTTTATTTATTTTATTTTTTTTTTTTAAATTATTTATTTTAATTTTTTTTTTTTAATTATTAATTTTTGGTTTTTTTTTTAATTTAATTTTTGTTTTTTTTTTTTTAATTTAATTTTTGTTTTTTTTTTTTTTTAAATTTAATTTTTGTTTTTTTTTTTATTTAATTTTTGTTTTTTTTTTTTTAATTTAATTTTTGTTTTTTTTTTTTTAATTTAATTTTTGTTTTTTTTTTTTAATTTAATTTAATTTTTGTTTTTTTTTTTAATTTAAATTTTGATTTTAAATAGATTTTTTAAATAAAGTTAATTTTAATTAATTAATTTTTTAATATTTGGTTATTCTTCGACCGGGAAATTAAATAAATTAAAAAAAAAAAAATAAATTGAATTAAATTTTCAATTTATAAAATCGTCTTTATTAACATTTGAATTTTATACATATTTACACAGTTTGAGGTTTTATCTTAGATATTATTACAAATAAGGTTTTTGTTGTCTGATTAATTTTTGTAGAGTTGTTATATCTGTGGCTCAAAAACTGGAGCCAATCTGACACTTCCAAATGTACTTTCGCACTCAGGGGACTCCCCCCTAATAGTTCGAAAAAGATTCATCGAAGTTCATTTTTTCGACTATTACAGTGTTATTTTTAATTAAATTTATTTAATATATTTTTTTTTAATTTATTTAATTTTTTTTCAATTTATAAATTTTTTTTAAAATTATTTAATTTTTTTTACATTTATTTAATTTTTTTTAAATTTATTTAATTTTTTTAAATTTATTTAATTTTTTTTAAATTTATTTAATTTTTTTTAAATTTATTTAATTTTTTTTAAATTTATTTAATTTTTTTTAAATTTCTTTTTTAATTTAATTTTTTGTAATTTGTACATTTTTTTAAATTATTTTTTATTTTATTTTAAATGATTACTATTTTATATTTTTAAATTATTACTATTTTTTTTTTTATTTTAAAATTGTTTAAAAAAAATAATTAAAAAAATAATAAAAAAAATAAAGAAAAAAAATAATTAATAAAATAATTATTAAAAAAATAATAATTAAAAAATAGTTATTAAAAAAATAATAATTAAAAAAAATTATTAAAAGGATAATATTTAATAGTTATGTTTTTTTTATTTATTATTTTTAAATTATCTTTTTAATCACTATTTTTTTAATTAAATTAGATGTTTTCTCAATTTATTTAATTTTTGCTTATTTTCTTGTTTTCTGAATTTTTTTAGTTTTTTCTTGTTTTCTGAAAATATTAATTTTTTTAATTTAATATTAATTCCTGATATTGTCTGTTTCAGGCTATTTAATTTTTTAGGCATACATTTCCGTTTGTGTGTCGAAAACTCCGTCACACAAAATTCCACTATGTTTTTTTAATTAGTTTAGTTGATTAAGTTTTAATTTATTTTTAATATAAATTAGATTATCTTCACTTTTTTTCCTTTTGTTTGTTTACATATTTTCTTACTTTAAATTAATAAAAATAAAAATTATATATTTCTAACAGGTTAAGATCTATATTGTGTAATTTAGCATTATCCATTTCTTATGACGCCCACTGTATTAACCGTACATTTCCCATTTTTATCTTTTTGACTCAAAATGCACACTCCCACCCATTGGCCGAAAAAAAAAATAGCAACAAAGATTTACATCTGAAATTTAAACATACGCATTAATAAGAAATGAATGTATGAGCTTCTCTACCAACCACACAAAGTCATACGTATCCGGGTAAATATATTAAACAGTATCAGTATAAGAAGGACAGGCGTTGCAGCGAGGGATTTTACATCATCAGCTCATAATGAAGAATAAAATATAATGCATTATACAAAAGTAAAATATATTGAAGTGGAAATAAACTGATATTTTTGATAACCGGTTTAAAGCGTGGTTCAAAGGTTTTAACTGGTTTTATAAACAATTTTATAATACTAACATATTTTAATAGTGTAGAGAATTTTTCAAATCATCAATTATTTGCTTTAAGTAATCTAATAAAATAAAGCAAAAATATGTACATCATCGCTCGAAGTTTTCGACTTGTTACTGCAACTTTCTCAGGTACTGGAAAGTGTTCTGCTGATGCAAATACACACAAAATCCAAGTTATTTGTTTCGATAACGAAAAGTATAAGAGTATTTAGAAATAAAGATAACTTGAAACAAAAGTATGGAAATAGAGCCAAAAACATAAATATAAAAAACATTTAAAATAAAATAAAAAAGTTTAATAAAACAAAATAATCAAAATATTATACATCAAATATAATAAAAAAAAAAGTTTTAGAAATTAAAATTCCACAAGAAAACTTTTACTTCAAACTTCGTTAACGGAAATATAAAGAATCCCATTTAATAGTTTCCTATACAATGTCCAGACAGTTATGCAGCAACATAAACCGGTTCGCATCAGTTCTTGCTCTGCTCATGATGTTCACAATATCATTGTCATCGTTGTAAATGTGGTTGCGTGTGAGTTTATGTAAATTTGTGCCCAGAGAACCAAACCAAACAAAAGAAGGATAATGTCCAAGAGAACTGTCAGTGTCAGATTTTAAAACAATAAACCACACAAATAATCAAGGAAAATGTGAGCTCTGTCTGTTGTTGTTACTGAATTGTGCGTTCATCAGTCTGTCGATCCGGGCCGTCTTCCTTGCAGACATCACATTTATGTGATATGGAAACAAAGACAAAGTCTGCATGCAGAGTAGAGGGTGAGTGCAATGAAGAGTAGAGGGCAGCAGTTACATGCACACGATGAGTAATCAACTGTTGGGCGGCAAGTTATTAACAGAGTAGTCTAAGTTACAAAGTTGAGCGAGGATAAAGTTTATGATTTTGTTTTTTTTTTTTTGTTGTAGTTTTGCATTTTTGTGACAGAATTTATATTGTAACATACTAAATATTTATATGGGTAATACTAGGTGTTCTAGTAGACCAGAGAAGAAAAACAATTAAGGTTACCACAGTTATTGAAATACTGGTGATTTGTAGTTTTACTACAGAGTAAAATAAATTGTGGATGTATAAACAGAAAAACTTTTAAACTTTTAAATACTGTTGTTTTTTTTTTTTAATTATTTTTCGGTCTTTATAACCGCATGTTCCCTATAGCGCATGATTCCTATAGAATTGGAGAGCGCACAGGGGTTTTTTCGAATTTCGTACTTTTAGGGGACTAAAGACCGAAAAAGGGATAAAACTGGTACCATCACCCTAACTAAATGGCTAAAGGTAGAATCACGCCTATGATAGTCAACATTAAATTTTTTTAAATAATTGTGTGATATATGGGGATTTTTAAATTTTTGTACTTTTAGGGGACCAAAAAGGAATAAAACTGGTACCATCACCCAAACTAAACGGCTTAGGGTAGAATCGAGAATATTTTCCTACATACTTATTTGATGGGATAGTTGTGCGCTATGAAGTGATTTGTCGAAATTCGTTCTTTTAGGGACCAAAGGCCGAAAGAGGGATAAAAATGGTACCATCTCCCAGGCTAAACGGCTAAAGGTAAAATCATGCCAATGGTAGTCAACATTGAATTTTTTGAAGTAGTTCTGAGATATGAAGGAATTTTTAGATTTTTGTACTTATAAGGGACAAAAGGCCGGAAAGGGGATAAAACTGGTACGATCATCAGAAAATATAAAAATCAGAGTGAATACTTATTTGTTGCGGTACTTGTACGAAATGAAGAGAATTTTCGAAATTCGTACTTTTATTGGACAAAAAGGGGAAAGCCCAAAAAGGAATAAAACTGGTAACATAAAGGTAGAATCACGAAATTAATGGTAAATAATTATTTGAAGGAATAGTTGTGCGATACAGAGGGATATTTCGAAATTCGTACTCCTATAGGAAAACAGACTTAAAGGTCGGTGCATATACATATATTTTATGGAGATGTTGTGCGATATAAGGGTGATATTTTGAATTTCGTACTTTTAGGGGCCAAAAGACCGCAAAGGGGATAAAACAGATGCCATCACAGAGACCGAACGGTTAAAGGTAATTCTTTATTTTTTGAATTTTGTTTCAGCAAAATTAGACTAGACTCCTTCGGCACGGGTTAACATATTCCAACCGTGCTTCAGCTTTGTCTATCGTAAAATCTGCAAAGAGGGGTAGCACCAACAAAATTCTCCAAAATTTTTCACATTTCAATGCGACCACTAGTATACACAAATAATAGGAGGACATGACTGATCTCACCACACAGACCAGATATAGCTAAGTTTATCACTCAAAAATTATTTATGTGTAAATTGCGGCGGAGCAACACAAGCGGGAAAAGCTATTATATTAATTTTTTTCTTTTTGAATTGTTGTATTTTTAAATTTATTATCTTCTATTTTTATATTTTTAATATTTTTATATTTTCACCCACGCCTATTTCCCCCCCCCAGAAACCGCGCGAGCTGGGGTCCATTTAAGCTGAACATGACGGTGGTCTCGGCCATATTTTTATTTTTATATTTTTAAATTTTTATATTTTTATATTTTTATATTTTTACATTTTTATATTTTTATATTTTTATATTTTTATATTTTTATATTTTTATATTTTTATATTTTTATATTTTTATATTTTTATATTTTTATATTTTTATATTTTTATATTTTTATATTTTTATATTTTTATATTTTTATATTTTTATATTTTTATATTTTTATATTTTTATATTTTTATATTTTTATATTTTTATATTTTTATATTTTTATATTTTTATATTTTTATATTTTTATATTTTTATATTTTTATATTTTTATATTTTTATATTTTTATATTTTTATATTTTTTATATTTTTTATTTGTATATTTTTTATTTTTATATTTTTTTATTTGTATATTTTCTTATTTGTATATTTTTTTATTTGTATATTTTTGTATTTTTTTTATTTTATTTGTATATTTTTGTATTTTTTTTATTTTTTTTTTAATTTTTTTGAGTTTAAATTTTTTTTTTAATTTTTTTGAGTTTACATTTTTTTTTAAAAAATTTTTTTAATTTTATTTTTTACAAACCTTCAATACAATTTTTCCCAACCCTGAGTGTGTTGCCCAAAATAATCGATACTGGCTTTCAAATATTTTAGCTTTGAATTTGAATTTAAAAGTTTGAAATGAAATACGACGACATTTAAGTTCACATGAAAAAAAAAACAACTGCAAATTTTTTATTGCACTTGTTACATGAAATGATGACGAAAACAACAGCAGCAACAACATAATTGCATGTACGTACTTGTGTATTTTGCAACCTATACATAAGTAGGCACCTGCGTACGCGAGTGTGTGTGCAAGTAAACTATGTTGTGCTACTTTTCCACATTTAGTCAGCTAACAAACTAGAACGACAGACTAACACACAAAAAGACATTTTAAACACACACGCACGTTTTGTTATTATTCGCTCAGTTCACTCGCTCTGCTCGAGCAAAAATTTTTGCCACTAGTCACTTGCAACACAATGTGCGCTGCCAGCATTTGGGGCACATTATCTGCAAAGGCTGACTACCTTAAGGGCCAGTTTTAAGTGTGTAGTTTAAATTTATGAATCGTTTAATGGTTAAGCCTGTCGAAACAGAAGAACAACAATTATTGCACTTATATATTGGACCCGAGAGCGAACTGGCGCTAAATATTAGTAATTTCTCTCAGTACTACCACTGGACTTAAGGTGTAGCCATAAAAAAAATACACAAGAAAAAAAACAAGGAAGACAAATTAAGGCTATCACACACCCAAAGCTTATCAGGTAAAAGTTTTTATTTTGAATCTGTGTTATTTGCCAAACTGGTCCTATTTCTAATGATAGGCATGACAGCTGAAGTTGGCCACTGTCACCGGTGGCAGCGACTAAATGACCATCAATGAAAAATGTAAAAGTAAAATACCAAGAAGCAGAGTGGGAGATTATTGTAAATGTATAGGCATAATGAACCTATGATACCTTATACATATTACATATATACATAAAAATTTAAAAATATAAAACTATAAAAATATATAAAAATATGAAAATATAAAACTATAAAAATATAAAAATATAAAAATATAAAAATATAAAAATATAAAAATATAAAAATATAAAAATATAAAAATATAAAAATATAAAAATATAAAAATATAAAAATATAAAAATATAAAAATATAAAAATATAAAAATATAAAAATATAAAAATATAAAAATATAAAAATATAAAAATATAAAAATATAAAAATATAAAAATATAAAAATATAAAAATATAAAAATATAAAAATATAAAAATATAAAAATATAAAACTATAAAAATATATAAAAATATGAAAATATAAAACTATAAAAATATAAAACTATAAAAATATAAAACTATAAAAATATAAAAATATAAAAATATAAAAATATAAAAATATAAAAATATAAAAATATAAAAATATAAAAATATAAAAATATAAAAATATAAAAATATAAAACTATAAAAATATAAAAATATAAAAATATAAAAATATAAAAATATAAAAATATAAAAATATAAAAATATAAAAATATAAAAATATAAAAATATAAAAATATAAAAATATAAAAATATAAAAATATAAAAATATAAAAATATAAAAATATAAAAATATAAAAATATAAAAATATAAAAATATAAAAATATAAAAATATAAAAATATAAAAATATAAAAATATTAAAATATTAAAATATAAAAATATAAAAATATAAAAATATAAAAATATAAAAATATAAAAATATAAAAATATAAAAATATAAAAATATAAAAATATAAAAATATAAAAATATAAAAATATAAAAATATACAAAAATACAAAAATATAAAAATATAAAAATATAAAAATATAAAAACATTAAAATATAAAAATAAAAAAACATAAAAATATAAAAATATAAAAATATAAAAATATAAAAATATAAAAATATAAAAATATAAAAATATAAAAATATAAAAATATAAAAATATAAAAATATAAAAATATAAAAATATAAAAATATAAAAATATAAAAATATAAAAATATAAAAATATAAAAATATAAAAATATAAAAATATAAAAATATAAAAACATTAAAATATAAAAATAAAAAAACATAAAAATATAAAAATATAAAAATATAAAAATATAAAAATATAAAAATATAAAAATATAAAAATATAAAAATATAAAAATATAAAAATATAAAAATATAAAAATATAAAAATATAAAAATATAAAAATATAAAAATATAAAAATATAAAAATATAAAAATATAAAAATATAAAAATATAAAAATATAAAAATATAAAAATATAAAAATATAAAAATATAAAAATATAAAAATATAAAAATATAAATATATAAAAATATAAAAATATAACAATATAAAAATATAAAAATATAAAAATATAAAAATATAAAAATATAAAAATATAAAAATATAAAAATATAAAAATATAAAAATATAAAAATATAAAAATATAAAAATATAAAAATATAAAAATATAAAAATAAAAAAATAAAAAAATATAAAAATATAAAAATCGAGTTATGGACAAGACTACCTTAAAAGCCTTGCATGTGTTTGTGCTTCAATGTTTTATTTGTTGTAACATTTTCGCATAGATACGAATTCGTTTGCTCTTGAAGCTCCGAGAGAGCCTCCCTTTTCAGTTTAACAATGCACGACTTTTTTTTTTCATTTCATATACCTTATATTGTACGAGCAGCTTTGTCTACCCCTCCAACGAATGGTAGAGTGACTACGCGAAAATATTCAGTTTACGCTGAACACAAAAATGTGCAAATACATGTTTTATTATGAACGCTTTGTCACTTGGCAACTTTTCAAAGTAATTACACATATTAAAAGCTTCCTTAACTATGACAACAAATATACCAAGAACAACAATAACAACAACGAGAGCACCAACAACAACACCCATAATAACATTGACGTCGTCATCTTCATCTTCATCATTCAGTGTGATCATGACAAACCATCTGCTTTGTATCGCGCAAAGATGCGGGACACAGACAGACAGACAGACATATGGACGGACGGACAGAAAGACAGATTCACATTGCGGCTAATGCGAATTGACATTATTCATGCGTTTTACCTTAAAGACCAATTCCAGAGTAATGATGATACCAATACGAACGTCCGACCAACTTATACCACAATGAATGGTTGGTTGGCGTTGGGGAGGGATTGCAGGCTATGCGACACATATGACAGATACACCAGTCACCAATTCACATGTTTGGATCAATGCGCAAGTTGCACGAGTACTCAGATGCCTACGTCAGCGTCATATCTATGAGATAATGTTGCGATGCGTGGATGAGCAAAAACAGTGGAGGCTTGTGAATGATCAACGTTTAATGTTACACGTTAAGCAGCACAATAGTAGAGTAGTAGGCATTTAGAAGGAAGATATCTTACTGAGTTGAAGGATGACTGTGTGATAGAAAATTGAATTGGGGCGTGGCATTAAATCATATTAATTGACATTGTGATGGCGGAGGAGCAGAATTATGAAATTATCGACGTGAGTCAATAGGATGCTATGCTGGAAAAAAATTCCATAGGAAATTTAGTATTAGAGAGTAATTGAATATATCATATGATACATCTGAGTATGACAATTGAAATATAAACCATAAAACACTAAAACAAAGGTCAAAGTTAAGGGAAGAGCATAGAAAGAATAGGAAGACGCCAAAAAATAAGATTGTAGATATTTTTTAAAATGCATAACATCTTTGCGAGAAGTTATTTAGTTAAACCGAAAATGGAAATATGAAAATTAATATGATGAAAAATAAAATGTATTCTAATCTTGTCCCTTTAAGAGATTTCCATAATATATGGGAAATCGGATAAAATCTTCCGTGATATACTCCCTAGATTTCTGGGGATTCCATACAGATTTTAATTCTTAACCATCAAATATCTCATTTAAAAGACTCAACTTTCTGAAACTTCGAAATGTTTCAATTTGCTCCTTATTAATATTATTAATTTTTAAATAGCATAAGTGAAATATATTTTGTAAACCCCAATGACATGTTGAAATTATATACTAATATTTTATACATACTCCTTAGTCCAAGTTGTTGTCAACATAAGATAGCAATAGCACACTTACCTAAAAGAAAAAGAAAAAAAAAGAATCACAAATTAATAAGTTGATTAATGCCACTAAAAACATGTTAAATATAATGTAAAATAAGGATCAGACAAAGTTCGCCCATAACTCCTGCTAATTTCAATAGATTGTAAATGAATAAAATCTTAAATATTTTATGCCTTTCCTTCGTACCTTGTTTTTTCTTTTTTACTAGCCTACTGCCGGATATACAAAGTTGTAATACAATAATAAAAATGTACAAGTCGCAACGTTGTATCGTGCATACTAGCACTGGACTCTCCTCTTTCATGTTAGATTCTTATACTTCCTGCCTTTATGAGAGGCATGAATTTAATTTCTGTTTTCTATTCATATCAACAAAAGCTTCAAGTCATAGTTTAATCTAATTGGAGACAATCATGAAGACAAAGGAGCAGTGTTTAGGAATAGGTAAATTATATGTATGTATTTGTATACGAAAAAACACATACATATAACACTTTCAGCATATGCCCCCATACTGTGTAAATACTGTAATAAGGATAACACAAAGGCAACTACAGCATGTAAAAGTGAGAGTTGTTTTCCCTTTAAAGTAAACTACACATCAAGTAGTTTAAGTGTTAACATGTCCAGCAGTTGATTTTCTAAAGGATATTATTTTACTAAACATTTAATGTTCATATTCTATTAGTTACACATCGTGTTTTAGTCCATGTCTAAATAAAGTACATACACCAACAGCATGATTACCTTCATCGTCGTCATGAGGTTTATATTATTTTTTTTATCACAACTTTTTTTTTAAAATTGTTCAAACTATAGCAAAGGTATCCAGATAATACGAGCTTCAGTGGAGAGATTAACACATAAAATGAATAAGGCTTGAGTGAACATGAAGACACAACATGTGTTTGCATGCCAGGAGATGACATTCGAGTGCATAATTCACCAAACATCCAGTGGACCATGGGACAAGTGCCCGTATCCATGCAACGTCATGGTTGGGATGTAAAGTGGTGTTGCAGATACATACAGCAATTGCAACTGATGAAAGGGACACATGGGTCCGATAAATGGTATACAGTGGCGCATAAAATTTGCAGCGCTTTTGATTCGAATTGAATTCAGTGGTCTCTATTCAGTTGTGTCTAGGTTAGGCAAGAGATTGTGCAATGCGATAAATGCGTAATGGTAAAATTGGTATACTAAAAGTCGTAAAACTGCATATGGCCGAGGTAGGCGTGGTCTATACTAACAATTTACCTCAATAGCTTCAAAATAGTATTACTTATAGTAGCGGCATATTTAGCAGTCGGTGGCAGGACATAATCCACACACCAAAATTTCATACAACTCTTGTAAAACAAATTCTATTAGCGCTAATAGAAAATAGATCTCAAACCGAACAATGAAAAACATATTCATATTTCTGCACAGATCGACAATAACAAACAAGAGAATACTTACACCAGAGGTACACTGGGTTGGCATTTGTTGCCAAAAACAATTCTATGCAATTTTGTCCGATGGACAAAGCATAGACAAGAGCTTGTGTGGATTATGTTGACGTATGATCTTTGTTGATACCATTTTCGAACCGGTGTGTGTGATCTTCACATTGATTTCTTGAAGCTTTTAACACTTAAGGTTGTGATAATGAGTGGAGAAGTCACAGCAAACGGGTACTGATGACGACGGTTTGGCAACCATCGAAATAACTATCTGCCCTGCCAGCTGTCAACATAATACATTTCACACAACTCTTGGAAAACAAATTCTATTAGCGATAATAGAAAATAGATCTCAAATCGAACAATGAAAAACATATTCATATTTATAATAAAAAAAAATTTTTTTAAATACAAAAAAAAAATATTGTAACAAAAAAAAATAAAAAAATAAAATACAAAAAAATAAAAAATAATACAAAAAAAAATATAAAAAATATAAAAAAAATATAAAAAAAATATAAAAAAGATATAAAAAAAATATAAAAAAAATATACAAAAATATGAGAAATATAAAAAAAAAATTAAAAAATAAAACAAATGCAAAAAAAAAATTAAAAAATAAATACATATAAAACAAATACAAAAAAAAAATTAAAAAATAAATACATATAAAACAAATACAAAAAAAATAAAACAAATACAAAAAAAATTTAAATATTAAAAACCCAAAAAAATAAAAAAAATTCAAAATAAATAAAATTATAACAAAATTCAAAACTAATAAAGAGAAAAATAACTAATACAATAAAGAAAGAAATAACTTATAAAATTAAATAATTATTAATATTATTGATTAATTAAAGTCAAAAAAATATATTAAAAAATTAAAATATATTAAAAAAAAAATTAAAATAAGAAAAAATAATATTAATAAAAAAAATTTAAATATATAAAAATATATCAAACGATCGTCTCAAGTCACATTAAATTTGAACTCAAACCATTGGCATTAGCACGGCCTAGTAAAAAAACATATTCCACTCAGAAAAGCTAAGCTCAAAAATTTTCAATACGAGGGAAAAAGGGGAATTGTGGTCGAAAAACTTTCCTCCATTCTCATGTCAATATAAAAATATTTCATGGATTGTTGCATGGACATTTTCGGCTGATATCTACTTCGCATGTGAACAATACACATAATTGTAGATATGTATACAGCTGATGATGTACCAAAAAAGCAACAATTCGTCACAAAGGGGTGTGATGATGGACTCGTCATGGAGTTCGAAACGCTTCATCCTAGAGAGTGACAATGAATTAATAATAAAGACATTTTTGATCGTTTAGCTAAATTTAAGAAACTTAATATATAAAAATATTTTAGAAGAAATTATAAAAAAAAAAATTTGTATTTTTAATTTATTTATTTTTTTTATTTTTATTTTATTTTAAATTTATTTATATTTTGCAAAGTTTTATTTACATTTGTCGGTTTTAATTTATTTTTATTATTAAAAAAATGTGTTAAAACTAATTGTCTTTCAATTTTTATTGTTGACTTTTTAATTTTTTGTTATCTTGATTTTGTTTTTGTTTTTTTTTTATTTTTTCTAAATGTTCTTGTATTTTTAATTAAGATTGATGTAATTTTCTTTATAATTGACTTTCTTAAATCTTAATTTTTTTTTAATTTCTTTTTAAGTATTAATTTTATTACGATTTTTTTTATTAATATTTTTAATTTTATTACGAATTTTTTTTTAAATATTTTTTTAATTTTTAATTTTATTACGATTTTGTTTTTCGTAGTTTTTTTTAATGGTTATTGTATTTTTAGTTTTTAAGATTTACTTTTTAATTCTTTTTTATTTAATTTTAATTTATTTTTTGTTAATATTTATTTAATTTTTGTTAGCGTTTATTTCTTTATTAATGTATTACAATCTTAAACTTGCATTTTTTATTACAAAATGTTGTCCATAATATGTTTATTAAAAAATATTATTTATATTTTCTTTTTATTATTATTTTTATTATTATAATATTTGTTTATAAATTTTTTTTTTATAGTTTAAATTTTTTTTTTTAATACACAAATTAATTATTACTTTTAAATTTTTTATTTACGTTTTATTTTAATTGCCTTTTTAATTTTTATTTTTTTATTGATATTTAAATGTTATTTTTTATTGTTAATTTTTATTCATTTTTAGTTTTTATTTTGTTGTATTACAAAATTTAATTTTAATTCTTTTATGTTTTTTAATTTGCTTTTTTATTTTTTTTTATATTTTTTTTGTGTATCATTTCGATACACTAACGTAAATTAATATAATGTACTGTAAGATCGACTAACAAAAACAAATACATATATTTTTTTATTTTTTTTATATTTTTTTATATTTTTTTTATATTTTTTTTATATTTTTATATTTTTTTTTAATTTTCTTAAATTTTTAGTTTTGTTATATTTTTTAAAATTTTTATTGTTTTTTTAATTTTAATTAGAAAATCTTACTTTTATTTTTTTTTATTCCAAACTCTGTTTTTTATATTCACCTTCTATATATATTTTTTACATAGATTATATTTTTTTATTTTTAGTTTTAATTTTTTTTTTGTTTTTAGTATAAAATTTATTTATTTTTTAAATACAACATATTTTAGTCTATTTTTTTATTACCAAATGTTATTATTATTTTTTTGATTTTTTTTAAGTTTTTTTGATATTTTTAATTTTTTATTTACCTTTAATTTTTGTGGTTTTTTTGATTTTCAATTATTTATTTTCTTGCTAATTTTTATATAATATTTTTTTCTGGTTAATTTTATCCATTAAATATTTTTATTTTGTTTTATTACAAAATTTCTATTCTTTAATGCAATATTTAATTTTATTTTTTGTTTTATTTTGTTATATTTTTTCAATTCTGTAATATTTGTTAATTTTGTGCTGTTTTATTTTTTTTTAATTTCAATTAGAAAAACTAATTTATATCTTCTTCAATTATTTATATATTTCTGTCTGTTTTCTATTTTTTTATTATAAAATTTAATTATTACTGTGTAATTTTGATGTGTATTCTTTCATACAATATTTTTTTTTTTTGTTTTATTTTGTTAGTTTTAATTTTTTTTTTAAATTGAGTTTTTGTTTTTTTTTAATTACAAAATCTTTTAATCTATTTTTTTAATAACAACATGTTATTATTACATTTTAGATTTTTTTTAAGTTTTGTATTTTAAGGTTCCCAAAACTTAGACCCACGTTATTTCGTTATTATGAAGTTCTACAATAAGTGCTGCACTTTAAGCCGATACTGTACCATGTTGCAACTTAGAATTAATGGTGGCGAGGGTATCATGTAACATTTTTAAAGTGCAACACTCAGCCAACTAAACTCAAACCTTCGCTGAAGTGGAAAATGAAGAAGAACATCTTCGCTTACTTTTTTTTGCCGCAAATCCATTGTTATGTACACGTGTACATAGCGCAGACATACTACTACTTGTATGTATGTATATATAGGAGTGAATGTACATGTCATATGTATGTAAGTGCTACGTAGATTTCTTCATAGAACTGAGACGAATCTTGAATTACGTGCGGGTCGGACATTTGTGGAAATTCTCCGTTGTTCTCCTTTCATAGTGTCCTATGGTTTTACTTTTAAGTATATTCAAATACGTTTGGAACACGTTCCGACTAATAGACACAATCAGAGAGAAGAAGGTGGAGATGAAGATAGGGAGAGAGAGAGAAAGAGTACAAGTGGTAAATATGTCTAAGAGGACAAAAGCAAAAATTCAGCCAAACCACCACAAACTGTCAATAGTTTATAGGCTTGAAGAAAGGATTTTCCTTCGGTAGCATTTGCCTCGGAATGAGTGTGTGTGCAAGTGTGAGAATGTGGCAAATGTAACAAAGCAATCATACAACAGTATGATGCGTTTACATTGCCTGAGTGCAGACTACAGTGTACGGACATTGAATCGATTGCTTAAGGCACATGTAGGGAAGTGAAAAGTATTATACATATAATAAAAATACTAATATTAAATTTTAAAAAATTAAAATTAAATATACTTTTACTTAATATTAAAAATGATTTCACTTCAGAGAAATTGAAAATTATGAATAATATTTAAACTACAACATTTTTTCCTTAAAGTGAAAGTATTTGGCATAGATTTCTTAAAAAATTAAATTGTCTCAAATCTATTAAGTTCCATTCAATTGGTCACTAAGAAGTTGATGTCTCTCTTAACGATTCTAATATCTTGTCCGTTTACTGTACGATTCGTATGACATCCCTCCAAACTACGACGAGTTAATGAAATCTCTGTGCACTGGCAATGGACAATTGTGCAAAGACATTAGGTGATGGTGTCTGTATCTAAGAATGTGCATACACAATTCCAATGAATGTGTATCTGCTACAAGAAAAACACATTAACTTGGAATAGCAACAGCAGCAGCATCAGCAATGCACAAAGGAGTCAAACTGCACGACAGCATTTGCCACATGCTGCATTATGCTCTTAAAATCATTGGGGACAGACGATGATTTAATGTCATATGTGTAACATGTATTTACGATACTTTGGCCAGAGAAGTGTGCAAGTGTGAGATGTAGGTACATGAAACATGTAACATGTAAAATTCAATCGGAAGGACACTTAAACCTTTTCATATTACTTTGTATAATTTGTGCTGTTACAAGAAATGTTTGAAAAATGATTTACATTTAAGTGTAGTAATGTAAAAGTGCTACAATTACATTGAATTGTGTTAGATTGGGGTAAACGTGTAGAAAAGTGTAATCTAATGATAACACTAATACAGATTTTTTTAAATAGATTGTTAAAAATTCAAGTGATATGAAAATGATTAATTTTTTACTAAAGAAAATCACAGGGAAAGTTTTGCAGAGGAATATTAAACCAATTAAAACTTAAAAATTTCAAAATTAAGTTCTCTTTATTGATTTCGTGATTGTGTTTAAAGTTTATAAAATTCTTATTACCAAGTGTTTCTAAAATACTTTTTGGTTAGAAGAGATGTTTCTAATTTTTCTCGTATTTTGTCTATCCAAATTCGAAATATGAAGTTTTATTAAATGAGACTTATGTGTGCAATTTTCTCGTATTTTGTTTGCCTAGAATCAAAAAATGTAGTTTTCCAACAAATGTAATATAAAGAGATTCTATATTTAATAACCCATCACAAATGAACGGTGTATCATGAACTCAGATTAGGCAATACCAATACCAATGCCAATAGTGCCCACAGTTGTAGTTTCATTTATGAGTACCATGTACATTTATGGTTTAGGAATAAAGACACATTTAATTTCACCATTATTTATATATTATTAATAATATTATCCATATTATTTTTATAAACTGTAGAACTTTTAAAACAATTTATGGTTTAAAGGGAACTTTTTTCTTTTATAAGCACAAATATATAAATGAATTAATAGTCAAGGACAGGACCTCTAGTTTTAATATAAATATTAAAATGCAAGTCCAATATATCCTCCCAATTTCAAATACAACGATAAATTTTTTTTCAACTTCATCTTTCTTGCGTTATTTTGTGTTATATTAATTTCAATACATTAACTTTTATTTTTTAAGGTTTTTTTCTAATTTTTACATATTTTTATAAACAATTTTAAATATTTGTTGTTTATTTATTTTTTATTTTATGTTCACATTTATTTATATATTTTTGATATAAACATTTTTAGAATATTTTTTACATACATATATTTTTGCTCATTATTTTTTATATATATTTTTTATTTTGTTTTTTTTTTTATTATTTCTTTATATATTTTTTATTTTATTATTTCTTTGTATATTTTTTATTTTATTATTTCTTTATATTTTTTTCATATTTTTATGTAATTTTTTTTTAAATACTTTTTATTTATTTTTCATATATTTTTTTATAATTTTTTTTATAAATTTTTTTATATATTTTTTATATTTATTTTTTTATGTTTCATTATTTATTAACTAATTTTTTACATTTTTTTTATTTTTGTTATATTATTTTATATATATATTTTTGTGAATATGTTTTTCATTGTTCGGTTTGAGATCTATTTTCTATTATCGCTAATAGAGTTTTTTATTTACAAGAGTTGTTTGAAATGGATTATGTTGACAGCTGGCAGGGAAGACAGCTATTTCGATAGTTGCCAAACTATCATCATCAGCACACTTTACTGTGCCTTTTCCACACATTATAACAAACTTTAGTGTTAAAAGCTTCAAGAAACCATTGAGAAGCCCAATCACACTGGTGCGAAAATGGCATCAACGAAGACCACACGTCAACATAATCCACACAAGCTCTTGTCTATGCTATGTCCAACGGACAAAAACATGTGTTAAAAACAAATTCTACGCAATTTTGTGCGATGGCTTTTTATATATTTTTTATACTTTTATTTTAACTTATTTAATTAATATTTTTTATATTTCTTACATATTTTTCATACATTTGTTATATTATTTTTTATATCGTTTTTATATATATTTTTTTAATATATTTATATATATTGGTTATTTTATTTTTAAACACTTTTTAAAAATTTTATATACTTTTTATACATTTCTTTATTTATTTTTAATTTTTATATATTTTATACATATTTTTTTATATATTTTTATATATTTTTATATATTTTTTATATATGTTTTATATATTTTTATATATATTTTTATATATATTTTTATATATATTTTTATATATATTTTTTATATATTTTTATACATTTTTATATATATTTTTATATATTTTTATATATATGATTTATATTATTTTCTTTAATTTTTTAACATTAATTATTTATTTATTTCTTATCGTTTTCATTTTTCATTGTTTAAATATTTTTTTTTCAATATTTGAATTTTTCATATAAATTATTTTTTTATTTTTATTACTTAACATTTTCCCATTATCATTATTTTTTGTTTGTTTATTATTTCGCATTACTATAATTATTTTTATTATTCACTATTTGAACTAATTTTTCATTATTACTTTTTTTATTTTAATTTTATTACTTTAATTTATTTAAAAATTTAAATATAAATTATTTTTTATTATTTTTATTATTTTTATTATTTTTATCTTGTTCTTTATTTTTTTAAATATCTGAAATGTTTTTTTTTTTAAATTGCTGTACTTTTTTAATTCGAACATTTATTTGTATAATTATTTTATGGTTTAAACATTTTTTATTCTTTAATGTTTATTTTTATTATTTTAAATTTTTCTGATCACTTCAATTATTTCCTCAATATATTTTTTATTGTATAAAATTATTTATTTATTGTTTAAATAAATTATTTCTTTAGTATTTTTTGATATCTCTAATTTATTAATTTTTAATTATTCTAATTTTATTTTTTATTTTTATGGTTTTCATTGATTTTATTATTTTTATTTTATTTCTTGATTTTTTTTATTTATTTTTAATTACTATTTTAATTAAATTTAGACAATTGGATCGTGTTCAACGGTCCTCTTGTCTCCTGATAACCGGATGTATGAGATCGACCCCCTCTAAGGCTCTCTACACGATACTCAATCTACTACCACCTGATTTGATGCTCCGCTCTCAAATCGGCTATTCGACTAAACTAAATTGAACATTGGGATCCTTCCATCGGATATTCAAATATCCTGAACCATATCAACATTTCACTTGAAACTGACTACGTGCTCAATACACGGAAATCAAACATTCTCTACGAAATTTGAACTCCCTCCAGAAAGGAGTGGGCAGAGAACGAGAACGCAATGTATGGACCAATAAACATCTTTACCGATAGTTCCAAACTGAATGACAAGGTTAGCTATGGTATCTACTCCGCGGATCTAGGCCTAAGTATAAGATCGAGAATTCCTGCAGCGTTTTCCAAGCGGAAATACTTGCTATTAAACGAGCCGCGGACGTGATCAACGTGAGGAAGATATCACAGGAGGATATTCTCCTCTTCAGGGATAGTCTAGCGGCGGTAAACTCGTTGAAGTCCTGTGACATAAAATCGAAAGTGGTCAGTGCCTGCCGGAAATCTCTCAATGTGATATCCAGGAATAACAGAGTTCTGGTTACGTGGATACCCGGACACAGCGGAATCGAGGGAAATTGCAGAGCGGACGAAGAGGCCAGACAGGGCTCAGCCCTGCAAGAAGGCGACGTTGAACACGTAGCACTTCGCCCTATATCTACCTGTAAAAGTACCATTGGAAATCTAACGTTTAGAATTGCAAACGACAGATGGAAGAATGAAGAAACCTGTAGAAACGCCAAAAAGACTTGGCCAGAATACAACGCGAAACGTACATCGTACCTGGTAAGTCTTGAGAGGGACCAGATAAGGAAAATTATTACATTCCTGACGGGACATAGGACCCATAGGCAGACATGCGAGCAGAATGGGATTCGCAACGAAAAGCGAATGCAACGACTGCGGGAATAGCAGCAGTGAACCATGCACCGACCACATTATATGTGATTGCCCAGCGCTATGCAGAAGGAGACTGGAAACCCCGGGGAAACCCTTCTTAAATGGTGTAGAGGAACTTGCGTCCTTGGATATCGGAAGGATCAACAACTTTTGTAAAATTATTAACTGGACGGATTGGATCGAAACTCCGGATGCCCAATCGACAACTGGCAACGCAATCAGGCAGCACACGCGCTGATAGCATAGGTTGAAGGGATGGCGTAAATGCCCAACGGGTGTCACAATGGGTCCATAAGGACCTAAGTGTTCTCCTCGAAGAAGGAGATGCCTGCATACCAACCAACTATTTTAATTTTTTCCATTATTATTATTCTTTTTTTTTTTTGTTTTCATTTCGCATTATTATAATTATTTGTATTTTTCACTATTTGAACTAATTTTTTATTATTACTTTTTTATTTTAATTTTAATTTTTTGAGGTAAAAAGGGGAAGCGTGGGGAAAGAATTTCCTCCATTTCTCAAACTATAATTGGTGCTGGACATTTTCGGCTGATATCTACTTCGCATGTACATGTTTGACATAAATGTAGATATATATACTGCTGATGATGTGCCATTGTGCATCAGTTCGTCACAAAGGGGTCTGAAGATGAAATCGTCATGGAGTTCGAAACGCGTCATCCTAGTGCGTGACACACTGAATTTGACCAAAAATATCAAACAATAAATAAAAAAAAAACACTTTTCTGATCGTAAGCCGAATTTGATGTATCATTTGATGCACTGATGCACTTAACTTAAATTTTATATATTTTAATTTTATTATTTTTTTGTATTACTTTAATTTATTTAATTAATTTTTTATTATTTCTTATTTTTTTATTATTTCTTTTTTTATTATTTTATATTTTACTATTTTAACTTCGTTCTTTACTTTTTTAATATCTCAAATGTGTTTTTAAATTGCTTTACTTTTTTAATTCGAACATTTATTTGTATAATTTTTTTATGGTTGAAATATTCTTAATGTTTATTTTTAATATTTTGTATTTTTCTCATTATTTCAATTATTTCCTCAATATATATTTTATTATACAAAATAATTTATCTATTGTTAAAAATTAATTATTTCTTTAGTATTTTTGGCTATCTCTATATATTTATCATTCAAATTTATTTATTTTTTATTATTTTAATTTTTTTTTGTATACATTTTAGTATGTAAATTTATTATTTATATCTTTTTTCTTTGATTTTATTATTTTTATTTTATTACTTACATTTTTTATTAATTTTTAATTACTATTTTAATTTTCTAATTTATTATGTTATTATTTGTTTTTATTATTTTAATTTTTGTCGATGTTTCACTGTTTTAAGATTTTTATTTATTTTCTTACTATTTTAATATTTTATTTATTTTAACTTTGTATTTTATATTTATTGTTCATTATTTTTATTTATTTTCCATTGTTTAAATCTGTTTCAATTACTTTTTGTTTTCAAAATAATATTATTTAATATCATAATTTTTTTTATATTATTATTATACATTTTTTAAATTATTATATTTATTATTGTAATTTTTATCATGATTTTTTTATTGTTTTTTTTTTAATTTTTATTACATTTTTTTTTTTACATATTTTTGGTAATTTTTTTTTTTTTTATTTTAATTTTATTTACATCATTTTAAAAATTATATCCGTTACGTTACGTTTTTTATTGTTTATCTAATTAATTTTTTTTTTTTGTTCATTTTTTCGTAATTAATTTTTTTTTATTTTAATTTTATTTACATCCTTTTAAAAATTATATTCGTTACGAGTATAATAATGCCGGTAAAGCATCTCGGAAACATTCCAAAAACCAGTTTACGATCTTTCCAAAAAAAAAACTAAAAATCCTCGGAGAATGTGATCCCTAAATGAAAACAAATCAAATATATAGACAAGTTACCTCTTGCCCGCAATGATAAATTGATCAAAAAACATGTAACTTGTAATTACTCTGTCATTCAACAAAAATCTCTCCATCATCAAGAAATACAGAATGTTAAAATCTACCCAGAAAAGGGTTGCAATTGGCGTCTCTATGGGGTGAATTGTCATATGCCATCTGTGTGTAGCATGATGTTCACCAAACTGCAGTCAGACAACATTAAGCGATTAGACCAGTCGATTTATTGTAACGTAACAACGTTCAATAGTTACCCCCATAGAGCAAAACGCGACCGAAAAAAAGGGGCGGAATGCAACAACTGTCTGCTGTCTAGGCGGTATTTTTTTTTCTTCTCAGTGTGTAGAAGTTAATAAATTCATTACTACAGTAGATGTTATGGCATAGCTAAATGGGGGGAAAAAGTGAACTTAGTCCTTCTTCTACACAGTAGCTGTGTGATTCATTCTCAGTGTTTTGCGCGCTCTCTCCCGCCGTCCTGTTGTTCTGTGGCATACACTTTTCCCTCGACCGGAAAATATATTTTTCAGTATGGAATTTTTCCGTTTTTTTTTCTTTTGTATTTGATGGAAATGTTTTATAGCAGTTTTTCATAGTCTAGTGGAATGAGAGTTAGAGGAAATTTTTTCACAGTCATCAGTAAAAAGAGTTTGTTGGCAGACTTTGGGCGAAGCGACTGAAAAATGTGTAACCGGTTTTCTTACATATTCACAATTTAACGTATAAGTGCCAATGTATTACTCTTATTCACATTTGTTCACTTATAAGACAAATTGCAATAAATTGGACAAGTTGTAACCTTAATATTTTACAAATATATCGTTGCTATTTTTGAATATTTTCCTTATTTACATACCATATATCTTTGTCGACCTCTTAAATATTTGTATATAAATATTATACAAATTTGTTTTGTTTTTTTTTTTTGTTTGTTTAAAATCTATATTTCGAATGTCCTTTTAATGTTTTTAATGGCTTTCTTACAAGAGAACCTTATTAAGGATAAACATTTTGAAGGTCAGCATAAAACAAAATATATTAGAAAGGTAAATGTCATGCCCAATTATTTATAAATTCCATCTTAACCATACAATTAAAAAAATATCTAACCTAAACCCCAATCCTCCATACAAAACCCCACACACGATTTACTGTCCATCCAGGTATTTGCATAACAAACTTACTAACGGCCTAACACAGATAATTGGTGTGACACAAACGAGGAGTTTGTGCTTTCACATTCCCATAAAAACAGTGATTTGGTGCAGTTTATCTGGTTGCTGTCATCGTTATAGACTTTAACAACGATATCTGTTCTTGACTGTGAAATATTCCACTCCAGCGACAGGATAAGCGTATGAACAGAAGGCACTATATAGATATCTCCTGAACAAAGCCAACTCTGAATAGCAACGAGATAAGAGAGAGAGATAGAGAGAGATGACAAGTACGAGAGGCCATCACAACGATGACGGCAACAAAAGAAAAACCTTTAGGTTTTTCATATTTATGCAAGTACTCATGTACGAAGGCATATCCTGCCAGCCAACAGGATGTACGAGCGAATATGTGACACCATAAACATAAGCCAGACAACAACAACGACGACGACAAAAACAACAGCTGCCACAAGTTTGAGTTTTAGTGTTTCATTTCGATGTGTTTTACACACACAGTACGTGAGAGTTAAGCTGAGGACGGTGATGTTGCAAGCAGCTGATGAAAATTGCCACTCTGGTGGATGAACTTGATTTTTGGTGAAAATGCTCGAAAATTTTAACACACGAATAACACACAGAAAAAAAAAGTTTATTATATAATAAAAACTACATATTTATGAAAATATGAGAACTGTTGCTTTGAAGTTGACTTATCTGTAATCGATAACCCATAACATGGTAGACGGACGGACACCTTACAGAGGAAACTCACTGTGTCCCACATGTATTCAATATGGTCAATACTCTGTGCCGGTGGTAACTTGGCTGTATAACATTGTGGCGCTTAACACCAATGACTTGCAAACGCCTACCGAGTAAACAGATAGTTACAAAGCAACGGGTGGCAAACATAATGAGCCATTAAAGCTTACGCTGCCGACAGTTGTTGTTCACTACTTAACAATAGTAAATACCTTAGAGGGTTTCAAAGTTTACCCAATGCAGTGGCAGAGTGTAAAATAGGGCAAAGTAGTAAAGTTTTTTTTTCTCGTTAACAAAGAGTTTACATAATTTAAAATAGCATAGAGTGAATGTTTTGAAAACTTTAAACATAATGAATAATTAAAAAAATTTTATTATTATAAACTATATAAATGTACTTTTTAAAAAATATTAAAAATATTTTTAACTTATTTAACATATTTAATATTTTAAATATTTTTATATTATTATATTATTATATTTTTATATTTTTATATTTTTATATTTTTATATTTTTATATTTTTATATTTTTATATTTTTATATTTTTATATTTTTATATTTTTATATTTTTATATTTTTATATTTTTATATTTTTATATTTTTATATTTTTATATTTTTATATTTTTATATTTTTATATTTTTATATTTTTATATTTTTATATTTTTATATTTTTATATTTTTATATTTTTATATTTTTATATTTTTATATTTTTATATTTTTATATTTTTATATTTTTATATTTTTATATTTTTATATTTTTATATTTTTATATTTTTATATTTTTATATTTTTATATTTTTATATTTTTATATTTTTATATTTTTATATTTTTATATTTTTATATTTTTATATTTTTATATTTTTATATTTTTATATTTTTATATTTTTATATTTTTATATTTTTATATTTTTATATTTTTATATTTTTATATTTTTATATTTTTATATTTTTATATATTTATATTTTTATATTTTTATATTTTTAAATTTTTATTTTTTTATATTTTTATTTTTTTTATATTTTTATATTTTTAATATTTTTAATATTTTTAATATTTTTTATATTTTTATATTTTTATATTTTGATATTTTTATATTTTTAATATTTTTAATATTTTTAATATTTTTTATATTTTTATATTTTTATATTTTGATATTTTTATATTTTTAATATTTTTAATATTTTTTATATTTTTAATATTTTTTATATTTTTAATATTTTTAATATTTTTAATATTTTTAATATTTTTAATATTTTTAATATTTTTAATATTTTTAATATTTTTAATATTTTTAATATTTCAAATATTTTCAATATTTTTGTAAAACAAAACAAAACTCTATTAGCAATAATAAAGTAGATCTTAAACCGAACAAATTCACATTCAGCACAGATCGACAAACAAACAAGAGAAATCAAAACACGGGAGGAATACTAGGATTTCAGATATACCAAAAACAACTCTATGCAACTTTATCCCATGGACAAATGCATAGACAAGAGCTTGTGGGATTATGCAGACGTCAGTTTTCGTTGATGCCATTTTCGCACCGTTATGTTTGAGCTTCTCAAAGCTTTCTTGAATCTTTTAACACTAAAGGTTGTGATGATGTGTGGAGAAATCACAGCAAAGGGTTGTGATGATGTGTGGAGAAATCACAGCAAAGGGTTCTGATGATGGTAGTTTGGCAACTATCGAAATAGCTATCCGCCCTACCAGCTGTCGCATAATCCATTTCACACAACTCTTGTTAAACAAAACTTTATCGGCAATAATAAAGTAGATCGTTTACCGAACGATGAAAATAAATTCATATTTTTTATCTTTTTAATTTTTTTTATAATTTCAATATTTTTAAGACTTCTTATATTTGTAATATTTTAAATATTTTTCATATTTTCATTATTTTAATTTTTTTTTAATATTTTTAATTTTTTTAATATATGTAATATTTGCAATGTTTGTAATATTTGTAATATTTGTGATAATTGTAATATTTGTAGTAATTGTAATATTTGTAATATTTGTAATATTTTTTAATATTTTTAATATTTTCAATATTTTTAATATTTTTTAACATTTTTTAATATTTTTAATATTATTAAAATCTTAAATATTTTCAATATTTTTATAATTTTGAATATTTTAAATATTATAAATATTTTTATTATGTTCAATATTTTAAATATATTTAATATTTTTATTGTTTTTAATATTTGTAGCATTTTTAATATTTTTAATGTTTTCAATAGTTTCAATATTTTTTTATATTTTTAATATTTTAAAAATTTGTATTATTTTTAAAATTTTTAAATATTTTTAATATTTTTAATATTTTTAATATTTTTAATATTTTTAATATTTTTAATATTTTTAATATTTTTAATATTTTTAATATTTTTAATATTGATATTGTCATATTGTCATAGTTCGGTTTGAGATCATTTCTATTGGCAATTATTTATTATTGCCAATAGTTTTTAACTCAAGAGTGTGAAATGTATTATGTTGACAGCAGGTTAGGCGTATAACGTTATTTCGGCATTCACCACAATGCCTCGTCAGCGCCTTTTGCTGTGCCTTCTCCTCTATCATCACAAACCTTAAGGGAAGAAAGCATCTCAAAGTTAATGAGAACTTTTCCCAACGGTGCGAAGAAAGCATCCTCGAAGCGCACAACATGCCAGCATAATACACACACAAGCTCTTGCCTATGCATGTGTCCATCGGACACAATTGCACAGGAGTTTTGTTGTTGACAAAGTGCCAACCCCGTTCTGCGTACCGTCAGTGTTTCGTTGTTTTAATATTTTTAATATTTTTAATATTTTTAATATTTTTAATATTTTTAATATTTTTAATATTTTTAATATTTTTAATATTTTTATTGTTTTTAATATTTTTAATATTTTTAATATTTTCAGTATTTTTAATATTTTTAATATTTTTAAAATTTTTAATATTAAATATTTTTAATATTTTCAGTATTTTTAATATTTTTATTATTTTTAACATTTTTAATATTTTTAATAGTTTTAATATTTTTAATATTTTTAATATTTTTAATATTTTTAATATTTTTAATATTTTTAATATTTTTAATATTTTTAATATTTGAATATTTTTAATATATTTAATATTTTAGATATTTTAGATATTTTTAATATAGCTATAATCACACAACTCTTGTAAAACTAAAATCTATTAGCGATAATAAAATAGATATTGAATCGAACGACGAAAACACATTCATTATTTTTAACATTTTTGACTTTTTTACTTTTCGAATATTTTGAAAATTTTTAAAATTTTAGAAGATTGAACTTCGGGATCGAAGATCTTCTGTTAGGCGACAATCAACGAAATTGGAACATTTACAAAACTAGTCTTGATCTGTATAAGAGTCAATTAAGGAAGGCTAACGGTAGTGATGGCGAAACTTTTGTAAAGCCATAGAGCGCAACAGCTAGACTACACGTTTCAGGTATTTACTTTCTAAAGACTCACCGTTTACGGATGTTTTAATGAAAGATGATGAAACGTCGATCTTTTCGTCCAAAAAATCTCTCGTAATTCTCTTGGACACCCATTTTTCCAACAATGACTTGAACTCTTGTCATCAGCTAGAAAAATCTAGTCCACCTAGCTTAAATACAGTTCGCTCAATAGTGAACATGAAGAATCCAATGTGGACCATCTTCAAATGTTTAAAATCCTTTAAATCAGGAGGACATGAATGTGGAGGGATCACAATGTTAACAGAAGGACAGCCCAAGGAGGTGTTCTGTCTCCGCTTCTATGATCAACCACAGTCAATGAGCTGCTTCTCGATTTAAAGATGGCCTATTGTCAGTTATCAAAATGGACAGCGAACTATCGGTAAGCCCATATAAAACCGAGCTATCCTGTTTTCTCGGAAATATAAAATGCCAAAATTTGAACTACCGTCACATTATGGGGTTTAATTACAGTTGAGAGAGCAAATCAAGTATCTAGAGATTTTCCTCGAAAGGAAACTGTCTTGAAAATCCCATGTGGAGGAAAGTTTCGAAAAGGCAGCTGTTGTTATTTACTTCTCTAAAGAGCTATATGCGACAGGCAGGCGCTGGGGACTGACTTCTAAGGTCACTAATTGGATTTATACAGCAATAGTTAGATTAATACTTTTATCGTTGTTTAGTGGAGGTCCTTTTATAGGTATACCACTGAGTGTAATTCTAAATATCTGGGCTCCTGATATCAGGTCTGAATCGGATTCCGCTGTTACTCTAGTAATAATCAGATAATCAGATAATCAGATAATTCTCTATACCGTACCTATTACCAAAGTTGGACGAAAGAATAGGCTATGACATCCATTCACTGGTCCTTAATATTAATATCCCCTACCTCTGAATAATCTGCATCTACACAGGCAGTCAGGTTGCTATTTAATCCTGGAAGCCATATTTGCTATATCCCTTAAGGTGAAGGCATGCCATTCATTCCTAAGGGTCAAGGCTAAGTACAGACACATTTAAAAATTACCAAAAGTTTTCAAAAATATATTGGGATCTTCAATTAACAATAAGCTTTTCACACTAGAGACCGCTGCTAGTACATAAACCAATATTCCAATATATTCTCTTACATCACGTTTTAAATCAAATATTGATAAGAGAAATACTAAAACAAATAGCCCAAATACGCATGGAATATCTTTTCAAGTGTTGCAAACACACAAAGGAAACATTTTACTTTGCTCTGGCTCTTACGAAAGTTTTCGTCTACCTGTAGCAACTAGTTTTATTCCTTTTATGTTTGTTTGCCATACCTAGTCGCATCTTTTTGAATGATGTCGAGGGGACTCTGTGTGTGTGTATGTGTCTGCGTTTGTTTGTGACCATTTTTTTGTATAGTTTTCTCAAAAGAGACCCATTTCGAAACAATTTTGTCTTAGAGTGTCATACTCAAGGGAAATAGTTGGAGAGCACGAAGAGTTGCCATCGTGGCAAGTGACAGAAAGTTGTACAAAAAGAGAAAAATACACAAAATTTAAACATTTCTATTTATACACTCATTATGTTTTTTTTCGTATCGTTGTAGTAGTAATTTCGAAAACCATTTAACTTTGAATAACACTTTCCATCAAGTGTTTAATTGATGTAAGAATTGTTACTGCAGCCATCTCAATTTTTGACAATATGAAAATTTTGATAAAATGATCAAAGATAAAAGGCGTGCAAGTGAAAAATTGACCAGCATTATGATAAGTGTGCAATTGTATTCTTCGACACCTTCTCTGTCTACTAGCATAAGATGATATCAATTTATATTACCGGTGCTGATATCTAGCCAAAAAAAAACAGTTCAAGTGATATTTGTATTTGCACTTGAATTTGAAACTTTTAAGGCTAATATCTCGAAATAAACTTTTTATCACTTGCATCCCTTCGCTTCTAACCCCATCAATTGTGATATCCCGGTCCGCTTTATAGAATCCTATTTTTGTGTCGTTTCCAACGAAATATATTATTTAAGATCTTTGTAATTTTTTTTTAAATTTTTGCTAAAAACTTTATTTTTATACCATCACCCTTAGGGATGAGGGTATATATCATTTGGTACGACCCAAAAGTGTAACACATAGAAGGAGTCACTTTAGACTCTAGGTTTCTTTGAACCAAATTCGATTCATGAATTTTTAAGTCGTTTAAGCCATGTCCGTCTGTCTGTCTGTCTGTCTGGGTGTCCGGCTGGTTCGCACGATAACTTCCGAAAGACCAAACAAATGTTTTGAAATTTTGCACGAGTTAATATTTACCCAAAACTACTTACGGTATTGCAAATGGGCTACATGACCCCGCCCCTTCTGGTACCTCCCATACAAATACATCATTCCGCCCACTTTAGAAATCGAGTAATAATATCAATACACCCAACGGAATCTTACTCAAATTCTGTACTTAATAAAGCTATAATACGATAAAGTTTTGGGAAAAAAAATGGAAGTCTAGCCACGCCTCTTCTGGTACCTCCTATACAAATGTACCTTTCCGCCCACTTACGAGATGGAGTAATAATATCAATAAATCGAACGCGATCGTACCCAAATTCTTTATTTAGTAAAGCTATAGCAGGATACAGTTTTTGAGAAAAAAAGGGAAGTCTAGCCACGCCCCATCTGGTACCTCCCATACACATCTGGTACCGCCCACTTTAGAAATCGATTACTATTATTAATAGACCTAACGCGATCGTGCCCAAATTCTGTATTTAGTAAAGTTCAAGCAGGATAATGTTTTGGAGAAAAAATCTGGAAGTCTAGACACGCTCTTTCTGGTACCTCCCATACAAATGTAACACTCCGCCCACTTTAGAGATGGAGTAATAATATCAATACACTGTATATTGTTAAGTTATAACAGGATAAAGTTTTGGAGAAAAACTTTGAAGTCTAGCGACGTCCCTTTTGGTACCTCCTATACAAATGTACCCCTTTTAAAAATCGCGTAATAATATCAACATAATAGAAAATTTTATGTTTTACTGAGGGTGAGGGTATATGTAAGTCGGGTTGCCCGACTGAAACTTTCTTACCGGTTAAGTACTACTTTTTATATAGCTCCGAAACTATTGATTAAGTTTTAAGATAACATTAGATAGCATTTGAAATAATTACATTCGGTTAAATTACTGATGCAATCGAATAAAAGGTTTTCTGCTGAACAAAATTTTAAACAAAAACAATTTTTAATTTGTATTATTGTATCTTACTGTTCTCACTGTTGATATTAATGGCCAATTCAGTGTCACACACAGGGCGGACGCGTTTCGAATCCCTTAACGAGTTAATCATCAGACCACTTTGTAACTAATCGGAAGACCATAATGCTTTACTGGAAATACTTGATTTTATTTTTAATATTGTTGCATAGTATCATCTAAAAGTTGACAACGATTGAAATAAACAGTCTGATTCTTATACTCAGAAAATGTTAAAACCGATGGACCACACTAAACGTTTTATGCGAACAAACCAATTATGAACTTTAGTCCTTTTAGTCTTGACTGTCGCACTTCTCTAAAAATGTAAGCCGCCCCCTTCTCTACCTCCTGCAATGAATATGATATTAGAAACTAGTGCTGCTGCTTTGCCCGTCCGTAATCTCAATGGACAACTATTTGATTTTTATAGAGCAGTGTTGGGGGTAGCTCCAAGTGTTGCATCTTCCGTTTCTCCATGTGTTATATCCTAAAAACAAAAACAAATACTACAACAACAACAACAACATGTTCCTACGTGTGTCCGTCTGGCTGGTTAAAGGTTCTTTGGATTCTCCAAGTGTATACAGACGACGAAGCGCGTATTTGCCGGGGTTCAAAGCAAGATGTATTTATACAGGTGGCGTTAACTGCCAGCTGGTTTTAACTTTTTTTCTGATTTTGGTGCCTCTCCACTGTCAACTTACATACACTCGCTGAGTTGCGCCTTTCAGTTGTCAAAATTTTGTATGGAGATTTTGACACTAGAGAGGAACTACACAAAATAAATTGCCTGTGGTTGTTGTAATGAACAATTTGTTGTACAGATAACTCCACCTTGTTTAATACATCTTGGTTCAAAGTGTTGCTGTTTTTTTTTCTCTATCGATTCGATTCTTGTGAATGCAGCAGCAGCAGCAGCAGTACCACACAAACTGCACAAAGAAGGAACGAATCACTGGCTCGCTGGCTGACTGCCTCGCCAGCTTGTTCAATGATGTTGTGTTGTGCTGGTTTTTGTTTTGTTTTTGGTTTTCGCCTTTGCCTTTAGGCTTTGCGATACTTTAAGCATATTTTTCGTTTTACGACTCGTTGTTGCTGTTGTTATTTTTTATTCCTTGCACGCCGCTATGGCCATAGTATGTAGACGTTTAGAGTATTTTTGTTTCGTTTTTGTTTTTGTGTTGCGTTGTGTTGTTTTTCTTTTAAGCCAAAGCAAAGCAATAATAATGCCTTATGCCTTTTGGCTTCTTGTTTGGCATGGCAGAAGAAGAAGGGTCTTTAACACTCAGTCGCCGTCACAACCACTACCACCACCACCTCTTACTAACACTCTGCATATAATTGTACAAATGTGTAGATGGAATTATAATATCGTATGCCCGTGTATGCAGCAGCAGCAGCATACACGTTTTGTATGTGTGTGTATTGAGGTGTTCATTTAGAGGATTTCAGTCATTGAGTTTTGGTTAGGATTTTGCCTTGTCTTTAGATTTTTTACGACTTTTTTTCGGTGTAATGAACGGTATTTGATGGTCGTTGATTTTAGACTGCGTTTTTTCAGAATTTTTGTATTATAGACTGCAGCAAGCAAGAACGACAGCCCAGAAAGAAATAAACGTTTTCGTTTGATTACATCCGGAAATGCCGTTTTACACGTGAATGGAAATTTGATGTACTTTTTTTCTTCTTTAGCACAATTATCGTTATTTTGTCCATTATAATTTCGAATATTTCTACGAGCTACGAGTTGACACTTGAGTTTATTTTGCCATTAGAAAATGTAAATGAGACGAAGACACGTAAGATAAAGTCAAAGGACATTTATTAGATCAGTTATCAGTTGTAAGAAACTCATCTTTTATAATAGGTTTACCATTTATATAAAACAAAAAAGTATATTATACAAAAATTTGTTTTAAGCTAATTTGATTGTTCACTGGACATCCGGTAAAATTACCTAAACTTAAAAAAAAAAATTTCCCTTTACCCCATGAATGAGCTATGAGATAGCTTCTCGCGTTGTTGTGAATTAACACGCTTTTTATTTTCAGATTCACAACTAACGGCACCTACTTGTTTATCGACGAATGTGAACGTCACTGTTTGAGAAGCTTTTACTAGACATGCCGATTGACTCGACAATTATACTGCGAAGTTGCTTACAACAACATCGAGGGAGCCGACAATGGGAATTACTGAGCCAATTTAATTATAATCTCACAGCTTAATGTAACATTTTCAGATCTATTCTATAAATGTATCTATTCTATAAACATTAAACTAAATCGTTAACATTATTCAAAAATATTTTTTTTCTTCCACTTACCATACTACTCCGAATGCACCATAGCCTATGGGACGATCTGGTTGCACATCCTGTGGTACCGCTGGTGGCTGATAATATGGGGCAGCGGCAGCGAGTATAGCACCTTGTGGCGCACCGCCAGCAGCTCCGCCTTGTACAAGTGACATCGAAACGCTCATTGAGGTTTACCAGCGCAACAATAAATTCTGTTTCGCTTGGCGGTGGCGTCAAAAGTTAACGACCGCACGACAGTTGTCGGGATGATGGAATGGATGGATGTATCAATGCAGCGGTATGACCGTGCCTCCAACACCACGACCAAGTGATACTTCAAATAGAAGCTATTTCTCGGGCTACTAGAAACACTAAGCCACTTGACGCATTCATTCACTCATATGTAGACACAACTAGAGTGCACGCACCACGTACATTTACACCAACTCACTTAACGCGCGTACACACGGCTGACGTTAATGGCGCGCGTGTGTGTGTGTGTGTGTAGATCTCAATTAAACCGTACGATTTTTGAAACGCGTCACTTATTGCTACAACAAGTGTTGTTCCTTTCGTTGCTTCCGAATGCAGTGGATGAGAGGGCAGAGAGGGGCGTGGCCCAATAATAGAGGCTTTTGCCACAAACAGGATAAATGCGAGACGAAGAATATGCTATTCAGCAGGATTTTTTCTTTAACTTTAATTAAAAAATTTATTTGAATTGCAAACTACGACAACGACGGGTGTGAGTTACGACGATGATGTTGGTAAATAACAAAACAAACATCTATTTTATAAACTTTATGTGAAAGCGCCTTTTTGCATTTTTCTTTCTCTCTATAGATATTTTTTTATATATTTTTTTAATTTTTAATAAGTGATTGTGGGCTTTGGGTGATGGTGGCAGGCAGCAGCAGTAGCAATAATATGCGAACAAACACGAATTCTAAACTCTTTTGAAATACTTTTTAATTTCTAATTTCTTTTTAATACCGCAAAAGCCAATTTATTGAAGTGAAATGAAATAACGCGTTAAATGTGATGAGAGCTGGAAAGAGAGAAAAAATAAATACAAAATGGATTAGTAATTTATGAAAATTTAGAATGTTTGTAGAAAAATTATATACATTGTCATATAAGTAATGTATGCGATAATGATGTACAAGGTAACATTCATGTTGACTGTTTGGCTGTTTAAGAAAGTCATAAAATTTTACATGTTTAAAGTCAAAATATGCAATCACTGTAACTATAATTTTATCATGTATCAGAGCCCACTAAATCCGTGCAAAAAAGAATGAAAAATTTAAATAAATAAATAAAAACAACGATTTAATGTTTCAACTAATTTGAAAACTAAAACAGAAAGTGCCGGAAAAAATATTTTTTTCTTAATAATCAAAATATTTGGAAGACATTTTCTATTTAATGTTATCTAATATACTTTAATAACACTATGTCACAAAATTTCAAAAGTTTCTGTATCCGGGACATTTAATAATATATTTTAATGTAAAATTCCACGCTGAATTCAAATCTGCTCTCAGATATGTGGAAAGTAGAACAGTTTTTGAGATATGGGCATATTTGATGACCAAGGGCAACAAATTTTTGTAACATATTATTCTATCATGCAATAGTTTGAAACCGGAGCAATTTTTACGGAAACACGGAAATAAACTTAATTAAAGGCAGCGAAAACTTGAAAAATCATCAAAATTTTAACAAAATCCAACTTTGAAGTGCCATAACTTCATCATTAATGATTGGATTTTAAACATCTACCGTTATTTTTAAGAAATATTTTTATTGTCTTTTATTTTCGTCGCAGTTTGCAAACATCGGTGAACTAAAACCAGAGAAAATGGCATTTAAGTAGACCTACCTTTTTTCAAAACACTAAAAATGGAAATTTGACCATATCTCAAAAACTGTTCTACTTTCCAAATATCTGAGAGCAGATTTAAATTCAGCATGAAATTTTACATAGGGATCAACTATTTAGAAGCCGGGATCAAAAATTTGTTGCATTGTGTAATTACATTATTTTATCACGATTTTTAGTTTTGATTTTTAGGTCCCACTATTCTGTTCGATAGTTATTTATTACCGTTAAGAATCTTTTTTTTTGTTTGGTGAACTTGAAATTAGTAATATGAAATATCTTAAAACGGAAATAAATTTCGATAGTTGCCAAATTATCTTATCAGCACCCTTTGCTGTGCCTTATCAACACATTAGCACAAACTTAAGTGTTCAAAGCTTCAAGAAACCATCGAGAAGTCCGAACACACTGTCAATGAAGGTTTACTCGAGATATCCTACTGACCAGTCGTCCAGACAGACGGACATAGCTCAATCGTCTTAAAAAGTCCTGAAACTGAACTGAACTTGGTATTAAGATACTTTAATGCGTTACACTTTTTGTCGTATGAAATTATAAATGCCCTCCTTACAAAAAATTATAAAATTACTTTTTTGCACAATAAAATTACTTTCTGCTACAATTAAAGCAAATTTTGGTACAATAAGTTGAACTTTTTGGTACAATAAATTGAACTTTTGGTACAATAAAAGTACTTTCTGGTACAAATAATTCAATTATTGGTACAATAAAAGTGATTTGTGCTACATCACTGTTTTGCACAATAAAAGTACATTTTGGCACAATAAAATTTCTTTCTGCTACAATTAAAGCAATATATGGTACAATAAATTTAACTTTTTGGTACAACAAATTGTACTTTTTGGTAAAATAAATTGAACTTTTGGTACAATAAAAGTACTTTCTGGTACAAATAATTCTATTGCTTTACTATTACTTTTTGGTACAATTAAAGTAATTTCTGGTACAACAAACATACTTATTGGAACAATAAATTGTACTTTGCGATACAATAAAAGTACTACAAGTATTGTACTGGGTACAATAAATTTTACTTTTTTTGTACAATAAATAATTACTTGTTAAAAATAGTTTACTTGCTGTTACAATTAATGTACTTTATGCTACGTCATAAGTAATTTTTGTAATAAAAGTATTTTCTGGTACAATTAATTTACTTTTTGGTACATCAAAACTATTTTTGGTACAACAAAAATTTATACTTTTATTATTAATAAAAGTACTTAACGACACAATAAAAGTACTTCTGGTACAAAAGAATAAATTATGGGTAGAATAAAAGTACTTTTTGGTACAATAAAATTACTCTGTACTACATCAGAAAAGCTTTCTGCAATAACAAAAGTACTTTGCAGTAAAAGTTTTTATTGGTACGTAAAAAAAACATTAACTTCCCTTTACACCCCATGAATGAGGTAAGGGATAGCTTCTTGCGTTGTTGTGAATTAACATGCTCTCTATTTATAGATTCGCAACTAACGGCACCTACTTGTTTATCGACGAATGCGAACGTCACTGTTTGAGAAGCTTTTACTAAACATTCCGATTATCTCGACACATATACTGCGAAGTTGCTGACGAAAACATCGAGGGGACTGGCAATGAAAGAACAATTTATTTTCTTATCTTTAACATGACTGGAGCCAGTAGATGAACCTGGGATCTCCCGCATGGGAAGCGCGTATTCTGACCATCATGCCACGGCTGATTCTTATTGGTACAGTAAAAGTAATTTACTGTGCAATAAAAGTACTTATTGCTACAATAATTGTTAACAATACAAATATTAACAGGTATTCGATCATGAACTAAGAATTCATTTAATACGTTGACGCCTACTTTGACGGTGCTTGTCACAAAATGAAATTCCAGCAATATGCGAGCTAATCTTATGAAACAACATTCAATAGTTTGGAAATATGTTTTGCACTTTTATCATTAAAATATTAAACACATATTTCTTGCTTTCTGGTAAAACTTCCTTGATATAGGTTGGCTTTTTTAATTCTCAATATTGGTCAGCGAATTTCGCACTTAATTTACATTCGTAATACCTACTTTCTTTCCAGGGGACAGTTTCCCATTTTGGAAGATCGTTAGAATAAAGGTGGTGGGCGAAAGGAAAATACCCGAGGATATTAAAATTAAAATAGGGGAACATGCAATTGTTATTCAGAATCAGGGTGTTATAGTTTTTTGTTTTTAACTTTTATATATATATATGTGTTCCTCTAACTCCCTTTGGAGCATAGGGCGTCAAACTTTTGACTTTTTAACTTTTATAGAGAAAACTTTTGACTTTGACTAACTTTTGATAGAGAAAAAAATAAATTTTGTAAGAAAAGAACAGATTAATTCGATAATAATTTTAAAAATTTTCAATTTTTAAATCGTTTTCATTTATTTTAAATTTTCTCAACTTTTTTAGTGAAAAAAACAAACTCGAGACAGGGTAGAAAGCTGGATCTTCGATCGTAATTTAGAAGTAATGTCCTCGTTAAGAAAAACTCACAAGCATAACATAATTTTAATTGTATTACAGTTTTTATTTTTCCGCTCGTTCGCAAACTATTATAATAAATAAAAAGGAACTAAGGTCCAAAGAATCGAAGCAGCAGAACCAAATCTCAAATATTGCTTTAATGATTAAATTAAATCGAAACTAAAATATGTCATAAACTATCAATTTATAAAAGTATAGAATAGAATGTTGTGGCAATTATTTAGTGTTTTACAATGTCTGTACTTTAACGTACACGTTAAAATTGTGTATTTTCTGTTTAAGTCTGGGACTGAGTTCAATACATCACGCAAAATGAACTCTAAACATTTTGCTAATTTTATTTTACACAGAAATTTACAAATTTTTTACTATTAGGTTTACCAATTATTTTGAATGTAATGTAATCACATGTTAAAGGGAAAATATTTTTAAAGAATTTAAATGGTGAATTATTTCGAACTGGCAAACGAACAAATACATAATTCTAAATATTAATCCTGCCTACAAAATTAGTACTAGCTTTTAATTCGAAAATTGAACAAAATCTAAATGTTGACCATACATATTATATTTTCCCTTGGAAATAAATTGCTAAATCAAGAAATTTGTTATCACAAACTTTATCACAAGATAAATCCATTTCTATGTCTAAACACAGTCTTATTTTAAGTTAAGTCAACATATTACTACCCTGATGAGACTTTTATGCCGTAACCGAAATTAACTTTCGACTTAACCCTTTTGCCGTAGACATTTACATGTAACTTATTAAGTAAATTATAATTGCTTATTTTTTAAGCTATTAGGTAACAGCGAAACCGTCTGTAAAATGTGCAAGGCAAAAGTATAAACTGACAACAACAACAATAATCATCCACAAAATCAGTCGAATGCTCTCCAAGTAAAACGTAACCATCATGGAATATTTAGTGTAGCGAAAGAGAACCTCTGACAAAGAGAGAGAGAGGGAGAGGCGGAGGGTAGAGGAAAATAAAGGTTGGACAACCACTAGAACCAGAGGAAAATGAAAACACACGGGGCGGTAGTTATTACAAAGTAATCGAAAAGAGAAAAAGTTATAAAGAGGGTAGAAGTTAACATTGTCGCCGAACTAAAGGATAATCAAAACAAATACATAGTAGGAATGCCAAAACGATATGACGCTTATTGGAAAATTTAGAATTATTTATATCTTAGAATGTACTATTAATAAAACGTTAGCAGCGATTTGTCGCAATCAAATACATAGGTTTGGCCAATGTTTAGTATAAACAAAATGCCGTATTTAACCGTATTTAAAATAACAATCTTCTTAAGACGAATCGAAAGGCCTCACGTCTCCAAATATACGAACCACAATCATAATCTTTAATATATTGACGCAAAACTCAAGCAATTTTCCATCAAAAAAAAATTAAAAAAAATCATGTATGGAAAAACTGGATAACTAAATTTTTTGAAAATACGAAAATTTTGGGATCTTTTTGCGCATATCTATATATTTAAAATGGAATGTGTGTTTGTTTATTTGTTTGTTTGTACCTTATAGGAGACCAAACCTCTGGACCGATGTTCCTGAAATTTTCACAGCATTGAACTGCGACTCTGGCACGACTTATAGGGTACTTTTTTTCGACCACGCCCACTTCTACGCCCATTTTTTTCTCTCTAATTCTGTAATTTTGGTGTTATCTCAATAATTCTAGTCCACCATCAGTCTAACTTTCATATTAATAGTATAATTTTCGTCTTAAAAGATAAATTATTTTTCAAAATTAAAATTTTTCTTTATATAAGTATAGGTTCTTCATGAACCGCGTAAGAACATAAATACATGTGTGCGTATATGGTGGACATTGGTAAATATTCCTGTACAAGCGTTCGTTTTGAGTTTCTTTTTTCTTTATTAATTTGTGTATTTGGCCGAGAAACGGCCGTGAACTAATTTAGACTGAAGTGCAGAATATGGGGCGGGAGCCCGATTAAAACAAAAAAATATGCCATTGTCTTCGTCTTGTTCCCCAAACATCGGAATGGTAGGTCAAAGTTGGCGCTCAGGTCCATGGGGCCCAGGGGGTCAAAAAAGGTTCTATGATGACCCCCAGGTGCAGGTACTCAAATGAAAGATATTTTCGAGATATTTTAGGTTCCTACGGGTCTCCTGGTCCGAGTTGGAGCCATTTGAATTTCCGGGATATACCAAAAAAAAATTATTTTTAAAATAATCGCGCGAATTTTTGCCTACGTAGTGTAGCGGCTTTTGTTTATGATTAATATAACCATAATTACTTAAAGTATTTTCTAATTTCCCAACAAGTAACTTAAATTTGTCATTGTGTTTCGTTTTCATATTTCAATTCCATACTAGACGACATGGTAGCACCTATGCTCAAACTTGTTTAACAAATGGATCAGTCGTTAATTAGAAAGCTAAGAATAAAGTTAGTTAAAACTTAAACCTTCTCATCTTTCAATTTAAAAGGCTTTTTAATCCTAAATGGTATTAAGACTTTAACAGACCTTCGCGGCCTTTAGGATTAATACTACTCTGAGAACATATACTGCCTTGTTTGCCCTATTTCGGTCCAGAGAATAAATAAACATAATAAACAAAACCCTATTTTAAGTATACCACTTATTACATTAGGCGCCTAACGTGGGAAACACTATAAAAGTGAGGAGCTTTTAACTTTGTAAGTTCCTAAGATGGGAACCGGCCGTGGCATAGTGATTAGAACACGCGACTACTATGCAGAAGGTCCGTGGTTCGATTCCCGACTCCAGTCATCTACATTTTTCTTTCATTGCCAACACATTTGACCAGCAAGCATATCTTATAGCAATACATATACTAAAAAGCGATTTGTTACATTTGCTTTTGTTTTAGAATTTTATATTTGCCAGGAAATATGAAAGACCCCTTATTCTTAAAATAGAAAAGTTTCATAATCAAAAGCAATGAATCGATCGTCATAAAATTTCGAAAAACAAATTAATTATAATTCAATGTGTTTTTGTTGGCCTATTTTAGTCAAAGTGGATTGTAATGTAAATAAAACTATCTTATTCCATCTTATTCTCGACGATCTTCAAGAAATTTGTATTTGTTTTTATAATAACACGGTGCGTGTTCAGAAATGTAACAAGTGGGGCACCCAGCGCAAACCTAACTCGAGTACTATGAATTTAATGGTGCTAACTATTTTTTTAGGTTAGCTCTTGTTAAAGAAATAATACAGATTGCAAATTTTGGTTTAAAGATAAACCAAAAAAAAACACAATTATTGGGTATGCCCTGGGTCCAGACAAAAAAATAAAAAACGAAAATCAAGCAAAATATAAGTGTTTTAAAAACACTCACCTAAAATGACTTAAAAGCTGCTCAAAATAAGAAAAAAAATTAGTTCGTTCATTTTGGAAGTGCTTCTTTGGATCTGTCTAACCAACCTTACACATGTGAATCGAAAAAAATAACGGCAGCGCTATATTCGTAAGGTCTCTAGGACCCCATAAACTCAGCATGTTCTTAAAAAAAATACAGCATTGGACTCGTCTCGAAAATATCTTTCATTTGAGTACCCGCACATGGGGGGTTATCATACTACCCAAAGGGCCACATGGACCTCAGCGCTAACTTTAACCTACCATCCGAGACGAAGAGGGTGGCAAATTTTTTCTTCATTTAGCCCGCACTTTATCTCAAAAAATTTAACATTCATTCTAAAATAAATCTTTCTTTGCTAATAAGAAAAAGACTTTTTTAGAATTAATTTGACCGTTAAATAACATTGACACCGAGCCTAATTAATCAAAACTTTAGATATTAATATCATTTTTTTATTTTTAACTCTTTATCAATGTTACAAACCCTAGTATTTATTGTCTCAATCTCTCTATTAGGTATATGCGGTAGAGCGAAACATCCTGTTCTTTAAATCTTTTCGCTCTAAAAGTTTAGTCAACAAATTTTGCGACAGTGCTTTCCTTGTTTGGGTTTGCTAAATAGAATAAAAAATAAACTCAAATATACCAATAAACAACAATGCGTAGTTGCATTATGGTATAACAAAAACAATGTGTGTGAAGTTAAATTCGTATTTTAACTAGCCGAGACACAAACCACTTTGATTAACAGAGCTCTGTTAAGTGGGTGGGTTGATTAATTTTATATGAGATATATGAATATAATCGTAAATATCTCTTGATCTACAAAAGATATTGAAACAAAATTTTCAGAGCAATTAGTAAACAGTACGAGGGAAGTCTCAGTGAAATTTGGGAACAATATTACGAGGGTAGTCTAAATAATTAGCTTATAAAGATTGACATTATTTCCGAAGAAATATGTGGACATTCTGAAGATTCTGGAAGACTTGCGTCGATCGGACTAATGGCAAATAATAGCTATTATACACTACTATACACTGTTATAACCCGTTTTCCCCAAAAAATTTCCTGAATATGAAATTTTTGACAAAATGTTAAAAATTTCTATGTGGGACGGACATAGTGCGTCCATGGTGGCCATCTGGAGAGACTTGCGTCGATCGGACTAGTGGCAAATAATAGCTATTATATACTACTATACACTGTTATTACCCGTTTTTCCCAAAAAATTTCCTGAATATGAAATTTTTGACAAAATGTTAAAAATTAATATGTGGGACGGACATAGTGCGTCCATGGTGGTCATCTGGATGGACTTGCGTCGATCGGACTAGTAGCAAATAATAGCTACTATACACTACTTGAAAATGTTTTAACTCGTTTCCTCCAAAAAATTTCCTGAATATGAAATTTTTGACAAAATGTTAAAAATTTCTATGTGGGACGGACATAGTGCGTCCATGGAGGCCATCTGGAGAGACTTGCGTCGATCGGACTAATGGCAAATAATAGCTATTATACACTACTATACACTGTTATAACCCGTTTTCCCCAAAAAATTTCCTGAATATGAAATTTTTGACAAAATGTTAAAAATTTCTATGTGGGACGGACATAGTGCGTCCATGGTGGCCATCTGGAGAGACTTGCGTCGATCGGACTAGTGGCAAATAATAGCTATTATACACTACTATACACTGTTATTACCCGTTTTTCCCAAAAAATTTCCTGAATATGAAATTTTTGACAAAATGTTAAAAATTTCTATGTGGGACGGACATAGTGCGTCCATGGTGGCCATCTGGAGAGACTTGCGTCGATCGGACTAGTGGCAAATAATAGCTATTATACACTACTATACACTGTTATTACCTGTTTTCCCCAAAAAATTTCCTGAATATGAAATTTTTGACAAAATGTTAAAAATTTCTATGTGGGACGGACATAGTGCGTCCATGGTGGCCATCTGGAGAGACTTGCGTCGATCGGACTAGTGGCAAATAATAGCTATTATATACTACTATACACTGTTATTACCCGTTTTTCCCAAAAAATTTCCTGAATATGAAATTTTTGACAAAATGTTAAAAATTTATATGTGGGACGGACATAGTGCGTCCATGGTGGTCATCTGGAGAGACTTGCGTCGATCGGACTAGTGGCAAATAATAGCTATTATACACTACTATACACTGTTATTACCCGTTTTTCCCAAAAAATTTCCTGAATATGAAATTTTTGACAAAATGTTAAAAATTTATACGTGGGACGGACATAGTGCGTCCATGGTGGCCATCTGGAGAGACTTGCGTCGATCGGACTATTGGCAAATTATAGCCAATTAACACTTGTTTAATATGTGATAACTCGTTTTCCCCAAAAAATTTTCTGAATATGCAATTTTTAACAAAATCCAGTATATTCAATTTCACACGTATTCATATGTTTTACTGTTAACCAAATTCGAATCTGAGTTTCTGTTAACTTGTTAACAGTGCTATGCTAAGGGCAGATGCAGATATATTATATATGAATATAATCGTAAATATCTCTTGATCTACAAAATATATTGAAACAAAATTTTCAGAGCAATTAGTAAACAGTACGAGGGAAGTCTCAGTGAAATTTGGGAACAATATTACGAGGGTAGTCTAAATAATTAGCTTATAAAGATTGACATTATTTCCGAAGAAATATGTGGACATTCTGAAGATTCTGGAAGACTTGCGTCGATCGGACTAATGGCAAATAATAGCTATTATACACTACTATACACTGTTATAACCCGTTTTCCCCAAAAAATTTCCTGAATATGAAATTTTTGACAAAATGTTAAAAATTTCTATGTGGGACGGACATAGTGCGTCCATGGTGGTCATCTGGATGGACTTGCGTCGATCGGACTAGTGGCAAATAATAGCTACTATACACTACTTGAAAACGTTTTAACTCGTTTCCTCCAAAAAATTTCCTGAATATGAAATTTTTGACAAAATGTTAAAAATTTCTATGTGGGAAGGACATAGTGCGTCCATGGAGGCCATCTGGAGAGACTTGCGTCGATCGGACTAATGGCAAATAATAGCTATTATACACTACTATACACTGTTATAACCCGTTTTCCCCCAAAAAATTTCCTGAATATGAAATTTTTGACAAAATGTTAAAAATTTCTATGTGGGACGGACATAGTGCGTCCATGGTGGCCATCTGGAGAGACTTGCGTCGATCGGACTAGTGGCAAATAATAGCTATTATACACTACTATACACTGTTATTACCCGTTTTTCCCAAAAAATTTCCTGAATATGAAATTTTTGACAAAATGTTAAAAATTTCTATGTGGGACGGACATAGTGCGTCCATGGTGGCCATCTGGAGAGACTTGCGTCGATCGGACTAGTGGCAAATAATAGCTATTATATACTACTATACACTGTTATTACCCGTTTTTCCCAAAAAATTTCCTGAATATGAAATTTTTGACAAAATGTTAAAAATTTATATGTGGGACGGACATAGTGCGTCCATGGTGGTCATCTGGAGAGACTTGCGTCGATCGGACTAGTGGCAAATAATAGCTATTATACACTACTATACACTGTTATTACCCGTTTTTCCCAAAAAATTTCCTGAATATGAAATTTTTGACAAAATGTTAAAAATTTATACGTGGGACGGACATAGTGCGTCCATGGTGGCCATCTGGAGAGACTTGCGTCGATCGGACTATTGGCAAATTATAGCCAATTAACACTTGTTTAATATGTGATAACTCGTTTTCCCCAAAAAATTTTCTGAATATGCAATTTTTAACAAAATCCAGTATATTCAATTTCACACGTATTCATATGTTTTACTGTTAACCAAATTCGAATCTGAGTTTCTGTTAACTTGTTAACAGTGCTATGCTAAGGGCAGATGCAGATATATTATATATGAATATAATCGTAAATAAGATGGCCACCATGGACGCACTATGTCCGTCCCACATAGAAATTTTTAACATTTTGTCAAAAATTTCATATTCAGGAAATTTTTTGGGGAAAACGGGTTATAACAGTGTATAGTAGTGTATAATAGCTATTATTTGCCACTAGTCCGATCGACGCAAGTCTCTCCAGATGGCCACCATGGACGCACTATGTCCGTCCAACATAGAAATTTTTAACATTTTGTCAAAAATTTCATATTCAGGAAATTTTTTGGGGAAAACGGGTAATAACAGTGTATAGTAGTGTATAATAGCTATTATTTGCCACTAGTCCGATCGACGCAAGTCTCTCCAGATGGCCACCATGGACGCACTATGTCCGTCCCACATAGAAATTTTTAACATTTTGTCAAAAATTTCATATTCAGGAAATTTTTTGGGGAAAACGGGTAATAACAGTGTATAGTAGTGTATAATAGCTATTATTTGCCACTAGTCCGATCGACGCAAGTCTCTCCAGATGGCCACCATGGACGCACTATGTCCGTCCAACATAGAAATTTTTAACATTTTGTCAAAAATTTCATATTCAGGAAATTTTTTGGGAAAAACGGGTAATAACAGTGTATAGTAGTATATAATAGCTATTATTTGCCACTAGTCCGATCGACGCAAGTCTCTCCAGATGGCCACCATGGACGCACTATGTCCGTCCCACATAGAAATTTTTAACATTTTGTCAAAAATTTCATATTCAGGAAATTTTTTGGGGAAAACAGGTAATAACAGTGTATAGTAGTGTATAATAGCTATTATTTGCCACTAGTCCGATCGACGCAAGTCTCTCCAGATGGCCACCATGGACGCACTATGTCCGTCCCACATAGAAATTTTTAACATTTTGTCAAAAATTTCATATTCAGGAAATTTTTTGGGAAAAACGGGTAATAACAGTGTATAGTAGTGTATAATAGCTATTATTTGCCACTAGTCCGATCGACGCAAGTCTCTCCAGATGGCCACCATGGACGCACTATGTCCGTCCCACATAGAAATTTTTAACATTTTGTCAAAAATTTCATATTCAGGAAATTTTTTGGGGAAAACGGGTTATAACAGTGTATAGTAGTGTATAATAGCTATTATTTGCCATTAGTCCGATCGACGCAAGTCTTCCAGAATCTTCAGAATGTCCACATATTTCTTCGGAAATAATGTCAATCTTTATAAGCTAATTATTTAGACTACCCTCGTAATATTGTTCCCAAATTTCACTGAGACTTCCCTCGTACTGTTTACTAATTGCTCTGAAAATTTTGTTTCAATATCTTTTGTAGATCAAGAGATATTTACGATTATATTCATATATAATATATCTGCATCTGCCCTTAGCATAGCACTGTTAACAAGTTAACAGAAACTCAGATTCGAATTTGGTTAACAGTAAAACATATGAATACGTGTGAAATTGAATATACTGGATTTTGTTAAAAATTGCATATTCAGAAAATTTTTTGGGGAAAACGAGTTATCACATATTAAACAAGTGTTAATTGGCTATAATTTGCCAATAGTCCGATCGACGCAAGTCTCTCCAGATGGCCACCATGGACGCACTATGTCCGTCCCACGTATAAATTTTTAACATTTTGTCAAAAATTTCATATTCAGGAAATTTTTTGGGAAAAACGGGTAATAACAGTGTATAGTAGTGTATAATAGCTATTATTTGCCACTAGTCCGATCGACGCAAGTCTCTCCAGATGACCACCATGGACGCACTATGTCCGTCCCACATATAAATTTTTAACATTTTGTCAAAAATTTCATATTCAGGAAATTTTTTGGGAAAAACGGGTAATAACAGTGTATAGTAGTATATAATAGCTATTATTTGCCACTAGTCCGATCGACGCAAGTCTCTCCAGATGGCCACCATGGACGCACTATGTCCGTCCCACATAGAAATTTTTAACATTTTGTCAAAAATTTCATATTCAGGAAATTTTTTGGGGAAAACAGGTAATAACAGTGTATAGTAGTGTATAATAGCTATTATTTGCCACTAGTCCGATCGACGCAAGTCTCTCCAGATGGCCACCATGGACGCACTATGTCCGTCCCACATAGAAATTTTTAACATTTTGTCAAAAATTTCATATTCAGGAAATTTTTTGGGAAAAACGGGTAATAACAGTGTATAGTAGTGTATAATAGCTATTATTTGCCACTAGTCCGATCGACGCAAGTCTCTCCAGATGGCCACCATGGACGCACTATGTCCGTCCCACATAGAAATTTTTAACATTTTGTCAAAAATTTCATATTCAGGAAATTTTTTGGGGAAAACGGGTTATAACAGTGTATAGTAGTGTATAATAGCTATTATTTGCCATTAGTCCGATCGACGCAAGTCTCTCCAGATGGCCTCCATGGACGCACTATGTCCGTCCCACATAGAAATTTTTAACATTTTGTCAAAAATTTCATATTCAGGAAATTTTTTGGAGGAAACGAGTTAAAACATTTTCAAGTAGTGTATAGTAGCTATTATTTGCCACTAGTCCGATCGACGCAAGTCCATCCAGATGACCACCATGGACGCACTATGTCCGTCCCACATATTAATTTTTAACATTTTGTCAAAAATTTCATATTCAGGAAATTTTTTGGGAAAAACGGGTAATAACAGTGTATAGTAGTATATAATAGCTATTATTTGCCACTAGTCCGATCGACGCAAGTCTCTCCAGATGGCCACCATGGACGCACTATGTCTGTCCCACATAGAAATTTTTAACATTTTGTCAAAAATTTCATATTCAGGAAATTTTTTGGGGAAAACGGGTTATAACAGTGTATAGTAGTGTATAATAGCTATTATTTGCCATTAGTCCGATCGACGCAAGTCTTCCAGAATCTTCAGAATGTCCACATATTTCTTCGGAAATAATGTCAATCTTTATAAGCTAATTATTTAGACTACCCTCGTAATATTGTTCCCAAATTTCACTGAGACTTCCCTCGTACTGTTTACTAATTGCTCTGAAAATTTTGTTTCAATATCTTTTGTAGATCAAGAGATATTTACGATTATATTCATATATCTCATATAAAATTAATCAACCCACCCACTTAACAGAGCTCTGTTAATCAAAGTGGTTTGTGTCTCGGCTAGTTAAAATACGAATTTAACTTCACACACATACAAAAACAATAACTGTTTCCGATTTTATTACCCTTTATAAGTTTATTTACATAAGATTTTTTTGTTAAGCAATGTAAAATTTATTTAACCCAGAACTTTTTTTAATAAAGGAATTGAAAACCTTAAAAAAATAATTTAAAAAAAAAGTTGTATTCTTATTTTGACGGTAGCTATTGAAAAATAATCGTTTAAATTAAAAAAATTATCTTGCCGATTAAGGGTTAAAATACTAAACTAAAGTTGTATTTTTTTATTTTATCGACATTTATTATAATTTTGTTTTATTTGTTAAATAATCTATCACGAGTTCTCATTTTTGATCTTGTTTATTTACTTCTAATATTTCTACCCTCGTCGAGGATCATCTTCAGGAATGAGAATACAAATAAGTACACAGAACAATTAACTTTTAGCTTTTTTGATGAAGGTTCGCGTCACTGTGCGAGTTTTGTACAAGACAAAAATATTCTAATATTGAATACTTATACATTCTAAAACAAAATATATCCTTGCCAAATACACTTTCACTAAATGGAAAAGGCATTAAAAAAATCAGTAATATTTTTATTAACATTTAAAGAGGAGAAGGACTTTGAAAGCTCATTTGGTAAATTACCATTAAAATCACATTTTAAAATATTTAAATTCTTCTATAATTTACAAAGTTTGAGAGTACTCTTTTATGTGAAATATTTAAAAAAAAAAATTACATATCTATATCTACACACAAATAACCAATTCTGTAATTTTGCCTAAATTTGTTTATATTTTCCTGATAGAACGTGGGAAATATGTCCTAAGTAACCAATTTCCCATATTTTCCACATTAAAAACGAGTGTAGCTAAGTTTTTTTTATTGATATTTTCCACAAATTTTGCTACATTGAAATTACACTCCCTGGAGAGAAACACTCTAAGACACTCTAGTCAATGTCACTTATTGCTATGCACACACCCTCCGACATTGTATATCCCAATTAGTTTAATAAAAAACTATGAAATCATAAATATAAACAAATATTACTAACCTTTTATGTGGGGTTGCTGCTGTTGTCGTTTTTTTTTTGTTTGTTTTATTTTTGTTAAGATTTTGCTCATGTGCAATTTAAATGTTTAACACATTTTTTGCTTTGTTTCACGATTTATAAAAAAACGTGTTTTTTCATTGATTATTTGATTATTATATTTAGAGATTTTTTTATAAATACACAAATATTTACGCTTTTGTTGTTAACACAAAATTTCTAATAGTAAAATGCCGGTTGTGGAAAGCACTACACCCCGAGACGACTATCTTTTTATCTATCTCTCTACACACGCATGTATGTAGTAATGTATATAATTCTGTGCGGTTATGTGTGCACACAAATGCGAAGCAAAAGCAAATCACCGATAAACAATGAGCGACATAAACGAACCGACGACCGACACACCAATGCACCAGAGAGTATAATATTCAGCAGCAGCTGTGTGTTGCGAGTGATTGTGTGTGCTGTGATGATGATGATGTCTACTCTTTTTGTTTTTTTGGTTTGTTTCCTTTGTGTGCGGTTACTGCTGTGGAGACTTGAGAGAGAGAGTGCGAGTGATAGAGAGTTGTGAAGAGAGCACTGAGTTGCGGTGATTTGTTCACAATAACAAAACGTCAAATTCGTGTAGACAGACGTTTGGATGGATAGATGGGCGGACGCCAAGTGAAGTAGCTAGCGTTCGTTTATAGTGAGATGCGTGTTTTGTTGTTGTTATTATTATAACTAACTTTAATTTATTTTTATTGCATCAAGTTGTTTTTTGTAACAACCTACACTTTTACTTTAGCACTTTTATTTCACAAAATATATTTATTTACAGTCGGTTGTTGTGTTGTTGTTGTCATATGTAACTGCTACTTTGTTCTTTTTATTGTTATTTTTTTATTTGCACACACTCTCTTGTCGCAAAATCCACTTGTTTTTGCTTTAATACTGTAAAATAAAGGGAATAACAGTACAATGTTCGCACGCACGCACGCACCAACACTCGGGGCCTGTGATTAGTTTACTATTTGCGGCGCAGGGGATTATGCCAAATTTTTCGTGCTAAACGCGCTGATGAAGCCAAGCTGCGGCGCTAAGTATTGAGAAGGAAATTCACGTTTTTCGTTTTGTACCAAATTTCGGACACTTCTATACGAAGAACACACGTATGAATAGAATAGATTACAGTAGACGGACGACACAGAAGAAGACATGCACGGTGTATAGAGTAGAAACATTTAAATTTACAATAAAAAAAGGAACACGACGACGACGACTAATAAATAGTAGTAGTAGTTTTATACTTTATTTTATATTTTTTCCTTTAACACTTCTAAACAAAGCGACACAATCGCACACACTAAATAAACATACAGAAGGCGACGACGACAGTAATAAATATGTATGTAGGTATAAATCTATATATTTTCTTGTAATATTAGTTAAACGCGTTTTTTTTTCTACATTAATTTATGTTTGACGACGACTGATTTGTTTTTGATATTATCGTTTATTTTTTTCACGTTTGCTTTGTGGTTTTCTTCCGGATATTTGTTATAAACCTTTTTGAGTTTAGCCATTTACTAAACACACATTTCTTTTCGGTTTTTTTTTGTTTCTTTTGCTTTGGTTTGTATTTAGAACACTTGCTTGCTTGCTCTTGTTGTAGTTGTTGTGCTTTCTTATTCGTTTGTATACTTTTTATGTTATTTGTGTAAGGTTGTGTTTTTACTTGTAAAAAATTGTAAAATTCGTTAGCAAATCAGCCATACGCTCGTCAAGCACGTACGAAACTCAAACACAAACTAAAAAAACGAGAAAAATTATATGGAGTCTATACAAAAACCAACTCAACCGTGTTCTTGTCTTCTTCTTATCTGTGAGCAGCTAAATAACAGTTGCTACAGTTCGTATTAAAATTATAGTTAGTAGCAGGGATGGTGACATTTGGGTCATGGGTACATTTTTTGTTGCAGTACTATATTATAGTCTTTTTACACCGAACCGCATTTAGCATATTTTCACATTATATCGCATTTTCGCATTTTGAAATGTTAACATATTTTCGCATCTAAGTAGGATGCGGAAAATGCACTGGGTTGTACTTTAAAGTAGCTGAATTTCAGCGATTTTTCTCAATAACGTTGATCCGGCAACCACCAATTTCGTGGTTTGTTTACATTTTTCAGAAAAAATGCCAAACATCATGGACGGACAAAAAATGTAAATTTTTCCCAAAATATCAATAAATTATTACTCCATTAAGTTAAAAGCATTCAAGCTTCGTTGACAATTGCCTAATGTTAATAGATTTGTGGCACGAAAATATTGGCCGTTTACAAGGCGAATTTACAAACGTGTAGGTTAAGCAACAGCTGACAATATTCGAAACTGCAGTAAAAAAACACTTTTAAGAATTTCGCATTTTCAGCACAAAATGTGAAATGCTTTTTTGGTGTAAAAAGGCTATTATCCTAGATTTGAGGTTTGGTGGAAATAATGCAGTTATATAATTTAGCGTTTTTTTCACAAAAATTTTAAACAGAATCATCTCATAATGAAAATATCCTAATCCGAGGAGCAGTATAGCAATAAATGTTAAGAAAACTAAAATAATAATAACAATAATAATATAGACTGCAGATGTTTTCTTACTTCTCCAATTTACCAACACTTTTTTTAAAACTACATCGCGGCCATTTTAAAAAAAAATTACATCAAAAAATTTTTAAAAAGAAATTATCAATGTATGGTTCTATTTTAAAATTGTAATAATACGTCTATTTTTTATTCTGGTTTTTTAACATTTTAATTTACAAACAAATATAAAAAAAACTAAAATTATAAATTTTACTTCTTTTAAAAAAAAATTTATATACGAAAATTAACAACAAAAAATACAAAAACAAATAAAAATAATTTTCTAAAAAATAGATTTTTTAAAAATATTTAAATAACCTGTCAATTTTTTTATGTTAAATTAAAAAAAATTAATTTTTATTTAATTCAATAAAAAAGCTACAAATTTCTAAAATATAAAAACTACAAATTTAAAAAATAATTAAAAAAAATGTAAAAACAATCTTCAAAAAAATAATTTTTAACAAGGTCAAAAAATCAGATATTTTACAGATGTTGAAAAAATTTCGACGGAAATTTTTCTGGTAAAAAAATTAGGCCCAGTGTCAACATTTCGAGCAAATAAATGAGTTAATGAGAAGACCCTTTAAGCGTTAGAAAAATACTAAGTTAGACACCAACATTTCATAAATAAATTATATAAAATTTAATTGTGTAAAGGTAAATTTTAACTTTTAAGGGAAAATTCTGAATGAAATAAAACTCGTTTTCTTAATTGATTGTTTTTATTTCCAATTTTATTTTCATTGTATTACAAACTAAGGTTGTTTATTTATTTTATTTTGTTTTGAACCCACATTAAATAAGACGTTACACAACAGAATCTATCAATCTCACGCAGAATTTTAAAGCCGGATTGCCGGATGCGGAAACGGAATATATTTTATATATATATATATATAGGTATGTATAAGTAGGTATATACGTTAGACTAACTGTGGAAACAGTAAAAAAAAACAGAAGTAAACGAAATTTTATGCACGTATAGATAGCTGTGTAGTGTAAAAAGGCAAATGGAATTATTGTTGCTGTGTGGAATTGCCATTCCAGGTGGCATTCTCATCATCGGAATCCTTGCGATTATCGGAAAGGCGATGTACATTAGAGCCTGAGACATAACGACGATAGGCTTGTGTTGAAGTTCCGGGCGATGTATTGTCTTTGTCAGAACTATTGTTGTCCGTCGATGTGCCAGCGATGTTTGCACTTAGGAAACGATCTAAGTTACGACGTTTTGAGCTGTAGAATAAAAATACAAGAAAATGTTAATAATATCTTCACTTCAATAGGTTTTCCAACTGGCCTAACATTAATAAAGTTTAATTATGAATAACTAGGGTAATCAATATTATGTTACTCCCTGAAGTTATTAAATACCAGAATTTGAAAATAAATACAATTTGCCAGAGAGCTATGCTATTATTATTCATTATTCTATTATTATTCTATTATTTCCAACACTTTGTGATAACTTTCTCGTTTTTCTTTAACCATGAACCATCTCCTACTGTTATAATGGTGTTTTGTCTCCCCTTAGCTTCTCTTTGCACAATTTACTTGCAGCCATTTTGTTAAATATCTACATGAGCCTAATTTGATGTATATTTTAAAATACGTTATATACTCTAAGAAATAATGAATTGGCGGTTTGCTTCTCTTCCTCTGATAAGGTTTTTCGATCCCTTGATTGCGGGAACAAACAAATGTATGAAAGAGTGTAGCGTCTAAGGACAATGCAACGTAATGAAAAATGGTTCGGTTTTAGATATAATCTAGCCAAAAAAAAACTTGAAACAAATTTCTATTATTTTATTTAAATAACTAATGTTGCCAAGCTTGATTTTTAAAAAACCATGATTATCATTTAATCGAATATCTAAGAACTATTCATCAGGTGTTAGTAATTAGATATGCATATTTTATTGCTTTCTATTTGCATTTATACATATGGACTAAACTTTGTCTCATACATATATACCTGTGCAGAATGCAGTACATTTTTATATATAAAAAAATCGCTGATGTCTTAGTCACTTTTTTTCGTTTGTCTATATGCAAAATTAATTGTTGTTTTATCGTCATACTTACACATCGTCTTGCACGCCGCGCTCTTCATTAGCCCTTTTTTGTACCCCAGTTTGTGCATTGTTTCCTCCCTTATTGCCTTCGCCGCCGCGTTGGCCAGTGATCCAGTTTTTAGCAGTAGTTAACAAACCAAAAATAGGATTTAGTATCGACATCACTACCATGGAGAATATGTTGAAAAGTCCACCTTTTCTCGCGATCATAGCACTGGGCCCTGTGGCTTCTTTGCCAATGATCAAAATAACGGCACTTGGGAACAGTTCTAGCTCAACGAGCGTTTGTGTAAAGTGTTCGTTGCCAAATTCTCTCTTTGGATATGTAGTGGCCAGGGTGAATTCCTTTATGCCAGTTCCAGGCAGCAATTCCATCTTAACAAAGTCACGAACCTCTCCCAGAGTAGTGGCACATTTAAAGTTTTTAGTCTTACTGTCACCGCTGGCAAAACGGAATTGTAACCGAGATTCATCAGTGGCCGACGGTGGTGGTGCAGGGTTTGGTGCTGTTGGTGCCGTAGCTGCCTGTGATGTCGACGGTAAATTGCTACTCTCGGTTGCAAATTTTTGGGCCCTCTCAGCCTTGTCGGCAGCGATCTGTGCCAAAATGCGTTCACGGGCCGCCTGTTCCTCGAGACGTTCGCGTTTGATACTATCCTTAAGTTCTTTAAGCTCTTGATCTTTTTGCCAGGCACGTAGATTTTGCATATCTTTACCCTCTTTGCGTCGACGAATTTCGCGTTCCTTTTCCAAACGCTTCTCCTCCTCAACGCGTTCACGTCTTTTCTGCTCTAAATATTTGCGAGTGTCTGCCAACTTATCTTCTTCGGCTGCATTGGCATCATCGCTGGGTTTTGGCAAATCATCCGCCGGCTTCTGGTCTTCTACGGGAGTTGCCTCCGTGGTGCTGTCTTTAGGTTTCTTATAACAAACACCACCTTCACAAACAACTTCAGATGCATCATCACTCTTAGTCTCTTCCTTAACTTCGATTTTCTTCTGCTCTTCGGATTTGGGTTGCTGCGCAGCCGAGCTTGTGCCCGCTTTTGATTCTTGGGTTATAAATGCTTGACTCATAGAGGCAGCAGCTGACACTGCGGGTGTTTTTCCTGCAAGTTCCAGCACTTTGTTGATTTTTCCCTCCAACTCGTCAACACTTGCCACAACGCCCGTAGCAATCTCGAGTGGTGTACCCGTCTTGCCAATAAAAAATATTGATGGTACCGGCACCATCTGATAAATGCTGGCAAACTGCATGTAGGCCTGGCTATCACTTTCTATTTTAATGGCCACAAAGTCATCTGTGTCCAATTTTGTCTTCACTTTGGGCTCATCTATAAATTTCGACAATTTTCTGGAGTTTTCATCTTTGCCTTTGGGTAGAAAGTAAAAAACAACCGATGCATTGGTATGAATTTGCATAAATGACGTGTTCGCCCATGGATAATGGTTCCCTTTGGAGGGTTACTCACCTTCGACATAAACGACGAATACGGCATTTTTAGACTTGGATTGGGCCACTGCATCGGCTATGCCACCATTGTACCAATTCATGGTTAAAAATTTTGTGTGGATTAACTAACAATTTTTACTATTTATTTGCTTACGATTTTTTCTACTCGTTTAATTTTTCTTTAATTTTCTTCAGCAATGACAGCTGATTTTTGACTCACTACCGTTGAGTAGGGGAGAAATAACGGCCCATAACAAAATAAGAGTGTTGATTGTCACAATTAAGTAGAGATGCCATTCCTCAAATAATTGTGAGTTTTTGCATTTTTAGGTGATGTTGGAATTTGAGTATTACTAAAAAAATAAAATCGCTACAATCAATACGAAATCGAAAAAAAAATTGTGACAAAAAAATAATAAAAATTTTATTAGAACGTTTAAAAAAATATTCCTACAAATTTAAAGCAATTAATGACAAATGTAGCCACAATTGATTCTAAAAAAGTAAAAGGAAAAATTTCCGAAAAAAAACATTGAATTGTTAATACTTTCTGCTTGCAAAAAATGATAAAAAATACTTCTTATCGAAATTTTAAAAAATGTTTTTATGTAATATTCTAAATCAAAATATTAAATAAAATAAAAATTCTAAGCTCAGTAACAAATATTTTTTTTAGAAAAAAATGTATGATTCAAATCATTGAATTTAATCAAATAAAATTTTTACGGAAATTAGGGCGTAAAAATTACTTTCAAGAGTTTAATTTGGGCAAAATTGCACTTTACCCACATCTTTAAAAAAAATTGTTAAGAACTCATATATAAAAAAAAATAAAATTTTAGAAAATTTATTCATTAAATTTTAGTTTATTTTTAATACATTTAAATTAATGGTTTCTGTTTAGGTATATATTGCTATGTTACGCATTTATTTTGGCCTTAATAGCTTAAGTGTTACTAAATGAATGAAGAAATAAAATCATTGTTTCTTTTTTAATTTTTACTGATGATATGTTAGTAATTTCAACATCTTTTAAATTTTAATTTAATCACCCCTATCCCCGTAGTCGTCGTCGACGCAAAACGACGTCGTCTTGTGACGACGCTGTAAAATCGGTATTCTCGTAGTCGTTTGTGATAACTATCGGTTACTATTGACACAAATTTGGTATTCTGTAAGCAAATGTGACGTCGATGTTGAATTGAAACGACTCTGTACCTGTCGTCGCAGTATTTGGTAACGACTTAAAAGAATTTGAAGGAATAATTTTGTGGAAATTTTAAAATGGTTTTATAATGACGTCAAGAATGAAAATTTCGAGTGCCAAGCAGTTCGAAACTCTTGTGGCTGAGTTGGAAAAAAATCCCTCATTGGCAAAAGGATTTCGGAGGGGAACAGTTCCGTCTAATTTTAAGGGGCAATGGGAGGTAATTGCTAACAAACTAAATTCCTTTGGACCGCCGTTAAGAGACAGTGATGGTTGGCAAAAGGTAAATACAGTAACAAACTAACTCGTTACGTTTTAATAATACAAAATGTATTTTTAGGTTTGGAGGGATTAAAAATTTAAAGTAAAAAAAAGAATTCTTGCAAATAAAGTAGAGTGTAATGCAACAGGCGGCGGGCGATATAAGCAGCAAATACTAAGCCCTTTAGAAGAAACTGTGGCCAACATGCTCCAATTTGAAAAACAATTAAATCCACAAGGCGCTGTACAGGGAGTTAGTAGTGTCTCCAAGAAGAGGAATGTGCGTTGCTTGTGAAAATAGAGGAACACAATGCAGAGGAAATAGAAGATTTGAATTTGGACGTAGTCATGGAGGAAGAACTATCAACAAGTATGAGTGCTCAAAAGAAGAGAACTTCTAGCAAGAAGAAAAATGTAAGAAGCGAGCGTCAAAGTCTGCTAGAAAAGCATTCTGCTCCCGGTACCAAAGAAAGCTTGTGGAAGTAGAAGAAAAAAATTCAAATTGATGGAAAGAAGAGACAAAAGAGAGGAAAGTTTGTTTTAAAAAGAAATGCAAATCAAACGTTTGATACTACTAATAAAAGAAAAGGAGCTTGAGAACCTAGAAAAATGATTATTATTAGAATTAATGAAGTGAATTTTTTTGCGGTAATAGTAAAGATTCTGGTCTTCTTTATTTGGAGCTATAATTTTGATGTGGGTTCCATCCACACAGCCAATAACACCAGGAAATCCTGTTTTATTAAAAAAATCTATTGTTGCTTCTGATTTTTCATCTTCAGTCATTTCCAATTTAATCCATCGTGGACAAATGACCCTTTCTAATGCATTCAGGGTTTCGGCCAAAATCTTGCAAACTGATGGCTGCAACAGTCCAATTTGAAAGTCATTGCCTACACTTAGCTGGTAAGATCCCTGTCCTAAGAACCTCAATGTTGCTGCTAACTTAATTTTGACTGAAACAGATGTTGACCTGAGATCACTTTTCATTATTGGAACAATTTCTTCCAGCACATAATTCAATGCAGCCTTATTAAGGCGAAAGTAGTTCTCGAATCTAAAAAAATTAAAAAATTCGATGACGCCCAGCAGTAAACACAAATTTTGATTTTAACACTTACTTGTTATCTGGCAGTAAACAAAAATTTTGATTTTAACACTTACTTGTTATCTGGCAATTTAAAGATATTGGATCTTTGCCGAAGTATTTTCCTTTCCAATATAAGATTATTTTTACTTTCCTCATCACTTGAATCTGAATCGGACACAAAAAACATTTCTTCACAACAGAAAATAAAAGTCAAAATGGATCAGCTGATGTACAAATGTTACATCAGCTGTTGTTATTTCTTTCATGTTATCGATTACTAGTCGACGTCGTCTCATAGTAGTTACAGAATACCGAAATAGCATTGATGTGACAACGATGTTGACTCGAAGTGATGTTGACATAAAAACGACGACGATGTCGACGACGTCTACGGGAATAGGGGTGAATATTTTTTGTTATTATTGATATAAATAATTTGTTAACTGTTGTTAATAATAATTTTAATATGTATGTAAATTTAATTATGTATTTCTTTTTTAATTCTTAAATTTTTTACGATGATTTTGTAATTTGTTTTGGATTTTTATCACAATTTTATTTTTTTATTCTAATGTAAAAATACGTTTTTGGTTCTATTTATATTTGTTTTAATTTTGAATTTTTTAAATAATTGTTTATTTATTTTATTACATTAATTCTTTAATTTTGCTTAAAATCTATTTTTATTTATTGTAAATTAATATTTTTTATTGTGAATTTAAGTAATTTAATTGTTGTAGTATTTCTTTTAATTTTTGTGAATAAAAAATGTTTTTTTTATGTGGATTTTATAAACTTTTTATAAAAATCGGGATAGGTTGCAAATTAAATTAAGTTTGTGTGTGTCGTGGTTTGTATGAACACCCTACGCCCTAACATATAACTTACCATCCGTTTGGCAGCTCTGATCAAGTGAAAACAAACACTGTGTAGATCTTGTACCGTAACTTTTACATACAGTATATATATACATTTGTGTGTATGCATACAGGTATCACCTACATGTTTGTATACAAACATGTAGTTTATAGATATATATACATACATACATACATTCTAACATAGGGCTGCATATTGCATTAGATTTTTCTATTACCCTAGCATTTATAAAATACAAAGAGATAGATGCACTTTTCAATTCATACATAATTATACATTTTTATATTTATTTCTCTTTCTTATTATTTGTCATACACTTTGCAACGACCATGAGGAGCATTTTATTTTCATTAAATAGTTGTATAAAGTATGCCGATCGAAGAACAATGTATGTAGTAACTTAGTATAAAATTATTAGATTCATTTATCAGTAATACATTGCATCAAGAAGCACCGGAAGCCGTGAACCACAGTCTATTGAACCAATATGAAATCTGGGTGAATGATTCGCTGTAAACGTACTACCATATGCCTAATGTTTTTTGGTTTGTTGGACTCCTCCTTCAGCGGGGTCGCTCCTACCATAGCTGCAAAAAGACAATGTACGTTGGTGTATTACAACAAAGGTTACAATATACAACGTTAGGTAAAGTTAAAACTTACCCATTCTCCGGAGTTCATCATCGTTGTAACGTTGTAGCCGTACAGTGCAGCGTTTTACAGAAACTTGCTCGCGTGCCTCATCCAAGGATTCGGCTGTGCGGGGATGACGTTTGATTCTTATGGATATATTCTTTAGTTTAGGAGAATCCATTTTACGAAAGGTACAATTAATTAAATCGCGAAACTGGGCCACAAAATTGTATTTTCCGATCAAAAGATGAACGATGCGTACTGTTTATGTCTTTATTTATTATTTTAGGGTTTCTTGTGAACACCAATAAAAACTGAGTTGACTGTGCGAAACCAGGGTTGTTGATTTTTGACGCTTGATTGGTATTGCCAGATCATTTAAATGAGCCAGCTATGTAGATATATGTTATAATTAATAGGTTTGATAACGGGTACTCAAGAAAAGAATAAACTAGGATTTTCCGCATTTAATAAAATATTTAGGTAATATTATAAATATTACAAATTTGGGCTGAATTGCATTGGCAAAGGTATGGCTGGAAAAAGTGTTGATGCTATCAACTTCAGTTCATTTTCAGAATAACAAAAACCAAGATCAAAGTTTGAGCTGTTGGCCGATGGGCCAAAGAGATTCGAAAATAGAGAGATTCTTTTTTGGATCCCATTATTACCCCTATGTGGGGGTACTTAGATTTAGGGTATTATCACCACGATTACAACTAAGCTATCCCTAATTCTGAACGAAGTTAGGCCTATTTGTATCATTCCGTAGACTTGTTTTCTGAAACAGTATGTGGAATGATTTAGACATAATCAAGGTGATTTCACAAAAACATTTTTTGATTTTACTTTTCTAAAACAAAATTTTAAACCCACCAAAAAAAATTAGTTTATTTAACAATAAATCATGCTTTTTTGCAACTTTGCATATTTTAGAAATACATAAAAATATTCTATACTATCCAAATTAAAAAAAAATAATTTAATTTTTAACAATTTAAAAAAAAATCGCGAAATTATTTTAGTAATATTAAATTAAATGCCTCTGGCTCTATGTGCTGCCTATCTTTTTAATGGAAATAACAAGATTTCATAACCATACATTTTTTTAAATAAAATAATATGAACAAAACTACAGCAAACAACTCAAACAAAATAATAAATCAAAAAATAAAGAAAAATTGTATAAAAAGTTGATCATTATTTGTTCTTGCTGAACTCTTATGTAATTTTGAAAAAAAACACTTTGAAATCTATGTTTTCTTAAACCGTGTGACATTTCGCAACCTTCCCTTTTAAAAATAACAAGATTCCCTACAAATTATCAAAATGAAAATAAAATCTGAAAACGGTAAAAAATTTGGTTATTTTTATTTTTAATTGTATTTAGGTAATTTATAATAGTGCAAAAAAAGTATGTAAAGTCTATTATTATTTTATTAGTTTCAATATCCACTTTTTTTACTCTGATCTTATATTCATTAAAAAAAAACATATATAATTGTCAGTGTGTAAATTACCAATGTTAAACTTATAGCCTTTTTACACCAAAAAAGCATTTCACATTTTGAGCTGAAAATGCGAAATGCTAAAAGTGTTTTTACACTGCAGTTTCGCATATTGTCAGCTGTTGTCTAGCTCACACATTTTTCCATTCGCCTTGTAAACCTGCAATACTTTCCTGCCACAAATCTATTAACATTGTTTCAGAGGCCTAAATAATACCAACATTCCATTTAAAAACAGTATAAAATACTTGGGAATCGAATTCGATAAGCTTTTAAAATTTAATAAACATGCTAGATCTACAGTTAATAAAGCATACAGAATATTGAACTCTTTTTCAAGGATTTTAACTAATAAAAATTTACCTAAAAAAACAAAACTAATGATTTATAAATCCAGCATAAGGTCTGCACTTTTATACGGATTCCCTATTTGGTTCAGCATTTCACCAATTGTAATAGAGATACTGGAAAGAAAAGTTCTTCGACACTGTGTTGGTAAATACTATGAGTCAAATTCGAAACGTTACGCTAATCGTGTAATTTATTCAAATTCAAAGATTACTCCAATCAATTTATACGTTACCGATATTTTAAAAAGATTCACTTATAGGATATCTGCTCATTCAAACCAATTTATTAAAGATATTTATAATGAACAAATTAATTTCAGTTGGTCTAATACAAATTATTTGTCGCCCATCGGGTTTTTAAAAGAAATTACTTTAAGTAACGAAATTTCCGCGAATACTTGTTTTGAGTTCTACTCAAAGTCAACGTCGGGTACTCATAGAGGATAATTTAGTATGGTTTGCTTTTTGTTTATTTTTGTTATAATTAGTTTATTTATTATTATTTATTTATTTATTAAATATTAGATTATGTTAACTCTAATGTTATGTTAGCCCCGGGAGCAAGGGCGTTATTTCTATTTAATGTTTTATAACATAAATTCACTGTAATATTAATAAGTACGATACTGTTTTCCCAAATTATGTTCTTGAGATAATACTTTATAGTCTTAAGTACACTTCCATCTCACACTAGTTTCTAAATGTCTGTTACTATTTTATATGAAGGCTCAATAAATTAATTTGAATTTGAATTTGTTTCAGAGGCAGTATTCCACGAAGCGCAAATGCTTTTAACTTATTGGAATAATCATTTATTAATATTTTGCAAAAATGTAAATTTTTTGTCTGTCTGTGTTGTTTGGATTTTTTCCGATAAATGTAAACAAACAACGAAAATGGTGGTTGCCGGATCAACATTACTGAGAAATGTCGCTTAAATTCACCATTTCAGAATACAACTCTGTGCATTTTTCCGCATCTTTCATGGATGCGAAAATATGTTAACATCTCTCCAACAACAAAATACAAGTAAAAATTTTAGAATTTTGGCCGCATCTTTCAAAGATGCGGAATAATGTGAAAATATGTTAAATGCGTTCCGGTGAAAAAAGGCTATAACATCATTATCAATGTGAATGAGCTATAAGAATCTCATTCCAAGACATTCCGATTTAACTTTATGTACAGTTTGAAAATCGTAACAGTTAGGTATACTTATGACTTACTAATACCCTTTCCTATTTGGTAATGCTTTGAAGTTTGTCTTCGTTTTTTCACATGAGGTTTTATTGAATGTCGGTATTTGAGTACAATGGTAATACAAATTTCTTATATACCATTTAATTTACAGCTATTGGCTCCAAATTTCCATTTAATCAATAGTTTTTGCAAAAAAAATGTTGCCACCTACAACATTAAACTAATGTAACAGTTTGAGAAGTATATACAACATTGACAATTTGGCAATATTTTGTATCTGTCAATACTATGCCATAAAATTTGACGATATTTTGCGTCTGGCAATACTATAGCGTCCGCCGTGAAAAGAAAAATAAATTTCGCTGTCGTATTGGGAAAAATTTTCGATGAAAATTTACATATTTCTAGTTAAATATCCAATCAAAATTCGGTGAAAATGTATTAAACGCAACTGAAAACAGTGCACAATACGTGAGATATTAGTTTTCCCCGTTGAAGTTACAATTAAATGCTTGAAAATATGAAGAAAATATCTATGATTGCAACGCGAACAGACTTTTTGCGAATGAAGAAAAATTTCATAGGGAAGTGGTGGTTTTGTGTGTAATTGGAGTTTTTTTCTTCTCGATTTCTTTTGATACGTGTTCTAACAAACAACAAATAGCAAAGAAAACTGCAAAAAATATATTTTTGATGTATTTTATTTGACTGCAGCAAATTTTTCGGCTTATAGAACAACACATTTTTTAAGTTTGAATCGATATCAATAGAATAGAAAGCACAAGTTTCAAGTTTTCTCCATCATGGTGGTCTCGAAAGACTCCAAGCGTAAGCGCAAGGAGTCATCGCCGCCACCAACACCACAGCAGCAGCAACAACAATCAACTGCGGCTGTAGAGTCATCACCAGAAATGCCCAAAAGGTATAGTATTTTTTATTTGTATTTTTTTTTGCACACATGTATATATTTTACAATTTCATCTACATTTTAAAAGTATTCTCCGATTTGATTTTTCTGCTGTTTGTTTTTTTTTCGTTTCTTTCTCTTTTTAATGTGTGTATATTTTAATTGTTTCATGTACGTTGAGGTGATTGCCATGCAATGTGTGACGAGGGTGGCGTAAAAATGGCGTTGTGGAAAAGGGGAGCGGAGGTTGAAATTTTTGGGGGGAAATTAGCGCAATTTCTTTTGGAATTATTTTTTGTGTCGATTTTCCGTTATCGGATATGAGTGACACGAAGAATAGTCGCGAGCAAGCACATACATGAATGATTTATCAATTGTATGATATCTTAATGCCAGCCAGTGGACATTGATGCCTGTTTGGGTTAAAACCCGTTATTTCAGGCGAAAACATAATAGTACTTACTACAAATAATTACATTCCCAAGACAAGTGAACACCTGGTATTTCAATTCATAAATTGATGTAATTTTGCAAGACCTTATGGTCTCTGCCATAATGGTTCATGACTGTTGAGGCAAGTTTGCAAAAATGGGCAATTTTTTCTATTTTTTTTACTCAATTAGTGTATCCGATCGTCGTTCATATAAGGGATATTTAGTAGAAAAGTTGTATTCGTCCTATGCAGATTTAGCTAATCCTACAAATTTCAGGATACAAAATTTACAGATAACATTGTATTAAACATTACCCTTCTTTTCAAGTAGGATAAACAAAATTCATCACCTGGTTGGAAAGCGTTTGCTCTTGAAAAGCAAATTCGAATGAAAAGAGTCGTAATCAAGATCTTTTTTGAATGGACTTTAAAGATATACATATCGTCAGCTGAAATGCAAGGACCCTAACTAACTAACATTCCGATTATTTTAAATGGGATGCGAAATAAATTTGTAATCAAATGGAAACACTTGGTGCAAAAGCTAGTTGAATTTCGTTAATAAATTTTCTATACTTGATTAAAAAAAAAATTTATGTCCTTAAATTGTCTACAGACAAGATCGACCATATCTAATGTATGTGTCATAGGCTTGTTAGCCATCATTCTACTGTTTTTTTTTAGTTTTTTAATTATAATTGCTTTTGCAAACGTTGAATTTATTTCGTATAATTGTTTAACTGCATTTCCAATTTTTTGAGCAGTATTTGATGATTCTAACCGGTTTTTAAATTATGTATATACATTTAAATTTTTTTCTTTTCTTTTAATTATTGATGTACAAAGTTATTGAATAAATTGAAATAAAATGAAAAGTTTATTGTTGAGACATATGTATATACATACTTTTTAGTGCGAAACTTTGAATCTACTTTAAATTCAAATTGTTTTTATTAAGTCGTCGTTAAAATAGAACTAGTATTTATAATAAGGATATTATATAAATCACTGCTAAATTACCAGATATAAAAAGCTGCTGCTCAGTCGAATCTATTTTTCCTGCATTGGTTTTGTTCTTTCTTAATTGTTTAAATTAGTAGGCATTTAAAGTTTTTTATATAGTTTATAAACATAGGTATATTGGGAATGACCGCGGTGGCATGATGGTTATAAAACCCGACTATTATCCATCAACATTTCTTCAATCGGTGGTTCCATCGGTGTTGTAGCCAGCAACTTCCGAGTTGTTGAGTTAATCTGAATTTGTCTAATAAAACCTCCTCAAACAGCTTACGACTCGGTATAGTCGTTAAACAGTAGGTTAAATTGTGTGTGTTTACAAACAAAAGCTTAATAAGTCACTACAATGCCAGAAGATTTTTATATGGAAATGCGTTTTATATACTTACTTACTTACTTAGCTGGTACTTCTATGCAATCCCAGTGGATTATATACCGCACGTAGAAAAATATTATAAGCGCCTCGATCTTCTGCGCTTCTTCTCCAGTTAGTCACACCGAGTTCTGTAAGGTTCCCAGTAACCTGGTCTTTCCAACGGAGTTTTGGTCGCCCTCTTCTGCGCCGTCCATCGAGTTCATTGTCGAAGACTTTTCGAGCTGGAGCATTTTCATCCATGCGTACAACATGACCTAGCCAGCGCAGCCGTTGCACCTTAATGCGTTTGACCACGTCAATGTCAGTGTACAGCTCGTACAGCTCATGATTCATACGACGCCGATACTCTCCGTTAACGATGATGGGCCCATATATTTTACGGAGTATTTTTCTCTCGAATACCGCCAGAACCGATTCATCCGCTTGTGTCATAACCCAGGATTCTGAGCCATACATTAAGACAGGTAGAACCAGTATCTGGTATAGCTGGAGTTTTGTTCGTCGAGAGAGGGCTCTGTCATTGAATCGCTTGCTTAGTCCGTAGTAGCATTTATTTGCAAGCAGGATTCTTCTCCGGATTTCTAGGCTGACATTATTTGCTTTATTGATGGCGGATCCTAGGTAGACAAAGTTATCTACCACCTCGAAATTATAGTTGTCAACGTTCACGCAGTTTCCCAAACGAGTAGATTCTTTGTTCGTTGAAACTAATAACTTCGTTTTGTCCTCGTTCACCGTTAGGCCCATTTTCGCTGATTCCTTCTGTATACCTGAGAAGGCTGCAGTCACATCCCGCAGTTTTCGACCGATGATGTCTACGTCATCAGCGTACGCGAGTAGCATGTGGCTTTTGTTGAATATAGTGCCACTCGTGTTTACTGCAGCTTTTCTCATTATCATCTCCATCACAATGTTGAAGAGATCGCACGATAGGCCGTCGCCTTGTTTTAGGCCTCGTCTGGTATAGAATGGCTCCGTAAGGTCCTTGCCAATCTTCACTGAAGACTTCGTGTCAGTCAGCGTCATTCCGCAAAGACGTATCAGCTTCGCTGGAATACCAAACTCAGCCATGGCATCGAGTAATTTCTGCCGTATCGGGCTGTCGAAGGCAGCTTTATAGTCGACAAAAAGATGGTACGTGTCGATCTGTTTCTCTTGGGTCTTTTCCAGGATTTGCCGAAGTGTGAAAATCTGGTCAGTTGTTGATTTTCCGGGTCTAAAGCCACACTGATAAGGCCCGATCAGGTTGGATAACACTGGCTTTAGTCTTTCACATAGCACACTCGACAGGACCTTATATGCGATGGGAAGAAGGCTGATCCCGCGGTAGTTGGAGCACACACTTGGATCACCTTTTTTCAGCACAGGACATAATACGCTTACATTCCAATCGTCGGGCATGCACTCTTTAAGCCAAACCGTGCACAGGAGCTGGTGCATGCTCGTTATCATCTCCTCGCCACCGGACTTGAAGAGCTCTGCGGGCAGACCGTCGGCACCGGCTGCTTTGTTGTTTTTCAGCCGCGATATTGCTCTTCTTACCTCGGCTTGACTTGGTGGTGGGCAATCTAAGCCGTCGTCGACAATTGGCGTGATAACTTCACGTGCGCTGCCTTCTGGAACCAGCAGTTGCTGGAAGTGTTCTCTCCATATGTGCAGCACACTCTGCGTATCCGTGACCAGATTTCCATCACTGTCCTTACAGGTGGGGAGGCCATTACCGTATCCATTTGTTCTTATTTTCTGGTAAAATTTTAGGGCCTCACCTCTATCCCTGTATCGCTCTATATCCTCGTTCTCCCGTTCCTTCATCTGACGTTTTTTTCGCCTAAATAGCTGTCTCGCCCGTTTTGCTTTCTCCTTATGCCGTTCCCTAACAGCACGGGTTGCAATTGGCTGTAGCGTTGCCCTATAAGCAGCATCCAGTTCCTCAGACGCTATGCGACATTCTTCATCGTACCAGGATTCGTCTGAGCTCCGCTTTTCATATCCTAGCACGGTTGTTGCGGCGGTTGCCATGGAATGCGCAATATGCTGCCACTGTGTATCGGGAACGTCAGAAGTAGAGGCGTTGTGTCGTAAAAGTTGGGAGAGCTGGTTGGAGTAGGCAGTAGCTATCTCTGGGGTTTGCAGCTTCGCGATGTCCAGCTTTCTTTGTGTTTGGTTACGTGCGTTTTTCGCTCTGCTCAATCTTGTGCGCACCTTGGCTGCAACCAGGTAATGATCCGAGCCAATATTAGCACCACGAATCACACGCACGTCCATGACACTAGATGCATGTCTGCCATCGATTACTACATGATCAATTTGATTTTTGGTGTTTTGATCGGGGGATAGCCAAGTTGCCTTGTGGATGTCTTTGTGCTGGAATCTGGTTCCACTCACTACCATGTTCCTTCCCGCTGCGAAGCTAACCAGCCTAAACCCGTTGTCTGACGTGTCGGTATGCAGGCTGAATTTGCCGATCGATGGACCAAGAACATCTTCCCTTCCTACTTTTGCATTAAAGTCTCCTAGAACAATTTTAATGTCGTGGCCAGGGCAGCGGTCGTATGTTTCCTCTAGGCGCTCGTAAAATGCATCTTTAATCTCATCGTCTTTATCTTCCGTCGGGGCGTGTACACAAATCAGCGTGATGTAAAAATATTTCGCCCGGATGCGAATGGTGGCTATTCGGTCACTTACAGGGTTAAACCGCGAGACCAGGTGTCGAAGTCTCTTGCCGACTATGAAACCACATCCAAATTCGTGTCTTTCTGCATGGCAGCTGTAGAAGATGTCACAGTTCTTTCGTCGTGTGCATCCCTGTCCCGTCCATCTCATTTCCTGTATGGCGGTGATGTCAGCCTTGTATTTGTCGAGGACATCCGCCAGTTGGATAGAGGCACCATCTCTGTATAGAGTTCGGACATTCCAGGTGCATATCCTTAAATCATGGTCCTTATATCGTTTGCGGGGGTCGTCAACATTTGGGGGGGTTCTTGTTTTTTCTTTTCTTCGTGTTTTCATAATAAATTTTGTTTAAGGAGAGTGGCTTATTAGGCCACCGCTCCCGATCCTAGTTTCTTGGGGCTGCCAAGGCCACTAGGAGAGCCTGTGTTGAGCTTCAGTAACTTTTGTTACCTACTTCCTAAGACGCATCGGTGGTAGCATGCCGATTAGGTTACTCAACGTTTCGCCTTCTAACTCTAGCTAACTTCTAAGCGGTTGCTTTGAAGTCATTGCCCAGGGAATACTTGGTCTAGGACCGGAAGTAGTTAGCTGCTTGGACAGTGCCACAAAGGAATCGCTTCTGGTCACTCCCAAGTGAGTGACAATCAGTAGTTTTCAGCCTCTGGGCAAAGTCCCATTCCCCATGCGTTTTATATATTTGATTAAAAAAATATCCAATTTCACAAGCCATTTTTAAATTAAACCATACTTAAAAAAATGGATTTTTAATAAAACAATTTTTTTCAATTATTTTTATTATCCGATCCGATTTACTAACAACATTTTACTTTAATACCTCGTTTTTTTTTGCTATTCAATAGTGCTCAAAACTTCAGTTGATACTTTAACAATAACTTAATTGTTTTAATGATTTCCTAAATTCCTATTTCCTATTTAAATTGAGTCTATTAGCACCATAAAATAAACGGTTCCTTTAATAGTTACAGAAGTGACCTAGTGCATCCTGCAGGTCTGGTCAAGTACAACATGAATCTGTATACCAAAGTTCCCTTACACTCTCAAAATCTTGACTTACTAATAAAAATCCGGCTTTTCATTACATTCCTCACTTGTATAAAACGTAAATAACATTTGAAAAAATATTTTATTTTGATGTTGTTAATATTTCTTAAATGTTTGATTTTGTATATTCCTTGAAAAACTTAAACTACTTAAACACTGGTTAACTGATTTTTGAAACAGTGTAAACAAAAAATGTATTCACCTCATACAAAAAAATTCTAACACAGACAGAAATAATCTATTTTAAACACAGCAATACAAATAAAATATGAACCCCCTTTATTGTGCAGAATATTGTTCACCTTTACCTACCTCATTTCGCCTCCCTCATATGATCCCACTATAAACTATGTCTGTGAGCTAGGGGTAGACATGCTTTGATTACCAGTAGATTCACATATTTTGTTAAACGTACTGATGACGTAGAAACATTTTGTTATTTTAGATTCAAATTGCATTTTATTGTTTATCTCTATTTGGAAACAGTAAAAAAAGAGAATATAAGGGGTTTACATTTTCAAATTTGCTTTGCGTTGACTTAGTTACTTTGGACCAAAGAAATTTTTATTTATCTTATTGATATATGTTTATATATTATACAAACGCACACAATCGTTCACATCTATGTACAAGTGGGTATTTGTATTAGGGTATCCACAAATATGTTTAAAATGTATTAAACTTTCCACTTCGAACATAAAATGACAGTAGCTATATTTTCGTGTGACATTCAAATTCCAGATTCAATTCATGATTATATGAAATATTCAAAAGTTATATATCCACTTTGAAGTATTTAAAAATTATTAAATACTAACATAATTGTATTGTCACTTTTAAGTTGCGGAAAATCTGCCATTCTCAGAATAATGTCCAAATTTAGATTTTGGCAGCACTTATCGTGGATGATTATGTAGACGTTTCAATTGTATTTGTCATTATTTTTTATTGATTAAATAAAAAAACCAAAACAAAATACTTGGGCACCCTGTGGAGTGGAAAACTTTTACCACTGAAGATGACATACACGTTTTCATTTGAAGATTTTGTTAAACCTTTTCTGCTGTAATGAATTTGTTTGAAGTCCTTTACATTAGTGATACTAAAATTTTTCAATTGCCTTATTGGTTTTATCGTCATTTAAACTCAAATTAAACACTTTTTTTATATAATTCAAATTATGGTGTTTTATTTCTGGTAAATTTTAAAATATGGGCGAAATATTGGCCTGCTTCTAAATTAGTCCAGCTTTTGTGATGGGATATCATAATTTGAACTTGGTTGATGTATGTATATTGAGGTGACTATTTTTTACATTTGATGTTTTATTATTTTAGAGATTTCGGTTAGATTTACATTATTGTCATCTTTCGAACAAATGATGGCATTTAATGCAGTATTCATCGATTTTTATTTAAATTTTCTTAATATTTTCGTTTAATACACCTTCAACCCAGACCCTCAAATGCTAATTCTTGTTAATTTATATATAAATATTTTTTTTACCAAACTCCAGGACAAAGGTCCAAGCTCAACGTAAATTTGCACAAGGACAAAGTGCTCCGCAATCATCATATAATTCGCTAATAGCAGCAGCATCATCATCGTCAAACACGGGCCCCAGCACATCGTCGGAGAGTCGCGAGCCACCAACGGAAATACTGCCGAATAAACGACCAAAGACCGAAGACTTTCTAACATTTCTTTGTTTTCGTGGTACGTCGGCTTTACCACCACATTTAGATTTCTTAAATCAGGGTAGATCAAGGGAACCGGAAAGACCCGTGAAAAAACCAGTGAAACCTATAGCGAAAAAGAAAGGTAAAAAGGGGAGACCGGCAAAAAATCCCAAACAAAAAGTTGAGGAAAAGCAGCAAACACCTAATGTGCAAACTGAGGAAAAGCCTCATAGCAAAGCTGAAGGCAAGCCGGAGGACAATAATGATGAGATGGAAAAGAAAGAAAAAGAAGAAACGGAAGAGGATACACCTTCATTTCCAGTGCGCAAACGAGCCGAAGTAGTTGCAGACGGTAATCGTCGCAGCAATCGCAATACTGATGATAAGTGCAATAACTCCCCCGAAGCGGGCAAACGAAGATCCAATCGAGCTACTAAAGGATCCAAGCCTATGCTAGATCATATCTCGGATGACGAAGATGATGAATATTTTTCGGTTCTAGATGAAAATAGTAAAACTGTTAATTCTGATGCTGATGGAAAGGACCGGAAGTCTGCTAAGACACCATCACAAACTGAAAGAAAATCTGAGTCACCTTCGAAGGAAAGTGAAACTACAGCAAAATCACGCAAAGGCAGACCATCGTCCGCTGCAAAGAAAAAGGATAGCGACAAGGATTCTGTAAGAACTGAAACTAAAGAGAAAGTGCCGATTAAGCGCCCACGACAAAAAGAATCGCCCATTTTTATACCTTCTCCTGAACCTTCGGGTCGAATGACGAGGCAAAGAGCATTTTTTGAGCCAGTCAAGGTTCCGCAACGAGACGAAAACAGCACAACTGACATCAAAACAGATGATAGTAAAAAAGAAAATGAAAATAACACCAATAAATGCGAACATGAAGAAGATTCGCCTGCAAAGGATAAAGCTAAACCTGAAGAAATACCTAGTAGTTCTAAGGAAACATTGACTGAGGATGATAAAAATAAATCTCAACTCAATGTTTTTGATTTCTCTTCTGATGATGAACAGCCTTTAGCGAAAGCCATCAAGCTTAAAAAGGGAGGTACAAACAAGGCCGGTGGTAAGAAAAACAAACAAGGTACGGGAAAAAAGACTACACCGAAAAAACAAACTACTGAGACAGTTGAAGAAACTAAGGGTAACGACCTAAAGGTGGAGTTAAAAACAGAAGAAAGTAGTTTAAAGGGAATCCAACAAACGGATAAGCAAACGCCGCCTGCGGTAGTCGAAGTGGAAAACATTAAAACGAAAGGAAAACGTTCCGGCACTGTAGCAAGTAATTCTAAGAATTCTAAAAAGAAAGATATTGAAGACTGTGGAAACGAGTCCGATAAAGAATTGGCACCACCTTCTCCGAAGAAACAAGCAAATGCTAGACAGGGACGTAAGAAAGTCAAAGCGGACAATGCTGAAAAAACCCATCCCGATGTGGAAGCTGATGAAAACTCATGTAGTCCTTCGCGCAGTCAACGACCGTCTCGTAAAACAAAGGAAGCTGCCACCATTTATATGGGCATCATTGGTCATCGACTTCAGTTGGCTGAGGATGAAGAAGATGATATATCATTGAGCAGTTTTGATCGCCCAAATGTGCGAGAAATGGAGAAAATGGAAAATGAATTGAAGCGCAGCTCGACCACTGTAAATGCCAGCAAAGAGGATGAAGCAGTATCGCCAAACGCGAAGCAAACTAAAACGACTGAGACTTTAACAACGTCTCCGCCTGTCATTTCGGCAGCAACAGCTATTCCAGAAAAGACCCCAACAGCTCGTAGAGGACGGCCACCTAAAAACCCTAAAGTACCGGCAAAACGTGAAATCGAAGGTATGCTGGTTAAAAAAGGCGTAATTGCCAAGTTAACTCAATCGACCGAGAATTTGACAGAAACCAAAGAAAATAAGACCGAACCCTCAAAAGCGGGTACCGAGGATGATGAAGATTTTCTGTTGAATGAGGAGTTAAATGAGACAAAACGTAATCTGGAAAGAAGTTTCAGTGACTCAGACGACGAACCTTTGGCTATTAAAGCACACGTCAAGACGGGTGAAAAAGATGAAGGCGAAATCCAAAAGACAACGACGGTTGGAGATAACATTTCTCAAAATTTGATGCCGACAGTTAATCCGCCAGTGTCCTCGGTACCATTGCCCACGCTGTCCATGTTACCGCTGACAACCAAACCAGCCACTCTGGCAACACCACCGACGCCACCTCCAGTCAGTAATACTGTTGCACCCACGATTACATCAGCCATGGGCGTCCCAGGTACAGTACCATCACCACCAATTGCATCTATCATTCTACCACCAGCCCCGATTACAACAACATCACAATCACCCTTCAAAAGTATTGAGAAGAAATCCCCAGTTCCAACATCAAAGATTCTCAATGTCCCAGCAACTTATGGTATCCCTCCAGCTTCTCCTTCGGTGAATTTAGGCAACAGCGGCTTAAATACTTCATTTGGCAAATCTCCAATGTATGTTCCACAGTCGCCTGCCCATTATCATTCTCCACATCCATCACAACAGCAACATGTACGACCTGCAACTTCAAGTATTCCACAATTTCCCATGCAATCTCCAGTGAAGACTTCTACATTGGTGGCGCCACCCCCTTTAAACACCACATCGGTCACGGCCCATTTGACCACTCCTCCATTGCAAATGACGTCACAGTCGCCAATCAAGTATCAAACACCACCAACCACATATCCTCCGCCCATTGAGGCATATCCCTCACCCAAAATTAATCCAAACTTTTTAACGCCTAAATTTGATCGCAATACCTTGTCAAGACCCGGTAACACTACTGGAAATAACACTTTCCCTTCGCCTTCACCAGTGAAATTTGATATGTCGGGATCGAGCAGTGGTTTGCTGAAAAACTCTTCGCTATCAGCGCCGAATGTGACCATGAGTCCAAAGACGTTACTGTCGGGAAACACAAACTACATGAGCAACAATATTGGCGTTTCGACATCTGGAGTCGGCCATCCCAGTAATGATCCACTGAAAGATGAAATCGGCAGTATTTTGGCAGCCAACCTAATGCCGAGTAAAGAAGAATCGGGTAAAATATTTGGCATTGCAAGTGTTAGTTTAGCTCAAAGTTCAGGACCAGACAATACGAAATGTACTTTGGGCAAATGTGGGTCGATACATAAACCCGTGTTGGGGCCTGTCGTACCCACAGAAAGTTATATAGGTGATCAATTGTCGGGTAAAGAAAGGCGTAAGGCTAAAGTCAATATGACACATGAACAGATCCACAAATGGTTAATAGAATGCTCATCAAATCCTGACGAAATACAGGATGATTTGGATGACGACTTTGATTCCGATTTAAGGCCTAACAATTTCAGTTCCACACCACCTCCCACCCGTGACGACAAAGAAAGTACATCGTTTAGTTCTTCGTCGAAAGCAACGCGAGATTTAGGCAAAAGTGAAAGCGCGTGGTCAGCTAAAGGGCCCTCATTAAAAGCCACACCAGTTGTAGCATCTAGCAGTGCTGCAATTAATAACCGCAAAGAAGACCTTAAAATAGTCGATACAACAAGTCCACAGGAAGACGATTTTGAAAAGACCTCACCAGTCGCCAATATTATATTTGACAAGGGCGCCAATAATAAACAATCCCCAGCCCCAGGCAGCGTAGACGAAAAGCTGACACAATCAGAAAAGTCCGACAAGAAGAATGACAACAAAAAATCCGTCAGCAAAGAGGATAAGTCTATTACTAAATCTGCGGGAGTTGAGGGAAAAACGACCAAGGCAGCGGAGAAAGAAACGGCAGTAGCTAAGACAGCCTCCACAACCCAGAAACAAATCAATAACCAAAAGTCTGCGAATCAAAAGAAGACACCCGCTTCGCCAGTTACAACACCCACAACAACAACTGCTGTTACAAAACAGGGACGTAAAAAGCATGTACCCGAGGAATCCGATGAAAAACCCGACAAGCAAATCAGCAAACCCAAAGATTCTACACCCGATAACGAGGCATCGAATTCAAACGCCGCAAACCGTACACCCAAACGAACACCTGTTTATCAGCAAAAGCAGACACCAAAACAACAGAATACATCTAATGCGGATCTTAAAATTGCAAACACCACAAGTCATAAACGGTCAACTGCTGCATCCTACGGAGCGGCATTTTCAGTTGAAAATGAAAAATCCATTTACTCTTTTGACAAAGACGATGATGATGACAACATCGTTGCAGAAAAGTCTCAAAAACCATCAACATATCGACGTCAAAGCCGGCGAGATTCACATGTAGATAATGGCGTTCACACCACACCCACCACTTCGCAACGCACTCCTCCAACTAAGCCTAAGCGAAATGCAGCTGCTGTAGCAGAAATTGCCAATAAAGAGTTGGCTGGCGGAAACTCCCAAACTAGTTCGGTATCGTTGACACTAAGTCCATCGGAAAAGAGTAAATTGGTTAAAGTAAGCTTAGATGCTGACAATAAGCCGAGCAAATCTGTTGGTTCTAAGGGAGGAAAAGCCTCGAAGAAAGCGCTCGAAGCTGCAAATGCCATTAGCAAAGACAATGATTCAGATTCAGGTGATGGCAATACTTTTTACATACCCCTTCAAGGCTTGGGTGCCGGTGGAGTCGGAGAAGCTGGAATTCAAGGAGTAGCCGTTAAGTTGGGCCGCGAAGGACCCGAAGGCCCCAACCAGAAAGTTATAATGCATGCTACTCTTGTGACGAAAGCTCAAATGAGATCCAATAGCAAGCCTATACCTGACTCCATGAATGTTTCTGATATTGTCAAAAACTTAATTACGGGCGACAAGAAGGGAGTGACAGGCTCGAGTGGACCATCTACATCGGCTGCGGCGGCGGCTGCTAACTCATCTGCAAATAGTCTGAAAAATGTTCCAGTTGGTACAGTGCAACCTCGCTTTAAGGGTGATTCAGCGACAACCCAAGGTCCATCTACATCTGCTGCGGGCGGTGGTGGAGGTGGTGCTTTGCAACGTGTAAATTCAAATTCATCACTGTTCTCAGGATCTGTAAAATCACGAAATGCTGCCGCTGGTGCCTCAGGTAGCGCCGCCGCTGGCCATTTGACCAACAAAAAGTTCAAAGATGACACACCGATTAAAATGTCCAATAATACGGCCTTCCCACGACATGATGATCCCACGCAGATGGTTGAAGCTCCCATCTTTAGACCTTCAGAAAAAGAATTCGCCGATCCGATGGAGTTTATCGAACGCATAACACCCATCGCTGCACGTTTTGGTATTTGTAAAATTATACCACCCGCTTCCTTTAAACCCGAGTGTCGTATAGCCGATGAAATGCGCTTCACAGCCTACAATCAGTATGTACATAAGTTATTGCATCGTTGGGGCCCAAGTGCCAAGGAGTTTTGTGCAATCAAGAAGTACTTGGCTACCCAAAGCATAGTGATGAACCATCCACCCTGGATCGGTGGAATGGAAGTAGATTTGCCGCGACTCTATCACACGGTACAGGAGCTTGGAGGTCTCAAAGAAGTCATCGAAAAGAAGAAATGGGCTAGGGTAGCTGAGGAGATGTGCATTCCAAAACTAGCGCAGGACCGTGTAACTAAGTTAGATGACATCTATTGCAAGTATTTGCTGCCATACGACACACTCTCGCCAGCCGAACGACAAAAGTTATTCGATGAAGTGGAAGCTGATTGGGCGAAACGTGAAGCGCGCGCTAGACGTAATGCCGACCGTTTTGTCAACACTGAAAGTGTTTCAAATGAAGATGATGACGTATCTTCGGAAAACGACGAAGAAGAATCCGAAGAAGAAGTGGATGGTGTATCCATGGAGTGCATTGTCAAGGGTCGCAGTATGCCTTTAAGTCAATTCTATCGTATTGCTCGCAACACCATGGCCTTGTGGTTCAAGAACACTGAGCCAACCGTAAACGAAGTTGAGGCTGAGTTTTGGCGTCATGTTGCTGTCAGAGATAGCCATGTGTGTGTACATTCCGGCTCCATAGATTCTTCTGGCTGGGGCTTTGGTTTTCCCAGTCCTGGGCCAAAGGGAAAAGGTTCTAATTATGCACGCCACCCATGGAACCTTAAAGTGCTCACGAATAACGCTGGATCGATGTTACGTTCTTTGGGACCTGTTATGGGTGTCACAGTACCTACCCTACACGTGGGCATGCTGTTTTCGGCCTGTTGCTGGTATCGTGATCCCCATGGACTGTCATGGATTGAATATTTACACACTGGAGCCTCCAAATTATGGTATGGCATACCCGATGACCAAAGTGCCAACTTTAGAGCGGCTCTCACCTCCCTGATACCTACGCACTGTCAAAACAAAACAATTTGGTTGCCCTGTGATACAGTTATGGTACCTCCTCACATGCTCACCGATCGTGGTGTGTCACTGTGTCGCATAGAACAGAAGCCGGGTGAATTTATTGTAGTATTTCCACGAGCGTATACCTCAAGTTTAGCCACAGGATATGTGGTTTCGGAGAGCGTATATTTTGCGACGAATTCTTGGTTGGACCTGGCGAAAGATGATTTTAGAGTGAGTTTAGATTTTTATTAACTTTTATAGCTATGAAATTTTGTGCTAAATTTTTTGTATTACTTTTTAAGGACATACATGATAGTTGCGAACCTGCAATGTTTTCATTGGAGCAATTGCTATTTGCTTTGGGCTATGATACACGTGTCACTCCCGATACGTTGCAACAAATGTTGCCCATGCTTCAGGAGGTGTACGAGAAAGAAACAGCGGCCAGGGAACAACTTAAGGTAAGAGAAATATTCCAATAGAGAAAAATACTAACTAGGAACTGGTTTCACCTTCCGCACAAACAACTGTCTTATTTACCATGGAGATGCATTACTTTGGCCAAATAATTGTCAAACAAGTACACTATTTCCATTTGAAATTTTAAACTTTCTATTAAACTCACTTTATTTAAATTGTCGATATTTGATTTTCCGAATATAAGTTTTAAATTTCAACTGATCATTGCTGCGCCGATCAAATCAGTTATGTGTAATTTTTAGAAATTTTTTATTGCAATTTTTTAAAGCTCTTGTGGTCGTCTAAAATCCCTTTTGCGATATCATTTTATAGTTTTGAATTTTATGGATTTGAATTGCAAATAGAATATATAAATGTTAATCCATGTATCTTCTTCTTTTATCGAACATTATAATATATAATTCCAACGATCTTTTTTTCAGGCAACTGGTGTAACCTCAACGGAAAAAGTAACAGCCGAAAAGAGTGGCAAAGGTAAAAAACAACAACAACCGCCACTTAAATCCATAGAAAGTGAATGCGATCTGTGTCGAGCAAATCTATACATTTCAATGATACGCACGGACGAAGGCAATGTCTATTGCCTTCAGCACGCCCTGAAAAATCTCAATAATGGCAACATACAAGCGAAACAGTGCAAATTAATTTACGCGTACAATATCGATGATATCGAGACCCTCATCAAGACACTTAAGGACAGAATCCAACAAAAGCGTGCAGTTGTGGGTAAAAAGCAAAAATAGTTATATAGCAAGAATTTCTCTGGCAAAAAGAGAAAGAAAATGCAATAAATACGATGATGGAAGACGACGATGAATGATGCTTTATATTTTATGTAACTTTACAATAAAGTTAAACAGACAATGACATAATTCCATGTAATTTCACACATACATACTTATATACATATATATTCAATAGTTATGTATCCTTTGTAAATAGCAGCAGCAGTAACATATGTATGTATTCTCACACCATTGTTGAGTACATAAAACATACACATATAAATAAATATGTAAAGGTACATGTACACAACAATACCCTACATACAATGATATATAAATCTAATATAAATAACAAAAAAAAAATATATTCCAGAGAATAAAAATGCTAACTGTAGTTACTTCTCATATATATATATATATAAAGATGCGAAGTGCATTCAAAATGTTTGCAAAATTTACAATTCCTTTTTTATACATGATGAAATGAAAACTAAGTTGTAATTTTATTTCGTATATGCTTAAAAAAATGATCTAACATTATATAAATAATAATAAAACAAAAAATTATATAATAACATGAAAAAGAAACAAGTATGGTAGTTAAGCTTCATATTTTAAGTAACATTTAAACAGCGTTGAACATAAAGAATCTATATTCAATGTTTATTAAAATTTGCATTCTACTAATACAAAAATAATAATAAAGTGTCCCTCTTATCTATAGATTTGAGTTGTTAGATGATTAATAATAACTTTAGATTTATATAAATTCTTAAAGTAATCGTAACTGTAAAGTGAATATAGGTTCACCAAAGCAAATTTAACATTTTAATTGACTTCATTGAAACAATTTTTTTTTTTTTTTTGAAGATATTTTATTTTTTTTTAAAGAAAAACAAAATTGCGCTGAATATGTTTTTGTGTTTGATTCCTTATATTTTTTTTTAATTTTTACGTTAACAACAATTTATCACTGAACATAATCGAGTTTTTAAAACTACCAAGTATTTTTTTTTTTGCTAAAAATATATATATATATATATATTATTTTTGATGATGCAATCTAGTAGTTGTCTTTCTTTAGAATTTCATATTTACTTAGTTTTTATTGCAATTACTATTTGGGCGTTAACACCTTCTAATATTTTTTTCTCTATTTTTTTTTTGTTAATTTAATTTTTATATCTATACATATTGATTGATGTATTATTATAGATTTGTAGATATTAACAAATGTGCAACAATAAAAATCAAACATGAAAAAAATTATGCATCTAAGTTGTATTTTATTTAAACGTGAATTTAATCGTCCACTCGTCCTAAAATAGAGCTGCATTGATTTGGTTGCTGGTACCAAAATTTCAGGAAGTCAACAGCCCAATTTGCCGTTGGAGTCAAAAGTGACTAAAGGAAGCCGATTGACGATTTGCGTTTCATTTTGATAGGACACAAAAAACAATCAGGGCAATAAATGTAGACAAGGCCTGGCCTGTAAATAGGGTGTAAGGACCATAAAAAAAAATTTGATGTTCAAAATTGACTTTGGATGGTATTTAAACGTTGGTACAACTGCCCATTAGGTAATTTCACTCCAAAGCCAAATTTGACTTCCTAAAACCAAATATTGGCGGTGTGCAGGGAACTTATCGATTTTTGAAACCTCTTCTGTAACTTTTGTTTATCAATAAAAATAAATACTTCAAAAACAGGAAATTCATATTTTTTGAAATCTACAGAAATCTATCATAAATAGGTATCATTAGGGTATGAAACACGAAAAAAATGCAAAAACTAAAATTGAGGTCAAAATGAAAAATATCCAATAGGTGAAACTTAGCACAGTGGGATTTTGCTATTGAAAACCATATTTTTCAAAATTTAATAAATTTCGAAAATCTAATGATGCAGTTTTATAGAGAAATGCCCAAACACGAAATGCGCATAGATTTTTAATTTTTTTAAATGTAAATAAATTCTCTGCAGTTTGATGTATTATATATGTATATAATAATGTATATAATTTGATGGTCCATATTATATTATGTATAATTTCCTCGATACCATTTTGCTTAAAAATATTTTTAAAACCAAAATTATGAAGATATCTTTAACGGTTAAGAAGATATCTATGTCGAAATCTATAATCCTCCAAAAAATAACTTTTTTTTAATTTTTTTAAAAAATTTATTATATTTCCTCACTTTCCTCCGAACTGTTCTATCAATAAAAAAAGCTTATTTTGATAAAAAAAATAATTCTCCGAAAAATTGTATACCAAAAATTAATGTAACTAGCTTCAAAACCCCATCTTGTGTTATATGGACGGTGGGCGTGGTCTATTTTGATGAAACTTGACATACATCTGTTGTTTATTTTAGAAAGTGTAAATTTGAACCCTTTTGTTTGGATATATATAATCTTAAGCGAAAAACCGATTTGGATTATATTATCAGTGGGCGTACATGAAATTCCATTTTTTCTTTATTTAGTCAATAAAGCTCTATGCTAACTTTTAATGATCTAGGACCACTCCTTATAGTTTTGCCACAAAAATGTATTAAACTATGATTTGACCTCAAATTAAACATTATTTTAAGCAATTCGTATTTTATAAAATCTTACGAATTGCTTGTTGCAATTTCTGTTTTTAGAAATTTCGTAGTTTGTTAATTAACCCTAGAGAAATTTCAATTAATTAAACTGACCAAAAAAATTTTGTCAACAAGCCCGTATATAAATCGCCATTTTAGAGACAATTAAGCTTCTTCAATTATTCACACCAATTTCATTTCAAGACTCTTAGATACAATAGCTCTGTATCGCATAATTGAGCTGTAGTCTAATTGTATTACCTTTTTTAAACGTATAACTTGAAATAAAAATACATTTACTTAAAAAAGAAAGGGTATTCATTTTGTTTATTGGATTGAATAGTTCATGTCATTATCATTGTTACGTTTAGAAAAAAATTCTTTAAATTCTTAACTCAGTATAAGAAATAAATGAATGGTTTACAAAATAATACCAAGGTAAATAATATTGATACATATATGTATATAATAATATAAGTTCAGATCATGAATGTTGTTTGTATACGTATCTTTAAACACACTGAAGACAAAATAGATGCGATTGAAAATCCTATGACCTCATAATGGTCTTAATGGTTTTTGATGCAAGCAGTGATTGTATTCGATAATCTAACGCTAACATTAAGTATATACTCTTGTTTCTTGTAGAGATTTAAGCATCAAGTTTGGATTTCTTTAATGAACTACTTGGTAAATCACAATCTTCTAACGAATTTACTATATCAATTTCCACCACATTGTTAGCCGGAGTGGAAGTTATATCCGGATTATCTATATGCCTCTTTCTATTCATGTTATCCTTGGGTTTTTCACATAGAGTACTTGTGGCAGGGGAAGCCAATATTGGTGTGGCATTTATGGAATCTTTAGTGTCTTCATTCTTCAACTGATTGCATAATGGTGGTGGTGAAGTTTTGTCAGCGTCCGGGGAACCACCGCCATTAATATGTCGTATGTTGGCCGATATCTCACGGTTTTTGGCATCAACATCCTCTAAACGTTTCTTTAGCTCAACGATTTGTCCATTAAGTTCGGCGACGGAACTAAGGGCTTGCTGTAAACGTTTGTTTTGCAAGTTCTGCACTTGTTGCATACGGTGCATCTGTTGAAAAGAACACAAGATGTAGATGTTAAAGACAAAAATTAATAATAATGGAATTTTATGACATAACTTTAATGTGATTTTTTTTATTATGTATGATTATTTGCACTTTATCTGTAGAGAGAAGAGATCATTTTGGAACACTTGATGTTTATTATTATTGAGAGTGGAAGGGAATCTACGCGTAGGCAGCAGAGATATCATGTAAATGTACTTCGAGGGTACAATTTTATATAACTTTGAAAACAGTACGTAATTAAAAAAATAAATATTTTTTAATTTCATAAATAATTCTTAATTCACAAAAAAAAGCTTTTTTAAAACAATTTGTAATTAAGAAATGTTTTTTTAAATAAGAAATTATTATTCATTGAGGATTTTATGTTTACAAAGAAGAAGTTTAATATATTTAATTTTAAATAAATTTTGAGTACATAAGTGTTTTATAAAAAAAAAATGTATTTAGAAATTTAGTTATTTTAAAAATGTTTTGTTCAATATTTTTTTTTATTCCAAATTATTTTAAAAAGAATAAATAAAAATTACTTGTTACAAAAATACGAATTTTAAAAATATATAATATATTTTTCAATAATTTTTAAATAAAAAAATTAATATTCATTGAAAATGATTTGTTATTAAAAATAAAATAAAAAGTTCAAAAAAAATTTTTAATTTCAAAAAATTTTCTGTTAAATAATTTTTTTTTATTTAAAAGAGATTTTTATATAACAGTGCTTTTATTCCAATGATTTGTTTTATTAATATCTTTTCTTTAATTAGAACTTGTTAAAAACATTAACCACAATTCTAAAAGAAAGAATAAAAATTTTTAATACTAATTTCAATAAATAAATAATTTATTTAGAAAAAACATTCTTAAATTTGAAATTGATTTTTAATATATTTTTTTTAAGTTTAAAATTAGGTATTGTTTATAAAATTAGTTAATGTTCCATTTTCTTGTTAATAAAAGTATGTACCTTTAAACTTTTTAAAGTTTAAAGTACTTTTATATTATAGGTATATAAAAGTACTTTAAACGTGTATAAAAAAGAATTTGTTATTCACAATACTTTACTTGCCAAATCTATTAACTCCATTTAACAAAAAGATGATATGGTAAACAATGAGTCATTATATGAGAATAATTATAGCAGATTTATGCTTGATGCTACCACCAACAACTTAACGAATGAACTTTAAAACAGACGTCGACTGCGCGGCATTAGCCTAGTCAAAAAAGCAAAGAACGAACAACCACCACTACGCAATAAGTAAACAAACAACAGTGCAATATTTATCTCCCAACAACGACGACTGATATGTGAAATTTGAATGTGCATTAGTCTATTGATTAAGTTAATGAATTGCGAAATGTTTAATAAATTTTTAACTTTTTAAACAACTTTGACCTTCAGGTCGGTAAAAAAAAATAAATAAAAAAATAAAAAAAGTGGAGATATAATGAATCTAGTTAGATGTTGATAGACACAATAAGATCTTTTCATACTTTGCGGAAGATCTGATAATATCTAGTAACATGTATTATATCTGGTCATATATCCAGATATATCGTTAGGTCCAGTAATATCTGCCATATATAATAATTTACAATTGGATCTAACGAGATATAGTGTAATATAAAAATAATACAACAAATAATCAAATTTTTTTTATATATAATGTTATATAATCAGATCTTACAAGATCTAATCTGATTTCATTGCAACAAAATACGTCCAAAACACATAAGATACAATTTGATCTGATCTCATACAATTAGATATGATTAAATCAGATTATATCTAAGACAAATTTGTGTCTACAATTAGATAATTTCTGATCTAATCTGACCAACGAAGATACAAACATTTTTTTGGATCTGACGTGGTCTAATTAGATTTTCTGATTGTACTATAAATTAAGAAAATAATTTATGTAAACTAAACACAGACAATCGCTTTTTTGTATATTTCTCTTATTATTCAATTACCTTTAATGCACCTTTCTTATAGTCGGCTTCTAACTTCTTCAAGTACATCATTGTCGAACGAGCCTCTACACATTCGCCTTGTGCATTTTGTGGGTGTGAGTGATCCCCCAAATAAGATGAAGTGCTGGGTGATGATAGGTTGTCACCACCACCACCACTTAAAACAGTCTTAAATGAGCTTCCATTCAGACGATCGCCAATTAAACCTAAACGTTGGGTAAGAGGTTCCAAAACATATGGATTACTACCATATACAGTCAACGATGGCGTCGCAAGTGTCGGAGGAGATGATCCTCCCATGCCACTGAATGATATATTACCAAGGCCACTGGTGGCAGCTAATCGTCTGTTGTCGGAGCAAAAGCTGCTGCCGCTGCATATCTTGCTGCTGCTGCTACTGTTGGCAAATGTCTTCTTAAGATTATTGGCAATATTCTCATCGAAATGCTCAATGGCCATCGAGGAGATGTCACGCAATTCCTGCAGTACCTCGTGTGGCCTTAGAGGCTTAGTGGTTTTGGCAATTAAACGTAATATGCGGAAAACTTCATCCAAAACGCGTCCTGGTATAAAGCAGCACAAATTTAGATCCATAAATTTTGTGTAAGTCATTGATAACATAGATATGCGTGTCTCTATGGATGTCAGAATGTCAGCGTGACGAGCCAGGCAATGATTTCTAAATGCAACAATCACACACAAAAACACCCCACAGAAACGACCTTGAGACTATCATCACAAATTCAAAGGAAGTGTGCATGTAATCTTACCTTCGTTCCGACTCTCTTCGTGGCAGTAGGGCTTTGATGCGTTTGAAGCTAATGCTGTGCTGTTTAATAGCTTTGTTAAAGCCTCCATTTAATACTTGCTGGCACACTTGATCAAAACGTCGGCAAACCTGTAACAATATGCATGTACATCAAAGTTTATGTTTTTTTTTGTTTACATGAAACATGTAACATGTAATTTTCTCGATTTTCGTGCTTACCATTCTTTTCTTGGAGACTTCATCGTACGAAAGATTCTTGAAAATTTCCAATAACACCAAATTGGGCAAATCTAATAAACTCATGTCACATTCACTCATCTTTTTAGCGTAATAAAATTGAGTTTCTTATTAAAGAAAAAAATATATTTAACTTGATTTTTTTTCTTTTCCACCCTTTATTGATCTAGAATATTTTGAACGACAAAAATTGTAAACGAAAGACCAAAGAAAGACGCACAAAGACAAAATAAGAAAATTTGCAAAGTCGTTGTTACACTAGGAAATAGAGAAGTTGCCACATCAAATGAATTGTTGGCAGATAACTGTAGATAACTGTTACCCAAAGCAACTGTGACCTAAATACGTATATGCGTTTGTGCGTAATCGGCGTAATTGCCGTTTGAGGATCAAAATAAGTAAATTTTTTGAATGAGTTATTGTCGTTTACATATGAGAATAGGGACAGATCGACGATTTTAAAAACTTATATTATACTAGTTTAAAGTTTGGAAATGGGTCTATGGGGATATTCAGTGATATTTTTGAGACGAACCTTATGATGTAAATTTCAAGACATCCAAATCAAGACATCTGGCCAAATCAACATCGATGAAAAATTAATTACTTTTCAAATACTTTCTAGTTCTCCAGCCACAAAACTCTACAAAAAATACAGATTGCGCAAGGACCAAGGAATTAGGGAAATGATTTATCAACATCTCATACAAATCGACAAGCCAGTTGGCGCCATCTCTTGTGGAATTTGGCGGTTAAACTCAAAATAACAACACCTAACAATCCTTGAAACAAACCTTCTTATCTACAATGGAACGAAACAGAGTTGCCAACAATGATCGTATGATAATCGGATTATATGCCCGATCAAGTGCCGGCAAATTGAAAATCGGTATAAAGAATGATCACCCCAGCTAACCACCAGCTTTTACAACAACAACAACAACCGAACAAAAATAAGTATAACCAGGAGACCCGTAGAGTCTTAAAATGTACACCACTGTTCCCAAACACATACATTATTTGAGTACCCGTGAAAAGGGGTTACCACATTGGGACCACGTTGGACCTCGTATGGCCAGAAAAAAAAATCAATTTTTGATTCGTTTCGAAAATATTTTTAATTTGAGTATGCATCATCATAAATCTTAAGGGGCACCCAATTTGACATTTATTTTCGTGTTTTAAAATAGAGTTGTGGGGAATTGTGGGGATTCTTGGGACCCATGGCCGCTGGCTCATTCTTTTATCCTGTTTTTTTGTTTTTCTGGTACTGAACTAAACAGGATGGCATCATCTGTTTTTCAAGCCATACATCGCCCGGTAAACTGAAATTCGAACCTTAAAATTTTTTTTGTATTTATTCAAAATACTCACCAAATTCAAATCGATCAACATTACCATGTTTCTTTACGGTAATGTCAATTATTTAAAATGTATACGTAACGGTATTTTCCCCCTAACTTTTACCACTGCCTAAATCGCTGCCGCCTGAAAATATGGCAAGGCTTTAATTGATATCAGCTGTTTTACCCAATCGAGAGAGAAAACTTTTTTGTTTTCGTCAACAGAACAATTTCGGATTTGGCTTGAAAATTATTAACAAATAAAGTGCTTCAGCATGCCTACATTCTATTTTGTTATAGTTGGCCACAATGATAACCCCATATTCGAAATGGAGTTCACCACAGTCAGCAAAGAGATGCGAGTAAGTAAAACTATTGAAGATGTAATTTTTCCATTCCCAAACTAATTGCCTGTTCCATCCATCTTGCTATTCCGCCAGAAAGAAGATCATCGTCATCTGAGTCAGTTTATTGCTCATGCCGCTTTAGATCTAGTGGACGAACATAAATGGAAAACGGCCAATATGCATTTGAAATCAATAGACCGTTTTAATCAATGGTTTGTTTCGGCCTTTGTTACTGCCAGCCAGATACGTTTCATCATTGTCCACGACCAGAAGAACGATGAGGGCATTAAGAACTTTTTTAATGAGATATACGAGACATATATAAAATATTCAATGAATTCCTTTTATAAAATCAATACGCCCATCAAGTCACCTACTTTTGAAAAGAAGTCACAGTTGTATGGCCGAAAATATCTGTTGTCCTAAACACAGCAACAGTAATTTTGTGATAGCGTGTAAGTTTGTATTATACTATTGAAAGATTTAAGATAAGTAAAAATTATAGCAAATTTGTATGTAATAAATACTCGACTAAAGAAGAAAATACAATCACTGTTATTTAAGATGCGGAAAAACATAAATTTAATTAGCAATGAGTTTCTAAAAGTATGTATGTCAACTGTAGAGTAAGGGTTCTCCATAACACAATTAAATATAAAATATCGGCTTCAGCAACAGGAAAAATTTCACTACATACCTATTTCTTTAGCTATGAGCTATCAAAAAGGTTATAGATCCGATTTATACTTAGTTAAGTCTGTGTTTGTATAACCTCAGCTACGATGAGTAGTATACGTTTATGTAGATAAGCCGTCAAAGGACAAACTGCTGAATGTCTTCTTTTCTAGGAGCATCCATTACCACATATTTATCTTCAGTACATTATAATATGAATTGCTAGATTACTAGCTGCCCCGACATGAGTGGCTCTGCCCCATACTTATAACCCAGTAGGGAAAATACTAGTTCGGAACTACGTAGTTCTCCATAGGGCAGTCGTTTAGTTCACCTTCCATACAAGCAACTGTCTCATTTAACACTTATTTGTCCTAGACTTGGTAGGAATTGTCCCTTTGGTGCTAGAGTAGAACCAGTTCACAAATTCTAGCCAGGCAGTAGTTGATTGTCTCCTTTGAACTACTTTGGAACTACTTCAAAAAATGTTAATAGGAACTAGTACTATTCTAGAAATTTTGAACTAGTACTGTACTAGTATTTTAAATATGGAGCAAAAAAAACTTATACGACGTTCAAAATAACTTTTAGAGTAGGTGAAAATTAAAAAAAAATAACTTTATTTCCCTTCACACTCCATTAATGAGGTATGGGATAGCTTCTCGCGTTGTTGTGAATTAACACGCTTTTTATTTTTAGATTCACAACTAACGGCACCTACTTGTTTATCGACGAATGCGAACGTCACTGTTTGAGAAGCTTTTTACTAGACATGCCGATTGACTCGACACTTATACTGCGAAGTTATATAAGTGCTGTCGACAACATTGAGGGGTCCGACAATGAAAGACAAATTTATTTTTTATTTCTTTAGAAGAATGGAGCCAGGAGTTGAATATGGGATCTCCCGCATGGTAGTCGCGTGTTCTGACCATCATGCCACGGCCTGTGAAAATTACGATATTATAATTAAATACAATAATTGAAATATACATTTTTTTCATTATTATTTTTATATTCCTGAAATAACAACAACATTTAAGTCCCTCGTAAAAGAATATTGTTCAGATATGTTATTCCATTAATATAAGAATTTCCCAAAATATTGCAATGTTTCTTACCTACCAACACCATCATCGTGTACACAATCACACCCTTAAGTCTAAACATCTTAAAAAATATCAACAAAAAAAAAACCAAGAATAATTTAGAACATTTATGATGTTTATTTGCACAAAATTATTTATTTTTCTCACATTTGTTAAATATCTATACATTATATACATATAAAACACTTGTGTTATATTTTCATATATACTAAATACATTTTATATTTAACTTGATATTGGTGTAAAATGCTTGCAATAAATGCATTTTTATTTTAATAATATAAAATTTAACTAAGTATGTATTTTCTAAAAAAATACATTGATATTTTGCTAACAACTAAAAACAGATAGTAAAAATGTATATGTAAAGGAACAAAACAAGAAAAATGCATTTAATATGCAACATATGATATTTATGTATGTTCTAAACAATGACTAAATAAGTAGTGTACTTTACAACAAAAAAAAAAGAGAAAAAAAAACAGAAAAAAAAACAAAACGTTTACATTAATTATGCAGTGTGAGATGATGACTAACATCATGGACGTTTATGACCAAACAGCTCATTACGCACATTATAACTTTCGGAACAAGGCAAGAGACACTAAATACATACAACATAATATTTATATAGAAAGCCAATGGGTCAGAGGAAACAAAATCTAATAGTTAAAGCAATACATTTTTTTAAAGAATGTTTCGTTAATATAATAGTGCAATAGAAAAATGCGAAAGAGGGAGAAAAGTGGAGGAGCAGCAGCAGATAAATAAATCATTTCACAGCGTAGCCATTAGGATTATTACTTTGCCAGCGCCAGGTGTCTACGCACATCTCATCTACGCCTCTTGTGGCTTGCCAACCTAATGCTTTTGCCGCCAGTGAAGCGTCTGCAAAACAAGTGGCTACATCACCTGAACGACGGTCAACCAATTGATATTTAATATTTTTCCCTGAAGCCTTCTGGAAAGCATGTACCATCTCCAGAACGGAATAGCCGACACCAGTACCCAAGTTAAAAGCAAAGAATCCAGTCTCTGCGATATTGCGTAGCTTATCTAAAGCCTTAACATGACCTTCGGCCAAATCGACAATGTGGATATAATCACGAACGCCAGTGCCATCTTTGGTTGGAAAGTCAGAACCGTACACCTGCAAGCAGTCACGTCTGCCCACAGCAACTTGGGCTATATATGGCATTAAATTGTTGGGCTCACCATTGGGATCCTCACCAATGCGACCGCTGGGATGAGCACCAACCGGATTGAAATAACGCAATGAAACAACAGCCCAGCGCTAAGAACAAACAAAAATAAGAACAAACAAAAGATAAATATATCACGATTTGACAGTTTTTGACTTTTCTTACCTTATCGGATTTGCATAAATCCTTTAGAATTTCTTCAGTGAAATATTTCGTTTTGCCATAAGGACTTGTGCAGTTGCCTGTGGGATGCTCCTCAGTCACCGGTAGAAACTTGGGTTCTCCATATACAGTGGCACTTGAACTGTACACGAACTTAAAGACATTGTTGTCGGCCATGGCTTCCAGTAGAACATTTGTCCCCGTCATATTGTTGTGATAATATTGCAAGGGAATGCGACATGATTCACCGACAGCTTTGAGAGCAGCAAAATGTGCGACCATATCAATTTTATGCTAAAAATAGAAAATGTTAAAATTTTATTAAGTTTAAATTAAGAATAATGCTGATAAAAAAGAATTTGCAAAAATTATTAAATTCTATAAAAAATATAAAAAAAAACATAATTTTAACGCTTTTACTTTAGCAACAAAATTAAATTTTTTGATTTTTATAATAAAAGTTGTGTATGTAAATGAGTGTAAAATTTTTGTTTAAAAAAAAAACACATTTTCAAAATCTGCTCAAAAAGAGGACCAGAGTAAAAGGTTTTCTAGTCAGATCTGAAAAGTTTTCATGTATGGTTGGATCAGATTAGATCAGTGCTGGTATAAGTGTTCTCTATAGAGTTGTTTCCGCTTAGAGCTAGAGAATAATATCGCATAGAGAAGATTTTACGTACTTTTTGGCACAATAAAAGTACTTTCTGGTACAATTAATGTACTTTGTGGAACAACAAGTTTACTATTTGGCAAAATTAAAGTACTATTTGGTAGAATGAAAGTTATTTTTGATACAACAAAAGTACTTTTTAGTACATAAAAGGTACTTATTTCCACAATAAAAGTACTTTTTGCTATATTGATAGTTCTTTTTGGAAGATTTTAAGGACTTTCTGGAGCATTAAGTATATTTTGGTACAGTGAGTACTTTTAGGCGGGGACCGGCCGTGGCATAGTGGTTAGAACACAAGACTACCATGCGGAAGATCGCAGGTTCAAACCTGGCTCCAGTCATCTTAAAAAAATTGGTCTTTCATTGTCGGCTCCCCTCGAATGTTGTTGACAGCAACTTCGCAGTATTAAGTGTCGAGTCAATCGGCGTGTCTAGTAAAAGCTTCTCAAACAGTGACGTTCGCATTGGTCGAAAAACAAGTAGGTGCCGTTAGTTGTGAATCTAAAAATAGAAAGCGTGTTAATTCACAACAACGCGAGAAGCTATCGCATACCTCATTCATGGGGTGCAAAGGGAAATTAAGTTTAAGTAAGAGTACTTTTAGGTACTTTAAGGGTACTTATTGGTTTCATAAAATCACTTTTAAAAGTACATTAAGGTAAATAAATGTTCTTTTTAAAGTACTTTTAATACAATACATGTATAAATTTTGATTATTTTTTGGTACAAAAAAGTACTTTTTGATACCATTAAAGTAGTTATTGACTAGTAAATTTATCGTGCCAAAAAGTATTTATATTGTACCAGAAAGTTCTTTCTTTTACAATAAAAGTTCTTTCTTGTACAAAAAAGGTACTTTTTGTTGCAGTGAAAGTACTTTTTGGTACAAAAAGTTTTTGGTACATAAACCATAATTATTGGTATCATAAAATCACATTTAAAAGTACTTTTAGGCACATAAATGTTGTTTTTATATAAAAGTACTTTTTGGTGCAACAAATGCATTGTTTTTGTACATAAATTGGCCATTTTTGGCTTTCCTACATCATCAAAATAAATGAAAATGAAATAAAAAATTCAATACGTATTTATGTCATTAACTTTACCATTATTAATAAACAACAATATGGTTCAAATAAGACAAGTCTTGCAGTTCAATATCTGTAGAACAATTGTTGTATTCTTTCAATATACAGGAAGTTGAGAACATATGTATTTGTTACTCTTAAATTTCTTCACAGCTCCCATTCCGTTGTATTTACTCGAGCACTACAGAAAAATAACATACTAAACTATTTGTGGTTTGGAGCTAAATCTAAATATTACACGTGTCTGCATAATTCTCTACTACGTATTGGTACACACGTATGTTTAAATGTCGTTGGCTTATCTAAACAATAAAAACTCAATTGAACAACGTCAGACTTTTAGCTACCCATATTTTTTTGCTTACGTGTTGAAGAATCAACACAGAAAAATACGATATCGAAAAAAAATTAAAAATGTGATAAAGGGAAGTCTGTTTTAATATACCAAAAAAAACAACCTCCTCTTATCAAAATAGTCAACACAGCATATCGCTTATGTTGCAGACTACACAATATTAATTAAGCAGCAATTTTTAAGTGATATTTGCTGGTTTCCATACAAAACATTTTGTCTGGAAAAGTAGAACGACAACAGTAAAGTAAAGGAAGTCCATTGCTTGTGAGATAAAAATATAAAATTGTACAACTTTTACTTTTAACTCATTATTAATAGACTTCCTTTGCTGGCATTTATGATATTAATTAAACATTTCTTCCAATTTTATTTTTTGCCTTGCATATGCAAGTATATTAATTTAATTAATCGCTGATAAGAAGAGTGTTTATCTAGAACTCAGTAATTATTGAAAACATAAAGTCTTTAAAATTCCTATTAAAACTGCTATCACCCTTTTTTTTCGTCATGGATCACTACAAATATAAATCATATAAGTCACTTAAGTGATTTTTAAATGCTGTTATCAGTTTGTTATTCATTTGCCCCTCTCATTTCGTATGCAATCTTATCAGTAATAAATACTAAATGCATTTTTCCTATTATCATTACTCTTATTAACACAATTTGTTTGCTACGTTTCCATTGTCATATGTTGAAGTAGCTTACAGTTGTGTAAGTATTTATCAATTATACTAAATACTTGCAGTACGTCTTGAAATCATCATTTTATTTTATTTCATTGTATATTGAGTGCACAATGAAATAATAAACTTTTTTGACTAAGGTCAAACAATGTATTCATCATTATGATCACGTATGTACTACCTGTACTTGTACACTTATAGGCGAGTGTCTAAATTAGTTATTGCTTTTTATGTTTGATGTTTTTTTCTTGTTATTTTTTGTGTTGCTGGGGGAAGACGTAAATAAATGTATTGGTTTCCTATTCCTAATAAACGAATTTACCGAGAATTCTTGCTTTTGCTTCAGTATCTTACGTCTGCCACAATAACGTGTCATTTCTTTAAAGAACGGCATAATAGAGATAAGATATACAAACAAAATTAATGATTTTAAAAACAATTTGCCTTTAGTAAAATATTTTTGTATTGTATATTCCAAAATTTATATATACCAGAAGAAAAGTTATGATTAAACGATTAGAGGGTAGACAATTTCGATACATTTACATAAAAAGGGTCGGTCGCCATAAACAAAAAAAGGTTGAGGAAGACATTCTCTTCGTTCAGAGATTATCAAAAGATCATCTTAGATCACAAATTTTTTAGTTTTGATCAGCCAATGTACGTTTTTTTGTGCTTCTATCGACTCCAAAGCCACTTTTGGTTATTGACTTTGTGTAATTTGTTTCCTATAACCTTATGATACTTATTTCTCATAACGACCGTTGAGACCTCTTAAAATCGCGAAACTTTTACTAACTTCAAATCGATATATCTCGCTTCCAAGATCTGACCCAGGGAAACGTCGGAACAGATGTAAGTTTTTATGATCGATATAATTTTTGCGGTAAGCAGAACCCCCGCCGATTTGATATGTCGCACAGTTTTCATACTTAAAAACATGATTGGGTACACACTCGCTTAACTTTGGACTTGACAGTTATTTATTACCAAAAATACCGCAATCGTTATATTTTTATTTCATATATTTTTGGTTTTATTTTGTCTCTTAACTATTTTGATTTTATTAACCGTTTTGCATCTCATTATGTTAATAATTTTAATCTATGAAGCGACAATGAACGTAGCAATGTCTGCACGCACATATACATTTAATAAATGTGTTTGTTTTTGCCAAAATACAAAATTTTACATTCGACTCAAATCAAAATTGTAATCCACCATGTGTAATATCTTTTGCCGTTTGCTTGTAAGGGAAATTGAAAGTAGAACCGTAAATGGGTCAACGAGCGCGTTGGTGTATTAAACAGTAAAAACTGGTTTTACTTTATAAAAGTTCTCATCGTTGATCTAGTATTGACCTTGAATGGAATTTCGTCGCCGATTATAGGGTAACGGAATCTCATGGATATGTTTGACACATATATGTGGCAAAATACTATTGTTAGGAATTTTAAATAGCCGAAGAGTGGGGAAATTAAAAGCAAGTGCTAAAAGCTAGAGATAGACAGTCGAATGTATATTTAACATATTGTGTTAGTATCAAAAAATAGAAGACTGCTACTCTCTCTTCTCAACGGAAAACCAGTTTGATCTATTTAAAATTTAGCGGAGATTGTACAATATTAATTACGAAACGTAAACAAAAAAAAACTAAATAAAAGACATTATAAGAGGCAAAAAGTCAATCCCTAGACATATATGCAAGATATTCATAAATGCTTACAAGCAATTAGCCTATAAGGTTTAATGAACTTCTTCGACCCAACAAGAAGAGTACCAAGGCAAAAAAAGTGGCCACACACACGCACACGTACAACATAAATTCACACAATAATGGACAGCCTTATGAAATGTACACGCACAGTGTGTACAGACACAGAAATACCTACCTCTTGAAAGACAGCACGCACTTGTTCACGGTCGGTAATGTCGACACGATAGAAGTGAACTTTTTTTCCTGTAATCTCCTGGACACGACTCAAGGCCTCAGGCAGTTTGGCTGTACCGGAACTGTAGGCATTGCACAGATTATCAACACAAACAACGTTGTAACCGGCATTTAGCATCTCCAAAACAGTATGGGAACCAATATAACCGGCGCCTCCGGTTACTAGAACAGTGGGGGGAGCCATGGCGAATATTTACTGCAATTTAAACTGGAATAAAAAAAAACATCAACATTATTAATATCAAAAGTTTTTGTTTTGGGGCGAAATAATTGCTGTTTATTTGCTCACAATTGACGTCAGCAAAACTATAATCAGTAACACTAGATAAATTTTCAATGTATTTATATATTTTTCTAAATTACGGTTGAATTGTTGTTACTGTTGTTGATTCAATTAGAATCATCTTGATTGATTAATGTGGTATGTATCATCTATTATTGATATAATGTTGTCCAAAATTAAATTTAAGTAAAAAGAAAACTTCAATTAGATTGCATTGATATTATGTTGTCCAAAATTAAATTTAAGTAAAAATAAAACTTCAATTAGATTGCATTTAAGCTTTCCTGGTTGGTATTTTTAAAATTATTCTTTTGAATTATTTTCTGCTAAAACGTTTATTTTATTCGAGGGCATTTAGAAATGCAAAGATATCTTAAGTATTTTAAAATAATAATATAAGAAGAAATGCTGTTCTTGTTTTAAATTTTTTTTAAATTTTTGCAAAGTATAATAAAATATATTTTCAATGCTTCTAAAGACTAGTATAACTTTTGAGCTTTTGCCAAAAGCGTTTGTGCTATTTTTAATAAACCTTTAGATTATGTAGAGTATATCAGCACTGAATATTCAAATTCTCAACAAGTCGGAAAACATTCTGTTTATTTAATTTTTTTAAGGATAAATAACAACGTGCTGTTTCGAAGGAGTAGGGCAAGCATGTGTTTTTAAAAAAACGTGTCGTGTATGTGCCATTTAATAAAATAATAATTCTTAAACAGGTGCTTATGCATTCCACCATTTGAAATATAATCTTTATTCCGCAAGGGGTAAACTGCAAACACGATTCCAAATGTAATCATTTCGTTTAACAGCTTTAAATTTAACACCTGTAGACCCATAAAAATACTATAAAAATGAAATATGTGTGTATCAAACTTTCACCCGTAAGTGTGGATACAGATTTAATTATTTGCAACAAACTCGTTGATGTCAAGTGAAGGTTTACGATTTTGCCAATAAGCGTTTTAAAAAATCTTTAGAATTATTATATTTTCTCAGACGAACGCAAACAATATGCCGGCTAAAATAGAAGATTTTTATACTTTATGTACATCCCCAGCGTAGTCTTTGATAAGATTCTGATAGTGTTTTTTAATCGTATTTTTATAGTCCAGATTACAAAATGATAGCTGTGGTTTTTCTTAACTTTTTATTTACTTTTAAGTTAATGCCGAATTTTTGACGTAAAGACCCTGAAGAGTTGGGGGAAGGCCATTACAATGTACCCCCTTCAAATACAGGGTGGACCAAAAGTCCATTAAGATTAGAATTTGTAGCTGCGCTGAGAAGCCAATGAGTAGTGGTCTCGTATTGCAAGAGTAGCCAATGACAATTCTGTGCCAAATCGAAATACAGCGAAGAACATCGTGCGTTCTGCTTATGTGAGTAATATCGAAACAACAATTCTTCGACTTTAACACAACAAAATTATTTTTATAAACAAATTTGTGAGTAGAAATTTGTAACCATATAAGGCCTTACGGGCTCGGTTATTGAAAAATATATAATAAATAAAAAAAAAAAAAAAATTTTTCGCACATTACAACATACAGCATGAAAATGAAGCTCCTTCGGTTCTATTATTAAAATAAGGGAACAAAAATTTCAAGGAGACAGGTTCAAGATCAAATGGGTCATTCTGTTAGAGTGAAAACAAAGCGGTATATTGCGAACTTTTTTTCTCCAGCGTTACATAATCTCAATAGTTTTTATTGTGGCTAAAGTAAGATATCTAAAAGTTATCCTAAATGAACTCTCTTCTTTTGGGATACCTTGATTTTAATAGTTGTTTCAGTAAGATGGTCAGTTTTGTTGCGTCACTGGCCACCTCGAATGAACTCTCTTCTTTGGGGATAACTTTGCTCCAGTGCGACGGAATGTCAATAAATTTAATCAGCAATTGTAGTTTCTCAATTTTATAGATTTTAATGTCATCGTTTGAAAAGTAACGACTTTGTCTTACCCCAAGTAAGAACATTTGATATACAAAGTCGACTTCTTAGTCCTATTTGTTGCCTCTCTCCAATCACCTTTGCCACTTTTAATTACACATCGTAAAGAAAATTGGATCCATATATTTTAAAGAGCCTACACCTTCGGTGGTCGTTATTGTCTATGTAGACCTTTTATGATAAAGCTAATTTCTTACTAGCTAATTTGCTATCCTAGCCCTTTTGCTATTACTGCTACAGTCATTGATATTTGTAGACACCCATCTTCATACATACCTGTCTGTCGTGATGTGAGAAATATAACCCAAGTAGCACAATGATGAGTTGGTGTAAACAAACACGTTGTCAAGATTTATAAACTGAGTTTGTTGTTGTTGTTTTCTTTTTGTATTATTCTTAAAATGATGATCAAGATGTGATTGTACTCTACAAAGTCACAATCGTCAAGAGCAGCACTGAATGCTAGTGGTCAGACAACAATACCTCCGGATGAGAAAGAGAACAGCGAGAGATGATGTGCAATGCGAGTGGATGAGCAGCAGCAGCAGCTGGTAGTGTCAATTGGCAATTTAATCAGAAAAAAATCCAAAAACTTGTAAGCATGGAAATCTTGTCTTTCACTGGTCAAAGAAGAATAGGCTGACCTCTGTTAATAATACTTGTTTGGTTTTGTGTTCACGTTAGTAGTAAATTAAAATTTCTACACCTTAACGCCCTTGTTTTCATTAATCATCTAATGGTTTTTGTTTTTAGTTGTTTCACATACACACACAAATACACTTATACGCATTTCATATATAATTTGCACTGGATTTTGTAGTTCATTAACAATTTCACTTGTTTCCCCCTTTTCTTGGCAAACTTTCTTTGCTTTCGTTATTGTGTTTACACTACTCGGAATGGATTACGTGTTGGGTCGCCGCGCACAACAACCACCAGTCACCGCTTTTGAGTTCAGACTGGGCCTTAGCTCTTTTGACAGTGCTTTATGTTCTTATTCCAAAGTATTTGTGCTCTGTGGTTGTTTGAAGGGAGTGAATGAAGTGCTCTGCCGCCGCTCCTGGTATCAGTTTTGGATGTTTACTGTTGCAATTGTTAGTATCATTCGCAAATCATCGGCTACTAACGTGTAGGTCATGTAATCGTTGTGTTTTTTGAAATGAAGTGTACTATTTACAAATCTAAAGAAAACACTTGAATTTATAATACTTGACACAAAATTTCTGTATTGATAAATAAACAAATGTTCATGCCGCTATCACATTTTTTTTTCCATTTCACTATTCTCTACTCTCAATTCTGATAAGCTCATGAAAAAGGTTGCCAGATGAAAAATCACTATCGAATTTATGATATATTCTAATTGGCAGGTTTAGGGTTGCCAGTAGGTTTACAAAAATAAAAAAATATCTTGTGCACTGCTGACATGATCTATAATTGCATTATGCATATTAATTATAATCAAACAGAGAGTAAACGCAATGAGTCCCACAGTAAATACATGGTTTTGGAGATGCAAGGCATAATGCTGTAAAATTCGGCATATCGTGGCGAAGTTACCAAGATCAGTAAAGGGTAGAATATATGAAAAATGTTCCAAAATAAACAAGTTTTTTGGCTCTTCTGAAAAGTAATTAAAAACAAATGACCGTTTTGGTTCCACCAATGTAGAAAAATCTTCACTGTTTTCCTGATTTGGGGTTATAGAATCATTTCGTTAGAATTTCGTATTATTTATCTCATTTAACCGTAAAACGCCCAAGAAAAAAATTAGGATTAAATAAAAAAATGGGTAAAATTTAAATCTACGGCAATTCGGCACCAAGCTGAAAGACATTTCCTTTTTTTGGGGATGAAAATTTTAATATTAATTTGGGCTTTGATATGACATAAAAATACCAAGATCAGTTCCTCTAACACCCATTGGAGCATGGTTTTTGTAAAAAATGGTTTTCGTAAAAAAAAATGTTTAAAAGATAAATTTTTCAAAAAAGAAAAATGCGAAAGAAAAAAACTCCGTAGGCTACATTAGGGTTTTTTTTTTAAAAAAATATAATTTGTAATTATATAATTTATCAAATAGCAACACTGAAACTTGAAAAAAATATTTTGTTTTTTAAATTTGTATGAAAAATTAGAACCATTTTTTTAGAAAATTGGAAAAAATTTTGTATAAAATAAAAAAATTAGGCAAAATCTGAAATAATATTAAGTTGAGTTTTTCGCATTTATTTTGTAAAAAAAAATGTAAAACGTGTGGTTCATAGAAATGTTATTTTGAAAAAGAGATTTTTAAGGAAAAATAGGTAAAATAAAGCAGCGTAGGCTTTTTTTGTGAAATTATAATTTATTTTAGTAAGTGATAATTTAAAGAAAATATTTTTATTTGTAAGGAAATATTATTATTAGTATTACTGAAATAAATGAATAAATAAATAAATAAAAAAAAGGATAAAGTGACGAAGCCGAAAATTTAATTAATATTTTGAATTTTTTTGGATGAACAGATTTTGGCTGAAGGACAGAATATGGGGCGGGAGCCCGATTAAAAAAAAAATATGCCATTGTCTTCGTCTTGGTCCCCAAACATCAAGGTCAAAGTTTGCGCTCAGGCCCATGTGGCCCGGGGGGTCAAAAAAGGGGGCCCCTTCGGTTCTATGATGACCCACCATGTGCGGATATCGAGACGATTCCAACAACGGTGTTAATTTTAAGTTCCTACGTGTCTCCTGGGTCGAGTTAGAGCCATTTAAATTTCCGGGACATGAGTTATCATAGAACCCAAGGGGCCCCTTTTTTACCCACCCCCGGGCCCCATGGGCCTTAGCGCCAACTTTGACCTTGATTTTCGTGTTTTAGGGCGTATTAGAGGGGAAGTGGCATTTTTTTTAGGCTCCCGCCCCATATTCTGCACTTTTGCCCAGAATTTTTTAAAACATAAACTTTGATCCATACAAACTTCCATGCTCGTGTTTGGAAATAATTAACTTTGTGATAATTTAATCGACAATCAATTTGAAATTGCATCAAATAATTCCTAAATGTTAGCGCTTCTTAACACTGTGCATAGATATGGCACCACTATTAACCACCTATCTGGCAACATGGACTTTTGAAAAACATCTGTGATCTACTGTCAAATTTTCGGTTCGCTACTTTCTGAAATTTGTGTGTGGTTTATTTTCCACGGGTTTTTGTTCAAGGAATTAGCGTAAAAATCCTAGCAAAACATGTCGAAAGTGTTAAAAGCCGTAAGTTAACATAAACGACCACTGAAGTTTATTAATATATATTTATATATATATAAGCCCAAGTTAAACCGTAAACAATTGCGGCACACAATACATTTGTTATTGTTATGTCATAATATAGAGGAGCAACGAAGGCATTTGGAACTCTTTAACATCCATTTCTAACCTTAACGATGTGATTTGAACATATCATTTTCTTACTAGACCACCGGCCTAACTGGCCTGGCTGTAGCCACTAATCCTCACCACACCCTAGGTGCTTTGTACGGCAAGATATTGAGAGCAGTGGCCAAGATGCCTCAGGATGCATCGTATCGTAAGTACACTGAACAACTGGTACAGCAAAGAGCTAAAGCAGTAGATGCTGTAAGTAACTTTTGTATATTATTCTTTTCATAAATAAATAACTATACTTTCACCACAGAACAAAGATATTGCTGCTTTGGAAAAGGCTATTGGTTGCGGTCAGGTTGAAGAATTAATTGTCCAGGCTGAAAATGAACTAGTTTTAGCACGCAAAATGTTGGGCTGGAAACCATGGGAAAAATTAACACAACCTATCCCTGCCAAGCAATGGGATTGGCCACCATCCCAAATTAGTGAACCTAAAATTTAAATAGTTCAATTTGTCAATCGTAAATGAGCATGAATTCGATTAAATTGTTCTAAATGTTTTTAAAATGTTTAAAACATTTCCGGCAGTAACAGAAAAACAGCATAATGATAAACCCTTATAAAGCCCTAATCCATTCTTAGTTGAAAAAGAAAAATAAATAATATGATTTTGCCGTTTATTTGCAGTAAACAAAAATATTGCGTTGTACATTTTTTATTTTCAGCTCTTTAAGGGCATATGGTCTTGGTGGTACTCGATTTATCAACATGTTTCAATCTCGGCTTTCGATCGCCGTTTTTCGTTTTTTGTTTGTTTGTGCACTGAACATACCCTTCAGTGTTTTCAGTGTCAAACATACCAGATCATATGAGAAACATAAACATGCACAATTTTGATGCTTTTATAACGGTAAATGCCAGTTATATATCGACATGTTGTGCGGTTAGCCATAAATCTTTATGAAGGAATTTTTCATTGCAAATAAAGGAATAAATCGCAAAAAGGAAATTGTTTAAAATTGTTAGAAAGTGAAAGTGAACAATTGTTTGATGTTTCTATAGCGGTATAAGTCAAATATATGTGTATCGGCATTTTGTGTGGTTATTCGCCATAAACTTCCCTGGAGTAACTTTAAAACTATAAAAACTGAAATAAATTGCAGAAAGTGATATTAAAACCGTAAATAATATTCGAAAGATAAATTTAATAATTGTTTAATCCTCTTATTACTTTTATCTTGGTCATTTGTGCGTTGGTCCATAAAATTCCATATGGTGACTTTTAAAACGAATAAAATTATAAAAATAATTTGCGGACAGTGACCTGACATACAGTATTCGGCAGAAAAAGTGAAAGGTAAACATTTTTTGATACTTGCATAATATACTTGCCGTTAACATTTTTAATTTGTATATCCCTATTTGATACGACTTTATAAGACGATTGTTATTAAACTAACCCTGACTCGGGAATGAATGTGTGCCATACAGGACTACACCTTCTGGTACCTCCATACAAAATGACTTATTTTTTCGAAAATTTATGTTTCCTTCATAACTCCCCAACGAAAAACTGCGGAATATTTGAATTTAGTCAATTTAATTATCTGTTTATAGTGGGAAAAAATCCCCGAAAACAGAAAACAGAAATTGAACACGTTATGCTGCCCCTACTGATACCTCTTATACAAATGAGTTGATATTGTATTGAACTTTTTATATAATATTTGATGGCGAATTCATTAACACTTTATTGAGGCGGCTCATATTGTGAATCTTAACAAATTCATCAATATTAGTCAAGCCGTTTAGGAGGAGTTGCGTGACAAACACAGGTACAAAAGAATTATATCAGGGCTTATATTCAATGATGTCTATCTACAAAAACACAACTCTTTTATTTGTTTAACTTTTCTATGCGTTTATATACAAGTAACGATTATTTTTCGAACTTAATTATACATTCGGGAAATTTATTTGTTGATTTTTGAATGAAATATGGGAAAGCTTCTCGCATTTTAGTTTTTGTCTCACATAGCAGGACCTACAGTTTAACGATGAATCCAAATACTGTTTCAGAAAACTTTTTGCCGATTGAATAGACTATACGGAAATTGCTGTCCACAACATAAAGGTGTCGCCGAACAATAAAATGTAGATGGCTGTGGATGTGACAGGGCTTGAACCCAGGTCACCTCATGATAGTCGTGTGTTCTAACCATCATGCCCTAGTCGATACTTAGGATAGATGAATTAAGTAAATAATCTCTTATTTATATTTAAAAAAAATAACGTTTTTAACCCAGGCTAACCACATAATATACGCATGTTCTAACTATCATATCGTGGTCCGTCCCACTAACGATACTTAGGTTGGAATAATGAAATAAATAACCATTTTTTTTGCGTTTGAAAACAAAATTGACCTTTACAGCACAAATTAATAACCAAAAAAACATTATTTTAAACATATTTTTATTGCTGACCACAAAACACACGTTTTCGTTTATTAACATTTTCTCTCTATATGTTTTAAAAACTATTTATTTTTATTGACCCACATCTAACACAAGTTTAAAACTCCATGTTGCACCCTCGAACATAAATCAATTCACTTATCAGCGGATTAATTATAAACGATACAGATTTTACTCAGAGACACTCAGTTTCATTTTAATCTTTGGCGATTCAACAGCAATTTTCAAGCACCAGTCTTAAGAATGATTTCTCACAGAAAATTCTTAATCTTTTTAATAATTGTCGCGGTAGCATTAGTAATGACTAAATCAGCACCTGCACCTTCGAAACGTCATCTAATAATAAAAAGCTTTAGCAATTTGATGCGTACAAAACGACAAATCGATTTTAAACTATCCGCCGAACACGATGATGCAGAGGATGATACCGAAATTGCTCTAGAGGCCATTGCCAATTTGTGGCTAAGCGAAAGTGGAAAGACGCAAATTAATGGGGAGGCTAAAGTAATACATCGTTCGAATTCTTTACAAAATGGTAATACTCGCTATTCGGGCACATTGCATATACACCATGATTACAAGCGACGTAAATAATATTATTCATCCTCACCCTTAACTATTGTTGTGTTGCTTAAGGTTCCGACAATGATTGGAGACTGGGTCTTAAAGTCGTATTTACGTAAAACGCATAACAGACAATAATAATATCAAAAATCCCTGGAACTGAGGTTATTGCTTGCTACTATAATATATTTTTTGAGAATTTGGTTTCAACATGAGTAGTACAAAAATGGCTCTATATGTGTTCAGATTGTATGCATCTACTATGGTGATAAACTTTGTGAACTCTTTTTAATGGGTGAACGAGATATTTTCATATATTAATTTAAAAACAATAACAGAGAATTATGTGGAATAAAAATTTGTATTATTATTTTTGAAAAAGTGTTTTCTTTAATTATGGACAGTGCTCAGAAACGACTTGAGTTTCATTTGGGAGTCATTTCCGTTAAGCCGAATTTAAAGTTTGTCATAGGTGTATTATGATATCTCATTCTATAGATGGTAGATTACTCAGCTATATATAGGGATTTTCTTATATAATAATGGTCACAACAAATGAAGCTTTACGATTGGACGCTTAGTTTGCGAGATAAATGTATTTACAGATTTCCATATAAATTTGATAATTAATTATCAAAAAAAAAGCCTGAAATATGTATGTTTTTATATGTATAAACCCTCAAAACATTCCGGTAAGACTGTACTATTCATTCAAGTATGCATTGTATACTTTTGTTGGCCCTAGTTATTACACTACCCAAGTAGCAAAAAGATTGAAAATCTTCGATCTGTTTTTCTTGTAGTGTGAATTGTCGCATATTTGTTATGTTTAGTCTCATTGCCTTAGTTTTTGGGATGTTTGCTTTTAGACCACAGGTTGCTGCTTCGGTTTCTATACATTTAATTTTTGATTGCATGTCTTTATATCTATGAGCGAGCAAGTAAATGTTGTCTGCATAGTCCACGTCTTCCAGATGACCGTTTTAGCGCCAGGAGATGCCTCTAGGTGCCAAGCTTACTTTAACCATGATACTGTCGATGACTACGTTAAAAAGCAGTGGAGATTGTGGGCAACCCTGACGTATGCCTACATTGACATCTATTGGACAGCTTATTACGTCTTGGGAAATTTTATTATCAATCCTTCCTTTAGGTCATCGCTTAATTTATATGTCTCCCAGAAGGTTAGTAGCTCAGGGGATATGTTGTCTATTCGGGGTGACTTGTTGTTTTTAAGTGCCCTTATTGTAGTTTCAATTTCTAACGTACCGCCCTGTTTTTGATGTGATGATCTCTCCATGGCTGTTTCGGAGTTTCGGATTGGTTCGCTCGAGTTGTTTCGTTGTTTTGAAGAGGTTTCTACTTCTATGGGACTCGAAGCTGTTTGGGGCTCTCTAGCGAGATCTTTAACCCAGCGCCGTTTGTCCCGACGAGTACTTTTCTTGACGTCTTCGTATATGCCTGTATACGTTGCTTGTAGTCTCCTTTTATCGCTCCGTGTTTTAGCGTTATTGAGGCTCGCTTTGCAAGTTTTTCTTTAAGATATAAGGTTTAATGTTTGATCTAAAATCCACTCTTTCCGTTCCGTATCAGTATCCGATTGTATCTTCTGCGGCTTTCGTGAAAGAGGATTTGACGGATGGCCAATCCATATTTGTCTGGATCTGTACTGTGTCGAGGGAAGATTGGATATCCTTCACTGTAGTACCGTGGTATATTCAGTTTCTGGGTGTCAAATCTTCTTCCCGTCCGATTTGTATTTTTTATTGCAGCAACTTTTTATAGCATAGTGCCAACGATTAGATGGTGATCGCTAGAACTGTCTGCTCTACGCATATTTCCAACGCCCAGTAGACAATTTCGCCAAGTTCTGCTAATGGCGATGTGGTCGATCTGATTTTAGGTTGTTTGGGCAGGGGGTACCAAAAAGACTTTGTGGATCTTTTTATGCGGGAATAATGTGCCTTCGATGACGAGATTTTTGGCTATGCACGTTTCTGCACGTTTCTCCCAAGTGCGTGACGACCCGTGTTATTTTCCATGTTCACATTGTCTGGACCCAGTTGCGCATTAAAATCACCCATTAGTACAACTATGTCTCCTCTGTAAATCGACGATGTTACCCTTTAGAGGTTACTATAAAATTCTTTTTGCGTTAAATCCGAAGCTTCAGTGGGAGTGTAACATTGAATGCAGGTCATGTTTCTAGCCCTTGTACGGAATCTAGCTGTTATGATTATGTCTGTTTACATAAAGATAAATGCATCTAAAGATACATCCATATAGATTTGGTTTATTCTTCCATAGTTTCATAGGAAATTTCCACCTTTTTACTAATGATCTCCCCATTTTGTCATAGTGATCACAAATTAAACTGTTTTTAACGATTGGACAATTAGTTAACGCGGTAAAAACATTTAAGTATTTCCATATGGATTATGTCGATTCTTTCATAATTTCAATAACAATTTTCATACTATTTACCCACTTTTTCTAGGTGCTCACAAAATAAGCTCAGTTTTACGATTAGACGCTTAGCTATAAGATAAATTAACCTAAGGATTTCCATATAGATTAGGTCGTGATCACATTCACATGATCACATGATCACAAATGAACCTTTTTTTTACGAGATAAAGATTTCCATATATATTTAGATGATTCACTAATAGTTACATAGGAGATTCCCATTTCTGATCGCAAATTAAGTTTCTATTTACGATTAGACGCTTAGTTTAAGACTTATACACATTTTAAGTTTTTCATAGGTATTTCTTTAGTATCTCAGATCATGGTAGATTACTTAGCTGTTTATAAGGATTTGCTGAAATATCAATAGTAATCACAAATTAAGCTCCTTATTACTATTAGACACTTGCTTAAAATGTTGTGCTATATTTTATCTAAACTCTCATTTATATTTCAGTATCTTTTTTAAAAAAACGTTAACAATGTTTTTGTACAATTTTAATTAGATATTTTCAACGATTTAACAATCTCCGGTTGATAAGGGCAATTGAATGTGACTTGTTCGCTGTCCAACCATGGCTGCTGCAAAATTTTAACATCACACGCATTGATATTTTGTTTCATATCAATTAGATCGACATTTATTGTATATAAAACACCTGCGACAACTTGTTTTGTAGCCGTGTTAACTGTAGACATACTTGGAAATAAAAATAGAATAAAATAAAAATATAAAACATATAAACACCGACAAAAATATCAAAAAATATAACAATAGGGGAAGGGATTTTTCTATTCTATTTTCAATATTTTTCTATAAACATTGATAATTTAGTCCATTTCTATAGAAACTCTCAAGACTATGCCTTACCGATAATAGGGTCCATCGAGGGCAGCAAGTTTACTTAAAGTTGTTTGTAGGAGAGTTTCGGCCTCAGAAATATCCATAGATTCCGGACAACCGGCACATGTATCTTCACCATGGACTACGGCCAATGTGGCTAATAATGCGGCGGCAACAATGAACAATTTCATTTTGTAGGTCTCTAAATGAGTGTTTGCCTCAGTTAATTCTGGACTACTAAAGTTATGTGGAAATAATGTGCAACTCTTATATAGCAACTTTGTTTATCACTAAATTGATAAAAAAAAAGATTCACTTGAATTGATTTGCTATAAACTTATGATAGAGCTTTATCATAACTTGAGTATCTTTGATTGTCTCCACAGTAGAGAATTGCTATCTTGCTTAATCTAAGATAAGCACCGAAAATTGTAGAATATTTGTTTCGAAATGTATTTGTTAAATGTTTTTTATGTTGCATATTTCGCAATCGTATCACCTTTTAAAACATTTAATGAAACCAGTAGCACTGGTACTTGATATTCGAGTGGTATTTATTTGTATTTTGTTAACTGCAATTTTTTTAATATATTTAAAAGCCCTTTTTGTGAAAACTCTATCAATGCTCTTCTGCGACGAAACCAATAGCTTACAAGTTTTAATTTATTCACCCTAAATCTGAATAACCATACCCTGAGAATTATTCCTATTCCGTGCACTCCTACTCCAAAGAAAATCTCACCAGAATTTTTTTTCCCTGATTCTAAACCAATTTCGAAAGTAGAAAAATATAACCAGTAAAGAAAGTCATTATTATGAATTAAAATTATGCCTGGAATTTGTTGACAAATTTTGGGAATAATCCCGTCAACAAATTTCAAGGGAGATTTTCTAAACAAATGGAAGTTTTTAATAGTTCAATCCTTAAAATGCAAAGCATTTTCAGACTTAGGGATATTATTTTTTAAGATTAGCTCGCAATTTGCTGAAATAAATAAAAGAGTTGTAACACGCACCGTGATGGTGGCGTCATTTTCACAGACCTGTAAATATTTATTATTTCTAGATTTTTACCAAAAGGTAAATTTAATTTTCTTCTACCCAAAAGTACATTTATCGTACCAAAAATTACAATTTATTGTACCAAAACGTGTTTTTATTGTACGCAAAAATACTTTTATTGTAACAAAAAGTACTATTATTGTACTAAAAAGTGATTTTATTGTGCCAAAAGTATTTTTATTGTACCAAATAAAAAAAAACAGATAAGTACTTTTTACTACATAGAACTGATATTGTATCAAAAAGTTAATTTATTGTATCAAAAAGTAAATTTATTGTACCAAAAGGGAATTTTATTTTACAAATATTTTCTTTAATTATATCAAAAAGTAAAATTTATTGTACAAAGAGTACTTTCATTGTACCTAAATGTACTTTAAATGTATTTGAAATGACTTATTTTGTACCAAAAAGAACTTGTATTGTGTTAGAAAGTAGCAGTTTTTGGTGCAATTAAAGTACTGTGTTGCTCCAAAAAATTATTTTAATGCACCGAAATGACTTTTAATATACCAAAAAGTAATTTTATTGTACCAGACATTAGTACAGTTTTGTGCTTTAAAGTACTATTTTCGTACCGCTTTATACTTTCATTGTATCAAAAAGTTCTTTTTTGTACTAGAAGGTACTTTTGTTGTACCAAATGGTACAATTTGTTGTACCAAACAGTACTTTCATTGTACCAAATGGTACAATTCGTTGTACCAAACAGTACTATCATTGTACAATTGTACAATTAAGTACAAGTAAAAGTATTATTTATTTTACCAAAAAGTACACTTAATTGTTCTAAAAATTACTTAAACTGTAATGCAATTTGACTGTGCCAATAAGTACTTTTATTATACCAGAAAGTGCTTTCATTTATAAAAGTACTTTTAATGTATCTGAAATAACTTATTTTGTACCAAAATGTACTTTTATTGTACAGGAAAAAACTTTTATTGTTCAAAGAGTAAAACTCATGGTACTAAAACGACCTTTATTACACTAAAAAGTACTTACTTTGTACCAAAAAGTACACTTTATTGTACTAAATAGCAATTTTACTGTGCCAAAAAGTGTAAGTGTACTTTTTGTATTCTTTTATACAAAAAAGTATAACTTATCGTACCAAAAAGTAAAATTTATTGTACCGTAAAGCAATAAAAATGCACCTAATAGTACTGTTATTGTACCAGGAAGTACTTTCATTATACCTGAAAGTACTTTTTTTGTACAGCAAAGTACGTTTCTTGAAACATAAAATACAGTTTATTGTATTAGAAAGTACATTTATTGTACAAAAGAGACCAAATGTACCAACGTTTAAATTTTTTGTATTTTCAATGTACCTGAAATGGATTTTATTGAATAACGGAGTACTTTAATTGTACCTGAAAGATAATTTTTTATAGCGCAAAGTACTTGTACTGGACAAAAAAGTATTGCACATTCATTGTACCAAAAAGTACGTTTATTGTACTATAAGGTACGTTCAATGTAGAAATAACCAAAAAGTACTTTTATTGTTCCAAAAGGACCAAAATTGCATCAAAAATTTATTTTTCTTTGCCAAAAGTACATTTATTGTTCCAAAAGTACTTTCAACGTACAAGAAATTACTTTTATTGTACTAAAAAGTACTTTTATTGTATCAAAAAGTACTTTTAATGTGCAAGAAATTACTTGTTTTGTATATAAAATATGTACATGAAATTATTTTTTTGTATCAGAAAGTACTTCTATTTTACCAAAAAGTACTTTTATTGACTTTTTATTACCAAAAGGTACTTTTTTTGTACTAAAAACCTAAATTACTTTTATTGTGCCAAAAATTACTTTTATTTTACAAAAAAGTACAATTTATTGTACCAAAAAGTACATTGAATGTACAAGTAGTGACTTTTTATTACCAAAAGGTATTTTTATTGTACTAAAATGCAATTTCAATGTACATAAAATCACTTATTTTTTATCAGGAAGTACTTTTATTGTACCCGAAAGTACTTTTATTTTACCAAAACGTACTTTTATTTTTTTTCTACTAAAATGTACTCTCATTGTACACTAAATCACTGTTTTTTTTACAGATAGTACTATTTTCGTACCCGAATTACTTTTATTGTGCCAATAATTACTTTTATTGTACAAAAAATTCAATTTATTGTCCCAAAAATACTGTTGAATGTACAAGTAGTGAAAGGTACTTTTATTGTACTAAAATTTACTTTCAATGTACATGAAATCACTTTTTTTTTTATCAGAAAGTACTTTTATTTTACCTGAAACTACTTTTATTGTCCCAAAAAGTATTTATTTATTAGCGGTTTTCACCCTTGGTAGTAAAGTACGCTTGTAGACCTTGTTAATCTTGTTAATGTAGTTAATGTACTAACATTTACAACACTGCAACAACAAAATGTACTAGACTACAATGGTTAAAAAATCACACAAAAAGCTGTAGTAAACATGTGTGATAAATTTACCAGAATTGATCAGCTGATCATCAAAAACATTTGCTGGCAAACTTTTTTGGTTTGCTGTTTTAATTTTAAATTTTGTGATAACTATTAAAAGAATTTGGAAAAATATGGATAAAAACGTAAAGTTTTTACGTGTTTAAGTCTACAGCAGACCGCGAAAGTGTTTACACGTACGTTATGAATTCTCCGCCAAAAACTCTGTGCGCGAAGTGTTTCAAATCGCTTCAAAATAAATATATTGCTTGCCATATATGCAGAGCAAGATTTCATTTCTTGTGTGCGGGTGTTGAAGAGAAATTGTGCAGCGTATTTCTCAAATGCAAGAACATTGTTTTTAACTGCAATGATTGCCTGAGTGCATCAGTAGAAATGATTTCTCTGATCTCTTCAATGGCAACAGATATAAGAGAAATTAAGAATCCCTTATTATCCGAACTAAATGAAGACTTACAAGAGCTTAAGCTTAAGTTCAATGAACTTAGTGAGAGTAATCTTAAAAAATCTAAAAACAAAAACAATCAACATATAAACATTTCCAATATTCGCACAAATACAATCAACGAAAATAAAATCCAAAAATCCTTGGCTGATGTTGTTGCTGGTCGGTCTAATGTAGCGGAATGTCAAGGCAGCGATGATGATGCTTCTTCCCTCACATCATACCCAACTGCTGCGTTTGAAATGCAGCCAAACATGTGTGGTGCGGTCAACCAGCAGAATGAGTGGAGAAGAGTGGAAAGGCGTAAAAGGAGAAAACGTGTAATTGTTGTTGGCGAGAGCAACTCCAACGATCTGGGTGTTGTGGTTCGAAAAAGATATTTGCATGTTTCATCGTTTAAACCATCGGTCTCAGCTGATAACGTTACTGAGTACATTGAGAAGAATACGGGGATTGAGAGATGTAATTTTGAATGTACGAGGCTAGTTAAGAAAGATACGGATATTAACAGCCTTAAGCATGTGAATTTTAAACTGGGTGTAAATCCATGCCATTATGAAAAAATAATTAGTTCCTCATTGTGGCCTATGGATGTTAAAATTCGCCCATTTGTTTTTTTTCAAAGAAAACCAGCAGACCTTGTAAATGCTTCATAAGTTCTAGTTCTTTGGTAACGGATAATAATTGTCATCCACTTAACGCAAAAAATTCTTCCCGTCAATATAACAGCAAATTGCATTTAAATTATTCAATTTATTATCAAAATGTTAGTGGAATGCGAACCAAGGCAACGCAATTTTCTCTAGCAACATCCCTAAGAGAATTTGATGTCATTGCCATAACGGAAACATGGTTGTCTGATGATTTCAACAATGCCGAATTTTTTGACGATTTTTATAATGTATACCGTTGTGATAGGCAATATTTACCAGGTGGGCATCTAAAGGGTGGCGGAGTGCTGGTTGCAGTAAGACGAGACGTTTGCAGCAAATTAATTATATTACAATCTCAATGTTTTATTGAACAACTTTGCGTTGAAATATGTTTTTCTAATAATAAGTCAATAATATTGTTTGTATCATATATACCCCCTGGTAAAACCATTGACATATACCAAGTTCATTTGGATAATATTAAATATATTTTGGATCATAAATCAATAGATCAAGAAGTATTTGTTTTAGGTGATTTTAATCTCCCTAATATATCTTGGATCTTAGAAGATGGTTGTTTATTACCATTTAACATAAAATCAGATATGGATGAATCTGTAACTAGTTTTTTCTTTTCCCATGATTTTAGTCAAATTAATTGTATTAAGAATGATATTGGAAGAACTCTTGATCTATTTTTTGTATCTAATAACATGAGAACGTCTTGCGATATGTGTCTTTATCCTATTTCTAAAAACACCGTGCATCATAAGGCGGCGGTAATAGATTTTGATTTTTACGCTTTTGAAAAAGAAAATTCAGATAGTATGAAAACATATAATTTTTTGAAATGTAATTATTCATCAATTAACAATTTTCTTTCTTCTGTTGATTGGTCGCTGATTGAAGGTGCATATAATGCTTTGTATATGTACGATTTTTTATTAGACAAATTAAAATATGTCATACAATTAATGATCCCTTCCTCTATGCCATCTTTTAGTCATAAACCTCCTTGGTTCAACAAAAGGCTTTTGAATTTAAAAAATATTAGAAATAAGGCTTCAAAAAAGTTTAAAAAATCTCAAAATGAAGCTGATTATCGATATTTTCAGAGAATTCGTCGCGAATTTGATTTTTTACAAAATTTTTTATATAAGCAATTTATTTTTAATACGGAACATAAATTAAAGTCCGACTCTTCTGCTTTTTGGGTGTTTATTCAGAATAAGAAGAAAAGTACTGGATATCCAGTAAATATGGTTTATAATTCTGAAATTTCTAATAATTTAATAGAGTCATGTAACTTGTTTGCATCTTTTTTTCAATCAAATTTTTTAAATCGTAATTGTATTTATCAGAATAGAGAACCTGATGTGAATAGTCTGGTTATCAAAATTACAGAGGAAGATGTTATCTCATCGATTTCATCTCTTAAAAACAGCACTTCCTGCGTCTTTGCAGATTCAATTCCCCAGATATTTTTTAAAAATTGTGTTTCTTCTTTGGCGAAGCCTATTACAATTCTTTTTAATGCTTGTTTAAGTCAGGGTATATTTTTAGACTGCTGGAAAAATTGTTCCTTAGTCCCTATTTTCAAATCGGGCGATAAAACTAACGTTGTAAATTATAGGCCAATTGTAAAACAATCAGCTATAGCAAAAATTTTTGATAGAATTATTAAAGTTAAACTTTATAATCATATTGGCAAAAAAATATCAATTTACCAACATGGATTTTTGCCCGGAAGATCAACATGCACTAATTTAGCTATACTGACTAACCGTATTGTTTTAGCAATGGAAGAAAAATGTCAACTAGATGTAATTTATACAGATTTTTCGAAAGCTTTTGACACAGTAGATCATGCGGTACTGTTATCAAAACTAGTGTCATATGGTGTTAATGGCAATTTACTGAAATTTTTTGAAAGTTTCTTAATTAACAGAAGATTGAAGGTTAAAATGGGGTCTGTTTATTCTAGTATCATAATTAAAGCGTGGTCAGGTATTCCACAGGGCACACATTTAGGTCCATTGCTGTTTCTTATATTCATAAACGATTTACCTAATTGCTTCACCTATTGCAAGCCGCTAATGTTTGCTGATGACTTAAAATTGTTTGGTAAAGTTTCAAATTTATCACAGTCTTTAATGATTCAAAAACACTTATTGGCATTGGCAGAATGGTGCAAGTTAAATATGCTTGGTTTAAATGTAGATAAGTGTTGTACTGTCACTTATACACGTTGCCACACACCAGTGGTTTTTAATTACAACATTGGCGATGTCGTTTTGAGAAGAGTAGATGAAGTTAAAGATCTCGGTGTTATATTTGATTCAAAACTGCAATTTTCTAACCATATTGATTATATAACAGCAAAAGCTTATTCAATGCTAGGTTTTGTTAGGTTCTACAGATTTTAAAGACCCAATTACATTCAAAACATTATATGTTTCTTTTGTGAGAAGTCAATTGGAATATTGTTCTTTAATTTGGAATCCATTTTATACTATCCATACAAACAAAATTGAAAGAATTCAAAAAATTTTTACAAATTTTGCATTTAAAAAAGTTAGGTGGGCGGATGGAACTATTCCATATGATGCTCGCCGAAAGTTTTTGGGCCTTCAATCCCTAAGAGATCGAAGGACAATATTTTCAATAATGTTCATTTATAACATTATTTCTAATGAAAATCTTGTATCTTTGTATAATCCTCCTCGTGAGTTACGTCATGACCGTCTGTTTCGTGAAGATTTTCATCGTTCTAATTATGGAATCAATGAACCAATCGCAAGATGTTTAAAGTTATGCAATAGTTTTTCCCCTTTAATTAATTTTAATATAAATAAAATAAATTTTAAATTGAACTTATTTAAAATTTTTAACTAATGGAATTTAATTTAAACTATTAATTGAATTACTGTAAATTAGTCGGTAAGATAATTATGTCAGTAGACTAAGTAAATAAATAAATAAATAAATAAATAAATAAAAACGAAAACATGCCTTGTAGTGTAAAATGGTTGTAAATTAAACAGGGTTGTAAAGTTAACTCAAAGGTTGAAAACCGCTATTTATTTTACCAAAAAGTACTTAATGCACAATAAGTTACTTTTTCTGTATCACGTATAACTTTTCTAGTACCAAAATGTAATTTTATTGTACAATAAAGTACTTTTAATGTACTGCTTTTACCGTTTTCTGTTTGTTTATTAACACTGTATAGTGTTAACCTAACCAACTCTATCAGCATCATTAGAAATAATTTCTCTGCATATATTCTCTATATAAAGAAAATTACGTACATAGTTTTTATATTTTTATTAATTTAGTTCTTTATTCAATTAAATAATAAAAAAAAAATAAACGAAGATTAACTTAAGTGTTTTGAAATTACATTGATGTGACTTATTTGTTGTGTGGTTAAGTTTTAATTTGAATCCTCATGAATTTAGCCATACAAAAATGAGTTGTAATTAAAGATATTTGAGAAACATCATTGTTACTTTGTGTTACTTTTTAATATTATTATTTTTGGTTTGTTTATATTATGATTTAATAAATAGTTAGCAAAAGAAAAATTCATACATTTACGTAGTGTTTCCTTCTGTACTGTTGTTGTTTTTGTTTTCTTCATCGTTTTTATAAATGTCTTATGGTTTGGTTTTTATTATTGTAAATATTTGTTTTTTTTAATGTTTTATATTATTTTGAAGTAAAAGTAGCACACGGAGATTTGAATTTTGGAATATATATATAATTATATTTATTATGTATGTAGGTATTAGGTATTAATTCTACTTATTAATTAGTTTTTTTATAATTAGTTGTAATAGTTTTAAGTTATTTGCACATTTATAACTTTTAAATTAAAAAATTCTAAATAAGTGTAAAAAATGTGAAAGAACAGAAATTCTCTGTAAAAAATTTTATTTATATCTAAAACCTAAAAAAGAAAAAATATTATTAATATTTTTCCGTTTAAACTCATTCAATATAATATTTTACTGAGTTTTACTGGGTGTTTTGTGTCTGAGCGTGTGTTTGTGTATGTGTTTGTTTTGCCTAAAATTTATGTTGTCTATTTTTACGTTACTTTTTGTTTATAAATATTTTTTTGATCACAATTTGATTTCTTTGACTCCATTCCTTCTTAAAAATATTTAGATATATTTCTGGTTTCCTGGTTCCTGTTTATTTTTTTGTCATCCCCGATTTTAAGCCAAAATGTTGTGTTGTATCCAAAAATATGTCTTTCTTTTTTCACTTTTTTTTGTTTTGTTTGTTAGTTTTGTTGTTTTTGTCCTCCTTTTGTTCTTTATAAAAATTTTGTTTTAATCACTATAATTTTGAAACTGTTGGTATTCTAATTTTTTTTTACAACTTAATTGTTAAAAATTGCCAAAAATACGTTTTGTTTCTGTTTTTGGTTTTCTGTTGTTAAAGAACTAAAGTCTCTTAATTTAATTGTTAAGTATTCTTGAAATTCAGTCACTTTTAAGAAATGAAAAACAAAAGTTTATATATGTATATTTTAAATTAAGTTTTTATATACATGGAATTATTAACATATAAAAGAAATGTTCGATGTTTACTTTTTGTGTGTATCATAGTAAATGTATGTATGTATATTGGTTTTATTTTTTGTTTTGACTTTGACAAAGAGTACAACTATTTGTAATAGGCAGGGCTATTCTGAAATTAAATTTACGACTGGAAAGCTGACAATAGAAAATCTCTTGAGTGATTGATCAATTTAAACATTTTTGTGTATTTCAGTGAAAATATAAGCTATTCTTTCAAAAAAATTTGAAATGATTGGTAAACCTTTATTTTAATCGATACATTTTGGCTCTTTATAACATTTCACTAATTTATCGAAAGTTAATTTTAGAATGGCCCAGATAACTGTTACTTTAGAAGAACGATACCACATTTTAACTGATAGAATGGTTTTAGATTTAAATTTAATTTATGAATAAGAAAAATTTACTATCGGTAAGGGGGGTAAAACAAATTTAACTAAGATTTTACAAGTAGAAGCAGTGATTCGATTTTAAAAAATCTACGATTATTTAGAGTTTAGTCAAACAATTTAAAATATGACTAATCAAATAAAAAATTTACTTATACCTAAGAAATAAATACAAAAAATGACAAACCTTTGTAACTTTTATGTTTATGAATAAAAAAATATATACGGTAAAAGAGAAAATTTCATGAAAATAAAAAAAACTTTTTTATCGTTACGAAAAAATTCTGACATATGAGGGCAAAAACCTAGATACCGGAAGAATCTTCTATAACATGACGTCGGAGTCAAAAGTGATCAGAGAGGAAAATGTAGCTGTTGTCATTCTAAGAAGATTGATATGTCACACGTTACGATCAGACTAAACAAAAAACCCAATGCGCGTGAATTCGTTTTTAAGTTATCTTTCATCCTAGGGAGTGACCGCCACAACTTTTTTTTGTATAAAGTGCGACCCACCTTACTGTATACCCCAGAGATATCCAATGCCTATTCCAAGCAACTCTCCTAGTAGGAACGGAAAGCAAAAATTCTACCAACACAAATATGCACAAAAAAAACTAAAAATATGCGCATTAGATAAGCACGTAAAGCATTAAAAATGTCTTTAAAACTGATATACTTTAGGGTGAGCCTTACTTTTTTTTGGAATTTTTCATGGGTCAACTTAAAAGTTTATTAAGACGTACAAAAAAACTATGTGAATTTTTTAAATTTTTTTCTTAAAGATTTTAGTAACTACGGTTTGTAACTATACTGTCACCCTTAGGGATAGGCAGGATAGGATTGAGTAAATCTTAACAGATCCTTATGAAAAGTTGTCAGTATAAATATTTTCCACAACGAAGTAATGGAATTGAAAATGGACTGAATTGCCCCACCCCTTCTGGTGCCTCCAATACAAAATTACATATTTTTGGATAATTAATATTTCTGCCGTTGGGGATGTAAAGTGAATCTTGCATCTCAAGCCGACTCACAACCTCCTTCGTGGTGGCAACTGGGCAACGGTATTCATGATATTTTGTATCATAATTTTTTTAACATACTTGGCTATCCCCCGATCAAAACACCAAAAATCAAATTGATCATGTGGTAATTGATGGCAGGCATGCATCTAGTGTCATGGACGTGCGTGTGATCCGTGGTGCTAATATTACCTGGTTGCAGCCAAGGTGCGCACAAGATTGAGTAGAGCGAAAAACGCAAGTAACCAAACACAAAGAAAGCTGGACATCGCGAAGTTGCAAACGCCAGAGATAGCTACTGCCTACTCCTACCAGCCCTCCCAACTTCTACGACACAACGCCTATACTTCTGACGTTCCCGATACACAGTGGCAGCATATTGCGCATTCCATGGCAACCGCCGCAACAACCGTGCTAGGATATGAAAAATGGGGCTTAGACGAATGCTGGTACGATGAAGAATGTCGCATAGCGTCTGAGGAACAGGATGCCGCTTATAAGGCAACGCTGCAGCCAATTGTAACCCGGGCTTGTTAGGAAACGGCATAAGGAGACTGTAAAATAGGCGAGACAGCTATTTAAGCAAAAAAACGTAAAATGAAGAAACGGGAGAACGAGGATATAGAGCGATACAGGGATAGAGGTGAGACCCGAAAATTTTACCAGAAAGTAAAAGCAAAAAGCTACGGTAATGGGCTCCCCTCCTGTAAGGACAAGGATGGAAATCTGGTTACAGATACGCAGAGTGTGCTGCATATATGGAGAAGACAACTGAAGACAGCAACTGCTGATTCCAGAAGGCAGTGCACGTGAAGGTATCACGCCAATTGTCGACGACGGCTTAGATTGATAACGAGCATGCACCAGCTCCTACGCACGGTTTGGCTTAAAGAGTGCATGCCCGACGATTGGAATTTAAGGTCCTGTGCTGAAAAAAGGTGATCCAAGTGTGTGCTCCAACTACCGCGGGATCAACCTTTTATCGCATATATGGTCCTGTCGAGTGTGCTATGTGAAAGATTAAAGCCAGTGTTATCCAACCTAAGGTCCGACCTTATTAGTGTGGCTTTAGACCTGGTAAATCAATAACAGACCAGATATTTACACTTCAGCAAATCCTGGAATAGACCCAAGAGAAACAGATCGACACGTACCATCTTTTCGTCGACTATAAAGCTGCCTTCGACAGCCCGATACGGCAGAAATTACTCGTAGCCATGGCTGAGTTTGGTATTCCAGCGAAGCTGATACGTCTTTGCGGAATGACGCTGACTGACACGAAGTCTTCAGTGAAAATTGGCAAGGACCCTACGGAGCCATTCTGTACTAGACGAGGCCTAAAAGAAGGCGACGGTCTATTGTGTGACCTCTTCAACATAGTGATGGAGATGATAATGAGGAAAGCTGCAGTAAACACGTGTGGCACAATATTCAACAAAAGCCACATGCTATTCGAGTACGCTGATGACGTAGACATCATCGGTCGAAAACTGCGGGTTGTGACCGCAGCCTTCTCAGGCACACAGAAGGAATCATCGGCCGTGGCATAGTGGTTAGAACACGCGACTACCATGCGGGAGATCGCAGGTTCAAACCTGGCTCCAGTCATCTTAAAAAAAAGAAAAATGTTCTATCATTGTCGGCTCCCCTCGAATGTTGTTGACAGAAACTTCTCAAACAGTGACGTTCGCATTCGTCGATAAAGAAGTAGGTGCCGTTAGTTGTGAATCTAAAAATAGAAAGCGTGTTAATTCACAACAACACGAGAAGCTATCCCATACCTCATCCATGGGGTGTAAAAGGAAATTTAGTAAGTAAGATAATTTTATCTACCTAGGCTCCGCCGTCAACAAAACAAATAATGTCAGCCTTGAAATCCGGAGAAGAATCCTGCTTGCTAACACATGCTACTACGGACTAAGCAAGCGATTCAATGACAGAGGCCTCTCTCGACGAACAAAAATCAAGCTATACCAGATACTGGTTTTACATGTCTTAATGTATGGTTCAGAATCCTGGGTTATGACACAAGCCGAAGAATCGGTTCTGGCAGTATTCGAGAGAAAAATACTCTGTAAAATATATGGGCCCATCATCGTTAACGGAGAGTATCGGCGTCGTATGAATCACGAGCTGTACACTGACATTGACGTGGTCAGACGCATTAAGGTGCAGCGGTTGCGTTGGCTCGAAAAGTCATCGACAATGAACTCGATGGACGGCGCAGGAGAGGGCGACCAAAACTTCGTTGGAAAGACCAGGTTACTGAGAACCTTATAGAACTTGGTGTGACTAACTGGAGAAGAAGCGCTTATAATATTTTTCTACGTGCGGTAAAGTGGGATTGCAAAGAAGTGCCAGCTAAGTAAGTAAGTAATATTTCTTCCATAACTTCCAAACAGACAACTGGAGGATATTTAAACTTGGTCAGTTTAATACACTTGTAATAACAGATAAACCCTCATAAAACCAAATTATCTACGACGTCTTAGATCACAACTTCATTTATTTCACAACTTTCTTGCTTATCGACGAATGCGAACGTCACTGTTTGAGATGCTTTTATCCTAGCTCCTATAAGATCCTGTCGAGCATGTTATTTGAAAGACTAAAGTCAATTTTATGTCATGATGTGAATAACACGCGATAATACTCTGGAATACCAGGGTTCGATTCCTGTGTCAGTCATCTACATTTCTAAAAAGTCTAGTAAAAGCTTCTCAAACTGAGGACGTTCCCATTTTTCAATCATCCCGAAAATGTTCCACATTATAAACTATACCAATATTATAAAGAGGAGATGTTTGTGAGTTTTTTGGTTTGTATGAAGGGAGTAAACATCTTAACCACTCATCCGATTTTAAAAATTCTTTCAAAAATATAACGCTACTTTATCTCTGAGTGGTAAAGGCTATATTTTATTAAAAAAAAGCAATAGACCCTTGGCACAAGTACTATGAGGTAGCTAGCGACTAGGGGTACATCACACGGTGGAGTGCTATCCCCATTGCTGTGGCTACTAGTGTGAAACGGCGTTCTCAAGACGATCGATCTTTATCACACGCAAATATCTCATTGAGAACTTCAGATTGCCGATTATTGGTGGTGTCGAACTGAAACTCTCGTCTGAGACGAAATATCTAGGCGTCATTTTGAAATGGAAACTAAACTGGAGACGCAATACGGAGGAATGGACGAAGAAAGGATTAAATGCCCAATACGCCTGCCGGAACTCTGTAGGGTAAAGCTGGGACTACAACCTGCAATGGTATATTCGATATACACAGTGGTAGTGCGTCCCACAGTAACTTACGAATGCCTTTGTATGGTGGGGCGCTCTGGACACGGAAAGTAAGCTAATGATGATAAGCAGTAGCAGCAAATGACATCACTGTGTAAAACAGGTGCTAGACGAAGCACACCACAAGCGGTATTTGAGATTGATTCTTAAGAACATGCGGTACCATGCACTAAGGTTACGAGAAGCAGCCCTTTGGCGTCAATTAGAGTCGAGTCCCGCATCAGTACTGTTATGGTTCAGTAGACATGGATGCAACGAAGGGCTCATCAAAGAAACGGACTATGTGGTTCCGTTGTTGTAAATACATCATGCCCGGAAATAGTGATCCCTGATAGAGAAGATTAGAAAAATTCCTGTCCATCATCACTGATGGTTCTAAAATTGAAATTGGTACAAGATCGGGTATTTTAGCGAGGATCTTAATTTCAGGCAACACTTCCGATTGAATGACGATTGCAGCGTGTTCCAGGCGGATATCTTCGTTTTAAAAAATATGTGATTGGAAAGATTCCTTGCCTTTCAGGAAATTGGAACAGGATCGTATATCTTTAGCGAGGATATCAATTTCAGGCAACATTTCCGATTGGATGACGAATGCAGTGTGTTCCAGGCGGATATCTTATGAAATCTGTGGAGGAAATACTGTCAAGGAGTTTGAAGGAGATCGTCACAATCTATGTGGACAGTCAAGCGGCTTTGGTATCAAAATCGACATTTGTGTACAGATGTAGGACGGCGCTCTCAAAACTGCAGGAAAATAGTGTTCGGCTCTGTTGGGTCCCCGGAAGATCGATGCAGTATTAATTCCCACACCCTTTTTTCAAATTGTTTTATCTCAATATGTTAAACAATATCCTTTCTATTCTATTCTTCATTTTTAATATATTTTTAAATAAGTTTAGCTCTAAGCCAATTAATCGTCAGTTGGTTGGAATTTTTTTCATAATTTTTAAGAAAATAATTGCTGGAAATTACCATTCCATTGCATCGTTCTTCCAAAATATTTTGTGTTTATTGTGTTCAATATTATTATTGCTATACGAATATATGTACACACCTATAAATAATAATATTGTTTTTTATGTAATTATATTATTTTATTTTTTGTTTTTGTTTTTAATAAATGTATCATATAAAATTGTTAGTTTATATTTTGCTATATTGACTACAGCAATTGAATTAATCCATAATAATCTTCTTACTTGTTTTCTTTGTTGGTACATTTCATAGAAAAAAGAAAAACTTGATTTCACTTATGACATTTTATGATTGGAAGTTTACATGGAAATGTTTAATTAAAATATATATTGTTATATTACTAGACTAGTAATTATTGTTAATAAAACTCAATAGGGAGCAGCGGCGAGCGAGTGGGCATAACAATGAACACAAACAAATTGAAACTAAGAAGACGGGCAAAAGTTGTTGGGTTGTGGGTTTTTGGGGTTTTCATAAGGCAATCGAAATGAATACTACATTGATGGTAATTTTTCACATAATTGAGAAAAAAAGGCATATGGACTGTACGTATATGTATGTGTTTAAATGTATGACTTTTTGAATGTATGCAATATTTACTTAGATATGATAAAAAATTAACTAAAATATGCTTAATAATATGTATTATGGGAGTTGCAACTAAAGATTTAGTTTTCAGTTCTATGATTATGCGTTATGTTTCCTTAAGTGTTATACTTTTTTCTTAAGTATGTGCCAAAAAAAAACGGTTTTTAAGAATTTAAATATTATATTTTCATAAGTTTTTATAAGTGGATTGCTATTGTCGCTTAAAAGCTAAACAGCATACTTAAATGAAATTGTTTTAAATGAAATTTGACATCCGTCATTGCTGAATTGTTTAGAACTAAAAGAAAATTGAAATATAAAGAAATTAAAATGCAAAAATGTAAACTAAACATTTTATATATAGAGTATGATTTTTCAAATAGTGCAACTTGCAGTAGTATTGCAAATAGTGCGTTTTAGGACTGACGACCTTCGGTCAAGTCAATATAAGAATTTCTTATTTATCAAAAATTGCTTAAATCAATGAAAATTTAATGTAAACACAGAATGGAATATGAAAATAAAGAAATACTACTACTAGTGCGTTTTATAAAATCTGAGACCAATAACTTGAGAACGATTGATTGAAATGTCATGAAACTTTGACAGTATCCGAGTAAACTCTGAGACAAGGATAAAGATTTTTAGTTTGTGAAACTAAAGCCCTTAACGGAAGCCAAGTACCTCCCGGTCCGAGCTATATCGGTCAAGGAATACCAGTTTATGCCTGCCGGAACTCTATATGTAAAAGTTGGCGACTCAGCCCGAAGGTCACAACGTGGCTGAATACCACATTAGTCCGGCCAATTATCACATATGGATGTCTGGTTTGGTGAGAGGGCCTAGATAAGAATAATTTTTCGATGTGTTCCTGTACGTCAAGGATACTGCAGCCAAAGGGGCTATTAGACTGGGCGAATCTGGCATCAATTAATATATCGATTGCTAAATGCAGAAAGGCGTATCTGGTTTTTTATGAAATCGCATTTTTTGCATATTATTGAAGGGGACCATCAAATACATGTTTCGTACAAAACAAAATTTAGTTATATTAATAAAAAAAAGTATTTATAGACAATAATAGCCTTTTTACACCAAAAAAGCGTTTCGCATTTTGAGCTGAAAATGCGAAATGCTAAATAGGCTATTTATTTCACTGTAGTTTCGCATTTTGCCCCCTGTTGTCTATCTCATACATTTTTCCATTCACCTTGTAAACCTGCAGTATTTTACGAACCGCGAATGCATTTGACTAATTGGAATAATCATTTATTAATATTTTGGCAAAATTGTAAATTTTTTGTCCGAAAATGGTGGTTGCCGGATAAACGTTATTGAGAAAAATCGTTTAAATTCAGCTTTTCAGAGTACAACTCAGTGCATTTTTCCGCATCTTTTATGGATGGGAAAATATGTTAACATCTTTTCAACAACAAAATGCATGTACAAATTTTAGCATTTTGGCCGCATCTTTCTAAAATGCGGAAATATGTTAAATGCGTTCCGGTGTAAAAAGGCTATAAAAAAGAGCCCTAACTGTCAAAAAAACGTACAAAATCGTTTCGAATTTATTCAGTATTTCCCACCTCCTGTAAAGTATAAAAAATTTAGGTACGCCTTTTCTACATTAAGCCATTAATATGGCAATACGAAGACTCTCTGGCTTTTGGGTGTTCGCGTTTCTTTTTTTGACGAAATGTGTGGATTTCCGAAAAGATCGGAATGGAATGACGGCGGGATTCCTTATGACGTTTCAAAAATGGAACAGGGCACAGGAACTGATGTTTACAGCGAAGATCTGCAGCTAAGGCTCTCTTAAAGGCTACTGGCCATTCAGAAAGCCGTGGAGGCTATTATGGGATGTGAAATTGATACGAGCAGACGCATATTAAAGGCTGCAATTAAAGCTATCAATTTTAGATTGTGTAAATCAAAGTTGGTAAGGAACCGTAAGAAGAAGTTGGATGGACTAAAGCCTCTGGATGTCAGCCTCTGTTGGGTCTCAGGACATTGCGCCTTTTCTACATTAAGCCATCGATATGGTCATACGAAGATTCTCCGGCTTTTTGGGTGATGGCGTTTCTGTTTTTGAAGAAATGTGTGAATTTCCGTAACCTTGAAATTCCGGAAAGATTGGAATGGATTGACGGCGGGACTCCTTATAGTGACTCCTTTTCTGTCTTGACTGATGGTTCAAAAATGGAACAGAGCACAGTGGTGTTTACAGAGTAGATCTGCAGTTAAGCCTCACTTTCAGGCTACTGCCCATTCAGAAAGCCGCGAAGATTATTATGGGATATGGAATTGATACTAGCAGACGCATAACCATCTGTGTGGATAGCCAGGCTGCAATTAAAACGAACAATTGTAGATTGTGTAAATCAAAGTTGGTGAGGAAATGTAAAGAGAAGTTGGTTAGATTAAAGCCTCTGGATGTCAGCCTCTGTTGGGTCTCATGACATTGCGAGATTCGTGGTCACTCTGGATATAGAAAACAGCCACCAGACGTTGGATCTCTAGAACCGACTGTTAAACTGCTAGATCTAATACAGCAAGACTTATCTGAGACTGTAATATGGAATTCTAACAGGCCATTGCAATAACAGCCACGGAATAGATCTATACCGGACTAATGCCATATGTGTGAGAACAAGGAAGAGTGCGAGACGATTGAATATCTTTTTTGTAGCTGCCCCGCTGTAGTCCTTAGGGGGCTAAGATATTAAGGGGAAAGCTTCCGTTGCAGTGTTTTTTAGGCGGAGATCTTCGCTTTTTTAAATCTGTGGAGGATATATTGGCAAGGTATTTGAAGGAAATCGTTATAATCTATGTGGACAGTCAAGCGGCCTTAAAGGCTTTGGATTTAAAGGTCATCATTTAAGATTGGTGCACAGATGTAGGACGGCGGTCTCAAAACTACCGGAAAATAGTGTTCGGCTCTGCTGGATCCCCGGACATAGTGACATTTTAGGCAACGAAATAGCGGATGAACTGGCGCGGAAAGGTTTGGCACTGGGACCTGGCCAATCAGATGAAATAGTGCGACCGCGAATGTGTTATATATGCGGAATTGTGACCCGTCACATCCGGAACATCGCACCGACTGTGTGGAAGACGAACCAGATCATTCACTATTAGAGCTAGAAAGGAAGTCCGTCAGACGACTAATCGGAGTAATAACAGGACACTGTGACGTTAGAGAATTTACATCTAACTGGTAGATGACAAAGGAAGACTATTGCAGACTTTGCGACGATGAGGAGGAAATTGAGACCAGTGAGCATTTGCTTTTCAATTGTCCAGAACCTCACAGAAGAATGAAGCAATTCCACGGGAAATGGTTCTTTGATAGTCTTAACGAATTGTCGTTATGCAACATGGAGAATCTGGTGAAGTTCAAGTTTGAGCTGGCTTAAGAGCAGAGGGCCATAGTGTTCCCACGTAATCTCACTACTTTTATATACCGTTACCTTAATATAAAAAAGACTTAACTCATATTTTTTCGAAATTGGATTTTTTATTAATTTATGTTGACTAAGTCCTGATACATTTTATATTAAAATCTCGTGCTGATTTGATGTTGCTGTTTTGAATAAAAACGACATTAAAAAAATTCTTATTGTTATAGTTTGACCAATTTTATTACGTTTTTTTCGCCTCCTATATACTTTTCTTTTTATGAGTTCAGTCTTTTTTATATTAAGGTATCGATATATAGAGTTGAAGAAGCACTCTCTTCCCCTGTACTATTCTTGTAAACTCTTTTATTATTTTGAACAATACTCTTTTCTTCATATTTCCCTTTCTTAAATTAGGACAATCGCAATGGACAATAATGGTCTCCGAGTATTGTAATGACATAGCATTGCACTGTGTCATTACATGTCCTCAACCTGAACCTTATGGGAAAGTTATATAGAAGACCTCGAGTCTCTCTCTGCTCCGACTGAGTAGGCGATTAAATATGTTGCCTTGTATAGCCGACTGGGCCAAGATGACGATTGGAGTTTGCACTATTTTCTCTTCTTTCTCTATCGCTTCCCTCACTCTTCGCTTTCTCCATTTCTAACGGACAATTACAAAGGATCAGCAGATCTCGGTGTGTAGTGTGATCTGGTTTTAACCAGATTACATATGTCCACAACCTAACCTAACTTCGTGGGAATTGTAACCATAAGTGGGAGAATTTAATACTTTAGTGGTAAAAGTTAAGAATATTTTTCATACATAGGTAAGGGGGATTGATATTCTTTCTCTCAAATTCTGAAATTCTCCGTTGGAATTTCAAATAAATGAATCGTGAATCGCATTGACCTTCTATTGCACTGCAAAGTACTTTTGTTGTTCCAAAAAGTGCATTTATTGTGCCAAAAAGTACCATTTATAACACCAAAAAGTACATTTATTGTATCAAGAGAACATTTATTGTACCAAAAAGTAAAATTTATGAAACCAAAAAGTACTTTTATTGTAACAAAAAGTATTGTTATAGTACCAAAAATTACTGCTATTGTTTCAAAAAGTACTATTATTGTACTAAAGAGTGCTTTTATTGTTTCAAAAAGTACTTTTAGTACCAACAAGTAATTTTATTGTACCAAGAAGTACTTTGTTGTACCAAAATTTACATTTATTGCACTAGCTAATAAAATTTATTGTACCAAATTGTGACAAATGGTACTATTATTGTACTACTGTTCGAAAAAGTACAATTTATTGTACCAAAAAGTAAAATTTTTTGTACATAAGAGTACTTTTATTGCACTTTTGTTGTACCAAAATGTACAATTTATTGTACCAAAAAGTACTGTTACAAAAAGTACATTTAATAATAATTGTAATAAAAGTACATTTATTGTACCAAAAAGTACTGTTACAAAAAGTACATTTAATACTAATTGTAATAAAAGTACATTTATTGTACCAAAAAGTACAAATTATACAATTTAAAAAGTAATTTTTTTGTACCGAAAAAAGCTTTCATTGCGGGCCTTTTCGGAGTTGCAACACTTCACTGCATATGTTTCGCAACACTGATTAGTTGACGCTGTTGTTGCAGGTCAGCTGTTGCAGATGCTTGTTTGTTGCTTATTTTGTATGCAATTCCAAACGCGAAAACATTTCAAATGGAAATTATATAAAAAATTTAATTTGTGAATTAGATGATACTTCAAGCTAGTCAAAGATCTGTAATTTGCAGAAAAAAGCTTAAAGTATAAAAAGAGAAATTTATTACTGCAAAAAATATGTTGGTTTTTTTCCTTCCTGACACAAATTCCTCTTCCATGTCTAAACGTGCTTTATTTATTAATTTAGTGCATTTGGCATCCACCTCGACCCAAAAAAAAATCGTTCAAAATAATAAAGTAAATATAACAAATTACCAAATTTAATTTTTACTCATTCACTGCATCAGCCATTTTAATACTGCGCGTTTTTAGTACGCTTGCGCAACATATGTTTGATTGTTGCTTTTTAGAACATCTGACGCTTGCAGTGTTGCCGGACGTTGCAATTACGAATGTGATGCGCAGTGTTGCAATTCCGAAAATGCCCTGTTTCAAAAAGTACATTTATTGTACCAAAAATTATAATTTATGTACGTAACGTTTAGCTGTAGAGTCATAGAGTTTGGCAATAGTGTTAGACTGCAGATAGTCTACAGTCTACGATATAACGAAAAAAACTCGAAAAATTTAAAACAATTCTTAAAAAGAGTTGTGAAATGTACTATGTGACAGTAGGTTAGGCGTATGACGTCATTTCGACATTAACCACAATGTCTTGTCAGCGATCTTGCTGTGTCTTCTTCTCCGTCATCATAAACCTTAAGGGATGAAAGTATCTCAAAGCAAATAAGAACGTTCCCCATACAGCATAACACACTCACACAACAAGCTCTTGTCTATGCATGTGTCCATCGGACACAATAAGTCATGGCGGTTAATGTCCTCCTTGGACTGATAGACATTTTTTAATTACCCTGAATTCTGTAAAGTCAAATTAAATGCATTTACATTTTTGTAAATGGAATCTCTGTATTCCGATTTCTTCGATATATTGTTTCAATATACGCCCACCACACCATTCATTATTAACACAAGTCCATCCATGCGGGTTTTTTGTTTTGTAATTTAAGCAATAAAATATTTATTTTTGTTAATTTCAATTATTCTCTAAAGAAATAATAATATAATTAATAATAATTATATGTATGTTTTTTGTTTTGCAAAAGAAATCGATCAAATAATTAAAATTGTAAAAACTAAATTTAACGATTATTACACTACGGCTATTGTTGCTTTCAATAAAAAAGATTCATTTAGATAAAAAAAAAATAATAATTATAAAATTAAAATTAAATTTACCATATAATTTAAAGTAAGGGGCGCAAAAGAGAGAACAATAAAAATATCAAAGAATAACAATTATTATATAAAAATAATTATAGCATTAAAGAGAAATACATTTTAAATTTAAAATTATGAAGTATTCAAATTATGAATAAAGACTAAAAAGAAACTCAATATTAAAGTGTAATCGTACGTAGTATATTGTTGATGCGTAGGAGTTTATTTTTGTTGTTGCTGCATGACGGATGCTGTTGATGCTTACTTAAGGGTTTAGGGGGTTGTGGAGATGTGAAAACATAACACTTAACGTTGCTTAGAATCTTAGGAAATCTAAAACATAATTTAAATATTAATTATTTACTTGTTTGAACTATTTATCATTTACTGTTTCGCATATGTATGTTTTATCCATTATTTCTTGTTGTTTTTTTTTTGTTTTGTTGTAAAAGTTTGATTTCATGCACAAAAATTGGGGATATTTTTCTTGTTTTGCATTTCTCTTTAGGGGGGGAAGGATATTTGCATTGTTGTATTGATGCTGTTTGCTATGTTTGTTGTAAATTGTTTAAACAAATAATAAATTTATAACTAATTACGTAATTATATTAGTTCAACTTCATTGAAGAAATCTTATTATTATTATTATTTGCATCTATTTGTGTATGCATGTATGTAATTGTATGTAATATTTTTTAAATAAATACAAACTTAAAATAATTTGATTACTAATGAAATATTATCATTAAAATTATCAAAAAAAAAAAAAACATTAATGGAGCAGGAAGTAACCTATTGTTTAATTAACTATACAAAATGAGAAATAGGAGAACTGTCTGTTTCTATCTCGTCCATATATATTAACAGCAATTTTCACAATTTACTGAAAATCATTTTGAAGACAATATTTTTCGCAAAAGTAAAATAAAATCAAACGCTAACGTCGTTTGCATGCAGTTTCAAGTTATAGTCATAACGACGACGACGGCGATACACTTCCTTCCATCATCTCTCCCTGTTTAGTTATTTATGAAATATGTGTGTTTTTGTTTATGTTTTTTTTTTTCATTAATGAAATGATGAACAAACATTGTTCGAATTTTGAACATATTCAAAGAAATGTTCAAATAAAATTTATTTTTTCTTCTCTTGACTCTCTGCCAGAGCACAATCAAAAAAGGAAAACAAAACGTGTCACCTTGCATGCGTAAACGCGTATTGTATGTGGGTGCGACGACGACGTTGACGACGAAGAGTTGGTTCGCTCAAAATAAAACTTATGTTTTCCAATTATTCTGACGATTATTACTAGGCCCTGGTGCAGGCGGTGGTATCATCTCTAACAAATATTGTCGCTGCAATTCAGCGGCTCGTTGTATATCGGCCAAAGAAGGTGCTTGAGGTTTTGACGTTGAAGCAGAGGAGGAAGTTGATGACGATGATTTATTTTTATTCGTAAAAGCTAAAAAAGATGATAGGAAGAAGAAATTCACACAAACACATTTAGTATACAATTTTAATGGCATTCTTGTTGTTGTGGTTAATAATTTGATACTTACCAGCTACTTGAGCTGCTTGAGCCATAGCCATTTGATAGGAGTATAACAAGGGAGTAAACTGCATCATATGTTGCGGATTTGTGGCTAAACCTTGACCCAAAGCTAAAATTGATGAAGAGAAAAAAGAGAAAATTTGGTTGTAGAATAATGTGTATAGAAACTTAACATATGAAAGAGAATATCAAAATTTATGTATATGAATATTACATATAATATATTATTTACATATAATATATTATTTACATACAATAGATCCCTGCACATATACATTTGCTTTTCTAGAACAACAAATGACTTACTGCAGTGAGCAATGTGACATGTACAATAAAAGTACTTTTTGGTAAAATAAACTGTACTAGTTGTTGGTATAATGAAAGTACTTTGGTACAATAAATTATATTTTTTTGGTACAAAGAATTTTACTTTTCGGTACAATAAAACTACCTTTTGGTATAATTAAAGTGTTTTTTACAATAACTTTTGGCACAACAATAGAACTTTCTGATACAATATATGTAAGTACTATAGATACAATGAAACAAATTTTAAAACAATTAAAGTAATTTTTTCCAATAAATTTTTAATTTTTGGTGCAATAATTTTTAATTTTTGGTACAAAAAAGGTACTTTTTGTTACAATAAAATGTACTAATTGCAAGAATAAAAATACTTATTTTACTTTTTGCTATGATAAATTGTACATTTTGCTACAATAAAAGTATTTGTTTGGTACCATAATTTGGTACGTCTTCGTATATTAAAAGAACTTTTTATTATACCAACATAACTTGTTGATACAATGAATGTATTTTTAGATACAATAAAAATAGTTTGTAGCACAATAAAAGTATTTTTTTGGTACAACAAAAGTACTTTTCGGTACAATAAAATTACATTTTGGTACTATAAAAGTACTTTTTGATACAACAAAAGTACTTTTTGGTACAATAAATTGTACTTTTTGCAACAATAAAAGTACTTTTTAGTACAATAAATTGTACCCTTGGTACAACAAATTGTATTAGTTAGTAAAACAAAAGTACTTTTTGATACAACAAAAGTACTTTTTGGTACAATAAATTGTACTTTTTGCAACAATAAAAGTACTTTTTAGTACAATAAATTGTACCCTTGGTACAACAAATTGTATTAGTTAGTAAAACAAAAGTACTTTTCGGTACAATAAAATTACATTTTGCTAAAATAAAAATACTTTTTGGTACAATGAATTGTATTGTACTTGGTACAATAAACCTTTTTAAAATGTTATGTTCTGCGGAACACTAAGCCTTGGGAGCTGTTTTATGCTACACGTTGCTTTTGAGCCTGAAACATGTTTCAATGCGGTGGTCCCCATTTAGTGCCAAGCAGGAAATTGTCATACTAGTCCAACGTGTAAAGTTCAAACTAGTTATCACATTTCTAAACTATTTCTACACTAGTAGGTTTAGGTTGAGGACATATAATGACACAGCGTAATACCATGCCATTACAATACTCGGAGACATAAGGAACAATTTCCTCAATCCTAGAACATCTCCAAGTTTAATGAGACAATTGTTTGCATGGAAAATGAAGTAGTTTACAGTCTATGGAAAACTAGTATGGAACTATGTAGTTCCGAACAAGAACATTTCTCAATTTGGTTGTTATTAATTAATAACCACTTACCTCGAAATAGTTGCTGTTGAAAAGCTTGCATTGCAGCCGCTGCCGCTGGAGAGTTATTACCCAGACCGCCCATATTTGCGGCCGCCGCAGCAGCAGGATTTGATGCCGAAGCAGCGGCAGCAGCTCCCAAATTGGCCAAACCACCTAAGGCGGCCAAATTTCCCAACTGGCCCAGATTGCCTAGATTGCCCAGACCACCGAGACCGGCTAGGTTGTTGAGACCCGGCAAGCCCAGGGCACCCAATTGTGCTGCAGCTGCTAGGGCGGCTGCTGAATATTTATCATACTGTTGCTGTTGTTGCTGCTGCTGTTGTTGTTGCTGCTGTTGTTCGGCCGCAGCTCGTTGTTGCTGCTGTTCAGCACGATGATGATCCCGTTCCCGCTCTCGTTCACGTTCTCGTTCACGTTGTTGCTGCTGCTGGTGCTGGTGTTGTTGCTGCTGCTGATGTTGTTGTTGTTGTTGTTGCTGCTGCTGTTGTTGTTGTTGCTGCTGATGATGGTGATGATGCATTTGACTGGGTGTTGGTGTACTAGGACTGGGTTGATTTTGGTGCGAAAGCGAAACACGCGACGAACGTGGTGTTGTCGGAGGTGGTGGTGGCGGTGTCGGTTGATTTGCTGGTGGTGGTGTTGGACGTGGCGTTATGCTAGGCGTAGGCGTATGACATTTGGTGGGTATGACCGTTACCGATGGTGGCAGATTGACCAAAGCTGCAGCTGTGGACGCGGCATGTGCCATCTGGGGCTGAGATTGATGGGCGGCCGATTGTTGAGACTGATTTTGCGATTGTGACACCGAGGAGCCCGACGCCATAAGATGAGCATCCACGGGCGACGGACTACTTTGTGTGGCCAAACGTTGTTCGATTTCTTGTTCTTGTTGTAAAGCCTTGACAAAGGCTTGTTTCAGTCGATTGGTGTGTTCAGCTTTCAAAGCTTTCTTCACATTGGAGGTGACGCATTGTTCACAGATAACTTGGGGCTCCTTTTTACCTGTAATTTGTAGAAGAGGGGGTTGATTAGAATGTAAAACATGTTGGAAATTTGAAGACTACACATTTACAGGCGGCAGATCTAATAAGAAGTCACTAGATCTGGTGAATTTAATATCTGATAGGCTCAGAAATGGTGTAATCCTATTCTATTAATATTATAAATGTGAATGTCTGTCTGTTTGTTGCTCAATCACGTTTTACCGACTGAACCGATTTCGATGAAATTTGAAAGATAATTAGTGTACTATATGAGATTACGATAGGCTATAATTTTTTTAATTTTTGATCCTATGGGCGGAGTGGGCGTGGCAAAACTTTTTTTGAGCTAGGGAGATAAAATTTGGTACACAGATAGTACTCGGCTACACGAATATGAATATGCAGACGAAATTGTAAATTTGGACCAGTGGGCGTGGCAAAACATATTTTTAGAGCTTGAGAGATACAATTTGGTACACAGATAGTACTCGGCTACACGAATATGAATATGCAGACGAAATTTTTATGTTGGACCCAATGGGCCCACTCCGGAAAAACTTTTTGTTAGAGCTAGAGAGATAAAATTTGATCCCAAATAGTACTCGACAACACGAATGTGGATAATCGACGATATTTTTATATTTGACCCAATTGGCGGAGCGGGCGTGGCAAAACTTTTTATAAAAGCTAAAGAGATAAAATGTGGGTGGAGTGGGCGTGGCAAAAGCTTTTATTAGAGTTAGAGAGATAAAATTTGATACCCAGATAGTACTCTACAACACGAAATTGAACATGCAGACGAAATTTTTATGTGTGACCCAATGGGCGCAGTGGGCGTGACAAAACTATATTTAAGCCCTGGAGAGATACAATTTAATACCCATATAGTACTCGACAACACGAATATGAATATACAGACAAAATTTAAACTGTTGACCCAATTGGCGGAGTGGGCGTGGCAAAACTTTTTTAGAGCTACAGAGATAAAATTAGATACCCAGATAGTACTCGACAACGCGAATATAAACATGCAGACGACATATTAATTTTGGACTCCATAGGCATATTGGTCGTGGCAAAACTGTTTTTAGAGATAGAGATACAATTTGATACCAAAGTAGTACCCGGCAACACGAATCTGAATATGCAGACGAAATTTTTATGTTTAACCCAATGGGTGGAGTGGGCGCGGCAAAACTTTTTATTAAAGCTAGATAAATAAAATTTGATCCCAGATAGTACTCGACAAGACTAATGTGAATATGCAGACGATATTTTTATATTTGACCCAATTGTGGCAAAACTTTTTATAAGAGCTAAAGAGATAAAATGTGGCACCCAGATAGTACTCGACAACACGAATATGAATATGCAGACGAAAATTTTATTTTGGACCCTATGGGTGGAGTGGGCGTGGCAAAAGCTTTTATTAGAGTTAGAGAGGTAAAATTTGATACCCAGATGGTACTCGACAACACGAATATAAATATGCAGACGAAATACTTATGTGTGACCCAATGGGCGGAGTGGGCGTGGCAAACAAAGATTTAAGCTCGGAGATATACAATTTAATACCCCTATAGTACTCGACAACACGAATATGAATATACAGACGAAATTTAAACTGTTGACCCAATTGGCGGAGTGGGCGTGGCAAAACTTTTTAGAGCTACAGAGATAAAATGAGATACCCAGATAGTACTCGACAACGCAAATATGAACATGCAGACGAAATTTTAATTTCGGACTCCATAGGCATATTGGCCGTGGCAAAACTGTTTCAGAGATAGAGAGATACCCAAGTAGTAAATGACAACACGAATACGAATATGCAGACGAAATTTGAATTTTAGACCTAAAAACAAACTTTTTTTTTGTGGCTGTGTATATAATAATATATAATTTCATCCGAAATTTGACCCATGTAATCATACAATTAATCATATCCAATTGTATGAGATCTGATCAATTTGTATCTCTTTTTATCTGCAGTTTTGTCGTGGATCAAAACTCTTCGTGTTAAAAGTGGGAACTAATTAGATCTGGCAGCATATCTAATATGACGTCGCCAGACACAAAAAATGGTTATATCTGATTGTAACAGATAAGATAAGAAACTAGTTTAGATCTAATTTAATCCGAAATTTGTCATAGATATATTCTGACCTAGTCATATCTAATTGTATCGGATCTGATCAAATAATATACAATTCTCCTGTGTTAAAAGTGGGGATCTTATGAGATTTGATCTGGCAGCATATCTAATTAGACCTCACCAGATCCGTAAAATGGTTTTATCTGATTGTAATCAGATTACATCAGAAATAGTGAAATTGCATCTAATTATTTGTCATGGATCTATTCTGTTACAATGGCATCAGATTATATCTTGTAAGATATAACTGAGTATAACGTCAGTTATAATTAGATATGACATTAGATATGATTGGATATAGTATCAGATATGGCACATTATGCTAAATCTAATTAAATATTTCATAAGATACGATAAAATATAATTGCATCTATCAATTTTAAATTAGATCCAATTATACTTCTACTTTTTTGCACGGTTTTATATAGATCTTTACGCCCTTAATTCGATAAATATTTTTCAACATACTGACCTTGTTTTTCCCATTTCCATACAGGTGTAAAATCAATTTTACACTGAGCACAACGGAATGGCGGTGCTACGGCATTGGCCTTCTTATTAGTCGTTATATAATCAACCACCGTTTCGAGGCCTAGCAGGTATACAAATTCCGTATTGCTGGGATTTGGTATAAAATGCATTTCTGGTGGTGGAGGTTTAGGAGGTGGAATCTGTAAAAAAAAAAGTAAATGTGAAATAAGACACTGTAAACCTTCATTATCAGTTATAGAAATACTACCTGTAGCAAAGTTTTCTCCAGTTGTTTCCTTAAAGCCAACTTGGCAGCCGCTTGTCTTTGAGCCGGTGTTTGTACCTCTTCGCGGGAACTCAAACGATCATTCTAAAAAATAAAAACATGACTCATTAGTATTGCAATTGTATATAAAGAAAACAGCATCATCATCATCATCTTACATACCTTCAGATCATTATTGTGTTGCTGTTGATTTTGCGTTGACAACGGTGGTGCTGGTGTTATCGATACCGAGTTGCTGATAGTGTTAGGTACCTTAGAATTATCCGAAACATTAGGCTGCTGCTTTATTGGTTTATATTGTTCAGGTTGATGGAGGGGTTGGTTGGTGGATTGGTTGGTTGGTGGATTGGTTGGTTGGGTGGGTTAGTTCAAATGTAAATAACGCACATGACACGACACAACAACAACAACAAATGGAAGGGTTAGTCATTGTATGAAATCAATAAGTGATCAAATGTATTAAAGGACATTATGATTAATTAGATGACATAAATGTAAGATGTACATATTAATAATAATATATGTATATACCAACTACACTACAATAGAAATAAGAAATGACAAAATAGTGTTATCACCAGTATGTGCGCCAATATATATTTGTGTATCTATGTGTTAAATGTATGTATAGTGGTTTTAGTATTGTGATTAGATAAAATAATGCAAAATATGCATAATTTTAACATGTGGTTGTTACTGTAATCTGTGGCAGATGCTTTATACACAATCGGCTAATAAATTAACGGGAAGGAAAGATTTAAAAACAACATTAAGACTTGTGAATCAAATTTGGTAGCTAATGTGATGCTGCACACCTGATACATTCCAAAAGGAATTAATCATGAAATTCGCTATGATTAAGAGGAATGAGTATGGCTGGAGAGTATTACACATACATATTTATAAAATAAAGAAAATTAAACGCAATAATACAAATTTTGTATTTTTACAATGACATGGATATGTTTTTATAAATAGTGCAACAGCCAATCTGGAGGTTAAGAAATTTCAAGTCAGAGTGAAGGTAATAGGAAGCTTGAGGTCAAGTGACTCCAAGTCTTGTAAAAAGTTTCAAAGTAAAATTATTAAAATGCTCTAGTGAATATAAGGTTCCAATGGCACCATATGATCCTATAAGGACTACATGATTAGTAGTAAGGGTAAAAGTGACTAGTGCTTGGATAAAATAATGGCCGTTAAAAGATTCCAGTATTGCTAGAAATTGTCAAAAAAATAACTTAAGAAATTAACACATTTAACTTATGTTGCCACCAGATCAAATAAGTGGGAGCAAAAATGTATTAACTTTCATAGAACATACTGTCAACCACCAACACTACACTATTGAATCCTATTGCGCTCCAATGAATGCAACATTTAGTAGTATACAATTAGTACAAAACAAAAACGGATAATGAAATAATTTACTCTATATAAAGGGTATTTTGGTATAGATGTGCGGTTGTTGTAAGTAAGCGATGTGTGTGTGCGTGTATAATGTAAAGTAGTTATGTGTTCACAAAAGGCTATAACAAAAACATAGTATATGAGTTATTACAAAGCGAACAATATGTCACATCAAAGCCAATAAATTGTTTTGAAATTTTGTTACAATTTTTTTCCACACAATTAAAATATTTTAGAAAAACCATAATAGAAAAAATAAAACAACAACTCTGTTATAGCCAATTATATGATGTACAAACATAACTGTGTTAAAATGTATGTTAAGAGTTTTGATGTTTTGCTATGTAAATTATTATTATTATTTTGTGAGGTGATCATTATGTTTACGATTATGATTCAATACGAACAACTACAACAACATTGTACAACAAGAATTTAGGTGGCATATTATTAGTAATTTGAATGAAACACAGCGCTTACTGCAACGATCACATTACAACAACTCACATTGCGTGATTTAAGTCCAGATGGTGGGGCCGAAGTGGGCGTTATAGTCACCGATGGTGTAATTGTGAGATTCGGCAAATTGGTACGTGGTGGCAGTACACTGGACAAACGTGATGACAGCGCCGACGATGATGACTGCGACATCGATGATGTTGCTGCCGATACGGCCGCCTGAATGCTAATGGAAGAGGAGGAGCTGCCCGCTGTTAATGTTGCACCGCCTGGCAATGATGAACGTGGCGGAGGCAGTATAGAATTGCTATTGCTGTTAATGTTGATGTTGGTGCTAATGCTATTGGAACGATGAGGTGAAGATGTTGAGCCGGAAGAAGAAGAATTTATATTCGATCGACTGTTGGTAGCGCTGTAAGGGGAAAAAAGAGAAAAGATATAAAAATATAAAAAATAATAGGACAAGGATAACAATGTATCTTAAGTAAAAGTAAAAAATTAATGGTAACATGTTGGACAGAATTAGAATAGTGCTGCTCATGGTAAGATGGCAAATTTTATCATAAATAGGGGGTATCAGAAGGTGTGTGGAAAATGTTACGGTTTTGCTCACATTACACTGGCCAAAAGTCAATTTCCTCCAGTTGTCCGTTTGAAAATTATGGAAGAAATATTAATTTGCCAAAAATGTGTAATTTTGTATGGGAGCTATCAGAAGGAGTCATGGTGGTACCAGAACGGGTGGGACTATTTTGCCTCTTTACAATTACATAACTCTATTTTGGAAAATATCAATACTGATAACTTTTGATAAGAATTAGTGAGAGTTTTCTCGTGTTTTCCTTTCCACCAGTCAGCCAGACAGACAGATATGACTTAATCGTCCTTAATGGTCCTGTTGTCCGTTTGAAAATTATGGAAGAAATATTAATTTACCAAAAATGTGTAATTTTGTATGGGAGGTACCAGAAGGAGTCAGCCGATATAATGCATATGTATTCCTAACTCAATTTTCAATCTTGCTCAAAATATGCCTGAATTTAGATAACATACAAAAAAATAAAACTATGAGTGTGAGTTCGGCCATTTGAATGGAAGGTATCAGAAGGGGTGTGGCATAGATTTCAGTTGGCTGAGGGTTTTCTTACTATTACAAGATAACTATACCAAATGAACAAATTGAAATATCTTCCAATTGTCCCTTTGAAAATTATGGGAAAAATATTTATACTCCAACAGTAGGTCATTTTGCATGGGAGGTACCAGAACGGGTGGGACTATTTTGCTCTTTACAATTACATAACTCTATTTTGGAAAATATCAATACTGATAACTTTTGATAAGAATTAGTGAGAGATTTCTCGTGTTTTCCTGTCCACCAGTCAGCCAGACAGACAGATATGACTTAATCGTTCTTAATGGTCCTGAAACGAATTTCGTTTTAAGATACTTGGGACTCCGCCTACTTCAATGCGTTACACTTTCTCTCGTATCAGTGGGGGGTATAAAAACCATTTCGTCGACTGATCGCTAACAAATATTCCCTGTATATATTTATAGCTTAAGTGTAGAGTACTTTCTGTGTATAAATTTTTATCTTCATAGTATTTGAGAGCAAAACACACACGCTGCCTTTAAAAAATCCGTCCGCAACCTTGTTTACGTAGTGCCGAGTATTACCTGTATACAAATTTGTATACTTCTGGGGCTAAAATATAGTGTGACCACGCCCACTGAACCAAATTAAAAATGTTTTCGGCAAATTTGAACGTGTAGTACCGAGTACTACCTGTATACCATATAGTATTCCTCTAGTGTCAAATTACAATGTGGCCGTGCCCACTCCGCCCACTAATCGTATATAAATATTAATTAAAATGGTGTTTTAACACGCCTCTCCGCCCACTGAACGAAAATAAAAATTTTGTTTGCAAATTTTAACATATATCTAAATACCGATTTGTGTACCTATATGGCTAAAATACACTGTGACCACGCCCACTAATCTAAAATAACAAAGTTGTAATTGTAGTTCTGATTACTCTCTATAGATCAAATTGGATCTCTCTAGGACTATAATAGAGTTTTGCCACGCCCCATCCACCTACTGACCGATAAAAAACATTTCACCTGCAAAATTTAACCTGATGTACCTAGAACTACCTGTATACGAAATTGTATTCCTCTGGGGCTAAAATACACTATGACCAAGACCACTGATCGAAAATTAAAATTTCGTCTGCAGCTTCATATTTGTGTGGCCGAGTTCTTCCTGTTCGAAAATTTAAATTTCGTCGGCATATTCATATTTGTGTGGCCAAATTCTACCTGTGTATAAAATTTTATCTCTCTAGCTCTAAAAAATTATTGCCACGCCCACTTTGCCCACGGATTGAAATTTAAAATTTCGTCTGCATATTCATATCTGTGTGACCGTGTTCTACCAGTATATCAAATTTTATCTCTCTAGCTCTTAAAAAGTTTTGCCACGCCCACTCCTCCGATAGGGTCACAAATATATAGCCTTGGGTAGTAGAAATGCCGATTGACTCAGCTTCTCAAAAGTTGCTGTCTACAACATCGAGTGGAGCGCCGACTAAAGCTCAAACCCAGGTCACCCGCATGAGAGTATTGTGTTCTAATCGTCATGCCAAGGGCGATCCCAGAATACACAGCTCAAACCCAGGTCACCCGCAGGTCTTGTGTTCTAACCGTCATGCCAAGGGCGGTCCCAGAATACATTTTTTTTAAAAAAAGTTTCCAACTTCCTATTTTTCTCATATACAAAGAAAAAACTTGTAACAATCAACTAATTCTCAACATCTATCCCCAATAATCTGTTATACATTCCACTTACCTTATGCTAACCGACGACGAGATGTTATTATTATTGGAACGTGAACTTTTGGTATGTGCCGGCAATGGTACCGCCGTAGTTGGCGTCACACTCAACGCACCCTTAGACGTTAGTGCAGCCGGTATAGCGGCCAGTGGATTATTCGTAGGCGATACACTGGTCGGTGTCACCACAATGTTCTCCTTCATGACATGTTGCGATTGCTTGAGTTTCTTCAGTAGTACCAGCTTGGTTTCTTCATTGCGCAGATCATCCCTCAGCTTACGCAAACCCTTCTCGCGTTCTTTCAGTTCGGCGGGTGTTAGCTCTTTGATGGGCACGTATGGAGGCATTTCCTCGTCATCCGTTTCCGAATCGATATTACCATTTTGCTGGCGGCCATTCATGCGAGCCGGCAAAAGTACAATATCGGGAGCCTCTGCATAGGATTTGGGTTCAGTTCGTGGACGTAGAACACGCCGTTGCACCTGTTTCTCCTCACCGGTGCTGGATGATGAATTTGTGTTTGGAGTTTGATTTGAGCTGCTGCCGCCACCAGTGCTGCTATTGTTTGTTATGTTGTTGTTGCCACTGTTGCTGCTGTTGGTGTTGGCGGCGGTAGTGATGGTGGTGGAGTTGTTATTGTTGCTGTTGTTGTTAGTACTTAAAGAATCCACACTTGTTATGGTTGTAGATATATTGTTTGTTGTGGGTGTGGTGGAGCCACTGCCACTGCCGCCGCTGCCAGCACCTCCCCCACCGCCTCCACCTGGTCCAGCACCCACATTTATATTTGCTGTTGTAGTTGCTGTTGTTGTTGCCGATGTTGCTGTCGCATTACCCCCCAGCGTATTGGATGACGACGACGACGATGATGGAGCAGGCGATGTTGCTGTGGTTGGTGGTGGTGGTGGTGCAGGTGTTATAGTCAGTCCAGAATTTTGTGTCAGAGCTCGAAGGTCTCTAACCGTCGCTGGGGTTATGGTTAACGCGGGGTCTCGCCCAGAGCCTAAACTTAAGTCGACGACATCGTCGACTTCCATTTTGGCCATTTTCGCGCGTCGCGTCGTTTTGACTTATGTTGAATAGTCGTCTGTAAGGATAAGAAAAAGGGAGGAAATTAGTAATGTTGCCTTAATATAAATAAAAGCTTATAAAATACTTTTTTTTACAGTTTTTTATTATGGTTTTCGCTATTCGCTCTTATTCGCTCGTAAACTATTGAAAATATGCGGAACAAAAAGAAAATATTGAAAAAATGTAAACAAATGACAGTAAAATGTCAAGGGTTTCTACGATGATGATGATGACGACGACGTCAATGCGTGTACAAAAAGTTCCTCTTATTGTTTTTTTTTTTTTTCTCACAACCATTAGCAAAGTGTTTTTTATTCCGCATTTCCCTTTGGTCGGTCGTCCTCTCTTTCGGTCATAGGTATAGTGGTAGAGATGAGATTAACGTGCACAAATATGAACGCTTTAAACGAAAGGGTCCTTTAAATGGTACAGTAAATTTTAAACAGTGTACACTACCTGAAAGGACTTTAGTAACAGTTAAAGACAGGATTTTCGGTAGTATGTCCAGACGTTTACAGACATGTATTAAAATTGCAGAAACGGTGACATGTAGATGGGCAACAATATATTGGTCAACAAATGTAAAAAGTTAAATGCAATATTTCTGGGCCTTGGTCATTTTCGGAGCACCTCAAAAAACGAAAAATTAATTTTAATTATTAATTAATTATTTGTGGAAGTGGGCTGTGCCATGCCCCATATAAAAGAAACTGTTATAACAGCCATAAAATAGTTCGATCGTCCTGAAATTTTCACAGTATAGTAGAGATATAACCTTTTGATATATAAAGTGGGAGTGCTCCGCCCTTTGGACCCTATTTTTGAAACCACAATATCTGAAGGACGGGTCCTTCAATCGCTTTGAAAAGTTCGTGATCCAACAAAAAATAGCAGAGATCGGATCAATGGGCGTGGTGTAAAACCAGAAACTTGAAAAGGCTGTATCTCATGAACTATAAGAGGTATAAAGCCAATATTAGGTATGAGTTGTTGGTACAGTATGAGTTATAGCCAGGGTGGAAATAGGCTGTGCCATGCCCCATATAAAAGAACCCGTTATAACAGCCATATTAAAAGTTTGATCGTCCTGAACATTTCACAGTATAGTGCAGATATAACCAGGCTATTTCGTACAAAGTTTGCAAAAAGAACCGGTCGTCGCCTATGAGGGTGAATTCAATCATTTGTACAGGAGATACCAAAAGGGATGTGACAAATGTTTCAGTTTTCTGAGGTATATGGTGGCGCACGAATCGTGCTACGTGTAATAGTAATAGTAACAGCCAATGGGACCGTGATTAAAAGATGTTGAAGAAGTTTTTTTTACATATAAATGTGTCGAAGACGTATCTGTTTCAACAGCATTTGGTTCTAGCAAGATGGAGCAACTGCACGCACAGCCGGAACGGTTTGGCCAATGAATCTGACTTAATTTAAATAGTCCATTAAAACAATAATTAAGGCGATCTCGACCTCAAGCGCCTATATATATTTTTATATTTTAATATTTTAATATTTTAATATTTTAATATTTTAATATTTTAATATTTTAATATTTTAATATTTTAATATTTTAATATTTTAATATTTTAATATTTTAATATTTTAATATTTTAATATTTTAATATTTTAATATTTTAATATTTTAATATTTTAATATTTTAATATTTTAATATTTTAATATTTTAATATTTTAATATTTTAATATTTTAATATTTTAATATTTTAATATTTTAATATTTTAATATTTTAATATTTTAATATTTTAATATTTTTAATATATGTTTTCATTTAAATATACCTATTCACCACCGATGACCCACTCTGTTTATCGCTCTTTGTGTTATTGCCGAAGAAACAACGACAACAAAAAACTACAATAAATGAGGTCTTTCTCTTTAGTCTCTCACTATAAATTGATGTCTCTGTTGTTATCCTTGTGCTCTCCATACAAACAGAAAAGCGGCAACAATTTGACCGTTGGATGTTTGTACATCACGGACAACAACCTCCAGTTCCCCAAAGGGGTTGGTCATTGACATTGTTGTTGTTATTGTTATGACGTATACGTTTTTTTGTTTCATTTCTTTCCACAAAGTTTTGTGCTTTTTTTCAATTTCTACTTTGCTCCTTCATGCTGCTTTTTATTCTACAGCTTAAATGGACACACAAAACCCCACCGACAGACAGGATCCTGTTCAACTGGACGTGGATGACGACTAGCGAACTGGTCAAGTTGCACGTTTTTCTCTTACGAACAGTTGAGTCTGTGTCAAGATAATAAAATTAAGATTTCCTCTACTTGGAATTTTTATGTTATTTTCATATTCTTGTGAGTGTGTGTGACTGAGTGTTTGTAGTGGCAATAACATAGAAGGTAATTAGATTTTGTTTTTATTTTATTTAGTATTTCTTTGCTGCTTTGTTTCACAACTTCGTCCTTCAGTTTCCTGTGGAGCATTGTAAGTTAGTGACCTTGACACTGTGTGGTGCTAGATAGATAGATTGGTATTGCTGTTGGCAATTAATATCCCTTTTGCGAAAGGGAAGATATGGAACAAAAGGAAATAAAGTCAAATTGCTGTATTAATTAATTACTCTGCTCTTTGGGTACGAAGAATTGCAATAACACATTGAACACTGTGTTATTACAACAGGGTAGTGACTTTATGAATAATTATGTTGCATGTAAAATAATGGTAGTAACTAGGAAGCAATATTTTGTTCTTATTCCGCCGGTTAACAAAATTAAAGTTTTTGAACGACTTTTGATGACACTATCATTAAAATGTTATGTTTGGATATAGAAATGAGATATAATTTTGAGTTGAAAAATTTTAATTCAAAATGTGTTAAGTTAAGAAAATCTTCAGATGACCTACCAGTAATTGGCATAACTTGTAGCTAAAGAGCCTTTGACACATTTACAAATAACATAGAAAACATGTATATCTAAGAGTCTCAGCGTCTATAGCTCTCGATTTAGCTATTTAAATGAGATCCGCAAGCGGTCAATAATTAGCTAAACCCTTATGCCATCTAACAACATTTGAAAATCGCTTCAACGTTGCAATGCAGTTTGTTGCTGACTGCTTTGTACATCTCTCTCTCTCTCTCTCTTTCTATATACTTGTAATAGTAATCTGTTTATTGAATACTAATACTCTCTTTTTGGCCCATCACACTACTTAGCTGTCAGCGCTATCGTCCATTTCTTTTAATAAATTTAGAGCGCATACATTAGTCTTGTTCGTAAAGTTGGCCAACATGTAGCCAACTCTGTGTTTAATAGCCAACAGCCGCAAGAAGGAATGTGCCCCAGCAGCAACAGTTTCTCGTGAAAGAACTACAGCAAAAAAAAAAAACAAATGGGGAAAACCGTCGTCACAAATAAAACAAGTCTACGTGTAGTACGAGGGTTGTCATTTCTTTACAGAGAATTGAATAGCCAATTCTCTTGTAATGGTGAAAATTTGAACTTAAACAAATAGAGGAATTAACTATTGACTATTTTTGTGCAATAGATTGATTGATATGGATTAGTATAACAGTTCACGGAATTTTTTGGAATGCAATGTGGATGACCGGCCGTGGCTAGAACACACGACTACCATGCGGGAGATCCCGGGTTCGATTCCAGCCTCTAGTCATCTACATTTTTCTTTCATTGCCGGCCCCCTCGATGTTGTTGACAGCAACTTCGCAGTTTTAAGTGTCGAGTCAATCGCCATGCCTAGTAAAAGCTTCTCAAACAGTAACGTTCGTCGATAAACAAGTAGGTGCCGTTTGTTGTGAATCTAAAATAGAAAGCGAGTTAATTCGCAATAACGCGGGAAGTTATCCCATACCTCATTCATGGGGTGTAAAGGGAAATTAAGTAGTAGTAGTAATTTGGATAACGCTGATTTAGCTTCACTTAGTTTGGATTATCTCTAGGAAAACTTTACTTATACAGTACAACACATGATTTTGGGACTTAATTCTGAGCAAAAAGAAGAAGTTCTGCATCATTCGTTTTATCAAGTTACATGCCATAATAATTTAATATCGATTTAAGTAAGTATCGCGTGGGAGAATTTGTCACGTTTTTAGGCTATTTTGTTTGACATATCTCGAGAACCACTAGCCCAATTAAGCTGAAACAAATTTAAAAAATTAAGAATTACAATTCCTTTAATCTGTTCATATAACGTTTCCCTACATAAGCAACAGTTTCACTTTTCCATTCATCAAATGATTTTCAACTGGGTTTATTTTGTAGCAGTTACAAAAAAACTGTTGTACTCCGTGGCGTATGATTTACGTGGAATATTACTTCAGATAATCATACGCCACCATATAACTATATAACAAAAGAGCCTAAAACATTTGCCCTTATACGATACTTACTAACTTTAAATCGATATTAAAATATTATGGCATGTAACTTGACAAAACGAATGATGCAGAACTTCTTCTTTTTATGCATCCTTCTTCTTTTTGGGGCTACTTTCACGTGCAGTTCTCAGAATTGAGTCCCAAAAGCATGTGTTGTACCGTGTTAGTATGGCATGTAACTTGACAAAACGAATGTCGCAGAACTTCTTCTTTTTGGGGCTACTTTCATGTGCAGTTCTCAAAATTGAGTCCCAAATCAATGAGCTGAAAAATATTGTACTATGTTATGTTCCCTTTGCTTCCTATGAATGAGATAAGTGAGTGCTTCTTGCATTTTAGTGAGTTAACACGCTTCTATTTTTAAACTCGCACACAATGGGACTTGCAGGTCAATAACGTGGTTGCTTGGTTGCGAAATTTTTACTAGACATGCCGATTGACTCGACTTCTACAAAGTTCCTATCAACAATATCGCTTATAGAAATGTAGACGGTTGAGACAGGGCTCCAACCCAGGTCAGCCGCAAATTGGTCTCGTTTTCAAAACATCATAACATTTCCGACCAGTTCAAGGCCTTTAGTCTTCAAATTTACTAGTTGACATGTTTAAAATGTGTAGAAGATTTTTTGTTAGACTTGCAAAAGTTGCACAAAATGATTTCAAACTTATCTAAAAATAAGACGACCAACAAAAAAACATGAACATTTTATCAGAAAAATCAACTATCTTAATATTTGTTTACATAAATATCAACCCTCCTATATGCTTGCTCTAAGCATATTGTATTATTATTGAAATCATCGTCATCGTCTGCCTAAATACTATCACATGAATGCCACAACCAGCTAGCCAGCCAGTCAACCATCCAGTATGTGACCGGTCGTCATTCTCATTTGGCTAAACAACAACTACAGCTAAGGCCTTCCTTATTAGTTGTGTAGAAGAGACAGCAGCCGTAACTTGTTGTTACTCTTGCCTAAATTGTCCTTACCTCCGCCAGTTGAAGTATGTTGCTGTTACCAAGTTGTGTCCGTCGCAACACATAATGCAAGCAGCAGCAGCAGCAACAGCAATTGTGGTTCAGTTTTGTTGCTGTTATGTAGCTGTCTGGCAGTCTGGTCTGTTGGAGTTTGGATTGGCATTTAAGGAACAAAAAGCAAAGAGCAAAAAAATACATGTCTTATTATTTAGATGAGATGCTCTAAGGTAGGGGACAGACGGATGGACGGACACATGGTTCAGCAACAAATGCATCATTATAGAGTCAGAGAAGAAATGTTTGAAAGGAGCAAAGTATGAATACGAAAAAAAAAAATAACAAAAATACCAGAAGATTTCCATGTTTTGCTTCCTTCTATGGTTGGCATTTTTAGACGTTGTGTTAAGTGAATAGATGATGGCGGCGACGGCGGTACACTCAAAGAAATTGGGTATGTTGTTTTTAATTTAAAAACAAATCTATATATATAAAATAAGTGACTTATTGATTGGGTGAAAATAGCAATTTTTCAAAAATATTTTTTTTTGCATGGGAGGTACCAGAAGGGGAGACCGATAAAGTTCATATTCGTTCTTGAATCAAATTTAAATAAACGCATATCTTGCTCAAAATATGACTGAATTCTGTGTACTTATTGTACATTTTGGTTCATAGAACTTGCATTGTACTTTTTGGTAAAAAGTACTTTTTTGTACCACATTACTTTTGTATTTTGTTTTTTTTTTTTGGTCTAAAAGCAATGTACTTTATGCCACAAAGTATTTTTTTTGTACCAGAGTACTTTTTTGTACCAAAAAATACTTTTTGAGTCATAGTACTTTTTGGTACAAAGTACTTTCTTTTGTACCAAAAAAAGTACTTTGTGCAACAGAAAAGTGCTTTTGGGACAATAAATGTTTTTGGCATAAAAAAAGTACATTCGTACAAAAGAAAGTACTTTGTACCAAAAAGTACAATAAAAGTACTTATTCGTACAAAAAAGGACTGGCACAAAACAAAATACTTTGTGCAGCAGAAAAGTGCTTTCGGGCCAATAAAAGTACTTTTTGGCATAAAAAAGTACATTGGTACAAGAGAAAGTACTTTGTACCAAAACGTACAATAAAAGTACTATGAACCAAAAAGTACAATAAAAGTACTTATTGGTACAAAAAAGTACATTGGTACAAAAGAAAGTACTTTGTATCAAAACGTATAATAAAAGTACTATGAACCAAAAAGTACTTATTGGTACAAAAAAGTACTATAAACCAAAAAGTAGTATGAACCAAAACGTACAATAAAAGTACTATGAACCAAAAAGTACAATAAAAGTACTTATTGGTACAAAAAAGTACATTTGTACAAAAGAAAGTACTTTGTATCAAAACGTATAATAAAAGTACTATGAACCAAAAAGTACTTATTGGTACAAAAAAGTACTATGAACCAAAAAGTAGTTATTGGTACAAAAAAGTACTATGAACCAAAAAGTACAATAAAAGTACTTTTTGGTATAAAAAAGTACTTTGTGCAACAGACAAGTGCTTTTGGGCCAATAAAAGTACTTTTTGGCATATAAAAGTACTTTGGTACAAAAGAAGATATTTGTATCAAAAAGAACAATAAAAATACTATGAGCCAAAAAGTACTCTGGTACAACAAAAAAAGACTTTGTGCAACAGAAAAGCGCTTTTGGCCAATAAAAGTACTTTTTGAAATAATTAAGTTATATTATTACATAATTTTGGTACTAAGCTCGCGAGCCAAAGAGCTGGCTTGAGAGCCAAGAGCCACAAAATTTCAAATGGGCTCTCGAACTGGCACTTGGCTGGCGAGTCAGCTCTTTATTTGGGCTCTTGGCTTGCGAGCCGAGAGCTCATTTGAAATTTTGCGGCTCTTCTGCCCACAACTTTGTTTTGCAAAATATTAATACTGGTAAATTTTCATAAGGATGAGTGAAGGTTTACTCGAGTTATCCTGCCCACCAGCCCTCCAGTCAGACTGACGAACAAGCAAGACTCAATCGTCTCCTTTAAGCGTTCACCACGCGCACGAACGGTGTGAAGTGTATATTAATTTTGTTCTTCCATTTGAAACGCCCATAATGAGGTGTGGTATGTATGACTATATATATACATATATATTTAAATGAACAGCGTCGAATTCTGAGTCGATTCAAAGATGTCCTTCTGTATGTCTTCCTGTCCCCGCGATTACAGTCGTAGTGTAAGAGATATTGAAATTTAGAATGTAAGCTTATATCCCCAAAGAAGAGGTTAAGGTTCTAAAATGAGCAGGATCGGTGAAAAACTTATTACCACCTCCCTTTTTGGGGTCTGTCCCTGCGATTATAGCCGTAGTTTAAGATATCTTAAGCTGAAATTTTGTATGCAAGCTTCTCTACTCTAAGCGTAGGTTGATTTCTAAGATAAACAAGATCGGTCAAAAACAACTCCCACTTCCCATACAAATGGCCCCTTTTTTTGGGTCTGCCTCCGCGATCACCGACATATTTTAAGAGCCATCGAGCTGAAGTTTGGAATGAAAGCTTATATCACCAAAACGAAGGTTATTCTCCCATACAAACATATTCTATTGGGGAGTGTCTGTCTGTCTGTCGCCCCGATTACAGACGAAATTTAAAAGCTATCAAGCTGAAATTTGGTATATAAGCTTCAATCCTCCAAGCGGAGTGTATTTTATGAATTGAATAATATGGTACAAAAACTACTCCCACCTTCCATGCACTTCCTCACTTTGGGGGTGTCCATCTGTCTATTCCTGCGTCTACTATTCTAATTTAAGAGGTATCGAGCCGAAACAAGCATATGTCCTTTAAGCAGAAGTTAAGTTATAAAATGAGAAAAATCGGAAGGAAACAACTCCCACCTCTTATACAAATCACCTCCTTTTTGGGGATAAAAAAAATGCATAACATTGTTCTCAGCGCATATAAACAATTCAAGGGCAGTATTTGACATTGCAGTTAAAAATTATTGACAAAAAATGGATGTAAAAGCTAAAAGTAATGTCCAGCTCTTACAAAAATTTTCCTTTTTTGCGATACAAAGTTTAATAAAAAATATAGTTGTAATGCAAATTATAAGTTATATCATCAATTTTACAAATGGTAAAGGGTATTAGAGCTTCGTCATAGCCGAAGACAATTACCTTACTAGTGATCATATTCAATTATATGATGATTTGGGTATTCATCTACATTTACTATCTGCTTTTAACATATTTTTGTAAAAAAAAACATCTCTTTCTCAACTTCATGACCATTAGTCCCAATGATGTCTATCAATTTTCTTCGAGTGTTTGGAGCCTGAGTGGTGCTCGTTCGCTCGCTCATTACAGACAACTTGATCTGTTTTATTTCTTCACTATTCTTTTTGTTTATTGCTGTTTGCCATTGTAACCGGCACATAGTCTGGTATATCAAGCAGTCGGCAAGCAGGCAGTCAGTCAGTGAGCGGCACATCATCAACACGACACAGCACAACAAGTACCCCAGCAATACACTGTATCCTTAACAACGTGAATGTCGTCATCATTATCATCACCATCATCATTATCATCATTGCCATTAGCATAATAATCACATGTAAAACAAGATTTCATACGTCGAAGCAAAGAGTAGGTTTACTTTATCTATGAATGTGTTACAGATACTTGTAGTATGTAAAACTTTTTGTTTTTTTTTTTGGTTTTAAGTTAAGGATTTTTTCTCTAATTAGTTTTTTTTTTCTTTTGTTGTTGTAATACAAAAACAATTCAGGCATTAAGCTGCTAAATAAAACTTTAATGTGTTAAGAAATTCTGGCAAGAAAAAATTTAACATTTTTACATACGTGGAAATCCTCTTAACAAAAGATGAATGTAAACGTCAGCTGTTTGAGAAACTTTTAGTGCGAAGTTGCTGTCGACAATATCGTTGTCGTCGCCGATGAAAGAAATAAAGATGACTGAGAAAGGAATCGAACTCTGGATTTTCCGCATGATAGTCGCGTGTTTTAACTATTATGCCATTAAAAATATCTGCTAACAATTTGATTTTACATTGATCCGGGCAAGGTTCTACATGACACTTAATATTTGCATAGGATTGCCGTCTCTATCAGGCTGTCAGGCGGACATAATATAGCTCAATCGTCTTAAAAAGTCATAGAACACATTTCGTTCTACGTTATTTGGTACTTTTAACGCTTCCTTCTGGGTTTTTCATCTTTTGCCGTACCAAATGAAATTTATTATCTCTAAAGAGTGGTAATGGTACAAAAAAGTATTGCTGAAATCAAAGCTCCTCACATTATATAATACAAAGCTGGCATCATTGGATTTTGGGCATCACTTTTGCTGTGTTCTACAATTTTCTATAAATCTCATCATGAAATTATTTTTACACTATTTATAATAATACCTAATTAAATTTTTCTAATGGAATTTATGGTGTTCACTCGCAAAGTTATTGTTTGGCCAACATACAATGGCAAAGCGCGTCTGTCTAAGTTCGTGTAAATAGCGAGCAGTGAGTTTGGGGCCATCGCAACCTCGATGCGATGCTATGTTATGTTCAAAATCAAATTGTGAAAATGTTCTCGTTGCCCCTTCATATATATGTTTGTGTGTGTGTGTGTTTTTTTTTTGCTGTTACTTCTTTGTATAATGGATTTCCAGCATATCAAATGCTCATGTACTTGTTTTTCAACTGCTTTTACCGCTTGGGGTTCAATTCAATTTTTACACTCCTCTTCTCCTTTTATTGCTATTATTATTATTATTTTCGTTTTGTTTTTCCTCTTCTTTTTGTTAAACAAGTCACGTTTTTTCGGTTGTTGTACATTTTTTTTATGTGAGTAAAAAAGAGAAAAAAAACGAACATAAATGAAAGCAATACGGACGACGACGACGATGGTCATTGAAAACGTCCTAGAAATAAAGAATTTTTTTTGCACAAATAGAAAAAAAGAAGTACATAGAAGAGTGCTGGCTGCAGCTGAAAGGGTTTCTGATGTAATATGTACAAAAGCCATTATAATGTTCTATAGCGTTCGAATCGAGGAGGACTGGAAGCGATCAATGATTTATAGATTGTGTGGATTCCTTAAATGAGATACGGAAATTTGAATTGTAATAATTTAAGATGTTTTGTTTTTGATGGTTAAATTGGTAAAATGTTTGATGTTGAAAGATTTTTAAATTGTCGCCGTGGGAAAAAATTATTGCTCGGAAAGTTAAAGGAAATAGCGATCTTATACACAGAACAACACATGATTTTGGGACTTAATTCTGAGAACTGCACGTGAAAGTAGCCCCATAAAGATGAAGTTCTGCATCATTCGTTTTGTCAAGTTACATGCCATAATAAGTAAATATCGATTTAAAGTTAGTAAGTATCGTATACATAATAAGGGGGATTAATTGAACATTTTTTATTTAAAATATGAAATTATATTTTTGCTTGCATAGGGCCGTTTTATGTGGAATTGCCCATATACATACAAATTAATAAATAATTGAACGTCAACTTCTTAATTGCTAACATCGAATATTTCTCTTTTGTGTACGATTAGCCAATACTTAAATTTCAAAATCCAAAAACCAACAACAACAAAACACAATAATACACAGACATTGCGCTTTTGTGTATAAACAAAATCAAAGCCATTTATAAATGGAATTGCAAATATTTCGCAATGATCCAACTAACAGCAGAAGTAGCAACGAAAAAAAATCGTTGGTTGATTAGCTCACAAAAAAAAGTTAATTACTGATTTTTTTGTGTCAGTGATTTTAAATGGTTTGATGGCTTTTTTGAATGATGCTTTGGTGTGATGAGAAGAAGCCAGTATGTGTTTAGTGTAAAAGAGGTTGGTTTAAAAATTTTAAATAAATCATTTTATTTTAAGAAACAATCTTGAGGTTACAAAGAATTTTTGTTTGTTTTTAGTAAAATATATGACAAACTTGGCAATTCCACGTAAAACAACCCTATGCAAGAAAAAATTTAATTCCATATTTCAAATAAAAATCGATCAACTGATATGTACAAGAGAACGACAATTATGGTCAAATGGGAAATATTATATATTTTTTTTTTAAATTTTTATCACTTTGGCAGCAGTTTGAAAGAAGCATATAACGGACACTGTCATCTCTATCTTTGTGACGCTAGGACTTACATTAACCTTTTCTAATATACCATTTATACTGATAAGTAAAAACTGTTATCTCTGGAAAGACAAAACTTCTGTTTGCTTTCTCATAAGATTTCTGCTCTGTAAAAGTTTAATGAGTAAATAGAATTATACGAATTTTATGACACACCCGTCCCCGTAAATATGATAAACGTTTAATAAAATTGTTAATTTACATTATTACATTAATGTCTTACATTGATACTTTCCAACAATAACAATGTAAGTGCAATTCATAATTTAGTGAAATTTTACGAAAAGTTATTAAAATATTTGAGTATTTAGTTAGAGAAAACATTTGGTCACACCCGTCCATGGGTAAAAAAATGGAGACAGCTATATGGCATACCAAACACAATGTTTGGGTTTTCTGAAATATGATGACATGAAATTTTTTTGCTACTGACCAGTACATTCATACATAAGTGCATTTTGTATGACAGCCTCCTTAGGGTGTTAAGATAGGGGTAGGTATGTTAGAGAAAAATTATAGGAGAAAAATACTAGTGGGGATCGGTCATACATTTTGCCTACCTAGGAGGCTGCATGGGAGCGGCTGGAGCTACTTTATACAAAAGTTATATTTAAAAACAAAATGTTATGGAAATGGCTTAAGTGTTGAAATTAGAGGGTAGATATGTTTTAAGAAACTTTGAATCCTCTAGGGGCAAATTTTATAAAAATTTTATTTTTGTATGAAAGCCCCCTTAGGGGGTAAAGATGGGGGTAAGTACTTAACTTAACTTAATTTCCCTTTGCACCCCATGAATGAGGTATGGAATAGCTTCTCGCGTTGTTGTGAATTAACGCGCTTTCTATTTTTAGATTCACAACTAACGGCACCTACTTGTTTATCGACGAATGCGGACGTCACTGTTTGAGAAGCTCTTACTAGACACGCCGATTTACTCGACATTTATACTGCGAACTTGCTGTCAACAATATTCGAGGAGAGCCGACAATGAAAGAACAATTTTTTTAAGATGACTGGAGCCAGGTTTGAACCTGCGATCTCTCGCATGGTAGTCGCGTGTTCTAACCACTATGCCACGGCCGGTCCCGATTGGGATAGGGGGATAAGTATTTTTGGGAAAAATGTTCTCGTCGGAAAAATGACGGGGTTTCGGTCAATTATTTGAACTGTCTAGGGGCGATTCCATGGCTTGTTGTGGATTTTTTCTCCAATACGAAAAGTTTCTCTTTAATAACCGTTTTAGACCTATGGTTTTGTTAGAAGTCATCGTAGATTACGATTGTGATAACCACTTGGTAGAGAAAAAAATTAACCTTATCTTATGACGATGTATACGATAGTACAGGGAACGAATAAATCTGTCTTATTATTTTCTTATATGTTAACCTTTATGTTTGTTGTATAATTAAACTCAATAAAAACTTTAATTTCTTCATACTTTTGGAGATTAGGTCACACCTGTCGTAAAGTGGTGTCACACCCGTCATTTTTTTCCAAATGAATTTTATTAACAAAAAAGTAGTTTTTTGCGAACAGTAAGTTCTTAACACCATCAAAAACAATATAAAAAATTAGCTACATCACAATAATTGTGGACTTTTACAGAATTTAACCTGAAAGTCATAATTTTGTAAAAACTCAAATTCATAAGGTCACACCCGTCATTGTCTTCTAATGGACATTCTGAGCAGAAATTAAGTTTGTAATAAGTGGTAACTTATTAAGGGTTTTGTTTGTGAGTTGATTATTTATTTATACTCTGGACCGAAATAAGACTAAAAGTCAGTACTCGGTCTCAGAGTCGTATTAGCCTCTAAAGTCCGCGAAGGTCTGTTAGAGTCTTAATACAATTAGATTTGAAAAGCCTTTTTAATTGAAAGACGGGGAGATAAGTTTTAAATAACTTTATTATCCGCTGTCTAAGCGAAGACTGATAAATTTTAAACAATTGTTTGAGCTTAGGTGCGACCAAGTAAAATCTTTAAACTCGTCTAGTATGGAATTGAAACATATTTAAAACAATTGAATTGATACATGACATTAGTGTTACGAACAAAATAAGTAATCGATTTAACAAAAGAGTTTAAGAAATACATAGTTTAGGATTTGATATCTTGAAGTTATTTAATTATAATTTTAAAATAGTAATCATCTTTACATAACTACATAATACAGCCGCTACATCCTCCCCCTCTGGTGCATTAATCGTCTCGATGATGCGACCAGGATCTTTACTCATGGCTAAGCTTCTTCAAACGCAACGATCTTCTCGGGGCGTTGTTGTGTGTGTTGTCTGCCGTGGTAACAGCATCCTCCTCCGCGTTGTGTGTGTTGTTTGTTGTTGCAACAGCATACTCTTCCGCGATGTGTGTTGTTGTACTGTTGCCCTTTCTGTTGGTTGTAGACGGTCGTCCTCTTTTCCGCAATGGGTAAATGGGCGTGGCAGAATCGCCTTCGTATAACGTAAGTGCTGAAACGTGCTGAGTTGCGATAGGTGTTTGTGGGCTGTCTTCTGCTGCAATGGTGTAACAACTGGAACCTTGCTTCGCGATTATAATGTATGGACCATCACGACGTGGTGTGAATTTTGATGTAATTCCTTGCTTGGCTCTACTGAGTATATGGGTCGAAACAAGAACTTTGTCGCCTATTTTAAAGTCATGTTGATGCTTACGCTTACGGTCAACAAATGTCTTATTCTTGTCCTGCATCTTCTCTTGAGCTTCATTCGCAATTTTTAATGTGTCAGCTAATCGCAACAAGTGAGGTGTGATTTGTGGTATAAAGTTTTCGCTTCTAACTATCGCCTTGAAGTCGTAGTGAGCTTCAATTGGAGTTCTTAATTCTCTTCCGAATGTCAGGTATGCCGGCGTATGATTTGTGCTATCGCATTTTGCTGTGTTCATCGCGAACCTTATTGCAGGAAGCATTAAATTCCACTTGGTGTGATCCCTTCCAACAAATATCGATAGCTGCGTCTTTAAATCTCTGTTTTTCCGCTCAACAGGATTAGCTTCTGGGTGATATACTGGTGTAAAAGTTTGTTTAATACCTAAACAGTATGTGAGTTTTTGCATCATAGCGGATATAAACTGCGTGCCATTATCTGTATGAATCCTGCGGGGTACTCCATAACGCAAGACGACTTCGTTTAATAACGTAAGAGCGCAGTTTTCAGCTGAGCCTTCTCTTAAAGGAAAAATTTCTACCCATCTGCTGCACATGTCTTCAACGATCAAAATCCATTGGTAGCCATCGATGGTGCGGGGTAAAGGTCCAAATAGGTCTACTGCAATGATTTCAAAACGTTGGTTACTACTGACTGTCTGCAATAATCCAGCAGGTTTCATGTTAGAGGGCTTGTATTTTTTACATTCATCGCAACTTTTAACATAATTTGCTATGTCGGTTCTTATGCCGGGCCAGTAAAACAATGGTGTAATACGAGCTGTAGTTTTCTCTATTCCGTAATGGCCAGCCGTTGGATCTTTATGATATTTAAATAAAATTTCTTTTCGTAAAGACTCTGGGACAACCAGCTGTCCGTTTTCAGAATCCTGATCAGGGCAATAACGGTATAATATACCATCAACCATTATATAGCCACGGTTTGTGTGTCGAAATACATTTTCATCGTTGGTTTCAAACGAGTTAATTATCTTCTCCAAAACTGCATCTTGTAGTTGAGCGTTACGATATTCGTCCGATCCTTTTCTTGGGATGTCTATTTCAATAGACATACATTCGCAGGGTTCACAACATTCATCGCTGCTACATGGTGGACGCGACAAAGTATCTGCTATAACGTTATGTTTACCGGGAGTGTATGCGAAGGTCAAATTGTAACTTTGCAGAAATAGTGCCCATCTGGCCAATCTTCCTGTTGGTGACTTAAGAGCAAACAGCCATTTTAGAGGTTGATGGTCGGTTAGAACAGTTACCTCAGAACCCTCTATATAGCCTCTAAATTTCTGGATGGCCCATACCACAGCTAAAGCCTCGCGTTCTGTAGTAGAGTAGTTTTTCTCTGCCGGAATGAGAAGACGACTTGCATATTCAATGGGATGTTCGTGTTCTTTCTCCCCCTGCAGTAATACAGCCCCGATAGCATAATTGCTTGCGTCTGTTTTCAGGAAAAATGCCTCATTTTCTCGGACTTGTTGCAAAACTGGAGGAGAACTTAGCTTCTGCTTTAAACAGTTGAATGCATCGTTTTGTTCTTGTCCCCATATCCAAGTAGCTTTCTTTTTGGTCAGACTGGACAGTGGTTTTGCAATTTTTGAAAAATCTGGTATAAAACGCCGAAACCAGGAACAGGTTTGCAAAAAAGACATAAGCTGCTTCAAATTCTTTGGTGTTGGTCTTTTTAGAATCGCCGCTGATTTTTCAGGATCGATTTTTATGCCGTTAGTTGTTAAAATGTGTCCCAAGTATTTCACTTCTGGTCTGCAAAAGTAACACTTTGCACTGTTTAAGTGAAATCCAAAGTTTCTCAACCGATTAAAGGTAATGTCTAACTCTTTTAAATGCGATTCGAAGTCCTTTGAGCAAATGATGATGTCATCTAAATAAGCCAATATGAGGATATTAGGCAGCCCTGCTCTAAATTTATCAATAACCCTTTGAAATGTCGCCGGAGCATTTTTGAGTCCAAATGGCATTCGATTAAAAACGAAAATGCCAAATGGTGTGGTAAAAGCCGTTTTTTCCTTGTCTTCATCAGCTACTTTTATCTGCCAGTATCCAGATTTCAAATCTAGCGTTGACATGAATGGTGTTGTTTTGGCAGCATGTAAAAGGTCATCGATGCGTGGCAAAGGATAAGTATCTGTCACAGTAATAGCATTGAGCTTGCGATAGTCCACACAAACCCGAATTTCGTTGTCCTTTTTAGGTATGAGAACTACTGGAAATGCCCATGGAGATTCTTTTTCTTCTATAATGCCTTCTTTGATCATCTTATCCAGTTCTGTTTTTAATTTAAGTTTCATGGCCGGTGAGATCCTATATGGCGTGCTGGAAATTGGCAAATGAGTTCCCGTATTGATGCAATGCTCAATTCCTTTAATAGGCGTAGAAATATTTTCGAATATGTCATGGTGTTGTGCCATCATGTTTTGAAACTTTTCTTTTTGATTCTCTGTTAAGTGTACTGCTTCATTTTGATGAAATTGAAAATCAAATGCGTTAAGATGTACCTTCAACGGACTTCCCTCGTTTCTTTTTAATTTTTTCATTGGAGGGAAAATGTCTAGTTCTTCTGGGATTTCAAAATTTTGTGGTAAAGAGTCGGCAAAAATCCTTGTTATACCTCTTGGGGAGTAGTCACTTGTTGCTACATCGGCAAGTGTTGGAACTTTGTTCGAAGTGTCCTTATAGTTTGTTTCAAACCACGAAACGAAATCTCCAATATTTTGGGATGTTTGTGTCCTGCTTCCAGCACTAACAACATTCTGGCTGTCTTTCTTATTAAAATACGATGGAGCGGACATAAACTCAAATATTTTGGAGGGTTCATCAATGAAATACCATGTTCGTTGTGCCAAGTCCATTATAATTCCGGCCTGTTCTAAGAAATCGATACCAATCAATGTGGTGTTGTTTCTTGCTTTTGGTAGACAAATAAAACGAATACGTTTGAAACGATTGCCAATATTTATGCAGGCTATTGTGGCCAAAACCATTTCTTGTTTGGAACTTCCGTCAGCTAATTTCACTTCTGCGAACACCTCTTGGAATTTTGCTTCTTTTTCTTTCAATTGTTGAAATAGGGCGTATCCTGCTACACTTGTTCTGGCAGCTGTGTCTAAATAAGCCTCTTGATTGATGCCGTTAATGTTAATTTTAACCGTAGGGACTCTTCTTCCAACAATTGTTGTGTGGATACTATTAAAATCCAATTCTTTCGGACTTTCCATAGTATTTTTATTGTTGCATTTTGGACAGTTGGACCTGTAAAAGCCTGCAGCTCCGCAGCCATAGCAGTTAAGCTTAACTTCCTGTGTCGGCTTTCCTTTCCTTTCTGTTTCTATACGCTTGAAACAAACATCTGCTGTGTGGTTCTTTTTGCGACAGTATGAACAACGACCATTTGATTTATCCCTTGGTGCAACCGGCTTATTAACAGTTTCTGCTTTATTTTCATTTAACATCAGTTCAATGTCCCGAGCACGGCTGAGCAGGTCTTGAAATGTTGTGACGCTTTCCCTTGATATTTTCTCGCGTACGAAAACGTGAATTTGGTGAAATACCATGTCTATCATCGAACTTTCCGGAACCTTCTCCTTGAGTAATGAAAATAGTCGCCTTTTTCTGCAAATAAAACTGTCTGTGCTTTCTGTGGGCTTCTGTTTGTCCTTAAAAATTTCGGAGTAAATCCTCCAGTCCGATTTAATGGGCGCAAAAGCATTCTTTAAAAGTTCAATTGCTTCATCAAAAGTTGCGGCTTCGCCTTTTACTCCTTCCCACCAAGATGCTGCATATCCCTCTAGTAGAAGTGGCATGCTGGTCAGTGCCATGGCATCACTTATCAGCGTAGATTCTTTGTAAACAAGGATCGTGTTTATAAAAGTGTCGATGTTTTCTTTATCGCTGCTACCGTTAAAACGTGCACTACAGTGACTGAAGGTTGGATTAGCTTGTGGCCTAACTTGCAAACTGCCTAAAAGCGCTGAAAACTGTTGTTCAGTAAGATTAATGTTTACTGGACCATTAATGCCGGGTGGTGGATTTACATTTATTTGGTTATTTGCAATCTGGCTCCTATTCTGAGGCGAATTTACAACGTTCGGTGCAATATTTGCCCTACTATTGGTTTGATTTTGATTTGCTGCATTACTCATAGTTTGTGTTGTAGCCGAATTATCCAAACTCGAACTAGAAGCGCTGAGGGAATTATTCGTCATTCTGGGCATTTTATCCGACAAGGTTTTTCTTAATTGTTCGGTGGCAACCCTCTTTATCTATATCTTTAAGTTTATAAAAACTTTTAAGAGAGTGTCGCAGAGAATTGGATGTAAATGTTATGCCTGTAGAATATGAGAACTCACTCAATATACACCAATACTTTAATACTGCTTTGTGTTTACCACGACAGCAAATGATGATCACCGAAGAAGTTTGAAACGGTGTGGGAGAGAGAGTTGTGAGAATCTTCTCAAAATACACTACTACTTTAATACAGCTTTGTGATGATTCTATGCTTACAACCACAGCTTACGATGACGATGCAACAGCAAAAGAGATCACCAGAGAAGTTTGAAATGAAGTGGGAATGAAGATTTGTGAGAATTTTCTCAGTATTAACCAATACAGGCTTCTGGTGATATGGATGGTTCCAACAACAACGTATGGTGATGATGAAACGACCGAAAAAGATCACTGAGAATTTTTGCAACAACAATTTGCAGTGATGAGGGTGATTGGGAAACACCACTGACCGTCTGATCGCTGTCTAGACAGTACAACAACACTTGCCTTGGCCGGGTCTATGCAAATCACAATACTTGTCTGGTCGATGTCTAGGCGATACAACAACAACACACACGTTCCTTGTAGGGTACCGCAAACAGCAACGCGAGACAATGTTGATGGATGTTAGCAACGGCCGGTGATGGTATCGTCGACGTATATTCTGCAAATTTATGTCGATGCACAAATTCTGGTACGATTTTGTTCCTCTTAAAGTTACTTTTGTGCAAAATTTCTGCAATTTTTGCACAAAAATATTTTTGTTTTCGTTGATATTATGGACAAAATTTATGAAATTTTTTGCCCACAAATATTTTACGTTGGGCGCCAATTGTAATAAGTGGTAACTTATTAAGGGTTTTGTTTGTGAGTTGATTATTTATTTATACTCTGGACCGAAATAAGACTAAAAGTCAGTACTCGGTCTCAGAGTCGTATTAGCCTCTAAAGTCCGCGAAGGTCTGTTAGAGTCTTAATACAATTAGATTTGAAAAGCCTTTTTAATTGAAAGACGGGGAGATAAGTTTTAAATAACTTTATTATCCGCTGTCTAAGCGAAGACTGATAAATTTTAAACAATTGTTTGAGCTTAGGTGCGACCAAGTAAAATCTTTAAACTCGTCTAGTATGGAATTGAAACATATTTAAAACAATTGAATTGATACATGACATTAGTGTTACGAACAAAATAAGTAATCGATTTAACAAAAGAGTTTAAGAAATACATAGTTTAGGATTTGATATCTTGAAGTTATTTAATTATAATTTTAAAATAGTAATCATCTTTACATAACTACATAATACAGCCGCTACAAGTTCTTTCAGTGTCTACCTGTTACTTAACGTTTTAAAACTTAACATTCTTAGTCACAGCTTTTTTTAAATAATAAATTTTCTATTATTGAATTATAACCAAAAATTTAAGTAACATGGTCACATCCGTCAAAACAGAAATGCTCAACTGTTTATTAACGCCTAAAATTGTGTAGAGATACTACACTTTTAATTTTTTTTACTACTTTCTACAAGAGTACATTTTTTAGAAAAACTTTTATTAATTACACTCTCGCTTACACAATTTTTTCAAACAATATTTAGTAAGCATTACTTCTAAGTATAAGTATTTTGTTACGCAAAACAATTTGTATTTACTTACGAAATTAATGATGTTTAGGTTTTGTTTTTGCTATTGCAATTTTAACATACCTGAAAAAAAATAAAAAATAAATTTTATTATTTTATGTCATTAAAGAAAATAAAGTTGTATACAACATAAATATTTATCCTGAGGTAAATGTTATATCGTCCCCTTAATAAAACAATAGTGTATAATTTTTTTAGTGTTTTGAGAAAATCGAGTTTGAAGTTTTCGTCAAATCGGATGTCTATGCAATTTTGGAAGAAGAAATTATACAGTATTTTTTCCAATGACCTTTTGACACACTTTGTGGAAGTAGATTTTGACGAAATTTTGACCAGGCATAGAATCAATGGTGGAGATTCTAAATATGCAATAAAAAAATAATGGTGTATGAGCACATACACTATTGTTATATTAAGGGGACGATATGTAATTTCAATATTTTGTGAGAGGCATGAAGTATTTTCTATTTTAAATTTTTTGATCGCTATTCATTCGGGTATAATCAGAAACTCTTTGCGGCGGTTCACAGTGGGATCGCTTCATACATTTTTGTGAAAAAAAACGCCCAACGCCTACGTTTCGTACAATACAAATGGAAATTTTCGCGTAAAATTTTTCCTATCTGCACAAATGTCTTCAATTTTGGTAAAAAAAAACATTCTAGAATAAAGATGCATGCCAAGTTTCATCAAAATCAGCCACGCCCACTGCACATACAACCGAATATGGTTTTATGCATAATATCAATTTTTCTAATAAGAAATTTCCTATCCACGCAATAGCGTTAAAATTTTGGTATGTCCACTTTCGAGAACAAATAACAAATGCATGTCAATTTTCATCAAAAACGGTCACGCCGACCCATACAACTTAGAATGATTTATTGCATAAAATTCTTCCTGTTCCGAAAATTTACTAGATATATTGTCTTTATTAATCGAAAGAAGACATATCCAACTTTAATTTTATTAAAAGCACAGCTTGGGGGAAAATGGAGCTACATTATTTTGTTTCGATTAAAAAACAAAAATAAGTTAAAAAATAGCAGTAGATTTTGGCATATCTTTTTAATGATATCACTATAATGATATCACTATAATTTTTTCTTAAATTTTTGCTGAAACTCTATATTTTCAAATATATTCTAGCCAAACGGAATTATCGAGAAAAATATACATAGGTTCAATAAGAAACTAGGATTGGTCGAGATGGCCTAATAAGCCACTCTCCTTAAATAAACTAATTACTATGAATGCACATAAAAAAGAACGACGACCCTCATTAAAATTAAGACTGATGTTACCGCCATACAGGAAATGCAATGTACAGGACAGGTACGCATAGGACGAAAGAACTATCACTGCTTTAACAGCTGCAATGCAGAAAGACACGAATTTGGATGAGTATACATAGTAGGCAAGAAACATACCATCTGGTCTAGCAGTTTCATCCTATAAGTGAACGAATAGCCAGTATAAGCATCAAAGCGAAATATATTTAAATCACTTTGATTTATAAATACACCCCCACAAAAGACGAAGACGAGGACTCTCGCTAAAAATGTATTCTATGAGCATCTGGTGGAGTTATATATGATCGTTGTCCAAGACATGAAATTAAAACTTATCAGGAAGATTTCAATGGTTAATCACACAATTTACCTTTACACCCCATAAAGTATGGGATATGGGTTAGCTTTTCGCGTTATTTTGAAACTTTAGACTTTTTACTGCGAAATTAAAGTCGATGACTGAGACAGGAATCAAACCTTGATCTGCGTGCTCTAACCATCATGCTACGATCGACACCTATTTTAATGCTAAACTAAGAAAATAAGATAATCTTGGTCCAGCAGCCGAAAAACACAGCAAAATCTCCAAAAACAGATCAAGTCTCATTAGTTTTCCAACGATACGAAATATTGTATTTAATTGAATCAGATTTCAACACAAAGTTATTTACAAGGCAATCCTGTTCAAAAAGTTAGGAAACCAAATAGGTAATGTGGTAATAGGAGGAAGGTATATGTCTCAAGCGTCATGGATGTGCGTGTCAATAAAGACTCCGTGTCAACCAGTGTAAGCAGTGCCAAAGAAGCTGTTAACCAAATTCAAAGAAAACTAAACATCACAAGGCTGCATATAACCGATGCATATAACCAATGCCTATTACGATCAACTCTCTAAATTACTGCGTATAAACGCACCTTATGTTCAAATGTTCCTAACACACATTGGTAGCATATTTTCAAACGGAGAAAACGTCTATGAAAAAGAAGAGATCTAGGGTATCGAAAAGAATATGGATAAAGCTGAAGCCCGAAAACTCTATCGAAAAGGTAACAGGTAAGAGTTATGGAAAAGAGGTCCCCTCCAGTAAATACAGAGATGAAAATCTGTCATGGTCACGCAGAGTGTGCTACAAATATGAAGGATATATTTTTCTTTTTTCCGCTTGTTCCCGAAGGCAGTGCCACCATAGAACTAAAAAGAGTTCAGTCCGGCAATTATACGACTTAAAACCAATAAAGCTGCGGATGCCAATGGACTGCCAGCAGATCCTTTTAAGGCCGGCGGCGATGGCTGCATCAGTTCATAAATACGATATGTTCAAAGGCATTCATGCCTGATAATGGGAACCTGAGTATTCCATGCCCTGTGCTTAAGAAAGGCAATCCAAGTTTATGCACCAACTATAGGGGAATCAGCCTGTTACCCATCGCATGTACGGTCCAATCGATTGTGTTATGCAAACGACAAAAGCCCCTAGTAACGAACTGATTATATCTTATGATTGTAAATTAAGATCAAATAAATCCTATAGAGAATACAGGGAATACATAACGACATATACTATCTTCATTACAATATAGCTGCTTTTGACGGCCCGATACTTACTTAATTTCCCTTTACATCATATGAATGAGGTATGGGATGTTTCTCGCGTTGTTGTGAATTAACATGCTTTCTATTTTAGATTCAAAATAAACGGCACCTACTTATTTATCGACAAAGCCGAACGTCACTGTTTGAGTAGCTTTTACTAGACATGCCTATTATAACTCAACACTTTTACTGCGAAGTTACGAAGTTTAAACTATTTACTGCCATTGCTGAATTTGGTGTCTCTGCGAAGCTGATACGACTTTGAGAGGTGACACTGATCGACAGAAATTGTTAAGTAAAGATAGGAAAAACATTGGCAGAGCCCATTTCTATTATGCAAGGATTAAGACATGGTGATAGTCTTAACATCCTATTGGAGATAATCATGCGGAAAGCTGCTGTAAACACGACTGGGTATCGTCTTTAATAAAAGACACATGGTGCTCGAGTATGCCAATGATATATATCATTGGCCGAGGATGGCGAGATGTTACTGCAGTCTTTTCAAGCATTGAGCAGCAGTCGCCAGAAGTGGGTCTGATGATACAAGTTTGCCAACGAACAAAGAATGTTTTCCTTCGAGGATCTGCTTGAACGTTGACAACTATGTATAGTACGTTGGCAGTGAAAATCCAACTTTGGAATTTAGCGGTGTGGTGGGTGGTGAAAGTAGGGTACTTCAATTCTTGATATTTATCAAGTGGAAAATCACCTAAATGATAGACTAAATTTATATTCATATTAAAATGATTAACATACGAAAACTACTTTTAATTATGACGGGGGTCCATTCTGCCTGCCGTGCACTGGATGAGTTGAGCAAAAAAAAATCTAGCTAACACTTAGCAAACTAAAGCAATAGATTTACAATCAAATGTTAAAATTAAAACTGTAATGAAAGTTATTAAAAATTGAGATGAAAAGAGTTCAAGATGTTGAATGACATTTAACTGCCTTGATGTGAAAAATAATCTCGTTGTTGTTGTTGCTGCACTTGATTAGCTTGTGATACATGCTATTAACCTAAAGAATGTGTAGAAGTAACCTTGTCGAATCCGATGATGATGATGATGAGTTCGTATAGAAAACAAAAGAAATGAAACAGATCGACCAACGGAAGAAAAGCGAATCAAATCATTATAAAATCAGCGGCTAATATACAACAACTACAACGGCAACAGCAACAAATGACGGCGGACAACGACGAAAATAAAAACAATAACTACAACAATAACAACAGCAAAAAGTTTCAACTACAAGAAGTAAATGTATCTGCGGCGATAACAACGCAAAACCATTCAAATACTCGGTAACTAAGGTTATCTCGAAAGTACAGTTGCTGCAGCAGTAAAAACGTAAAACACATACAACAACAACTACAACACAAACATTCATACACACACACACACACATATGCACTCTCGTATACAACAAGCAACAACACTCATCGCCAAAGAATATAAGAGCAGCAGCACAACAAGCAACAACAATAACAACAACAAAAGCAGCAACAGCAACCAGCACCAGAGAGTGAGTGAAGAGCCCAGCTATGGGGTGAATAATACATACAGACAAACATACATACTTCTACTATATACTACCCTATATGGGCGAATATATACATACCTACATATATACGTATGTATGTCTAGATGTACATACATTATGTGTCTGTTGTATATGTAAAAAAAAATTGAAAAAAGTCATCAGCAACCAGACCATCATCATCATCGTCATTCTCGTACTACTACTGCCACTACTCCACTTCTACCCCCTCTACCATCATCATCATACCACACCACACCACACCACCTCTTCTCCCATCACTCTCTCTCTAGTGCTTCAAATAACCAAGAGACGTTTGGTGACGACGACAACGACAACGTCAACAAATAATACAAATATATGTACAAAGTACATATATACATATATATGTAAATACCCAAGCATATATGTATGTATGTCTAAATTTTCTTTGTACATAAGTGCTAGTATATAATGTAATTGTACATAGATACTATGTACACACAATAAGCAAACTTTAAAATTCATATTTTCTTTTTATCATTTACGCTAAAAATAATTTAGCGTCTTTGTATATAAGCTTCATTTATATAAGATTTAGTTACAATATATATAGAAACTAGACATAAGTAAAGTAACAAGTTTTCAAACACATCCAGTGAATAGGTTGGGGGTGGTTGATTAAATGTATATACCGCAAGTACATGGGCTTTCTCATGCTATTTACTCGGGGTATATGTACATAAGTAGTTGTTTGTATATATATACTTAAAATTCAATTTGCTGACGACAGATTCGATTAAAACAATTAACCTTTTTGTTTTTCGCTGGCGGCATTTATTGGAAAGAAATTGGCGAAATGTTTTACATTGCGAGAACGACATTGGTATTATGTTCAATAAATTTCATTGAGTTTTTTATTTTTCATCAATTTAGGGTGTTTGATATACAACAATATCCAGTTTCGAAGATTCACGTTTAATTGGTGGGATGTAGCTAATCTGAGATTTAACCGTTCGTATACCAACAGTCTCAGAGGTGAGGGCACAAGTTTAATACCAATGTCAATTTACAAATTTGCATTTTCAGTAAAAATTTTGTTTGATTTTTAAGCTATAAATGGTATCATAATACCAATTAACGTATCTGTAACCGATTGTGAGAAACTCAATAAACAAAATATTAATTTAAATGGCAAATTGCCGCCGATCAAATAAATGTAGTTGGCTGCGACAGCTTTTGTTCTCGCAAGGTAGTCGTATGTTCTAACCACCATGTCACGATTTTAAAAATTTTATTGTAAATTATGTATTAGAAGGACCATAATGGTAAGAAATGCATCTGTAATGTGCAAACTCTCTTCACAGAGATGGTGCCTTCAACCAATTAGCGGATATCCGCGACCTATATAAGGCTAACATCACCGACATGCAGGAAATGCGATGAACAGGAATGGAATACACATGACGACAGTTTACATGCAGCAAGACAAGAATTTGTTTGTGGATTTATAGTTGGTAGTAGACTTGGACATCAGTCTACAAAGCAACACCTTCAATAACGTATTCAAAATTCTTAGCTTCGCGTTGGTACGAAACATGGTAGTGAGTGGAAATAGATTACTGCATAAAGATGTCCAAACGGCGATGTGGATATCTCCTAAACAAACAATAATATACCAAATTGATTAGGTGGTAATCGATAAAAGGCAAATCTCAAGCGTCAGTGACGTGCGTGTAATGCGTGGTGCAGAAATTGGCACGGATCATCACTACCAGATTAAGATGCACAAAAACGCTCGTAACCAAACTCAAAGGAAGCTAGACAAGGCTCCTTATCACCGAGATAGCCAGTGCATATTCTAACCCTGTATCTCTCACCTATTGCAAACAAACGCCCCTATTTCTAATGTTCCTGGCGCACTGAATTGTTTCTCATTAATATTCCATGAATGAGAGTTGGGAGATATGAGCGTAATCCGTACGTGTTATGTTAGTTGTGAAGCTTTTACTGAACATGCCGAATGATTAAAAAAATTTAGATGCCTGCGACATGGATCGAGCTCTTATCTGTCGTATGATAGTCGCTTGATATTACCATCATGCCACGGTGGTCGACGCCGACACAAAGATACAGAGCATGTTTTGCATTCTATTGTTATTGCCGCAACGTTCTTACTTGGGCATGGAAACCCTTACTCGCATAAGTACGTCTATGGAGTAAAAGAGAAACCAAGATTATCGAAAAGTAGTGGAAAGGAAGTGAAGCCCGAAAATTCTACCAAAAAGTAACTAGTAGAGGTTATGAAACATGGATCCCCAACTGTCATGACATAGATGGAAATCTGCTGACAGATGCGCAGAGTGTTCCGCAAATATGGAGTGAACATGAAATGTTTGTCACCTAATTTTTATAAACGATGGCTTATTTTGCTCGGCTTTTTTCTGTTCAATTTATGATATTGGAGATATTTTTTCTATAAATATCACAATACAATACATGATTTTGGGACTCAATTCTGAGAACTGCACGTGAAAGTAGCCTCAAAAAGAAGAAGTACTGCATCATTCGTTTTGTCAAGTTACATGCCATAATAATTTAATATCGATTTGAAGTTAGGAAGTATCGTATAGGGGATTTTGTCACATTTTAGGCTCTTTTGTTTGACATAACATAAATACTATATGGTGGCGTATGATTATCATAAGTAATATTCCACGTAAATCATACACCACGGAGTATAACAGTTTTGTTGTAACTGCTACAAAATAAACCCAGTTCAAAATCATTTGAAGAATGGAAAAGTGAAATTGTTGCTGATGTAGGGAAACGTTATATGAACAAATTAAAGGAACACAGACATTTTATAACATTTAATATCTTTAACATCCTAATGGGCATGATCATGGGGAATGGTCCCGTCTTTAATAAAAGTCTCGTGGTGCTCGCATACGCCGATAAAATAGATGCCGAGGATTGAGGAATGTTACTGCGACTATTTCAAGCATTGAAAAGCAGAAGTAGATTTTTTGACTAACGATGACAAAAAACGAAGGTAGCATAAGTGACGAAGTCACACCAATCATCGACGATGGAGTAGACTGCCAAAACAAGATCAACAATAAAGCTGAGGTAGTCGATGGACTACCGGCAGAGCTTTTTAAAGCCGGCGGCGATGAGCTGGAAACGTGCATGCACCAGCTCATAAACACGATTTGGCTCAAGGAATACATGCCCGATGATTGGAATCTAAGTGTCCTATGTCCCGTGCTTAAGAAAGGCGATCCAAGTGTGTGTACCAATTTTCGCGGGATCAGCCTTTTCCCCATCGCATACAAGGTCGTGTCTAGTGTATTATGTGAAAGACTAAAGCCCATTTCAGCGAACCTGATTGGACCTTATCAGTGTGGCTTTAGACCTTGTAAATCCACGACCGACGAGATATTTACACTACGACAAATCCTGGAGAAGACACAAGAAATGCAGATCGACACATACCTTCTGTTTATCGACTACAAAGTTGCATTTGACAGTCCGATATTACAGAAACTATTAGTTGCTATGGCCGAGTTTGGCATCCCCGCGAAGCTGATACGACTTTGCGGGATGACACTGACTGACACGAAGTCTTCAGTGAAAATAGGCACAAATATTATAGAGCCATTTTCTACCAAGCGAGGCTTCAGACAAGCCGATAGTCTGTCATGCAGTCTCTTTAACACCGTATTGAAGATGATCATGTGGAAGGTTGTAGTAAACAGGAATGGTACCATCTTTAACAAAAGCCACATGCTGCTCGCGTAAGCTGATGATATAGATATCATTGGCCGAGGACTGCGGGATATTACTGCGGTCTTTTCGAGTATTGAGAAGTAGTCGGCAGAAGTGAGTCTGGTGATTAATGAGGACAAATCTAAGTTATTTGTTACAACGAACAACGAGTCTACTCGTTTGGGACGTCTGCGTGAACGTTCACAATACCTCGGCTCCGCCATAAAAAAAATATAAAAGACAGCCTGGAAATCAAGGGACGAGTATTGATCGCAAACGACATCGACGTAGCCAAACGCGTTCGCATAGACTAAATGCGCTGGCTTGGGCACGTTGTACGAATGGACGAAAACGCTCCGGCTCGAAAAGTCTTCGGAAATAAACACGATGGGCGGCGCAGGAGAGGGCGACCAAAACTGCGATGGATGGACCAGATGAAAGAGCTGTTATCTAAGGAGCGCAAAAGACCGAAGCGGCTACTGATAGATAAGTTCGTTGTTGCTGCCATTAAAGAAGAAGATGACAAAAAGCAGTTAATTGTTTTAACGAACAAAGTTTGGGATGCCGCTATAAGTTTGAAGTGGTAGATGATTTGATCTAACTAAGCTCCTGCGTATGTAAAATAACAATGTCAGCGTCGAAATAAAGAGATGAGTATCGACCGTAAAACTCTACTACTCTGACCGAAGACAGTGTTTTAATGACAAATCTCTTACTCGACAAACGAAATTACAATTTAAACTTTCCAAAATCTAGAAAATATTGGAAACCAACCATAAAAAGTAAAGTACTTCAACATATTTGCTTCCTCAATATATATCGTACTTTAAAAATGCAAAACTTAGCTACTTAAAACTTAATTTTCCTTTACATCCCATGAATGAGGTATGTGATAGCTTCTCGCGTTGTTGTGAATTAACACGCTTTCTATTTTTAGATTCACAACCAACGGCACCTACTAGTTTATCGACGAATGCGAACGTCACTCATTGAAAAGCTTTTACTAGATATGCCGATTACAACTCGACACTTATACATCGAGGAGGCCGGCAATGAAAGAAAAATTTAGATGACTGGAAGCGGGAATCGATCTCCCGCATTGTAGTCGCGTGATATAACCAATATGCCACGACCTGGCCCGGTGCAAAACTAATGTAGATTACTTTAAACGTTATCTTCAGAACTTCATAAAAAAAATATGTCTCCTGTTAAAATATAAAGAATTGAAGAAGTGCTAGTTATGATGCTGTTTTTAGGCTAAGGCATTATTACAGACAAATATATTACGCTTTAATATAAATTGTTTAATACCTTTAACCTCTAATATAGTTTCCATACGTTACATATCGCCCAACAATTATTTTCACATAGAAATTGCTAAAAGTAACATACATAGATAAGCGGCCAACGAAACCTTAATACGCATTTTATCCACACAACGCAATAAATATATGATAGTACAGACAGACAGACTGAAATCACCATAAATTTCGTAGATACATATAAAACAAAAAAAACAAAACGCACATGAAAATTTAGTTGAAACTTTATGAGAATCTCAAAAAAAGCACAAGGATCATATATTCACCAAACAAGACAAAACAATTGCTTTGAAAAACAAAAAACGTGACCAGGACGTAAGCTTTAAATAACGCAATGTGTTGAGCTAGGGAGAGAGGAGTAGGAAGGGCACACAAGTATTAAAAGACACAACATAGTCGTCGTACAACTACCACAAACCATTTGAGGATATTTGGCGACAAAAGTATAAATAAATCTTATCTCTGTCAGTGTCAGGCCACCCGGGCAAGAAGAGGAGGGGGAGGAGCAGGGGGATACAATAAAATCCAAGACTGAAAACCATTTACAGCAAAGAGAAAATATATAAATCCCCATCTTCGTTATGGAAAGCAGACAGACAGCGGGTGTGTGTGTGTGTGCGCGACGATGATGACGACAACACGGACAGCGTAATCCCTTAACGGAATTCCCATAAACTCCAATGTGAGAGCGCTCATACGAGTACGACTAGTGTAAGTTGAAGGGGGCGGGTGGTATGTTAATTACCTAACATGAAGTAGAGTATGGAAAAAGTACCGAAAAGATATGTAAACTGAAAATGGGGTACTAGCATTTTTGACATATCGAGGGGGCGTGGCCCCGCCCATAGGACCCTATTTTTGAAACCGCAATATCTGGAGGACTGTTTCCCCAATCGCCTTGAAAATTGGAGGCATTTGGCAACTAAATTCGTGATCCAACAAAAAATGGGCGGGATCGGATCAGTGGGCGTGGTATAAAACGTTTAACTTTAAATAGCTGTATCTCATGAACTATAGGAGGCATTAAGCTGATATTTAGTATGTGTTGTTGATACAGTATGAATTACAGGCTGGGTGAAAGTGGGCTGTGCCACGCCGAATTTAAAAAACCCAGTTATATCAGCCATAATAATAGTTTGAAAGTCCTGAAAATATCACAGTAAATATATAACCAGGCGATTTGGAACCAAGTTGAGAAAAAGAGCCGAGGCGTCGCCCACACAGGTCAATATTTGACTATTACATATTTGCGGAGGAAAAAAATACAATTCTTTAATCGAACATTAGTAAAAAACATAGGATTTTCTAAGGATTTACTATAAACCTGACCTATGACCTCGTCCATATAAAAAATCTAAAAAATCGTCCATATATTTCGCTGCCGCCCTAATATATATTATTGAATTTTTACGCTGCTCTAGTGACCAGTGGTTTGAAGTAAACCGAATAGAATTAGCTTTGTAATGGTATATTAATTAAACTGATATGCATGAAAATCCGAACCGACACAATTCCTGTTGACTCCGACCTCCTGAATCCGAAAAGCACTCCTTTTTTATCGATACGTTTCCACCGTTTCTTCGGGACGCCCCCTTCTATTTTTTGCTTTACTTGAGTGATAACAAAACCTGAAAACCAACCGGTATTGGGAAAAAATGAAGGTAATATTTGGATTCAGGAGGTTACTTTACATAAGAATCAGTAGCAGAGCAGTGTTAACGAACAATGACAAAAAAAGGGTAGGGAAGGTCTAAAGTGAAAACCACCGATAGATGTCACGATTAGACAATTCCTCGAAGCAAACTGCAGCTTATATTTAGTGCACAACATAAACTCTCTACTCGAGTCTAGCGTTTCAAATGTCCCCAGATCATTTTAAAACCGCCTTCTTTTGCTTATTTGGCAAAAACAACATATATTCATGCGTCGATTGCCTCACGTAGAAAAGAATTCCAAGCGCATAGGTCTTTTGCGTTCCAAAGATAGTTCGTCGCACCAAATTAAGAAACAGCTACTTAACCTGGTTCATCTAGTCCGAAGTATTGGTCGCCCCAACGAATTTATTGCCGAAGACTTATCGAGCAGGAGAATATGTCCTTTCGTACGTACTCGCCGTTAATGATGATAGGTCCAATAATTTTTCGCAGTGTTTCCTAGGCCGACATTATTATTTTTTTAAAGATGAGCCAAGATTGACGAAATCACCGCACTCGCAGCGTCGCAAACGAGTAGACTCTTTTTTCGTTAAAGCAAAAATATTTTGCGTTTGTTCCCGTTTATTACCAGGCCAACTTTCGACTGTTTCTCAATGCTTGTGAAAGCCGCAGTAACATTCCGCAGTCCTCGACCAATGATATCTACAAAATCGGCGTACGCCAGCAGCATGTGACTTTAGTAGAAGATGGTACCAGTCGTGTTTTCTTTAGCTTTCAGTTCTATCTTCTCCATTAGGATGTTAAAGAGATCGTATAGCTGACTGTCTGAAGCCTCGATTGGCTACGGCTATTTCAGATTTTCACCTATCTTCATTGAAGACTTCGTGCCGATCAGTGTCAACCCGCAAAAGCGTATCAGCATCGCTGGGATACCAAACTTAAACATGGCATAGTTTTGTTATCGATAAAAAATAGTAAATGTCGACCTACATTCCTTGGATTTTCTCCAGGATTTGTCGTAGTGCCATTATCTAGTCGGTCTTGGTCAGGTCTAACATCACACGATTAGGTCCAATCAGGTTCGTTAAGATGGGCTTCAGTTTCTAATATAACACACTCGATAGGAACTTGTATGCGTACGAAAGTATTCCATCCATATTTTCAGCACACTCTTTGTCTTTTCTATTTGTTTTCACAAGTTTCTATTTATGCGGATTGGCTTATTGGTCCTCTGCGCCCGATCCTAGTTTTTGGGACTGCTATAGACACTAAGAGAGCCATTGTACTGAGCTTCAGTAACTTATGCTCTTGTTTTGTATTGTTGATCTATGTGTGTAAATAATGAATGTGTTTTCGTTGTTCGGTTCAAGATCTATTCTATTATTGCTAATGGCATTTTAGAAGAGTTATGTGAAATGGATTATGTTGACAGCTATTTCGATGGTTGCCAAACCATCTTCATCAGTACTCTTTGCTGTGCCTTCTCCACTCATTATCACAACCTTAAGTGTTAAATGCTTCAAGAAACCATCGTGAAGCCCAAACACACCGGTGCGAAAATGATATCAACGAATACCACACGTCAACATAATCCACACAAGCTCTTGTCTATGTTTTGTCGCATATAGGTGGTTTGCATACCACTCAGGTTGCTATCGATTGACATTGTTGTAAAGAAGCCAATTTTCAGTTCCAATGACAATGCGTTTGGTATAGTTATCATTTCAGTTCTGTTTGAGCCATAACTGCAAGTGATAATTCGATTTGTTAATTCGATTTCCTTTAGTTCATGCGGAACCAAAATATTGAGCTTTTTTATGAGCCCAATCTGTTTTTAATAGTCGTACGTGTAACACTTTCAAAATTGATATCATGCTCATAAACTTCATATGAAACGGAAATTCATGAACCAATTTTGGCACGTGTGTTGTAACACACGCACATAATGCAAAACTGAGCTAAAAACACTAAAACGCTATCTGTGTGAAAAAGTAACGAAATTACTATCTTGCCAACTCAATAACATAAGTTTGTATTTTACACGTACCAAATTTTTCTCTTAATCAATATGAAACATAGATATTGCGCGTTCTGATCTAAACTAAGACATTTTTTAGTTTTTTAAACTTTTAATGAACATATTTGCTGATGTTAAGACTGAAGAACATAGTTTGTCTATACCCAACACTTGCGCCATCTATAGCAGCTAAACAGTACTGTTTGGAAGAATAAAAGCCACCGCCATTAGGACTACAAAACATAGTAAGTTTATACCCAACTTGAGCGCCATCTTTAGGTTATAAAAAGTACTATGTATTTGCATAAAAACCACTGCCGACAAAATAATAGCGACCTGCTAAAAATCCAACTCCCTCGAAAGATCTATGTAGGATTTTAAACACAGACATACTTTATTTTTGAAGAATTATTAGTATTAAAATATCAATTTTAATCAATCAACAAATGCCACGAGGAAACATAAGTTGTTGATGCCCTTCAAGGAAAAAATTTTCAAGAACACAAATATATATTACAAGCTTTCAAAAAGTTTACTAAGAAAGTCTTTTAAAACGTTTTCACATTTTGTTAAGAAGAATTGCCTTTTGCAATATACATATCCTTGGTTTCAACTAATCATTTTGCGTCCCTCGTTTGTCTGAATGAAAATTTGCATTGTTAAAATTTATTTAAAGCACAAAAACAAAACAAAATACTATATATATGTATATATAAATTTCACATTTGTACATCTCTTTATACGGTCATATTTATGGACAATATGACATGCTAATGAGGCGTTAATTAAAGAGTAACGCAATGTAACATCACAATAGTACATCATGTAATAATAACGTGCGATCAAGTCGCAGGCGTTTCGCGTCCACTGCAAATGTTGCAAAGTGGGGGGTTTGGGGGGGTGGGAAACGCTAAATGTTGATACAATGCGCACAATGACCACACCCCTGATATAGCATCTATCTAGGTATGTATGTATGGCTGTACGCATGTAGAAATGTAGTTTAAAGTATGGTGTGAGATGTGTAATGAATGTACGTAATGAATTTTAATAAAACAAATTTAATATTACTACTTGCAAAATGACACAATCACAGCGTTTTGTAAGTTAAAATCATGGTATTCAAATCAATATCTTAGAGAGTAAGTAAGAGTATCGTGAGATAAATATATGGAATGTGAGAGATGTAATGAACTGGACTGAATCGTTATAACTTGGCCAGATAAAAACGAACGTTTGAACGATTTTAATTTAAAATATGGAATTATATTGTTTCCAGTATAAGGCTGTTTTACGTGAAATTGCACATATGCAACAAACTCATAAGTATTTTTTATTTGTAAACTAAAATTTCCGCAATTCTTTCAAAAAAAATTTCAATATATCTATTTCTTTATATTAACAAATAAAAAACAAAACTTTATGACGTTACACATACACACATCAAGCTACACATAGTCCCCCTTACGTAAATAAGTACAAAAAGCCCTCAAAATTATCAGCATTGTAAAGCTCTTCTCTTCCCCAGACCCCAATCCTTGTCCTGTTATTTAGCCAAGCGATGGTAGCAACGGCACAACAACCTCAATCTCATATCCGTTTCCATACAAATAATAGCAGTAGCAACAAAGCACATCAACAACAACAACAGCACAGCATCTCGAGATTGTGGTGGAAGGAAGCAACACCATATTTACACAAACAAACCAAAGAAACCTTATGCACACACGTGCTCCCACCTCTCTCCCTTTTGTTTTCTTGCAGTCTCCCCGCTCCTCCCACTAAACCACATATAGAGGACACAAACACCCAGCAAGGATGTGCATGAATGAAAAGTTACATAAAAAATAGAAAGAAAAAATAAAAATGCAAAAAACCAAAATCCTTGAAAGTGACGGAACGAAACTAAGAGAAAAAAAATTAGATTCTTGTGGCATTACAAAAATGTAAGTGTAGAAAGAGTCGGGGTAGTGATGATGCAAAAAAAAAAAACGGGGGAGGTTAATGCGACAAGTAGCAAAGAAACTTGTTAAGACTTATTCCTAATGCTACCGGGTACACTTTGCATATGATATTATTATAGAAAAAGTAGTTTAATCATCATCAGTGTTAAGTGATTTACAAAAAAAATTAAAAAAAAAAAAATTTAGAAAAAAATTCAGCTTAGAATAAATTTCTACTGCCTCACAGAGATAATAATTTGAAATTACTTTTAAACGGCCAATACTTTTACTTTTAAACATTTAAACCTACTTAATAAAAAGAAGTCAGTGTGTTGTGTAATACACTAAATCATGTCCTTTCTGACCTGTTCGGGCCTTATCAGTGTACTGATGACATGAATGACAGTGACTTACACAAAATTAGCTTTAAAGACATTTCTGAACCATTTTACACCATAAGAAGCCTACAAGAAGGCGGTAGACTATTGCCTGTTTCCAGCATAACATTGAGATTACAAAGCTTTAGGAAAGCTTTAGGAAACACAAGGTATGCTTATAATGTAAAACCCATTGCTCTATAACTTAAAGAAGTTACTGCAGTCTTCTCAAGCATTGAGAATGACCAAGTAAAAGTGTGTAACCAGCCCCTACGGTCCAGAGCTCTGTTATGAACACCTTAGGTGTCTGCGAACTTTAGAGAGATAACAGAGAGAAAAAGGGTTATTGACTAAGTTCAGTGGAACAAAAGATCGCAAAAATACTATTTTTATCAACTCTCGTGGAAGTTTGTTTACAAAAGTTCGCCAGCGCCTCGTTTTCCAGGCATTTTTCGGCACAACATTTAACAGCCTAGAATCTTGGATACTCTTTATATTATGGCTCTGTGGTGTAAAAACCATATTTTTTTTTGACTCCCAAAAAAATCTACTCGTTGCCAATAAACAATGTAATGTAAACAAATCCCTCATTTTCTTATTTGAGTTTTCTAATCGTTACTCACTTGGGAATAACCATAAAGCCTCATTGGAGGTCTCCAATCAGCTCAAAATGTCCGATATATCACGTGTTCCTCTCGTGAACTGAAAATTCGTTCAGCAAATGTGAGATGGCGCGAGCAACTTAAATGACATGTTACCACCGATGCGTCTTAGGGAGTAGATAAAAGAAGTTACTGAAGCTCAACACAACGGCTCTCTTAGTGGCTTTAGCAGGCCCAAGAATCTAGAATTGAGCGCGGTGGTCTAATAAGCGACTCTCTTTAAATAAAAACTATTATGAAAACACAAAGAAAAGTAGAGACAAAAACCAATACAACATGGATATCTCCTGGTCAAAAGACAAAAAACCAGATTTATCACGTGGCAATCGATCACGGTGAAAATATTGACTAGGGATAACCATCTAGTTACAGCCAAGGTACGCACTAGATTAAGTACTGCTGTAAGCGCTCGTAATCAAACGCATAATGAGCTAGACATTGGCAAGTAGCGACGTCGACTGAATGATGAGCTGTACGAATTTTGTGTCACACCCGTTCCCGTAAATATGACAAAAGTTTAATAAAATTTAATACTTTCCAACAATAACAAGGTAAGTGCAATTAATAATATAGTGAAATTTTGTGAACATTTATTTAAATATTTGAGTATTTAGTTACTGAAAACAATTGGTCACACCCGTCCCTTGGTAAAAACCTAAAACTGCAATAAGCTATAACAAACACAATGTAAAGATTGTGCCATAACAAACACAGGCCATGGTAAAGATCAGTACATACATAATGTGCATTTTGTATGACAATCTCCTTAGGTTGTTCAGATACTGGGTAGGTATGTTAGAGAAAAATGTTAGGAGGGAAATCCTACACTCAAAAAAAAATCAAGTATTCCGTACTTACATCGTTCCCAAGCGGTGTCAAAAGTACGGTAAAGACGAATTTTCTTAAATCCAGTACAAAATGCTCGATCCAAGAACAGAAAAATCTAGCCTGGAATTCTTATTTGTAGATGTTATTAAGCCTTGTGGCGCTTGTTATTAAAGTAAAAAATTCTTAATAATAGATGACATTAAGCCTGATGGGGCGGATAGCTAATTAGATAGTTGCCAAATTATTTAATCAGTAACATTTTGCCTTGCTTTTTTACTATCAAATCAAACCTTGTGTTATAATCTCCACGAAATTAATGAGAAGTCAAAACACACCGGTGCGAAAATAGCACCACACGTCACTTGATTCGCACAAGCTCCCAAGATTTGCATACTTAATTGAAGAATTTATACGCTTAAATTCAAGTACGATTTTTGCAAAAAATAAGAATTTAAAACTTAAATTTAGAATGCGAATAAATTGTCACTTTAATCAATACTTTGTCAGAAGAAAAATTATATTAATTCTAAGAATTTTTTACTTAAAAGATGAGAAGTTCGTACTTAAAATTCTGTAATTAAGTTCGTACAGACTAAATTGGAGTTTCATTCTTATTTTAAACATTTCTACGCTTACATTTTTGAACATATCCCGTTTTATACTTGATTTAAGATTAATTAGCACTATTCGTACTTAAATATTTAAGTACTTTTTCTGAAAAAAATTAGAATTTTAAACTAAAACTTAGAATGCGTTTTTTTTCTGTATAGTGGGGGTCCGTCATACAATTCACCCCTCTAGGAGGCACCATGGGAGCGGCTGGATCTAATTAAAAAAAATATAAAAATAAAAAAAAAATTATGGAAACCACCTTAAGGGTTGAAAATAGAAGGTATTGAGAAAGTGTTGGGGTTGCAATGCTATTGTGGATCAGGCTCTAGGGGCTGCTTTAGGGCAGTTAGAGCGGTGGGAGCAAATTTTAATACAAATTTGACTTTTGTATGGATTTTTTCCCCAATACGAAAAGTTTTTCGTTAATAACCGGGAACTCGATTTTGATTTTAGACCCATAGTTTCTTGGGCAAATTTTCTTAGAATTCATAGTAGATTACGGTTTTGAAAACCGCTTGGTTGAGAAATTGACTGACTCTAATGATGATGTGTACGATAGTACAGATAACGAATTAATATATGTCTTATTATTTTCATATACGTTTGCCTCTTTTGTTTGTTATATAATTGAACTCTATAAAAACTTTTATTTCTTCATACTTTTGGAGTCTTTATTTTACTAGCTCACACATGTCGTAAAATGGTGTCACACCCGTCATTTTTTCTAAAAAGTTTTTTTATTAAAAAAAAAGTAGATTTTTGCGAACAGTAAGTACTTAACATAACCAAAAACCATATAAAAAATTAACTACATCACAATAATTGTGGACTTTCTATGGAAAATTTAACGGAATTTAACCTGAAAGTCATAATTGTGTTAAAGCTCAAATTCCTAAGGCCACACCCGTCGTTGTCTTCTAATGGACATTTTGAGCAGAAATCAAGTTTTTTCAGTGTCTACCTGTTACTAAATGTTTTAAAACTTAACATTCTTGGTAATCACAGCTTTTTTTTTAATAATAAATTTTCTATTTATGAATTATAACCAAAAATTTGAGTAACATGGTCACACCCGTCACGATGGAATTGCCCAAATGGCCAAATATGTGGCGAACTATTAATCTGAGATACTTCGAATTGGGTGTAGATTAGGGCTATAACCAAATTTTGGCCTTAGCACTACGAGATGGCAAATGTTGTGTTATTTATAAAAAAAAATGTTTTCGGCTCATTTTGGTAGAAAAACCTCAGCCACAAAAACTATTTTTACAAAATTTCCGAAAAGGAAAAACGTAGATAAAAAAGTCAAAATTTTTGCACATTAATATTGCATTGTTAATATTTTTCTTATAGTAAAAAATCGTATTCTTTCCCTTAACGCAAAAAGTAAACACAGATTCGAAAAAAGGTTGATACATAAATAATAACAAAAAATCTGTTTTCTAAACTTAACCGCATTTTGTGGGTGACACAAATTGTTTTTATAGTTTTTTTACTTTGAGTAGTGTTTTAAGGGGTTAAATAGATTTTCGACAACCTATAGTTGGGTTTTCGGATCAGCTTAACTTATTTAAAACAACTTTGTCCAAGACGGCATATTCGAAAACACAACTTTAGTCTGCGAAAGTCAATTTAAGCTCATTAGCCCCTACCCATGACAACCTATTCGACAACCCAACTATAGCTTGTCGAAGATCTATTTAAACCTTAAAACACTACTAAAATTAAAAAAAAAATCATCATTGTAACTCAAAAAACTAATGATGCATTTCGATTCCCCGTGTCCGAATTATGGTAAAACCGTCGAGTCTGGTCTTGTCCTTGTTTTTCGACTACCACAGTGTTATTAATGGCCTATTCGACTATTTTTATATAATTGATTGTATAGATTTTATAATTGAAAAGGTAACATTTCACCAAATAATGTAATACACGTACCAGTACACTATATTTATATTTGTAGTCACCAATACAAATGATCACAAATAAATCCAGATCTTATTACGCCGATGAAATTAAGGCATCCGATTTATTACTAGCTGCAGATTAATTAACAACGACAACAAAAAAAGTTTATTGTAGATTTAACAATGTGTGGAGGCTGTGCCTGCAGCTCCTATCCTGTTATACAGGTATCAATTAAAAGTATCATATTGCAACTGATAATAATTTTAGCCGTATTAACGAGAGGAAGGTGAAAAGTTATATTTGACAAATAATGTTAAATATTTATATTAAAGAAACATAAATAGATATAACCAAAAAAAAATAGTTAAATTACTAAATACTATAAACTGATTGACTGAAATACATACATGGTGTGCTATGATTAGATATTACTAAAAAAAAAAAACCTTAGTTAAACAAGTTAGACATAGCTGTCGTCTAAATTTGACATGTTGTAGACAATTATTTTGTGGTGTTAATTAGTTAGTCTTATTTAAATGAAGTGTAAAATCGAAAGTTAACTGGACGGAGCACGGTGGGGTAAATTCACGATCTGGGCGGCCAAAATTCGATTTCAATGATTTCCGATTGTAGGGTAAAGAGAACAAAATGCTTCACTAGATTCCGTTATTTTTTCATTCCATTTTGCTTACATTCGTTATTTACACGCTGTTAAAGTTACTTGTTGCTAATTGTGCATTTTCTATTTTGTTGTGCTCAGGTAAAACAACAATTTTAGGAGGCTGTGGGAAGGCGTGTGTTTAGTTTAAACATTTAAGTAAAATGGAAAATAATAAAGCAGGTTAATATTATTTAATACACTTAGCTAAATAAAATTATAATTCAAATTCATACTAGTAAAGCAGCATTGGAAAATATGGTATTTTTGTCAATTTCAATGGGTAACAAAATCGATCTATGGACAAAAAGTTATGCATCACCCCTTTTCACCCCTTCAATCTGTGATTATATATAATCTTTAACATCGTATTGTTCATATGGATAAAAAAAATTTTGCGGGTTTTTGCGGTTTTGTGTTTTTAGAGCCATTTACCTTCTGCGGAAGAATAGACCATAATTTCTGCGGTTTTACTGAACCACTTTAGTTAACATACTGGATGTCCTTTATCTCTATGCATTTATAGTTAGAGGGTATCTAGACGAATAAAAAGTTATAGGGAGGTAGGGCTCCAAAATGCAACCTTGTGGAGATATATGGGAAATACTTGGAATCTTGAATTTTTATAAAAACCATTTTTTGTGTTAAAACGGTCGTAACATCTATCCAACGAATATTAACATATTATCAGTTTTAACGCATCACCGAGTAACTTGTTTACATTCTGCTTCAAATAATTTTGGCCGCCCAGATCTTGATTTTACCCCACTGTGCGGAGGTTTGGTATGGTATGGTAAATTTGTATATTAAAAAGTTGAAAGGAAAATGTGAGACTAATTCATAATTTTTTAAAAAAAAGGAAAAGAACAACGTTTAACAAATTATTATTATTTTATATTATAAAACGGCCCATAAGCAAAGCATTGGTTTGACGTGATTCCACGTCTTTTATTGGGAGGACTTATTTTTTATATTAAGCAATGCATTATTCATTTAAATTTTACAGTATGTCGCAGTTATATAGAATATGTTATTGATTGGGTTTAACTTTATTTTTTCTCTCTTTTGCCTGGTATCAACCGATTTCAATCATAATCATTTAGGCAATAAGTAATCCCCCCGCCCTTACACAGTACAACATTTTTCAGCTAATTGATTTGGGACACAATTCTGAGAACTGCACGTGAAAGTAGATGAAGTTTTGCATCATTCATTTGTCACGTTACATGCCATAATAATTTAATATCGATTTGAAGTTAGTAAGTATCGTATAGGGGAATTTGGAATTTGGGAAATTTTCTTGTTTGACATAACTCGAGAAACACTACTCCGATTTACATTTCCTTTAATCTGTTCATATAACGTTTCCCCACATAAGCATCATTTTCACTTTTCCATTCATCAAATGATTTTGAACTGGGTTTATTTTGTAGCAGTTACAATAAAACTGTTGTACTCCGTGGCGTATGATTTGCGTAGAATATTGCTTATGATAATCATGAGCCACCATATTACAATACAACCAGAGTTCGTAAATACTTATCATTGAGAAGTATTATTTTGCTCTTCTCCTCAAATACAACTCTATTTGCGAGCGACTCAATTTTGTGTTTTCATTTTCGACGTAAAAAGAAATAAGCGCTCGTTTGTTAATGCTCTAGAACGTCATCGCTCGTTGAATACGCTTTCGAAAGCACTCAACAAAAGAGTACTCATTGCTTTCAATGCTTTGATATTTCTCACTCAAAAGTTATTGCGATGATAAACTCTTTACAACAACAAAGCTAAGAGTGCTCCTGTTTAATAAGAATATCAGAGCAGCAGTAGGCAACACCAATACTATCTCATTTTTCATTTGAGTATGATTTACAAAATTCAGTGAATTTGTTGTTGTTCATAACTGATTTGGTTTACAGGAATTACAAAAATATTTAAAAAACCTGTGAGCGCTCCTTGTTTGCTTCAATGAGCGTACAATGAGTTATTCAATTGAAAAATTCTATTCAAACAAGCGGTCGCCATTTTAACTTATCAAAGCGATGTATTGAATAAGTGAAACTAATGAGGAGTTTATAGAAGAGAAGATTGCTTGATTGCTTTCGCTCACTTGTTTTGAAAATGATAAACTCATTGTAAAGATAACTCAAGAGAGCGAGAGCGTATTTTGATTGCTCTACGCACTCTGAATACAACTAAAGAGCCGAAAACGTGACAAATTCTCGATATTAAATTATGATGGCATGTATCATGATAAAACGAATGATGCAAAACTTCTTCTTTTTGGGGCTAATTTCACGTGCAGTTGCCAGAATTGAGTCCCAAAATCATGTGTTGTACTGTGTTAGTATGTATGTCGTAGTCATGTCTAATCTTTGTCGTTTTTCAAATATAGCATCGCTAATGTTGTTTGTAAGACTAAAATGCGACTTGTCCTTGCTCATATCTTGTTCATCTTTACCAGGTGTTAAAAAATTCTCAATACCAACCAATTCTGTGAGTTATTACTAATTTTATTCAAATTTAAAAAAACATTCCAATGTAGCCGAAAGTCGACTACGACATTGTAGTAAGGTGGACTAATTTTTATATAACATATAATTTTCACTTTACTTTTACGAAATACTGTAGTTTCTGACTTCATCCCCTTTTTGCCTAACGTCAAAGACAAAAGAAACATTTTTAAACCTATCACAATTTCAATTAAATACAAAATTGTTTAAAATTTCAACAAAATGGATTTAAAGAACTTTTTCTTCAAAATAAAATACCATACACAACAACAACAACGGCATAGTGTACATGACTTTAACATGTCCAACAACACCAACAACAACGGCATTCATAAAGATATAAACAAAATCGCCCGCTGGCAAAAAAGGACTATAAAATATGTATCAAAAAAAAAATAACTTTAAAATACTGAAAAGTAGATGGGATGAATCAATGGTAGATGTGTATGTGGGTTGAAGGGTTAACAAAAAATCTGCACGCATACAAAAACAATTAAGCCCTAATGATGAGAGTAAAGTCATTACAAGAAAAAAAGTGATTAAAGGTATCTATATAAATAAAAATTAAACTAAAAATTAACTATGTTTTTAAATGTTCATAATAGTCTAAATAAGGATTTTTAAAAAGAAATATATATGTTAAATTCCTATTTACGCTTAGACGCTCTATAAAAAAATAGCGAAAAAAAATTATTTACTGATTCCCGTTTTTAATGTAATATATGGAAATTATAATATGCAATATATCTATTTGGGCAATTCCATTGGGACGGGTGTGACCATGTTTCTCACATTTTTGGTTCTAATTCATAAATAGAACATTTATTATTAAAAAAAAGCTGTGATTACCAAGAATGTCATGTTTCAAAAGGTATAGTAACAGTTAGACACTGGAAGAACTCAATTTCTGTTCAGAATGCCCCTTAAAAGACAACGACGAGTGTGACTTTAGGTATTTGAGCTTTAACAAAATTATTACTTTCAGGTTAAATTCTGTAAAATTTTCCGTAGAAAGTCCACCATTTTAGTGATGTAGGTAATTGTTTTTGTTATTTAAATTATAATATGCAATATATCTATTTGGGCAATTGCTTTGGGACGGATGTGACCATGACATATATGAAAATAATCAGACATATATATATTTATTCGTTAACTGTACTTTCGTAGACATCATCATTAGAGTAGGCCAATTTTTTTCTCAGCCAAGAGGTTACCAAATCATAATATACGATAAATTCTAAGAAAATTTGCCCAAGAGACCATGGGTCTAAAATCAAAATCGAGTCTTGGTTATAACCGAGAGGCTTTTCGTATGGGGGATAAATCCACAAGCCCAGCAACGGCGCCGTGCAATAAAGCCATAGGTAATAAAGCCACATGGCCTTATTTCAAATTCGATTGGTCGTGCAGAGCATCTTTTTGAGGTCTGCGAAGAGCCAGTAGTCGCTGGGGGCCAAATCTGGAGAATACGGTGGATGGAGAAGCAATTCGAAGCCCAATTCGTTCAATTTTGACATCGTTTTCATTGATTTGTGACACGGTGCATTGTCTTGGTGGAACAACATTTTTTTCTTCGCCATATGAGGCCGTTTCTTTGCGATTTCGTATTTCAAACGCTCCAATAACGCTATATAATAGTCGCTGTTGATGGTCTGCCCCTTCTGGAGATAGTCGATGAATATTATTCCATGCGCATCCCAAAATACAGACGCCATAACCTTGCTAGCCAACTGCTGCGACTTTGGTCGCTTTGGGCGGCTTTCACCGGCTGCATGCCACTCAGCAGACTGCCGATTTTACTCTGGAGTGAAATGGTGGATCCATGTTTCATCCATTGTGATGTACCGACGCAAAAACTCCGACTTATTGCGCGTAAACAAGTCCAAACAGCTCTTTGATTCATTGATTCGTTGTTGTTTTTGCTCCGGTGTGAGCAAACGCGGCACCCATTTGGAAATCACCTTTTTCATACCCAAATGTTCGTGTATTATGGTCTGTACACTGCCTGCTGATATCTTTAGAATGTCAGCAATCTCCCTCACTTTCACTTTACGGTCGGACATAATGATTTTCAGTGTTTTTCAACGTTTTCCGAAATAACAGCGTCATTTGGCTTTCCAGTAGATGAAATGTCATCGGTGTCTGTACGACCACGTTAAAATTCGGCATACCAATAACAAATGCTTCTGTTTGATGGAGCAGAATAATGTTTTTCAAGCCATTCCTGGCATTGCACAGTATTTTTTTCATTAAAAAACAATTATAAATCAGCACACGGAATTGCTTTGAATTCATTTTTTTTAAAAACTCAAAAGTAGCGTCACTTAAAGCACTGTAACTTGTAAACAAATGGTCGGATTAACATATGATTTTGACAGTAAGCCTAAAATGGTTGCCACTTTTTATATATTGATTTAGTACTAGTGCCGCCATCTGTGTGTCAGTCACACACATTATTGAACGAAGTGTTATATATCTATCCTCTTTTTCAAACCTAAAGGTGGTTTTGGGACCGGACGTGGCCCGAATTGGAAGACGTGGATGTGGACGATATGTGGTTTCAACAGGACGGTGCCACTTGCCACACAGCCAACGAAACAATGCGTCTTCTGCGCGACAAATTCAATGGCCGTGTGGTGGCGATGTCAATTGGCCGCCAAGATCATGTGACTCGACAACGTTGGACTTCTTTCTTTGGGGTTATTTGAAAGAAAAGGTGTTCGTCGATAAGCCAGCAACAATTCAAGAGCTAAAGGATGAGATAATTCGGCACATTAACGGCATAGAATCTCAATTATACCTCAGCGTCATCGAAAATTTGGACCATCGGCTGGAGGTGTGCCGCCGAGGTCGCAGCGGCCATTTGGCCGATATTTTGTTCTATACATAATTGAACCATACCAATATTATTATATTAAAAAGAAAAGACAATAATTTCCTAAATAATTTGTGTATTATTCAAAATCAACATCGGCCCTTAAAATTTACAAATATATTTCTTGTTGTTTGCATTATTACCGAAAATTATAGCATACTTTTTAGCGCTGTCGTAAAAAATTTAATAAAAATTTTTGCATACTTTGTAGCTGATACTATTGCATACTTTTTAACGGCATCAAAAAAAAATTATATAATTTCCTGGGATAATTAAAAAAAAATGTTTAAGTTGTCTCGAGGTAATCTTTAATATTTGCCACGCAGACGAAATTTTTCTTTTCGATCAAGGGGCAGAGGTTAAAAGTATTTTTAGGGCTAGATAGATGAAATTTGAGACACAGATAATACTCGGCCATATAACCACAAATTTGTAGACGAAATGTTATTTTTCAATTAGTGGAAGGAATTGACGTGACCCTACTGTTTTTTGTTTTTTTTTTAACCTAGGGAGACAAAATATAACCAAAGAAATAAAGATGGCTGTGACATGGCTCACACCCAGGTCACCCGCATGACAGTCGCTGTTTTAACCATAATTTACATTACAGTATATTAAATAAAAATAGAGATTGTACATTACCCCAAATACAGCAAATACATAGAAGGGATAACACTGTGCTAGTTTTGAGAACTTTTTTTTGCCGACAAACGGGGCACCCGGTGAGTTAAACTAAATCGACTGTGCTGAATCGAATGGCGTTCGCCGTTTTTTTAGGTTAGCTCTTAAAAAAAAGTTAGGGGGGGTTAAAGTTTCCCCCTTTTGGCCTGTTCTTGCAGAATACCGGTATATAAAACTATGTTGTGTTTACATCTGAGGTGTAGGGTGTGTTCAGCAACTTTGTAGAAAATATTATGCCAAATATTTTTGTTGAACATATTAACCCTCTAACTGCCCCTCATAACGGCTTTTTTTGGCTTTATTCTAACAAATCGTAAAAAACACCCCGAAAAAGGGGAAGGGCGGGGATAAAATGTTCTACAAAAATGTTGGCCATAAAAATTTACTATATACGTCAGAACACACCAAAACCCAAAACTTAACACAAACACCAAAAACGAATCAAATTCAAGATTGCCCACACACAAGGTATGCAACCATATATGGTGAAATAAAAAAAAAATCAACTACATATTAATTTTAATTTTTTTTTACTCGCTGTTAGGAGATATTTGTTGGAATTTGCAGGAGGACGAGGAATAATTTGCATTTAAAACGTTAGCTTTAACCACAAAAATACCTTTAATTTTGAATACCAAATAAATTATAAATTTTATTTTTTGTTGGATCTCTGTTTTTTTTGCTGTAAGATTAAAAATATGTATTTAATTTTTCTGAAATTTCTTTTGATTGAATATCAAAATAATAAAAAAAAAATTAAAATTAATATGTAGTTGATTTTTTTTTATTTCACCATATATGGTTGCATACCTTGTGTGTGGGCAATCTTGAATTTGATTCGTTTTTGGTGTTTGTGTTAAGTTTTGGGTTTTGGTGTGTTCTGACGTATATAGTAAAATTAGTAAAATTTTATGGCCAACATTTTTGTAGAACATTTTATCCCCGCCCTTCCCCTTTTTCGGGGTGTTTTTTACGATTTGTTAGAATAAAGCCAAAAAAACCCGTTATGAGGGGCAGTTAGAGGGTTAATATGTTCAACAAAAATATTTGGCATAATATTTTCTACAAAGTTGCTGAACACACCCTACACCTCAGATGTAAACAAAACATAGTTTTATATACCGGTATTCTGCAAGAACAGGCCAAAAGGGGAAAACTTTAACCCCCCTAACTTTTTTTTAAGAGCTAACCTAAAAAAACGGCGAACGCCATTCGATTCAGCACAGACGATTTAGTTTAACTCACCGGGTGCCCCGTTTGTCGGGTTTTTGAACTAGCATAGTGTAACTTACGTAAAAAGAGACAAAAAAAATAAAAACTATAAATATAATAAATTTTAAAACTTTTTTGTAATAAATTGTTGGCAAAAATATGAATAACATTTGTACACTCCACTTACAAATGCATCAAAGATATTTAATAACAAAATTATCATTAAAAAGTTAATGTCAGTGATAGTTTTTCTAGTATTAACAAAGAGCCCATACATAATATTATTTAAAGTGTTTTATTTTAAATTAAAAATTTACAAAAAAGTTACAAATGAACCATTATTAAATTTTCAATTTGGTACGATACAAGACTTGGAAGACCACCTACGATGAAGTCGCGTCCAACATTTGAATGATATTATCTTTAATAAGTCAATGTCAAAGATTGCTTTTTCTGGTAACAGTCAAAATTTCGCCACACAATTACATTTCAAATGTTTTATTTAAAATTTAAATAAAATGTTCTAAATGAATCACCATTATACGTGAACCATTTTTAACTCTCAATAAAATTGGCTGCATTTGACAAAGTTTTGTGGTGAAAGTAAAATTCTGTACAAGTAGACATGGACATTAAGCCGGGTCGAAAAAAAAAGTTGTCAATGTTACCGCCTTATATTAAAAATTAAGTAAAAACAATTTCGGGGGAGCGAAAAATTTTTTTCTGTGGTCGAGGCAAAAACGCCGGATTCGGGGTTTTTACCATAACATGGTTATTTGTATACCGATTGTCAAGATCTATGCATCGTTGAAAAGGTATTAGCCACAGCTTTGTTAGTGTGTTAAAGATTTTTAACTACGACGCCATCTTCTAGCGGTTCTCATCATTGAATTCTTAAAAACCCCCCTAAGCATATAATTTTTTGATGTAGATTTGAAGGCCTTGAAAAACTATTAACGATTTTAGAAAAAACCGTTAACTTTTATTCATAAACAAAAAAGTTATATTGATTTAAAAAGTCAGTACATGTGATAATGCGAAATATACATTTGTTTATTTTTATTACATTCGTTTGTTATAAAACGTGTACAATTGAAAAATAAATAAAGTTCAAACAAATAAAAATCAATATTCGAAAATACCAAATAATCGGAATACTATCTAACTGAAGAACTTCCAAAGATTTTTTCAGCGACCAATGTAAATTAAGTATGATGACGCTTAATGCCATATCGGATCATGAGGAAATCTTTATTTGAGCAAATAAAACTTTTTATACAAATCTACTTCGAACTATCATATGTACTAAAATGTTAAATCAATATAACTTTTTTGTGTATGAAGAAAATGTAACGTTTATTTCGCAATTATTTTATAGTTTCTACAGGGCTTCAAATCTGCATCAGAAAATTTTATAATTAGGGGGGTTTTTAAGGATACAATGTTGAGAACCACTGGAATATGACGTCATAGTTTTAAGTAACTATATTAATAACAAAGCTCTTATTAATCCATCTTCAACGATATATAAAAATTAAAAATCGGACAGCGAATAACAAAGTTATGGACAAAACGTCAAAACCGGCGTTTTTGCCACGCCCACAAAAATAAAAATTTTGCACCTCCGAATTTGTTTTTATAAGACTGTTCATATAAGGCGGTAACATTCATATATTTTTTTTTCTCCATATAGATCGACCCGGCTTAATGGACATCCCCCTTTTTTTTTTGAAATTTATTAAACTTTCCAATTATTTATGTATATTTATGAAATTTCACACTAGTGCGTTCATATTTTCGATAAACCCTGATACTGGACAAAAAACCAGGATACATATTGTATGCTAAAGCATAAAAGAAAAGGATGCTAAAAAGCTGCATAAAAGGAATATGATGACGAGTGGGATGTGTAAATAGGCAGGAGGGAGGGATGCTTCGAGCTAAGGGGGGTCAATGCAAATAACAATGGATCGACCGAGTGTGACGGCGTTGTGTGAGTGTGGTGAGAATTTCAAGCGTGGTGCTGCTGTTGTATTGTTGTTTGCCAACCAATAGTTGGGTAAACCGTGGCGGCCCCCAAAAAGGGGCGGGGGTGGAAGGCAAAGAGTTGTAGCGTAGGTGGCTAAAGGGGGAAGATGAAAATGTGTAAGTTTATGAAAAGCATATTGTTGTGTATAGGAGAAAAATCTCCATCTCTAATAGTTGTTGTTTGTTGAAATGCAATTTTGCTGCTGCCGCTAGGTTGTTGTTGTTGTTGCATAGACGCAAAATGGATTTTGTGTAGCCGAAATGTGAAACTATAGACTCAAGTGAACAAACACACCAGCTAGAGTTAGTAGCTAGCATAGGTAGGTGGTTAGGATGGTAGGGTGGGGGTGGCGTACTTTAAAGTGAATATAAAGATATACATACATATATATATACATAAGCCCACGCACATACACATGACCATATGTATATATAAACGTACATATACACTTGGTATATAACAAGTACATTTGGTTAACTTACACGCAATAAGCTCGAAATACTTGATAGAAATTCGTGTTACGACATACATACGTAGCAACGTATGTATGTAGCAATACCTACATACATACAATATGTATGGTTATGCGTCGCGTTGTATGTTGATTTCTGCCGAAAAACGCCGTCATGTGCAATGTGCGTGCCGTTGTATACTGAAGGTATAATGGCTGGCTGGCTATATATCTTATGTACTTTATTTATTGTATATATATATATATATATATATACATATATATAGAGAAAACAGACGATATATGTATGTGTGTGTGTGTGTACATACCAACCGTACATCGAATGTGCAAGTATAACTGAAATACGATAGCCACAGCAATGTCAGTAGTAACAACAGCAACAACAGCTACCACCAGCGGCAGCAACAACCACAGCCACCATTGCAACAATTGCACTGTGCTTAAGAAATTCAAGTTTTTTGCTGCTGTTGGGCAAGTGGCAACAAGACAGGCAAAGTTGAACAGACGTCGAAATTGCCACAGACATCATTATAAAATCGATCAAGACTAGGTTAGCTAACTAGGTAAAGTTTAGAATTATCTCAATGTTGAGAATTTATTTTTTTTTTGTAGGAATATTTAGCGGCAGGACAAATCGTTAAATTGTATGAAGACCACTACTTTCATAGAATTGAGTAATTGTTTTTGTATGTGAAAGAAAACAAAAAACAACCTTCGATGACACAGTGCATCTGGGAGGGTGTGAAATTCCAAGTCAATGTGAAGGTTTTAGTCAGTATAGTTAAACCCCCAAAGGGTTTGGCGTTCTCAGGCCAAAATTTATGACATTTTATATTTTGGCTTATATTGATGTTTCCGTTCAGAATTTAGCTTTAACTCAAAAAACCATTTATTATTTATCATAACATTCTTCAGCACACAATATTGGAACAAGTTTGAACTGAGAACGCCTAATAAGTCACTTTACCTAAATAAAAACTATTATGATAACCCAAAGAAAAGATGATTCTCGACAATAAGAAGGCAGACATCACCGCCATACAAGAAATGCGATGGACTGGACAGGGACGACAAAAGAATTGTGTGTGGCCTTCGATAACTCAGTGGAAGCGACGCAGACTAGCAATCCGAAGGTGCCGGGTTCGATTCCCGGCGGGCGCTGGCCAAATCAACATCGATGAAAAATTACTTTTCATACACTTTCGAGTTCTCCAGCCAACAAAACCCATCCTAAATGCTTCCACTACAAAAATCTAGATTGCGCCAGGACCAAGGAAAAAGGAAAAAAATTTATCAACATCGCAAATAAATCAACAAACCAGCTGGCGCCATCTTTGGTGGAATTTGGCGATTAAAACGCACAACACCTAACAATCCTTGACACAAACCTTGTTATCTACAAAGGAATGAAACAGAGTTGCTAACAATGATCTTATGATAATCGGATTATATGAATATAACACCCAGTTAATTTCACCGGCTGTTAAAAAAAAAAATGGTGATAACTTTTACAGCAGCCATGCAGAAATACACGAGTTTGGATGTGGATTCATAGTTGCCAGGAGATTTGGGACATCTAGTCATGCGGTTTAGCCCTGTGAATGACCAAATGCCCACTATTCGAACCAAGGCGTAATATTTTTACACACTCCCTGACAGAAGACAAAGCCGAGGACATTAAAGAGATGGATTCTATGAGCGCTTGTATGAAATATATGACCGCTGCCCTGCCATGACATTAAAATTGTTCTGGGAGATTGTAATGCTAAAATAGGAAAGGAAGACGCTCTTGGTTCAGCAGCCGAAAAATTCAGTCTGCACAATAACATCTACGATAACGGATTCGGACTGGTTAGCTTCGCGTCGGCTAGAAACATGGTAATGAATGAAACTAGATTTCTGCATAGAGATATCCAGAAAACAACCTGGATATCCTCTGATCAAGTGACAAGAATCTAGATTGATCACGCGGTAATTGATGGAAGGCATGTCCTAAGCTTTATGGTGATACGTGTGACAACCTAGTTGCAGCCAAGGTACGCAAGCGATTAAGTAATGATAAAAGTGCTGGTAAACAAACCCAAATGAATCACAAATCTGCATACCACCGAAGTAGCCAATGCCTACTCCAACCAACTCTCTGAAGTACCTTAAACAAACCGCCCTAATTCTGATGTTCCCGACACATAGTGGCAGCATCGTTGCAACAATAGTACTGAGTTATGAAATACCAACAAAGGCACGATAAGGAATCTCGCGTAATATTTGAGGAAATGGATGCTACATACAAGGAAAAACTGCAGCCAATGGTAATGCGTGTGGTGACGGAACGGTATAATGAGGAGAGGAGGGATACGAAACGCTTCTTCAAGCGGAAAAAAGCGTCTACGTAAGGAAAGATAGAGCCAGAATATCGAAAAGTACAGTGCTAAAGGTGAAGCACTAAAGTTTTACCAAAAGATTACAAGCAAAGGGTTTGGAACAAGGATCTCCACCTGTAAGGACAGACATGGAAATCTGTTAATGGACACCCAAGATTTGCTATTAATTTGGAAGCAAAACTTCCATACTCTGCTCGTTCCAGAGGTACATAAGTGATGAAATCACGCCTATCAACGACGATGTCGGATATTGTCCACCACAGAGCCGAAACGAGATTAGCACAATAATTGCGCGGCTTAAAAATAATAAAGCTGCAGGAGACGTTGAACTGCCGACAAAGCTTTTGAAGGTCTAATAAACACGATTTGGCTAAAGGAATGCAAGCCCGATCTGAGTGTTCTATGTCCAGTCCTGAAGAAGAACCATCCAAGTGTGTGCACCTACTATCAGTCTTTTATCCATCGCATACAATGTCCGGCAGACTTTGTAATGTGAAAAGTTAAAGTTCATCTAAAAGAACTTGATTGAACCTTATCAGTAACGCTTTAGACTTGGGAGTACTAGAGAGGAAGGTACTCTGAAAAATATATGGTCCTTACTGTGTCGAAGGCAAGTTCAGCCATCGGATGGACAATGACCTGTATGAGTTTTACCATGGCATCGACGTAGCTAAAAAAAAGTCAGATGCGTCAATTTCGAAAAAATGCCAATATAGCTTTTGCAGCCTTTAGTGTGTATGGAGCTGTATCCGTCACAAATAGTAAAACATTATCCTAATTGAAGTTGGTGTCCAGCTTTTGATAGTGTCGTTGCACAGTCGAGCAATTGTCGAGTAATTAGTTCGTTCCAAGTTCTTGTCAGAACTTAATATGCCTGCTATAACGTTTGCCATATGTCTGGCAAAAACAATTGCGTTGTCTGCTTATTTTCACTTATGACTAAAAAGGAATATTTTTTAAAAAATATGCCCTAAAAATCAAGAAATATGCTTAAAAAAGATTTGTTTTTAAAAAATATGATCTTAACAAAAATATGCCGAAACATGACTATCAGTAAAATATGCTAAAATATGCTCTAACAAAAAGGTCTCAAACCACTTGTAGAACCATGAAACATGTAAATACCTTACCCATTTGTAAATATCTCGTTCTAAGAAAAACATGCATTTGCATATTTCCAGTTGCCCTGTTAATCAACCATACAGCCACAATATTGGAACAAAGTGCGTATGATTAATATGAAATGTGCATAAATTTAATATAATTCATACGTTGTATAATCATAAATACAAATGTAGTTAATACAATATGCAAACTCGCTACATATGTACAGTAGTTTTGTCAGGGTTGCCATATAATAATAAAAATTATGTTTTAAGCAATAGCTACAATGCTGCTGAAGAATTATTTAATCATAAATATAAATGTAGTTAATACATTATGCAAACTCGCTACATATGTACAGTACTTTGGTCAGAGTTGCCATATAATAATAAAATTTATGTTTTTTTAGCATTAGCTACAATGCTGCTGAAGAATTATATGAGAAAACATTAACGGTTCTTGAGTTATAGCTGAAAAACTAAGCAAGAACACCAATATAAACAAGAATATAAAAGGTCATAAGAAAAAGTTTGGCCCGAGAACTCTAAACCCTTTAGGGGTTTTACTATACTGATCTTCATAAAAAGCAGACGTTCGGAGTCGGGTCATAAAGTTGTAGGTCACGATGAATAGAAGCTTATTATCTCACTCGAAAGCGAGAAGCTATCTCATATCTCATTCAAGTAAAGTAATGAAAAATTAGTTTCCAACCTGTTTAACTTATATATTTACCATAGTAAACCTAAAGTCCTAGGAAGTGACATACACACACACAAACACACTTAATTTTATGTAAGAGTAGACTATCGAAAAAACCGATTTATTAACGATTATTAGTACGCACAATGATTCTACATACAATGACCAAATTTGTGTTAAACAAATTAAACTACATAAATTATAAGAAAATGAGTAAAGCTCACCAAAATATCAAAGACTTGGTAAAGATAGCTGCTGTAACAAACCAAGTGTTTATTCATATTTACAAAGGAAACATGTCAGCAATGCGATAATGATTCGGCAAACACAAAAGGAATACGAATACATGGCACAGTAGTTTGTTGGTATAATTTATGGAAGTCATTATGTTATGCATATGTGATAAAGTATTTGCGTTTTGCATTAGATGCAAAATGGTCAGGCTATCATGCCAGATATCACCATATCAACAGCGCAGTACAGTGATTCATAGACTTGAATCATCAAAAATTATCTATAAGAATTTTTTTTTTTTTAATTATTGTTATTTTTTTTTGAATATCATTAATAGTAATAAATACAAATAATAAATTTCTAAAGGATATTTCACATGTTAGGTACATTAAATGTCCATTCATACAAATAATAGTCATCAATACCACAGTAAGCTTTGTGTACTTATTGCAAACCTTAAGTAGTTGTAGTATTACAACTAATACATGAATGTAGGCACGCACTGTCTGAAATGTAACAACTTTATATTTATATAGTTGTGGCAAAAGCACACACACCTGCACACAAGTGTGGTTCCCTAATGTGTGCATCCCACAGCTACTCACACCACCTATTCCCCCCCCCCCCCACGCTTAGCATTAATGCAACTCTAAAATAAGCAACAAACGAAGGTACCGCAAACGAGAGACTATTTAGAAGTGGGACCCTCTTTTCACTTAACGCTTCACACACACAACGACACACTCACACCCCATAAATCGATGCACAAATCCTACTCACTAATAATGGTAACTTGACAACAACAATAAGAACGACGATGACGACGGGAAACAACAATAATAGCACAACTCCAAGTTGGTTACATACATCTAAATCCCTCACATTCGTACATTAGTAACATCTCCCCCCACCCTATGTACTCGACAACAACAACAGCGTTGTCGTCGTCGTCATCATCATCGTAGTCGTGCACACAATGGATGATTGCATTGCATTAGATTGCATTTGCCACACGATGCATTCACATTCATTCGGTCCATAGTGTGCAACAGCAGCTTTAACTCTCTGTGTGTGTGTGTGTGTGTGGGTGTGTTTGTATGCGATACATAAACTTGAGTCTATGTATAACCAACGATTACGATACATGCATATGTAAATACACAAATACACGTATATATAGGTGCATACTATTGTATATAGGTATTAGTACATAGCATTAGGTATAGTTTAGCCTATACATACATATATAAATACTTAGTTGTATAATAAATGTACATATAAGAGTTGAGTACATAACTCGTATATACATACATATGTATGTATATCTATGGGTACATAAAATCTAATTGGAAATATCCATTAGAGATTTAGTTGGTAAAATCTATTCTTTGTCCGAAATTTTTGATTAAATCTAGTTTAGGGAATAGTAATAAGGAAAAGTGCTGACAAGAAATTTCAACTTTAAATTGCATTGACATTTTATATTGCACTCTGGACACACGAGTTATGAATGATAGGTGTTTGGGGCAAACCAGAAGCTATGAAAAGCTTATTGGATATTCACACGTTTTATTTTTAGCTCTAAATAATTGAACTGTATTGGATGACGATACTGATATGTAGAACGTTATTCATACAATTTAATATGCAATGTAAAGAACGTATACTTTATTTAACAACATACATGTGGTACGGAGCGTATACTTTATTTAATAAAGTCCCTACGGTACGGAGCGTATACGTATTATTAATATATAGATACAAGCGATACGGAGCGTATATTTTATGTTATTTTTTCGCATCCGGTTCTTCCGAATCAGGAACAAATACGAGTTTTCAAGCTGTGAGTTGGTTATAGTTTGTTAGCTAAATTTCCAAATTATTCCATAATTATCATGTAAAATTCAGAAATGTCAAATATCTACAAATATAAAGTCAAATCTATCTGAAACGTATAAAGTCAACATGATATACATTTCAAACATTATACCAACACTTTCTCTCTTACGGCCCTATTCTAATAATTTGGTTACAAAAATTTGTCACTGTAAATTTGTTACAATTTTAAAACCAATTTTTGTTACGGGTATTCTGGTAATTAAGTAACAAGGAAAAGTTCACCTTGTGGTGAAATATAAATTATTGACAATTCTCAGCTTATTTTTGAATTTAAAAAACAAAAAATGAAAACACAATACAGAGAAAAGTGAACATATTTTTAATTTTTAGATATTTATACACATTTGACTGAGCTTAAGGAGACGACACATACCCCAGATAAGTGGACAGTCGAAAATGTTGGACAAATACTGTGTCATGGAGAATTGGTCACAGCCGTCCCAAAGGTTTCTTGGCGAGTGTGCCCTTTCCACACATTTTGCCACTACATTTTCATAGCAAAAAGGGCTAAAAGTGTTTTACCACGACTTCAATAATTTAAATTTTTTTTTACATCTCAAAATATTATTCCAAAGAGCTGAAACTACCTTGTTACCTCCTTTTTGGCAGGTAACAATTTTTGTAACAATTGTTACGGTAACTAGGATTCGGAATACCGATTTTTTGATTTTGTAACCAAAGTAGTCTATTGTAACCGTGGTGACTATTGTAACCACTTCAGAATAGACCGGTTAGTATCCCTTAACAGATATGAAGCTGAGAGTGAAATGAGTAATTTTAAAAGGTTACCTACAGTTTGACGACAAATCCAAAAGTCAGCTTTTCAAGAGTTATCATTATATAAAGTCGGATTGACACGACTACCCTGTAAGTGATGTCTACAACTACGAGGGGACGACTGTTCTAACAAATGAAAATGTAGTCGACCGGAGCCGAGAATGGAACAACGGATCTCCCGTCGTATATCGTTATTTGTGGTTTATCAAGGGCTACATTTTGCCTATTGGTAATTTTTGACTCCGACGTCAATTTGAGTTTGTGAAAAAGTTTTGTGGAACATTTTCGGGGTCATTGTCTGCGGCGGGTGATAAATTCTAAGTCAGGGTGAAGGTAATCTTCTACAAAATTTTCATTATTATTAAACCATATATGCACAATATGGGAACGAAGTGCGTATGATTAATATAGAGTCCGCATATTATTAATATTAATATTACTCATATTGTACATACCTATGGAGCTAGTACATTACCAGCAATAACTAGTTTTCAACTTATCACAGATGAGACAGCCTAAATATAACCAAAAACTTGGAGTAATAGATGACATTTTATAGAAAATGAATAACAATGACAACTTATTGAAAGTTTTATTCAATAAAATTTGTCCAACTTGATTTCTTACATGGCAATATTAATATAATTGTAGCGGCCGTAGAAATAATTACATGTATATAAAAAGACTATTAACTATTTTTGAGATTATTATTAACTATAATTACTTTTATTCAATCCTTTTATTTTAAATCGAGTACCTGATAGTTTGTAGCTCTAATGTAAATGTTTCGTTTCAAATTGTAAATGTTTCAATTCTGTATTTTACTTCCATACTAGACGACTTTAAGGATTTTACTTGGTCGCACCTAAGCTCAAACTTTTGTACCAAATGTATCAGTCTTCGCTTAGACAGCGGATAATAAAGTTATTTAAAACTTATCTCCCCGTCTTTCAATTAAAAAGGCTTTTCAAATCTAATTGTATTAAGACTCTAACAGACCTTCGCGGACTTTAGAGGCTAATACGACTCTGAGACCGAGTACTGACTTTTAGTCTTATTTCGGTCCAGAGTATAAATAAATAATCAACTCACAAACAAAACCCTTAATAAGTTACCACTTATTACATAATTATTTATTTAAGCCTTAGTTACAATTCTTTTGAGGAATGACATGTGAAATTATCAATGGTTCTTGAGTTATAGCTGAGAAAATAAGCAAAAATATCAATATAAACTAAAATATACTTTCTTACTTACTTACTAAAGTGGCCAATTAAAATTCACGAACGTGGTTCATAAATTTGAGGCCTGAAGTATAAAATAATTCCAGACGCTTTGGTCTTCTGCGTGCGTTCTCCAGTTAGGCCTACCTTCCAACGAAGTTTGGGTCTCCCTGCTCTGCGCCGTCCTTCAGGTTCGCCATCAAACACCTATCTCGCTGAAGCATTTACATCCATCCTGGCAATATGTTCCAGCCATCGTAGTCGTTGGATTCTGACTCTTTTAGCTTCGTCGATGTCGTGGTAAAATCAGTTTTGCAGCTATACCAAACTCAGACATGGCCTCCTATAGCCTATTCCTTATCGAAGAGTCGAAGGCAGCTTTGTAGTCGACAAAGAGGTGGTAGGTGTCTATCTGCTTTTCATGAGTTTTTTTTCCAGGATTTGTCATAAAATGAATATTTAAACTGTCGTAGATTTGTCAGGTCCAAAGCCCCACTACTGATATGGTCCAATTAATTTGTCTACAATTTACTTTTGACGTTCACACAATATGCTCGAAAGGTCCTTGTACGCAATTGGTAATAGGCTTATTCCACTGTAGTTCTTACATTCACTACGATATACTTTCTTGTATATGGGACATAACAGACTAAGACTCCAATCCATGGGCATGCTCTCCTCTAGCCATATGTTCTCCATGAGCTGATGCAGCTCCTTCCCCGCCTGCCTTAAACAATTCAGCAGGGAGACCATCGGCTCCAGCAGCTTTGTTGTTTTTAAGGCGGGAGATGGCCATACGTATCTCGCTCTGGCTCGGAGGTGGACAGTTAATACCATCGTCATGGATTGGAGCGGGGTCTTCTGGAGTGGTGTCAGTATCCAGTAAATTTTTAAAGTGATCTCTCCATATCTTCAGAACGTTATCCGGGTCCGTCACTAGCTGACCATCGCTGTCCTTGCAGGAGGGCAACCCTGTTCCACGCATTCTCGCTTTCACTCTCTTGTAGAATTTTCGGGCTTCCCCTCTACTTCGGAGCAACTCAGTGCACTCATCCTGCCTCTTCTTCAGCTCCTTCTTTTTTCTTCTAAAAAGACGAGTTGCCTGTCGTCTCTTCTCCCTGTGCCGTTCACGAACAGCTCGCGTTGCCATTGGCTGCAGTTTCGCCCTGTATGCAGCAACCGTCTCTCTCGTGGCAGTGCGACATTCATCATCGTACCAGGCATCTTCTTGAGACGGCTTTGAGTACCCAAGTACGCTTCTCGCAGCCTGTTCTAAGGAGTCGGCTTTGCCACTGCGAGGTTATATTGTCAGGGGTTGGAGCATTCCGCAGCAGTTGAGTTAGGTGGTTGGAGTAAGCGTTTGCTACCTCTGTGGTCCGCAGTTTACCGATGTCCAGCTTTCGTTGTGCCTGGTTACGTACGTTTTTCGCCATGCTTAGCCTTGTGCGTACCTTAACTGCAGTAAGGAAGTGATCGGAGTCAATGCGTGCCGTCCATCGAATACCACATGATCACTCTGATTCGTCGTCAATTGATCTGGAGATAACCATGTTGCCTTATGAATATTTTTATGGTCAAATCTAGTGCTGCTAACTACCATATTTCTTGCCGCAGAGAAATCAATCAGTCTGATGCCATTGTTCGACGTTTCGGTGTGCAGACAGAATTTTCCGATGGTAGGCTCAAATGCGGTTTCCCTGCCTATTTTAGCATTAAAATCGCCTAGTACAATTTTAATGTCATGGCTCGGGCTACGGTCATATACATTTTCTAGGCTCTCGTAGAACTCGTCTTTGTCCTCATCGGTTTTCTCTTCTGTCGGAGCATGGGCACATATAAGTGTTATGTGGAAAAACTTAGTTTTGACTCTTATGGTGGCTATACGTTCACACACCGGGTTGAACCTTGAGACTAGGTGTCGCAGTCTCTTGCCAACCACAAATCCACATCCAAACTCGTGCTTGTCCGCATGGCCACTATAGTAGATGTCGCACGTCTTCATGCGCGAGCACCCGTGTCCCGTCCACCGGATTTCCTGTAAAGCGGTTATGTCAGCCTTGTATTCTTCGAGGACTTCCGCCAGTTGGATAGAGGCACCTGGTCTATACAGTGTTCTAACATTCCAGCTGCATATCCTTAAATCATGGTCCTTAATTCGTTTGCGGTGGTCGTCAACATTTTGGGGGGTCCATTTTATTCTTTTCTTATGTTATGTAAGCAGGTATTTATCTTGATCTTATCGATACGACGTCTACAATGGTATTTCTTTTTTTGTTGTTTTTTTTTGTGCGAGAGAGAGGAAAATGTAGATTAGCTAGTGGGTACACCAACAAATCAATTTTGTTAACTGTCGGTAATTTTCCACTAAAAAAAAAAGCCAGAGAACCAGTTTCAGTTAAAAGTCATTAAATTGTTAACGATTTGTTGTTGTTGTTTTTTTTTGTACACTTCTTAAGTAAATGGTGGTGGTATTTTGTATATAAAAACTATACACTTGTGTTGATAAAAATCGTTTGTAAATATGTACTCCTCATATGTGTATACATTTTTTGCTCTTTATACATAAGCAGATGTAGTATTCAACAAAATAACGTCATTAGGTTTACGATTTATTTTTAAATCAGTCCAATTTGCACAAGTATTAACAAAAAATAATAGGAAGAGAGGGCAGGTACAAACAACAATATTGATCAAAACGAAAAAAAAAACAACAAATTCCAAAGAAATAAAAATCAATAATTTGCATAATTTTAATAAATATTTATATAAACATGTTTATATTTAAAATTGTCATAAAAGAAACTATGTTATTAGTTTGCTGAACTCATAAAATCCATAAATGGTATAAAAAAGTAATAGTGATGTCTACGGTTTTTTTTTTAAAGTTGTGTGTGTGTGTGTGTAGAAGGTTGAATTCTTTCAATTTATGCATGTATCTTGTTGTAGCATTGTAGTGAGTTTGGTTAAAATCTTACTCTGCAAGGCAGGTGGTATGAAATTATATACTTAGGTATTTTATGCCTAGAAGCTTTCAAATGCATCGTTTTAATTTCGAATGACAAAAGTACAGAAAATCTTATGAAATATCAAAAGAAAAATTAATTTGTTAGCTTAGAAACATCTTAACAATTGGAGGCAATTCCACATGGAACAAACTTTTAAAAAAATCGTCATTAAAAAATCTCCCTTATTACGTATGTCGTAGTCGACTTTCGACAATATTCGACAGTTTTTTATTTTATTTGAATAAATTTGGTAATAATCAACAGAAATGTCAAGTGTTAAAAATTTTTCATCATCTGAGGAAGAAGGAGGTATTAGCAGCAAGAACATTCATATTTCAGTCTCACAAACGACACCAGCGATACAATGTTTGAAAAACGACAAAGATTCGACGTGACTACGACATACATACTAAGAAGGAATATAATAAAATATTTTGAAAATCTGAGTTTCTAGAATGTACAGCAAAATAGCCTGCGAATTAAATATAGAGATTCAAGTTTATTTGACGGATTTGTGGGATCCTAAGGGCTCTATGATAAAGAGTGGTAAAATTATAAGAGCCGATGTTGAATGTGAATCACACCTAAACGTCAAGTTATTTTCTGCATTTCATTTGACATTTCTCAATTTTAGACTAACTCAATTTGAACCATGGAAAGAGTTATTCAGGCTTATTATACAAATGGGCATTCAAATAAAAATGCATATCGTGCACTTCGTGAATTATTCGGCCAATTTAATCGTCCAAATATGCGTACAATCGAAAAAATCGTGCTGCAGGAGATGTGAAAACACCACTGCATGCGCGTAAAGCTCGTACTGCCGAAAATATTGCTGTTGTTCACGATAGTGTGGCTGAAGAGCTGTCCACCTTAACTCGTCGTCGTGCCAAACAATTGCACCTCTCACGCTCGTCGTTGATGAACATTATGCATAAAGACTTGCATTAACACACTTACAATGTGCAATTGACTGAAGAACTAAAGCCTCAGCCTCTTTAGCATTCCAAACGTCGTTAATGGCAAGAAATGGCATCAGTGGATGCTCAATTTTCGATGAAACTTATCTTTAGTAATGAGGCCCATTTTCACCTCAGTGGATTCGTGAATAAACAGAATTGCCGCAATTGGGCGAATGATAATCCAAGAGTGATTGTCGAAAAACCACTGCGCCCACAAAGAGTGACTGGTGCGGTTTATGGGCTGGCGGCATCATCGAGACGTATTTTTTTCAAAATGAGGCCGGTCAGGCAGTTACTGTGAGTGGTGTTCACTATTGTGAGATGATAACGAACTTTTTATGGCCCGAATTGGAAGATATGGATGTGGACGATATGTGGTTTCAACAGGACGGTGCCACTTGCCATCGAAACAATGGCTCTTTTGCGTGACAAATTCAATGGCTGTGTTATCTTACGTGGTGGTGATGTCAATTGTTCGTCAAGATCATGTGATTTGACACCGTTGGACTTCTTTCTTTTGAGTTTTTTGAAAGAAAAGGTGTACATCGATAAGCAACAATTCAAGAGCTAAAGGATGAGATAATTCGGCGCATTAATGGCATAGAACCTCAATTATGCCTCAGCGCCATTGAAAATTTGGACCATTTAATGGAGATGTGCCGCCGAGGTCGCGGCGGCCATTTGGTCGATATTTTGTTCCATACGTAATTAAACCATATCAATATTATCATAATAATAAGAAATAACCATAATTTCGGCCCTTAAAATTAAACCGCCCTTTATTACGATTCGTAATAAATTCGAATAGATTCTTAAAGCCCAGGCACGTACTTCAGCCCAGAGTGAGCGGTACCCAGGTGAGCGTCTGACCTAGAAGGGCGGGTGTAATAGCAGGAGGAGAAAACTGCGACGTGGTGCACTGGGCTTCCAACCCGCCACCGACGTTTAAGCAATTGCAATGAAGAAGAAAATAAAATGGATCCCCCAAAATGTTGACGATCACAGCAAACGAATTAAGGACCATGATTTGAGGATATGCACCTGGAATGTTAGAACACTGTAGAGACCAGGTGCCTCCATCCTACTGGCGGAAGTTATCGAAGAATACAAAGCTGACATAACCGCTTTACAGGAAATCCGGTGGACAGGACACGGATGCCCGCGCATGAAGACGTGCGATATCTACTATAGCGACCATGGGGACAAGCACGAGTTTGGATGTGGATTTGTGGATGGCAAGAGACTGCGACACCTAGTCTCAAGGTTCAACACCATAAGAGTCAAAACAAAGTATTTCCACATAACACTTATATGTATGTGCCCATGCTCCGAAAGAAGAGAAAAGTGATAAGGACAAAGACAAGTTCTACGAGAGCCTAAAAAATGTATATGACCGTAGCCCAAGCCATGACATCAAAATTGTACTAGGCGATTTTAATGCTAAAATAGGCAGGGGAAACCGCATTTGAACCTACCATCGGAAAATTCAGTATGCCCACCGAAACGTTGAACAATGGCATCAGACTGATTGATTTCTCTGCGGCAAAAAATATGGTAGTTAGCAGCACTAGATTTGACCACAGAAATATTCATAAGGCAACATGGTTATCTGCAGATCAATTAACGAGGATTCAGATAGATTACGTGGTAGCCGATGGAAGGCATGCATCGAGTGTTCTGGTTGTACGAGTGATAAGGGGTGCGAACATTGACTCCGATCACTACCTTACCGCAGTTAAGGTACGCACAAGGCTAAGCATGGCGAAAAACGTACGTTACCGGGAACAACGAAAGCTAGACATCGGTAAATTGCGGACCACATAGGTAGCGGACGCCTATTCCAACCACCTTACTCAACTGCTACGGAATGCCCCAACCCCTGATAATATTACCTCGAAGTATCAATATACATATAGCCGACTCCATAGAACGGACTGCGAGAAGCGTACTTGGGTACTCAAAGCCGTCTCAAGAAGATGCCTGGTACGATGATGAATGTCGCAATGCCACGAGATAGACGGATGCTGCATACAGAGCGAAACTGCAGCCAATGACAACGCGAGCTGTTTGTGAACTGCACAGAGAGAAGAGACGAGAGGCAACTAGTCTTTTTAGACGGAAAAAGAAGGAGCTGAAGAAGAGGCAAGATGAGTGCACAGAGTTGCTCCGAAGTAGAGGGAAAGCCCGAAAATTCTACAAGAGATTTAAGGCGAGAATGCGTGGAACAGGGTTGCCCTTCTGTAAGGACAGCGATGGTCAGCTAGTGACGGACCCGGATAACGTTCTGAAAATATGGAGAAATCATTTCAAAAATTTATTGGATGCGGACACTACTCCAGAAGACCCCGCTCCAATCCATGACGATGGTATTAACTGTCCACCACCGGGCCAGAGCGAGATACGTGTGGCAATATGCCGCTTTAAGAACAACAAAGCGGTCTTCCCGCTGAATTGTTTAATGCTGGCGGGGAAGGAGCTGCATCAGCTCATGGAAAACATCTGGCTAGAGAAGAGCATGCCCGGGTATTGGAGTCTCAGTCTGTTATGTCCTATAAACAAGAAAGGAGATCGTAGTGAATGTAAGAACTACCGAGGAGTAAGCCTATTGCCAATTGCGTACAAGGTCCTTTCAAGCATATTGTGTGAACGTCTAAAGCCAATTGTAGAAAAACTAATTGGACCTTATTAGTTTAGACCTGGTATATCCACGGCGGATCAAATATTCACTCTACGACAAATCCTGGAAAAAAAACTCATAAAAAGCAGATCTACACCTACCACCTCTTTGTCGACTACAAAGCTGCCTTCGACCCTCCGATAAGGAATAGACTATATGAGGCCATGTCTGAGTTTGGTATTCCTGCAAAGCTAATTCGACTCTGCAGATGTACTCTAGAAAACACCAAATCCTTTTCTGATTGTTAAAGATCAGTCTGAACCATTCAACACGGAAAGAGGTCTCAGGCAGGGCGATAGCCTGTCCTGTACACTATTTAATATAGTTATGGAGAAGGTGATGAGAAAGGCTGGTGTCAACATGTCTGGCACCATATTCTACAAGAGTCACATGCCACTAACCCATGACGATGATATAGATATCAATCGCCGAAATCTGCGGGACGTTACTGCAGTCCAAAACCTGGGAGTATTCGAGAGAAAAGTACTCCGAAAAATTTATGGACCTATCTGTGTCGACGGAGAGCTTTGCCATCGGATGAACCATCAGCTGTATGAGCATTTTTTTGATTCGTAAAAGAATCTCTTTTTCCATTCATAAAAGAAACGCTTTTACGATTCGAGAACGAAAGTGGATTTTCCCCGCTCTTGATATCACGCCCGAATCGTTGGCGAGTATCGTTCTCGAATAAAATGCGAATGGTATATGATTCGAAAACAATATCATTCTCAAATCGGATGGTTTGTCGGGTTTGTCTAATTTTTACCGATACGATTATTCTTGTTGAAAATTCTATATTATTGTCCGAAAAAAGTTGTTTTGCCTATGTTTAATACAAATACACTCTCAGTTATACTTTCGATGACTTTGGATTTAATAACTGAAAGTCATCATCTATGCATCCTCTAATTATTATAAAGTCTATTAGCAAAAACATACTTCGTAATCGATATAAATCTCCAACATACCACATTATCATTAGCCATTGCCAACATCTTGTGAGATCTTGGATTTCTACAGAAAATTATTCCCCTTAGAAAATGATTATTTGTTTTCATTAAAGGAAAACTTTACAAACTTCTAAGAATCAAAGAAAGAATCTTTTATAAATCTTTACCAAGTTCATCATACACTTATTGCCATTGTAAACTACAAACTACATGCCATTGAATGTTATGGAAACTGTTAGATTACAAGAATTAAATAAATGAAAACCCAAAGCACAGTTATGAAAAAAGAAAAGAAGCACATTGCAACTCCATCGCCATTCGTGCGGTATTAGGTAGGAAAAGAAAAAGAAAAAACTTAAATTATGGCTTTGTACACTCAAGACCCACATTCTTAATAAACTTCACAGAGCCAACAACATTTAAGAACACAGACATGAGGAAAATGAATGCAACCAACAAAGTTGCAAATGACGAGCGACGACGATCTACACTTGTTAACAAAAATCTGAATAAGATTGAAAGGTGAAAATAACATAAGTAAAGAAAATCTCACATAAAAAATAAATGAATAATTTTATTAGTTAAAATAAAGTTAAAAAAAGTCGAAGATTTTTTTGGCCACAAATGTATGAAAATATGAAAAATTTGTATATTTAAAATAATTATCAATTTATTAATTGGCATAATTATTTAAAATATTTTTATATTTTGTCAATGAATAAATTAAAAATAATACATAATTATAATAATAAAAATATGTTATAGTTTTAATTGATGTATTTTTAAAAGTGTTTAACTGAAATATTAGAATTATTCCAAGCAATTTGTTAACTCAATTAAAAAAATATTAAAAAATATTTATAAACGAAGGCTATTAAGTTATACAACATATCATTATTTCCAATCTCCAATTAACATCGCAATATAACTATATTATTTAACAGCTCAAACTTTTATGACCTAGTGTAACTTTGCTTAAAGCCATATAACATAAAGTCTACTCAACTCGCTCATCTACAACAGCTGCTTTTGATTTGTAGTCATGGAGAGAGTTTGTTCCAATTTAATGGTCATTAACACAAAGATTTAGCTTGTTCAACAAGTTCTACTAAACAATAAAATAAATACAAAAAAAAATAAAAAAAAAAAACAAAAACGACGACGACGACGAAACTACTGCAGGTAAAGAAACAACAACAACTGATGACGATGACGTGTAAAATAAGTAAGCATGTATGGTGTATACTAGAAACAGAGACATAGGCCAGAATGAAAGATAGATAATACAAATTATGACAAACATTATAAACAATAGTAATTAGTGATAAACAAAAAGCGTTTAGCGTCGTATTTGAAGCGTTTAACAATAATCAACATGAATACGATGATTTCCTCCATCTGAGTTGGTGGGATAGAAATGTTGCATCTACAAATGGATGGATGGATTGTAATGATTCAAGTGTGATTATCAGAAAAGTCGTGTTGCAATTGCAACAAGTTTATTCTAGGTAATTTCCTACTGAAACTTCAAATTTTAGCGTGTAAATAATTACGTCGTGGCAATTTGGGTATTGCCAGATGCTAATTGAAGGAGACATCATAGGGCATTAGTATGACAAACATCAATAAGATATTGCATGTTTCATAAAGTCCCATTCTGATTGGGGCAATAAGATCGAATATATTTATATCGACGAAATTTTAAATAAAGTGTTGCTCGCATAGTTTGTCAGTAAAACTTATCGCAGTATTTCTTAATGTAAACTTACCTCTGTTTGAATTCCAGGACACAGACGTTTTAAACAGGCAACAGGATGATTGTTTACTATTTCACTTATGACCACTCGGCAATATTGTATAATTACTCCAATTCGAAAAATTTTTGTTTTATAATCTTGCCCTAATCGTACATCCAAAATAGAGGGGGCAAGATTTCTCAATGATCCAATTTGTTTACTTTAATCTAAAAATAAAACAAAATAAAAAATTAATATAACCAATAACTGCTGTTTTTTTTAACAGAAAGAAATATATTCGTTAAAACTTTAAAATGTTTCCTAAAAACAATATATATTTTAGTTAAAATATAAAATATTTTAGCCAAAAAAAATTATATTTTCTTTTCTTAAAAATTGGAAACTGAAAAAAATGATTTTTACAAAAATCTATATATATAAAATGGAATGTGTGTTTGTTTATTTGTTTGTTTGTTTGTTTGTTTGTTTGTACCTTATAGAAGACCAAACCTCTGGACCGATCTTCCTGAAATTTTCACAGTATTTAACTGGGACTCTGACATGACTTATAGGGTACTTTTTTCGACCACGCCCAATTTTACGCCCATTTTTTTTTTTAAATAATATGCAATAGCGAAGCATTGCCGGGCCCACTAGTATTTTATATTTACAAAAATGTTTAATTTATAGTACTATAGTAAATAGTTTTCACTTAAATATTTTCTAATTATTAAGAAACAATAATTTATAATAAAACAACAAATTAGAAAAAATTTTCTTAAAAATTAGAAAACAAATCGGAAAATATATTCTTAAAAATTTCAAAATAAATAAATATAAAATAAAATAATAAATATAAAATAAAATAATACATATAAAATAATAAATATAAATTTTTAACATTGATTTGGAATTTATTTCAAGCCCAAGTCCAGTGTTTTTGAAAGTAGTTTATAGCAGAATGATATTCTCATAATGCCAATTTTTAAAAAAATATTTTCCAATTATTAAAAAAAATATATTTATATTTTTAAGAAAATATTTTCTAATTTTTTATTTACTATAAATTCTAATTTTTAAGAAAATATTTTCTAATTTTTAAGAAATTTTTTTCTAATTTTTTGTTTTATTATAAATATATTTTTATAAAAGAGAATATATTTTAGTGAAAACTAAAAACTATAAAATATATGGCATATATAAAAAAAAAAAATCTCAATTTCAAAAAATTACATTTTTGTAAATATAGAATATTTTTGTATATATAAAATTTTTTTTTTTTGTAAAAATCATAAAAAATTTTTCTAAAACTTTTCTTAAAAATTAATAATTTTCCTAAAAAATTACGAATAATTTTCGCAAAAATAATAAAATATTTTCTTAACAAATTTCTTATAATTTTAAAATAATAAATATAATAAATATAATAAATATAATTAATATAATAAATATAATAAATATAATAAATATAATAAATATAATAAATATAATAAATTTAATAAATATAATAAATAAAATGAAAATAATGAATATAATAAATCGTTACCTTAATATACAAAGGCCCTAACTCATGAAAAACGAAGTTTACAGGAGGAGGAAAAAACTTAATAAAACAAGAAACACACCAGATACAAAAACATTTAAAATGCAGTTTTTATTATTTACACCAGACAAATTCAAAATTATAATAATTTTTTTAATATTTACATTTTTAATTAATTTGTATGACTTAGGGCTTTTTGGGTTTGAATTTTTGAAAAAAAAAAATGAGTTGGGGCTTTTTGGGTTTGAATTTTTGAAAAAAAAAAATGAGTTGGGGCTTTTTCTTGCACAACTTAAAAGAAAACAAAATAACATATCAATTCATATTTAAGTAAAGCAAATGTTGGAATTTTTTGTACATATTGTGTGGGTATGAGTTAGGGCTTTTTTTTGTACATATTGTGTGGATATGAGTTAGGGCTTTACATTATTAGCTTATAACTTCGCTATTTTTCAACGCATCTCCGTAAATTTTTTATGGAAGGTGTATCTGATGGTGCTCTGTCAGAATCGACAAAAAACACGATTTCAAAAAATTATGAGTTGGGGCCTTTCTATATTAAGGTAACGAAATGTAAAAAATATAATAAATATAAAAATCAGAATTTATTAGCAAAATTATTTTTTGTACAAAAAAAAACATTTTTTTTTTACGAAAAATAATTAAGAACAATTACTTAAAATCATACAATATTTTATTACAAATTATAAAATATTATAATAAAACTCAATTTCAAAAAATTCAAGAATGAAATATTTTGAAAAAAGAATGAAAGAATGAAATATTTTGAAAAAATTAAGAATTGTTTTTGTAAAAATCATGGAATATTTTCGTAAAATATTTCCATAAAAATCATGAAATATTTTTTTAAAAATTACGAATTACATAAAAAAAAATTACGAATAATTTTCGTAAAAATTATTAAATATTTTCAAGAAAAAATATAAAAATTTTATTACATTTTTAACATATTTGCGCAAAAAAAATTTAAAATTTTTGGTATAAAAATTGTGAATTATTTTTGAAAAAGTTATGAATTATTTTCATAAAAATAATAAAATATTTTTCATAAAAATTTTGTAAAAATTATAAAATATTTTTGTAAAAATTATAAAATATTTTTGTAAAAATTATAAAATATTTTTGTAAAAATTATAAAATATTTTTGTAAAAATTATAAAATATTTTTGTAAAAATTATGAATTATTTTCATAAATTTTTGTAAAAATTATAAAATATTTTTGTAAAAATTATAAAATATTTTTGTAAAAATTATAAAATATTTTTGTAAAAATTATAAAATATTTTTGTAAAAATTATAAAATATTTTTGTAAAAATTATTAAATATTTTTGCAAAAATTAGTAAAATAAGAAAAAAATAAATAAGAAGATATTTATTTATTTTAAATTCATCATTTATAATTATTATTTCTTTTTAGTAAAAAATTTCGAACTTTTTTTGAAAAATTTCTTAATAAATATTAAAACATGAAAAGTTTTCGTTAAATTTTTTCTTAATGTGAAAAATGTATACGGCATTTTTTATTATTTTTTAAAACGCAATTATTTTTTTGTAAATTATATTAAATATTTATGAGATTTTAAAAAAAATTTCATATAATTATCAAAATTTAACATTAAAACTTTTCTAATAATTTTGTTTAAATCTTGAAATATTCCGTTAAAATTATGGTATAATTGAAATTGTGCATTATTTATGATTTTTCGGAACATTTAAGAACTATTTGCGTAAAAACTGCGAATTACTTTCATAAAAATAACAAACAATTTCATTAAAATTATGAATTATTTTTGTAAAAATAAGTATTTTTTCAAAAAAATTACGAATTATTTAAAAAAAAAAAATATGAATGAATAAAATGAAAAACACATATTCTTAACAATTATAAAATATGAAAGATTCTCATTAAATTTACATTTGTTTTTGTATAAGAAAGACATTTGTAAAAAAAATCATGAAATATATTCATAACTTGTAAGGTAATTATCTTCGGCTGTACCCATAACCATTTATAAAAAAATGTGATAATAATATTATTAGAGTTGTTCACGATCGAGCATTTGGTCAAGTATTGCCGTATTTTTAATAAATTTAGTATTTAAAGTAAATTTCAAATTCTTACAAAAACAAACGCATATCAAATTGCAAAAAAAAATATATTTTTTTTTAATTTTTATAACAAATACTCTCGAATAACCCATCTTTTAATACTTTTTTTTTTATAAATTTTTGACCTCGAAAAGGGCGAAGGTGAAGTAGTTTTTGTCCGATATTCGTTAAAATTTAAAAAAGATTTCCGTAAAATATCAAATTTTCATAAAAATTAATTACAATAAGAAAATTTTAAAATGACACACATTATTAAAAACGTATGACAGGCTTTTCTAATATTCATAAATTTTCTTTTTTTTTTTATAAATAATATTATAAAATATTTTCGAAAATTAAATGATAAATTTGTCAAAATTATTAAATATTTTTTTTTTTTGTAAATTATGCATTTATTTTGTTGGAAAATATGCATTTTTTTGTCAAATTATAAAGTATTAATCAAAATTTGCACCAAATACTAAATATTTTTAAAAATTATACCTACAGCTTTCATAAACATTTTAGAATGTGTATTTTAATAAAAATTATGAACATTCCTTGTTTTAAAGTTTTTAAGTGTTAAAACACTGTGAAATATTTTCGTAAAAACAATAAATTATTAAATTGATGAATTATTTAAAACAATTCATAACTGATTTTCTTATTTATTATAATAATGAATAATTGTAATACATAGGAAAAAAACATACCTACGTATACATAGATATGTTCCAAAACAAATATTCCGACATCCATATAAAAAAATACGTAATTTCCCTTTACAACCCATGTAAGAGGTATTGGGAAAGCTTCTCGCGTTGTTGTGAATTAACACGCTTTCGCTTTAAGATTCACAACTAACGGCACCTACTTGTTTATCAACGAATGCGAACGTCACTGTTTCAGAAGCTCTTACTAGGCATGCCGATTGACTCGACACTAATACTGCGAAGTTGCTGTCGACAATATTCGAGGGAAGCCGACAATAAAAGAAAAAGTTTTTTTTTTTTTTTTTAAGACGACTGCAGGCCGGAATTGAACCTGTGATCTTCCGCTTGGCAGTCGCCATCAATTAAAATACATACTATCAATTAAAATATGTTTTCTTCATAACAATAAAAACATCATTTAAATAAAATATCCTGCAATTTGTTTTGTAATAACGTTGATTTCAAGGTATCAAATATAATCTAATAACATTTTACCGTTTTTTTTTTTTTTAGAAGTTCTGCACGTATTTACATTTTCTACATCATGCCTTTAATAGCCCTTGCGAAAAACAAAAACCCGACGCCTTTGGAATAAATTGAACATTTTAACAACGAATTTCGTAATCTGCCCCATAAAATCCTAAATGAATTACCAAAATTTCCCAATATGTTGTAATAAGTACAACACAGACTAAATAGTAGTCACGTAGGTATGTGTGGATAGGAGAGAAGAGAGTAAGGCAATACACTTTGTATCAGGAAATCAATCAATTACCGTATTATTCATGTGTTCCCTTGCTCTGCCACTCCTGCCTGACCTAGCCCAATCTGTAATGTAGGGCTTTTCCTTGGTTGTTGTAAACTCAATAACGTCCTTCCCCCCCTTGCGTAGCAGCAACACAATCATTTCTTACACATACGAGCGCATTAATATTTGCCATTTCATTTGTCGTCGTTGTGCTTTGCTGTTTCTTTACATCATGCAGCAACAACGCCAACAACAACAGCACTGAGTTTTTTGTTTCCGACCATATTATCGTATCGTACTCTTGACATCGTGTTTTCACAAATAAGCATACACGCGAGTTGTTACGATTCCCCATAGCACAGCCGATAACCGAGAGTCTCCCCCAGCTCCACACAACCAAAACAACAAGAACAAAAACAAAAGCTGCTGTAATCATCAAGGCGATTGGGGCAAGAACACCGCACAGCCCCACAAAAGCTGCATGTGAACGAACAAACGAAATGACTATAAATGAGCAGGCGAGCCCGCTGCTGCTATGATGAGAGCGACGACATGGAGTGTTTATTTGGTTAAGTTTTCAAGAGTGATGAGCGGCATAGTGACTGAAGGTGTAAATGGCAGAGTTGCCATTATGAAAATAAAGATAATTGCTAAAGCATTTTCTTTAGATAGTATAAAAGGATCTTCAAAAATGCCGATTGTAACCAATTTTTTTTTATTGGATATTGAGAAAATATTTAAAATCACCTGATAATGATCCAATGAAACGAAAACATATCATTAATAAGAGACTTTTAACACTTTTAGCCTAATGAGATCATATCTGCATCGAGATTTTATCAAATCTATATAAATAAAACACTAATGATGTTTGTAAGTAAGCTCATCTCTTGAGGGCATGTGTACCTTTTTGCCACATTTTTTTAAGGATTTTAGAAAAATTGTCCTCGTCAATTTCAACGCGCACATTTTCCAATATGTATGTATACAAATCTCTCAAATTTCTATTTACATTTCCCTATTTTTTTTACTTTTTGATTAGTAAAATTTTTTATCACTTTAACATTTTTTAGCTCGTCCGAAAACTTAAAACTTATTTCTCAACCACAATCTCGTGGCAACCCTTCCACACAAAGCCTTCAAGTATGAGTGTATGTGCCACATTATTGTCTTATTTATAAAAACTTTCTGTATCCGTCCTCGTGTGTTGTTCAACGTCTGGTGTTTTTGTTTAAACAAACTTTTTTTTGATATGTGTGAAACACAACGTGCAGTAAGAATGTTTTTGCGGTGGTAATGTTGTTGTCATTATTTGATCGCAAACAAAAATAACGGCAACAACACACAAGACATTGGTGAGAACTGTAGACAATCTAAGTCCCCTATCTCCCCTTTTACTAATACCGTCTGCTGCGATTGCGATGATGATAATGAGCAGTAGACATCGAATATGGATGAATTTGTTATTGGTCGGTGACCGATGGACTTAACATTAGTGATCAAATGTATAGCAATTATAAGAACAATAACGTTGTAGTGTTATCTATAGGTGGCATTAGGGTTAAGCTAATCAGGGTCATATTTGTTATTGTGAGGAAATAAACAACAGAACTGAGATGACGGCAACTTTATTTTTCTTTAAAGTATAGTTACTTTAATTGTTTGTTAAATTGTTAAATAAATTAATTGGTAATTTTGTTTTATTATTTGATAATAAAATTTTCAATTTTTAAAACATTTTGTTAAGAAAAAGGATTGTTTAAAAAAAATCATATTCTGAAAAATACGTTGCAAAAAATTATAGTGAAAAAGGGATCCTGTAATGTCATTAGAATATAAGAAATTTATATTTTTTATAAGACAAAATATAATTTTTTTATAAGTAATGATTTTTAAAAAAAGAGAAAAAAAGCAGCACAAATCAAATTTTTACTCAGATGAAACAAAAAATATAAATAAAAAATCATGCATGACAACATGATAATTTAATAAAAAAAAAATACAAAAAAATCATACATGACAAAATGATAATTTAAATAGTATAATTACAAAAAATAAGATGTAATAAACAAAATGTCTATTATTTATATAACAACAATTAGTTAAAAGCTAAAACCATTTAAAAATTTTTAATATTTTTTAAATTATTTTTTTTTTTTAATTTTTATTTTTAATCATTTAATTTTTTTTTTTTTAATTTTTAAATTTTTTTTAAATTGCTTTAAATTTTTTAAATAATTGTAATTTTTTATTTATTTAATTTTTCTATTTCATTTTTTTTCTATTTTTTTTTTATTTTTTTAAATTATTTTTATTTTTTTAAATTATTTTTATTTTTTTAAATTATTTTAATATTTTTAAATTATTTTATTTATTTAACCTTTTTTAATTATTTTAATTTTTTAGCTGCTTCAATTTGTTTTCGTTTAAATTATTTTTACACGGCCTCGTGTCACACTGTGACAAATATTTGTAAATGCGTTATATAATTTTGGGTCATAAATTTTTTTTTTAAACTTTTATTTTAATAAATTTAAATTTTTAGTTTTGGTTTGATGCATATAATTTTTGTTTTTATATTTGTTTTTTTTCATATTAATTTTTTTGTAACTTTTAATTATGTTACATATATTTTTAAATTAATTTATATCTTTTATTATTAATTTATAATTTTTAAATATTAATTTATTATTTTTTATAAAATTTTTTTTATAATAATTTTTTTTTTATATAATAATTTTTATTTTTTTATAATAATTTTTATTATTTTATATTTATTTTTTTTCTTATTTAATTTTATATTAAAAAACACATTCATTATATACACATATAGATCAACAATACAAAACAAGAGCATTTTTTTATATGACCTTTTCATAATATTTTTTGTTGCAATTTTTTATTTATTTATTTATTTTTTGTTATTAACTTCTTTCAAAAAAATACTGGTCTTGAGCTTGAAATATATTCCAAATTTATGTTTTTATTTTATTTTTTTTTATGTGTATTTGTTTTTTGTTAGTCGATCTTACAGTACATTATATTATTTTACGTTAAGTGTATCGAAATGATACAACAAATTCTTCAGACAAAAGGGGTCTGAAGATGAACTCGTCATGGAGTTCGAAACGCGTCATCCTAGTGCGTGACACACTGAATTTGACCAAAAATATCAAACAATAAATAAAAAAAAAAACACTTTTCTGATCTTGAGCCGAATTTGTTGTATCATTTCGATACACTTAACGTAAATTAATATTTTTTTTTTATTTTTTTTTTATATTCTTTTTTGTTTTTATTCGGTCTGTTAATTTTTAGAATTTATTTTAAGCTCAAGACCATTTCATGAAAGATGTGTTTAAGCAAAATGATATTCTCATAATGCTGTACAGACTGACAGCTGTTTCGGATTCCAAAAAACTTGCTAACTTAGTTTTATTATAAATAAATAAATTAATTTTTGCAAATAATTTTTTTAAAATTAATTTATATTTGTCTAAATTTTTTTTTGACTTAAATTTTGTATTTGTTGCGTTTATTTATTTAATAAATTTTTTTTTAATTATTAAAATTTTTTAAATAAATTATTTATTTTTTTAAATGAATTATTTATTTTTTTTAATTACCAATTAATTTTTAGTGAATTATTTTTTTAAATTACAAAATTATTTTTATTGAATTATTTTTTATTAATTATTAAATTATTTTTTATTAAAATAATTTTTTTTTACTTAATTTATGTTTTTTATTTTTGTAATTAACTGAATTGTTTTTTAGGTTATTTTTTTTAAATTAATTTAATATTTTTTTTAATAGATAATAAGATATAATAATTATATTTATAAGATAAGTAAAAAAAAATAATTTTGTTAATTTAGTTTAATTTTTTATTAATTGTTTTAATTTTTATTTATTTTTTGTTGTGTTGGATGCTTACAACTTTTTCCCGCATTTCTATTTCCAATTTTTTTTATTTTTGCCATATTGTTTTTTATGTTATTATTAATGTAAAATATTATTTAAGAAAAATAATATTATATATATAATTTAAGAAAAATAATATTATATATATAATTTAAGAAAAATAATATTTTTCGGTTTTTAAATTTTTTTGCGGTCATAATTTTCGCAAATCAACTATTTAAATTTTAGTTGCGAGAAAACTCTATATTTGTTTGTAACAATTTCCGCAGAAAATATTCTTTGTAAGGCTTTTTCTAAGTTTTAAAAATTTTACTATAGTATTTTTTAAAAAATTTCATCCAGTTGACAATTCCATCATTGCTACTTTTTCCAGCACAACTGTAAGTTTGGTATGTGTATGCGCGAATGAACATCTAACGATCACAACAAATCGCCAACAAGCTATAATAATTATCATCATCACCATGCCGATGACGAGGCAGGCTCACGACGACCGTTGTGATAATGACGTTGACGCTTTGTTAGCCTCTGTTGATAATTGTGGTTCTGGTTGTTGTTGCCGTGGCTGTTGATATCGCTGTTGTGTGGTTGATATACAACAAACATAAATATTTGTATAGTTTATCACTTTTTGTGTATTTTATAGTGTCAAACACACAAACACGCACACACACACACATACATCTTTTTTCTCATTCATTTATTTCATGGGGTTATTTGTTTTATTATTCGTAAATAAATGAGCACTTTTAAACTTTTTAACACTTTTATTTTATTGTTTGTTGTTGCTGTACAAGTAGTAAATAATATATATACATATATATGCATGTGCGACAGTTGTTGTTGTTGGTTTTATATTGCTTTGGCTTTAGTTCAACAATCGGTAAATACACCACACTTGTAGGGTGTGGGGAGTCAAGAGTGGAGCTAAGGTAGCCGTAATTTGTGAGTGCACAAATCAGCGCGAGAGAGAGAGAGAGCGATATAGATGGAGATTGTGTATGCTATTGTTTTATGAATTATTGTGATTGTTAGATCTATTAAAGAGTGCTTGGGAGGGAAGTAGTAAGTGGCCGTTTTAATTTGTTCACCACCACAATATAATTTATTGAATTTGATATCTGTTTCTTTATGTGAATTTTTATGATATTAATTAACTCACTTACTTTACAGGTAGTTATATGTATTAGTTCCAATAGTTTCGAAATCAATTAAAATAATATACAAATGAATATGTTATGGATATCAGTATTTAACGAGTGATGATGATAATGATAACATCCATAGGTTGTGACCCCATCGATAAGGAGGGATGGAATCGTTTTATAAAAACTAACAATGTAAACAGTTAGTTTATGATGAAATTAAGTATTATCGCCATAATTTGGCCACGTCACGATGTTAGGGCTACAACTAATTAATGGTCCAGTAAAAGTTTTATTTGTCGTATTACACTTGCGGGGCATAAAGTAAAAACAAAAACAAATGGAATGACTTACAGTTGAAAACTATAGGAATATGTGAACTGATATGGTATTTTTTGGATGGAGCGAGGCCACGCGAATTTAATAGGAAATATAGAGATAAATTCCGATTAATGCTATGACTTTGAGAAGCGATTCTTAAAATTTATATTATTAAACATTCACATTAACGATACATACATATTAACGTAATTTTTTATAATATCTTTTATTTTTTAAATTTATATTTATTTTTTTTTTTATATAAACTATTTATTTATAAATTAATTTTTTTAGTTTTGTAAAATTTAATTATAAAATTTATTATTAAAAAATAAGAAGTTATAAAAAAGTTATTATAACTTAATATTTTTCAACTATTTATATATATATTAGGGTGGGGCGATTAGTATGGAAGGAAAAAAATCTTAATGGGCGCTTCGTGTTTCTGATTCTTGGGATTGTACTGAGCAAAAAAGTCCACTAGACCATATGTCTACGGTGAAAATCGAGCCTCCCCATTTTGACTTGAAGTTTTTTCTCAAACCTTTTTTTTTTTGAAAAATTTTCAAATGTTCTTCGGCTCATATTTCGTAAACTATTTAAAATTTTGACTTATTTTCAAAAGTAAAGTTATAGCTATTATCTCGGGCTACAATTTTTCTGAACATATTATTTAGAAAAAACTTCGTTTGCATGGTGAAATAGTCGAAAATGTGGAAAATTCACCACTTTTTGTCACGTTTTTTTAGATATTTTGGCCTAAAACAGCCAAACCATTGAGATTTTCGATCCAATACTAACACAAAAATGGTAGCCAAGACAATAGTTAAGAACTCTCTAGTACATCGCAAAACGAGTTCATCTTCAGACCCCTTTGTGACGAACTGATGCACAATGGTACATCATCAGCTGTATATATATCTACAATTATGCCAAACATGTGCATGTGAAGTAGATATCAGCCGAAAATGTCCAGCATAGTTATGAATTTGACCATTGATAACCAAACATGAGAATGGAGGATATTTTATCCCCACGATTCCCTTTTTACCACAAAGCTCAAGCTTTTTACCACAAAAGCTCAAGGTTAACTTATATATATTTTTTAATAATTTTTATATATTTCTTTATTATTTTATTTTTTTCTACATTTGTATTGCATATATTATATTTTTTTATTATTATTATTATTGTGTTACTATTGTTATTGTATTATTACTATAATTATTATTATTGTATTATTATTATTATTGTATTATTATTATTATTGTATTATTATTATTGTTGTATTAAATTTATTTTTTTTTTATATTATTTTTAAGTATTGTTGAATTACATTTATTTATTTTTTTATTTTTAATTATTAATTTTTTATAATAGCTTTTATTTTTTTGTTTTTTATATTAACTTTTTATTTTTAAATTAATTTTTTTAGTTTTGTAAAATTTAATTATAAAATTTATTATATTACTTTTTTATTTAATTTTTTTTTAAATTTATTTTATTGTTTTATTATTTTCTTTATTAATGTTTCAATTTTTATGTAAATTTTTTTAGTTTTTATAACAATTATTTTATTTATTAATTTTTAATTTTTTAATGTTTTTTTTTTAATATTATTTTTACTATAAGTAATTTTTTTAAATGTATTAAATTTGTTTTTTTATCGAATTTATTAAATTTTTATATTTAATTTTTGATTTGTTAAATATAATTTTTATATAACTTTTTTTTTAAATTAATTTAAATTTTTTTTAAATTAATTTTAATGTTTTTTAAAATTACTTTTAATTTTTTTAAATTAATTTTATTTTTTTTAATTAATTTAAATTTTTTTTAAAACTAATTTTAATTTTTTTTTTTAAATTAATTTTGTTTTGTTTTTAATTATATAATTTTTTTAGCAAAATATTTGTTTTTGTTTAGATTAACATTTGTTGTTGTATTTATTGTTTTAATTTATTTGTCGTATTAATTTCTATTCATATTTTCTAAAATTACATCCTGTTTTAGAAAGATTTAATTGAATTTTGTAATTTTTTATAATAATTTTAAATATTTACTATTTATTCGATAACATTTATCGAACTTTTGCAGGCTTTTGTAATGCAAAATTTATCTATATTTTAGTTAGGCCTTTAACACATCCACTTCAACTTTTAGAGTTGCCATCACTTTACGATAAACCAATTTCCGTTTCTTTGCACATTTGAGAGATAACTTTATTACCCTCAACCACTCAGAACTAAAGGATATAAAATAAAGCAACAACAACAAAAAGTAAACAAAGTTATGAATATTATAAATATCACAAAAAAATTACACTATGTACTCAAACTCTACAAAGAATTGACAATTTCATGGGTAATAAACAAAAACACATGGCGTTAGAATAAATATGAGCAACACCAATAAATAAGACAAATATATAACACTCATATGTACTTTTATGCAATTATTACTACAAATTAGGTTAACAACAGTTTTTGTTCTTCTTCTACCTGGTTATTTGAAATTTATAGCTGGTCGAAAAGCTACGATTGAAAAAAGAAAAAGTGGTAAAACAGCTTTAAGACAGACATATGTATATATATGTATATAAACATACGCAGGCACAAACACACATCTTCACCGGAGATGGAGCACAACAATATGTGTTGTGTGTGTGTGTTTGAAAATAATATCTTGTGTACGAAATATGAGTATTTACTTTAAAATGTTCACTTTTTTTATTATTATTTTGCATCTCTTTGTGTCGTTTTTTTTCATTTTTAATTTGCTAACATATGTACAATCATGTAGTATATTGAGATATTTATATGTATGTATATGCGTGCCTACCATATATATGTATGTTTGTATGTACTTCATATGCATATATAAATTCTGTACACATGTAGTCATTGGCTTTTGCTTGTTTTTTTTTCTCAATGGCTGTTGCTACGAAACCTAACAGACCCAAATAATTGCGTATTTTTTCGGTTTAAAATAAATTCATAAGATTCTTAATATAAAACGCACAAATGCTGATATACATTTATATACATTGATGGATATACGAGTATATATGTATAATTCAAACCAATCTGCAAGTTAATATGTCTGTATACAACAAACAACAACGTGAAAAACCAAAACTCCGAAATTAATGTTGAAATAATTGGCAGATTAAAATTGCACCTACAGCGATGGCCGAAGAGATAGCAACAATGGTGAAGGATAAATTCATGTTACAAATAGTAGTGTACATGTATTTGAAATGGTCTCTCTCTTAACTCATTCAAGAGATGAAAAGATAATATGTTTTGTTTGCTATACCACCCTAAAGTCTACTTAAAAGTATCAAGATGGGCCAAGAGAAATTTGTTTCATACAAATTCTTTTTTTTTTTGATGCTGTAGTAACTACATTTTTGGGGGAGGGTTTGTTGTTGAAATTCAGTGCGAAGTGAAAGATTTGCAATTGTCGTTGTGGTGGGTGGAAGTGTCTGTCAAATAGGTGCATTAAGAGTAGGGCGAAGGGTGATAGGGGGTAGGACGACAAGGCTGAGATCCAATGTGGACGATGGATGCTTAACGCATTACACTTGTTCGGTTGGTTTGTACGAGGCATCGCTGTTCACTCAAGGCGCGGTGGGGGATGTTGGTCGCACTGGCTGGCTGGCTGGCAGGTCGTCTATCTGTTTGCCGTCAGACTGACTTGCAAAGTACATTGAAGTATCTACTTTGACATTTGTGTATCACAGTGTTGTATAAATTTCTGAGTACGCGCGTGTATACGTAGTATGTGTGTGTGTATGTGTGGATTCGTATGCATTTGTGTATGTAGTGCATTTTAATCAACATCTTCTTGTGTTGAAGTACGAAATGCAATTGTTCGTCCGAGAGTAGGCGCACACATACACACAAATTCGTACACACAAACGAATTTATTTGATATGTACATATGTACGTACGTATTTATATAAGAAGTACACATGATATGTATATAAATATATTTTTTTTATATATATTATAAAGATTTCTTTGTTTTGCTGTATAAATACAACAACAGACGTAATGCAATTTACTTGTTTAGTCAGCGTACAAATTCACCAAAAAAAACGCAACAACAAACAAATGAAATTGTAGATTCTTAAGCATTTAAAAATTATTCGAGAAAAAAAAAGAACAAAATGTCTATAAACTTTAATTAAGAAACATAATTTTTCAATGTTTCTCTCGAAATTTCTATGAAAATCTTTAAGACGAGACAAATACGGCATACTTTTTCATAGGATTTAATTAAAAAATGTTAAGGAGCATAATATAATCACAAAATTAACTATCTTTTCAAAGAAAGTTTTAAAAACAAAATAAAAACAATGTCAGTTGTATTTAAACTATAAACTTTAGGAAACTGTTCGAGATTGGACTTCCGATCGTATCGCAAGAGCTCCCGTTTCTTAGGAGTTATCTATATATATATATATATATAAATATTTCATTTAAAAACTATTGTGAACATATTAATTTTCAGGAAATAGGCAAATGTGTATTGAAGGTGTCAGCACTTGCCAGAGTGTAAAAATTCAGTTCAATTACAAAAAAAAAAATATGCATGTAAAACATAATGGTGGTTTCGCTCATTAGTATGGGAGGTACAAGAAGAGGTATGGCAAATGTTTCGGTTTTATGAGAATTTCTACTATTAATCTGAGCAAATGTAGATATCCTCCAGTTGACGTCTGGAAGTTAAGGATGAAATATACATTTTCTAAAAATAGGCAATTTTTTATGGGACGCACCTGAAGAAGCTGCCGATTAAGTCCATATTCATTCCTGATATAAAACAAACCTACATTTTGCGCAAAATGACTGAATTCAGTAAAACTATCAGGGTCATATTGGTCTTTTGTATGGGGGATAACAGAAGGGTTGTGGCAAATGTGTCGGTTTTCTGAGGGCTAGTCTCCTATTATCAGATAATTAAAATTACCTAAATTAACTATCTTGCCGTTTGGAAATTATGGCAGAAATATTAGTTACCAAAAAAAATGTCATTTTGTATGGGAAGTACTTGACAGATTAATGCCATTTTTGCCATTAGTTTATAGTATTTATGGTAAATTTTCATAGGCATAAATCAAGGTTTATTCGAGTTAAGCTGCTCACAAGCCAGCCAGACAAACGGACGGACATGGCTCAATCGTTATAAAAAGTCTTGAATCGAATTTCGTCTAAAGATACAGTACGAGCTCGATTTTCGCAACCGATAGCAGCCCAAGCCGGTTGCAGTTACCGAGATTGTTGCGCTTACCGAACCTCTATTGAAAATTGTTATTTTCCTTTGTGCAAAATGCCCCACGTCACTAAAAAAACTGTACTATAACAGTCATTTGCTCACTCACATTAAACAGTGCCGTAACATAGCATGCAAATAAAAAAAAAACATATAATTTCTGCGAATACATTGAAAAGATGCGCTCATCGAGACTGCTTTTTTGAACGTGTTGCACTTATCAAGACTCATGTGTAAAAAATAGCGGTTGCGCAAATCGGGGTGTTGCAATAATCGGTAGTTGCGAAAATCGAGCTCGTACTGTACTATGGGCCAATACGTTACGCTTTTCACGCTTCAAATGATATAAAAGGGTATAATTAGTGTTAACAGTAATTTTTTTGTTTAGGAAATTGATACCACGAAATATATTTCAAGTATTTAAAAAAAACGTATTTACACAAAAAGATGTGACCTAATATTTTATATTTCTCAATATATTTTAATATATTTTTCTTAATTTTTTATTATTTTTTATTACACTGTAAGTACAATTTTAACATACGAAATGACACAGAAAAACACCGAGACAATTGAACTTAATTTTGGGCCCCGTTTTAAAAGATTAGGTCAAAATCATGCGATATTAAATTTTTTAATTTTTGTTATTATTAATTAAGTTTTATTTTTATTTTTTATTATTACTAACTTTTTTGTATATTTTTTTTATTATAACTAACTTTTTTGTATATTTTTACTTTTTATTCCCACGTTTTAATTTAATTTTTAAAATTTTTTCAAATTTATTTTTTAGTTTTTTTTTTTGATATTTATTATTTGTTTAATTTATTTTTTTCTGTAAACTCATTTGTTAATTTTGTTGTCTCTTAATTTCGTTTTTTATTTTTTTTAATTATAAAATCTTTTTTTTTTCTGAATATAATATTAATTTTAGTTTTTAAGAACTATTTTTTATTATTTTAATTTTTATAATTTTTTTTTCATTTTTTTATAATTTTTTCCCATTTTTTGAATTTTACAATTTTACATTTCTTAATATGTATCATATTTTGTATATATTTTTTTTTATTTTTTTTATATTTTTTTTTTATTTTTTTATTTATTTTTTTTTTTTTTATTTTTTATAATTTTTTATTCGTTTTTAATTATTTATAATGTTCACTTTTATATATATAGATTTTTTTATATTATATTTTCTTTTTTATTATTATTTTTAATTATTATTGATTATTTTTTTTATTAATTATTTTTTATTATTAATTATTTTTTATCATTAATTATTTTTTATTATTAATTATTTTTTATTACTATTTATTTTTTATTATTAATTATTTTTTATTATTGTTTATTTTTTATTATTACAATAAGAGCTCGATTTTCGCAACTACCGATTATAGCAACACCCCGATTTGCGCAACCGCTTTTTTTTACAAATGAGACTTGATAAGTGCAACACCTTCAAAAAAGCAGTCTCGATGAGCGCAACTTTTCAATGTATTCGCAGAAATTATATGTTTTTTTTTATTTGCATGCAATGTTCCGCCATTGTTCAATGTGAGTGAGCAAATGACTGTTCTAGTACAGTTTTTTAGTGACGTGAGTCATTTTGCACAAAGTAAAATAACAATTTTCAATAGAGGTTCGGTAAGCGCAACAATCTCGGTAACTGAAACCGGCTTGGGCTGCTATCGGTTGCGAAAATCGAGCTCGTACTGTAATTATTTTTTATTATTAATTATTTTTTTTTTAGTTTTTTATAATTAATTAATTTTTATTATTTTTTGTTAGTATTTTATAATTGTTATTTTTTTCTAGTTATTTTATAATTATTTTTAATTTTTTGCTAGTTTTTTATGATTAATTAATTTTGTTTTTCATATTTGTTTTTTACTATATACTTTAAATATTTTATTATTATTATATTTTTTCTTCGGTGCTTTAAATTAATTTTTTAAAATTAATTTGATATTTTTTTAATTATTTTTTATTTATTAGATTTTTCTATATTAAATTTGAGAAGTTTTTACTAGACTTGCCGATTGACTCGACACATACTGCGAACTTGCTGACGCCAGGTGTCGAACCTTTTTTTAAAATTTTTTTTTAATTTTTTTTAATTGTGTTGTATTTCAAATTTTTTTTTTATTTTTTTTTTATTTTTTATTTTTTTTTTTTTTTATTTTTGTTGTAATTTTTTTTATTTTTTTTTTATTTTTGTTGTAATTTTTTTTAACTTCATTTTTAAATTTTTCTCTTTTTTTTTACTTATTTTATAATTTTAATATTATTATTGTCCTTTTAATATAATTTATTATTGCAAATTTTTTTTTTTGAATTTTTTTTGATTTTTTAAAACTTTTTTATTTAATCCATAGTATTAATTTTTTTTAAACACTTATTTATAAGAAAATTATTTTAAAAAGTACAGTTTTTTTTATCAATTTTGTGTTGGTGTATCAAATAATGATACATCAAATTGGCTAAACGATCAGAAAAGTGTTTTATTACTGATATTTATGGTCAAATTTAGTGTCACGCACTTTTCTGATCGTTTAGCCAATTTAATGTATCATTTAATACACTAACACAAAATTGTTAACTTATTTATTAAATATAATTTTTTTCCTTTATTTTAAAATTAATTTCTCTATTTCCTATTTTTAGTGTTACCTTTAATTTTTAAATGATTTTTTTAGTTTTATTTTTGTTTTTAAAATTTATTTATATTTGATATTTTTAAATATTTTTTTATAAGTTTCTTTATATTTTATAAATTGTCTTATTTTTTTTATATCTATTTTGTTTTATTTTTAGTTTTTTTTAATATATCTTCCATATTTTTTTAACTTTTTATATTATATATACATATATATTTTTTTACATAATTTTTATATTTTTAATATATAATGTATTTATTTTTAATTCATAAAAAATACAAAAAAGGAATTTAAGATAAACGTAAATATTTTTATTAATATTTGTATTATTATTAATAATTTTTTGATAATGTTTTTAATACTTTATTTGAATTTGGTAACATTTTATATTTTATTAACATTTGTAAATATCTTTTCATTTAACATTTTTCATAATTGTGCATTTCATTTATACCTATTTTTTTATACTTTCGGCCTTATTCATAAAAAATTTCTAAAGTAGGTATGAAGCGTTCTCTAGCTAAAGTATTCTTCAGCTCTAAAAAACCTTTAATAAGAAATTGTATTCATAAACGTTTTTTATCAGTACTTTAGCTTTATGTGTTCCGGTGGCAACGCCGACTGTTATAGGTCGTTAATGATGTATAAAAAAAGCTTTATAGTCGGATACAAAAGCTTCATAATCGGATACCAAATATGTATTTGCACTTACAATAAACTATGAGCATTATTGTAGCTCAATTTTTCATTGACTACGATTCTCATGACGATAAGAAAGACGTTAAAGTAAAAATTGTATTAACAAATTTTATTTTCTTTTCCTTATGTTGAAATAATATTCGGATACCGATTACATTTTTTCCTTGTTTTGATTGTTTATACATCACGAATATTATTTCATTATTCACAAATTATTTTTAAAGAATTTTGGAGAAATATTTTTTAAAATGGAATTCATGAATGAAAAGTGTCTATTTAGATACTTTTCTATGTGCGCGATGATTAAGAAGAAAATTTCCTTCACAACGTATACACGCAACAACTCTTTCCAATAGGAAAAATGCAGGAAAAACTCAAAATAAAGATCTCAAATTCATGAATATAGAATAAATTGTACAAACGTCAAGTTATAGCACGCTTAAAGTGGAGACAACCCTACTTTAACTTATTGAAGATGTAAATCGTTTATTAATATTGTTTTGTCGAAATTTGCTTAAAAATGCATTATAAACCCCTTATAAGTTTTTATGAATAAGGCCGTTTAAATTTATTTATTCATAACCAGAGATTCGAGATATAAACAGAAGACTTTTTAAGTGGGAAAGATTACCAGTAAACCAAGCATAGAAAACTGAATTAATCAATGGCCTTTTTAACTTATCGGATAAGGTTTTGAATTCAATTTGGTTTAGATTACATTCAAACCCAGTGAATGCTAAAGCTTTCCAGACCAATGACGTTGGTCGCAATTACAATGCGGAATTATTCAGTGACCTTACATTAATTAATATTATCATGAAATAAAATCTTCTCTGGGTAAATAAATGTACATAATAAAGATTTATTTTATTTTTAGCACAACAAACTTGGGACGCGGCAAGTTGCTTTTATCCATCTACAACTCTTATAAGATGTAATGGCAATTTACTTTTGTAATTGCCAACTTCTTACATTTGTGGAGCAGCCAACCCACCAACCTACAGTCGTCATCATTGGCACATATTAAAGTTATATAAATAAAGTATAATATATACTAAGCACAACAACAACAATAAAATGCAAAATGAAAATACATTTCAATTAATGTTTATATATAAATGCATACAACAACAAAAAAGAAATAAACAATTAATACTCGTACAATAGCAACGACAAAAATCACCATGAAAAAGAAGCAGAGAAAACAAAAAATTTCTGTGTACGGTTCAAGGTTATTAAACCCATACAAGCACACTCCACCTCTCTCTCTCACTCGTTCACTTGCTGTCTCCATACCCCCCAACGCCAATGTCTTTCTCTTTTCCTCTACCTCAACGCTCTGACACTTGCTTGCATTTGTGGTACTCGTGGCGTCATTGCACTCGTCGTATATGTATTCGTAACAAGTGCGAGTGGCCTACAAGGCCCCACCACCAGCCATAGTACAAATTGTACGTACGTATGTACGTGCGTGTGTTTGCATAGAAATTGCATTGACATTTCTAATCTCATAAAAATTAAATAAAATTTACACATAAAATTAATTGAAACAAAGCAGCAGCAACAACAATTGCAATGTATTTGGAGAAAAAATGTGTCATTCCAGAAGAAAAACTCTTGGCATAAATTACACATAAACAACAATTGGTTCTCGTAATACAACAACAGCAAAAGTTTGCACAAAACTGAATATGGGTTAAAAAAAAAAACAAAATCAACAAGAAAATGACATAACAAAACTAAGTAAACTGTGCCAGCCATGACATTGAATAATATGCATTCTAATGCTATGGATATAAATTTTTTTAAAAGCTCCCCCTTTAGTGTGAAATTGTGTTAAATAGTGAATAATTGTGTTGCTCCAGTTTTAAGGGAATTTCACAATAAAGAAATATTTATTAGTTGAACATATTAGGAAACTAACTTCTGTGATTCTAAATATGTCTGTAAAGACATGTTTACAAATAAAAATATAATCTATCTAATTTTGGTTAAGTTAGATTCAAATCACACAGCATAAACTTTAACGAAAGTGCTAATGTCTACGTGTCATTGAAGTTCTAACTGTGTCATTTAAATAAAAATAGGCCTTTGGTCTCAGGGCCTAATCATTGTTGTTAATCTAATAAGTTTTTTTTTTATTATACTAAAATACTTCTATTTACTTACGGATTTGTTTAAAAATTGAGATTTTTCTATGGAAATATTCACATACCTGAAAATAAACAAAAAAAAATATATTATTAAATTTTTTCTTTTGATAATTTAAAAAAAAAATAAATATGTAATGACAAATTTAATTTGTATGTATTTTAAAGACAGTTTATATGTGCTGAAAAATTTGCTGTGAGTCACGTTTACATAATAGCAAAAAATTTATAAGACTTGAGGCAATACCGGGGCTGACTGTTCCATGACGAGTAGAATACGTGACTATCATGCGGGAGACCAGGGATCGATTCCTGTCTCATTCATCAGCATTTCGTTTATCGGCAGCAACTTTGCAGTAAAAAGTCTAATTGAAGCTTCTCAAACACCTGAATTCAGATTCATCTATAAATCGTAGGTGCCGTGGTTTGAGTCTAAAAATAGAAGCGCGTAAATTTACAATAACGCGAGAAGGTATCCAATACCTTATACATGGGGCGTAGAGGAAAATTATTTTTTTCAAGCAATATAGTTTATTTTTGGAGATGAGAAATATTTTTATTGCTATTCTTGTATTTGTATTTAATAAAATTTTATGAGTTTCATACATTACAAACGTTTCGAATAATTCCGTAAAATTTAATTTATTTTTTTAATTAAATTTTTTATACCCTTAACCAATCGCATGAACAGAGCGAAGGGTATATTAATTTTGTTCTTCCATTTGTAACGCCCATAAGGAGGCGTGGTAGGTATGGCAATATATATATATATATAAATGATAAGCATCGAAATCTGAGTCGATTTAAAGGTGACCGTCTGTCCGTCTGTCTGTCCCGGCGATTGCAGCTGCAGTTTAAGAGATATCGAGCTGAAATTTGGAATGCAAGCTTCTATCCTCAAAGCGGAGGTTAAGTTCTAAGATGAGCCGAATAGGCAGGGGTCTGTCCCTGCGGTACAGCCTGAGTTTAAAGGAAATCAAGCTGACATTTTGTATGTTAGCTTCCCTACAATAAGCGGAGCTTGAGTAGTTAAATGAGACCGATCGGTCAAAACCACCTCCCATACAAAATCCCACTCTTTGGGGGTGTCCGTATGTCAGTAATTTAACAGCAATCAACCTAAAATATTGTATGCAAGCATTGCTGCCCTAAATAGAGTTTGAGTTCTATGATGAGCCCGATCGGTCAAAAACTATTCCCACCTCCCTTACAAACTGCCCCTTTTTGCGGTCTATCTCTTCGATTACAGCTGTAGTTTAAGGGCAATCAAGCTGAAATTTTGTATGCCAGCTTCCCTACACTAAGCGGAGCTTGAGTAGTTAGATGAGACCGATCGGTCAAAAACTACTCCCACCTCCCATACAAAATCCCTTTTTGGGGGTGTCCGTATGTCAGTCCCCGCGATTACAGCAGTAATTTAAGAGCAATCAAGCTAAAATATTGTATGCAAGCTTCCCTACTCTAAGCGGAGTTGGAGTATTAAGATGAGACCGATCGGTCAAAAACTACTCTCACCTCCCATACATACTCTCCCTTTTTGGGGTGTATCCCTGCGATTGCAGCCGTGCTTTAAGAGGTATATAGCAGACATTTTGTACGCAAGATTCAATCTCTAAGCGGAGGCTACTTTCTAAGATGAGCAAGGTCAGTTTAAAATTACTCCCACCTCCCATACAAACGTCATCTTTTTGAAGTTCTAGCCCAGCTATAAAACAGGAATTTGAAGAGAATTGGGTCATCACGGACGAAAATGTCTGGAGTATTTGTAGTAAACATTTTCTTTTAAATTTTAGTTTCAATTTTGACAATCAAATTTTAATTTCTGGTTTCCTTTAAATTTTAGTTTTATTATAGTTTCAGTTTTGATAAAAAGAAATTAAATTTATTAATATTAATCTTAACTTACATTTTTTTAAATTGTTTTGTATTTTTTCACTAACTTTCTTTTACAATTTTATAATTTTTTTTTTTTCGAAATTAAATTTTCTTTCTAAATTTAAAAATTTTTTTTTTAATTGTAATTTTTTTTTTAAATTTAATTTTTTTTTTTAATTTTAAAAATATTAATTAATTTATTAATTTATTATTATTTTAATATTTTTTAAAATTAATGTCTTAAATGTCTGGTGTATTTGTAGTAAACATTTTCTTTTACATTTTTTTTTCAATTTTGACAATCAAATTTAACTTTTCTCGTTTCTTTTAAATTTTAGTTTAATTATAGCTTGAATTTGCTTTTAATTTTTTTTTTTTTTTAAATTAAAATTTCTTTTTTATTAAATTTTTTTTTTTACTTTAAATTTTTTTTTATTTTTAAAAATTTTTTTTTTTGTTTTTAAATATTTTTTTACATTAGTTTTTTTCTAAATAAAAAATTCTTTTTTAGTATTTATTGAATTTATTATTATTTTTTTTAATATATTTTTTTAAAATAATGAAAAGTGAAAATTCTATATAAAGTAATTTTTATCAGTTATGAATTATTTTTATTAAATTAAAAAAAAAAAATTAAAAGTAACAAATTTGAATATTTAAGATAATTTATATATTTTAGATTTTGGATTTTAAACTCCAGTTATCATAAATATTAAATATTATAAATATTATTATAAATATTATTTTCTTCAATGTAAAATTTATAAAAAAGTTGATATGAATATTTAATTATAAAACATTTTAGTATAAATAAAATTTAATTTCCCTTTACACCCCATGAATGAGGTATGGAATAGCTTCTCGCGTTGTTGTGAATTAACACGCTTTTTATTTTTAGGTTCACCACTAACGGCACCTACTTGCTTATCGACGAATGCGAACGTCACTGTTTGAGAAGTTTCTAACAGATATGCCGATTGACTAGACACTCGATACTGCGTAGTTGCTGTCGACAATATTGAGGGGAAATGTAAGATGATTGGAGGCGGGAATCGAACCTGGTAGCCGCGTGTTCTAACCATCATGCCACGGCCGGCCCTTTCAGTATATTAGTAGTATACGATATGAAAATTACATTCCACGAAAAACTTAAAAAACTTGGTTAAGTAATTTTTACAAAAACTAATTGTGGGGTATAAAGGTATCCTAATAAAAAAGACGCTACAACTACTTTAAACTTAAAAAATATTTGAAAAAAATCTATAAAGTTTGCGATTTTGAAGCAAATACCGACAGATATAACAAGTTATCTATAAAACTGGATGTATATGTATATCGAAAGAAAGATCTAAGATTCTTCTTTCCAAAACCCGTAAAAAAATCTAAAATAGGTTATGAATTGACTTAGTCATAATTCATTGTACACCGATAGAAACATAACATTGCACTAATAAAACCTAGAGAATGCATTTGCTTATTTTGGGGAAATGACACGTTTTAGGTCAATGTTGCAACTGTGTATGCAATTGTCTCAGTACAAGACGCAGGAACTACCCTGTTTTCCTCTCCCTACCTCTCTCTCCATCTCTATGGCGTTATTTGGCATGTGCTTAATTAAAATCTGTCTACTCTCTCTCTCTCATATTATTTTGTATGTACTTGACCAAATGTGTCCAATAATTTCCATGTCCAAATCTTTGTTTTGAATAAAGTTATTAACTATTGCGTAGATTTACAAAATGGATTTGTTTTCGTTAGTCGTTGTGCGTTGTGGCAATGATTTCCATTAATATTGTCGCGGTCGAATTGTCGATCGTCAATGCATTCGAGAACTATGAGTGTGTGTGTGTGTGTGTCTTGTGCACCAGCATAGCACTATTTTTGTTGGTATAAAAGTTTTCAAAGTGTACAATTTATTTCGACCATGTTATTGCGCACATGCTGACTGAAAGGCCAGGCCGACCGACCGACCGGCTGATGCTGTTCTTCAACTTCGGTCTATTATCGCTGGCAGAGTTCGGGGGGAGGAGGGTGGATGGGTGCATAATGAATGTTGCTGCTGCCGCAGCATTTCATTGCATGCTGCCAGTCTGTGTGCTGCTTGCTATGTATTATTGTTGCTGTTGCCGTTGTTGTTGTTGTTATTAGGTAGGTAGAGCAGCAATATCACTATTGACAAAGCTATAAATTAAGATTTTGAAATGTTATAAAACATGTTGGATGTGTAAATACACACGTTGAAAAGTTGCAGGCTGCATGTGAATTTTCCACCATTGATTGCATTGGATAATTTGTGAGTTTGCAAGTATTTGTGCGTAATTTATTGTCTGCTCCACTCGCTGGTATGAAATGATGCGTGAACAGAATACATTTAAAATTACATAAAACGAATAGTAAAAGAAATTAAAGGAAAATTTAAGGGAAATGTTATACATTGCAGTAAAGCACAATAGTTTATATATGCTCAATGTTAAATCGAAACAAATAAGAAATTTTAGAATATAATCCACCTTATTACGAATGTTATAGTCGAATTTCGACAACATTTGAAATTTCTTTTAATTGAATAAATTTAGTAATAAATAAGAGAAATGTTCAGTGTTGGGAATTTTTTAACATATGATGAAGAAGAAGATAATAGGAGCAAGGACAAGTCGAAAGACAAGTTGAAAAACGACAAAGATTCGAGGTGACTACGACATACATAATATGGGGGAATAAATAGTTATAAACTAATAGTTTAACCAATCAAAGTACTGCAAAGCATATATGGCAAGTTCAACCGCAATCTAAAGAATTAACTGTGAACGTCATATGGATCCATCACAAAACATCAGAGTTCGAGGAAATGTCTGTCAAGCGGCCGAAGCATTGGTCTTCACCAGGTCAACGATCTATAAGGATGGTCAAAGTAGGTAGGGTGACCAAAAAGGATCATGGGACAGAATTTTGAAAGGCATCCACTATGTACTTTAATTAGGGCGGAACGTCAGATGAATTTTTCAAAAGATATCAGAGTTCGAGGAACTACATTGTTAAGCTGACAATGTATTGGTCCTCACCGGGTCAACGATCAATAATGATGGTCAAAGTGTGTATGGCAACCAAAGAAGATCAAGGCATAGATTTTTGGGATGCATCCATTATGCAAGTCTATTAACTTAAAAATGTTCAAACTATCTCTGGAAAGTATTAATAACAGGTGTTAGATGCACAGTGATTGGATGCAAAAACGAAAGCATTTGTCAAGTACAAATTTGCTATTCCGTACGTAGTTTTAGCTACGAACTGATTCTCTACATTGAATATGCTGCAAATATTTCTACCAGCGTATAAATCCTTTTTCCAAAAAGACTTCTTTTTCATAGAACAAGTCCGTCGCCCATCGAGATTGTTGTCGAAGACTTTTAGAACTGGAGAATTTGCATCCATTCGTACAGTGTCCAAGTCAGTGCATTAGTTCTATTTGATCGCTTTGGCTTACGTCGATGTCGTTATACAGCTTATGGTTCTCTCGCCTACGGTACTCGCCGTCGTTAACGATGACATTTTTGCGAAATATGTAAATATGTATTTCTTTCGAAAACTTCGATAATATCCATTTGTGTGACTGGAATGAATTATACACTTTAGTGCAAGACAGGCAGGATCAGTGTCTGGTAGAGTTGGATCTTTGTTCGTCGATGGAGGATTTTGTTTGCAGCCAATACTTGTCTCTTAATTTCCAGGCTGACATTATTTTAGTTAACGGTGGAGCCAAGGTAGACAAAATCTTCTACTACTTCTCAATTACAGTTGCCAACGTTCACGCAGCGACCCAGACGAGTAGACTCTTTATACGTTATAACAAAGAACTTGGTTTTGTTCTTATTTATAACTCACTAATGCCGACTGCTTCTCAATGCTTGAAAAGGTCGCAGTAACATGCCGCATTCCTTGGTTAATGAAATTTATATCATCGGCATAAGTTAGCTGCATTAGACTTTTATTAAAGATGGCGCCAGTCAAGTTTACTGCAATCTTCCGCGTGAACAACTCCATGTTATGATGTTAAAGAGATCGCACGATCGACTTGACTAAAGCCTAGTTTGTTAGAAAATGGATCTGTCGGACTTTTGCCTATTTTCTCCGAAGACTTCCTTTCATCCAGTATCACCCCGCAAAGTCCTATTAGCTTTTCGGGGGTACTGAATTCAGCCATATCATCCAATAGTTTCTGTCGTAGCGTACTATCGATACAGCTTTGTAATCGATCAACGGATGGTAGGCGTCAATCTGCATTTCATGGGTATTCTCTAGTTTTTTAAGTAGTGTGATAGATAGATTACTAAGATTTCAATCATCGGGCTTGATTACCTTCAGTCAAATCGTATATATGAACTGGTGCGTGCACATTGCCAGCTTATAGCCGCCGGCTCTAAGAAGATCTGCCGGTAGTCCATTTGCTCCCGTAACTTTATTGTTGTAAAGCAGTGCAATTCCCGTACTGATATCGTTTTTGCTCGATGGTGGACAATCTACTCCGTCGTCGATGATTGCCTGATTTCGCCACTTATGCCGTCTTCGGGAACGAGCAGACTTCGAAAGTGTTCCTTCAATGTTCTTTGCAGCACACTCTGCGTGAACAGATTTCCATCTCTGCTCTCAACATTTCCAAAACCTATGTTTTTTACCTTTTGGCAGAACTTTGGGGCTTGTCCCCTATCCCTGTAATTTTCGTTATCCTGGATTTCTCTTATCTTGCAAATATGCCTTTTCCGCCTGAAGAGTCGTTTCATCTCCCTCCTCTACACAATTAAATCGTTCCGTCACTGCCCGCGTTGTCATTGGCTGTACATTTGCCTTATATGCAGCATTATTTTTTTTTTAAGATAATACTCGACATTGCTTATTTTACTAGGGGGCTTGTCTGAGCTTGGTTTTTTATAACCCTGTACGGCCGTTGCGGCAGTGGTCATAGTATTCCCCATATGCTGCTTCTTTGTCTGGGGAACATAGAATAAGAAGGGTTTGTTTGAAGTAATTGAGAGAGAGAGAGTTGTTAAGAGTAGGCATCGGCTACATCGGTGGTATGCAACTTTGTGATGTCTAGCTTCCTTTGCGTTTGGTTCCAAGCATTTTTAACACTAATTAATCTCATGTGTACCTTTGCTTCAACTAGATGGTGATATAGACCTTGCTTGTGGACATCTTTATGCAGGGGAAATATGGCGCCACTCACTACCATGTTTCTTGCTGACGCGAAGCTAACCAGCCTGAATCCGTCATCGGAGGTGTTGTTGTGTAGACAGCCCAATACAACCGCAATATGGGTTTGTGTTAGAGAGTTGCTCAATTGTTATTGTAAGGAAATTGTTTAAAAGTTTTTTCATAACTATGAACAAAAAAATAATATAAAAATCCAGAAAATAATTGTTAAATATGACTGCCGTTAGCGTGTCAACGTATATTAACATATAAGAATTGGTTTTTTTTACCGAAAAAATGCATTTCTTATATTGTCTTGCTAACAACAAGTCTCGACACAATGGCGTCGGACGAATGCTCAAGCAAGACTGAATGCATTTGTTTGTATTCGTTTTCTCGCGCCCATGGTCTACCTTTCGCCGTTGACTGGTGTAGACTTAATTTTTCGACTGCTGAAGCAATGAAGGCGTCTTCTCTTACCATTTTACTATCAAATTCTCCTATTTTGAAAAAAAATGGCGGACATTTTTTTCAAAAATTACTTGCATTTAACTGATATTGTGCAAGGGGGTTTTTTGGGCCGCTGATCAAATCTGGAGTCCAAATTTGAAAAAACAAAATGGCGGACATTTTTTCCAGTACCTGCATTTAACTGATATTGGTCCTAAAAGGGTTTTTGGGGTCGCTGAATTCGAATCTGGAGTCAAGTTTTGAAAAAACAAAACGGCGGACATATTTTCCAAAAACACTTGCATTTAACTGATATTGGTGATTGAAAAAATAAAATGGCGAATATTTTTTCAAAAAATTCTGGAAACCAACTAATATTTTGCCTATGGGTTTTTTAGGGTCGCCGATTTCCAATCCAGAGTCAAATTTTGAAAAATCTTAAATGCCGGATTACAATATTTTTTTTTTTCAAAAAATGTTTGAATTTAAGTGATATTGCACCTAAGAGGTTTTTTGGGGTCGCTCATTTTGAATACGGTGACAAATTATAGAAAAAAAAAATGGCGTATATTTTGTCAATAGAATACCAACTATTTTGAAAGTAATGTCGTCCATTCTGTGTTCGCAATTTTATATTTTTCAAGTCTGACTCCGGATTCGAAAACAGCGTCCCCAAAGTCAGGGTGAAGGTACTATGCCAGTATAGTAGAACCCCTTAAGGGTTTGGAGTTCTTAGACCAAATTTGATTTTAGGTCCTTTTATCTTTTTTGCTAGTCTTGATGTCTGTTCGCTTAGATTTTCAGCTTTAACTCAAGAACCATAGATAATTTCTTATTTGATTCTTCAGCAGGATTGTCGAGAACCCTTTAAAGGTTTTACTACAGTGACCTAGTACCTTCCCTTCACTGGGAATCTCTTGGTATCGATAAGCCCAACCTATTCCAAAGGCATTTATTATGTTTCTTTACCGTTTAATCTACATACGATAGGAAACATCAGATTGGCCCCATTTATCTTATGATTCTTTGCAAAGCAAGCTGCTACATACAATACTGCTTTCATGATAACTTAAAAAAAACTTAATTTCCCATTACACCCCATGAATGAGGTATGGGACAGCTTCTCGCGTTTTTGTGATTTAACACGCTTTCTATTTTTAGATTCACAACTAACGTCACCTACTTGTTTATCGACGAATGCGAACGTCATTGTTTGAGAAGCTTTTACTAGACATGCCGATTGACTCGTCACTTATACTGCGAAGTTGCTGACGACAACATCGAGGGGGCCGGAAATGAAAGAAAATTTTTTTTAGATGACTGAAGCCAAGTGTTGAACCTGGGTTCTCCCGCATGGTAGTTGCGGGTTCTAACCATCATGCCACGGCCGCTTCCTTTTTCTGATAAACAACAAAAAAAAATTTACAAAGGACTTTAATCCAGTTTGAAAGTAAGGCATATTTTATGGAACTATTTTAAATTTCTTTAAAATGCTCTATAACTCATTTTAGTTTTCTTAATATTAGTTGCAATTTTCACTTTCCCATTGTTGTTTAGCTGTCTCTCTCGCTTTTGTGTGTCCCACTTGAAAACATAATAACGGCAGCCATTCTATTCCGCAGCCTGTAAATGGCTTCCGATGTATACGGATTGTACATAACCTGACATTTTATATAACATTAGAATCGGGATAGTTTGGGAGGGAGGGGGAGTTGTTAGGTTAGGGAGTTGTTAAGCATGGCGTAATAATGGGTGGCAAGTGGGTGGATGGGTGGTAGGGTGATTGGGGGATGACGTTGAATGTTAGCGAGTCATATTTTAACGGAACTTGTTCTGATGATGGTGCAGTCTGTACTGAGATTTAGCATATGATGCTAATGGCCATATACACTAATAACAGCAGCAACAACAACACACATTCATATGTATATAAATGTGTGCGTGTGTGTGTGTGTAGGTATGATACAATATCTAAACCAATGAAAGAAACCTATGAATACGAATAACAACACAACACACAACAGTTCCAACAAAAATTCTATTCAATTCAAAATCTTTACAAATCTATGCGCATAGATGTATCGGTCGGTCGGTCGGTTGGTCGGTGGGCCGACCACCCACTCTGCCTACTATTTCCCCTGGCACTAACAATTCGGTTGGTAGAGTTAAAGTCCCGATGTGACGAGTGTTGATGATGATGGTGGTGGCAATGACGGCTCGTAGGCTCTCCCGTTTTAAGAGCCTATGGCTCTGCCTCCCAAAAAAAAAAGGTGGCTTTAATGCGGATGCGTTTTGTTGTTAGGGGCTTTATTTTGACAACGTTGTTGTTGTTGTTATTGTTTTTGTTGACGTTGCTGCTGTTGTTGTTGTTGTTTCATCGCTTCGCTGTTCGTGGGGTTAGAAAACACAACACATCTGTTACCTGATTTAATATATTTTACAGAAACTCGTGTGTCTTTAAATTAATTTGAAAAACTGGCTGTGGCAACTTTCAATGGTTACAGCAACAACCCTTATGCCAAACATTGGAATGCCACAAGGACTTTATTAATGTCGACTTTTTTTGTGTTTTTTTAGTTTTTTTTCTACGTTCTTCATCCATATTTTCATTTGTACATCATCTTTGTGTGTTTTGTTTCTTTAAACAAATTCCAAAAGCGAGAAGCAAAAGAGGACGTTGGAAATTTAAAACAAACACTCACACACACACACACCCGCATAAGACTTAAGTATAGACAAAGTTCGTTCGTCCAAAAACTGAAAGGAACAGGCAGCGACTGATTTTTTCCCACAACCAAACAACAACAACAAAATAACGCATATTGAACCGGACGGAGTGGGTGGTGGGTGGCTGCATAAGGGTCATGAGTCGTTTTTTGTTGGGTGGCTGAGCAGGTGGCCGCATAGAGCTTCAATGTATGAGAATATTGTAAATATTTTTTAACGATGCATCGCGAGGGTTGGAGCTTGCTGGATAAGAGTTGACGCGGAAGTGGTGGGGAGAATGGTTATGAAGGTAGTATGGGCGGATATGATACACAAAATATTCTTAGGGATTGTGTCTATATACTAGCACGCTTAAAATAACCAAGTATCCGGGTAAGCAAACAAACAAAAAAAAACAAAAACTTATCACCAACCAACAACCCTTCAGTATTTTATGTCATATAGTGAAATCAAATAAGACAAACAAAATAATAAATATAAAAGCTCGAAATTATGTAAACATATTTTGGTAACGATATTCATAAGAGTTTCTGAAGAGTTCTTAGGCCTTTAAAGTCGGTAATAAATAATGATTTTAGTTACTTGAATCATGCAGCTATTGCAGCTTTTAACATTGTTTCAAAATTACTTAAGTGAAATCAGCTTTCACTAGCTTTAATGTCATCGCAAAGAAAACTCAAGCTGTGGGTAGTTATTGCAATTGTATTACAAAAAAAAAACTACTTTCATGTATAGAAATGTAATCATATCTATTAAATACAATAATTTTTATTTAGACAATTAATTATCTTCACGCATATTTGATTGAACTAATAAATGAATTTTATAAATTTAATAAATATAGAAGGACTTCACTTATCCGAACTACGCAGTAACATGGACAGTAATATTACTTATAGATACCTTAATATAAAAACTCACACAAAAACACAAAGTGTACAGGAGGAGGAAAAAACGTAATAAAATTGGACAAACTATAAAAATAAGAATATTTAATGCAGTTTTTTTTAAAAACATTAGCTCTATTTTTCATCTAATAAGCACGAGATTTTAATACAACGTGTATTAGGACGTAATCGACATGAATCAATAAAAAAACCAAAAAAAATGAGTCGTTATTTTTATATTAAGGTCACGATATATAAATACGTTCTCTAGAATAGACAGCAATCTACAAACTGGATAAAAAAAAAATTCTATTTTTTATTCGTATTTTTTATCTATTGATATATATGGTCTTCCTTTGCAATGTTGTTCTTAAAAATAAGATCCTTTAGTTCCTAGTTCAATAAACATTTTTTATCTACAGGATAACCTCGTTACGTTTGCTACATAATGCTTGTTCAAAAAATATTTTGTATTCACAGAATTTTTGTGATTTTGTTAGTTTTCTATAACGATTTACTAAAAATAAAGTGCGTCAAGTCAAAACACTCCTGGAATTAGAAGACAATTTTTCCATGAAAATATGTAACGAAGGAAGGATTGGCCATGATAAAAACATATCAAACTTAACAAGATTTAGTTTTGGATCTTTTTTTCTATTTCAAATTCTTTTTTTTTTCGACTTGCCTTTAATTTTTTATGTTGATCTGTTTGAAATATGACCATATAAGTAATAATATTGGCAATAATTGCCAATTGTGTTTTTTTTTACGAGAGTTGAGTGACATCGATTATGTGTATAACTTTTTCGATATTTGTCAAAATATCATCATTAGCACCTTTTACTGTGACCTAAAGTGTAAAGAGAAAATTGTGCGAAAATTGTTTAGACGAAGAACACACGTCAGCATAATCCACACAAGCTGTTGTTCCGATTTTTTCTATAGAAGTTGTGTGGCTTTACTTTTTGTATGTTTTCAGTATTTAGTATTTTAGTTTTGGTATTTTGATTTTTTTTAATTTTAGGTTTTTTAGTATTTTGTGTTTTTAGTAGTATGTATTGTGTTAATTTTTTTAGTGTTTTTTATTTCTTTAGTATTTTTTTTTTTTTTTAGTATTTTGTATTTTTTTATGTATTTTGTATTTTTGTATTATTGCTTTAGAATTTATTATATATTTTTAAATATTTTTTTTCTCTTGTTATACATACATTTTTTATTTTTTTTATATTTATTTTTATTTTTTATATTTTATTACATTTTTCATATTTATTTATATTTTTTCATTTAATTAAATTTCTTTATTTATTCACATTTTTTATATATATATATTTATATTACATATATTTTTATATTATTTATATTTTTATATTATTTCTATTTTTATATTATTTCTATTTTTATATCATTTATATTTTTATATTATTTATATTTTATAATTAATTTTTTTTTTATTTTTTGTTTTCACTTTACTTACTATTTTTTACTTAATTTTAAATAATTTGTTTTTATTATTTGTATACTATAAAATAATTATATTTTTTGTTGTTTTTTTAGTAATTTTTTAAATATTTTGTATTTTTTAGTGTTTAGTATTTTTTTTAGTTTTGTTTAGATTATATTATACATTTTTTAATTTTTTTGATTTATTATTTTTATTTATATATTTTTTTAATATTGATTTATATTTTTATGCTGATATGTTTATAGTTGACCTTTGTAATTATCTTTTCTTTTGTGCTTTGTATTGGCTTGAGGTCCAAAGTGAAACCAAATCTTTTTATAGTTTTTTATTAATTTTTCTCTATATTTCGACCATCAACTTTAGGGGGTTTTTACTTAGACAATTATCTACTGCGTCCTGTTTGTGCATGTTTATTTTTACTACTGTACTGTACAAAACACATATTTAATATTATTTTTTATATCTATTTTTTTTTTCAATACATATTTATATTTATTTATATATATTTTATATTTATTTTTATTTTCTATCTATTTTATTTCAAGATATTTTTTTAATTGTTTTTTGTTTTTACTTTAATTAGAAATTTTTTGTTCATATTATTTGTATTTTTTTACAACTTTTCAGTACTTTTATTTTTTTTATATTTTGTAGCGGCCGTATAAATAATTATATGTATAAAAAAAGACTATTAACTACTTTTGAGATTATTATTAACTAACGTAAAGATATGAAATTACTTTTATTCAATCCTCTTATTTTAAATCGAGTACCTGATAGTTTGTAGCTCTAATGTAAATGTTTCGTTTCAAATTGTAAATGTTTCAATTCTGTATTTTCTATACTAGATGACTTTAAGGATTTTACTTGGTCGCACATAAGCCCAAACTTTTGTAACAAATATATCAGTCTTAATATAGAAAGCGACGAATAAAGTTTCATAAAACTTTACTCTTCTCGTTTTTTCATTTCAAAAGGCTTTTCAATCCTTAAAAGTATTAAGACTCTAACAGACCATCGTGGACTTTAGAGGCTAATACTACTCTGAGAACGTATACTGACTTTATTTGTCTTATTTCGGTCCAGAGAATAAGTAAATATAATAAACAGAACCCTTAATAAGTATCCCACTTATTACAATTTTCATATTTTTATGTTTTTCATATTTCTATTTTCTTATATTTTTTACCGGCCGTGGCATAGTGGTTAGAACACGCAACTACCATGCGGGAGATCGCAGGTTCAAACTTGGCTCCAGTCATCTTAAAAGAAAAAAAAAATAAATAAACTTTTCTTTCATTGTCGGCTCCCCTCGAATGTTGTTAACAGCAACTTCGCAGTATTAAGCGTCGATTCAATCGTCGTGTCTAGTAAGAGCTTCTCAAACAGTGACGTTCGCATTCGTCGATAAACAAGTAGGTGCCGTTAGTTGTGAATCTAAAAATAGAAAGCGTGTTAATTCACAACAACGCGAGAAGCTATCCCATACCTCATTCATGGGGTGCAAAGGGAAATTAAGTTTTAAGTTTTTTATATTTTTTAATAGAACATTTATTGACGATATATTTTTTATTTCCATTAGAAATTTTTTTTTTTTTTGTTATTTTTATTTGAAATTATTTTTTATATTTTTTTAATTTAAAATAATTTTTTTTCACATTATATATTATAATTTTTTTTCATTTAAAGTTATCTTTTTGTTTTTTTTTTATTAAGTATTTATTGTTTTTACTTCCATTTGAAATTAATTTTTGCTTTAATTTTAAACTATTTTTTACCTTAATTTTAAATCATTTGTTTATATATTTTTTTTCATTTAAAATTTGTATTTCCAATTTATACATTTGTTTTTATTTCAAATTATTATTTTTTTCATTTCAAGTTATTATTTTTTTACTTTCATTTTCATTTTAAATTATTATTTTTTTATTATCATTTCAAGTTATTATATTTCTGTTTTCATTTTAAATTATTATTTTTTATTTTAATTCCAATTTTTTTTTTTCATTTTAATTTTTTTTTTTTTTATAAAAAATTATTTTTTTTTCATTTTAAATTATTATTTAGTTATTTTCATTTCAAATTATTATTTTTTATTTTCATTTCAAATTATTATTTTCATTTCATATCATTATTTTTTAATTTTCTTTTCCAATTATTATTTTTTTTCCTTTCAAATTATTTATATGTATAGGATGAATTTCATATCAAAACCTATAAAAAAAGGGTCATTTTGAACCCGACCCTCCCAGATTTTAATGAAATTTTGCATACAGGTATATTTTACCTACAGAAACATAACCTCATTTTTAGAAATTGCATTTTTGAAAATATGTGGGCGTGGCAAGGTATCGAAATATTTAAAAAATGACGGTAATAGGTACATTTAAACTGCAATTACTATGGAACGACTTAGCCGATTTAAAAGATCTTGGTGTCATTAGAAAGGTATATGAGTCAGCTTTCGAAAACATACACTGTAAAAATTTTATATTACACTGAAAAAATTTTTTTGCCAAAAATTAAAGTTTAAACTTAGAAAACACTTCGAAGATCAAGCCTTTTTTTGCAAAAAAAAATATTTTTAGATAGGCCTATTTAATAAATATAACATATCTGAAAACAAAAATGGCGTTTTTCTTAGTTTGTTTTTAAAAAAATTTTAAGTAAAGTCTCTCTTGTTAACTTCCTTATTTTTTGATATTTTTGTGTGACAAACTGCAATTACTATGGAACGACTCAGCCGATTTGAAAGATCTTGATGTCATTAGAAAGGTATATAAGTCAGCTTTCGAAAACATACACTGTAAAAATTTTATATTACACTGAAAAAAAAAATTTTCCCAAAAATTAAAGTTTAAACTTGGAAAACACTTCGATGATCAAGCCTTTTTTTGCAGAAAAAAATTATTTTTAGATAGGCCTATTGAATATATATAACATATCTAAAAACTAAACTGGGGTTTGCCTTAGTTTTTTTTAAATAATTTTTAAGAAGACATCTCTTGTTAACTTCCTTATTTTTTGATATTTTTGTGTGAAAAAAAAGAAAAAAGTAGCTAAACTTTGGAAGTTATGCAAGGTATAAAAATGCTAAAACTATTACAGGAACTCAAAGCTTCCATTCTTTTATACCTTTAGATGAAACTTCACTAAATGTTAGCAAATATTCTGAAAGTCAACAGCATTTCTTGCGCAAAATTGTATATTAAATCTTAAAAAATAAACAAAAAAAATATCAAGGTTAAGTCCATATTTTTTGGGTGTCTAAAAATTTATAATAAGATTCTTGTTTTAATCTATAAGATAACCCAAAAAAAATCTGTATAACTACCAAAGTTTAGCTACTTTATTCTTTTTTGTCAAACAAAGATATCAAAATATAAGGAAGTTAACAAGAGATGTCTACTTAAAAATTATTTTAAAAAAAACTAAGACAAACCCCATTTTAGTTTTTAGATATGTTATATATATTCATTAGGCCTATCTAAAAATAATTTTTTCTGCAAAAAAAGGCTTGATCTTCGAAGTGTTTTCCAAGTTTAAACTTTAATTTTTGGGAAATTTTTTTTTCAGTGTAATATAAAATGTTTACAGTGTATGTTTTCGAAAGCTGACTTATATACCTTTCTAATGACATCAAGATCTTTCAAATCGGCTGAGTCGTTCCATAGTAATTGCAGTTTGTCACACAAAAATATCAAAAAATAAGGAAGTTAACAAGAGAGACTTTACTTAAAATTTTTTTAAAAACAAACTAAGAAAAACGCCATTTTTGTTTTCAGATATGTTATATTTATTAAATAGGCCTATCTAAAAATATTTTTTTTTGCAAAAAAAGGCTTGATCTTCGAAGTGTTTTCTAAGATTAAACTTTAATTTTTGGCAAAAAAATTTTTTCAGTGTAATATAAAATTTTTACAGTGTATGTTTTCGAAAGCTGACTCATATACCTTTCTAATGACACCAAGATCTTTTAAATCGGCTAAGTCGTTCCATAGTAATTGCAGTTTAAATGTACCTATTACCGTCATTTTTTAAATATTTCGATACCTTGCCACGCCCACATATTTTCAAAAATGCAATTTCTAAAAATGAGGTTATGTTTCTGTAGGTAAAATATACCTGTATGCAAAATTTCATTAAAATCTGAGAGGGTCGGGTTCAATGAATATCGGTTTTGATATGAAATTCATCATAGTTATTTTAATTTTTTTTATTTATAATTATTTGCCATTAAATATTTTTAATTTTTTATCGCATTTTTTTTGTACTTTATCATTTCTCCTATATTTTATTTTACCATTTCTCCTATTTTTTATTTTAGTACTTTTTTATAATATCTTTTATTGTTTTTTAGAATTATATTTTGTTTATTTAAGAATTTTTTATCTTTAATTTCTTATTACTTTTTTAATTTCATTTTAGAACATTTTTTTTTATATGTTTTATTTTTTTTTATTTTTTTGTTTTGAATTTTTATATTTTATATTTTTTATTCGTATTTTAAATATTGTTTGCTCGCATTTTGATTTCAATTTTATACAAAAAAATATTATATTTTTTATGATAAAAGAAAAACAATTTCTGTATTTCATTAATAATTTTCCTATGAATGCATCGTATTTGAGTAAGGACGCACAAATGACACGTCTACTCAGTAATTGCTCTCTCTCTCTCTCTCTCTCTGCAACATCGATTGGATCCTATATCAAAGTGGTTATAAATAAAACCTCATACATCATTTGCTTCCTACAGGTCATTACTGCTTACATGTTTTCCATATTGTTGTATTCGTCAGCGTGCACGTGAAACATTTTCCCCCCTTTTTTAAGACTATTTTTAGTTACTACAAAAAATTTAGTCTTCCTCATTACACCTTAATTACCTGAAAGCATACGAAATTCTGCAAAAACTATCATAAATTCTAATTATGTTTAAACAACTTTGGCCATAATTCGAGATGAGCTAATCCCTCCCGCAAAAGGGTCAAAATGTCTCAAGCCTAAAAAAAGAAAAGGTCACACCAAAGTTTTGTTTGTTTTCATATAAACGGCAGCCACTCACAGCGTAAACTACCTCTCCCACCCCGACCCAACTAATGTAAAAACAATGGCAGACATAGAGACCGACCGACCACATGCTAAACATTTGCCGTGACAGAAATTTATTAAACAAAACAAAAATTAGATGGAGCTGAACTCTGCTAAATAATATATAAAACAAAGCAGGCAGCAATGATATTTCCAAACTTCCCCCCTATCTCCTCATCACATCATTCCAGCCCATGGCAGCTCCAAATACGTGCCCGCAGTGAGCAGCGTATAGTGCCCACAGCAGTTGGGTGTGTTCGTATCGAGGTCGTCTCTTTGCAAATATCGTCGTTGTTGTATAACTCTCAAAACTTTCAAAATTTTCCCCAAACGTCGCACTTAACCCTCCCTCCCTCCCCCTCTTGTTGTCTTCACATACACAACATGTCTTTGGGGTCTGTGTCTGCAATTTGGCTTATACACAGAACATTTATCGGATAGATACATACGCGGCGACACAACACAGAGATATAATCGAGTAGTAGCAAATGGCAAATTCTTCCGCTGAGAATTTATGTCTACGCCAAGCAACCAGTCAGAGACACAGTGGTGGATGGCTGTACGTACGTACTCTCGCAGCAACACTTGCATATTGTTGCATGGCTCGTTTATCCGGCCTCCGACTTGAATGCTGCTGAATGCTCTCATCACAGCCTATTCGGCTTATAGTATTGTTAATATGTACTACAACATTTGAACGATGATGTCGAGTTTTCGAAATTATGCATTTTTAATGGGAATGTAGTAGATAGATGTTGGTTGTTGGGTCGTTCGAATTGGGATTTGGGTTGTGGGGTCTGAAACGGCTTTGAACGCGGTTGGAATGGCCGAAAAAAAAGTAAAAGCTTAATGTTAGCCATAACGTCATGTCTTATGTTTGTTATTTATTTGTCTACTGGTCGTAGAAAATATCTAATGTAAATTGGTGTACTATTGCACAGAGGTTATAGTTTTTTGAATAGCTGCGTAGATAAGTTTATGTGTCAAACAAAAAATCTTTATATGCGAATTTAACAAATTAAAAGAATCTCATAGATTTAAGGAAAGAGAGCGGAAGTGATATCATGAGACGAGAGGGGTTAACTATTTAACTGTGCAAGTGTTCTGTGGTCAACTAGTGTAGTGCCAAATTTTGGTTAGATTTTTGTGGTAGTAAAATTGAATTTATTTATTACAATGACATAAACAAATCCAAATTGTTGACCTTTTCACACTTATAATTATTCGCTACATACTTGCCGTATTTGATATTTTTTGCAAAACCCAACGTACCTGTAAAGAAATGAAAAATAAATTAAATTATTTCATTATTTTAAATTAAAATTATTGGTGGCATATAAATAATTTGATATACAAATATAAATATGTATATTTTTATACATGGGCAATTCCAATGGGACGGGTGTGACCATGTTACCCACATTTTTAGTTGCAATTCATAAAAAGAAAATGTATTATTTAAAAAAGCTGTGATTACCAAAAATGTTACGTACAAAAACGTTTAGTAACAGGTAGATTTTGAAAGAACTTGATTTCTGCTCGGAGTGCCCATTAGAAGACAAAGACGGGTGTGACTTTAGTAATTTTAAAAAATATGGCTTTCCGGTAAAATTTTGTAAAATTTTCCGTAAAAATTCCACAGTTACTCTGCTGTAAAAAAACTACTTTTTGTTAATAAAAAAAATTGTAGAAAGAAATGACGGGCGTGACACCATTTTACAACGGGTGTGACCTAGTAAAATTAACTCCAAAAGTATGAAGAAATTAAATTTCTTACAGAGTTCAATTATATAACAGACATAAAGGTAAACATATAAGAAAATAATAAGATATATATTTATTCGTTCTCTGTACTATCGTATACATCATCATTAAAGTGGTTAAATTTTTTTCTCGACCCAAACATACCTATTTGCCATCTTCACCCCCTAAGAGGGTAAATGATGGCAAAAGTTTCAGCAAGCGATCACTGACACAATTTATAAAAATTAAATGCCGCAAAAAAAATGTTTGAATGTTAATGCAGCCTTCTCAAATATTAAGATTGAACACATACCACCTTAAATAGAAAAATAATAATAGATATACGCATCTATGAAATGAAATTGGAAAGCTTGTTTATGAAAGAGAACAAGCTTTCCAAAGAGACTACCATACCCCTAACGAAAGATGCAAGAACGAATCAATATCCTGGCAGACTGGTGCGCTAGCAGAGGACTTGATGAAATACTGATAAAAACAGAAATAGTACTATTCAGTCAGAAACAGAAATCGCTTATTGTATTCAACATCCAACTGGACAACAAACAACTTAATGCTTCCAAAACGGCGAAATACCTAGAACTCATCTAGGGCCAAGAATAAACATAAAAAGCAGATCCAACAAGTCACTCATTGCTTTTTACGCATGATATGCAGGGAAGCTACAAGGATAACCTGGGTACTTAAACATTAAGTAACACTTTGGATTGACAATGCTATAACGAAGTTACAATATGGCTCTATAGTCTGGTAGCAAGATCCTGCAAAAGGAGATCATCTCCTCTAAAGTGCTTCAGACAAAACTTAATCTACTATAACCTGATTTTAGCTGATAATGCTCTGCTCCCAATTTAGTTATACAACTAATTATAATAGAAGACTAGGATCCCTCTATCGCACACTCAAGGATCTAAAACCAACTCAATATCTCAGCTGAAACGAGTACATGCTTAGTGCATGGAAAGCAAACTTCCTCTATGAAACCAGAACGCCCTGCAGAAAGGATTGAAAGTGAAAACGCTATGTATAAACCACTTAACATCTTTGCTGATAATAGGTTCGGCTAAGATATCTACTCCGCTGATCTTAGCTTAAGATAAGATAAATCATTCTACACTTCTACAAGACTAACGTGAGAAAATTATTACAGGAGGATATTCTCCAATTAATGGATAGTCTAGTGGCGGTAAACTCACACAAGTCCAACAACATCAAATCGAAAAGCGGTCAGGGAATGTCGGACATATCTTAAGAAGATATCAAAGATATCACACAGCGGCAGGAAAGTGATGTGGAACACGGGCGTTCTCTATGAAGCCAGAACGACCTCCAGATTCAATACTTCTGCCGTGCTCTTCACAAGGAAATCCTTGCTACTAAGCAAGCTGCGGAAGAGAATTATGTGAGATATGTATTAAAGGCAACTGCAGGGATGATAATAAGGCCCGACACGTCTCAGACCTGCAGAAAAGCGACATGGAACGCGAAGCTCTTCGCCATATGTCCACCTGCAAAAAGCAAACGAATACAAGCCGAATCGCACCCCATGAATATACGGTATGGATTAGCCTCTAGCGTTATTGTGAATTAACACTCTATTATAGACGAATGCGAGCGTCAGCTGTTTGATAAACTTTTATTAGACAGGCGGAATTACACGACACTCTACTGCTAAGTTGCTGCCCTGGATTTTTGGATCTCCAGCAAGGTATTCGAATACAGAAAGAGACTGGACACCTCTGGGAAAGCCCTACATAAGTGGCATAGAAGAATTATCAACTTTACACATCGGCAGAACCAACAACTTGTGTAAGACTTTTACATGGACGGATTGGAACGAAACTCCCGAATCAAAATCCCAACTGTAGAGCGAATCTACCATACAATGGAAAGCTACTAATCACGCAACCAGGCACCAGAAAAACCAAATTTGAATTTAATCCATTTTCTGATTTTATTACATCAAATACACTAAAATTTAAATTACTTTTTTGTGTTTTCCTTATATGTTTTTTAGGGCTATTACAGAATTTATTTGTATTATGAAGTCCAGCTTAGACTTTTTTCTGTACATAACTTAGGTTTTGGTAATGGTTTAAAAACTGGGTCATTATTTACCAACGAAAAGAAAACAGCAACTCATTAACACTAAGTTTCATATTTGGTATATTTGAAATCTAACACAAATTTTATGCTAAACTTTAACGCCCTAGTAAACTAAACAGTATGTATATGTCGTAGCTTCTTGTGGGTTGTCTGCGGTTTTGTTGCATCTTATGACCTCAAACTCAGCTAACTACTTCCCCTTCTATCCTCCTCCTTATTCACCATCTTCGCTTTTGTGTTGTGTTGGCTGGCTGGTATTCATCTTCTTATCCAGGCACCGTTTCTAGAAAATGCAATCTTGTTTTGTTTGGCTTCAGATATGCAGATACTTGCAACAAATAATGTGCACATAAGTGCACAAAAACTGAAATTGTATCATATCGTATTACCAAAACTGCAATACTGGGGTAGTTGTTGTGGTGGTGGTGGTAAGAGCGATGGTGGTGATGGTTGTTGTTGTTGTTGTATACTGCACTATCGGCAACAATAACAACAACAAAATATATCTAAAACGAAAAACTAAAATTCAAACACTAACAACAACAACAACAACACAACACAACCAGCCCCCTTCTCTCAAAGCGCCTACTACAGCCGCATGGAATTGGGATAATGAAAGGTGGCTCAACGCACAACAGGAAAGGGAAAGAGACACACACACAAACTTATATATATATATGTATGTATATAAAAATATAATACGTATATACCTACATATTTTGCATACATACATCCGTTTAGATGTTGGTATGTTTGTATGTATGTAGTATGTACGAATGTATATGTATAGTAGATTGGGCAAATTTTACACAACTTCATACTACATTTGGGCATCATGAACTCTTTTGTGGGGTGTGGCGGATATTGGTATGAAGTGTTTAGCAAATAGTTCTGTACACAAATACATAACTACTCACAAATATACAGTCAGTCATATATACATCTATAGATACACTCATAGTTTATGTACACCCAGATATAGTATATAAATATATCTAGCTAGTTGATGTTGTTGTTGTTGTTGGTGCTAGAACCATCCATCGACATTGCAAATTTCGTTACACGGTGTATCCAGGATAACTAGTCTTGATTGTCACACAACGACGACGACGACGACTACGATGACGATGATATTCAGTTTCCAGCGTATTTTTGTTACCTACATCTCCCAGCCATCCATTCATATGTCCATCTATACACATCCATGTCTCTGTATGCAAATGTATCCTCCATGGATGGCAGTGGGTCGTCCTCCCAGCGCATCGCACACAGCACAACACTGAGTGCGTGTTGTTTTCCTCGGCTGCCAACGAATGTACAGCCGCATTTGTAGACAAAGATACACAACTCACCGTTGGGTGCTAAGGAAGGCAGGCATGCAGGCAGACAAGCAGGCGGTGAGGCAGGCCAGTGAAGGCTGGTGAATAATGGGTGGCTAGATAGATGAATTAATTGCATGGCCTGAATGTTTAGATTTTAGTTTTAACTGTTTACTTGTTGTTATTGGTCACTAACGTTGACAGACTGTTTTTTGTATTGTTGTTGTTGTTGTCCAGTGGCAATATCGAGAATGCACTATGTATCAGCACAGGGCCATCAACGACAACGTATTGCGGCGAGAATAGCAAACAGTAATTAGAGTGACAAAATGCACATTTCTATAGAAGCTTTCATAAGGTCCTTATTAACACGATCCTCCAGGAAAACCGAATAAAGCCCAGGTGCCTGAAGCGCCTGGTATTTTAAAAAATAATAACATAATTTTAAAAATTTAAGGGCACCAATACCAATGCTACTGTAGGGAAAAATACAGTTGAAGCAAATACTTGGCTTGATGACGAGTTTCCGGACACTGCCCAAGGAAAATCAACCATCAAGGATTGGTATGCTTAGTTTAGATGTAGTTAAATGAGCACCGAAACGGTGAACGCAGTGGACGCCCAATAGAGGTTGCTACCGAAGTAAACATTAAAAAAAATCAACAAAATGATTTTGAATGACCGAAAATTGAAATTGAATGAAATGGCAGGAACTCTAAATATATCAAATATATCAACAATATATCAACATTGGGAATGAGAAAGCTCTGTGCAAAGTGGGTGCGAGAACACTTTTGGCCAAAAACATATCAGTGAAAACGATGGTAAAAATCCATGAATTTGGCTTCGAATTGGTTCCGTATCCACCGTTTTCTCCGGATCTGCCCCCAGCGACTACATACTGTTCACAGATCTCAAAAGAATGCTCGAGCGGAAAAATTTTCGTCAAAGGGAAAAGCGATCGCCGACCCTGAGGCCTATTTTGAAGCAAAGCCCAAATCGTACTACAAAAATGGAAAAGCTGGAGGGTCGCTGTAATCAGTGCATTACCCTAGAAGGGAATTATCTTGAAAAAAAAATTTCCAAAAAAAAAATTATTTTGCTATGGAAGGCTGGGAACTTCTTAATTGACCTGTTATATATTATCTCACCCCCAGTATCTTAAAACGAAATTTATAACAGTTCTTTTAAAGACGACTTAGCCATATCCGTTTGTTAGGCTATATGAATGGCTGGGGGCAGAACATCACGAGTAAACCTTAACTGATGCATATAAAAATTTAAAGTTATGGGATTGTATATAGGCCCAAACTTTCTAGTACCTCCCACAAAAAAAACTTTACTTCAATTTAAAATTGGTCATTTTAATTATCTTGTAAAAGTAGACAAATCTTCAGACAAACGAAACATTTGTCTCATCCCTTTTGGTACCAACCATACAAACACTCATTTTTGGGGGGTCGTCCGTCTGTCTTTCCCAGCTATTACAGCCGTAGTTTAAAATTGAGACCAGTCGAAGCGAAATGTAATATAAAAGCTTTTATACTCTAAGCGGTGTTAAATTCTTAGTTGAGCAAACTCGAACAAAGATTACTCCCATCTTCCGTCTGTCTGCCCCTATAATTACAGCCATAGCTTAAAGCGCCCCACATACGAGTACTGCTGCAGTTCATGCCGATGAACCCCTTGTGTTCGTGTGTGATTGAAGGTTTCGATACACACGTATCAATCATCACTTTATTTTGAATTTTGTAATAGAAAGCCATCTGAGAATCACTTATATAAAGCCGGCAAATACTGCTGCACCTATATACTTTCTCCAGCAAATCTCTTTTTTGATAGTTTTCCAAATAATTTTTAATTTTTCATTCAAAGCAGTTTGTAATTTTGGTTGTTTACATTTTTATCATAATACAATTTTAAAAAATTTGACATATTAGACGGCAAACAAATAAACAAAGTTCATCTGATTGATAGGTGTTCATTTTAAAATCAGAACTGTTTTGATTTTCATCCTGCATTGTCCGTGTGACAAATACTTTCTCGTACTGAGTCAAATTCACTAATACATACATATTGCCGTTCCTGCGGCAGTACTCTTCTATGGGGCGCTTAAGAATTATCGTGTTGAAATTTGGTATGCAAGCTTCCTTCCTCTAAGATTCGTATAAAATCCATCGTTTTTGGAATGGATTTGGGCTATTCGCGGTTTTAAATGTCTGGAGTATTTGTAGTAAACATTTTAAAGAACTTATTTTTTACAATTTGTTACGATTTTTTTTATTGAATATCCCTAATATTTTTATAAACATTATTACAAATGTCGAATGGTACCCTTGTACATAACTAGTTTTATTATTATGTTGTTTTATTTTATTATTCTAGTTTTCTTTATTCTGTTAATACAATTTTTGTTATTTTATCATAATTTGTTTTATATTTTTACATGACGTTATAATTATTTTTTTTATTTAATTGCCTATTTTATCTCACTGTGGAACATTTCCGGGGTCATTGTCTGGTGATGAGAACTTCAGGGTGAAAGTATTAGGACAGTATAGTAAAATCCCCAATGGTGTTGGCGTTCTCAGATCATTACCTTCATATTTTTTTCTATGATATATTTTTTTTAAATTTGTTATATTATGTTAAATATTTAAAATAAAAAATTATTTTGATATCCTGCCATTTAATATCGTAAATTCCTTTTCAAATTTATCTTTTTAACTTTTTAATTTTTTATATTTTTATTTTTTCTCATTCATTATTTAATTATTTTTTTTTTTAATTTAATTTTATATTTAATCACATTTTAAACAATTTTTTAATTATTTTTTATGCAATTTTTATTAATTTTTTGTTGTTGTATTTTTTCTTTTAAATTTGTAATATTATGTTAAATATTTAAAAAAAAATTATACAGCTATCCTGCCAATTAATATCATTAATTCGATTACTCCTTTTTTTGCCTTTAATATTTCAGCAATTTTTTCCTTTCCAAATTTACTTTTAAGTTATTTTATATTTTTTTGTTATTTCTCATTATTATTTTATTTTTATGTTAGTATTAGTTTTCTCTTTAATTACCAAAATTTATTTTTTACTTAATCACATTTTGAACCATTTCTTTATATATATTTTTTTATTATATTTTTTTTGTTTGCAAGTTTTGTTTTTTTATTAATTTAATTTTATATTTAATAACATTTTAAACAATTTTTTATTAATTTTAATTTTTTTTGCATCTTTTTTTATTATTGTCTGTTGTATCTTTTTCTTTTTAATTTGTAACATTATGTAAAATATTAAAAAAAAATATATATATATTTCTATCCTGCCAATTAATATCGTAAATTCGATTACGCCTTTTTTCGACTTTTATATTGCACCAAAATTTTCCTTTTCAAATTTAGCTTTTTAGTTATTTTATTTATTTTTTCTTAATTTTTCATTATTATTTTACTTTTATTTTTGTATTAGTTTTCTCTTTTATTATTAAATTTTATTTTTTACTTACACATTTTGAACCATTTCTTCATATATTTTTTTTAGCAATTTTTTTTTTGCAATTTATATTTATTTTTTTTCTGTTGAATCTTTTCCTCTTAAATTTGTAATATTATGTTAAATATTTACAAATTTTATATATAGCTATCCTGCCAATTATTATCGTAAATTCGATTACGGCTTTAAACAGAAAACCGTTACAGTCTCTCACAGCATTGTCCCAAGTTCGCTAACCACATTTCTCACAACCCGTCGACGACAAAATAGATTTCAGTCCAATTAGAAATTTACCACTGAAGCTGAACTAGATTTACGCATCACAATGGCCATTAACCCAATTTACACAAAGTCACCATAAAGTATTTTTAATTACTCGAAAAATAAAGCGAGAAACAAAACTAAAATAAGCAAAAAGTGTATTTTGTGCAAAGAAGCCACTCTACCCCACCCTACTCTACATTGAGCGGGGTTATGAGGAGAATCTAATCTTTAGTTATTTTTGCACAAACAACAACCAATAAATGCACAATACAATAACAAAAAAAATCGAAATCAAGTGTATCGTGTATCAGCGAGTGTGTGCGTGTTATTATAAAAATCCCATTGAATGTGTTTTTGATTTACTTGTGTTTCTTCTATTTTTTGTTTGTTACTTTGATCGTTATTTCACATTTTCTTTTTTGTGCTCAGTTTGTTTGTACAAGTGCACTTACTTAAACATCGTATCTTGTAGAAGCAAACCATAAACCAACAACAATAACAACGAAGACGACGATAACCAACAAACGAATATCGATAACATAACGGCAAAGACAGTGGCAGTAGCAACAAACGCAAACAGATACAATGCAACACTGAGAGTAGACCGAGCAACGATTTCAAAGATGCCAACTATGACAATTGACCAACCAACACACAAGTGCAAACATCAGCACCACACAGATAGGTTGGTGTACATTCATACGCGAAGATGTCTCTCAGAGAGTACACAGACGCAAGAAACGATTGCAACGAATTTTGAAATTGCCAACAAGCAACAACGATAAGAATGTCGTAAATAAAGAATATATCGAAAAAAAAATAATATAAGAGTGATAACAGAAATGTTATTCTTTTCTAAACTTAACGCGCTATTGCACAATGTTGTTTTGGTGACAGCGCAATGTGGAAAAAAGTGTTGCCGCCATCAATGAATTTTTCGTTATCAGTAACAATTATTTTTAAACCCTTACCCTCATGGATTGAATGGTATTCCAGAGGCCCTTAAGCATTGTTGTTATTATTTAAAATTATTATTGCGGAATATTTTAAGACTGAATTTCATTATATCAGGTGCCGCTGGGAATGCAATGTGGAACTTGCATATCAGACCGACTCTCTGCTTCCATGTGGCGGTAACAGGGCAACTAATAGATACATAAACTAAAGGAACGCAAAACGTTGACGACCATCAAACATTTTATAATGCCCGTGATTTAACCATATATGCACCCAGAGCTAGCAATGCTAAAGGAACACAAAACGTTGACGACCATCAAACACTTTATAATGCCCGAGATTTAACAATATATGCACCCAGAACTAGCAATGCAATGTTCGACTAACGGATGTCCTCGACAAAGGCAAGACAGACATCACCAGGACTTTAATGTTGTGATCTATTATATCTGCCACGCCGAAATGCTCAAATTAGAATGTACATTTGAAAGACCGGACGGTGCCTAGAGGAATCTTACGACAGCTGCCATGGCCACGACATTCACCTGTGGAAATTGAATTCAAAAATAGAAAGTGCAAGCTCTCCTTTGCCAATAGTTTACAAAATTCCGTCTACATACCAACACGTCAGAATACAGCTATAGACTGGTTAGTTTTGCCGAGGCAAGAGTTATGTTAGTGGGTGAATCCAAATTTTAACATAAAGATATTCACAAGGCAACATGGCTATCCTATTTGACCTGATTGCTGCTAACGACTGTAACCAATAACTAGGACAGAGCTAAGAATGCAGGAAATCGAAAAGTGGCAAGCCCCCAAAATAGCCATTGTCCCAACCATCCATCCTTCGATAGCTCAGTGAAATCGACGTGGATTTGCAATCCGAAGGTGCTGGCTTCGATTCCCGGGGCATTGGCATCAACATCGATGAAAAATTACTTTTCAATTATTTTCGAGTTCTCCGACCAACAAAACTCATCCTAGACGCTTTCACTTCAAAAAATCCATATTGCGCAAGGACCAAGGACAAAAGGAAGAGATTTATCAACATCTTTAAAATAAATAAAAAAAAAAACAGATGGCGTCATCTCTTGGAGGAAAATGGTAGTTAAAACTCAAAAACAACAACAACAACTAGCAATCCTTGACACAAACCTTATTGGTGGTATGATAATCGGATTACATGCCCTATCGTGTGGCGATGAATCGGTATAAAGAATTATCACCCCAGCCACTTCCTCCAGCTGTTACAACAACAACAAGTACACCACAACGACTATGTTTCTGGTCCTACATTATGCCTCTACCTCAGATATTCCTAATATACAGTGGCAGCATATTGCGCATTCCATGACAACTGCATTGAAGGAGTTGTAGAAAGAGGATTTGGAGGAATAAATGTGAATCCAGAAAACTCTACCAGAAGGTTAAAGAAAAAGCTGAGTTGGTACTGTGATTCACTCCTGTATGGACAAGAATGGAAATTTAAAAACAGGTACGCATTTCCACAAATTGCTGATTCAGGAAAGAAGCGGAAGTAAACGTTTCACGCCAATTATCGAAAACGGTTAGGATTGCCCGCCACTTAGCCATTTCGATGTCAGAAGTTTAATATGGCGCCAAAAGAACAATAAGTAGCCAAGTACCGAAGGATCTTATCAAAGTGACTTTTGAGCTCTTATATCAGCAACTTGTGAGATATTCACACAATGGAAATTTCTGGAGAAGAACCATGAAAAACCGATGGACACATATCTTATTTTCATGACCTATAATTCCCGACATCTACGATTAAAATTGTTTTTACTGTCAGAAATGCTGTTAATTTGATTTTCAAAGTTCATGCTGTTATGTTTTGAGCTAGTGTGAGGTGCCCATAAGGTGCCCGTTGTTAACAATCAAATTAGGATTGCACTTGTACTGATATGGTATTAAACGTTGCCATATTAGTATGAACGAGATCTATTCTATTGACAATACGATGATTTTTTTTAGTTTCATCATTATCGATTTAATCATAATAGAGTAACCTATTTAAAGTCCAGACTTAAAATAAAATAAACAACAATAACAAAAATACCTATATGTATGTATATAAAAAAGTTATCAAATAGAGATAACGATTACTCGATAGTGATTTAACAAGACAATTGAATATGATTTTCTATTGGAAGAAGGTAGATTATTCGGCTCGATTAAACATTGTATAGATTTCACTTAATTTTAGATATTAATAAATATTGCAATATTTTTTAACACGTTAACCCTTATTAATTGTTGGCACTCAAAGTTAATATATAATTGTGACTGACAAAAAACAGAACTTAACTAATCACCTAATACCTCTACACATGGAGGCAACCAGTCAGCCAGGCAACACCTTCATTATTACCTCGAATTTTCTAGAGTAACAAGCAGCAGCATCGTTAACGAACAATTTGAAAAAAAAAAAGCAAAACAGCAGCGTGGCTGGCTGTTTGTTTGGAGCGTTGGTTGATGTTACGACAGTCAATCGAATGGTCGCACATTCTGGCTGAACATTTTCACATACATATGTATGAACGTATTATCTTCATGTATAATTTACTGTTGTTGTTATCGCTGACGTTGTCGCTGCTGTTATAGTTGTTGTTGTAACAAGTAGAAGATACCAACAACAATTAACCAACATCAAGCGGCAGCAACTCTCCATATTTAAAATAAGTGAAAAACAATAAAACAACACCACCAACAACAGCACTATATACATAGGTATACATTTGAATTTATATTTTAGTCATCGCATTCGCAATAATGTTGGCTTGTTGTAGTTTGATACTTTCTTTTTTTGCTTCTCTTCGTCTGCCTCCTCATTGCATCCCCATTCTACTTTGTGTGGCTTTTTTATTATTGCCGATTCAAACTGAGAAAAAAAAAACTTCTTTGACAATTTATTGACCTCAGTTCTCATTTTACTTTTAGGCTATTGTTTTTGTACACAACTAATGTAGTTTTATCATATTGTGTAAAATAAAGCTTAACTATATCTTGTCTGAAGTAAACGTCATCAATATTAAATATTATTTTAATTAATTATGTTAACGTGTATTTCTTGACTGCAAAACACTTGTTCAAATATTTAATAGACAGTTGCTTTTTTGGAAGCAGACTAATTTGGAAATGAAATAAGTGTTTCGATTTTATGGATTTGAATTATTTGTTAGTTATATGACAGTTCAGAATTGGCATTATATTTAACCATGTCCAACAGGTAATTATAATGGGTAACCTGGAAATAAAGTTAAAAATTTTCGTCAGATACGGTACAATAGATAGGGTCGAAAAAAAAAGTTGCACTTGTCAGTCCCTAAATTTGAAGATTAGGCAACAACGATTCTGGGACACAAGAAAAAAATTTTTACGCGCACCCTAAAAACGGCCCATTTAGTTTTTTCTGTGCTGTGACGTCATTTGAAGTCCGATCGAGAAAAAAAAGTACACTGTTGTTTTTGGTTTTACAAAGGCTACATTATCTCCATATGTCATTTTTGACTCCGACGTCAAATTTGACAAGTGACTGATTCTATCTCGATTTCTACCCCTTTTTTCCGGAGATTTTTCATAACGCACGTAAAGATCTTAAAAAATTGTGAATATATTGCTTTTGAATTACCCACTTTTATTCGTAAACAAAAAAGTTACAAACGTTTTTAAAATGTACAAATGTGATCAGAAGTCATATTAAATAAATTAATTCATCATATTAATTTGTTTAAATAACTAAAGTTTTTTATAAATCGAGTGAAAATAAATAATTTCATCATAAAAATTCCACAATTAAATATATTTAGATGTTTAAGAATATTAGGAACACACGTTAATTTCGACCGCCGATACACAATAGGGTGGCTCGAATTACATCAAGTTATTCAGATCAAATTTTAGTAGTGCGGAATACTTGCTACAGATAATACAAGTATTTTGGAAAAAAAATTGAAATCGGACAATATCTTTATATCGCGCATCGTGGTCAAATTGGTGGGGAAGGAGAAAAAAACCACATCAAGCCAAGAAACTGCTACGGAGTCGCCCCTAGAGGGGTAAAATGGATGACCGACCCCCAGTAATTTTTTCCTCCTAACATTTTCTACCCCATCTTCACACACTACTCCCACCGCAAAATTGAGCCTAGATGTGTTAAATGTATGACAGACCACCAATATTTTTGCAACTCCAACAGTTTTTTATATCTGAAACCCTTAAGGTGGTCCCCACACATTTTTTTTGTGTTTTATGAGATAAGCCTCCTAGAAGGGTACCATGTATGACCGACCCCCACTAATTTGTCCAGCTCCATATATTTCACCCCTGTAGGAGGCAGGACAAGAGATGATGTCATTAAAAAATAATATGTAAAAAATAAACAACAATTTTATGTGGCCACCTTAATAATTGAAGATAGAAAGTAGATATTTTCTAAGAAACTGTTGGAGTGCGGTCATACATTTAACACCTCTAGGCGAATTTAAGCGGTGGATGTAGTGTGTGAAGATGAGGGGTAGGAAGGTATGAGGAAAATGTTAGGAAGAAAAAATTACTGGGGGTCGGTCATCCATTTTACCCCTCTAGGGGCGACTCCGCGGTAAAATTTTTTTTACAAAAATATTTGTATTATCCATAGGAAGTATTCCGCACTACTAAAATTTGATCTGAATAACTTGATGTAATTCGAGCCACCCTATTGTGTATCGGCGGTCAAAATTAACGTGTGTTCCTAATATTCTTAAACATCTTAATATATTTAATTGTGGAATTTTTATGATGAAATTATTTATTTTCACTCGATTTATAAAAAACTTTAGTTATTTAAACAAATTAATATGATGAATTAATTTATTTAATATGACTTCTGATCACATTTGTACATTTTAAAAACGTTTGTAACTTTTTTGTTTACGAATAAAAGTGGGTAATTCAAAAGCAATATATTCACAATTTTTTAAGATCTTTACGTGCGTTATGAAAAATCTCCGGAAAAAAGGGGTAGAAATCGAGATAGAATCAGTCACTTGTCAAATTTGACGTCGGAGTCAAAAATGACATATGGAGGAAATGTAGCCTTTGTAAAACCAAAAAGAACAGTGTACTTTTTTTCTCGATCGGACTTCAAATGACGTCACAGCACAGAAAAAACTAAATGGGCCGTTTTTAGGGTGCGCGTAAAAAATTTTTTTCTTGTGTCCCAGAATCGTTGTTGCCTAATCTTCAAATTTAGGGACTGACAAGTGCAACTTTTCAAAGCATGTTTCGATCTTTCATTCTTGATTTTTTGAGCGTGGGGGATCATTTAAAATAGGTGATTTTCACATGTGCGCAAAACAGCAATATGGAGGGATGTAAAAAGTCGCTCCATATTAAGAATATTTTTTGGTTAGATTTTTAGTTTTTGTTATTTGAGAAGAATATCAAATATCATAAAAACGTATTGCATAAACTATTTTGTACTTGGTTCTTTTTATTTTTCTGTTTTAAAGCTGTTACCATATGGTCACAGTCGTCATAACACCAGTAAAAATGGATAATTTGCGGAAAATTTTCGTCTTACTATTTTTATGTAATATTCGTTTTTTAACTAATTTATATGTAGTACTGACAAAATCTTTAAAAAATTCCCATTATTTCGCTCTCATCATTAAAGGGTTAATTAAGCTTTGCGAAAAAAAATGAGTCTTTATTTTTATTTTTTCTAAAAATTTTATAGTTTCTTCACACCTCGCCTGAATGATAAATAGGTTGACCTAAAATAGCAACAAAAACGATTAATGGGGTTTTGTTGGGAGTAAATCGTACATTACAAATCCTAGTTTGATTCAAGTGGATTTTTAAAGTACAATTGACCCCGAACAAAACCCCATTTACCGTTTTCGTTGCCATTTTAGGTCAGCCCATTCGTCATTCAGGCGAGGTGTGTCGCCGTGATCATTAAAAATTTAAAAGCTTTTCAATTGGAATCCATTTATTAAAACCTATGCGAGGGCTTTTTTATTTAAACCTATATTTTTAAATTTTTCTTCAAGATTTCCACTTTTTTCCTATTTTTTAACATTTTCTTGACATTGTCTATTCTTTCCTGAAATATACCGGGGGGTCATTATTTTAAAAATTTTAAATTGTTTTTTCAATTTTCTTTTTTCAAATATTTTTTTTTGCACTTTTCCTTGAATTTTTTTTGAAATATTTCAAGAAATTAGGGATGTAACGAACGTTCGCATTCGCATATGCGAATACGAGTTATTCGCATCGTTTTGTACATTCGCTTTCGCATTCGCATTCGTATAAATATATATTTCAATATTCGCATTCGCTTTCGCCAAAAAAATATTCCAATATTCGCATTCGCATTCATACAAATAATAGTAATAGTGAGACTGATGAAGACATGCAAGAGATTACGTTTTCAGTCTATCATGCAAAAAAATTGTTAGCTGAATACAATAAAGAGAAAAAAATTCATATTTCAGAAGATCCTTTATTGTGGTGGAAACGAAACAGCTCAAAATACCAAAAGTTAGTACCTTTTGCACGCCAGTTCTTAACTATGCCTCCGGGAAGTGTTCCCAGCGAACAGTTGTTTAGTGGAGCCGGACTTATATATGATCCACAAAGAACTAGATTGTTAAATACAACTTGGCTCTACTAATCTTTGAATACTGAATACGTCAAAGTTTTCGAAAGTAAATAAAATTATTGTTATATTTTTGTATTTGTTTCACTTTGAAATTAATATTTTATGCTTAATTACTTAACTGGAATACATATTTTTATTTGAAAAGGCAGACAGTTGGAATGATACTAAATTATTCGTTTACGTAAACCATTTTTTGCCATTCGCTAAACAATTTTGGCATATTCGCTTTCGCATTCGCAAAAACCAAAAATAAGTATTCGCATTCGCTTTCGTAAAAAAAATATTCCAATATTCGCATTCGCTAAAGCACATTCGTTACATCCCTACAAGAAATTGTCTATATTTTTTCATTTTTTAAATGTTTTCTCAACTTTTTTTTTTATTTTTTCGCAATGAGCTTTTTGGGTTCCTTATTTTATCCGTTCCTACGGGTCTCCTGGACACAGTTAGAGCCATTTCCATTTCCGGGATATATAAAAAAAAGGTTTAAAAAAATCGCGCGACTTTAATTTTTAAAATTTTATCTCAAATTTTTAACATTTAATTTTTCTACTTTGATCTTGATTTTCTGGAATTTTTCATTTTATTTTCTGGAGTTTTTTTTTAGGTATATTTATTTTAGGTATAACCCGGGAATTGGAATAAAAATAATACCGTTGGAATCCAAATATCTTTCATTTGAGTGCCCGCACTTGGGGGGTCATCATAGAACCCAAGGGGCCCCGTTTTTAGCCTACCCGGGCCACCCGGGCCTTAGCGCCTGCTTTGATCTTGATTTTCGTGTTTAGGGCGTATTTTGGAAGAGTGGTATTTTGTGGCTCCCGCCCCATAACGCCAATATAAAATAAGATCAACATTTTGCAGCTAACTGATGATTTTTTAGTATTATTGAATTTATTTACTGTTGTAACAAATATTTTATGATATAAGTGCACTTTTATCATCAGTAAATTCATTGAGGTGACCAGTTTAATTATAAATAATAATAAGATAAACTTTGAACATTTTTATTTATATTATTTATTAAAATTTATGATTGTAATTTTAAGCCTTGCGGCCGATTTTAATTAAATTACAATAATACGACTTATTTTAATAGCTCAGAAATTTCTCTTTTAAATGTTTTATGTGTGGTGTAATGATATAATAAATAATAAATTATTAATACAATTATAAATTAATTATAAAAACCTTAACTTTTTAATTAAGTACTATTTTTAGTTTTTATTTATTTTATTTATCTATATCCAAGATTGTGATTTTTCAATAGAACAACTTATCTTAACAACTCGAAATTTTTAATTTCTGTTCTACAGCTATTAGAATTTAATTTCAAAAATTTAATATTGAATAACAAATTTTTTTTTTCAAACTTTTTTTTCTATCTCGGTGAACATTTCTGTGGAAATACCCATATGTGGCAAATCTCATCGTCGCACCATTAAAGGCTCATGAGATACATATGTTTGATTGATTTGTGTAGGTGGTGCCACGCCCCTTTTTTTAATTATGTTATCATGTTCATGTTGCGTATGTTTTCACCATTGCAAGCGGTTCATTTATTCGACTTATATAAAGATTTCTTAAAAAGGGGCATGGCACCGCCCTCTTTCTACATATTTTATTTTTCTTGTATCTACATTGGCCCCAAATGAAGAAGTCGAAAGGTGTTAAATCACAAGATCTCGGTGACCAATTGTGATCACCTCTTCGAGAGACAACACAGTCCGGAAACTTTTCCCGTAAAAGATCAATGGTTTCGTTGTTTGTGTGGCACGTAGCGCCGTCTTGTTGAAAGTAAACGTTGTAAAGATCAATACCATCCAACTCCGACCATAAAAAATCATTAATCATCTCTCAATAGCGCAATCCTTTCACCGTAACTGTTGATCCAACCTCATTTTCGAAAAAGTAATGTCCAATGACCCTGCCGGACCATAAACCGCACCAAACAGTCAATCGTTGAGGATGGAGAGGCTTCTCAAAAATAACTCTTGGGTTTTCCGAGCCCCAGATTTGACAATTTTGCTTGTTGGCGTAGCCACGGAGGTGGAAATGCGCCTCTAAGTCAAGATGATTTTTCGATGGAATTCCGGTTCATTTTCAAGCATTTCAAAGACCCAATCAGCAAAGACTCGACATTGTTGATGATCGGACGGCTTGAGTTCTTGTGTTAAATGAACTTTATAATCCTTAAGACCAAAGTCTTTATGCAAAATACGGTGTATAGACTTTTGTGGAATGCCCAATTCCAAAGAATGAAGAGGAATGGACAAACCTGGGTTTTCTTAAAAACTTTATTCTTTACATCACTCACTTGTCCCAACAGCTCGAATTCTTCCACCAATTTCGGTATTGCGGTTCGACAAGGTGCTTCAAGACGACCAAAAAATGCTTTAATTTTGCGAACTGTGATGGCAAGATTTTCACCATTTTTGTAGTGAATTTTAATAAGTTCAATGCGTTGTTGAAGCGTGTATCGTTCCATTTTTAGTAATGGCGTTGGTTCTACTTGTCAAATGTCAAAGAATAATAGCTTCAACAATGACAGCATACGAAATAGTCGGTCATTCACAATAACAACTCTCATTGGAAAACCCTTTATAACCAATTCAAATTATAGCTGTATGTTACGTTTGTCAACTCCTTTTTACCCCCTTGCAGTCTGAATTTTCAAAAATAATTTTTAGTGCGCGCTTTTGTCATAGAAGGAAAATACATAACAAATTTCAATATTCTAGCTTTAACCGTTTGGTCTAAAGTCCGATTTTGCTAAAAATTTGACCATAGCTATTTTATAACAACTGACGCAGTATTCTGCTTGAACATTACCGGAAATCCAAAGTTGAATTTTCGCTGTCATATGTAGTTGTGGCCAAAGTCTCCCCAGCCCAAGATTGTTTCCAATTTGCTCATAAGAGCATTTCAAACCTTCAAACCCTCACTGAAAACCGTCACGATTTTCGGTAACTAAAGTACCCCTGTGTGGATGCTACTGGTAACTTCAAAAGAGAATTTGATAAGTTTTGGAGACAAAAGTTGCCGTGTGTGGGTGGATTGGGACTTACAGATTCTATGATAACGTTTTATTTTACTAACTTACTTACTAAATTTCCCTTTACACCCTATGAATGAGGTATGGGATAGCTTCTCGCGTTGTTGTGAATTAACACGCTTTCCATTTTTGATTCACAACTAACGGCACCTACTTGTTTATCGACGAATGCGAACGTCACTGTTTGAGAAGCTCTTACTAGACATGCCGATTGACTCGACATTAATACTGCGAAGTTGCTGTCGACAACATTCGAGGGGAGCCGACAATGAGAAAAAATTTTCTTTTTTTAGGATGACTGGAGCCAGGAGTTGAACTTGTGATCTCCCCCATGGTAGTAGCGCGTTTTAACAACTATGCCACGGTCGGTCCCTTTTATTTCACTTACTTCTTGAAAAAAGACTTGTTTACTTTTGTATATTACAACGATATTTGTTGTTGTAAAGCCCCTATAGTTTCTGAGATAAGAATGTATTGGAAACGTTTGCGCTATAATCGACATCCACTTATTTAATTACCAGCATGCATACCTATCTGTCGTAAAGCAATGTTTAACAGTTTAGCTCCAAATTCTTAAGCAAATTCTCAACTTTACGGTTTTAGTTCTTATCTAAATAAAAAACTAAACAATGCCTTGCATTTCCGCACCAAGTCTTTCAAACTTAACCCAATGACCATTAATTATACGAACACAATAACCAACCGTCAAATAAACGTTTTATTTTATTTTTAGTCGACAAAGAAAGAATCATTATAAAAAAAAAAATTACTAATAAAGTGACAAGAGTATTAAACGAACGTTAAAATCCAAAAAAAAAAATTAAATAATTACATATAAAAACAAAACACACAAAAATACGAAGCAAAACGAAAACCGAAAGCGCCAATATGAACGACAAAAGTAAAAAAGAAAAACAAACACACACGCCGCAAAAGAAACACAGAGAGAGAATGAGATAAATAGCAAAAGTCAACCAGAATGTGAACAGAGACGCTGACAGCTCTGTCAAAACAGACCGGTTCAAAACAGACGTAAAAAAATAACAAAAAGAATCAAATAAATCAGAGAGAAACACCAAAAAAAAAAGAATGGGAGGAGGTTAAAGAAAGGCGTGATGTGATGGGGTTTACAATGAAAAACTAAACGTCAAATACTAGAAAATTATCTAGAGCAAATCTAGAGAAAACAATCAAATAAAATGTTGCGTATTTCTTAATTAATTTCTAAAAACAATTCTCACTCACATACCTGAATTGAATTATTAACAATCCGCTGTCACCACAAAAAGACGACGACGACGCCGACTTTGTTGTTCCGATACAACAGCGCTCCGACGAAAACAGGTTCAATGAAACGTCGTTTGGCTCTTCACGCTACGATATCTCACCCTTAACGCCACGGGGGAAAAAATGTCGTGGAACTGTAACGCAAAATGTTTGGTTTGGCTTCCCAACTCTGCTCAACTTTGTTAGCGGTGTTGTTAGAAATGCACTTCAACTTAATGCGACACTTTTTTATACTCTCGTTAGAAGTTTTCCACTTTCTTCATTATATTTATTAATATTTATGCTAAAATATAATTAAAGCAATTTATCTTTAGTTACGGCGCTCTTATGAATTTTTCACCTTTTTCCATACAAAAATTGCCTATTGGCTTTCCACTCTTCTTCTTTTATTGATAGTAAAAAAACTAAAAGACGGAGGAATAAAACAAAATTATTTATTCTTCTATTTTTTAACGTTCACATCGCACTCACACACTGTTATAGCATATGCACATACATATATATGTATATGACTACATATACATGTATATATATATAGATTGAAATATTTTTGCACTTTTGCTAATGATGAAGACGTACGTACGTTTTTCTCGTCTTCTTCTTTTTTTTCGTTGCCTATGCTCCCTCTTCTACTTCTGCCGCAGACACTTTTGGTAGGGAACTTAGCAGCAAATGCTATTGAATATTTTTCACATTTGGTTTAAGGTGGGCAGGGGGATTTTTGGAGGGGCCGACGATTATTGCTTAACTATTTCATCTATTTTTTTATCTCATGGGAGTAGGTTATTTTCTTTTTTTGTTGGTAACAAAGTAATTCTGCTGCTTTAGACAATTGCACACAAGTGTTGTTTGTTTGCAAACAAAACTTTTTGTTGTTTGAAAAAATGGAAAATGAAAGAAAAAATCACTTGAATGCACACAACGACGGCGACTACGACGACAGACGAACGTACGAACATACGTGAATTTTCTCCGACGAATCAAACTCAACTGCGAATGCGATGGTGAAAACAACAAAACAACTCAATTTCCCCCGATAGCAACGTTGCTGTTTTGTGGAGTAAATCCAATTGCGCCAATGAAATGTTAGGTGAAATATTATTTTTCTTCGTTTGAAAAACTCGATTATTGCAAATTGTTATTGACGGCATTGAAAATTGTTTAATTGTTGGGTCTTTAGCAACATTAAATGCTGCTGTTAATTTATTATTACGCTTAAGAGCAACGCGGCGTGGTGAGCATACTGCTGTCTTGTTTTGCGGTCATCATATAACTATCTCTTTTTATTCAATATGGCGGCAAATGACAATTTGACAATTGACATTGATAGAGATGGAACACTGGGCGAAAGTGGGCAAATGTCAGTACAATTGTTAACGTTTGGGGTGAAACAAACAAGCTGTCAATTACATTGTGTTAGAGATGTTAAATGTCGACTCTATTGAGTATGCGATAGTGAAAGTATTAAATGCCGACATTCTAATAGCCTTTTTACACCAAAAAAGTATTTCACATTTAGAGCTGAAAATGCGAAATGCTAAAAGTGGTAGTACACTGCAGTTTCGCATATTGTCAGCTGTTGTCAATGTTGTTTTTCATTTTTCCAAACAAATGTAAACAAACAACGAAAATTGTGGTTGCCGGATCAACAGTACTGAGAAAAATCACTGAAATCGAGCTTTTCAGAGTACAACCCTGTGCATTTTTCAGCATCTTTCATGGATGCGAAAATATGTTAACTTTTCAACAACAAAATACAAGTAAAAATTTTAGCATTTTTGCCGCATCTTTTAAAAATGCGGAATAATGCGAAAATATGTTAAATGCGTTCCGGTGTAAAAGGCATTAATTGCCGATTTAATTATATTACGAGAGATAATACAAAATATTTAAAACTACTTTAATAATTAAATAAAAATTGCAAATATATAATAAATTTCAAATAAGAAAATGGCTTTTCTTAGATACAAGGGAAATAGACTTCTAGTCTGTGTAAAAATCAGAAATGGTAAGTTGACAATTATAATAACAATTATTTTACAAAAGATACTTTTAAAATATTGTATCCAAAACTACTCTTCTAATTGTAGAATAAAGGTATTCAGTGTTTAATGCGTTTTGAGTTGCAATGGTTCAGTTATGCAATAATTTATATTTAAGCAACTATGCAATGCCAGATAATTTTTTATTTAAAGTTGTTGTCTCCATATCTTGAATTTTGTTTGACGATTCTAAATTATTGTTTACAAATGTCAGCTGTTCGAGTATCAGTGATATAAACGTAGCAAAAAAAGCTATATGTTTTTAGTGTTGCTCAAAAGCAATAATGTGACAATTGAAATTCTGTATATTTTGTTGTTGAATTGCAAACAACAGCTACAATATTTTGCATTTGCACTTTCGCAAGACCATTCGCATCAAACACTGAATGCTGCTAATGATTTTACGATGCAAACATCTGTAAACGATTTTTTTAAGTTTTGCTGGACAATGTTTGGTTTATTGGACTTTACTGAGGGAGGTCTGAGGACAAAATTCTACCAATAAAATATGACAACACAGATCAAAGTTGGCGCCGGGGCCTATGGAGTCCAAAATAGGGACCATTTCATTTAATTTATTTTTATGATGTATGGAAGCCATAAAGATGCCAATTATATGACATCACATTAAAATACAAAAGTATCATACAAAGCTTTTTTCAAAAAAGTATATATATATGTATAAATAAAAATTAAAGATAAAATATGTATGTATACAACAGTTGTTTCTTTTATAATTATTAAAAATTCAAAAATTTAACCTTAAAAGAAAACTAAAATAATAAGCAACATGGCTCCCCAGCCAAAAAATGGAATACAAAAAATTAAAACAGAGTTTGTGAAAGCCCTGCGGGCAATAAAAATTTAAATTTCATGAAATAGAGTTTATATAATCAAGTAACTTATGACGATATAGACTTGTGGAATACCTAAAATTTTTCAAGTTCAGAGGAAGCTGATTCCAAAATCTCCAAACGCGTACTTTAAAAGACCGGTCAAAAATAGAAGACGTTATAGAAGACATTATCTTCGACATTTTTAGGTATCTACGGTAATTTTGGACCGGATAAGTTAAGAAAGTATTGTAATCTTTAAGCTTTGAAAAATAAAATATAATTTTTTAGCCCCACAACTTTATTAAGGTTTAAAAAAAATATGATTCTGAAAATATTAAAAAAAAATATTTTGAACATTTTTAAAATTTTTTATTGATTTTTCCGTATATATTTTTGGAATAACAACACATTATAATTTGCCTGGATTTGGTTCCTCGCCACATTCTGCACTTTTGTCTATAATTTTTTTAATATGTAGTAATACATTTTTAGCAATTGTAATATTTTCCGTGTTTTAAATATTTTATTTTTGATTTTATTGTAATATAATATTTTTTTTTAAGTTTTTGTACTATTGTTTTTGTATTTTTTCGGTCTGTTATTAGAACATTGATTTGGAATTTATTTCAAGCTCTAGACCAGTGTTTTTGAAAGAAGTTTATAGCAGAATGATATTCTCATAATGCCAGGCAGTCTGTACAGCTGTTTTGGATTCAGCCACGAATCCTCATCAGCAGACTTTGGTATAATGGTTGCAAATTGTTCATCAAGTCTTATACACCAGAATCTCACATCGAAATGAGAATTCTTTCTTGAGTGCATAGACTCGAAAAACTTCACAACCATTCACTATGAGAAACCATTTGCTAAACTTCTTTCTTGTTTTGCTTTGTTTATGTTGAGAAAGCCGCCGGCTTTCAAACAACATGTTTGTTGTTGGTTTCGCAACCAACAGATTTGCCATAAGCATTATTTCAGCTTTGCGGCTCGCCGTGCTCTGCGTCATCATCATCGTTGTTTTTGTATTTATTCGGTCTGTTATTAGAACATTGATTTGGAATTTATTTCAAGCTCTACACTAGTGTTTTTGAAAGAAGTTTATAGCAGAATGATATTCTCATAATGCCAGGCAGTCTGTACAGCTGTTTCGGATTCAGCCACGAATCCTCGTACTATTTTTAAGTTTTTTTTTTCATTTTGTAAATTTTTGTTACTTTTTTGTATAAATCAGATTTTTTTAAATTTTAGTAATGAATTTGTTGGTGAATTTTCGTCCAATATTTGGAAATTTTGCTATAATTTTTTCAATACTTGGTAATTTAAATGTTTTCAGTTTTTTTATCGTGTTTAAATATTAATTTTTTTAATTTTATTGTTATTAAATATTTGCTTAAATTTTTAGTGCTTTTAATATTTTAACTATTTTTGTAATTTTTTATTTTGTAAATTTTTGTTACTTTTGTGTTTTTTTTTGTACAATTTTCATATATTTGTGTTTTTAATTTGTACTAATTTAAAAGATTTTTTTATAACTTTAATAATTGTTAAGTTATTTTAATATATTTAGTATTTTTTATTATTGTTAATTCAAATGTTTCTTTTTGTGTTTTTTTTCTCAATTTTTCTAATATTTGTCGTTATTTTTTAATTTTTATATATTTTGTATAATTTTAAAAAATGTGATGAATTTTAATACATTTAATTAACCTTTTTCATTTTTTTTGCAATTTGTTATGTTATCGATTTAGTTGTAATTTTATGTCCTAGTAATCTTTAATAATTTACTAAATTTTTAAATAAAATATTTGTTTTCGATATTTACTGCAATTTAGTTTTTTTTGGCAATAATTTTTGTAATTATTTTTAATTTTTATTTGCCTTTAATAAAAAAGTTTATGTTAATTTTTTACTGTATTGTAATATTGATATCTATAACTATAATATTTGTAATTTCAACAATTTTTTTTAACCAACATTAATATTAAGTTAAATTATATATTTTATTTATTAAATTTACAAATGATACATCAAATTCGGCTTACGATCAGAAAAGTGTTTTTTATTGTGCTGGACATTTTCGGCTGATATCTACTTCGCATGTACATGTTTGACATAATTGTAGATATATATATAGCTGATGATGTACCATTGTGCATCAGTACGTCACAAAGGGGTCTGAAGATGAACTCGTCATGGAGTTCGAAACGCGTCATCCTAGTGCGTGACACACTGAATTTGACCAAAAATATCAAACAATAAAAAACACTTTTCTGATCGTAAGCCGAATTTGATGTATCATTTGGATACACTAACGCAAATTTAATATATAAAACACGATAGACTAAAACTAACAAACAAACAGTTTAAAATGTATTTTATTTTGTTTATTTTTTTAGTATATTTTTTTATTCTTTTTGTAGTTTAAAATATTTTTAATATTATTTTTAAGTTTTAAATGATATGACAGATTTTTAGAATTCAAGTAAATTACAATTTAAATTAATTTGTTAGAAAAATCAGGAAAATGTTTGGTATAAAAAATTATATAATTTAAAGGTTATCTTGTTATTTAAAATTTTTGTTATTAAATTGCTGGTTTGTAATTATTTTTTTTTCGATTTTTGCCGTGTTAATAAAAATATGTGTATTTTTAATATTTATTTTTTAATTATTACGTAATTTAGATTTTTACTATAATTTTTGTAGTTTTAATTTTTTTTAAATCAACATTTATATTTAGTTATAGTCTTAGTAAAAATAAAAATATGTGTATTTTTAATATTTTTTTAATTATTATGTAATTTAGATTTTTACTATAATAATTATAGTTTTGATTTTTACTATAATTTTTATAGTTTTGATTTTTACTATAATTTTTGTAGTTTTAAATTTTATTTTAATCAACATTTATATTTAGTTATATTCTTAGTTCTGTATTTTTATTTTAATTCTTGGTAAATTTATTTATTTTGTTGTTAATTTGTATATTTTAAATTTTTTATAATGTTAACATGTTATATATTATTTATAAGTTTTATATTTAAAGGACATTTTTGAGAATTCAAATAAATTCCCAGATCAAATCCAAAATTGTTCTTCTTTTGTGTTAATTCCCTACACTTCCCGTTTTTTCATTGTACCAACTATATTTAAAGGAAACTTTTGAGAATTCAAATTATTTCCCAGATTAATTCCAAAATTGTTCTCCTTTTATGTTAATTCCCTACAATTCCCGTTTTTCATTGTGCCAACCCGACATTTTTTTTGTCCATTCATCATTATTGACAAACCGCCCAGTGGAACTGGTGTATTAATTTCATCTTCTTATTGCTATGCAGGCGCCATCTACACCTTCGTTCGACAAATCTTACAATATTCCACACAAACACAATAGGCAATGGCAACTCTGGCACTCGTAGAAATATTGAGCGAAAGAGAATAGAAAAAATATACCATTAGAAAAAAATATACCAATCAAGTGGGAAATTTCAAAGCATACGGTTGGTTGTGAACAGTAGAACCAAGTAGAACAATCTCATAGGCAACAGAAATCAAAACACTACCAGCAAAATATATTCCAATAAAAAAAAGTGAACAGCTGTAAATCGAAAGGATACCCTTAATTGCATTTACCAAAAGGAATTCTTTTCGGTTCAGTTCAGTTTTTCTAATTTCTACAGGAGACTTGTGCCAGCAACCACCTTTTCTAATTCTGAGGCGGCGCAGAACATGACGACTTCATAGAAAAACGAATGCAAAGTTGTACACAACAAATCCAATTTTTTTTGTGTGTGAAATTCTAGTATCGATAAACAACTGAAATTCTCGGTGTGTGCATGCACTTTCTTTGTAAATGAATTAAAGATAAACTCATTGCTAATAAATATATCTGTTGACGCGATAAACTTAATAAAAAACACCAATAAACACGATAGAATAACGTAAAAAAACAAAAGCCGGAACGTACAATAATACAATGGCTGAAGTTCGACGTAGAAAAGTCGATGAAGCTGGTGGAGATGCAGAAGAAGCACCCAATGTTTCATTGGGAACCAGTGCTGCTGGTAGTCCCGATGGTGAAAAACGCCACTCTTCCGCAGCAGATTCTTCAGATAATGTAAGTTTAACAAAGATAATTTTCAGTTTATTTCCATTGAGCAGTGACGTATGATATCCAAAAAAAAGTACCTGCAAAAATTTGCATTACTTTCGATACTTCCATGGGCGATGAGCGAATATGGAATATGTAATATTGGTCAAAGGTTCATTTTGGCTTATTGAACACAATATCCATATTGTTTTGGTTGATTTTGTGTTTTTTTTTGTTCTCTTGCGCTCGGTAACACATTTGTATGTACCTATATACAATTTTAAATCCAATTGTGATGGGCAACGTCACACACATCTAGAATAGAAGGTAATGGCATGGCGAAAATAAACAGAAATACAAAGTAACGGCAACAACAACACTAGCAGGAGAAAAAAACAATCACGGCACAGTGGTTAGGTGACTTTAATAACAAAGGACAATTGGTAGATAAGGGAAAGGAAGATGCAGGAACCAAGATTTTAATCAAATAGTTGATGCGTGCAAGAGGGCAACAGGGTAACAGTGGGGTTTAAAGCCTCGCATTCTTTACTGATTGTATACTGCAGTAGTAAGACCGAAAATGTTATATGGAGTTTTTGTCTGGTGGAATGCAATGGGATTTAAAGTCCCGAAATTTTCACAGGTTGTCTTTTCTGCTGCGTTTAAGCTCCGTTTCCTCCTATCCGATACACTAAATGTAATGTTGCATTTGCTTTGCCAGGTTATAATTCGTATAAAGACTGCCAAAGAGAAGGCAGTATGACTAAGATAACTTCGTTGACTAATCTCTGGTTGAACCAATCTTCTTCATGAAGTACAATACACTTTTTCCAGATAGAAATGCATGGAAATGTAGAACTCTTAGTACAATATTACAATATATCGACTTCAAAACTGAGCGCTAAAAATTAAACAATAAAGTACATATTGAAGTCTGCTCTAAAGACATAGGGCTTATGGTAGATCATTATGGTTTTGGTTCTGTCTTCATATATTGTCCTCACCACAGTTAAGATTACCATATTCTGCCGACAAATTAAGCAGCAAACGGAAGGTGGGCGTCTGTCAGAGGTAATATTAAATCCAGACAGATGTGGCCTCAATTAGTTTTGAAGCCTTCTTACCATGGAGATTTAACGATTCGTTAGCATTTTAGATTTCGGAAGATGTGGGTTGCTATTCCTCGTCTCCTAGATTGGTAATAGGGATACTATCTGCGCGTCAAATCCCACGATGCAACCATGCTTCAGCTTTTTAAGCCTACTTTCCTGAGACGTCTCTTTGACCACTCAGGATACATGGTTGTAATGCCTTCTAACTCTAGCTAACTTTTAAGCTGTTGTTTTAAAGTTATTGCCCGGGGAATACTTGGTCTAAGACCGGAAGTAGTTAGCTGCTTGGACAGTGCAACAAAGGAATCGATTCTGGGTACTCCCAAGTGAGTAACAATCAGTAACTTCCTACCTCTGAGCAAAGTCTCATTCCCTATGCTCCAATGGGAGTTAAAGGAACACATATACACATATACACATATATCACCATGGAGTTACTATTAAGACACGAAGCTTCATTACTCGAATCCGTCATGATGGGACATTGTCTGATTGGAAGGCTCGCAGTGAGACAGAATGGTTCAACAGGGGATATCAGAGATCTTCGATATTTCAAAACTTTTTTTAAGATAGAATTATCATAATGGAGTGGACAATGGTTTCCAGTTTTCATAGTTTAGAATTTATATATTTTGGATATATTTTACAATTAGTTTACCAAGGCCGTTCTGGATAACTTCAAATTATTCCCACTTACAAGCAAAGGGAATCCTAACGTCTGCATTGTTAGATATCGAAAACCAAAAATTTTTGTTGTGGAATGGACCCACGGTGTCAGTTGGTTGCTTTTTTAAATGTCCAAAGCAAATGTTAAAGTTTTTGTAGCGTACGATACAACTGCGGATTGTTCCGACTTTAAAGTCAATTACATTTAGAAGAATGGTAAAGGAAAAGTTTGGAGATGGCAAGGACGTTTGAGTGATCTAGACTACTCGGGAAACTAAAACTAAATCTCCCCGTATATTTTCGAAAATCCAAATACAGATGATTTTAGCTAATTTTGTTATATTTATGGTATTATCTCAAAAACTAGTGGATAGGATGAAGACATCGATAACCGTATCTAAAATAACGTCAAATATTCTGCCGACTAAAATCTGAATGTCTTCGAATAATTCTACGCATTTTCTGGCCAAATTGTAGAGTGTGATGTTGTAAATAAAAGACGAAAAACGCTTTAGAATGGAATCCACAAGGAAACCGAAGAAGAGGAATCTTAGTTCATACTTAGAACAAATTGAATAGGAAATTACATCGATTGGTAAAACCTGGAGCGTAGTGAAGGCCTTAGAACTCATGTTCACGACCTATGCTGTTGAGGTCCTATGCTCCTTGTATGATCGATGGGAAGTAGTATGTCAAGAGTCATTGGCATTGCCTAAGTTAATGCCTCCATTTCGTACCTAGATGCAGAAGCTACGAATTAAAACCCTTGGGACTAAAGGTACTTTCTGCAAAGCTAGGAAAAACTTTAGAGAGAATTACTAAAAAAAATTTTGGTCACTACCTCATAGCTGCAGTCGAAATTCCAAACGACTTACACCAAAAATATTGTACATTTAAATGCAATTGAAGTTGGTGTACGATCTAAATTTTTTCCTGTCACAATTAGAGACATTTTCCACGCAGGATGTTTTACGATTTCGTATGGTTTGTCTTCACCTTTAAATTATGCCTCATAATGTTTTTATGCTAAAATATTTTTCTCATGCATAATGACGCAATAAGACCTCGCTGGCACTGTATTACAATGAGGTTTCCATATAATACGCGCCAATCAATGAATAGAGGAAAGATGTAAGTTCATGGAAAACTAATAGAAATGTAAAAATATACCATAACTACCAATGCAAATCCAATTAGTGTATGTAGAATACAAAACAAGGAAAACCTATTATTTTATGCGAGACAATTACAACGACTGCGAGTACAATCACCGAACCACCCCTGATATCTTTACGAAATGCTAAGCGGACATGTGGTTGAAAGAGGGAGCAGTTATAAAACATATGTATTTTTCCGGAATCAACCACAATAGAACTGCAGCATGACCGTTATGTTCTAATATCTATATAGGTATTAAATGGAAAACAATTTAGACGGCCATCACCTTTTGAAGTTAATTCATTTTTATTACAAGCGTTTGGGTTTGTAAGCGATGGCTCTTGTCTTGTCTTGAATACAAAAAAAACTCTACTGTATGCTGCAATAGTCTGTCAGCTGTTAATGTAGAATCACGCAATGATGAGCACTAAGGTATATAAGAGAAAAAGGTATACGCTGATATCAATACAAAAAATATTGTTGTTTTGGCAATGCATGCACGTTGTTCAATGCTATTTAAAGCGTACTTAAAATTTGGCCTATCCATTTAACTTGGAATACAATTTTTTAACATTTTACATGTGCAAATGCTGTTCTTGACTTTCGTTACTAAACCTTAACTCGAAAAATTTTTCCCTGCTTTTCTTTTTTTATATATTTTTTTTATTTGTGCCAACAATAAGATATGCTCAATTGGTCGGCGTTATACTGTCTATAAGAGCTAGCCAGGTGCAAAAATAAATCAATATTTCCCTTTGAATAGTTTTTATTTTATAACCGTTTGTTGATAACGATTAAAAAATTAGAAAGAATGCTTAGACGCCGGCTTCTTGTGCGTCCGCCTATCTCTAATTGCTGCATAATCAGTCTTTAGTATTTCTTCTTTCTGCTTATTTTTTTTTTCTTAAGTCTGCCTGAACTATCATTGTGACGACGGCAAGAAGCTAAAAAATTAAAATGTGTCTTCGTATATTGGTTTATTTGTTATCGCAGGCAAATAGTACACGTCACATTTTTATAGCATAAATAAATACAATGGTTTTACATGCCTATATTGTTCTATCGTTTACCACCGTAAAGCTTTTATTAAATTAAAATCAATGAGAAGAAATGCTTAATATTATAATATTATTTAAACTTTTCAAAAACAATGAATTTATATCTGGATCCCTTGTTGGCAATAAATGGCGGCTTGATAGCGAAATAACTGCAACAGCAATGTGCAGTAAACAATTAATAAGTAAGCTTTAAATAATCTTTAGAATAATTCTTTTGATCTAGAACCAATACAAAAATCTACAAACTAAATCTAAAAACTAAAATCTGTAGGTACACTTTTGGTTAACCACTTTGCGAATTTCGGAATTCGTGCGATGAATACCTTACTTTTGAGTACCCACACTTGGCCATTCCTAAGTATGCTTAGGTTTACCATTTTTTTTTTTGGCCACATAGGTCCTTCTGATGGCGAAATTTTTCGATTTTTCGCTTTTAAGATTTTTTCTTTAATTTCGTGTTTTTTTCCATTGTTGCCGCTACTGAACAACTAAATGATAAAATTTAAAACATCTTTCTAAACAACACCTAATTACTGTCTAACATTTATTTCCCTTTAATAGATCGATTCAGAAGAAGAAAAATTAAACGAGGAGAAGATCGTTGAAGATTTGTCAAAATCAATACCCCAAGGAACCGATAAGACACCAGATATTTTGGATTCGGCTCTAAAAGATTTGCCAGACAGGTATGATTACAATACAATTGAAAAGGAAATAACAGGTGGCTTGTGTCAGTAGTTTCAACATAAACATTTTTTAAAAGAAATGAAAAACCCAAAACGCATTTAAATGTTTGTTTACTTAAGCAACAAATTATTGTTATTTATGTATATATGTTTTATCTCTTCTGTTTAGATGGAAAAATTGGGTCATTCGTGGTATTTTCACATGGATTATGATCTGTGGATTTTGTCTTCTAATTTATGGTGGTCCATTGTCCTTAATGATTACGGTAAGTTGTGATATTGAAATAAGAATAAATTTATTTGTTATAATCCTTTAATTTCTTTTCTGCAGACCCTGTTGGTGCAAGTTAAGTGTTTCCAAGAGATAATTTCAATTGGTTATCAAGTTTATCGCATACATGGACTGCCATGGTTCCGCAGTTTATCGTGGTATTTCCTATTGACATCCAATTACTTTTTCTATGGTGAAAATTTAGTTGACTATTTTGGTGTAGCCATTAATCGAGTGGTATGTATAGAGTTTGTTTAGATTGTTGATGATAAAAATGATTTCTATATTCAAATTTTTTCTTTATTTTTTTAAGGGATATCTACGATTTTTAGTGACATATCATCGATTCCTGTCATTCGCCTTATATTGTATTGGATTTGTTTGGTTTGTGCTGTCATTGGTGAAGAAATACTATATGAAGCAATTCAGTTTGTTTGCTTGGACTCATGTCTCGCTGTTGATTGTTGTGACACAGAGCTATTTGATAATACAAAATATATTTGAAGGTAAGAAGTGGGTTAATTGTAAAATTAGAAAATCATTAATAAATTAACATATAAATAAATTAATAGATAAATTTAATAGATAAATTTAATAGTTAATTAATTAATTAAAAATTATTTAACTACAAAATTAATAAATTAAAAATGTATAAATTATTAAATCAATAAATTAATCAATTAATCAATTAACAAATTAATAAATTAATAAATTAATAAATTAATAAATTAATAAATTAATAAATTAATAAATTAATAAATTAATAAATTAATAAATTAATAAATTAATAAATTAATAAATTAATAAATTAATAAATTAATAAATTAATAAATTAATAAATTAATAAATTAATAAATTAATAAATTAATAAATTAATAAATTAATAAATTAATAAATTAATAAATTAATAAATTAATAAATTAATAAATTAATAAATTAATAAATTAATAAATTAATAAATTAATAAATAAATAAATTAGTAAATTAGTAAATTAATAAATTAATAATATAATAAATTAAGAAATTAAGAAATTAATAAATTAATAAATTAATAAATTAATAAATTAATAAATTAATAAATTAATAAATTAATAAATTAATAAATTAATAAATTAATAAATTAATAAATTAATAAATTAATAAATTAATAAATTAATGAATTAATAAATTAATAAATTAATAAATTAATAAATTAATAAATTAATAAATTAATAAATTAATAATTTGGTAAATTAATAAATTAATAAGCTAATAAACTAATAAATCAATAATTAATAAACTAATAAATTAATAAATTAATAAATAAAAAAATAAAAAAATTAATAAATTAATAAATTAATAAACTTATAAATTAATAAATTAAAAAAATTAATAAATTAATAAATTAAAACACTAATAAACTAATAAATTAATATATTGATAAATTTATATATTAATAAATTAATAAATTAATAAATTAAAACATTAGTAAACTAATAAATTAATAATTAATTAATAAATTAATAAAGTAATATATTGATAAATTTATATATTAATAAATTAATAAAATAATAAATTAAAACATTAATAAACTAATAAATTAATAAATTAATATATAAATTAATAAATTAATAAAAAAATAAATTAATAAATATTTAAATTTATAAATATTTATAAATAAATTAATATGTTCATTTAATAAATTAATAAATTAATAAATTAATAAATCAATAAATTGACAAATTTATAAACTAATAACTAAATAAGTTAATAATGTAATCAATTAATAATTTAAAAAATTAAATAACTTAAAAATTTAATAAGTTATTAAATTAATAAATTAGAGAGATTTATTCATATTTATTAATTTTCTAATTTATTTATTTATTAATTAAATAATTAAATAATTTATTAATTTATTAATTTATTAATTTATTAATTTATTAATTTATTAATTTATTAATTTATTAATTTATTAATTTATTAATTTATTAATTTATTAATTTATTAATTTATTAATTTATTAATTTATTAATTTATTAATTTATTAATTTATTAATTTATTAATTTATTAATTTATTAATTCATTAATTTATTAATCTATTAATTTTATAATTTACTAATTAATTTATTACTAATTTATTAATTTTTAAATTGTTAAATTATTAATTTATTATTTTATTATTTTTGTAATTTTTTAGTTTATTAATTTATAAATTTATTAATTTATTAATTTATTAATTTATTAATTTATTAATTTATTAATTTATTAATTTATTAATTTATTAATTTATTAATTTATTAATTTATTAATTTATTAATTTATTAATTTATTAATTTATTAATTTAGTAATTTATTAATTTATTAATTTATTAATTTATTAATTTATTAATTTATTAATTTATTAATTTATTAATTTATTAATTTATTAATTTATTAATTTATTAATTTATTAATTTATTAATTTATTAATTTATTAATTTATTAACTTATTAATTTATTAATTTATTAACTTATTAATTTATTAATTTATTAATTTATTAATTTATTAATTTATTAATTTATTAATTTATTAATTTATTAATTTATTAATTTATTAATTTATTAATTTATTAATTTATTAATTTATTAATTTATTAGTTTATTAATTATTAATTTATTAATTTATTGATTTATTAGTTTATTAGTTTATTAATTTATTAATTTATTAAAGTTTTAATTTATTAATGTTTTAATTTATTAATTTATTAATTGATTAATTTATTAATTTATTAATATATTAATTTATTAACTTATTAATTTATTAATTTATTAATTTATCAATTTATCAATTTATTAATTTATTAATTTATTAATTTATTAATTTATTAATTTATTAATTTATTAATTTATTAATTTATTAGTTTATTAATTTATTTATTATTAATTTATTAATTTAATTTTTTATTAATTTATTAATTATTAATTTATAAATTTATGAATTTATTAATATTTTAATTTATTAATTAATTAATTTATTTATTTATTAATTTTTTAATTTATTAGTTTATTATTTTATTAAATTATTAATTTATTAATTTGTTAATTTATTTATTAATTAACTAATTTATTAAATAACTAATAATATTTATATTTATAACTAATAAAGTATAAATTTGTTACTTAATTAATAAATTTATAAATTAATAATTGTATAATGTTATAAATTAATTAATTAAATATATAATAAATTCATGAATTAATAAAATAATTAACGAATTAATTAATTTTGAGATAAATTAATTATAAAGTTACTAAAAATGTAGATTATATTCAACTTTACCACTCATTTTCATTTCAGGTCTTATCTGGTTCATTGTGCCCGTCTCAATGATTGTTTGCAACGATGTCATGGCCTATATGTTTGGTTTCTTTTTCGGCAAAACACCTCTCATAAAATTGAGTCCGAAAAAGACCTGGGAAGGTTTTATTGGTGGCGGTTTTGCCACCGTAGTATTTGGCCTGATTTTCTCCGCCATCCTGTGTCGTTTCCAATATTTCATCTGTCCCATTGTATACTCAGAGGAATTGGGTAGCATGTCCATGAGTTGTGAACCAAGTTATTTGTTTACCCCACAAGAGTACAGTTTGAGTGTGGTAAGTTAAGGTGCAGTTGTAATGTTAAACATTTATTTACTTGTATGTACATATATTTCTTGCAGTTTGGTATTGGTAAATCTATTAGTGTGTATCCCTTCGTATGGCATTCGATTTCGTTGAGTTTGTTTAGTTCCATAATTGGACCATTTGGTGGTTTCTTTGCATCGGGCTTTAAGAGAGCCTTTAAAATTAAGGTAAGCCTGTCACAAGATGTTTTATTTTCCTATACATTTTTAAATGTATATTCTTATGTTTTATTTAGGACTTTGGTGACATGATTCCTGGCCATGGTGGCATTATGGATCGTTTCGATTGCCAATTTTTAATGGCCACCTTTGTAAATGTGTACATTTCTAGTTTCATAAGAACTCCATCGCCAGCCAAATTATTAACACAGGTATGTATTGACATTATCATACAGTTTAATATACATATGGTATATAAATTTTGTATCTTATTTTTCAGATTTATAATCTAAAACCTGAACAACAATTGCAAATCTTTGAATCACTTAAAGAATCACTTGGTGACATTTTAAATTAAGCTGCATTATTTTTTTTTACAATTGATGATATTTACATTAACATTTTGTATGTATCAATGAAGTGTAGTTTTTTTTATAGAATTTAATTTGTTGGTTTTATCAACATTTGTTTTTTTTTTGTGTTATACTTTGTATGATAATGGCATTAGTTTCGTTTAGTTTTTTTTTATTTATTATCTTATGATTTTGACATAGATTTGCTGCTGGGTAGCTAAAGTGAAGCTTTAGTTGTATTCCACACAACTGTCAACTATTAAGCAAAGATTACATATTGTCTTTTAATTTTTTGCACTTAGTTTTTTATTTTAAGAAACAAAACATAAATTTGTTTACATAATTTGTATGTACACCTCTACTACTGCTGAATGTAAAGCGTTAATCGTTAATCTCTTAAATGATAATTTTTGATGAATTTTAAAGTAGACTGTAATAATTTAATTTATTTTGCAATTTAAAAGGCGTGAATTGCATAACGCAAAACTCTTTTGAGTTATTGAATTCCATTTAATTTAAACAAAAACGAAAAATACATTCAATTTGTTGTATGCAAACAATGAAAAACAGAAAAACAAATACTGATCAAATACATACTACATGTTTATTTTAACTATGTAACTTTAAAACAAGAGGGAAGCACCCATTAAACTCATGAGATTTTTTTGGAAAGTAATAATATAACATACCAAATATTTAAAATTAATCCCTCCTCTTAAAGAAAATTCTACTACGAAACGAATACTGTTTAATACAACAGTATTAACTAGAAGTATAAGAAGCAGTAATTTATTAAATTCATTATTAGTTGCAATATATTCATTTGTTTGTTTGTCGTTTGTGTACTAATTTTTGTTTGTATTTCCTAAGTTTAGTGCAATATAGTTTAATTCATTTGTAAACTATAACTATAAAAAAAAAGAAATCCAAAGTGAAGAACAAGCACTCTTATTCTAAATATATAAGTTAAACAACAAAAGCTACAACCAACTTTCTTCATTCAAATAAAAAATACTAACTACACTGACGTTTTATCGAAAGGAAAATCTGCTGTAGAACAGTGTAAAAGTTTAAAAGCGAAAAACACAACAATCAATGAAGCAACCAACTACTAACTATACGAAATATTAGAAGAATTTATTACTATCGCAATGAAGAGACATTTATTAATTAATTATGATGAGCTCTAAATGTGGTTGACTATTGTTGTGTGCAAACACAGGCACATATTACTAACATCTCTTATCTACCAACCTCCCCCCCCATCCAGGAGATCTTTTGTAATATGTATGTATGAAATTGATTGATACGACTTGATATCCAGAAAATAGTATAATTATTGTTTGTCATTTTTGTATAGAAAGAACTGTTGATTGAATACAAAAAGAGGAATACTAAACAAATAATTGCAAACGTTATTTTAATTATATTGATATAGTGAATAGTGAATGAAGCAGGAGCAAACTGAAATATGATCTTCTATGTACCACGTATATTTTGATGTTTTATTTATTTTAAAACGAACAATTTGTGAATGTCATGTGTAATTAAAAATAAAAACTAAAACAAGAAAGAAAATCAGTAAAATAAATAATATATTTAAATGTAAATTATGGCATTTTGTTTTGTTTGGTGGAACGTGGAAGCGGCAGCGTTATGGTGTTTTGGTTCTAAGAAATATTTTTGGCTTATGGGTTTAACTTCACTAAGAATGAACTAGAATTTTCCTGAATATCGTTATTCAAACACATTTTTTTTGTATATTTTTTTTTTTTGTTAAACTAAGGACGAATTTATTTTAAATTTGGTTTTTTAATAATAATAATTCCAAACTTGAAAATAAAAAAAAAATAAATGCAACATTAACAAATCGAATAAAGTTGTAGTATTATTAACGTCGATGGAAATTCTTCTAAGGAATAAGTTTGGCTTATGGGTTAAACATCACTAAGAATGAACTAGAATTTTCCTGAATATCGTTATTCAAACACATTTTTTTTTATTTTTTTTTATTTGTTAAACTAAGGACGAATTTATTTTAAATTTGGTTTTTTTAATAATAATAATTCCAAACTTAAAAATAAAAAAAATAAATTCAACATTAACAAATCGAATAAAGTTGTAGTATTATTAACGTCGATGAATATTCTTGGTATTGCTTAAACATTGTAAGTGTATGACTTCGTCGAAATGCAAGTAATTAGATTTTAACGATGTTTCTTGTCTGCATTAGAGCATTAAATAATTTGTTAGCAAATCTTAAACTAAAACAAAAGTACAAAAACTATTAAATAGGTATGTATACAAAAAATAGCTTACTCACTCACTATCTAAACTATTTACAGCTGCCATACTAAGGTTAAGTTAGATATCTATAACTAACTATGTTAACTTACAGTTAAACGGTAAGTAGGAAGTATACAAGTCGACTGTTATTGTTTTATCTTAATTTTATCAATCACATTTGTGTGTATATCATTAACACAATTTGTAGAGATTTCATAATACAAATGACGTTCGCGTGCACTTTGCAGTAGACAGCGCCAGGCAGGTACAACCTGAAAATGAAGGACAATACAAAACAAAGACAAATTATTATAGAATATCTATCTAAATAAATCGATGATAATTACCTCTAAACTTTTAAAATTACCACATAATATAAGGCACTTTTTGGGTCTTGTCAAGGCCACATTTAATCTTTGAGGATTTGATAGAAATCCTATGCCATTTGTACGAGCATTGGAGATCACTATGACATCCTTTTCTAGGCCCTGATATGAGTCTATAGTGTTGACCATTATGTTTGTAAGACCTAAAGATCTAAGAGAAATTATATATAGCTGTGTTAAAAAGACATTGTTTTGAACTTCAAATTTACTTAAGCTTACCTTATGGAATTCTCTAAAGTTGTGCGATGATGTGCGTATGGTGTTATAACACCATAACTGTTATATTTATTTGGTATGAAACCATCCAATGCCTTAAGTAGCTTTGCCACAAATTCCGCTTCTAAATTATTGGTTATCTTACCATTCGAACAGTATTCATTTTGGGAGTAGGCTAAATTTAGTACCGAGAATGGCTTAAGCGGCGATTTAAATTCATTTGTTATGGACCCGTTGATTAATTCACTTCTATAGAAATACTGATTAGGCCATTTACATATTTCGGGATTCATACGATATTGAGTTTGTAGGCCAAATATAATGTGACTCGGTGGTATTATGCCAGGAACACTACTGCCGCCTCCTCCGCCTGCACTATTTGTACCGCTTGGTACATTGTCTAAACAGCTTTGGATGCGGGTGAACATGGACTTGCCCAAACCCAATTCATTGGCTTTCTGAAATGTAACACAAATTGACAAAATTAGTCTCAATTTCATTAATTTCTAGCGGCCCCCTTGTACATACCTTTGATAAAATTGTGGCTGGCAATTGCTGGGTATCTCCAACCAATACCAAAGAATTAATGCCGAATCTTAAGGGCAACAATGTCCAAGGTTCCGTAGATTGGGTAGCTTCGTCTATTATGCAGATATCAAAATAACTAACGAATCTATATATAAAGCAAACGATTAAAACTTTTAATGCTGATTAATCAACACTATTACTTACTGTGATAACTTAACACAACTTGAGAGTGTGGCACACACTATATTGGCATTACTCAAATACCATGTATACAAACTGCGCTCATCTTCAGGCCTTGTTAGTTGATTGGTAATATTACGCATCATATTAAGCTGACGTTGTTTTTCCAACAGCATATCCTCCTCAACAGTTCCCTTTAGATTGCGTTTTGACATTTCCGCTATTTCTGCTTCAAGTAAATGTATCTACAACACAACATAAAATATGTTTGGCATGAAGAACATACAAAAGTAGTAGGAACTTAATATCCTTTATATATGATATAAATAACATTAAATATTTAACCACCTGATTCTTTAAATTCTCCTTATTTTCCACTTGAACATTAGCATTGGCCATTTTCAATTTCTTAAGCATCTCTTGTTCCACAATGTGGATCAATGACACTGGATTAACGCTGGGGTTAATTTTCTCCGGCAATCCGTAGCGTATTAAACGAAAACGTCTCTCAGGACGCATTCTCATGCTGATGTCAAATAATTTACCAGCAATAACATCAACAGCAGCATTACTTTGAGCACATATCAAAATTTTCTTATCCAAATAACGAACTTCATCGCCGTATAGCGTCTGTAGAGCCAAATTTGTTATAACACACGATTTCCCCGTGCCAGGTGGGCCCTGTATCAGTGAGATATTTGGTGTGGTCTCATCGATGACACGTAAATAGGTATTGAGTAAAACTTGTCGTTGCTTTTCATTCAATTGATCACAGCCGCGGTAAATGGATTTCTTTTTGGGTGGTTGCCGATATTGCAACAGTTCCAGAGGATTAAGGATTTTTTGAAACAGTGGTGTGGCCTCCAGTTGATAGACAGCATTGAAGGCACCGAATTCAACGCGTACATTATCGATGACAGGTCGTACAGTGAAAGATTTGATGCCACTAAAGAATTCTTTTGTTACTGTCATGGGTAAAATCTCAAAAACCATCGTGTTGCAGGAACCTTGAAAAAAATAAAAGAAATATAACGAAACAGTGCACAAATTACGTTAAATGGCTCTTAAACTTTCTAAGCTAGTGAAATTAATATGAAAATTGTATTGATAAAAAAATAAAAACTAAATATGAAAAAAATTGATTGATATCAGTTTTTTAAATATCTTCATATGAACACCTCACTTGCCAAATCGATTTTTAAATTTTTAATTTAATTGATTTTTATTTTAGTTGCAATTGAATTGTTTTTTAATTTCAATCGAAAATGTTGTAGTCTAGTTAGCTTACACATCCAGCTTCAACTTACCAGCCCCTTTACGAACTGACGTCAAATAAGCAAACATGTTATTATTCATTTGTTTGGATTCCAATATGACTAAATCATATTTAGTGCTATCTAGTTGTTGACGATCCTGATAGTGATCTAAAATGGTACATAGATAAAATTGTTTAACCAAAAACAAAATATTTCAATTGATATGTATAATATTACATTTGGTTACCAGCATTAGACGGTCCTTGTTCACCGTTACGTACTCCAATGAAACATTGTATTTTTTAGTACACTTAGTCAAGTGGTATTGACGTTCTAAAAGACTGGCAAATTCAAGTTTCATCAAAGGAAATAAAATGCTGTAATAAAAGAATATAGTAATAGTTAATAATAGGTGTCTACATTATGTAAGAGTTAGACTTTTTTAAATAAAATAAAGTCCTTTTAAAATATATTAATTTATAATAAAAAGAATTTGTTAAAGAAACTTAATGAAATTTGCTATGAAATTCTTTCCATCACAGAATATTTCCAAATTCCAAACTAGTGAAAATGTAAAAATATTTGAGCTTATTCGGAAGATTTAAATTTCACAATTAAATTTAAAAATTTTAACTTGCAGTACCAGTTTAAAATCTTCATTTGATAAAGACAAGAAAACATTATGTAAATACGATGTAAATAAAACACGATGTGATATAAAACGATAAAGTAAGTGGCAGTTATAGTGGAAGAACATTTTTGCAATATGTATATTTGAAATATTTTTTTTTTTTGAAATCTTTAAAAAAAATTCTTTAATTTTTTATGTATTACCAACATTACTGATAATGATTTCTTGCTTTTATTACTTATTTATATATTTTTTTTTTGTTCAATCAACTTTTGCAACTCACCTCTTGTAGTGATCAAATGAACTGAAATGCGTTGGCATTGGATACACCACATCGCTGGCAGCATCGGCAGCTGCATCACGCTTTTTCAGCCATTCATTGCTCCAACAAAGTATTTTCGAAATAATTTTATCTGTATTATCTAGTATAGGATAATTACGACGTATCATCTCGCGACGATCCTTATGAGTTGTTTGGGGTAAAATATCTTTACCGACAACTCTACGACTTGCGCCACAAATACGTTCTATATAGTGTATAATAGGTGTATCATTAAAACGTACTGTCTTCTTTCCCGTCACAGATTTATTATTTGTTAAATTCGAAAGTGTATTGCCTGGTTGGCTGATACTGCTACGTTTACTGCTTATCGTAGATAGTTTTCGCTTACATGCTTCCGTGTCAATGATGTTTTTTTCCATGGATGCAAAAGTTATCTTATTAGTTGTTCTTACGGCACGAGCTGCCACAGCCTCTTTACGCTTTGGTGGCAGTGCTTTATGTTCAGCTCTTTTAGTGTCAACGCCGCCGCCGCCGCCACCGCTACCGCTAGATCTCTTGAGTAATAAATCATCGGGCATGGAAATTTGTTGTGAAAATGAGGCATCTATACTCATTGTACGTTTTAATGGCACTGTCTTTTTTATTTCATCTGTACTATTGCAACGTTTGAGTGGTTCTTTGTTCTGCAACACGCCTGTAGTGGCTGTATCTTGTTTGATCTCTTCTGGTTTCTTGTTGACTACTTTGGGTATTTTAAATTGACTTTTTTGGTTATCTTTGGGTTTAGGCAACGATGGAGCCGCTTCAGCATCGGCCAGAAAAGCACCTCTGTTTTGAGCGGTTATCTTAACTTTAGCCTTTTTGGCCTTTATATCTTCGTGTTCAAAACCTGTATAGTTTTTCCGTTTTAAAGAGTCTTTGGTGGGGCTTTTGTTCTTCTCCGCCAATTCCTTAAGTTTGTCCTTACGAGATTCTTTTATTTTTTGTATACGTTCTTTGTCGCGTTTCTTATGCACCGTAGGCTTTTCCACCCATTTCCTTTTGAGATCTTTTGATATGTGATCACTACGTATTTGATCTCTAATGGAAGTTATTTTTTCTCGTATTGAAGATGCAGAATTCTTATTGTGCTTCACACTGGGGATTGGTGGTGGTGGCTTTTCCGCACAGACACCTCTTAGTTTGCCCTTACATTTGGGAAGTGAAGGTGCATCTATTATTAGTGGTGGTGGTCTTATCGTCGTGGGCTTGTTTATATTTTCTTTATGGGAAACAGTTAAATTATTAAGTTGCTCCACTTTATGAGGAACAAAGCCGTCGTCTTCATCTTCGGAGGAAGATAACGGTGCTACAAGTTTGGCCGACGTGCTGCTTTTTCGTCTTACACGTATCAAAGGCGAGTCGGTGTCTGTTGCGAAATGTAGCATGTCCGCATCGGGACTTTTTTCTTTAAACGTTTTCTTAGGTTCAATGGACTCCTCTGCCTTTTGTGGTATATCTTTGTCGTTCATTGATGTTGCAGAAGTCTCGTTGAGTGTCTCAATTAATACTTTCAAAGGTTTAAGTTTTACGGCATATTCATTAGTTTGCTCTTCAATAGATTTAATTCTTTTTAACTGCTCAGTAGTGGTTTCTTCTGTTTTCTTGTTGCTGCTGAAGCGTTTCTGACTGAGTGGTATTACTTCGTCCTCTAGTGACATTTCTTGTTCCCTGATGTCACGACTAGTTTGTAGCGTTTCTATGACTTTTTGCATATCATCCTTTTCTGGGATGGTTTCTATTTTATCTCTAAGATGTTCTAGGACGGTTTCCTTTGCTCTGTCAATGTCTTCACGTAAATCCTTCAAGCGTTCATCTATTTTCATTGCATGTTCTTCACTGCTATTGTTATAGAGATCAGCAATATTATCAATGTCATCGTCAATAATGTTAAAGTCATCATGATCGTTACTGCCGTTATCGCCATGGTCGTCCTCTTCGTCGTCATCATCGTCTTCGTCCATAATATTTGGCGTATCTATATCATATACTTGAGACATGCTAATATTGGTGAAACTCTGAGAACAGAATATCTTTTTAGACCAGTCTGTAACTTTGCTCTCCAACTCAGCATCATAGTCTTCATCATCACTGATGACCCAGCAGGAATTCTCAAGTTCATTTAGCAGGGAGGCGCTTCTCTCAAGATCCGGCTCCTGTTTAATTTTGATGGGCATTTCAAACTCTTTGTCTAAGGAGGGCTGTTCTTCTTGTTGAGGTATATCGTTATCAAAATCGTTATTGAATACATCGTCTTGTAATTCAGCTTTCATATCGTTTATTAAAACCTGAGAGAACATTAACTCTTCCATATCTTCATCGCCAGCATTACTTCCAAAAGAAGTATAATCATCTAAATCGATATTATCTGTGGAAGTTATTAAACGTTCATTGGCCTTGGACTGATTCGGAGGTATATCAGTGGAGGTAGTTTCTACTTTCTTAAGCGGTTCCCCTTCAATTTCGTTCTCATCTTCTTTAGATGAATCCAAGAAAAGGTTGGGACTTTTTGCCGTATCCATTTTATTTTCTCGCTCATTACAGTTTTTCGATGTTGAAGGTATTATGACGCCCAATTCCTCTTCCTCCATGGCATCGTCATCACTTAATATTATGCAGTCACCATTTATTAAATGTGTATCCACATTAGTCATGGTCATCAAAGGTTTGCCACTGAGGTCATTGTACACCAAGGGATTGATTTCCTTTAGTTTATCCTTCATATGTTCATCATCATCAAGATCACCAAAGATATTCTTCACATTCGCCGACACAGAACGTATATATTCTTTTTTAACATTGGAAATGATGGGTAAATGAATATTTATTTCTTTAGCACTGCCCGCCGACCCTGATTTGGCTTCATCAGCTAAGGGGTTATCTTTAACTGCTAAGGGAGCAGCAACCTTAGCAACTTCTTTAGGTGTAGGAGTTTGATTTTTGTTCGCATTATTAACTTTGTTAACTGTTGTCATTGTGGGTTGAACATTGTCTTTTGCCGTCGTTGTTTCCTTTGTCATGTTATTTGTCTCCGCATTAACTTTTTTATCACCACCACCACCACCTCCGGCTTCATCCTCATCGTCGTCACTTACGATTAAAATTTCCTCCATTATTATCGGTTTGGCAGCAATGTTACTATTTCTACTGGTACTTGGCTTTTCATCCTTTTCTTTTTTTACAATGGGCTGGGTTAGATCACAAGGTTTTGTTAGAATTGCTGCGTTAGCTGATCTAGCTCTGATTATGGGTAAATATTTTAACTCATAAATAGGCAGTGACAACTCGTCCTCTTCCTCACTGCCATCAACGGACACGCCAATGCCAATCTTATCACCTTTATTTAGAGCAACTGTAACGCATTTGTGAAGATTTGTATTTACAAAAATACCATTAACCGAATTCTGGAACAATAAAAAGTGAGGTTAAGTGAGAATATTTGAATATGCGGAATGAAGTTTGAAAGCTTTTTTATTAACTAATTATACTTCTGAATATAGATTTGTATTAAGTTTAATTAATATTGTAGTTACTTTTATAAAATAGTTCGCAAACCAGAACGAAATATTTTCTTAAACAAAAAAATAAAAGTACATTTTCATGTTAAAAACATTAGATTAAACCTTTTAATTGCTTAATTCTAAATTTAAATTGTATCTTTAAAGGTAACCAAATTGTTCAAACAATTGGAAGTAGTTCACAATTTCAATGCTAATACGCTTTCGAACTAGTTCGACGATTCCCTACTGGGATTCTACTAATTTTTATAATAAAAATTAAAAATAAATTTTGTCGTGTCATTTTATAAAATGTAAAAAGGTTTTAAATGAAAATCACATAATTTAATTAAAAGCCAGTACTGAAAAAACTTATATGTAATGTAAATGTAAGTTTTTATTTATGAGTTCAAATTGATTTTATTTTTGTTTAAAACGAGGCTCGGCCTTCGTCTTTACTGATTTAGCATCACAAGAAATAGGTTTCATAAAAATTCCTAAAGATAAACTTAAAACATCACTTATGTAGATACCCCGATCATTTCAAATTGCAACTATATTCCGCAATTGTTTAAATCACTCTCCTCCAACAAAAACTTTATTATTAGCTTGCTGTTAAAATTTTTTTTGTATTTAAAAACGCAATTGAAATGATATTACAATACATATTATAATCTTATTATGTAACGACTCCAAGTCAAAATGGTTGTAATTATAAAACTCATAGCATTCTTTCCGACTGCTATATCACATTTTAATACAAATACTAGTAGCCGGAAAACGAAACATTCAGGGGAAAACCCAATTAAAATCTAAGCTGAGCTTACCCTATGGCTTTGGAATATATCAAGGGCTATATTATCGTCAAACAAGTTTTTGCAAATAGTATGTACATTATTTTATCAAAGAGTATTCTCATCATTTTTAATAATATGTTCCACATTGATTAATACATTTATCTCACTTAAAGTTATTCCGATGCATTAATGTATGAAACCGTAAACTAGTAGCCGGAATACAAAACATTCATCGCAAAACCCAATTAGAATCTTAGCTAAGTTTACCTTATGGCTTTTGAATTTATCAAGGGGCATATTATCTTCAAACAAGTTTTTGCAAATAGTATGTACTTCATTTCATCACAGAGTATTCTCATAATTTTTAACAATATTTTCCACATTGATAAGCCTAAACGTCCGCCCGCCGCGCACTTTCGTTGCGGGAGGCAGTGATGAAATTTGATACTATTTAACATGACTGCATGGATATGTGGACTTCTTAAAGGAATCCACTTAATCTTTGTAATTTATACAGTACATACGTCCAGCAACGTACCAAATCCTTTATTGTCACCATTTTATTATCACTGGATACTTCGATTTCCGCATGATGTCGGGACACATAATGTGAGTCCAGTATCCGTATTAGCGATGAGGAATGTCTTCCAACTGAATTCACACCCGTACGCAGACGATGCGTATCGCCGATAGCAATTCGCTCTAAAACCCAAGAGGAGAACATCTTATGATTTTCAATTCCAGTTGTGGTCCACAAAAGTATTATTCCAAAGCATTTCTGTTAGCTATTGGAATTGGTTGCGATAGCAAACAAGGAAAAATTATTGTTTAATTTCGTATTTTTTGGCGTCTGTGAGTGCAATGTTTACATTTTTTGCACAACTATCCAATAACATGATGTTCTTGAGCGCAATATTGCCAGATCTATGCTTTATAAACACAGGGTTGGGAGATGTTGTGCAACGGTATACAGTGCAATTAGAAAGATGATTTGTTGGTGGATTACGATACAAATTGTATTGTAATATTGTTTAAAAACATAATTTGATAGCAGAAAGTTAAAATGTTATTCCAACAAATAATTGAAACGGTAGTTAAAGCTGATTTGACACTTTGCCGATCCAGTATTGTGACTTTTGCACTTATGATAAACAAAAACATTAGCTTAATTAAAATTGATTAATATCACGGGTGAATTGCACTTTAGAGCTCGAGGTCAGTCTGTAAAGTAAAGATGCCATTTACTTCAGTTTAGGCTCAAGAAAACGAAAACCAAGGTCAAATTTGCGTCGGGGCCATCCAGCCCCAAGGGAACCCAAAATAACACGACTCATTTTATATTATAAAATTAATAAAAACGATCTTTCTGTAAGAGGTTATTTTTTAAAAAATTATTGGATCTGCTTAAAAATATTTCTATATAAAGATTAAAAAAATTAAAACAAAAAAAAATATTTAAAGAAAATCCGGGAATCTGTTAATTTTTAATGTTTAAAAAAATAATTATAAATAAATAAAGGAAACAAATATAAGTTACAGAAAACTTGAAAGATACGAAAAAAAAAACATTTTTATTTAAGATAAATAAAACATTCCAGATATAAAAAATATATGTTAACTACAACAAAATTAAAAAAATTACATAAAAAGTTTAAAATTAAAAAGAAACAGTTAAAAAATAAAAGTTGTATTTGTAAAACATATTTTTCTTAAACTTTTTCTACAAAAAAATCAATATAAAAAACAAAAATAACATAAAAAGCTCAAAAGTAAAAAAACACTTAAAATAATTAAATTTTTATCTTAAAAAAAACTTGTTTTTATTATTGCAAAACTATTTTTTTTCAAAATAAATGCCTGGTTATGACGACATATTTACCCCAACTTTTATATTACAATTTAAATATTTAAAAAAATTTAAGAACAACGTTTTTTTTTCGACGAAAAAATACAAAATTCTGATCCAACACCATTGAGACCTAAAAATATCATTGTTAGAATCGTGGTAATAATACGTTTTATTCAAGCATTAATAGCCTTTTTACACCAAAAAAGCATTCCGCATTTTGAGCTGAAGATGCGGAATGCTAAAAAGTGGTTTTACACTGCAGTTTCGCATATTGTCAGCTGTTGTCTAGCTCACACATTTTTCCATTTGCTTTGTAAAACTGCAATATTTCCCTGCCACAAACCTATTAACATTGTTACGGAGGCAGTATTCCACGAAGCGCGAATAGTTTTAACTAATTCGAATAACCATTTATTAATATTTTGGCAAAAATGTAAATTTTTTGTCCGTCCATGTTGTTTGGAATTTTTTCCGATAAATGTAAACAAACAATGAAAATGTTGGTTGCCGGATCAACATTACTGAGAAAAATCGCTTAAATTCCAATTTTCAGAGTACAACTCAGTGTATTTTTCCGCATCTTTCATGGATGCGCAAATATGTTAACATCTTTCCAACAACAAAATACATGTAAAAATTTTAGCATTTTGGCCGCATCCCTTAAAATGCGGATTAAAGCGGAAATATGTTAAATGCGTTCCGGTGTAAAAAGGGTAGCATCCAAAGGGCCCCTATAATGGGTTCCCTAGGGTTACCAAATTTGATTGGAGTAGGGTCATTTCATCGTTTTCCGTGTTTAAAATTATATTTAGAATGGGGGACATTTTTCCGGACCTTTCCCGGTTAAGTGCTATTACATTATTATATTTTATAATACATCAAATACAAATATTTAGCCATACTTTTTATTTGTTATTTTTTTAATATTATTTCGAATGCATTTTTGTTGGAATACACACCATATTGGCAAAAAAAAAATTCCGAAATTGTAAATTTTGTGTTTAAAACATTGTTTTTTTAATATATATCAATATATATATTTCACACAACTCTTGTAAAAACAAATTCAATTAGCAATAATAGAATAGATCTCAAACCGAACAATGAAAAACATATTCATATATCAATTATTAAGTTTCTCGCTATCAATATACCTATTTTTTACATATGTTTATTTATTTTTGTTTTTTTTTTTATTATAAATATTTAAATAAAAAATTTCGGCAACATTTTTTTCGTTTTTTTTTTTTCATTATTATTTCAAAAGAATTTTTGTTCGAACATATACAGTTTTTAATTGGCAAACAACAGAAAGGAACATTTTCCGAAATTGCAAATTTTATGATTTATATTTTTTTGCTGTTTTATTTATTTACAATGTGAATAATATGTAACTGTAGTTTTTTTCTGTGTACTTTGCCTTTAACTCCGCTATAAAGACAGAACAATCTCTGGTGGCAACGCTATCAATCAACAATGTCTCTCTGTCACAATAAACAAGGGGCCAGCTGACTCTATTTAATTTGTTTATTTTCGTCAGACCGCGTAAAAGCAAAACAATAAAAACTTGTATTCATGTAATATTAACAAAGAAATCTCCCTGCGATATGTCGAAAAACACACGATCAAGGGAATGGACGCCTAAATATAATGAACAAATAACGAAAAAACAGAAATGTGGCTCTGGCAGCGACCGCACCATTATAGAACCAAGTGAGAGTGTGCTGTGGCCAGAAACCGAGGACAGCTTTTTCACCGACGCCAAACTGGAGAAACTTGTTGAGTCTAAAAAAGAACCGATAAAAAGTAAAAATAACCACTTTTTTGATAATGCAGATGACAGCCTATTCAGTGACATCGTCCTGCCCCATGAAACGGAAAATGCTGGAGGTAATGTTGGTGGCACTCCCTTGGTTCAAGTGTTACCTACCTCGGATAATGACAACGGCATTGTAGGCGATGATACTTTATTTTCTGAATTAAATATTGACCAACTGGTGGCTGAATTGAGTGAAACACCAGAGTTACCTGATAACATGCCAGTTGAAAGAAAAACAGAATTTAATGTCGACGATGCATTGCCAGAGGACTGCAACAAAAGTACAAAATGTAATAAAGTACAAATGCCTGTGCAGGATGATGATCTATTTAAAGATGATTTTCCCATTGAAGATCTGCTTCAATGTACACAAAAATTTTTAAACGATGTAGCTTTTAAAGTACCCAAACCATTGGCTAAAGTAACGAAACAAACTGACCCAATGACAAGCAATCATCTTATCGATAAAACAAACGCCTCTGTGGATTGTTACATTCAGGGTACACAGTACGAGACACGACAGGAAATTAAAAATCGAACTATGCATGGGCTTAATGAGACCGGGGTGGCAAAAGAAACTGCAAATCTGTCGCGTTTCAATTGGGAAACGCAGATATTCTTGGAAGAAGTGGCAGAAGATTATCCCTGTAAGGGAGATTTTTATGGTTTGCCGGATAGAGTAAAACGTATGATATTCGAAAATAAGGGAATACAGAGTTTGTATGGTAAGTGCTTATTAGAAGATAATTTTTACTACCCAGTCCTTACAGGCGGCTATAGAAAGTAATGTGTATTTGATATATTATATTTTAAGTATTTGAATTATTTATTATATTTTTAATATTTGAATTACTTTGTTTTAAATATTTTTTTATGCTAACGTGTGGTTTTCTTTGATGCCACCTTCGCAGCGGTGTGTTTGAGTTTCTCGATGCTTTCTTGATGCTTTCAACACGTAATGTTGTGATGCTGTTTGGAGAAATCACAGTAAAGGGTGCTGATGATGATAGTTTGACAACTATCGAAATAGCTATCCTCCCTGCCATCTGTCTTATAATCCATTTCACACAACTTTTGTAAAACAAACTCTATTAGCAATAATAGAGTATATCTTAAACCAAACGATGAAAACAAATTCATATTTTTAGTATTGAAATATTTTTGACACTTTTAGTATTTTTAATATCTTAAATATTTTGAGTATCTAATATTTTTAATATTTTCAATATTTCTAATATTTTTAATACTTATAATATTTTTAATATTTGTAATATTTTTAATATTTTTTATATTTTTAATATTTATAATATTTATAATATTTTTAATATTTGTAATATTTTTAATATTTTTAATATTTTAATATTTTTAATATTTTTAATATTTTTAATATTTTTAATATTTTTAATATTTTTAATATTTTTAATATTTTTAATATTTTTAATATTTTTAATATTTTTAATATTTTTAACATTTTTAATATTTTTGGTATTTTTAATGTTTATATTATTTGAAATATATTTAACTCATGTTTTTAGTGTTCTAAATTTTTTTTATAACAATAAAATTTATTATATAGTATTGTAAATAATTTTTAATTTAATATATTTCATATTTTTAAAATTGGTGATATTTTTTTATTTTATAATTGCTTTGTAATTTTTTTTTTATATTTTTATTATGCTTGATTATTTTTATGTTTTATTTTTATTTAAAGTATTTTTGTTTTTATATTTAAATAATTTTAATATTTTCAATATTAGTAATATTTTAAATGTTTTTCTCTACAAAAAAACTATAGTTATATTAACTTTTTTTCTTCTAATTTTACTCTTACAAATTCTTACATAGAGTGGCAAAATGAATGTCTGAATTTACCTGCAATACGTCAACGTAAAAATCTCATCTATGCTCTACCCACAAGTGGCGGTAAAACGTTGGTGGCTGAAATCCTAATGCTGCGGGAAGTGATTTGTCGAGAGAAGAATGTTTTGTTCATACTGCCGTATGTGTCCATTGTACAAGAAAAGGTAACTTAATTACAACCATTAGTTGTATTAATATTAGTGTCTTTATATTATAAAAAACTTCATTCTTCCAGGTCAGTGCCATGTCACCATTTGCCATCAATTTGGATTTCATTGTTGACGAGTATACGGCGGGCAAAGGCAAATGTCCTCCAGTTCCAAGAAAAAAACGTAAAAGTATCTATATAGCTTCAATAGAAAAGGGAGCTGTACTCTTGGATAGTTTAATCGATGCACAGAGAGCAAATGAAATTGGTTTGGTGGTCGTCGATGAATTGCATTTAATTGGTGAAAAAGGCAGAGGAGCCAGCTTAGAGGCATTACTGACCAAAGTTATGTATCTCAATGGTAAGTTGGTAGAATATTAGACCATCTGCATTACTAAATACATAATGGTATATTTCTTTAGCTAAAATACAAATTGTGGGTATGAGTGCCACCATAGGCAATCTCTCAGAAATTTCACAATTTCTAAATGCCGATGTTTATACGCGTGGATTTCGTCCTGTAGAACTGAAAGAGTATATTAAATGTGGTCGTGATATATTGGAAATTAATTTGCAAGGCCAATCGTTGGAAGAGATATTCGTCTATAAGCGTAGTGTTAATTTTAATGTAAGTTGAGGCGAAAAAATATTATATTATTATCATTAAGTTTTAAAACCTAAAGGGGAACACTCACTAGTAATCATGGGCATGAACATATTTTAATTACCAAACAAAATTTGCTAGCACGAAAAACTTAACTAATGAAGTACTGATAAATAAATCTGTTTGCTTTTTATTCGCATAGTATAGCGATGCGGTACTTCGTTCCGATCCTGATCATTTAGCTGGCCTGGTTACCGAGTGCGCCCCCAAAAATGGTTGCCTTATATTTTGCTCATCCCGCAAAAATTGCGAAAATGTTGCTGTGCTGCTAAGTCGTATATTGCCAAAGTAAGTTAGTGTGATATAACAAATATATAGTTAAAAAATGTTATTACTATGTGAAATATATAAATAAATAAATATTTTCTTTCTAACAGAACTAAATTTCTGGAATATCGCAAATCTGAAAAGGCCGATTTAATGGATGCTTTAGATAAAATTTGCGGTATTTTAAGTCCCGTTCTTGCTCGCACCATCCCTTATGGTGTGGCCTATCATCATTCGGGTCTTACGACAGATGAACGTAAATTCATTGAGACTGCTTATCGTTTTGGTGTTCTCAGTGTGATTTGTTGTACTTCTACATTGGCAGCTGGTGTTAATCTGCCAGCTAAACGGGTTATAATACGGGCGCCCTATGTGGGCAGTGAGTTTATAACACTATGTAAATATAAGCAAATGATTGGTCGTGCCGGCAGAGCCGGTATGGGTGAGGCGGGTGAAAGTATTTTGATTAGCTCCAGTCGTGACAATGTGCGTGTGGGAGAAATGTTATTCTCGCCCATGGATAAGGCAATAAGTTCGTTGGATTACCAGGGGAAAATTGGATTACAGGTATGTTGTTATTGGAAAAGTGAATAATCGGCAATTTACATAATAAAATAATTTAATATTTAACATTTTTAATAAATTTAACTAAATATAAACTTTATTGATCTTTCAAGTCTCTTGTCCTAAGTGCCATTGGTTTGGGTTTGGCCTGCTGTCGCTCGGACTTACATCGTCTCGTTCAGAGCACTTTGTTGGCTGTCCAGGCTGAACAACTCGGCGTTTCTGTGACAACAATGGTGAAAGAGATCCTTTGTGAAATGTTTAAGAACAAAGTATTACAAATATCCAATAGTAATCAAGACAAAAAAGACATATCCGATATTTTGATAACACAAGATCTACAGAATAGAAGCAATAGCCTTTTGCCGGATCGCACAATTAAACTGCACAATACAACCCGCTTCCAGTTGACAACTATAGGCAAGGCAGCATTTAGGGCGGGCATAGACTACAAGCGGGCCTATGCCATTTACAATGAACTGGCTACGGCTCAAAAACAACTGATACTCTCTAATTATGGTCATCTGCTGTATTTAGTAGTAGCATTCAATTCAAACGCTGTCGGTGATGAACTTTTTCCTGCAGATCCTGGTATCTTATATCAAGCGTACGAAAAATTGGATGAACCAACACAGCAACTGTTTAAACAAATCGGATTTACGGAGGCCCACTGTGCAAAAATGGTGAAGACAATGTCCATACAGGGACCCATGGAATTGAAATTAAATCGTTTGTATAAAATGTTGATACTGCTAGATGTATTGAATGTCATTCCAATACCGGCAGTGGCGGCCAAGTATAACATTGAACGTGGCATGTTACAGAATTTGGCTAGCCAGGCTACGGCGGCTGCAAGTGCCATTGTGCGTTTGTGTGAACAGGTGGAAGAGTTTTGGTGTTTTCGTCCCTTGTTTGAGCGCATAGGCAAGAAGATGGATCGTTGTGGTACAGCGGAGCTGGAACAATTGCTAGAGCTGCCATCAGTTAAAATTGTAAGTATTGAATTGAAAATATTTGATTATAGAAATACTGAACTATTAAATATAAAACTATATTATTGAAATATGATTTCATTGATATAATAATACTATTGGACTTATTTTTATTATTACCTGATTATTATTATTTGAAATTTATATTTTTGAAATATTGAAAATATTGTAAAATTATATTGATTTTTTTAAAATATATAATTTAAGTTTGAAATTATTTAAATATACGACTGTTGACAGATTAAAGTATTGCAATTTTAAATATTGATTATTAATTTTAGCAATAATTATAAAAATGTAAAAATTATATTATTGAAATACGAAATTCTAGAACAATATGTATAAAAAAATATATAAGTTTTAACAATTTAAATATTAAACTATTTGAAAATAATATTCTTGAAATATGAATTTATTAAAATATATGGCTGTTGACATTTTAAAGGATTGAAATTTAAGAAATTGAATATATAAAATAATTTAATTATATTTTTATAGTTATTTTTAAACTATGAAATTCTTAAAAAAATTGTATTGAATATTAAAGTAATAAAAAAATTAGAAAAATTAAATTAATTTAAAAGAATTATATATAAATTGTTGGGACCGGCCGTGGCATAGTGGTTAGAACACGCGACTACCATGCCGGAGATCGCAGGTTCAAACCTGGCTCCAGTCATCTTAAAAGAAAAAAAATAAATAAAATTTTCTTTCATTGTCGGCTCCTCTCGAATGTTGTAGACAGCAACTTCGCAGTATTAAGCGTCGATTCAATCGTCGTGTCTAGTAAGAACTTCTCAAACAGTGACGTTCGCATTCGTCGATAAACAAGTAGGTGCCGTTAGTTGTGAATCTAAAAATAGATAGCGTGTTAATTCACAACAACGCGAGAAGCTATCCCATACCTCATTCATGGGGTGCAAAGGGAAATTAAGTTAAGTTTTATATTAAAATTGTTAATACAAATTAAAATGTAAAATTATTATTTTAAAAAAGTATTAAGCATTAACAACAATGAAAATAATTAAATACTTTCCCCTCGCTTTATAGAATCGCGCCCGCCAACTTTACTCCGCTGGCTACAAAACCATCGAGGACATAGCCAAGTGTCGCCCAATGCAATTGGTTAAGACCATAGAACACATGCCCTTAAGGATAGCCAAAGAAATAGTCTCGGCAGCTAAGGTATATTTGTTACTAAACTTATACTATACCCACACATTATCATCACATTTCCAATTTTTAGATAATTCTAATGAAAAAACTCGACCATTTGGAGGAAGAGACTGAGGCCATAAAAGTCTGCCTAAAACCTGAAAATGTAATTGAATCAGAAGCACTTTTTTCAGCGGTATAATTTTTTTGTGTGTTTTGTTTACTGTAATATTGTATACATTTTATTTATTTACTTTTCATCATCATTGTTATTAAGAATTAACACATGTTGACACTTGTTGTGTAATTGTTGTCATTTTCAATATCATTTCATATTTGTAGACTACGCTTGTAACTCTTGGTTTAAATTTAAAATTTTTTGTTTTATTATCATCAAAGAAGCCATGAAGCTTTTTTGATTTTAGTGCAAAGTTGTCTTGAACATGCTGTTGTTTTCTTTTTCTAGTAAAATCTAATAGTCTATAGTTTAGAATAATATATATATAGAGTATTTATTATTAAGTCACCTTCTTGAGTACAATACAAACACAATATAATTTTGAATTTAGTTTTGCAAATGATATTACGCATAACATTTTTTTTCTGTATTAAATTAAATAACATAATTTAGTTTAAGAACCAAAACAAAAAAATAATAATTTAATTGTAGTAAAAACGAACAAAACAATAAATTGATTAATTACATTCTTTTCATAAAAATACAAAACATAATTTCTGTTTTCTTTCTGTTTTTTCCATTTCTTTTCATTTATAAGACAAATAAAATTTTGTCTTTTACTATCACGAAATTTGAGTATTTATAATTAAAACAAAAGGTTTCAAGTTTTCTTATTAAATAGGAAACTACAATTAAAAGAAAACAACTGGGCCTATATTGAAATATTATAATCGCATTGAAATATGTGATCATAAAAATTAATGTGATGTTTTGTTCCCCTTTTGGGTTCAAGGTTAGATGAGTGAGTCCTGTACACCACCAAGTCCAAAAAGAGATTTCATAGGGTTTTTGTAGGTCCACATCAGTTTTATGCGTTGTTTTTTACACTTGTAGATATATTTACAAACGGGGAAGAGCCTGCAAGTGAGAACGAGGGAGAGAGAAATTATTAATTTATTGTAAAAAATGGAAATTTATTAATTTGTACAATCTAAAAATAAAATAATATTTTTTGAATAGTTCATAGATTTTTCTTTTATAAATTGGTTTTATAAACTATTGCCACAGAGAGAGATTGGGTATCGTCGAAGTTTTATATTATCTGAAGTAATTTAAGAAATTTGAAACCTCTGCGAATTAAAGATGATTTTTTACTTGTCGATGTTTAATTAAAAAATGTTTTTATTTTAGTCATAATATCGCTTTATAGTTTTTCGAATTTTGTTAAAATCCAACCAATATAGATCTGCCTATTTTGCATTACTTGAGGCATTTGTATAGAAGGCAACCTTCCGGAATTGCAACACTACACTGCATGTACTGCGCATCGCATTCGTAATTCAACGTCTGGCAACACTGCAGGCGTCAGATGTTCTAAAAAGCAACTATCAAACAAATGTTGCGCAAACGAACTTAAAATGCGCAGTATTAAAATGGCCGATGCAGTGAATGAGTGAAAATTAAATTTGGTAAATTTTTTTATTTGTTATATTAACTTTACTATTTTGAACGATTTTTTAGGGTCGATGTGGATACCAAATGCACCAAATTAATAATTAGAGCACGTTTGGACATGGAAGAGGAATTTATGTCAGGAAGGAAAAAAAATCGGTACTGTGGAGTAATAAATTTCTCTTTTTATACGGGACCGGCCGTGGCATAGTGGTTAGAACACGCGACTACCATGCGGGAGATCGCAGGTTCAAACCTGGCTCCAGTCATCTTAAAAGAAAAAAAAAAAAAAAAATCAAATTTTCTTTCATTGTCGGCTCCCCTCGAATTTTGTTTTATAAACTATTGCCACAGAGAGAGATTGGGTATCGTCGAAGTTTTATATTATCTGAAGTAATTTAAGAAATTTGAAACCTCTGCGAATTAAAGATGATTTTTTACTTGTCGATGTTTAATTAAAAAATGTTTTTATTTTAGTCATAATATCGCTTTATAGTTTTTCGAATTTTGTTAAAATCCAACCAATATAGATCTGCCTATTTTGCATTACTTGAGGCATTTGTATAGAAGGCAACCTTCCGGAATTGCAACACTACACTGCATGTACTGCGCATCGCATTCGTAATTCAACGTCTGGCAACACTGCAGGCGTCAGATGTTCTAAAAAGCAACTATCAAACAAATGTTGCGCAAACGAACTTAAAATGCGCAGTATTAAAATGGCCGATGCAGTGAATGAGTGAAAATTAAATTTGGTAAATTTTTTTATTTGTTATATTAACTTTACTATTTTGAACGATTTTTTAGGGTCGATGTGGATACCAAATGCACCAAATTAATAATTAGAGCACGTTTGGACATGGAAGAGGAATTTATGTCAGGAAGGAAAAAAAATCGGTACTGTGGAGTAATAAATTTCTCTTTTTATACGGGACCGGCCGTGGCATAGTGGTTAGAACACGCGACTACCATGCGGGAGATCGCAGGTTCAAACCTGGCTCCAGTCATCTTAAAAGAAAAAAAAAAAAAAAAATCAAATTTTCTTTCATTGTCGGCTCCCCTCGAATTTTGTTTGACAGCAACTTCGCAGTATTAAGCGTCGATTCAATCGTCGTGTCTAGTAAGAGATTCTCAAAACAGTGACGTTCGCATTCGTCGATAAATAAGTAGGTGCCGTTAGTTGTGAATCTAAAAATAGAAAGCGTGTTAATTCACAACAACGCGAGAATCTATCCCATACCTCATTCATGGGGTGCAAAGGGAAATTAAAAAAAAAAAAAATACTTTAAAAGCTAATTTTTCTGCAAATAACACATCTTTGTCTCGCTTGGAGTATCATCCAATTCACAAATTAAATTACTAATATACTTTTCCATTTGCAATGTTTACACGCGCTAAATTGCAAAACAAAATAAGCAACAAACAAGCATCTGCAACAGCTGACCTGCAACAACACCTAGTTGACGCTGTGTCAGTGTTGCAATTTCGAAAAGGTCCGAATATGTACGACCGTCTCAATCTTTTCATATTGACAAACGAGATGGTTTAGGCTATGTACGATTCCTTTTCACCAAGACACCAGGCTCTTTGTGTTATCCTGTTCCGGAACTCAGCAGATACTGATATTGTATCGATCGGGGGTTTCCCTGCAGATTTTTACTATACTCGATTAAACCCTCTTTCTCTCCATCACACATCCGGCGGTACTCCGAAGAGGATCGATTCCACTTTCCGTTCAGGTAAGATGCAACAGTTCAGAGATTTATAGCAGTAAATACAAATAGTCGCCGCAGTCATAGAAGGCCCTGCAAAACACCACTAGTTGAAAAACCCTATCAAATAACACCACCTTTCCTACTCCTGCCTACTCTGCATTACTTGGGCACAAGAGGTGTTCAATCGTTTAAATATCCTCATACTGACACAGCCGACGGATCAGACGATATCCGACTCCTTTTCACGTAGACATCAGCCTTTTTGTTCACAGGAATATCTCTTTGTTTTGTAACTCAGCAAATCCTAAAATTGTAAGGTTTTATTTTATCGCGGGTTGCACTGTACATTTTTACTATCATCGATTTTACCGTCTCAGTCTGCTTCTGTTCTTCCGGAATTCGACAGATCCTGAAATCGTTATGTTTAATTCTATCGGGGGGTTTCTCTTTACAAGATCACCTGAGAGGATACTTTGCATGTAGGGCAGAGAGTTTAGGGAGTCCTGCCCTGGAGATGTACCATATCTTTCTACCAAGACCGCAGACGCTTCGTTCCTGGGAATGTTTCCATGTTGCGTGAAGTTTCACTCTATCAAGTGATTTTCTGCACATTGCCACTTTCGATTGTTTAAAAGCTTTCATAGCAGCCTTCCTATCAACATAAATGTGAAAACTCACTAGAAAGTCTCAGATCGCTTTAATCTGCTCCCATCATTATAATTTATTGCATCCATATAGGAGGCATTCGAGTGTCTGAATATTATCATCCTAACACATGCAACGATACTCAGGAGCAGTTATTTTCATCTTCTGGTTAATTTTGTGGATGTATTTAAGAGAGTCATGCCCAGGCTATGTAAGATACCTTTTCACAAAGACATCAGTCGCTTTATTCCTGGAATTGTTTTTAATTTGCGGACTCCGCAGAACCCTTAAATAGCGCGGTTTACTCTTCCGGGGAGTCTCTTCCACAATAGGTCACGAACTCTAATTAAAAAGAGAGTTTTCAGATGGCCTTAATTTATTGCCTTCTCCATAACTCGGGCCATCTGTATATAAAGTGTTTGACCGTCTCAATCTCCCTGTCACATGCGACATTACTTCGGAGATCTTTTTTCTCCCACGGGTCAAGTAATGATCGTTACAGTGATCTGTGAGAATCCTGCATTCTTTCGTTCGAAGCAACACCACTCTCACAATTTTGTAGTCCATTCTTGATGTACACGCTTCGTTTGCCATTTTTCACACCCCATTGCCAGATATGCCAAAGAGGTAGCTAATCGATAGGTAGATGTAGTTCAGAGAGTCTAGCCCAGACGATGTACTAATTCATTTTGCCAGGAAATCAACCATTTCGTTCATGGGAATATCGCTATGTTCGGCAATTCTTAACTTAATTTCCCTTTGCACCCCATGAATGAGGTATGGGATATCTTCTCGCGTTGTTGTGAATTAACACGCTTTCAATTTTTAGATTCACAACTAACGGCACCTACTTGTTTATCGACGAATGCGAACGTCACTGTTTGAGAAGCTCTTACTAGACACGCCGATTGACTCGACACTTAATACTGCGAAGTTGCTGTCAACAACATTCGAGGGGAGCCGACAATGAAATAAATTTTTTTTAAGATGACTGGAGCCAGGTTTAAACCTGCGATCTCCCGCATGGTAGTCGCGTGTTCTAACCACTATGCCACGGCCGGTCCCGGCAATTCAGCAAAGCATAAAATCAGGGCGTTTCATTCATATGGTTTTTCTGCACATTTTCACTCCACTCGATTTACCCAATATGTATGTTTCAGGGATTTTATAGCAACCTGACATCAACGTAAAGGTTAAATTCCACTAGATCAAGAACGTAACTGAGTAAAGAGAGGCATCAGATCTTCCAAATTTGCCTCCTTCGCCACGCCATGGCTCCGACCGACTCATCGGCGAAGTTCCAGTCTACCGACGATTTTCCTGCACAGGGCATCTACATAGAAGATGGCCGAATAACTCAATCTTTTCAGCCAAAAGGTGATAGGGTGACCATAGCTCAGAAAGTTTATTCCAGCCATACGTGTCATCCCTGCATGCCAAGATATCAGGAATATATTTACGAACCAGAGCGTCACAGCGAACTGTCAGTTATTTGATCCGTTCGGGTTGTCCACAATCTGTTCGCCATTTCCCACATCTAATTACGCATTAAGCCTATGATGTGACAAGTAAATAATCGAGTCCTGCTCAGACAAATGACAACCTCTTTTCGCCAGGACATCAGTCAATTTTATGCTGGGAATATTCCTTATAGTCGAAACTAAAAACATTCCGACACAGTAAAATTCATCTCTGGCGATGGTTTTCTTGCACAATGCATCTACATGAGAGATGTTCGACCACCTCAATTTTCTCTTTATTCTCACACACATGATGGCACTCCGTAAAGTTATCTATGAAGCATCTTCGTCCAAAGTCTGTTGCTAAGGGCCACAGCTATCTTTGAGATATGCATTCCGGTTCGGATGGTTACCATCGATCGCCTTTTCACAAATCCAATTGTTAGTTAAGCTAAAAAGGTGGTAACTACATGGCTGAGCGCAGAGAGATCAGCTCAGCCTATGTACCATTTCTTGTCGGCAAATATATCAGGAATATATTTATGTACCAGAGTTCGTCGTTTTCCACATCCAATTACGCTTTAAGCCAATGAGGTGGCAAGTGAATGGATGAGAGTCCTGCTCAGGCAATGGACAATCCCTTGTTGCCAGGACATCACTTGATTTGCTGCTAGGAATATTCCTATTATTCGGAAACAAAAACATCTTGATACTGTGAAGTTCCAGTTGGTCGAAGTCTTTTCCGCACAGAGTATCTATATTGAGGGTGTACCACCATCTCCATGTCCTTTTTATCCACACACACGTGATAGTATTCGAGAAACGTTCGCAGTACCTTCGTCTGAAGTCTATTGCAGAGGATCAAAGCTTTCTTGCAACAATGTAGTTCGCTTTGGGTGAACACTTTTCAATCGCCTTTTTAAGTAAATTAACAGCCTGGCGTAGATGAACTTAGTTGAGGAGGGATGTCACTTCTCCGGTCATATGCGTGGGAGGTGTACGACCATCTCAATCTCATCCTAACTCAAGGGATGCTATAGATTTTTTTCCAAGTTTTGGGTCAAGTATTTAACATGCTGTTACAGGCACGTTGGTCTAAAGTCGACTTGATACAAACTAATCAGTACATCCGATAGAGGCAGACAACATTCTCGCAGTTATGCTGCCATATAGCTGCTAAAGCAGCCTGACTGTCAACGTGAATATGTAAACGTCACTATGTCAGAAACCCTTCAGATGGAGAGATGTCCCATAATGTCAACGTATTCTCTATCTGTGTAGATATGCTTCATTCGTCAACAACGTCTGGGCCTACATGCTGGTGGCACCTTTTATCGAGAACTAAGTTGAACTGGGATTTGTAAGGTACTAGTCTGATGAAGATTTCCTGGTAAAGGGACTGTCCCTTCTGTTAAATACCTAAGTCGCTTCCTTTCTGGGAATGTAAAGTACCAGCCTGTTGAAAATTTCCTAGCTTGCTGACCATTACCACAAACAACAGCCGACTTCAAGTTTGCCAGCACCTTCGAACACAATGTAACCATTGAAAAGATAGGTTAAATGTCGGGTCCTCCAGTTTCGCAATTCATATTGGAATCACCGGAGAGTGAGGACAAAGTTTCACCGTATGGACAGTAGGGGATCATAGACCTAGTTGATGTTGAAAGTTATTCACACATGCCCGACCATGAATTGCTAGCAACATCCTGGCTCCTTCAATCTGCTTGAGCTGCAGGCGGCATCTGAACCTCATAATAATATTAACACCTCACAAATATTTAAATAAGTTCATCCAGAACTACCTGTGCTTCTCCGGGCCCCTATAATAACTACGTCTGTCTATGTAAAACATACAATAAATCTTTATAGCATTAGATGAAAATCATGACGCGATAAGTAAAAAAAAACTTTTCTATAGAGAGATTTTGACTGCTCGATCCTTGTAGAGTATTTAAAAAGATAAAATTCAAATCTCTGGCTGTTAGACTTGATTGAAGTAGTTCACGGTATTGAAGTTACCTATTCAAGATATACCTTCAGTCTTAGACTTAAGGCGAATTAGTTGATGTTCAACAACTAATGCACGAACTCAAATCGAAATTATTGATCAATACACATTATGAGCTTGCGATGGTCATGCTTGGCTCATTGAATCAGAAAGTATGAACGAGTTTAACTGCCACATCAACAACATCATCCTCTCTCTCTCTCTCTCTCTCTCTGTAGTAATTCCATCCAATAATGTAAAATAATATTTCGCTGGCTTAACATGTAAAGGCTTTAAGTCCACTTTTTTTTCGAAATTGAGATTTTGATGCAGTTAAGTTCTTTAAGTAAAAATACATCGATTAAAAAAAAAATACAGTTATCTCATTTGTACTTGTTGTTTTGTAGTAATGCTTAAAGGCGCTAAGTCCAATTTATCACATCTTTGTGTAATATAGCACTTCTTCCAATGTTGCTATATCAACTTTATCGCGAGGAATGGTCTGAGAATGGTCCAACCAATTGATATAATATTTTTTCTCACTGGCTACACTCAATCATGACATTAATCGTCGACTGCTTATCTCTCTTCTGTTTGATTGTTTTTTGTCTCTCCTGTAAAATTGTAAAATATGGACTTAAAGCCTTTACATGTTAAGCCAGCGATTTACAACTAAATTTCCTTAAAAATCTCATAGTAATTTTAACCAATTACGTCTACTCACTTATGCTCCAAGTCCGAGTTATGGATTTCCCCCATCCCCCTCCGCAGGATTTGATACTTTTAATGCTTAATACATATGTATGTATGTACATATATATATTTATATATAGTATCATATTGTTTACTCGAAATTAGTATTTAGTATTCATATTCGTCATAGTAGTTGGGTGCTATTCTTGTGCCAGATCCTCCTCCTTGGCGACTCGAGTGCGGGGCCGGCGGCGAGACGGCGATGGTTCGTCGACGGATATCTGTTGACGAGAAATACGAATCACTATTGTAATTATTGTCGTTGTTGTTGTTCTGGTTGTTGTTGTTGTTGTGGTTATTATTATTGCTTTGTGCATTGTGAAGGGACAATGATGATGATGATGATTCATATTGATGTTGTTGTACTAAAGGATGTAGTGCTTGAGCCTGTGATTGTTGCTGCTGCTGCTGCTGATGATGATGATGATGAGGATTATAAAAGGATTGAGATGACGATTGCGATTGTGATTGATGAGAAGGCACAGACTGAGAATGAGCAGAAGATATGGAGGAGGATGAGGAAGCAGAAGAAGAAGAAGCTAAAGAAGCGCTAGATGGTAATTGAGGCTTATATACAAATGGATCAGATAATGCGGATGAAGAAGATATGGAAGGTGCTGAAGGAGAGTAAATACTCTGATACGGACGATTATTATTATTGTTGTTGTTATTATTGTCATGATGTTGATGATAGTGCGAAGATTGATGCGGCGAAAGCGGTTTAAGCGTTGGATTTAATGCGTCGTTAAGCGTCACATCGTAGTCGTTCTCGTAGAGTTCATCCAATGTAGCCTTGCTAGATGGTGCTGGTGACTGATGGTCAGATGGTCGCGGCTGTGACACCGGAATGGGACTGCGTGGTGGCAGTGTGGTACGTGTCCCAGAGTCGCGCAGCAATGGCAGGCCATGTTCGAGCAAGTGCACCCCCGATATGGTCGACAACATGTCGACCGCACTACTGACGGTAGTATGGGTTTCGGCTGCAGGCTTGTGCGCTATACCAACGGGTTGCAGGCCTCTAGGCAAGTATGGACTGCCACCACGGGATGGCAAGAATGGTCGTTTAACTACACGTACCGAAGCCGGACGACTGGTGGGTAAACTGGCTTTGCTGGACACTTCAGGTTCTTCCGCCGGCTCTTCAGGCTCCGCTTCAGGTTCCTCTAAATCTTTGCTGGAAAGTGGGGCGGCCAGAGGGGCACCACGCGATCTGCTGGTTAATGCGGCACCTGCCTTGCGTCGGCCAACCAAAACACCACCGCCGCGTCCTCTAATGGGCTTTGGTTCTGGTTCAGGATCTACGTCATCTTGATCAATTTCTTCTGAGGGCTCTGGCAGGCGGGGCTTCTTGATGCCTTTACGGCCAGCACCGCCAGGCTTAGGACGTCTTGCGGGACGTTCCTCGTAGTCATCGTCGACAAAATCAACATCATCTTGAGCAGTACCACGACCTCGGGTGCGACCAGCGAAGGGATTACGCCGACGACTACTGCCACCGCGACCCTCATAACGATCATGGGGCGCCACATCGTAGTCTTCTTCTTCGTCTATATGTTTTTTGTCTATCACAGGTTTTCTTAAGGTACGAGTGGGTTTACGACCTGCAAGGCCCCTACGCGGTGTAGGAGGAACATCGTCTTCTTCGACAGCAGAGTCCTCAGCTATACGTTTTCTCGAATGACCACGTGGCCGAACGTCATATTCTTCATCTTCGTAATAGTCTTCGTCTCCCTGATTACCACCAGCTGGAGGTGCTGACGTGGTGGCTGTTTTTTGCACTGGATATTTAAATTTGCTCTTTTCGTTGACTGGCACAGGGCGAGCAATACGAGGTGGAGTTCGAGGACGAGCATAGACCGAAGATGAAGCAGCCTTAGGTGTGACAAATTCTTCTAGGGGTTTTGGTGTAGTTTTCACTTTTGGTGGGGCATCTTCATCGGCGGCAGCCTCTTCCTGGTCGGGAATATTGGATTGAGGACGTTCGTACTCATCTAAGTCATCTAAATCACTGGCAGGTGATGCCGTGGTCGAGGTGCGTTTCTCATTAATTCGTCGGCGACCTGCTAGGCGGCGAGGTGGCTCTACAGGTTCTTCAGGCTCATCGACAACGACCGGCACCGCGGGCTTGCGGCGTCCACCAATGGGACGATCATCACTGAAGCTTCGTCGTTCGTCAGCACTGGATCGGCCTACGAAAGCGCTAGGTTTACGGCTGCTTATTTTACGTCTCTCTGCGGCAGGTGTGGGCTTATTGCGGGACTTTGGCTTAACATCATACTCTTCGTCAGCATCGACATCATCACGGAAACGATCGCGAGAGTTTGGACGTCTGTAAGAGAAATTGGGAAAAAGAGAATTGATACATGTAGTATGAGTCTGTATCTGTTTTCGAATGTGTAGTAATTTGGTTGTAGTGTTGATAAACATTTGTTTACTTGTCGGTAAAAAAGTACAATTATTGTACTATAGGTGGCTTATGCGATTCATCTTAAAATAAACAGCACTGAATTACAATGAAATGAACGATACAAATAACTAGAAATACTGTTACAGCAACTAGGTAGGGCTATTTTTCTGACACGGTCTTAAACCTGGATTAATAGTATTTTGGGAACATTTTTATGATTTGTAATAATATTAGAAGGATGTTGACAAAGTCCAAACGAGACATCATCTAATATTTCTATACCATAGGTCCAATTTTCATAATTTTACAGGGAGCCGATTCAAAGTTTCGAAACTTCATAAAGGCATATGGACATATCAGATTTTATATTGAAATTTAATAATTTTTCACTAATATCAAACATATTATCCTTGTCAACTTGTTCTGAAAGTCCCAAAAGACATAACAAGAAAATTTAATTGAAAAAAAAAAAACGAACATATCAACATTTGCCATAACGGTAAAAATTTAATATTATCTAGAGAAATGTATAGATTGCGACAGGATTTCTTAGAAGCAAACAGAAACTAGATTTCGAAACTCTAATTAGAAACTATCACATATTTCTATAGCCCGTTCTAGTATCAATATAAGGACAGTACTTATCAACTTTCTTCATAACGTTTCACTCTAATACTACGAATTTTTACTTAAGCAGTTATGATATATATTGAAAAGTTTTATATGCATCATGAATCCTTAACAATAAAATACCTTGGTTTCTCATCTCCCAACGAACGTTTCTCATCCTCATACTCCTCATCGTATTCCACAACGGGTTTACGTTGACGTGGTCTCTGTTTGCGCCTTCTATTCACACGCTCCTCATAGTAATCTTCATCATATTCTTCATCATCGTAATAATAATCATCGATTGGTCTGCGGCCACCTGGTCTTCGAAGTGGTCTCTGAGGTCTATTGATACGTCTACGTTGAGTTGGTGGCGGTTCTGTCGTTGTGGTAGTAGTCGATGTTGTGGTGGTTGCCATATACAAATCATCATTTCTAGAGAACATGGGGAATATAAAAATCATATAAGTAAAACATAAAACTTATGATATATAAAAAATTTATATTACCTGTTCCAGTATTTCTGAGATCCTTCACAATCCACATCGGATACAAAGTGGCAAATAAATGTTTTCTGATCGAAAGCGGTGAAATTGGCGCAAAGGAAATCGTGTCTGATGCCATAAACGCAATGATGGTAAACCTAAAAGTTGGGTAGTAGAATGATATGTTAAAGTTGTATGTGGTTAAGAGAAAAAGCTAATTGTAATGACCTTTTGTTGGTGGCCCAAGATTGAAATGAATTAGGTTATTTATAACGTGTATAGGTTGAGTGGGCGCAGTGATCGTTGTAAAAGAGTATTTTAGCCATAGGGAAATAAAATTTAATATGTAGAAAGTACTCGGCACTTCAGTATCAAATTTGAAGACAATATTTTTCTGTTCAATCAGTGGGCGGTGGGGGCGATACAAAACTATATTTTAGCCCCCAAGAGATACAATTTGGCACAAAGATAGTACTTGGCTGAACTAGTTGAAATTTCCAGACGAAATTTTTATTATCAATAAGTGGGTAAAATAGTTTTTAGGGCTATATTACGTAATATTTGTTTACAGATAGTACTCGGTACTAAAGATATGCATTTGCAGGCTGAATATTTAATTTCGGTAAGTGAGCAGAGGGTGCGTGTGGAAAGAAGGCAAGCCCAACATATTCTTATCGAGCTTAGGAAGCTTTTCCAAAGTATATTTATAAATAAAATATGTAAGCACTTATAACTGTAAGGCAATTCCGTGAGATATGTTATAGTACGTTAATTTTTTAACATTCATCAACTATGCGAAGCATAGACGGGACACTTCAACATTTCCAATTCAAATTTAAAGAAAATCTTTTGAAATTAAGAAATTGTATTTGATGTTCAAACATTCCGTTATAAATTGTAAACTCGTTAATTGGTATTAAAAAATTCATTTTAAAATCCAAAAAACATCAATTAAAATTCAAATTGTCCATCTGAAATTCAAAACCCATTCAACTAATTTGTTTTGAATTTCAATTAACGAGTTTTAAATTTCAAATGATGAGTTTTAAATTTCAATTATAGAGATTTGAATATCTAATGACGAGTTTTGATTTTCAAATGGAATATTTTAATCTCAATTGATTTTCTTTGAATTTCAATTGGAAATGGTGTAATTTTTTAATAAGTTTAATAGTTCGCATATTTTGTTGATGTTTTTATAATTTTCCAAACTATTAAAATATTAAATTTGTTTAATATTTTCAATGTTTTAATTATATTTAGTATAAATAATTTTATTTTTTTATATTTTTAATTTATTTTCGTATTATAAAAAACTATCACATTTTCTAAATTTTAAAAATTTTAAATTTTTTAATATTTTTAATATTTTCAATATTTGTAATATTAGTAATATTTTTATTACTTTTAATATTTTTAATATTTCTAATATTTTAAATATTTTTAGTATTTTTAATATGTTTAATATATTTAATATTTTTAGTATTTTTAATATTTTTAATATTTCTAATATTTTAAATATTTTTAGTATTTTTAATATGTTTAATATATTTAATATTTTTAGTATTTTTAATATTTTTAATATTTTTAATATTTTTAATATTTTTAATATTTTTAATATTTTTAATATTTTTAATATTTTTAATATTTTTAATATTTTTAATATTTTTAAATATTTACAATATATTTAATATTTTTAAATATTTTTAATATTTCTAATATTTTTAATATTTTTAATATTTTTAATATTTTTAATATTTTTAATATTTTTAATATTTTTAATATTTTTAATATTTTTAATATTTTAAATATCTCTACATATATAAAAATAACGTGTATGTTCGTGATCGCTAAACACAAAAACTACTGGATTTTGACCAAATTTTATATGCATGCTCTATGGGCCGTTAGTAGTGTTTCTGTGTAGTTTGAAGTTCGTCCGACAGATGGCGCAATATTTAGTTTTTTTTTTGTGTTTTTGCACCGGAACCAGAAAATAAAATTTGAAGGCAAAACAACGTTTGCCCGGGTCAGCTAGTTTTTAATATTTTTATTATTTTTAAAATTTTTAATTTTATTAAAATTTCTGATAGTTTTAATATTTGTAATATTTTTAATATTTTTGATATTTTTAATGTTTTAAATATTTTTAATATTTTTCATATTTTTCATATTTTTAATATTTTTAATATTTTGTAATATTTTTAATATTTTTTAATATTTTAATATTTCTTATATTTGTAATATTTTTAATATTTTTATATTTAACATATTTTATAATATTTTATCATATTAATATTATATCATATTTTTTGATATTTCTTTATTTTAAATATATTTTGTATTTTTTAATATTTTCGATATTTTTAAAAATTTTAATATTTTAAATATTTAATTTTTTTTTATATATTTTTATTATTTTTAATATTATTAATATTTTAATATTATTCAGGACCGGCCGTGGCATAGTGGTTAGAACACGCGGCTATTTTTAATATTTTTAATATTTTTAAAATTTTTAATAATTTTAATATTTTTAATATTTTTAATATTTTTAATATTTTTCATATTTTTAATATTTTTTAATATCTTTAATATTTTTTAATATTTTAATATTTCTAATATTTGTAATGTTTTTAATATTTTTATATTTAACATATTTTATAATATTTTATCATATTAATATTATATCATATTTTTTGATATTTCTTTATTTTAAATATATTTTGTATTTTTTAATATTTTCGATATTTTTAAAAATTTTAATATTTTAAATATTTAATTTATTTTTATATATTTTTATTATTTTTAATATTATTAATATTTTAATATTATTCAGGCCGTGGCATAGTGGTTAGAACACGCGGCTACCATGCGGGAGATCACGGGATAAAAAGAAAAAAAAATTTATCCCATTGTCGGCTCCCCTCGAATGTTGTCGACAGCAACTTCGCAGTATTAGTGTCGAGTCAATCGGCATGTCTAGTAAGAGCTTCTCAAACAGTGACGTTCGCATTCGTCGATAAACAAGTAGGTACCGTTAGTTGTGAATCTAAAAATGGAAAGCGTGTTAATTCACAACAACACGAGAAGCTATCCCATACCTTATTAATGGGGTGTAAAGGGAAATTAAGTTTTTTTTTTAATATTATTAATATTTGTAATATTATTAATATTTTTAAAATTTTTAATATTTTTTTATAATTTTTTTAAATATTTTTAATATTTTTAATATATTTAATATTTTTAATATTGAGTACAATTTTCATGTGAGATGAGATCGTGTGATAAGTTTTTATTATTAAATTTGTTAATTTAGCTTAACGATCAGAAAGGTTATTTTTATTGTCAACATAAATGGCAATTCGTTGTCACTCACTAGGATGACGCGTTTCGAACTCCATGACGAGTTCATCATCAGACCCCTTTGTGACGAATTGTTGCATTTTGGTACATCATCAGCTGTATATATATCTACAATTATGTGCAATGTCCACATACGAAGTAGATATCAGCCGAAAATCAATCCATGAATTAACCATTTATATTATTTCTAATATTTTTAATATTTTATAATATTTTTTATATTTTTAATATTTTTAATATTTTTAATATTTTTAATATTTTTAATATTTTTAATATTTTTAATATTTTTAATATTTTTAATATTTTTAATATTTTTGATATTTTTAATATTTTTTAATATTTTTTAATATTTTTAAAATTTTAATATTTTTAATATTTTTAAAATTTTAATATTTTTAATATTTTTAATATTTTTAATATTTTTAATATTTTAAATATCTCTACATATATAAAAATAACGTGTATGTTCGTGATCACTAAACACAAAAACTGCTGGACTTTGACCAAATTTTATATGCATGCTCTATGGGCCGTTAGTAGTGTTTCTGTGTAGTTTGAAGTTCGTCCGACAGATGGCGCAATATTTATTTTTTTTGTGTTTTTGCACCGGAACCAGAAAATAAAATTTGAAGGCAAAACAATGTTTGCCCGGGTCGGCTAGTTTTTAATATTTTTATTATCTTTAAAATTTTTAATTTTTTTAAAATTTCTGATAGTTTTAATATTTGTAATATATTTAATATTTTTGATATTTTTAATGTTTTAAATATTTTTAATAATTTTATTATTTTTTATATTTTGAATATTATATATGTTTATTTTATTTTTATATTTTTTTAAATATTTTATATTTTTTTTACATATATTTTGTTTAATATTTCATTTATACTATTATTAATATAAATTATATTTTCTATTTTTTTAATATTTTTTAAATTTTAAATATTTGTGGAATTCTCCCTGTAATAAATAATTTAACTCAAGAGCACAACAGTGGTTTTAGGTTTTTTTAATAGCCCCTCGTATAATATTCTAATTACACAACTTCCTTCACAAACGCTGCGAATCTGTGAATCTTGTTTTCTTTGTCATGAGATTAACTAACAAAAAAACTCATACGTAATTACTTAATTCCCCAACAGCGGAACAAAACCTCCCGGTTAACTCTGTAAGTACTCTAACAACATACAAGCCAAGTTCGGAGAATTAACATGTAAACATTGAAACTCTTATTTTTTTAGGCCAAGATCGAAAAACAAATCATTGTGTGAATCTTGCAATAATACAAATACCAAAAAAATATAAAAACTGCTAACAAACAAACAAACAAACTATCTTTGAAGTAGTCAAAGTAAACGCAATTACAATAACGATCATAATCTGGAATATAATAAACCCCCATGTGCGTGATTTACTATCACTTTACAATGATCACACATCTATCCATCTAACTATGTATTTTCGGGGTCAAGGTCATTACAATGCATTAATATTTATATTTAACATTTACCTGACATTTATATTCTATGGAGGCATAGAAACCATCATGTAAGCCATCACATTGGAAGTGAATATCTTCATCGGGTGGTGGTTGGGAAAAGAAGGGATAACTCGATAGATTATATCTGAAATTATAAAAATATAAATTACATATTGCAATTACTTGTAAATAATTGCATAGATTATGATAATGGGGTGTTGGGGGTGGGGAATATCGGATTAGGTGAATGGTCATGGATGATGTTATCAATGTGTTACCCTCTCAATTCTTTGGGTAAATTTGGATCCCAGATGTAATCGATTTGTGGTATGCCCGTCAGTTTGGATTCTCTATCATGCGCTGCTGAGGTGGATACATTTTCGTGCTGCAAAAGAAAGAAAGTAAGGCGTTAAAGTGAGTTATCTATGAAATATGTCATCAAAAATATTGTCGGTATCCTGCAAAAAGACCTCAAGTCTATTTTTTGTGAAATGAACATAATGATGCAAAAGTGTCCCAAAACTCATAGTCTATGCCCTGTTAAAAAAATCCCACTAAACCAAAATTCCCTTTATACCAAGGGCGTAGCCAGGTAGGGAAAAAGGGGCAGGGGCAAAATATAGTCAAAATTCCGAAATAATTATTAGTTCGTTATTTTGTTACACATACTATCAGTACATAAACCGGTAGAAAAATTTCAGTCAGATAAACTGACTAAGAAATACCTTCGCCCTATGTCCTATCTCCAAAATTCTAGTAGTTATTGCTAACTCTGAGTTAATGAAATTAACTGATTTTTAAGTGAAAGTACTTATGTATTACGCTCCACTAGTAATCGGCTAAAAGTAAGACGTTCTGTTCTATGAACGGATATTTACAGACATTTACGGACATGTATTAAAACTATAGAAATGGTTACAGTAAAGAGTTCCTTTTTGAAATTATTAAGAAAAATTTAATTTTAGGGTAAAAGACTAACTAACGAAGCACAGCTAGGCTCTTTTTCATTCGTAAGTCAGTGTTCAATAAACGATTAGATTGTGCGAAATTTGATTGTATGTATGTAGTATGTATATGAATGAATTCGGTCATTTGTATGAGAATTACCAGAAGAGTTGTGGCAAATATTTTGGTTTTCTGAGATTTTACCTACTACAATTACAAAATAATTATACTGACCAAATTCAAAAATTTTAGAGATTTCCGTTTCCGTAACTTAGTTCGGGTCCAACTCGTCTTCTTTAAAATTTTGGGGTTATTGTTTTTGGGAAATTGGGAAAAAAAACATATCGGGACTATTAAAATATTAATAAAAATCAAAGATTATTAAAATAAGACGTCTCATTGACAACAAACGGCCACCGTATATGATTCAAAACCTTCTATATGTCTTGCAGCGCTAACAAGTGAAGACTGATTTTAATAATATATTTTATTAAAATCAGTCTTCATTGCAGATGAGTAAAAGCGATTATTGTTGCAGTGAACCCAGCGAACCACATATTAATGACAATATAATTCTAAGGTTTTAAATTAAAAATCGTCATTTAAATTTAAAATTTATAATAATAACAAAATTATAATGCTTTAAAAATAATGAATTATATAATGCATTCTTAAATTCTATAAAATAATGCATTAAAAAGAAGAGATTATATAATGCATTCCCTAGGTCATAATTTTCAGGAAACATAATCCAAAAAATATTTGACATTAAAGTCAAAAATTATTTTTTCATAGACTTTGACAAAATTTTTAAAAATATCGGTTAAGAATTCAGAGTAAAACAAACGTACATTCTGTGTACAATGTTGTTTCCAATAATACAAAAAAAATTGAAAATCGGTCAAGAATTTCGGCCTAAAATTTTAAATGTCCCAAAAAACTTTTTTTCCCCCACTGTGAGACATTTTGCGTGTTAAGAATAATGTATTCTGAAATCAATATTTAATGTAAGCTATGTATTACTTTCTCGATTTTCTATTGATTACCTTTTCCTGCTGGGTTTATACAGTCTGGAGTAGAGTATAAAATATATGCTCATCATGCCATATACGTAACTCTGCAGATCATTTATGTTCTCTTATATCTTTTCTTTTTTACAAACGGCTCTTTTCTTGCACATTTCCTTTAGTCTAATTAGAATTTCGCGTAATGAGGGCATAAAATCAATTAATTGTTTTGGTGAAAGTATTTTCCGTTCACAATTTACCGTTATTCTTTAGTATATCATAAAATAGATAAATAAATGTTGGATAATCGTCGCATAATGTGCATTCAAGTCGTTTGTCGAGTTTATAACATCGGTCGGCCGCGGTTCGTGTTCCACTATGTCGGTGTTACTTGCAAATGCAAATATGAAATAGAAGAACCAAGATGTATTAAACAAGGTGGAGTTATCAGTACAACAAATTTGGCATTGCAACAACAACAGGCAATTTATTTTGTGTAGTGCCTCTCTAGTATCAAAAACTCCATACAAAATTTTCATCAGAAAAAAAAGTTAAAACCAGCTGGCAGTACACGCCACCTCTATTAATACATTTTGAGAAGAACTAAAAAGATGAAGTGTTGCTGTTGTTGCGTCTCAATATCAATTTCAAATCTCATTCCGTTTTTTGTAAGTACAATAGAAACAAACGCGATTCTGGTGTTGTTGTGCTTTAGTTAGACCATATGAGAAGTGTTACATTTTAAAGAAAGTGTGTATGTGTATGAATATGTGCAAAAAAAGGTGTTTGATTATCCGTTTCCTATCAATGGATATAGATTTTGCGGAAAAAGTCTATTTCGGTTCTTTGTACCGGAATATTCCGAAATGTGGAAAAAATTTGTGAAAGAGACGGTTAAGCACTACATTCATATATTCAAAGGAGAAATAAAGTGTTATAAATAAGTATCATAAGAAATTTAAAATTGCTATTCAACGCAAAATATCTAAAAATTACTATCATTGTCAAACTTTATAGTGGGTAAGTTTTTACAAAAAAAAAAATTTAAAAAAAAAACATTTATCGTTTCATTACTTAACAAATTTGCAAACTTGACATATGGACTAACACAGTCTTCTCCTTCAAATTCATCTCCAATTTCGGCTAAGGTAACATTTTCACAACATTTTTTTAAATGCGATTAAACTTTTCAATAAAATAAATGTACATTAGATTGGCTCAAGATCACATGAAAAAATTAAAGTATGAATGTACGTTCTATTAATAGTCAATGGCAAATTTTAGCACCCTACACCCATGAGAAGGCGATGCACCTCGGTAATAAGTGTGTGGTGAAAAATGAAAAAGTGCTTAAGTCGAGTTAAGCAAAAATATTACTATTTTTTATTTTTGACAATAGCTCCATAAATTAAATAATTTCTGAATTTGCATTTACAACAAGGTGTTCGATAACACTGTTAAACAAAAAAAAAATATTTTTCATTTTTCTGGGTGTCTGAATTGTGATTCCTATGGTTATTAATATCATGATTTCAAATATGTTTTCAGGTTTTTTTTTATCAGGCACAGTTTTTTAGTTATTTGGATTTAAATTCAGCTTTCTTTATGTTTCGTTAAAATACATTTTGCATAAATGTAGTGAAAACTTTATTTGATCCAACAGAATCTTTTCTAAATACAATAACCGATACTAGTAGCGCTTAAAACATGAAAAAAAAGAAAAACAAATATGTATTTTGTAACTTTATCTAACTTTTATAAAGTTAGAATGTCTTGGTTTCACCATATTCATCGCACACGTCGCTGCAGCATCTATCAAAGAAATCCAAAAAAGAAGGCAAAAATGTCTCCAAACAAATTTTTAATGGAAAACAAAACTTATTTGCAAATATCCAAAAAACTATGCCTAATAGAAAAAATTCTGATTACGTATTTGAATTTCCCATGTCAAAAACTCTTAGAAACACATAATGAAACACAAGAAAAAAACCCTTGTCGAACAGTGTTAATAATATGTCTCCGAAAACTTCCAAACGGAAAAATGAAAGATATTTGACGTTGGTCAGATAATTTACCTTATAAGATTAGACAAATTCTTAGAAAATCGAAACCTTTGCGAACGTACCTATTTTTGGAATAATTATATCTCTCTCATAACTTCCAAATAGACAATTAAAAGATATTTGAATTTGGTCAGTTTAATTATCTTGTAGTAGTAGACAAATCCTCAGAAAACTGAAACCTTTGCCACACCCCTATTGGTACCTCCCAAACACACTGAATTCAGTTATATTTTGCGAAAGATGTACGCTTGTGAAAATTTGACTCAGAAATGAATGAGGAATATGAAGGCCAACCCCTCCTGGTACCTTTGCCACACCACCTCTTCATAGTATACCATACCAAATGACCTATTTATTTGGGAACTTATTATTTCTCCCATTACTTCTGAACGGAAAACTGCATGATATTTTAATTTTGTGCAGTTTCTTTATCGTGTAAATTAAGTAAAACCTCAGAAACCGGCCTCAACTGCAGCATCCTACACTAATTAGGCAATTTGCTAATAATTAATATTTTCTTCCTTGAGCTTACAGAAACTGAGCAAATACAGAATTTGGTCACGATCGCGTTGGATCTATTAATAATATTTATCGATTTCTAAAGTGGGCGCTACCTCATGGGTAAGGAAGGTACAAGAAGGGGTGTGGCTTGACTTCCAGTTTCTCCCATAACTTCTGAAGGGAAAACTGCAGGTCCGGAATTTTTGATTTATTTTATTTATTTTTATGCGAATCAATTAAAGACTTTCTCGCTGATTCGCAGTTGATACAGATAACCCGATAAAAAATTACCATATGCTAAGAGATATTTAATCTAACTTTTTTACTTCTTCCTTACACTTCCAATGAGATATAACACTATAAATATTTGTACGATTTGATGGTTGAATCGTGGGGTTGAAAACAAAATAATCAATTTATCTTAAAAAAGGATCAGCTAGGACTTTGATTCTAATGGATTTTTAATGTACAATTGACTTCCAACAAAACTCTAGTTATAGTTTTTGTTGCCATTTTAGGTCAACCTATTTGTCATTCAGGCGAGGTCTGTACAATGTACACACTGTAAATACGGTGAGGGTATTTATCAGTCCTACCTTGACTGAAATTTCGTTGAGTTTTTATGGGAGAGCATCTCTGGTTATTGAGAATTAACCAGCTTTTTAGTTTTAGACTCACAAAAAACGGCACCTGCTTCTTTATAGACGAATGCAAACGCCAGCTGTTTGATCGACACTATGTATACTGTGTTGTTGCTGTCGACCAGTGTAGATGACTGAGACAGTAATTGAAACATAAATCTTCCGTTGAAAGATATGAGGTTTTTGGCTACTCAAGTTCTATAACACAGTAGTACATTTTCCTACTTCAAACTCTTGAACCAATTGAAACCCACAAAATCTGAAAGCTTATGATAGAAGAAGAAAAACACTAACTGGGTTTTGAATTATTAGCTATGTTTTTTCTTTTAATTCATTTTTGAAGTTTTCGATTGAGAGGAAGATTTTAGTAGTCTATATCTCGTGAACTATTCCAAATATAGCTTTTCTCTCTTCAGCAAATTTTTAGCTTTTAATCAGATCTAAAAATTTTGCCTTGAGATAAAATCAAGAAAACAACAACATCTTACTCAAAACAGAAAAACTGTACAGAAATCACTTTCAATTGCACATATATCGAAATTAAAAATGCTATGCTTTTTAAAATGAAATAGATACAAAATAGAAATAAATCAAAAAACAATAAAAATCTATGATGAAATTTTACGATTTTTTAAGATTTTTGTAGTTTTGAGTGAGATATTGTTGTGTTTTTGATTTTATCTGAAGGTTAAATTTTTAGATCTGATTAAGAGCTAAAATTTTACCAAAGAGAGACATCAAAATTTTGAATAGTTCACGAGATATAGCCTTAAGAATCAGTACATGATTTTTGAACTTTCAAAAATGAATAATAAAAAAACCTTAGCTAATAATTCAAAACCCAGCTAGGGGTTTTCTTCCACCATCATAAGCTTTCAGATTTTGGCGGTTTCAATTGGTTCAAGTTTTACTGCTGCACTGTGTAATTTTAATTTAGGTCTCCGAAGACTTGAACTATCCCAAATGTATTTGTACACGTGAATAAACTATTAAGAAAGATTCAGTCGGGAAAACCGACTTACATATACCCTCACCCTCAGTAAAACATAACATTTTCTAGTATATTGATATTATTACTCAATCCCTAAAGTGGTCGGAGTGGTACATTTGTATAAGAGGTACCAGAAGGGGCGTGTCTAGACTGTCAGATTTTTTCTCAAAAACTTTATGCTGTTATAGCTTTACTAAATACAGAATTTGGGCACGATCGCGTAGGGTCTATTAATAATATTAATCGATTTCAAAATTGACCGGTACCAGATGGGTATGGGAGTTACCAGATGGGGTGTGGCTAGACTTACAGTTTTTTCTCCAAAACTCTATCCTTCTATTGCTTTACTAAATAAAGAATCGTACCCAAGATCGCGTTGGTTTTATTGATATTTTTGCTTTATCTCTAAAGTGGGCGAAAAAGTACATTTGTATGAGAAGTACCAAAAGGGGCGTGGCTCCAATATTTTTTCGAAAACTTTATCCTGCTTTAGCTTTACTAAATACAGAATTTGGGCACAATCGCGTTGGGTATTTTGTTATTATTACTCGATTTCTGTAGTGGGCGGAATAATACATTTGTATGGAATGTACCAGAAGGGGCGTGGCCATGTAGCCCATTTGCAATACCGTATGTAGTTTTGAGGAAATATTGACTTATAAAAATTTTCAAAACATTTGTTTAGGTCTTTCGAAAGTTATCGTGCGTACCTGCCGGACAGCCAGACAGACAGACAGACATGGCTCAAACGACTTAAAAAGTCATGAATCGAATTTGGTTCAAAGAACATAGGGTATAAAGTCGTATTAAATTATATATACCCTCCTGTATAAAAATTGTGACGTAGTGGAACAAATTCGAGTTTTAGGTTTTGTAACTGAGGTCAAATCGTTTGATATTGGTTTGGTTCACGCCCAAAAAAGAGTGTTGCACTATTTGCTCAAAAATAGACTTCTTAACATTTCATTAACATTTAATTTTGATTTTAATTCGTATTTTGTTATTTGTCTTCGGTGACTCTTAGTGAAATTTTCCGGAGCATATTTCTATCGAAAATTCTAACCCTTGACCTCCATCCTAAGTTGACTTGTAAGCTGTTTTTCAAAATGTCCCATACTGATGGGAGCTAGAGGGTTAAAATGTTCCAAGGAAAAATTCCCGAAAGATTTTAATATAGGTCTCCGAGGGCATGAACTATCTAAAATGTATCTTTACATATGATTTTTTTTTATTCTTTGATTTAAATTTTGACCAAAAATATCAAATTACAAACCACTGTAAAAAGAAATTCTGGCGTAGTGGAGCAAAACGGAGTTCAAGGTTTTGTTATTGAGGTCAAATGCTCTCTCTTGATATGGGTTTGATTAACTCCCGCAAAAAGTGTGTTGCACTGTGTCATTTAAATGGTTCATTTTAAACTTTCTACAGTTCTGATAGAATTGTGTTACGTCCACCACTAACTTAAGGCTTTGAAAAATAATCATGGTTTACTGCACCCTAAAAATTACCAATATACAATAACAATTCCCCATACCAAAAGGTTAATGACTTTTTACATCAAATAACAATGAATAGAAATTGTGATTCTTAGCATTGAACGTGATCGGAGTAATAATTCGTAATTACTTTCGCCTCCGCAATCGCCTACTAAGCGTCATGAATCACTGTGAACTTTTTCGTGCCACCAAAAAAGGTTAACTATGTAAGTGGAACAAACAAACACTCAACTGACTGCCGGTTGGTTATTTAGCTACCGGTTACCCCATAAATAGAGATACAAAAAAACAAAAGCAACAAAAAAACACTTTTAATTTCACATTGAACATTGACTAGTTAGTTACCTTTACCACCTTAACCACCTTCTCTTCCGCCACATTCTCTGTGGCTGGCGATCCGTCTTCTGACGCTGTATGGCCCTCCTCTGTCGTACTGGTTGTCCTCTGCGTTGTGGCAATGGAAACTTTTTTAAATGGTGCTGCAGCATCCACTTGAGCAGCAGCTGCGATTAAAACTAAAAGAGCTAAAAGATGATAAAAAAAATTTAAAATGATTATATTGAATAAATCAAATAAAAACAGAGAGATTTTATTTAAGTTTGGTTAACACATTCAATGAGATGATAGATGAATAGATAGACGGGTGGGCGTTTGTCCAACCGTGCGAACTGTGACAAGCGTTTATGAATATGATGACATTGAACTTGAATTTATGAGGGGAATTTTGATTAGCAGTGATTTATAATAAAACTCAAGGTTAATAATTGATTAATAGATGAGTTTGGTTTATTTAACAGATGGATGTAAAGATGCACATGCCTGGCTTAGTTGAGAAAACTATTCATTAAGCATTGTATTAAGATTAGCGGTATTTTTGAAAATTTATTTGACATCGTTAAAATATAAATTTATATTAAGCAAAAGGGTGAGGGATTTGTTGAACCATTTCTATTTAGTTAACGTTCAATATAGTAATCTTACCTGCTGTCACAAGACCCCATCGTTTAGCTTTCCTCATATTTGTGTTAATTGTCAGCTTAGTCTAGGCAAATTTGGAATCTGTAATAAAGAAGGGAAAGGTCAAGCTTTAGTAATTTAATCAATATTAAGATATTTAAAGATTTAAATGTAAATGTTTTTAAAATTTTACAATAACTAAATAAGTAATGGGGAAGAAAATATAAAGGGTCCGCCAAATAACTTTTTTTTTGAAAGTGCTATAAAAAAAACTACTGAATATTTTCTGAAATTTCTTTTTTTATTTGAAAGTACAATCGTTCCGGTTAATAATGGAAAATAATTTCATTCAAATGGCTGCCTCGGCTGGCCATGCAGTAGCCTACACGATCGGTCCAATTTTTAAGCACATTATCGATTGTGTGCAGCTGTATTTCACCAATGACTTCACGAATATTGTCCTTTAAAGCGTCAATTGTCTCTGGCTTGTCGGCGTAACACTTATCTTTGCGGGCACCCCACAAATAATAGTCCAACGGTGTCAAATCGCAGCTCCGAGGTGGCCAAACGACATCAGCTCTGCGGCTGATAATGCGAGCTTCACAAACAGGGCGCAAAACATCGAGTGTAGCTTCGGCTGTGTGGCACGTAGCGCCCTCCTGTTGAAACCAAATGTTGTCAATATCCTCCTCTTCAATATGAAACCAAAATTCGTTCAACAATGACCGATAACGATCGCCATTAACTGTAACGGCCACTCCTTGCTCATTTTGAAGAAAAATGGCCAATTATGCCTCTGGACCAAAATCCGCACCAAACAGTGACTCGTTTTGGGTGCATCGGCTTTTCAATGTATGCGTGCGGGTTTTCTGTGCCCCAAATTCGACAATTTTTGCTTGTTAACATACCCGCCAAGATCAAAATGAGCTTTATCTGAAAAGATTTTACCATGATTTTCAAAGTAATGTCGCAATATTTCCCAGCGTTGTTCAAGCGTATACACAACCATATTCGTTCAGCGGTGGGATAAAACTTACTATCTGTCAAATCAGACATGAGCTAAGTGTTACCATTCACGAAATAAGCACTAGTTGAAAACAAAAAGTTAGATGGCGGACCCGTTATTACCCGCTTAACGAAGAAATAGTGATACCTTAATTCTAAAGTATGCTAAGTTCAGTTTATATTTAACTTAAATCTTAGGTTGATCAGATGTTATAAGGATTATGGAAATATGACTTAGAACTGAATAAGGTCTACATTACATTTGCCACGCCCCTCCTAATACCTCCCACGCAAATGACCGAATTTACACCTATAGTTTTACTTTTGCACTAAATTAAGTCATATTTTGTACGCTTATGAAAATTTGACTCAAACCGTGACGTTCGCATACGTCGATAAACAAGTAGGTTCCGTTTGTTGTGAATCTAAATAGAAAGCGTGTTAATTCGAAACAACGCTAGAAGCTATCCTATACCTCATATGGACAACTGCAGGATATATGAATTTGGTCAGTTTGATTATTTTTTAATAGCAGACAAATCCTCAGAAAACCGAAACTTTTGCCACACCCCTTCTTGTACCATCTGTACAAATGACCGAATTCACACTCATGGCATATCTATCTTTTTTGAAAATATAAAAAATTTAGACTAAATTTGTACCAGGTAAACGTTTAATAATCCGAAAGGTTGTGCTGGGCAATTCCGTTGTGACGGGTGTGACCATGTTACACATATTTGTGGTTATAATTCATAAATAGAAAATTTATTTTTAATAAAAAAGCTGTGATTACTAAGAATGTTAAGTTTTAAAACGTTTAGTAACAGGTGGACACTGAAAGAACTTGATTTCCGCTCAGAATGTCCTTTAGAAGACAACGGCAGGTGTGACCTTAGTAATTTGAGTTTATACAAAATTATGACTTTCAGGTTAAATTCTGTAAAATTTTCCGTAGGAAAGTACTTACTGTTCAAAAACAACTACGTTTTCTTAAAAAAAACTTATTAGAAAAAATGGCGGGTGTGACCTAGTAAAATAAACTCCAAAAGTATGAAGTAATTCAAGTTTTTTTTATAGAGTTCAATTACAAAATACAATATTTTTCAGCTCATTGATTTGGGACTCAATACAGAGAACTGCACATGAAGGTGGCTAGGACTTAGGACTTAGCTAGGAACACAGTACAACACATGATTTTCGAACTCAATTCTGAGAACTGAACGTGAAAGTAGCCCAAAAAAGAAGAAGTTCTGCATAATTCATTTTGTCAAGTTAGATGCCATAATAAGTTAGTAAGTATCGTATAGGGGAATTTGTCACATTTTAGACAACATAACTCGAAAACCATCAGTCCGATTTAGCTGAAACAAATTTAAAAAAGTTAAGAATTACAATTCTTTTAGTCTGTTCATTTAACGTTTCCCTACATAAGCAACAGTTTCACTTTTACATTCATCAAATGATTTTGAACTGGGTTTATTTTGTAGTAGTTACAAAAAGCGTTGTACTCCGTGGCGTATGATTTACGTGGAATATTACTTATGATAACACAGTGCAACACATAAATTGGTGCCGCCTTCGTACCCAGCTATTTTTGAAGTATATACCGAGACTAAAAAAATTCCCAAAGGATTTGGCCCCATTACATCGAAACATTTTTTTATGGTTACTCCAATATTTTCACCCCAATACGATTTTTTGACCATTTTTAGGGAGTCCATATTTCATAAACTGTTCGGAATTTTTTCTTTTCGTCTTCGGCAAAGTTGTAGATCTAAACCAGAGCAAAAAACGTCTCAAATAGACCGACCCAAAAAAATTGCATCTATTGCATGAAAATTGTAAAAATATGGGAAAAAGGCTATTTTTTCATGATATTTTCATCATAAAATTATGATTATAATAAGTAATATTCCACATAAATCATACGCCACGGAGTACAACGAAATAAATTTTGTGTGGAAAACATCATGAAAAAATATCCTTTTTTTCCATATTTTTGCAATTTTCATGCACTGGATGCAATTTTTTTGGGTCGGTCTATTTGAGATGTTTTTCGCTCTGGTTTAGATCTACAACTTTGCTGAAGACGAAAAGAAAAAATTCCGAACAGTTTATGAAATATGGACTTCCTAAAAATGGTCAAAAAATCGTATTGGGATGAAAATATTGAAGTATCCATAAAAATTTGTTTCGATGTAATGGGGCCAAATCCTTTGGGGATTTTTTTAGTCTCGGTATATACTTCAAAAATATCTGGGTTCAAAGGCGGCACCAGACGATGACCTTAGAAATGCTGCACTGTGTAATCAAACGCCACCATATAACAATGTAACAAAAGAGCCTAAAACGTGACACTTACTTACTCTAACTTCAAATCGATATTAAATTATTATGGCATGTAACTTGACAAAACGAATGATGCAGAACTTCTTCTTTTTGGGGCTACTTTCACGTTCAGTTCTCATAATTGAGTCCCAAAATCATGTGTTGTACTGTGTTAGGAAATGTTAATGTAAGTCCTGGCTTATATAGAGTTGGAGATGAGAGTGTTCGTTATATGCTTATTTCAAACTATTGCCACATTGATAAAAATTAAAAAAAATATTTTCTATTTGTCCATAATTTTCCTTCAATATGGAATTATATTTTTTCCTGTACAGGACCGTTTTACGTGGAATTGTCCTAATGCCACAACTGGTCCTTGAAACGTTGCAAATGTTTTCTTTTCAATTTTTGTATTTATAGATGAAACCTAAATATGTATTTGTTTTTGTTAGTCGATCTTATAGTACGTTATATTAATTTACGTTAAGTGTATCGAAATGATACAACAAATTCGGCTCAAGATCAGAAAAGTGTTTTTTTATTTATTGTTTGATATTTTTGGTCAAATTCAGTGTGTCACGCACTAGAATGACGCGTTTCGAACTCCATGACGAGTTCATCTTCAGACCCCTTTGTGACGAACTGATGCACAATGGTACATCATCAGCTGTATATATATCTACAAATATGCCAAACTAAATAACTGTTAGCGTTACCTTACTTACTTAAACATAATTTCCCTTTACATCCCATGAATGAGGTAGGGGATTGTTGCGTTGTTGTGAATTAACACGATTTCTATTTTAGATTCACAAAAAACGGCACCTACCTGTTTATCGACGAATGCGAACGTCACTGTTTGAGAAGCTTTTACTAGACATGCCGATTTCTCGACACTTATACTGCGAGTTGCTGTCGACAATATCGAAGGGGCCGGCAATGAAAGAAAAATAATTTTTTTTATTTTTTGGATGACTGGAGGCAGGAGTTGAACCTGGTATGTCCCGCATGGTAGTTGCGTGTTCTAACCATCATGCCACGGCCGGCTTTTTCAAGCCTTTAGAAATGATGATGATGAGGGGCCGACAATGAAAGAAAAATGTAGATGACTGGAGCCGGGAATCGAACCACGGATCTCCCACATATTAGTCGCGTGTTCTAACCACTACGCCACGCCATTTTGCTTAAAAGACCATTGAATGGAAAGTAACTTTGTGCATTTGTTGGCTGCAACCTTTTCTACAGTTCTACAACAAGTCTCGTCTGGCCGTACGATCGAAGTTTTATCTCCAACCGCTTGCGCTCCACAAGCAGGCAAATAATAATATATGTCATTTTATTTAAAAGTCGGTAAATTTCAATAACTCGTGGGTTAAACAATATCATACATAGGGTGAGGGTATTTATCAGTCCGTTCAACTGACTAAAATTTTAGTACTGGTTTTAAGGTTTATCTTATTTTTTTTTTAATTTCATGGTTTTATTACGAATTACGAGTTATCGTTTAACCCTTACTCGATAATTTGACTAAGGTTTCTATTAGAAACTAATCACCTGCAACAAAGAATGTCACCGCCAATACTGTAATCAAATCAGCTATCATCACGTTATACCCTATGAAATGCAACAACCATTGATTTCAAAGTACTAAAACCCGAACTTTAATGAAAAAACAAAATAAAAATATCAGATAATAAATTAATATTCAAAACACACGAGTGGAGAGAAATACGTCTTGGTAATACAAAATGAAGAAGAAAAACAAATTCAAATTACATACAAAACCCTCTTAAGAAGTTTCTTCAAGAAGCCCATGGAATATTTATAAAACAGTGTCTCATAAAAACGACATTAAATAATTGCAAATCTTTTGTCTTTATTCTTGTTAAATCAAAATGAAAAACAAAAAACAAACAAAGAACAATGAATAAGTTTCTGTCGCTGTTGTAAAAGTTTCGAATGTTAACTTACACACACACACACCGAAGAAACAACTCAACTTCAAAGATCAATGACTTTATGGTAATGATATTACCTGTGAATTACTTAAGCGTTTGCATGTGAATAAATACAATAGTACTTTGTATTCAAAATTAATGTTAATGTTGAATGTGATTTTTAACAAATCTATCAAATCATATTCATATTCAATCATTTATTTATTTTTTTCTTTGTGCTGTATGTTGTGTAATTACGGTAAAACTACAATACAAAGTAATTCCGCTAAGGTTTGTTCGCAGAATTCATTTGGGTTTTAACAGAAAAATACCTATATTGTGATTCTTAGTATTTGTGGTCGGAAGTTAAGGTATTGTGGTTATATTTTAAGGTAACTTTGATGGACTGCACTTGTTTGTCCTCTATTATTATATGTTAGTATGCTTCGGGTAATTCCATTCGGAATACATAACTGAAACTACATGTCACTTAATTTTTTTACAAAATATACTGCGGCATTTTTTATAAGTTGTCTTTGAAGGTATTAAGAAAAAGTGTGTAATGTTATTTTAAAAGTTATCTAACGAGAAAGGACATTTAATTATATTGATATAATCTATAACACAGGTCAACAGCAAAAAAAAGCTTAAATAACCACTATATAAATTTAATGTATGATGGCTACGTAGTACAAAAATTTTCAATGCTATGGAAAATTTTTTTTTAAATAATTTTTAAGTAAAACTGTCAATATTTTTTGACATTTCGCCACTTATGTTGTCAGAACTCAAAACTAACTTGTCTTGTCCGATTTGGTTAAACTAAATTTACAAAAAATTTGATTTCCAATATTTTAAAATGATGTATGTATACTTACTTAATTTCCCTTTACACCCCATGAATGAGGTATGAGATAGCTTCTCGCGTTGTTGTGAATTAACACGCTTTCTATTTTTAGATTCACAACTAACAGCACCTACTTGTTGTATCGACGAATGCGAACGTCACTGTTTGAGAAGCTCTTACTAGACATGCCGATTGACTTGACACTAATACTGCGAAGTTGCTGTCGACAACATTTGAGGGGAGCCGACAATGAAAGAAAAATTGTCTTTTTTTTTAAATGACAGGAGCCAGGATGTCTTGGTAAAGTTCATACAGCTCATGTTTCATCCGATGGCGAAACTCGACGTCGACACAGATAGGTTCATATATTTTTCGGAGTACCTTTTTCTCGAATACTCCCAGGTTTCGTATGTCCGTTGTCGTAAACTCCCACGATTCGCCAGCAGCAACAGAACGGGTAAAATTGGCACCTGGTATAGCTGTTTCTTAGTATCCCGAGATAAGGTGGTGTTACTAAAGTGTTGCCGAAGTCCATAAGAACATCTATTGGCGAGCACTATTCTCCGCTTGATTTCTTGACTGACACTAGTTATCTTATTGACGGAAGATCTGGGATAGGTAAATTCATCTACTGTCTCAATACAATTACTGTCAACGTTCTTGTTCGTCGAAATCATTATTTTTGTTTTCTCCTCGTTGACCGCTAAACCCATTTAGCTGACTCCTTCTCTAGTGATGAGAAAACTGGTTTAGAGTGATCCTTACCAATATTAACCGAGGATTTGGTGTTTACCAAGCTATATCTGTAAAGTCGAATTAGCTTTGCAGGAATACCAAACTCAGCCATGACTTTGTATTCGACAAAGAGATGGTAGGTGTCGATCTGCATTTCATGAATTTTTTCCAGTGTTTTTCATAAATTGAATATTTTTTAATCCATTCTAGATTTACCGGGTCTAAAGCCGCACTGATATGGTCCAATTAGTTTTTCTACAATTGGCTTTAGACGTTCACACAATATGCTCGAAAGGACCTTTTAATTGAAATAGAATTTCTTACGTATTATTTTTCGCCTGCTTGTTGATCAAAACCGTACATTTTTTTAATTATTTGTGTAGGAGGTACAATTAGGGGCAGCACAACGTGTCTGATGTTTTTTCGTAAATCAATGTTCAATGAACGCTTACCTTGGCAAAATTTGACTGAATTCAGTGGACATACAAAAATGTTTGCATGTAAAAGGGGCAATATCGGTTATTTATATGGGAGGTACCAGAAGGGGTGTGTCAGTTAGGGTTGCTGAGGTTTTGCCTCCTATTACAAGATATATTAACTGACCGAATTTGATAATCCCCCAGGTGCCAGATTGGAAGTTTTGGGAAAAATATTAATTTTCCAAAAATAGGTAATTTTGTATGGGAGGTACCAGAAGGCGTGAACCGATATAGTCCATATTCATTCCCGAGTCCAATTTTCATAAGGGAACATCTTACGCAAAAGTTGGGTGAATTCAGTGTATTTACAAAAAAGATATGTATGTTAGGCTATGATGATGAATTCGGTCATTTGTATAGGGGGTACTAAAAGTGGTGTGGCGAAGGTTTCGGTTTTTTAGGGTTTGTATACTTTTACAAGATAAATAAACTGACCAAATTCAAATATCCTCCGATCTTCAGCTTGGAAGTTATGAAAGAAATATTAATTATCCAAAAATAGGTAATTTTGTATGGGAGATACCAGTAGGGGTGGGGCTATTCTGCCTATTTATAATCCCATGAGTTGGTTTTGAAAAATATTGATAAATATTGATGTTCATACTGATCAGTTAAGCTTTACTCGAGTTATCCTGCTCACCAGCCATCCAGACAGCCAGCCAGACAGACGGACATAGACTTAAAAAGTCCTGAAACGAATTTAGTCTTAAGATACTTGGGGTCTACCTCATCTCCTTTAACGCGTTACACTTTTTCTCGTATCAAATGATATATGCCCTCACCCCCAAGGGTTATCGTTCTGAGTAAACCAAAGCATTTGCCACACCCCTTCTGGTACCGCCCATATAAATGACCGAATTCAACCTCATAGTTTTACATACGTTTTTTTTTGTAGGTACACTGATTTCGGTCATATTTTGTGCAAGATATAAGATTATTGAAATTTGACTCAGAAATGAATATAAATTATATCGGCCAACTCCTTCTGGTACCTTCCTACTTTTGGAAAATTAAAAATTACCTCAACCATTAGAAACTAAAATTTTGTGAAAATGAGCGACTTCACTAAAATGCGAATAAATTCGAAAATAATCAGTCGATTTTTATGATTGATATCTCATTTTATTGCTATTACATGTGGCTTTGCGATAAAACAAAAAATTTTAATAATTTTTGAGGTTTTCGATTTTTCATGATTTTTTTAAGACAAAAAAAAAATTGGCTATTTTCTCGTCTAAAAAATTAGTTTTTTGTAGAGTACCGAAAATCTTGCTTCACGAAAGGTATTTTCATTTTTATCTCTCATAAAAATAACTATCACGAAGGATTTGTTTTGCATTCTGAGTGCGAAAGTTAAAAATAAAGTTGAAATTGAGAAAGAGCGCGAGGGAGAGAAAATATAAAAATACTTCTCCTTGGAAATTGAAAAAGGTCAGTTTCTTTGAATGTGTTGTAAACAGTTGATATGAACAAACGTCAATTTCATTCTCACACACATGAGTACAATGGACGACACTTTTAAGCATAGAATTTCTCGCCCTTAAGATCATTTCATGATTAAACTCGTGAGCGAGAATTAACTTGTAACGAGTAGATATAATTCTCGTATGAGTGCTCGGTAGATAAATCTCGTGAGTGTGATAAAAAATTTTTTCTCTTCATATTTAAAATTTCTTTCACGAGAAAAAATTTTTTTTTTTTATCTTGAGAAAAAATAATATTTATCTTTAAAGATAACAATTTTTTCTCCTTAGGTATTTTTATCTGTTCAAGAGAAAAAAATGAGTACTGTCCGTACTATGGTTTTTTGCTTAAATTTGTTGACTATAACTCTGAAACTACTGAGCCGATTGCAACGCAATATATAAACGGATTAAAACTTACTTAATTTCCCTTTACACTCCATGAATAAGGTATTGAATAGCTACTCGCATTATTGCGAATTAACACGCTTTCTATTTTAGATTCACAACAAACGGCACCTACTTGTTTATCGACGAGTGCGAACGTCACTGTTTGAGAAGCTTTTTACTAGACATGCCGATTGACTCGACACTAAAACTGCGAAGTTGCTGTCGACAACATTCGAGGGGAGCCAGCAATGAAAGAAATTTGTGGATGACTGAATGCGGGAATCGAACCCAGGATCTCCCGCATGGTAGTCGCCTGTTCTAACCACTATGCCACTGCCGTTCCCAAAAACGAATTAAAGTTTATTGTAATAATATCGGAATAACCTTCTTCCTGGTATCATGAATTATGTGGAGAAACGTCTAAAAAATTTATAATTTTACTTAATTTATTTTTAATTCTATGGAATTTTCAATTTAGACCATATTTGTACTACTGGAACCGCAATACATCAAAATTGTATAGAGGTTTTTGAAGCGATTTTGTTGCCTTTTTATACCCTCATCCTACGGGTAGGAGGCTATATATCATTTGACACGACCCAAAAGTGTAACACATAGTAGGAGTCACTTTAGACCCTAGGTTTCTTTGAACCAAATTCGATTCGTGGCTTTTTAAGTCGATTGAGGCATGTCTGTCTGTCTGTCTGTCGATAACTTTCGAAAGATAAAACTAAATGTTTTAAAACTTTGCACAAGTTAATATTTCCCCAAAACTACTTACGGTATTGCAAATGGGCTACATGGCCCCGCCCCTTCTGGTAACACCCATACAACTTCACAATTACGCCCACTTTACAAATCGAGTAATAATATCAATTCACCCAACGGGATCGTACCCAAATTCTGTATTTAATTAAGCTATAACAGGATAAAGTTTTTGAAAAAAAAAATTGGAAGTCTAGTCTGGTACCTCCCATACAAATGTACATTTCCGCCCACTTTAGAAATTAAGTAATAATATCAACATACTAGAATAATTTTATGTTTTACTGTGGGTGAGGGTATATGTAAGTCGGTTTTCCTACTTGTTGTTTTGTTAATTTTATTGTTATTGTTAATCACATGAGTAATATAGCTTCTGTTGGTAAACATGTTTTTATAAGACAAAATTCGCTTTGATTTTTTTTATTAATTTATATATGATTTTTTTTGGCATTGATTTCATCAATTCTGTATTGAGTAAATAAAAACGTAATTGGCCTACTTAGCCAAAGTCATTAAATTTGTTATATTTCGTTTAATACCAATAAAATACCAATAGTGGTTAAGTCGTTTAATGATTTCTCAAGTAGATCGTAAAACATGGTCAGACCTTAGGCACAACCATCAAACGTCAACTAAACTCAAGTTTCATCATTCTTTAATAGACCTTTAGGCAGGGAAATAAAGTGGGGCACATAAAGATGGTGTATTAACAAACGATTCTACTGACTAAGTAATTTCTGACCTTAGTTTTAAAATATCGTCGTCCGTTGCCGTAGGGAAATTCATTCAGACATTGTTGAATTCTACTTGGCACATTGGCCATCGTAAAAGAGCTGTCATTTTATTAATTTTAACCAATTGGCAATTGGATTGCTTCCAATGGCCATAGTTTGGCATTGAGTTTGAAAATATGTTAACACTTACATAAATCAAGGAAATAAAATGAAAGTGTAAACACATTTTCGTTACATTAATAATTTTCCGCATTAGTTAAATGTTAGGTTGGCGCTTGAGGCTTTTTTTCTATGATTATTAATAATGTGTTATTATTTAATAACCTGTCATTTATTAGTTTAAGTAGTTACTGCTACTATCCATGAACTTGTTATCAATAAAAGGAAATTAATTTGAATTTTGTTAAATGCTTTTAAATTTTTTATATTTTTCTATCAATTTAACTCAAGAGTCTGTTAATTGGTGTGGCGTTTAAATGTTTATGTAATCGTTTATATTTCAGGAAGTAAAGAAACAAATCTAAAAGAGCCGCCCACATGTCAATCAAAATCAATTGACATGGCGTGAAATGTTTTATGACGTTCAATTGTCAAAGTTAGTTTGATTTTTTTAAGCCTTATTTTTTTTTGTCATCGCAAAGCATTTAAAAGAGACATGCCAAGAAATTAAAGAAAATATTTGTCGATTTTCATGATCCATATCTACTTTAATTCACATGATATGTAGCTTTACTACAAATAAAAGAACAATACCTTTTAAAAAAATAAAAATTATTAATTTTTATTTTTTGCCTAACTATTAGTTTCATAACTGTGACACTATTGATCTCATTAAAGACAATTGTATACAAAATTTAAAAATATTGTAAACCAATATTTTTGTAAATTTAGTTTAACAAAAATCGAACAAATTGTTTTTGAGTTATGACAACATAACTTAAGAAATGTTAAAAATGTTAAAAATAAATTTGCCTTATAATTGATAAATTTGACCATTTGACAGGGTGTTTCACTACTTCAATATAAGTTGTCGCAGTTGTGTGAACACAAACATAATTTGTTTATTTATTCATGGCAAAATTGTAAGCAGCAAAGTTAACGACAGTTCTTAGACATGCGCACAACAATTCCGATGAGTAGAGTTGCCAAAACTCAATAATATTATTATATACAAGATTTGGGTGACTGACTAATCACTTCCCAGCCCAAACGGCCGTAGTTAGAACATTGAAAGATGGCATGTAGGTTTTTAAGACGATTAAGCTGTGTCCGTCTGTCTGGCTGACTGGTAAGCAGGATAACTCGAGTAAACCTTAACTCGAGTTAACCTTAATTTACCAGTATTCATATTTTTCGTAACGAACTAATGGGATTGTAAATGGGCAGAATAGCCCCACCCCTTCTGGTACCTGCTATACAAAATTACCCATTTTTGGATAATAAATATTTCTTTTATAGCTGCCAAACAGATGAACGGAGGATATTTGAATTTGGTCAGTTTATTTATCTTGCAATATTAGACAAACCCTAAGAAAACCGAAAACTTTGCCACACCCTTCTGATACCTCCTATACAAATGACAGAATTGTCCCTAACTGTTACATACATATCTTTTTTTGTAAGTAAACTGAATTCACTAAAATTTTGCGTATGATGTTCGCTTATGAAAATTGGACTCAGGAATGCATATGGACTATATCGGTTCACGCCTTCTGGTACCTCCCATACAAAATGACCTATTTTTGGAAAATTAATATTTCTGCCATAACTTCCAAACGGACACTTGGGGGGCATTGAAATTTGGTCGGTTATTTTATATTGTGATAGCGGGGGAAATCTCAGAAAACAATAATATTTGACACACCCCTTCTAGAACCTTCCATATAAATAACCCATGTTTCCCCTTTAACATACATACATACATTTTTGTTTGTACACTGATTCAGACAAATTTTGCCAAGGTAAGCGTTCAATGAAAGTTGATTAACGAAAAAAAAAAAATCAGACACGTTGTGCTGCACCTAATTGTACCTCCTGTGCAAATAAGTCAAATTTTTTACGTTTTTGCTAAACAAGCAGCAAAACTCAAGACTTAAACATTATCTTATATTGGGTGATGGTATTTATCAGTCAGTTTACCTGACTGAAATATCTGTACCGAAATTTCAATCGGTCGTAACTCACGAGCCATTAGGGGTATGAAAATGCGATTTGCTACATTTGTTTACATTTGGGTACAAGGAGGATTACGTCTGGCTGGGAAAAGATCGGTGCCACGTCCCTTTTGAATAAATCGTTATAAAAAATTACACAGTACAACACATGATATTGGGACTCAATCCTGAGAACTGCACGTGAAAGTAGCACCTAAAAGAAGAAGTTTTGCATCATTCGTTTTGCCAAGTTACATGCCATAATAATTTAATATCGGTTTGAAGTTAGTACGTATCGTATAGGGGAATTTGTCACGTTTAAGGTTCTTTTGTTTGATTCAGAAAAAAAATGTGCGGATCCATTTGTCACCCATGAACGAAACATTATATAAGTGATAGTAGTGACCATGTAGGACTGTATACTCATTTTTTCATCCGCAGGTTTCGTTTCCTGTTTAAAGGAATTTTAATTTTTTAAAGGATATTCAATTAGTTGCACAATAGTGATATGGATATCAAATAAAAGAAGACAATCTTAGCATTTTATTTGTTTTGTTTTGACTTTTTAGGATAAATATATGAAAAATGTCCTTTCGAGTTTTTATCCTTAAATGTCCTTTGGGAAAAATACATATTGGATTGTAATTTTTTGTTGAGCCAAACAGTAAAAATGTACCCAAGAGTATTTTTTATTGTATTGTTCATTGTACCTAAAAGTACTTTTGCTGTACCAAAATTTTATTTTATTGTACCAAAAGGTACTTTTATTGTATCAAAAGGTTCTGTTCGTGTATAAAAAATTTAGAACTGCAATGGTTTATTCTTAACTAACTTATTGTTTTTATTTTTTTTAGGAGAAATATATGAAAAATGTCCTTTTGAGTTTTTATCCTTAAATATCCTTTGGGAAAAATACATATTGGATTGTAATTTTTTGTTGAGCCAAACAGTAAAAATGTACCCAAGAGTATTTTTTATTGTACATACATTGTACCTAAAAGTACTTTTGTTGTACCAAAAAATACTTTGATTGTAACAAAAAGTACATTAATTGTACCAAAAAGTACTTTTATTGTACCAAAAGGTTCTGTTGGTGTACTAAACAACAAGAACTGCAATGGTTTATTCTTTACTTATGTATTTTTTTATTTTTTTTAGGAGAAATATATGAAAAATGTCCTTTCGAGTTTTTATCCTTAAATATCCTTTGGGAAAAATACATATTGGATAGTAATTTTTTATTGAGCCAAAAAGTTAAAATGTACCCAAGAGTATTTTTTATTGTACATACATTGTACCTAAAAGTACTTTTGTTGTACAAAAAACTACCTTTATTGCACCAAAAAGTACATTTATTGTACCAAAAAGTAAATAAACTGCAATGGTTTATTCTTAACTAATGTATTTTTTGCAAATTTATTGTCAAAACAAAAAATTCTATTTGTATTTCCCTTTTCCGACTGTTTAGGTTAAGAAGATTTTATTCCAGGGAAAAATTAATTCCTAATTATTTCTTATTTCCTAAGAATTCACAAAAAAAATTATCAAAACAACACATGATTTTGGGACTCAATTCTGAGAATTGCACGTGAAAGTTGCCCAAAAAAGAAGAAGTTATGCATCATTCGTTTTGTCAAGTTACTTGCCATAATAATTTAATATCGATTTGAAGTTAGTATGTACTGTATAGGGGAATTTGTCAGGTTTTAGGCTCTTTTGTAATATTGTTATATGGTGGCGTATGATTCTCATAAGTAATATTCCACGTAAATCATACGCCACGGCATACAACAGTTTTATTGTAACTGCTACAAAATTAACCCAGTTCAAAATCGTTTGATAAATGGAAAAGTGAAACTGTTGCTTATGTAGGGAAAAGTTATATGAACAGATTCAAGGAATTGTAGTTCTTTATTTTTTAAATATGTTTTAGCTAAATCGTACTAGTCGTTCCCGAGTTATGTCCAACAAAAGAGCCTAAAACGTGACAAATTCCCCTATACGATACTTATTAAAAATTGTTGTTCTGTGTAATTTTATGGTGAAAACATCATGAAAAATTAGCCTTTTTTCCCCATATTTTTACAATTTTCATTCACTGGATGCAACTTTTTTGGGTAGATCTATTTAAGGCTTTTTTTACTCTGGTTTAGATCTACAACTTTGCCGAAAACAAAAAGAAAAAATTCCGAACCGTTTTTGAAATATGGACTCTGTACAAATGGTCCTGTTTTTCAAAAAATCGTGTTGGTTTGAAAATATTAGAGTAATCATAAAAAAATTTTTCGATGTAATGGGGCCAAGTCCTTTGGGGATTTTTTTAGTTTCGGTATATACTTCAAAAATAGCTGGGTACCAAGGTGACACCAGACGACGACCTTAGAAATGTTGCACTGTGTTATTAACTTCAAATCGATATTAATATATTATGGCATGTAACTTGACAAAACGAATGATGCAGAACTTCTTATTTTTGGGGCTACTTTGACATGCAGTTCTTAGATTTGAGTCCCAAATCAGATAGCGATATTAGTATTTCACCCTTCACCACCTTTGTCAGGATTACCCTCACCAGTTGTATTCCACTGCCATTGTAAATCCACCCCTAACACGCATGTTTACATCCCCTGCAGACAACCCTATGCCAAATGTCATTGCGACTGTTATGTTTACATAAACTGCTGGCTAACAGTAACAACCACTTTTACAAGGTATACAAGTGTTTCGTATTTTTACATAAATTTCCTCAAATCATCACAACGCTATGGATAAACCCACATTGGAATTATGGCTAGAAATCTATCACAACGATTTAATATTAAACAAAATTCTTGGTATGTTCCAGCTTAAGGAACAAATCACGCTCAGAGGTGTGTGCCGGCGATTTCAATACATAATACGTGATGTCATTTGGAAGAAAAAATATCATGATTTGCTCATACAGAGGACGAGTACAACATTTGCCTTGGCATGGCGGCAACCGGCGGCGACAGTGGGAACGGTGGCGAAGGCGGTTACAGAGGACAGATCTAAGTCAATTTGCGGTAAAGTGAATTTTGATGCTGCCCAACTGTATGAGTTCTTGGAATACCATCGCCGTCATCTGAGACACTTGGCCATCAAGTCAATTTATATGTGCAAAGATTTTTGTACGGGTGTGGTCTTCAACTATCAAGGAGAGTTTGAGAATTTGCAGGTACTGGAATACCATGATGTCATGTTGAATGATGAGAATATTAAGATGATCAGTGAATGTTGTCCCAACCTGAGGGAGCTGCATTTGTGTAAAATCGAAAATCATCTAACGGCCAAATATGTGAATGAATTGAAAAGTTTGCATACATTCAGTATCGAAGAGAGCTATGTCACTTGGTCGTATGAGAACTTCTTTAATATCTTTAAACTACCTTTGAAGCAAGTTAAAATATTCCATGTATCGTTTGAGAAGAAGATGAACACAGATTTTGTGGCTGATACGGATAATTTAGTGGATACTCTAGAAGTGTTAAAGTTGGAAAATGTGGCCTCACGCTTTGACTATGCCTTTGATATATTGCGTTGTACTTCCCGTCCCTTGGATAAACTTACAGAGTTGCAGATTATGTGTTCCTCCAACTTGAAAAGCCAACATTTTGAGTTAATAGCTGAAAAGTGTCCACAATTACAGAAATTGTCGATTACGCGCAGTTGGTTTGAAGTGGACACGTTGAAATTTCCTTTCCACTTGAAAGAGTTGTATGTGGACAACTGTGTCATATTGTCACCCGAAAATGCTTGGCATATATTGACTCAACTGGATTTGAAGGTTTTGGAAATATCCAAAATTGAAAGCAAAAAGTTCTACACTTTCAATTACACCTTCGATGTGGGAGCGACTTTGAAAACCCTGAAGCTACAGCCGTTCCTTAGCAATGATTGCGATAAAGAGTTTTGGTTGGACATATTGGAAAATTGCTCGACGAACTCTTTCAATCAGGTGGATACATTGCATTGTGATGGTTTGTATGCCACCGATTCGCATATGGAATTGATAGCGAAAAAATTGCCAAAAATTCAAAACTTGCTCATTGAAGATTCCGAGCTATCGGGCAAATATATATACCGTATACCTGATTTGAAGTCGCTGTCCTTTAAATATTGCATGTGCATAGATTTTTGGTATTTTATTAAAATTCTGCAAATTTCTCAATATCTAGAATCGTTGGCCATAGCCTATACAGAGTTTGAGAATGTAGATCCGGATGATGATGACGATGATATACCCTGTATAGGGAATTGTTCGCTAACGAGTCTGCACATTGATTATGACATCTTTTCGGTTTGTTTACCATTTTGGTTAAATTTACTGCGCTTGAATTTGACAAACATCGAAATTCTAAGTCGCTGTGAAAATTTTAGTAATAAATTTGAAAGTGAATTTCTGCAGGAGATATTTGAGGATGCTACAATATGTCGTAATCTTAAAGGCATCACGGTAAAGGGTTTCTTTAATGAAACTTCATTAAGACATCGAAAATGTTTTGTGGAAATGTTGTACAATCCCACGCTACGAAAACATTTAAGTAGGGTACGAGTAAGCGATTGTCATATAGGTAAATGGAATGGAAACCTTAATAAAAATAAATATATTAAATTTTTTTTCTCTTTACAGACTCATTGTTGGATAGTTCTGAATGCATGGATCGCATTACTTGGTGTCTTACCAATTATCAGTCTTCTGATTTTACTATCGAATTCAAGTAGACTCCAGAGCACCAGGAACACCGCAGACATTCCCCCACCCCACCAGCGGTGCTATGCACTTTACACTATAAATGTTCAAATATGAATACAAACAATTGTTCTAAGCTGAAACATCCTATTTTTTTTGTTAAGTAGTAGAAAATTGTTAATTGTATTTGTTCTGCACTTGGTAGAACAGTTTTCTGATATAATTTATTTTTGACAAAATCTTTGATGTATTTATAAATTTTATCGCTGTACATATAAGTATTTAAATATATAAGAAATTTTAACTATTGATATTAATATTGTTAAGCAAAATTGTTGGTTTCGTTATGAAAATACCTCCTGATCGATGTGTTTATGCGCTGTGACTTGAGAATCGTTTTAAAAAAACAGATCTATTGACGATCGTCTTAGTACTCAAATAGTTGATTGTAAATCATAGTTTAATAAAAAATTTTAATGCTTACACATTGAATGGTTATTATTTACTAAGATACTTAAGTAAAGTTTGTGAGTCAAATGAAGGTGGTCAACATTTTAGCAATAATCTGACTTGAATGTGAACAAGTGGCCTACTATTTTAGTTCTCAAATTAGTTCGGTGGTTATGAAGCTATGTACATATGTGATATTCTAAAACTAAATTTTTGCAAGCAGAATATGGTAATTTCTGCTATAATAGAAAATAAATTGTACATATTTATACTAGGGATGTAACGAATGTGCTTTAGCGAATGCGAATATTGGAATATTTTTTTTGCGAAAGCGAATGCGAATACTTATTTTTGGTTTTTGCGAATGCGAAAGCGAATATTCCAAAATTGTTTAGCGAATGTCAAAAAATGTTTTACGTAAACAAATAATTTAGTTTCATTCCTACTGTCTGCCTTTTCATATAAAATAGTTCATAGTTTAGTAGTGCCAAGTTGTATTTAACAAAAAGAAGCTTCGCTGCTTTTTCGCTATGTAATCTAGTTCTTAGTGGATCATAGATAAGTCCGGCTCCACTAACAACTGCTCGCTGGGAACACTTCCCGGTACAGATTAAAAAATCTTGATATCTCATTACACCTCATGCTTGATGTACGATATAGCTTCTCGCGTTGTTGTGAATTAACACGCTTTCTATTTTTACCGTCACAACAAATGGTACCTACTTTTGTATGCGAACGAATGCGAATATCATTGTTTGAGAAACTTACACTGTACAACTTTTTTTCAGTTCATTGATTTGGGACTCAATACTTAGAACTTCACTTGAAAGCAGCCCCAAAGAGAAATAGTTCTGCATCATTCGTTTTGTCAAGTTACATGCCATAGTCATTTAATATCGATTTGAAGATAGTAAGTATCGTATATGGGAATTTGTCACGTTTAAGGCTCCTTTGTTACATTGTTATATGGAGGCGTATGATTATCATAAGTAATATTCCATGTAAAACATACGCCAAAGTCATGTGTTGTACTGTGTTATATTGGACCTTCCGACTGACTCGACACCATACTGCGAAGTTGCTGTCGACAATGAAAGAAAAATATAGATGACTGGAGGCAGGAATCGAAACATAAATCTCCCGCATGGTAGTCGCGTGTTTCCATCTTCATGCCACGGCCGTTAACAGTACAGTACAATCTTTCCACTACTGAGGAAATATATTGTAAAACTGTAAACAAAAGTTACAGCCAACAAATGTAAAACATTAAATTCAGAACGTCAGAAAGGGGTGTGGCAAATGTTTCCTTTTTCTAAATATTTGTCTACTATAATCAAAATTACCAAATTCAAATCTACTCCCGCTGTCCGTTTAGAAGTTATGGGAGAAATATTTATTTTCCGAAAAAGGTTAAGGTACCAGAAGGAGTCAGCCGATATAGTCCGCGTGCATTCCAGAGTCAAATTTTCATAAGCGTACATCTTTCGTAAAATATGACTGAATTGATCGTTGTTACAACAAAGATGTGTATGCAAAACTATGAGGGCCAATTCGGTCATTTGTATGGGAGGTATCAGAAGGGGTATGGCAAATGTTTCCGTTTTCTAAATATTTGTCTTCTATAAGAAGATAATTGAAATGACTAAATTCAAATATCCTCCAGTTGTCCCCTTGAAAGTTATGAAAGAAATAATAATTTTCCAAAAATACATCATTTTGTATGGAAGGTACCAGAATGGGTCAGCCGATATGGTCCATAGTTATTCCAGAGTCAAATTTTAATAAGCGTACATCTTGATATGACTGATTTCAGTATATTTACAACAATGATATGTATGTATGAGGGTCAATTCGGTTTTTTGTATGGGAGCTAGCAGATTCTTGTTTAAGTTTTTGAAATTTTATAATGAACGCAATTTTTATTTCGTATTTATTTCGCCAACAAGCGTGTGTGGTGCTGTTATTTTTAGTAAACTCAAGCAGAGACTGACTATTTTGAATCAAACAAAACTTTCAAGTACCAATCGGCGTAAATTGTCGATCGTGTCTATGTTGAAAAAAATACGACTATTGTCGGCCACACGAGGCTATGAAATGCGTAGCACTGATTGTGCTAATTGTGTTCCGTGGCCATCAAGTTCGTATTGATAACACAGCCACACAAACAAATTTCATAAATTCAATCAGTACAATTATCTATATTCATTGCATCATAAAATCAATCAATCTTGTCAAAATGAGAGGTATCACTTATATGTGTATAAAAGCGACACGCGTTCATCGATTTTCATGATATATGTCTCAGTTGGATTTTTTTTTAAATATAAATATTTTATTTTTTTGAGTACATTTTTTACTTATTTTTTCATAAATTTATTTATAACTGGGAATTGTTGTCATATATGAACAGATTAAAGGAATTCTCAAATTTCGGATTTTTCATCAAAATTGGACTAGTCGTTCTTGAGTTATGCCCTCCAAACATGACTGTAGGAGCTTTAAAACTTTAAGCCGAAAGCGGCACGGGTTAACATACTCCAATCGTGCTCAAACTTTGGCAGACTATATTTTTCATTTCGATCAATTGGCAGAGGGGGCGTGGCCAAACTTTATTCTTGTCCCAAAATTTGATATGTAGAGCGGAGTTCGGCATTACTTAGCCCATGGGCGAGAGAGTTTAGCTGCGTTCGCTCACACATTCATCGAAAACAAACAAATTCATTTAGTCATGCTTAAGTATTTGTTCGATGGGTTTGTATTGACGAATGTTTGCTCGCACGACACTAAAAGAAAATGTATGTATAACACAAATTGGGAGTGCTATTCTTGTTTGCCAAACATTTTTTCGGTTAGGATGAATTCTAACATATATATGTACGTTGCCACGCTCACCCCTTTATTATGTTTTCAATTATTTTTTTGCTTTCTATATATTGTAAAAAGGTTTATAGCTATAAAAAGGCAATGTAATAATTTAATTTACAACATTGTGTTATGGAAGAGAGCAACTCACTAATACATACACATGTTATGGCTGTGTTCAGCTGCCGACAACTGCTAAAAATATTATTAGCACTACAATTACAAATTTTGTAGACGAAATTTGTATTTCTATCAGTGGGTGGAGTGTACTTTTGCCCTAGAGAGATCAAATTTGATACACAGATATAACTTGGCACTACAGGTTCAAATCTTCTGATACAACATATATTTCCGATCAACGGATGGGTGTGTTGAAAATGTTTTTTATACCCAGATATTTCAAATATAGTACACATCATTTCTATCAGCAGTCGATTGGGGACGTGACAAAAGAGATTTTAGCATTAAAGAAATAAAGTTTTACAGTCAATATTTATATTGGGACTTTATGCCTATGTGAACCGAATTTCTACACAATCTCATACCGATATTTCTTGAGCAGAAGGATTATCTATACCAAACTTGTTAAGATTGAATGCTTCTCTGAGTTAATCGCCGTTTTGGGGGTCCCGTACACACTGTGGCATAAAAGCTTCTCAAATAGTTACACTTGGGCATGCATACGAATAAAACAATATATTTTCGAAAAATGTATATTACTTAAAAATTTTAATTGTCAAATAAATATAGAATTTTAAGAAAAAACAAAATTTTTAAATTAATAATAGAATTTGTTTTAAAAAATATGGCAATAAACAATAAAATAACTAAGTAATTTTTTTTTTAAATAATAATGTAATTTATTTATTTATATCTTAATCAAAACGTATATAAAGAAAGTTCTTAAATTTGCTTAACACATTATTTTTTCCTTATTCAACTTGTAGTTTTTTTGAAATTGTTGATAGTATTAAAAGAAAACTGTAGATATTAAAATACAACTAATAAAACTAACAGTTACAGTTAATTTATAATTCCGAATATCGATCAAAATTTATAAAATATGACATGAACATTTTTATAAATAAGATGTAATTTTATTACTTAAAGGGTCGGATAATGTGGATAAGTTCTTACTTTTGAAGTAAAATATTTCAATTATTTAAGTAAAAAGTAATTGGTTAAAATTAATGACTTTGGTAGAACCTTAATTATAAGAATTAAAATCGCATTTTCAGAGAATTTTTTTTATTATCACACTTACCTTTATAAATTTAAGAATAAATCTGAAATGATATAAATAAAAATAATTGTTACTAAATGTTTAAAAAAAAAAATATTAATTTTATTTTAATTATTTGACATAATTTCATGTATATATAACTTTGTGAAAAATTTTATCCACAGAAAGGCAGGTAAAACCATAAATCTGGGGTCACAAACCATAACAGTCTACCTCGAGATAGGGAAAAATTGAGTTTGTATCAAATACCTTGTTCGAATACAATAAACAACTGCCTTTTTAACACGTAAATAAGAGAATACGTTTCCTAAGACTTTCTTTAAATGTTGAACCAAAATACACCTTATTTAAAACTTCTAGCTGATCTTCTAAAAAAAAAAAAATTAAAAACAGACTAAGGCTTTAATGACTTGTGACCACAGATATAAGGTATAGGGATAAGTAACTTATAGTTAATGTTCCTTAGTTTTCAACCGTGAGGCCAATTGTTTTTAGTTTTGTCCCTAGACCCTAGAGTCTGAGTCATTGGTTCTAATAGTGGTGAGACCAGGAGACAAAAAGTTTTGGAAAATAAGCCGTTCTCTAAGATGCAAACGCAAGAAAAACATACCGCAACTTCTGTATAATAATAAAAAAATTATCACAGATACTGAAAAAGCAGAATTATTTGCAAACACATTTGTTAAATCCCATGCCATTACTAAAATTTCACACATGCTTGTGATGTACTAGTGAATTCTACTGTGTCTAACCAAAGAACCGATTCCCCGAATACTGATGGGGCAATTTTTGTCACTGTTTCTGAAATTTCTGACATATTAACCACGTTAAGGCCTTCGAAATCTCCTGGGTTTGATGATATTTCAAATATTCTTTTAAAAAATCTTCCCATAAAAGCAATCAAATTACTTACCTGCATATTAAATAGTTGTATTGATTTAAATTATTTTCCAAGGCACGTCAAGAGGGCTAAAGTGATCCCGATTCATAAACCAAATAAACCAACCAATGACCCGAATAGCTACCGACCTATCAGTCTTTTGAGCAATATAGGCAAGATATTCGAAAAATTAATATATTCAAGACTAAATGTGTTCACATCTACTTTTAATATAATATCAGAAAAACAATTTGGATTCAAAAAGGACACAACACAATTCACCAAGTTGGCAGAATAAAAAACAAAATAATTCGTAACAAACGAGTAAAAAAATTCACTGGATTAGTCCTATTGGATATTGAAAAAGCATTCGACACTGTTTGGCACAACGGTCTTCTCTATAAGCTAGCCAAGGTAAACACTCCCAAATATCTTTGGAATATTTTTGCAGACTTCCTAGATGACAGAACATTCGCGGTATCGATAAATAATAATACTTCCTCCATTAAAAACATACCAGCAGGGTTGCCCCAAGGATTTATTCTTTCTCCAATATTTTATTCTATTTATACATCAGACTTCAAACCTCCTAAAGAATATTATGCGGATGATACCGTACTTATATCATCAAGCAAACTAACAAGCGCACTGATGAAAAAGATGGAACGCAGTCTGGAAGCCTGCTACGAATATTTTTACAAATGGAAAATAAAAATCAACCAACAAAAAACCCAATGTGTTATATTTCCATGGAATAAATCGCCGAAGAGATTACGATTAAGACCACTACATTTTTGCAACAGTTGTATGGACCGGCCGTGGCATAGTGGTTAGAACACGCGACTACCATGCGGGAGATCGCAGGTTCAAACCTGGCTCCAGTCATCTTAAAAAAAAATTTTCTTTCATTGTCGGCTCCCCTCGAATGTTGTTGACAGCAACTTCGCAGTATTAAGTGTCTAGTAAGAGCTTCTCAAACAGTGACGTTCGCATTCGTCGATAAACAAGTAGGTGCCGTTAGTTGTGAATCTTAAAAAATAGAAAGCGTGTTAATTCACAACAACGCGAGAAGCTATCCCATACCTCATTCATGGGGTGCAAAGGGAAATTAAGTTTTTTTTTTTTAAGTATTGAAATTAAAAACGAAGTTAAATATCTTGGCGTTATTTTGGATCAAAAACTTACTTTTCGAAAACATATTGAAATGTCTTGCGAAAAAGCAATTAAATCGTTCAGAGCACTATGGCCCCTATTGAACAGACGTTCTACACTTAATCACAAATGCGTTATAAGACCCATACTGGCGTTTGCATCTCCTATCTGGTACAAAGCTGCAAAATCTCACCTTAAACGTTTTCAAATTATACAAAATAAATGTCTCAAAATGATCAACTGCAAACATTGGAGATACTCCACGGAAATGCTACACGAAGAAACTGGATACGAAAAATTCGGCGACTTTGTTAAACGACTTAACGAAAATTACTTCAATAAGCTTACAGATTCTTCTCATCAAATCCTGAGTGAACGTAAAGAATTATCCTAATTATTAACAGAAATTTACCAAACCGAAAATGTCCTATAGATAATTATTTATTTTGTAAATAGTAATCCTATGTACAATATTTTTCCCCTTATGTTTGATGTTTGAAATTTAATTTATACACTCAAATAAGATTTTTAATCCTTTTTTCCTTTTTAAAAATATCAAAAAGAAATAATTATTATCAAATTTATATTTACCTAAGCTTCAATTGTTGATATATCCTAGAGATAAAACTCAAAATATGTACACCATGTCGTTTGAAGATGTAATGTTTATTTTGGATAAATAAAACTTAAAAAAAAAACCTATCAATTACAAATATGGGTTCATATTTCATCATAATATGTCGAATTATTTTTTGAGAGCTTTTACTCCACGCTAAAACAGATTCTCGAGGTAAAGCGGTGAGGTTTTGGGAATTATTGTTTTTGATCCACTTCCAATTTAAATTCAACTAATACATATATTAATATATTTATGTTTATTCATCATCGAAAACATTTTCAGATTTATTGTTTTTCATCGACTTGCAAAAAATAAATATTAATGCATTTCATATTTATCATCAATGATTTTTAATATTCAAATACAATTGTATCTCTTTCACAATGTAACCCCCCAACCCATCTCAATAATAAAACAATCAAATCCTTGACAAATTTCACACAACTATTAAATTATACATACACACTACAAAAAAGTAGGACGAAAAGGTCATGCCAGCGATAAAAAATAATATGAATATTCAAACACTTTGAATTAATTAAGCGCGGCGATATTTTCCATACAAACACACCACCACATCAAAACAATATAAAAAGTGAATCTATGAATTAATTTATACACAAATGATGATGACCGACGGAGGAGCAGCTCATCGCAGAGATGCTACTCTCGTTTTCATTTGAATTTCTAATGAATGTCGAGTTTTTTTTCTCTCTTTTTATCTTCTACCATCGCATCAACTGACAGATAGTTAGACAATTTCATCAGATGCAGTACATAGTGATGAGCCAAACAAGTCCAGTGCCGAAAGGAACAGGTTAATGCAGTGCAACACATACATACATAGATAACATAGATATACATGTGCGAACGGGTACGTACGTACTTACTTACTTGTACTTACTATAAGTCAATGAAAAGTGAATTTTGGAACCGGTGTGGAAATGAAGATGCGTTATTGATTGCAATTTTTTTAGTTTTTCAAATACAAAGTCAACAGTCAATAGATAACAACATTGCGAATGATCGGTGGACAATAACAGGGGCGGGTGTAGATTGTAAGAGTATGAAAGCGGGGTTTAAAACCAACTGTTTGGCATAGTTGTTCTTGACAATAATAGAGGCAGGTGTAGTTTGTAAGAGTTTGAAGGGGCAAAGGGGTTTTAAAACAGCTGATTGACGTGATTGTTCATGACCGTTGGATCATCGCAACTCAATAACAGTGCTGTTTATTGGATTAAAGTCGCAAACATATGACTGACATGTATTGTCATGACTAGTTTTTATGACCATGTCCTTCCTGAGCCTCACCCTTACCGGGTAGGAGTGTGTTACACTTATGATACGAACCAAAAGTGTAACACATAGAAGGAGTCACTTTAGACCCTATGTTTCTTTGCGCTAAATTCGATTCAGGACTTTTTAAGACGATTGAGCTATGTCCGTCTGTCTGGCTGGATGGCTGGTTGGCAGGATAACTCAAGTAAACCTGTCCCATATACAAGAAAGGAGATCGTAGTGAATGTAAGAACTACCGTGGAATAAGCCTATTACCAATTGCGTACAAGGTCCTTTCAAGCATATTGTGTAAACGTCTCAAGCCAATTGTAGAAAAACTAATTGGACCATATCAGTGCGGCTTTAGACCTGGCAAATCTACGACGGATAAAATATTCACCTTACGACAAATCCTGGAAAAAACCCATGAAAAACAGATCGACACCTACCACCTCTTTGTCGACTACAAAGCTGCCTTCGACTCTCCGATAAGGAATAGGTTTGGTATTCCTGCAAAGCTGATTCGACTTTGCAAATGAACCTTAGACAACACCAAATCCTCGGTTAAGATTGGTAAGGATCAGTCTGAACCATTCAACACGGAAAGAGGTCTCAGGCAGGGCGATAGCCTGTCCTGTACACTATTTAATATAGTTATGGAGAAGGTGATGAGAAAGGCTGGTGTCAACATGTCTGGCACCATATTCCACAAGAGGCACATGCCACTAGCCTATGCCGATGATAAAGACATCATTGGCCAAAATCTGCGGGATGTTACTGCAGTTTTCTCATTACTAGAAAAGGAGTCAGCAAAAATGGGTTTAGCGGTCAACGAGGACAAAACAAAAATAATGATTTCGACGAACAAAGAGTCCTCTCGATGGGGACGCACCGTGAACGTTGACAATTATTGTTCTGAGGTAGTCGACGAATTTACCTACCTCGGATCTTCCGTCAACAAGAAAAATAATGTCAGCCAAGAAATTAAACGGAGAATAGTGCTAGCCAATAGATGTTTCTACGGACTTCGACACTTTAGTAACACCACCTTCTCTCGGAATACTAAGAATCAGATATACCAGGTGCTTATCTTACCTGTTCTGTTGTATGCTGCCGAATCATGGGTGCTTACTACAACGGACATACAAAACCGAAAAATATATGGACCTATCTGTGTCGAAGGCGAGTTTCGCCATTGGATGAACCATGAGCTGTATAAGCTTTACCACGACATCGACGTAGCTAAAAGAGTCAGAATCCAACGACTTCGATGGCTGGGACATGTTGCCAGGATGGATGTAAATGCTCCAGCGAGAAAGGTGTTTGAAGGCGACCTGAAGGACGGCGCAGAGCAGGGAGACCCAAACTCCGTTGGAAGGACCAAGTGGTAGGCGATGTGCCATCATCTGGTAGGACTAACTGGAGAACACACGCAGAAGACCGAAGCGTGTGGAATTCTTTATTACTTCAGGCCTCAAATTTATGAACTACGTTTCGTAAATTGTAATTGGCCACTTAAGTAAGTAAGTAAGTAAGTAAGTAATGAATATGGGCTATATCGGTTCACGGCTTCTGGTACCTCCCATACAAAATGACCTATATTTGGAAAATTATTATTTCTCCCATAACTTCCAAACGGACACTTGGGGGTTAATGAAAATAGGTCGGTTAATTTATCTTGTGATATGGAGCAAAACCTCAGAAAACCTTACTAGTTGATGCACCCCTTCTGGTACCTCCCATACAAATGCCCGAATTCACCCTCATAGTCTCACATACTTATCTGTTTTGTAAGTGCACTGAATTCAGTCAAATTTTGCGTAAGTTGTACGGTTATGAATATATGAATCAGGAATGAAAATGGATTATATCGGATCACCCCTTTTGGTACCTCCCATACAAAATGACCTTACTTGGAAAATTAATATGTCTCCCATAACTTCCAAACCGGCACCTGGGGGATAGTCAAATTTTGTCAGTTAGTTTATCTTGTAATAGGAATTATTATTGGGTGATGGTATTTATCAGTCAGTTTACCTGACTGAAATTTCTGTACTGGTTTTTACTAAAATTTACTTTTACTACGCCAAAAACTACTTTTATTGTACACAAAGTACATTTTATGTATTATGAGGCAATTTTATTGTTTCAAAAAGTTATTTTATTGCACCGACAAGTACTTTTATTGTAACGACATGTAATTTTATTGAACTTAAGAGTTATTTTATTAAACCAACAAGCACTTTTATTGTACGAAATATCACTTTTTTGTACCAAAAATCCCTTTTATTTAAAAAAAATCACTTTTATTGTATAAAAAGTACTTTAACTGTATCAAAAAGTACTTTTACTGTACTTGAGTTGTACCAAAAAGTACTTTTATTGTACCAAAAACAAAAACAGAATTGTAGTAAATGTACTTTTATTGTACCAGAGTACTTTTTTTTAATTTGATCAAAAAGTAATATTATTGCATCAAAATGTACTTTTATTGTACTAAAAAGCCCTTTTATTGTACTAACATTGAAAAGGTGTTCTTATGGTGCCAAAAATTAATTTTATTATACTGGTAAGTACTTGTATTGTTTCTAATGGCTCTATTGTACAAAAATGTACTTTAATTGTACTAAAAAGTACTTTTGTTGTACTTAAATACCCTTTTATTGTATTAACATGGAAAATGTGCTCTTATTGTGCCAAAAATTATTTTATAGTACTGATAAGTACTTGTATTGTTTCAACAGCCTCCATTGTAAAAAAATGTATTTTTATTGTATTAAAAAGTACTTTTTTTGCACTTCAATGCCCTTTTATTGTACTTACATGGAAAATGTGCTCTTATTGTACCAAAAATTACTTTTATTGTACTGGTAAGTACTTTTTTTGTTTCTAAAGGCTCTATTGTACAAAAATGTACTTTAATTGTACTAAAAAGTACTTTTGTTGTACTTAAATGCCCTTTTATTGTATTAACATGGAAAATGTGCTCTTATTGTGCCAAAAAATACTTTTATTGTACTGATAAGTACTTGTATTGTTTCAAAAGCCTCCATTGTAAAAAAATTTATTTTTATTGTATTAAAAAGTACTTTTTTACACTACAATGCCCTTTTATTGTACTTACATGGAAAATGTGCTCTTATTGTACCAAAAATTACTTTTATTTGTATTGTTTTAAAAGGCTCTATTGTACAAAAATTTACTTTTATTGTAGTAAAAAGTACTTTTATTGTACTTACATGGAAAATGTGTTCTTATTGTACCAAAAATTACTTTTATTGTACTGATAAGTATTTGTATTGTTTTAAAAGGCTCTATTGTACAACAATTTACTTTTATTGTACTAAAAAGTACTTTTGTTGTACTAAAAAGTACTTTTATTGTACCAAATAGTCTTTTTTAATACCAAATATTACTTTTATTGCACCAAAAAGTACTTTTGTTGTACAAAAAAATACGTTTATTGTAACAAAAGGAACTTTGATGGTACACATCAATACGATCGGATATTAATTTAACTCCGACGTCGATTTTAGTTTTTAATAACTTTTTTCGTTTTTTTACACGCTAATGTTGCCTATTTCCGATAAAATTCGTAAAGACCTCAATATAATAAGAAACATTTGATTTAAAAGTATTTATTTTTAATTAGAAACAAAAGAGGTATAGAGGTTTTAAAAATCAATAGGTCACCCTAGTTACACACCGCCAAAAACTTAAAAACTTGAATTGACATCGGAGTCAAAAATTTTGAAGAAGTTAAATGTAGCCTTTGATTAACCAAAAGCGGCTATATGCTCCCCGGTGCGAATTAGGAGGAGAAAACATAAACTTTTTTTGTTCCCATCTAGTGGATACATGACAAATTTTAAAAAAATAACGGTAAGGAATTCATAATAAAAAAAAACATACATTATGTGCATAATTTTGTTTTCAATAATACAAAAAAAGAATTTTGAAAATCGGTCAAGAATTGCGGCCTAAAATTTCAAATATCCAAAAAAAACTTTTTTTTCCCCACTGTGGGCCGTAAGGAAAAACTCAATTTTTTAAAAACACGAGAAAAAACACACTTAAAGTTTTAACATACCTAGTTTTTACATACAAGTTGGCATTTTTCTGATTATTGTTTTTCAAATAACTTTTAAATAAGAAACTATATCATAATTTTGATCTGCTAGAGTGATAGTAAATGAAACATTCCTTCTATTTTTGGTGTTATCTCAATTTTTGCAAAAATTGGACTTACCTTGTTTTTCCATACGGTCACAAATATAACAATTCTGGTTTACAAAAATTCTTCATTAAATCATTTGCTATCAGCCAAAACACTCCATCTCTATTTACTACCACCATCAATCGAACATATCCAATTTGTATCAATCGCATTTATCTTCGCTCTACCTTAGCCGCCGATGATGGATGGAGGTCATAAATCTTAACTAACGATATCTTTGCCATAGAAACATCGAATTTATTCTATCACAACTAGAAAAGCTAAGACATATGTCATGTCAAATTATTTGTCATATGATACCCCCCACCACAGTGTAGGGTACTAAACAACTAGCATAGATACAAGAGTGCGTGTGTGTATGTTTGTGTGTGTTGACATATTGACACTGTCAACTAATAAAACTAAATTAAAAAAATAAAAAATAATTAACACTTTGCCGCCATACGATCAAGATGACAATGGCCCCCTTAAGGGAGGGGAAACAAAGGGCCTCGCTTTGGTACGAACGCATAAACACACAACACATCCATTACTGTCACGAACATCTAGAGCCCAGCTGAGGCAGAGCTTAGATTCAACTTGATCTGCCAATCTTATGGATAAATTTGAATTGAGTCGTTTGTCTGTGAGAAGATTCAAGGTCAAAGAGTTAACACACACGCACAACGGCGACGACGACTTAAAGCTTTATTGAGTTGTTGTTGTGTGTATTTTTGTTTTCGTTTTATATTTTCAAACTAATTTATGGGATGCATAAAAAATTTTATTTGCTTAACATCGAAATAAAATAAGAAAAAACAATACATACATTAATACATAAATTAATGGCTGGAACAATGGCAATGACATATGGTGGCGCTGTGATTTACCAATGGCTAAAATTAGACCAGTTAGTTGAGTAGGGTTATAGTTCAGGCCAATTAACCTGCTGGCAGCCGTAGTAGTAGGCAGTTAGTGACGTTAACACCGTTTACAGAAAAAAATTCAGATATCGACGGCCGTATATTTATTATTGGTAAAATAGTTGAATTGTAGAATAACACAGTACAACACATGATTTTGGGACTCAATTCGTAGAATTGCATGTGAAAGTAGCCCCAAAAATAAGAACTTCTGCATCCTTCGTTTTGTCAAGTTGGCTGCCGTAATAATTTAATGGCCATACGAAGTGTTTTGCTCAAGGTGAATTTTTAGAACTTTTTCTTAATTTTAACACGGTTATATCTCGATACCATACGGAATATGTCTGAAGCAAAGTTGTGGATATTAAAAAGGTACCATAAATTGTTCTTATTGGTACAGTAAACTTTGTATTTTTTGGAATCATAAATTGTACTTTTTGTTACCATAAATTGTACATTTTGGTACCATGTATTGCACTTTTTGTTACAAAATATTTTACTTCTGGGTACCATAAATTTTAGTTTTTGGTACCATAAACTGTACTTTTTGTAACCATAAAATGTACTTTTCGGTACCATAAACTGTACTTAGGTATTGAATAGGTACCATAAATAGCACTTCTGGTACAAGAAATTGTACTTTTTAGTATCATAAATTGTACTTTTTGGTACAATAAATTTTATTTTTGTGTACCAAAAATTTCACTTTATCTTTCCATAAATTGTACTTTTTGGTATAATAAATTGTACTTTTTGGGACCAAAAATTTAACTGTAGTTTTAGTTCCATAAATTGTACTATTGGTACCATGAATTGCACTTTTTGTTACAAAAAACTGTACTTCTTATTCTTATTGTAGTTTTTAGTACCATAAATTGTACTTTTTGTTACCATAAAATTTGCTTTTTGGTACCATCAATCGTACTAAGATATTGAATGAGTACCATGTTAAAAAAAATTTACTTCTTAATACTATATAGTGCACTTTTTGTTACCATAAAATTTACTTTTTGGTACCTTAGATATTGAAAAGGTACCACAAATAGCACTATTAGGTAATTAGGTACAATAAATAAACAATAAACTTTTTAGTATCATAAATTGTACTTTTTGGTACCATAAATTTTACTTTTTTGTACCATAAATTTCACTTTTTGGTACCATAAATTGTACTTAGATATTGAATATGTACCACAAATAACACTTTTCGATAAAATAAATTCTATTTAAAAAAAAAAATTATTTAAAAAAAATAAAATACATTTTTTCTAAGTACGATTGATGGTACCAAAAGTACATTTTATGGTAACAAAAAGTACACTATATAGTATTATTTGCACTTTTTGTTACAAAAAACTGTACATCTTGGTACCATTAATTGTACCATAAATTTCCCTTTTTGGTACAATAAATTTTACTTTTTTGCTACCATAAATTGTACTTTTTGGTACAATTTAATTACTTTATGGTACAATTAATTTTACTAGTTAGCACAATACTTTTTGTTGCAATAAATTAAACTTTTTGAACTTCACAGTACAACATTTTTCAGCTCATTGATTTGGGACTTTATTCTGAGAACTGCAGTGAAAGTAGCCCTAAAAAGAAGAAGTTCTGTATCATTCGTTATGTAAAGTTACATGCCATAATAATTTAATATCGAATTCAAGTTAGTAAGTAACGTATAGGGGAATTTGCAATTATCAGAATTGAGTTCCATATCAATGAGCTGAAAAATATTGTACTGTGTAAGAGAGTGCTTCAAAGAAATTTATAATGAACGTTTGTCATAGTTTTGTGGATATATTAAAAATGTAACATGTGTTGAATGTATTGCAGTGTTATTTTTTGATTTTTTTCATAGCGATTATGAACCAACTGATAATTTTTATTTAAATAAATTAAAACTGTTTTTTTATTACAAATTTTATCTTTTAACTTTTCTTATCGTCCGTGTTTTAAACCAGTTTGAACATCTCAATTCCAAATTTGAGGTGTGAAGTGGTTTTTGCAGTTGTCGCAATCGTGCCAAGGTAAGCCAAACCTAAATCATATATTGCATTATATTTGCTTGTGAGTTTTTTAATCGATTATTAAGAAAAATCATAACAAAATCAAAATTTGAATAAAATATAACTATTAACTTACTGCAGATTACTTTTCCACCCTATTTCCATCCTGTATATCCAAGTTTGAATACAAAACTTTTAATTTACATTTTTTCAAATACAATAAACTGCTATAAATATTCATCTCTAGTCAGAGGTGAATAAGAAAATAAAAAAATATATACAATAGTATTAAAAATTTATGAGGTGTGAAGATTTTAGTTCATTTATCGCAATCGTGCCAAGGTTGTCTCAGTTTGAACTATAAATTTAATTATGTTTGTGTTTATTTTTATTAATTGCTAATTTAAACAAATTATTTAAACCAATCATAATTTTCATTTTAGTAAAATAAATTTCTACATTTTTGTTTTCTCATAAGAACTGGTGTATACTTTACGTTATACTATTTTATTTATAACTCATACGTTCATAACAACCTACAATGTGGAACATTTTTGGGGTCATTTTCTGGGGGTAAAGTGTTACTAGGCCAGTACAGTTAAACCCCCAAATAGTTTCGTATTCTTAGGCCAAAGTTTTTTTTAATAGTACTTTAATTGTATCACAAAATAATTTTATTGCACCAAAAAGCACTTTTAATGTAACAAGAAGCACTTCAAGGGTATCAATAAGTACTTTTATTGTACCAAATAGTACTTTCATAGTACCAAAAGTATTTTTATTGTACAAACAAGTAAGTTTTGTCTACCAAAAAGTACTTTAATTGTACCATTGCATAAAAAAGTACTTCTATTGCACAAAAAAAGTACTTGTGTTGTACCAAAGAGTACTTATATTCTTTTAACAAGTACTTTCGTTGTACAAAATATACTTTTTCCTTACCTAAAAGTACTTTCATTGGATCAGATAGTAATTTTATTGTTCAAAAAAACAATTTTTATTGTGCCACATAATATTTTTTTTGTACCTAAAAGTACTATTATTGTATCAAGAAGTACTATTTTTGCACCAACAAGTACTTTTATTGTACCAAAAGCACTTAATTGTCGCAAAAAGTACTCTTGTTGTATCAAGAGTATTTTCATTGTATACAAAAGTACATTCATTGCACTAAAAAGTACTTTCATTTACAAAGAAGTGGTTTTAAGCATAAAAAGGAAATTTAATTGCAAAAACTAGTTTTATTTTACCAAGCAGTTCTTAAAAAGTTGCCATCATGCATTGGACACGTGAGGAGAGGTCATTTTGTGTTGAAGCGTATTTTTCAAATGCGCCCTCGATCATTGCAGTGCAGGTGTGCGGAGTGTAAACAAACAAAATATGCGGTACTGTAGAGAACTTCACCAGAGACTTCTGCATTCGGACTGCGTCACTATGTGGTGCGCCATATCACGAGTAGGCATCATTGGCCCTTACTTTTTCCAGGATAACCGTCTTGCCGTAACTGTGAACTCCGAACGGTACTTGACTATGATGGAGGATTTTTTTCAGCCGGCTTTTGAGTACATGCAATTAGAGGATACAACAGGATGGTGCCACTGCACACACAGCGAAGGTTACCATGAATTGTTTGAGTCAAATGTTTCCTGGACGGCTTATCTCTTTGAGTGGTGATATAAACTGGACGGCACGCTCACCAGACTTAGCCCCATGCGATTTTTTTCTTTGGGGTTACCTGAAGTCGAAGGTGTTTATTAACCGTCGCAACACCTTGGAAGACCTAATTAACAATATTGAGGCTGAAATTGACAGAATACTATTCGGAATGCTTGTTAGAGTTCATGAAAACATCAGAAAACGTATGCAGCAATGTGTGGATAGCTAAGGTCGACATAATTTAAAACCATGTAATTTAAAAATTCCCTTACTGTTCAATATAATTAAAATATAAAATTAATTTTTCTAAGGTTCATATTTCTTTTATTTCATTCCCAAATAAGCAAATTATCGCGCTCCACCCTATATGTAATGTTTAAATATGATATTGTAGTTGTTATTATGTTCGACCTTCTATATACTTTCATATAATTAAATTGATTAATCGAGCTCCAGGTCTGTTTTAAAAATTTTTTATTTATTATTTTCTAAAATTTTCGATATTTCGTTCTTCTTGATGATGTTCTTCGAAGAAGAACGAAATATCGAAAATTTTAGAAAATAATAAATAAAAAATTTTTAAAACAGACCTGGAGCTCGAGTAATGTTTAAATCTTTGGTAATTAACCCAAATCGAAAGTACTTCTGGATAAGTATTTGTGCCTTCTTTATTACTTTTAGGTAAGCTCTATTTAGCTTTACGAATAAACACAACATCGCCTTAGTTATTTTAAGAACTGGCTTGGGAATGAAACTTTGATATTTTTGATTTTTCGTTTTCCAAGTTCGTGTCTTAAGTCTTTCGTTTTATCTTGTCAGGGCCGTATTAAAAACCACAAAAGTATTTTGTTTATTTAGAAATTTTAATTATATAAGTTAGAGGAGTCTAACAATACCACTGACCTTAAATAAAAAAAATTATTCAAAATAATTCTCGACTCTAAAAAAAAATTTTAGGCAAATTTTAAGGAGAAAAATATTTTTTTTGGAAAAAAATTATCACTGTTTATTTTTGGTTAGATACATAAATTCATTATTATTTTATATACGTACGTTGTTTTTTACAAGAAATTTTAAGGTCCTCAGAAATAAGGTGTTGGTTTCAATTATGATCTCTAAATTCGTATCAAATCTCTATCCGACGAGCCATTTGTAATAGAATATAGTAAATTTATAAAAAAAAATATTTAAATTCTGAAATTTGTTCAAAGTTCCTTCTTATTCCTATAATATGAATGTCTGGTTATAAAACTTCAACTTCTTGCAATTTCCGAATGATGCAAAGTCCTTTAAATCTTTAAAATAAATAACAAACCAGTGCCATTGAATGATCTATAATGCAGTTTATTTATTTGTACTGCTCTATTTATTCAACAGAGGATGTTATCAAATATGCTACGAAATTTACAAAACGCAAAAAGCTGCAAAGCCGTAATGCCACTTGCAACATCTAACCACCCACAACACAGCACACACACACACATGCCACGCACCATCGCTACGGATGAGCTAATACTATTCCCTGGAGTAGGCGATTTATGCGTGTCATAACATTAGTTACTTGTCTTTCTCTTTGCATATTTGCAACGTTGGCCAATAAAAGCGCAATTAATTTAAAACTCGGCTAATAAAACGTAATAGATATTGAATACCACAGCCAAAGTAGATTTGCAAAAACCGCACAAGCAAAATCGATCAATTGAATAGAAGCAAAAAAAAAAAAAAAAAATCATTACAAACAACAATAGGTAAGTAAAAAGACAAAAAAAAACGCAAAAAGAAAAACAAAACATAAAAAAACTAGCGAACCGGAATTGTAATAAAGCGCGATTTATGGTAAATGCGAAAATTTTCTATCAAGTGAGGAAATCGTCGCCGTCGACGACGTCATAAAAAGAAAATAAATCAAACGCAAACACCAAGTGATGTAAATAGAAGAAATGTTTAATAACTCCTAAGCTTTGCAAGCAAATACTGAAAATTAGTAAAATTTTTAACTATTTGAATATTTAACGTATTTTAAACTTACAAAATATAATATTTTTATATGTGTAACCAAAATAGAATGAAACTGTCCAAAAATATCAAAAGACTTAAGACACGAACTTGGAAAACGAACCATCAATAATAGAAGAAGTTAAAAGTCTGTTTACTTTACTTTAGATTTGCTTATTGGGAATGAACAATTTATTATATATTTTAATTATATTGAAAAGTAAGGGAATTTTTAAATAACATGGTTTTAAAAAGTGTACCTGACAAATATCGACCTTCGCTATCCACACACTGCTGCATACGTTTTCTTAAAGTGTTATGAACTCTAACAAGCATGTCGACTGGTATTCTGCCAATTTCAGATACACCTTCATATACACCTTCGACTCATCACACATTCCCAGCTGTTCTCAATGAAGGTACCTAATTTACAATTGATTGTCGTCCAGGAACATTTTCGAGTGGGGGAACAGCGAATCGTAAATGAAAAGCACGCTGCACCGCAATGATCGTGTCCAATGCGCGATGGCAACTGAAATGCAGACGAATACAAATATCCCGTCAGCCACTATAGGCCATGCACACTCTCCACTCTCTTCGACCAACAGTGCCGCCACAGCCTGCACTGCAAAAACTTTGTGGCTGTGGATCGTTTTTGGTACCGATTAACCAGTGTGCTTTAAGCTTCATCTAGTTTAAATTTATACTTTTTAGACATTTTTTAAGTTAAAGGTCAAAATTTTAATATTATGATAACATAAAAAGTAGTTATTGGTACAATAAAAGTTCTTTTGGTACAATTAAAGTAGTTTTTTGGCTACACAAATGTACTGTTTAGTGCAACCAGTAGATTCAGAGATATCGTTAAAGTTTTGAAAAAAAAAATTAACAATGTAACACACTGGGACCGAAAAATTATACGCTCCCCTAGATTTCGGTGTAGATGTACTTCAAGGGTCATAATTCAAAAACCGAATATGAGGAAAGAAAGAGAATCAAAAACTACACTTTCACATCCAACAACAACAAAATTGTATTTAGTTAAGTTTTATCTTTTTTGCATTTCTTTACATTATGGGGTGATCATGAAATTATACGCAGTGGTTTTTAATTACGAAATAAACATTTTTTAGTAAAACAAAAAACTAATTTAAAGTAAAAAACACTTTTTCATAATGCGTATAATCTCTCTGATTTTAAATATGTATAAAAATGCCTTTCGGTCATATTATTTATCAGGGTTTCTGGGGTTGGACTTTCTGAAGAGTCCCAAGTCGCTATTACTGCCGATTTTAGCTCTGCAACGCTATTATATTGCCTGTTGTTGGAGTCCATTTTATAAACAAGTGCGCCCCATACATTTTCAATAGGTTTAATGTCATGGAAACACGCTGACCCCTGTAAGACTTCAACGTTTTCTGACCGAACCTAACCTTTTTTTCCTTACTGGAGTGAGTAGACACATTCTCTTGCTGGAAAATTTAATTTATCTCTTGGTTGAGCTTCAAGAAGGACAATAAATCATTTTCAGTATGTCTCTTCGGAGTTCGTTCTTTTTTGAGTTCATGTGATATCTTGGAAAGGCCAGATCCAAAATTAATTTTTCACAGAATCCACCCCAAACCATTAACGTATGCAATGTGTATGCTTAATATAACCATAGTGTATACGTATGTACACCATTTTTTTTATTGCATAATAAGAATCTACATAACTGATTGTAAATGTGGTCAAAATTTGGTGAGTTTCTACATTCACAAAGTTGGTCAAAAGGTCAATTGAAATATAAGCGTATAATTGCGTATTTGAAATTTTACATTAATAATAGTGTATGTAAGTGCAGGTATTTTGTTTTAATAAGTTGTTTTTCTGAAAATAATTTTAAAGAAAAATCTATATATATAAAAAAATGTTCAATGTTCAATTCTCTGAAATGCGTGAACCGATTTTGTTTCTGTAAATTTCCTATGAAAGCTGACGTCAACGGTTAGGTTTGTTTTTAAATTCTGTATTTGTATGTGTTGTGGTCTATGAGTTATAAGCCAGCAAATGGACATACCCTTATTAGTACGTATTTGGTTTATATAACATTTGGAAAACATCGTTATATCAATCATATTGACAAATTTCAAGTATTCGATAAAAAATTTAAATTATTAATATTTTTGGACGCAGTTCGAAGTCTGCCGCGTCAGCTAGTAGTGTATAAAAAGCATACAATAATTTTTATTATTTAAAACAGTCCATTTTCATAACAAAATAAAATTGAAAAATAACGTATAGTAATATACACTATTTTTCTACAATATTTGGAGTAAATTCGTATGACACTTATACACAATTTTATGTATCATAAAAAAAATAGCTCTGTGCGTTCTAAGTGACATCATGGTTTCTTTGAATCCCACTAATTTGCAATTAATGCCAGTGAAGGATTAATGGAATATCATCCACCACATATTTAAATGACCACAACTTAAAAAATATCAATTATTCTCTGAAATATTACTGTTTTCCTAGATGTCTATTAACACTAAAACTTAAAACTCCATTATATATATATTGATTTTATTTTCCATTTAAATAAGTAATACAATATTAATTTCTAATCGATTATGTGCTTCGACGTCAAAGCATACTAGTGAAACACCATCAAGTCACTCCTTTAAATGAGTTTACATTGCGAAAGTTGCTTATCACAGCTACACACGATAAAAGTTCACTTCAGTTGTCTAAGGATTAAATAACAATTATTATTTGAAATTATTAATAACTTGATAAATGAAAACACAAATACTTGTTATGCTATGTCACTAAACATTAATGTTAATAGAAGAAAAAGAAATCAAAACTAAAACTAAAACATTACAAATGACAAATAAATAAACAGACATGATTATAAGCGGCAACTGGTAGCTGGCAGCTGATTGGTTGGTTGGTTGGCTGCTTGTCTGTTTAGTTTCGCTTTTTTTGTTTTTATCTAACTAGTTAGTATTATTTTGCAAACTCACATTTCTTTCAGTTGAAGGCCGAACAAGGAGAAACAAACGTGCAAGTGTTGTTGCTGCTAATGAGTGCAGCAGAGCTTTAAATGATGAAAATGGAAAGCCGCCGTCATAATACTCCAACACTGGAGATGAAAGTAAAATTGGCCTGAAATGTGTTATAATTTGTATTTCTCCACTACTGGATTTCTATGCGGCCATTGTTGTTGCTGTTGCAGACAATCTTACAAAACCAAAGAGTTGTAACGAAATTAAACGCGAGTGAGTGAGTGAATGAATGAATGATTTATAAATTGTGTGAGTATAACACGCCAAATTGGTTAATATTGTTTCATATTTTTATAAACATATTTTAATGTAGGTGTTAATGGTGCTAGTGGTGGGTATAGATATCAAAGTTTAAATGGTTGTAAGTGGAGGATAAATGAGAGTTTCCGTCGAGAAAGGGGCTATTGTTGTAGTATTAGCTGGTATTTTTTTTTTTGGGGAGTTTGAATTAATTCGGCAAAATACTGACATAAGGTATGCTTGAAGAGTTGAATTTGCATCTAAGAAATTTAGATGACTGTGACCGAGCTTGCAAACATGCAACAAATGCCAACGAATGATATTTTGAAATTAAGCATTAAAAGGATACGATTTTTGCCAGCCTACATGTTAGCTTAGTACATGAGATTATTATTACTCTGTTGTATAGGGTGGAGCGCGGTATTTTGCTTTTTTGCACTGCAGGCTGTAGCGGCACTGTTGGTCAAAGAGAGTGAAGAGTGTGCGTGGCTTATAGTGGCTGACGGGAGATTTGTATTCGTCTGCCTTTCAGTTGCCATCGTGCATTGGACACTTGAGGAGAGGTCATTTTGGGTTGAAGCGCAATTGTGTTCTTTTCTGATAAGGCACATTTTCAACTCTGTGGGTGTGTAAACAAACAAAATATGCGGTACTGGAATGAAACAATCCTCAGAGAACTTCAACAGAAACCTCTGTATTCGGACCGCGTCGCTGTGTGGTGCGCCATATCACGAGTAGGCATCATTGGCCCTTACTTTTTCAAAGATAACCGTCTTATCTTAACTGTGAACTCTGAACAGTACTTGACTATGATACAGGACTTTTTTCAGTCGGGTCTTGAGGAAATGCAATTAGAGGATACATGGTTCCAACAGGATGGCACCACAGCGAAGGTTACCATGAATTGTTTGAGTCAAATGTTTCCTGGACGGCTTATCCCTTTGTGTGGTGATGTAAACTGGCCGGCACGTTCACCAGACTTAGCCCCATGCGATTTTTTCCTTTGGGGTTACCTGAAGTCGAAGGTGTATATCAACCGTCCCAACACCTTGGAAGACGTAATTAACAATACTGAGTCTGAAATTGGCAGAATATCAGTCGACATGCTTGATAGAGTTTATGAAAACTTCCGAAAACGTAAGCAGCAGTGTGTGGATAGCGAAGGTCGACATTTGCCAGATGCGCTATTTAAAACCATGTAATTTATCAATTTTTTTACTGTTCAATATAATTAAAATAAATTTTTATAAGTTTCATACTTTTTTTATTTAATTATCAAATAAGCAAATTACCGCGCTCCACCCTTTAGTATTACATATAATTTTCATAATATTTTTAAAGATATAAAAGTAAAGATATAATAAATTTTTAGTTTACTAATTTCACTTGTCTTCATATTTTTGCTCTTTCGTAACAGTTTCTGTTTAAAGTTACGCGGCAATGCATAAGTTACTTACGGCCCTATTCTAATAATTTGGTTACAAAAATTTGTCACTGTAAATTTGTTACAATTTTGAAACCAATTCTTGTTACGGGTATTCTGGTAATTAAGTAACAAGAAAAAGTTCACCTTGTGGTGAAATATAAATTATTGACAATTCTCAGCTTTTTTTCGAATTTAAAAAATAAAAAATGAAAACACAATACAGAGAAAAGTAAACATATTTTTAATTTTTAGATATTTTATACATTTGACTGAGCTTAAGGAGACAACACATACCCCAGATAAGTGGACAGTCGAAAATGTTGGACAAATACTGTGTCATGGAGAATTGGTCACAGCCGTCCTACAGGTTTCTTGGCGATTGTGCCCTTTCCACACATTTGTCCACTACATATTTATAGCAAAATAGGGCTAAAAGTGTTTTACCCACGATTTCAATAATTAAAATATTTTTTTTACATCTCAAAATATTATTCCAAAGAGCTGAAACTACCTTGTTACCTCCTTTTTGGCAGGTAACAATTTTTGTAACAATTGTTACGGTAACAAGGATTCGGAATACCGATTTTTTGATTTTGTAACCAAAGTAGTCTATTGTAACCGTGGTGACTATTGTAACCACTTCAGAATAGACCGGTTAATGTATAGTTTTTTGTTAGAATTTTAGTGTTAAAAAGTGAGGATAAAATTCAAGTTGTTTTATACCGCTTTATTTAATATGGACACGTTTAAGTTGCAGTTATTAAAAATTCATAATAAATTTAAATTTATATAAATTTATTAATATTATGTGAACTTAATGATGCTAATCAAGTGTTTGCCGGCATTTCGCGATGTCGCGAATATGCAAAACGCTATTAGTAAAGTTAAACCAAATTCGACAAATAATGTATTCAAAGTTCCACATCTATAAAATATGTCCAAAAAAAAACATAAAAACTGAGATCCAGAAGATTTTTAGAATTGCCATACAAATGATTTTATTATATTATGATGGGTTTTCCTTTCTTCTTGAGATGTGATCAGGAAGTAGAAGTAGGTGTATACTTTTTGGCATTTTATGTAGTCTCTAATAGATTGTGCTAGTGCTTGGCATACAAAATTTCCTTGTTATCCGTCCCTATTATTGCTATGTTTTATGAACGGGCAGCTATGTTTTATAGCGGACGCCTACTCCAACCACCTAACTCAACTGTTACGGAATGCTCCAACCCCTGATAATTTTACCTCGCAGTGGCAATGTATTGCCGACTCCATAGAACGGACTGCGAGAATGCGTGGAACTGGGTTGCCCTCCTGTAAGGACAGCGATGGTCAGTTAATGACGGTCCCGGATAACGTAAGGTATGGAGAGAACATTTCAGCAATCTACTCAATACGAACACTACTTCAGAAGACTCCGCGCCAATTCATGACGATGGTATTAACTGTCCACCTCCGAGCCATCGCAATATTCCGCCTTTAAAACAACAAAGCGGTTGAAGCCGATGGTCTCCCTACTGAATTGTTTATGGCAGGCGGGGGGGAGCTGATTCGGAGCATGCATCAGCTCATGAAGAACATCTGGCTAGAGGAGAGCATTGGATTGGAGTCTCAGGCTGTTTTGTCCCATATACAAGAAAGGAGATCGTAGTGAATGTAAGAACTACCGTGGTATAAGCCTATTACCTATTATATAAATTTGAATTGTTGTTTGTTGGTTAGACCATCACTTAAAAACGAATGGACCGATTGGACTAATTTTTTTTTATAATGTTCGTGAAAGCACGAGAGTGGTTTTTATAAAAAAAATTTGGCCACGCCCATTTATACTCCCACTTTTTTAATATATCTAAAATTCCTATAAAACGCTCTAATAATTTAATTTCGCTCTATAATGTTCTACATGGAAAATATAATGGGTTGTATATATTTTAAATTTAAGATTTATTGGGCGGAGTGGGCTGGGCAAAACATTTTTTTGAGCAAGAGAAATAAAATTTGGTACACAGATAGTACCCGACACCAGGTTCAAATTTGGAGACGAAATTTTTATTTTCGATCAGTGCACACTAGTCTCAAATCGATTGTTTTTGGCATAAACTCTAAAAATGTAGATACAGTGTTGTTACTTTGCATAGTTAGTAGGCATAATACAAATATATTTGGAATTTTTTTACTGTTCAGATCGGACCACGCCCACTAACACCTTCCATATAAGTCGGCGGTTCGTGTAGAGTATAGGCGCAAAGCACAGGTTTCAAATATGATTAGAATGCAGAGAAATTTAACAACAATTTTTTTTATTTCGAGGGATTCGGTTCAGATTTTATTTCAGCTGCCTCAGCATTAGGCATATAACTAATTATTACGAAAAATTTGGCATACCACTACGTGGTGGCAAATATTGTACAAGTAATGAAGATCACCTTTTTAGGTGATTTGGTTTCAAATATGTTCCGCACCAAACACGATTTATAAAAAAAGTCAGATTTTTATTTTTAATGTTTTTATTTAAAAAAAACAAATGTTTTCAATTGTTGTATGAAATAAATTTTAAGTTTACAGTATGTGATGATTTACAAAATGGCATATTGTCTTACATTATTTTAATTGCACGCTCTGCGCAGATGTTTCTCCGCTGAACTTCCTGAATATCTGATGTTTTTTTGACCCAATGTCTGAGAAAGCATTTATTTGCTTTTGTAAAGCCGGACAATGACTTTTGTAGTGTGGCGACATTATTTTTGTTAAAAGTATGATCAGAAAACCAAACGTTAAAAAGAACTGGGCTGTCACCTCTATATCTGCCTACTATTAGTTAATATAGATAGTCAAGTGAAAAAATTCATATATTGCTGCGAGTTGACAACCCTGTAGTTGATTTGTGAAGAAATACAACAACAAAGCAAAACGTCAAAAACAGCTGATGGGATGACGTAACCTTTGTAGGAAAACCTTGAATAGCTATATGACCTGAAAAAAAGTAATTGCGTTTGGTGCGGAAACTTTTTTGCAATTTCGAAAAAAAATTAATAATGGAAGTTCATACTTTTTTATGCTCTATAAGACTATGCTATGCCATTCTTCCTATTTGCAAAAATTGAAAAAAGTTTTATGCCTACTCAGCATGTTCCACTGATTTCGATTATATCAGCCTTAGACGCAGTATTATGTATTTTGTATTTATTTGTTGATATAATAGGATTTATTTTGTTGTAATTCAGACATTGATCAATTCCTAGAAGTGGCTTTGTTACAACTACAGTTTTCCGCCATTATTTTTAATAAGAATCACAAATTTTGACAAAAATTACCAAAAATGGTGCTCCAAAAAATTTGAATTTTTCGAGTTTGCTGAAAACTGCTGGCGCGAAGTATATTTATACATAAATTAATCCTCTGTCGAACACTGATACATTTTTAACTTCGTGCAAGTTTATGCCCAAGTACAACATTTTGTTCTTAAAACTTATAGGTTATATTGGCAAATAACAACATAATCACAGCAACCAAAAATATCGACAATGACGAAACACAAATTAAAATAGAAAGAATGCAAAATTAGTCTACAGTTTCAACTACGTATCCACTTTATAATTATTCTTTCCATACTTTGATTTTAACAAAATTTAATTTTAATGCTCGACTGTTTTTATGCCGAATTAATTACACATGTTTCAACTTCCAATCTTAATTACATGAAAGACTGCCAGTGTTGCCACCTTATTTATTTTATAAATATTTCAATGATAGCTTGATCTGTTGGCAATAAGAAATTATATATACTTTCTTGAAATTCTCATTTTTCGTTTCTGGACATTCTGTCAAAAACTCCGGCTTTGAGACCAGTGTGCATTGGGCGGAAAGGGCGAGGCAAACCTGTATTTAAGTCCTAGTGAGATTAAACTTTATATCCTGATAGTAATCTGCAACACAATTATGAATAAGCGGACAAAATTTTTATTTTCGATCTGTGGGCGGTTCGGGCGTGTCAAATCTGTATTTTAGCCGTAGAGATATAAAATTTGGTAATCAGATAGTACTTGGCAGGGCTGGATGAAATTTGCAAACGAAAACTGTATTTTAAATCAGTGAGTATTTTAGTCCTAGAGAAATACAACTTTATATATAGATATTACTCGGTAAAACAATTATAATTATTCGATCAGTAGGTGGAGTGGACGCGGTCAAACAGTATTTAAGTATTTTTAACCCTAGAGAATGAAGACGATACACATATATACTCTGCAATATAGACAAGAATGTACGGACAAATTATTTTATTCCGATAAGTGGGCGTAACTGGCGTGGCAAAAGTGTTTTTAGCGCTAGGTAAATTTTTTAAGCACGTAGTCTTCTGCACTACAGCTATACATAACATATGAAGGCGAATATTTTATTTCCGATTCGTGGGCGAAAGGGGACCACCGAAAACTGGGCTATATAAAACAATGTTTCTACGCAGATAGTACTCAGCAGAATAGATAAATATTTTTTTTTTTAAATTCGATAAGGCGATAAGGAGAGTAAGCTAGCCCGTACTGTTATCGAGCATAGGAAGAATTTTCAAAGTATGTTCGAAAGTGGATTGTGAACTATACTACCAAGTTAGTTTTTTTATTAATCAACTGGGCTGGGTCCACTTAAAAACTTAAAACTTAATTTCCCTTTACACCCCATGAATGAGGTATGGGAAAGCTTCTCGCGTTGTTGTGAATTAACACGCTTTCTATTTTTAGATTCAAAACTAACGGCACTTACTTGTTTATCGACGAATGCGAACGTCACTGTTTGAGAAAGAAGCTCTTACTAGACACGTCGATTGACTCGACACTAATACTGTGAAGTTGCTGTCGACAACATTCGAGGGGAGCCGACAATCAAAGAAAATTTTTTTTATTTAAGATGACTGGAGCCAGGAGTTGAACCTGTGATCTCCCGCATGGTAGTCGCGTGTTCTAACCACTATACCACGGCCGGTCCCGGGCCCGCTAGTTTTATATAAAATAAATTGTATTATACATCTTCAAATGGTATTACAACAATTTTTTTGTATAATTTATTATAATGATAGAATAAATTTTGATTAAAAATATTTTCTAATTGCTTGTCAAATTTAGTATATTAACAAAATATTTAGTAATATAACAAAATATTTTGGTCAGCTTGTAAAACTATCTAAATTTTATTGAGTAGAACATTCCTTAAATAGAACATTCCTCTTTCGTTGGGATATGAGTTATAGTTTCATTACATAAAAAAATTTATTTTAAATTGTTGAATAATGAAAAATTGTATGTTTTTTTATATATACTCAATGATTGCATATCTCATTTGATTTTTGGTCTTGGTTAAAGTATTAAACCAGTATTGTTGCCAACACTTATGAATTTTAATGAATCCATGGAGATTCGTACAATTATTACCCCAATCGCTCAAGGTGACCTACAAACCTAGAGCAGCACCGGTATACGGGTCTATTGATAAATGCAGGTATCCATGAACTAAACCACGTCATGTACTGTAATACCAAAGTAGGGTTGCAGGCACTGTTGTTACAAACGCCTTAACCACGCGGGTCTGCCACCCTTTGTCATGCTTGACTCTACCTTAAATCCAAGTTAAATTCACATTTTTATGCAAACGAAAAAAAAAACTAAAAGTATTATGGGAGTCATGTAAAAAAATAAATTTTTGTTGTATTTCTTTAGTTTTGCTCGTATAAAGCTACGCTTGAGATATTTTGCAATCTGCAGGTAATACCACCAACGCCGCCACCGCCGCCACTACTAAGGCAGCAGTGATTGTAGCAACAACAACGCCATCACCACCCAGAGAGATGGATGATGTTGAAAGAAACATACACAAAAAAAAAAAATATAAAATAAAAAAAGTTTTGAAATATATATTTTTTTCAGGGGATTTATAGATAGTCTGCGAGTACTGCAGACATTTGAAATGTTGCAATTGTTTTATTTTTTCGGAATAGACGAACAATGATTTTGATTTAAAAAATATAGGTTGGGGGTCATAAACTTACCTTTAGGAAATTGATCAAATAATCCCAATAGCGTTTACAAAGGATAATCCAAAAGTTTAGCAAATTCTGCACTGTTTAAAACCTTGAAAAAATAATATGGATTTCTTTAAAAATTATAATATTTTTTTTGTGTTGTGTCGTTTTTTTATGTTTGCAATTTTTCTTTTGTCACTTTAAGTAAACGTGAAAATGCGTTTTTTCCCAACGAAAATCATGCGAAAGCGAAATGGCGAAATATTTTATATATTTAATACATACACACACACGCACGCACACACACACACGCGCTTATGTCTATGGCGAAAAGCTTAATAAAATATGCACTTGTGAGTTGAGAGAAAATAAAATTTTATTTTTTTTCTTTGTTTTTTTTATTGTATTTTTTGTAATTTTATGGTTTAAACACTTTGGAAAAATAATTTTGCTAAATAATTTTTATTGTTATTATTGCGAGCCGTCGTCGTCATACTAACTTTTTATGTGTTTGAGGGAATTTTTTTGGATCGTTTGTATTTTTTTTTGGTTTTTTCAATGGTTGAAATAAAATTTAGTTGGCTTTTTTCCACCACCAACTAAATGTGAGGAGATTTTTTTTATCTCGGTGCTGTTTGAAAAACAAATATCAATGCGCCGACGTTTTAAAAACCGTTCACTTGACTGCTCATTTGCAGACTAATTCGTCGTTAGGTTGGCCAACAAGAAGTTGGCTCACAACTTTACCTGCTGCTGCTCCCTCGCCAGTGGCAATGACAGTGGCTCTGCCTAAGCGATGGGCGGCGGCGGCGACGTCTACGTCAGCTTAGTAATTATTATGCACCGCACCGCAATTGTTGTGCTTTGTGCCAGACGTATGTTGCGGTGCGCTGTTTGTAATATTCTGCGCATGCTTAGCGTCGCTGTGATAGACGTTGTCTATAGACTCTCTTAAAAAGTGTGGTCTTGGCTTTAAGGTGCTCTTAAATTTGTCTGTCGTTCAGGTGTGTGTGTATGAAACTTTGATTTGTTCGATTTTATTCTTTGCACGTTATTTGCCCAGTTAGCTAGCTTTATTTGCCAGCGCTTGCGGGAAGGGGGTGTCTTGGTCATGTTTTGTGTTTTTCCATTCTTCAGCCCATGCTGCAATCGTTATTTATGTTTTCTTAAGCTTTTCATCTCTCAGTCTCTCTCTGTGTGTTGTTGTGCATATATATATATGTATATTTTTTTTTGATAAATATTTACTTTAGCATTTAATATGAATTTAATCCATGTCGCTTTGAACGCGTTTTTATTTTCAGTCATTGCTTGCGAATTAGTTTTTTTTTCCTTTGCTCTTTTTGTGTCGCTCAACAGGTTTTTCTTGGATACCTCTGGTGGTGTTTGTTGTTGTTGTTGCTGCTGTTGTCGTATTTCATCTGTATGAATTTTATTTAAATTTGCAAACAACTATTTCTTTTACTATATAGTTTGTATGAGTATAAAATACTATTTGTTTTTCTGCTTTATTGTATAATTATATGATAGCTAAATAGGAAACTAAGGTTTTTGTTTTTGTTGTTGTTGTTATATTTGTTGCAGCAGCAAAAGTTCCCGGTGTCTTTCGCAAATCTGGGTAACATTTAAAATGTGTTAATTTTCATAATAAAGTGCCAAAAAATTAGGCTTTATATGACAGCATTTTAAGTTTCTTGAAGTTGGTTAGTGGTTACGTTTAATGGATGATCATAGTGGTGAGATGCAGTAGGGTGGCATAAAAAATTGTCTTATTGTGTGCCCACAAATTATTTTGAACATTTTGTGCTTACATTATATTTAAATTAAATTTTGTCTGGAGTTTTCCTGTTTTCTTTCCTGTTTCTTAAGGTGTCCTCACATTTTAAATGGCTTAAAAATTTACATAAAATTTCGGAGTGATTTTTAACAAACGTATAAAATAATAACTATCATACGTATTGAAAAAGGTTTCGTAAGCTCATAATACTTTCATTTGTTACAATGTGTTGTCAACAATAAAGTACAAATAGGAGTAAACGGAAACAATCACATTTCCCTAAATTCCCCAATTAAATGCCAGCCTAATGTAAGCGCAACTACCAATTGGCATTTGTGGTGAAATCGTATGTCATCGATTTATCTATAGACTCCAGGTAACCCATACATCATTATAAATTGACTCAATTTTATCGTGGAAAATTGTCAGTATTGCAATAACTGTCAAGTACCATTTAAGATATATCTTCATAGTATAATAACAAATAACATATGATTTACAAATGCAATCACTTACTAACTATACCAGAATGCTAAAAAGTTATGTTAGGCCAAAAATTACGTCAAATATTTAAACACTCTCGCTTATTATACAATAAAGTATTTCCTGACATAGAATATTCCATTAATTAAGTTGTATGAGAATACACGATTACTGATAAACATAATTTTAAATTCCTTAATTATACAATATATGCCACAATATCTTAATCGAAAGCGTTAATGACATGTTAATTTTAGTTTGGACTTTAATCGTAGGCCTATGTTATTTCTGACTAGAAAATTTCTGATAGTTAATTAATATCAATTTTATTTAAATATATCAAATATTAATATTATTTTTTTATTTAACAAACCAAAATCCTATTCAGTAGTTTTTGAGTATTTCGGGGTATTTGCAGGTTCCTAGAAAGACTTAAGACGCGAACGCGGTTATGAGGAATACATTTGATCTGAAAGACTTAAGAAACAAACTTGTTTCAGTAGTGGTTCTGAGTTTGACGTACATGGGAAGTTAGGCTAATAAATTAGGGTTTTTTTTTTGTTAAGTAAGAATTGTATTAATTGTTATTATTTATAAGCAATGTGATTAATAATAATCATTAATTAATATTATTTACATATTTAGTATTTTTAATATTTTCAGTATTTTTAATATCGTTAATATTTGTATTTTTTTTAATAATTTAAACAATTTTAATAATTTTAAAATTTTAAAATTAATTTTAATAATTTTGTATAAATTTAATTTTTTTTATACTCTTAATATTTTTAATATTTTTAATATTTTTTATACTTTTAATATTTTTAATATTTTTAATATTGTTAATATTTTTAATATTTTTAATATTTTTAATATTTTTAATATTTTTAATATTTTTAATATTTTTCATATTTTTAATGTTTTTAATATTTTTAATATTTTTAATATTTTTAATATTTTTAATATTTTTAATATTTTTAATATTTTTAATATTTTTAATATTTTTAATATTTGTAATATTTGTAATATTTGTAATATTTGTAATATTTTTAGTATTTTTAATATTTTGATTTTTTTTTTACGTTTTTAATATTTTTATTATTTTTAACATTTTTAATATTTATAGTATTTCTATATTATTATTTTTCATATTTTTAATATTTTTATTATTTTTTACATTTTTAATATTTATAATATTTCTATATTATTATTTTTAATATTTTTAATATTTTTAATATTTTTAATATTGTTAATATTTTTAATATTTTTAATATTTTTAATAAATTTAATTTTTTTTATACTCTTAATATTTTTAATATTTTTAATATTTTTTATACTTTTAATATTTTTAATATTTTTAATATTGTTAATATTTTTAATATTTTTAATATTTTTAATATTTTTATTATTTTTAATATTTGTAATATTTTTAATATTTTTAATATTTTTAATATTTTTAATATTTTTAATATTTTTAATATTTGTAATATTTGTAATATTTGTAATATTTGTAATATTTTTAGTATTTTTAATATTTTGATTTTTTTTTTACGTTTTTAATATTTTTATTATTTTTAACATTTTTAATATTTATAATATTTCTATATTATTATTTTTCATATTTTTAATATTTTTAATATTTTTAATATTTTTAATATTGTTAATATTTTTAATATTTTTAATATTTTTAATATTTTTAATATTTTTAATATTTTTAATATTTTTAATATTTTTAATATTTTTAATATTTTTAATATTTTTAATATTTTTAATATTTTTAATATTTGTAATATTTGTAATATTTTTAATATTTTTAGTATGTTTAATATTTTGATGTTTTTTTACGTTTTTAATATTTTTATTATTTTTTACATTTTTAATATTTATAATATTTCTATATTATTATTTTCAATATTTTTAATAAATTAAATATTTTTAATATTTTTAATAGTTGATGTCTCTGAAGTGTCTTTTTTCGAGTTGCCGAGCAAAATGTCAAAAAATTTACATTTTCACTGTAATTTCCATTTAAGTTTCACACCAAATTTCCCTTGTTATACCAAAACATGAGATGGCCATTCCCCATAATTCCATTAATTTCTTCAACTTGACTTCAGTCCACTAAAGTTAATGTACAAACATTTAAAGTGGGTCAAGGTCTTATTATCTTTCGTATTTTTTCATTTTCTCTGCTGTGCACACACACATAATACGTACTCGTACGGCGGACTTGCCATCCAATCAACTAATTTACGATCATCCACTCTAATTTCCCTATTAATTTCTTTATACCATACGAGTGTTATTATAATCAGCCAATATAATCACATAGAGAGACGACATATGATAAATTCAAATTAATTTGGCATAATTTTGCCGTTTGAACAATACCATCATTAATTACTCAATTGCTATCGTACGATTGATCTTACTGGCTGGATTCGATGGTTTACATGTTGGTGTTTGGGGCTTGGTGCTCTTGCTGTTGCTGTTGCAATAAGGGGAAGTGACAGTTGGCGGAAGCTTACAATTCCGTGAGAAATAAAATTGAAACTTAAGTCTTTGTTTTGACTACCGATTAGGAAGATCATTGACTTTAATTGATGGGTTTTCAAATCAATCATTAGCAGCCGCAACAGCAACAACGATAGCGACTCAATTGTAACGTAATCGAGTGTAGCGTATCGCGTCGTGTCGTATTGAGTGAATGCATTTGTAAACGTTTTATGACACAAATTTGTGACACAATTGTTAATGACATAATATCCATAAATTTCGATTAGGCAAAAACAAAACAAAAAAAAGACGATACCAAAAGACTCTACGACAATCGTAGGTTATTACTCAGCGTAACGAAAGAGAGAAAGAAAAAACAACAAAATAAACAATAAAAAGACCTAACATACAGTTGGTTGGAAGACAGACAGACAGAGAAATAATCGATAGTTACCGCTAAAGATTGATGGGGGAATAAAAGGCATAGTACCGCATGTGTACAGTACTTGTAGTCCCGTTGAAGTACTTCGCTCCCCCCTCAGCATTATACAAATCATGAATATTTACGTAAATATACCCGGTCGCAAACAGACTTGGCGCGCATATAGTACAACTATGCAGTACATACATATGTAAATATATGTGTGATTATGTATAAGCATAATATAGAAAATGTGATGTGATAAATAACAGTTATTAAAAGTATTTATGTAGACATACACACACATACATTGTTGTTAATAATACCCTACAAATATTCGTCAAAAACTCTTGATCACTTTTGAAGACATTTCAATATCTATCGATTCCAGTGTCGATCAAAGCATTTAAAAAGTTGAAGTATTTGGCCGACTGCCCGCTCACGAATGCGCTTGAGCACAGTGGGGGAGAAATGTGAGAAAATGCGAAATGCTTTGATTAAAAACATTATAAATAAATTAAAATATTTAAGAATGTTCAAATTATTAAAAATATTACAAATATTACAAATATTAAAAATATAAAAAATATATATTTAAATATATAAAAATATTAAGACATTAATAATTTTTTTTAGATATGAAAAATATTAAAAATATGAAGATATTAAAAATATTAAACATATTAAGAATATTAAAAATATATAAAATATTCAAATATTGAAAATATTAATAATATTAAAAATAAAAGTAAAACAATAAAAACATTAACGACATTATAAATATTAAATATATATTAAATAATAAAAATATTTAATATATATTTAAATATATTAAAATATTACAGATATTTTAGATACGAAAAATATAAAAAAATAAAAATATTAAAAATTTGCAAATTATTAAATATATTCAAATATTAAAAGTATTAAGGATATTAAAAATATTTAAAATACAAAGAATATATTAAAATATTAAAAATATTATTAATAATAAAAATATTAAAAATGCTAAAAATATTAAAAACATTATTAATAATAAAAATACTAAAAATATTAAAAATATCAAAAATATTAAAAATATTAAAAATATTAAAAATATTAAAAATATTAAAAATATTAAAAATATTAAAAACATTAAAAATATTAAAAATATTAAAAATATTAAAAATATTAAAAATATTAAAAATATTAAAAATATTAAAAATATTAAAAATATTAAAAATATTAAAAATATTAAAAATATTAAAAATATTAAAAATGTTGAATATGTTAAAAATATTAACAATATGGAAGACATTAAAAATATAAAAAATAGTAAAAATATTAAATATATTAAAAATACTACAAATATTAAAAAAATATTAAAAATATTAAAAATGTTAAAAATATTAAAAATATCAAAAATATTAAAACATTAAAAATATTAAAAGTATTAAAAATATTAAAAATATTAGAAATATTAGAAATATTAAAAATATTAAAAATATTAAAAATATTAAAAATATTAAAAATATTAAAAATATTAAAAATATTAAAAAATATATATTAAATATATAAGGTTGTCAAAAAAGTCTTGCGGTATTTCCGCAAGCTTGTCTTTGCAAGCGCGTAGTTTTAGTTGTATTCGTCGCATTGGTGCACGCTAGAGCTTTTTGGAAAGCTCTTTTCACGTTTGTTTTTAGTCGTTCGTGAGTTATAGCGTCGCAAACATGGAGCAAAAAAAAGAGAAAATACGGCATATTTTACAGTACTACTACGATGAAGGCAAAAATGCATCTCATGCTGCCAATAAAATTTGTGCAGTTTATGGACCCGATGCAGTTTCCATTTCCACCGCACAACGATGGTTTCAACGTTTTCGTTCTGGTGCAGAGGTGATCGAAGATGCGCCACGGTCCGGAAGGCCTGTCGTCGAAAATTGCGATAAAATCGCTGAATTGGTCGAAAGAGACCGGCATAGTAGCAGCCGTAGCATCGGCCAAGAGCTAGGCATGAGTCATCAAACCGTTATAAACCATTTGAAGAAGCTTGGATTCAAAAAGAAGCTCGATGTGTGGGTGCCACACGACTTGACGCAAAAAAAAATTTTTGCCCGTATGGATGCATGCGAATCGCTTCTGAATCGCAACAAAATCGACCCGTTTTTGAAGCGGATGGTGACTGGCGATGAAAAGTGGGTCACTTACGACAACGTGAAGCGCAAACGGTCGTGGTGGGATTGGCAGGGAATCATCCACTATGAGCTGCTCCCCTATGGCCAAACGCTCAATTCGGACCTGTACTGCCAACAACTCGACCGCTTGAATGCAGCACTCATGCAGAAGAGGCCATCTTTGATCAACAGAGGCCGAATTGTCTTCCATCAGGACAACGCCAGGACACACACATCTTTGGTGACGCGCCAGAAGCTCCGGGAGCTCGGATGGGAGGTTCTTTTGCATCCACCGTATAGTCCGGATCTCGCACCAAGTGATTACCACCTATTTCTGTCCATGGCGAACGAGCTTGGTAGTCGGAAGTTGGCCACAAGAGAGTCCTGTGAAAATTGGCTCTCCGAGTTTTTTGACAATAGGGAAGCGAGCTTCTATAAGAGGGGCATTATGAAGTTGGCATCTCGTTGGGAACTCGTCATCAAACAAAACGGCGCATATTTGACTTAAATCGCATTATTATAACCAATTTTATGAACAATTAAAAATTCAATAAAAATGCCGCAAGACTTTTTTGACAACCTTATATATATAAAAATATATATTAAAAAAGTTGTAAATGTTAAAAATATGAACAAAATGGAAGACACTAAAAATATGGAAAATATTAAAAATATTATTTATAGTAAAAATATTAAAATTATTAAAAATACTACAAATATTAAAAAATTATGATATTGTCATTGTTCGGTTTGAGATCAGTTCTATTGCCAATTATTTATTATTGCCAATAGGTTTTTATTCAAGAGTTTGTGAAATGTATTATGTTGACAGCAGGTTTGGCGTATGACGTCATTTCGACATTAACCACAATGTCTCGTCAGCGCCCTTTGCTGTGCCTTCTCCTCTACCATCACAAACCTTAAGGGAAGAAAGTATCTCCAAGTTAATGAGAACTTTTCCCTCCGGTGCGAAGAAAGCATCCTCGAAGCGCACAACATGCCAACATAATACACACACAAGCACTTGCTTATGCATGTGCAATTGTGTCCGATGTACGCCTAACCTGCTGTCAACATAATACATTTCACAAACTCTTGATTAAAAACCTATTGGCAATAATAAATAATTGCCAATAGAACTGATCTCAAACCGAACTATGACAATATCATAATTCATTACAGATCAACAATAAATAAAATCAAGAACGATGAATACACTGAAGGTACACAGAACGGGGTTGGCACTTTGTCAACAACAAAACTCCTGTGCAATTGTGTCCGATGGATACATGCATAGGCAAGTGCTTGTGTGTGTATTATGTTGGCATGTTGTGCGCTTCGAGGATGCTTTCTTCGCACCGGAGGGAAAAGTTCTCATTAACTTGGAGATACTTTCTTCTCTTAAGGTTTGTGATGATAGAGGAGAAGGCACAGCAAAGGGCGCTGACGAGACATTGTGGTTAATGTCGAAATGACGTCATACGCCAAACCTGCTGTCAACATAATACATTTCACAAACTCTTGATTAAAAACCTATTGGCAATAATAAATAATTGCCAATAGAACTGATCTCAAACCGAACTATGACAATATCATAATTCTTTACAGATCAACAATAAATAAAATCAAGAACGATGAATATTAAAAAATGTCAAAAATATTAAAAATATCAAGGACATTAAAAATATTAAAAATATTAGCAATTTAAAAATATTGAAAATATAAAAAAAAATATTATTAATACTAAAAATATTAATACTATGTATTAATAACATAATATTAATTATTTAAATATATTAAAAATATCTAAAATATGAAATATATTAAAAATATTACATATATTTAAGTGCTTGTGTGTGTATTATGTTGGCATGTTGTGCGCTTCGAGGATGCTTTCTTCGCACCGGAGGGAAAAGTTCTCATTAACTTGGAGATACTTTCTTCTCTTAAGGTTTGTGATGATAGAGGAGAAGGCACAGCAAAGGGCGCTGACGAGACATTGTGGTTAATGTCGAAATGACGTCATACGCCAAACCTGCTGTCAACATAATACATTTCACAAACTCTTGATTAAAAACCTATTGGCAATAATAAATAATTGCCAATAGAACTGATCTCAAACCGAACTATGACAATATCATAATTCTTTACAGATCAACAATAAATAAAATCAAGAACGATGAATATTAAAAAATGTCAAAAATATTAAAAATATCAAGGACATTAAAAATATTAAAAATATTAGCAATTTAAAAATATTGAAAATATAAAAAAAAATATTATTAATACTAAAAATATTAATACTATGTATTAATAACATAATATTAATTATTTAAATATATTAAAAATATCTAAAATATGAAATATATTAAAAATATTACATATATTTAAGATATTAAAAAATATTTAAAATTTTGGTATCGAAATCGGTAACCCATGCACTACCTCAACCATATGTAGTACGTCAAACTCAATACTACTATTGAATCACGTTCGTTTCTTAAGTCTTTCGAAGCAAAAAAAAATGTTCGTGTCTTAAGTCTTTATGAAAACGTGCACTTACTCTAAAATAATTTAAAAGCTACTGAATAGGTTTTTGTTTTGTTAAAAAAAAATAATTTTTATATTTGGAATAGTCAGATAAAATTAATATTAATTAACTTCCAAAAAACTTGTAGCACTAATTAAAAAATGCCTACTATAAAAATCCAAAATTAAGTTATCATGTCGTCAAAGATTTCGATTAAGATCTTCTAACATATGTTGTATAATTATAATTTTGTATTTAATATTTTTTCATTTTCCCCCACAGTACAGTGCAGTTAGCATTAGAGTCTACCCCCCCACTCCCTTCCCCATTGAGTATTAGATACACTTCAAGCTGACACAAAACACTCGAATTCGAACTCGTCGTAACTGTTCACGCTCAGCAGTCGTCGTAATTTGCAAAACTCTTAGGTTTTTGATACATTTCGATCGAATCGAGCCGAACAATACGAGTTGCACTACTCCACTATGATTTTGTAGCAAACAAACAAACCAACAAACAACATGAACACAAAAAACCAAGGCAAAACAACAAAAATACATCTGCGCTATGTATTACATCATATGACATAAATATGTGAAAGTAGTATACAAAATACAGAAATAACGACGCGAGACAAGACGAGAAACAGATTACTTTGCTCTACTCTTTAACATTACACATTTATTTATGCGCTCGAAAATTAAACTCGAGCAAGCAGATTGTATCTAACGAGCATAGTGTAGTTTAGTGTATGTATGTACAATGTATAGTTGAGAGCGTCGTACGAATTGGTTTTGGCCAAAGCGCCTGTTGTGTGCACAATGGTGCCACCCCACCAACACCACCACCACTGGCAGCAGCAGCAGAGTACGACCGATTGAATGAATGCAATGGTAAAAATATATACATATATTAAAAGAAATAACGCTCAGCACTATTACAAATGTGTCTTATGGAAATGGAGATCAAATCACAAACTGTGCTATTAAGACGCGCAGCATTCTCTATGGGATCACGAGGGCACAGTGGGACTATGCGAATTCAAAACTATAGGGCAAAGGCGTGGTTATTAAAATAAAAAAAAAACAATACTTGGTTTGATTACCACCGAAAATTTCTAAAACATTTAATAACGTGTGCAAACCAAAAAAAAAACAGAACTAAAGTTTTTTTTTTTTTTGATTTTGGTATATGAGGTTGCGGCCTATCCCATAATACTAAGTGTTGAGGCAACTAACCCACTATTGCGCGAATGGTCATGAAATTTGGCATGGATTCATTTAACACAATTTCTAAAGATATGTGTGGAATATGGCTCTGTCTATACGACGTACTATTCACATGGGCGACTTGAAGTTCGATATGGTGTATATGCATTTAACAGCAATTTGAATATTCAGGAAAAAACTGGCAAGCTGACACTGACACTTAAAAATAATAAAGCTGCAGGAGCCGATGGACTACCGGTAGGGATAAGCTGGCAACATGCATGCACCAGCTCATCAACATGAATTGTCAAGTCCATTTTATCGAACCTGATTGGACCTCACCAGTATGGCTTTAGACCTGGTAAATCAACGACCGAACAGTTATTCAAGCTACAACAAATCTTGAAGAGGACACAGGAAATGCAGATCGACACTTAATATCTGTTAATCGAATGCAGCATTGTAGCATTCGACAGTCCAAAAACAATTAGATGATATGGCTGAGTTTCGTATCTCCGCAAAACTGATACGACTTTGTTGGACGATACAGATCGTCACGAAGTCTTAAGTGAAAATAGCCGAAAATCTGACAGGGCCATTTTCTACCAAGCGAAGATTCAGACAAGGCGATAGTCTGTCATGCGATCTCTTCAAGATCATAATGGTAAACACGACTGGTACCATCTTTAACAAAATTCACATGCTGCTGGCGTATGCCAAGGACATAGATATCATTGGTCGTTGATTGCGGGATGTTACTGCAACCTTTTCAGGCATTGACAGACAGTCGGTATAAGTGGGTCTGGTGATAAATGAGTTTGTTATTTGTTTCAGTGCACAAAGACTATACTCGTTTGGGACGCTGTGCAAACGTTGACAACTGTAACTTTGAAGTGGTAGATGATTTTGTCTATGTTAGTTCCACAGAAAACAAAAATTATAATATCAGCATGGAAATCAAAAGACGAGTATTGATAACAAACCGCTGCTACTATGTGGTGAGCAGGTGGTTCAATGACAAAGCCCTCTCTCGACGAACAAAGATCCAACTCTACTAGGCACTGATGCTACCTGTCTTGCACTACAGCGCAGAATCCTGGATAATGACACAAGCGGTTCTATCCATACTGGGATTCTTCTAGATAAAAATACTTCGCAAGATATTTGGAGCCATCATCGTTAACGTCGGGTTCCGTCGTCGAATGAATCATGAGCTGTATAACAACATCGACGTAGTCAAGCGCGTTTAAATAGATCGACTGCGCTGGCTTTCACATGTTGTAGGAATGGATTAAAATGCTTCAGCTCGAAAAGTCTTGGGCAAAAAACTCGATGGGCGGTGCAGGAGAGGGCGACGAGTACTTCGTTGGATGGACCAGGTGAGAGAGCTGCTATCTAAACTTGGTATGACAAACTTTCGACGGAGCGTAAAAGACAGAAGCGCTTTTTTACATATGGCTACTGATGGAAGAATTTCTCTTGTTGCTGCCAAATAAGAAGAAGATTTTTAAGCGTTGACAAGGAATGGCTTGGACATATTGTGCGAATAGATGAAAATGCTCCAGCCTCAAAAGTTTTCGGCAAAAAACTTGATGAATGGCGCTGGAGGGGCGTCCAATACTTCGTTGGATGGACCAGTGGGGGGAGCTGTTATCTAAACTGTGAAAAACCATCTACGGAGCGCAAAAGACTTAAGCGCTTTTCTACGTGCTACTATTGATGGAAGAATTTCTGTTGTTGCTGTCAAATAAGAATGAAAAAGGAATAAAAATGGTGGCTTTGGCTCTTGACAAGGGCAATGTACGGACATCTAGCCTACAAAATTGCTGAACGTTAACATCGACAACTTCAGAGGAGGATGAGAGGTTTTTTTTATTTTGTGACTTTTAATCACATAAGAAAAAACATATCAGATGGAACGTTTTATGAAAATTTTGCCTGTTATTACTACGAACTACTAATGTTACTTGTCTAGTTGTAGGACAAACAAAAAGTAGACATACATTATTTCTGAATAATATTAATAAGGAATAATAATGCACACCCTACGCGCCGAATAACTGACCCATAGTGTATTGTATATACACATTTAGCAATCGCCAAAGTGCATTGACTTACATGGGTATTCTCCGGAAATATCAATATTTCTTTTACACATATAAATTTTAGTTTTACGTTATGACCTACTTGATTCGAAAGGTGCAAACAAAATAAGATAACATAAAGTGAATAATATTATAATATATTTTTTCTTTTTTGGTTGATATCGTAAATATTAATCGCACGAAGTTGCTAAAGTGACGAAACTGCGATTGTGCCCTCAGACTGTGTTTATATGCGAAATTTGTTTTGGTTTTAGTTTTTGTAAAGAAATTGTGTCATAGTGACTCAAAATAAGTATGCACGCACTTATTGATGTTTAACACTTAAATACAAACTTTAATGGATGGAAATATTTAAACATTCAACGATTTCAAACATGAGCTGGCAGTATAAAAAAACAGGACTAGAAACTGGGGTTTGCCTAGAAGCCCAGTTAGCATTGGTTCGGCTCATTGTTCCAATTGTAATTAAAAAACTAGTGGGCCCGGCAATGCTTCGCTTTTGCATATTAACTTATAATATATTACAAATTTCTTACTGGCCTAGGTGCTATATAAACGCTAAATTATATATTTGTAGGTATTTGTATATTTGTAAAGTACTTTGAAAACAGTTCTTAAGCTCGACAATAATATTTAGAGTTTAGTAACTTATGCAACTAATTTCAAGTAACTTCTTAACATGGAAGTTAGCCAAGAAAGTTTTGTTGTTTTAAATGCTAACTATCTGAGGCTCTATGACGATCGTAAAAAGTTAATCAGCCAATTCATATCTAGACTGCCGACATGTAGCTCAAGATTTTTTTGTATGTAGAGCGAACAACAACTTCTTTCACTAATCGGAAACAGACATTCCGCTAAATATCAAAATTAAATTTTTATTGTTATCTGTATAGTATTTATGTTATGTCAAACAAAAGAGCCTAAAACGTGACAAATTCCCCTATACGATACTTACTAACAAAATCGATATTAAATTATTATGGCTTGTAACTTGGCAAAACGAATGAAGCAGAACTTCTTCCATTTGGGGCTACTTTCACGTACAGTTCTCCAAAATCAGTGAGTCCAAAATCAATGAGCTGTTGTACTGTGAAATAGACTGTTCATATCTCTAGGCGAACTGCAACATACTGTGTAATTTGGAGGATGATCAAACTATTATTATGGCAGTTAAAACGGTTTATCTTAAAATGGGCGTTGCACCGCCCACTTCCACCCTGATTGTTTCATACTGTACCAACGACACAACAAATCTCATCTTTATACTTCTGGTAGTTCATGAGATATATCCATTTCAAATCGTGTGGGCGGTACCAGGCCCCTTATTTTAATCACAACCAAGTATATTCAAGGACTATCAACAGGTCATCATTTTCACTTTGTCATATTTTGGTATAAATTGGTCGAATAGAAAAGCTGGCAGAGTGATCTTTGAAAAAGGGGCGTGTCACCTCCCACTTCCACCTGCCATTTATACTGCACCAACATCATACACAGAAATTTCAACTTCATGCCTTGCAAAATTTTCGTAGCAATTGGTCTATTGGAAAAGCCGTCAGAGCGATTTTGGAAAAGGGGGCGCAGCACCCCCTACTTCCGTCTTGGCTGTTATTAATACTGCACCAACAACATATACACCAAATCTCATCTCACCCTGATTGTTTTATACTGTACCAACGACATATATAACAAATCTCATCGTTATACCTCTGATAGTTCATGATATATAGTCTTTTTAATTTTCAAGTTATATGGGTGGTGCCACGCCCCTTTATCCAAGCACTATCAAGTATACCCAAGGACTACCAACAGGTCAGCAGTAGTATTTTGTAAAATTTTGGTATCAATCGGTATATCGAAAAAGCCGTAAGAGCGATTTTTGAAAAGAGGGCGTGGCAACACTCACTTCCTTCCTGGCTGTAATTTATACTGCATCGACAACATATACACCAAATTTCATCTTCATGTTTTGCAAAATTTTCATATTAATCGGTCTTTTGGAAAAGCCATCGGAGCGATTTTTGAAAAGGGGGCGTGGCACTGCCAACTTTCGTCCTGGGTGTTATTAAAACTGCACCAACAACATATACACCAAATCTCATATATATACCTCTGATAGTTCGTGATATATAGCCTTTTTATTTTCAAGTTGTATGGCTGGTGCCACGCCCCTTTATCCAATCACTATGAAGTATAGCCATGGACTATCAACAGGTCATCAGTAGCATTTTGTACAATTTTGGTATCAATCGGTCTATTGAAAAAGCCGTAAGAGCGATCTTTAAAAAGAGGGCGTGGCACCGTCTACTTCCGTCCTGGCTGTAATTAATACTGCAGCAACAACATACACACAAATGTCATCTTCATGCCTTGCAAAATTTTCGTATTAATCGGTCTATTGGAAAAGCCATCAGAGCGATTTTGGAAAAGGGGGTGTGGCACCGCCTACTTCCGTCCTGGCTGTTATTAATACTGCAACAACAACATATACACCAAATCTCATCTTTATACCTCTGATAGTTCGTTTTAATTTTCAAGTTGTATGGGTGGTGCCACGCCCCTTTATTCAATCACTCTAAAGTATATCCACGATATATCAACAGGTCATCAGTAGCATTTTGTAAAATTTTTGGTATCATTCGGTTTATCGAAAAAACCGTAAGAAAGATTTTTGAAAAGAGGGCGTGGCACCGCCTACTTCCGTCCTGGCTGTTATTAATACTGCACCAACAACATATACACCAAATCTTATCTTAATGCCTTGCAAAATTTTTGTATCAATCGGTCTATTAGAAAAGCCATCAGAGCGATTTCGGAAAAGGGGGCGTGGCACCGCCTATTTCCGTCCTGGCTGTTATTAATTACACCAACAACATATACACCAAATCTCATCTTCATACCTCTGATAGTTCATGATATATAGCCTTTATAATTTTCAAGTTGTATGGGTGGTGCCACGCCCCTTTATCCAATCACTATCAAGTATAGCCACGGACTATCAACAGGTCATCAGAAGCATTTTGTACAATTTTGGTATCATTCGGTATATCGAAAAAAACGTAAGAGCGATTTTTGAAAAGGGGGCGTGGCACCGCCTACTTCCGTCCTGGCTGTTATTAATACTGCACCAACAACATATACACCAAATCTCATCTTAATGCCTTGCAAAATTTTCGTATCAATCGGTATATTAGAAAAGCCATCAGAGCGATTTTTGAAAAGAGGGCGTGACACCACCCACTTCCTTCATGGGTGTAATTAATACTGCATCGACAACATATACACCAAATTTCATCTTCATGCCATGCAAAATTTTAGTAGCAATCGGTCTATTGGAAAATCCGTCAGAGCGATTTTTGAAAAGGGGGCGCGGCACCGACCACTTCCGTCCTGGCTGTAATAAATACTGCACCAACATCATATATACCAAATCTCATCTTTATACCTCTGATAGTTCGTCATATATAGCCTTATTAATTTTCAAGTTGTATGGGTGGTGCCACGCCCCTTTATCCAATCACTATGAAGTAAAGCCATTGATTATCAACAGGTTATTAAATAAAATATCATTTTGGACGAACGTGGTCGCCAATAAACTGTATTAACATCTAATAATTACATAAACACAGCATAATACTTAATATAATATTTCATCTTTGTACTTTCAGAAAATATTTATTAAAGTATTTAAATTTGTATCTCTCAAATTGTCCATATATCATCATCCACCTTCAATTCCACTGTATGTCACGGTGACAGTACATATGTACATAACTCAATTTTCGCTTAACTGCAAATTACACACAAAACGTAAGAAACACTTCACTCTACGATTCGTTAGCCATTTACTGGAATGCTGTTCCACATGTTGAAGTCTTTACAACAGTCTCCTCGATGTTTAGATCGGTGATAAATGATTCATAAATTACTTGACTTGTTGATGTGTAACATTTTAATAACCCCTAAGGTTTGTAAAAAAACCCCACCAAAGTCATTTATAAATTGTTATCTACAGTTTGCAGTTGTTGCAGATTATCATCTGTGTTGAGAGTGTGTTTTAATTTTATTGTTACATCTTTCACGAGGTGATGAGTTGATATTTCGATGGCAACCGAGATAAGACATTAGAAGACATTTAAGATTTAACGATTTAATGACTAAAACTATTTCGTCTGGATAACGTTTATGCCACTCACTGGCTTAGTTACGAAGCTAATGATATCCCCCCCAGATCAGCAGCAGTGACGAAAGAGTGGGAGAGCGTCATGGATACGTTACGATGTAGCTGGCCTGTTTAGTATAAGTTAAGCAATATTAAATCTGTTTGACTTGTTCGTTTAAACAAGAACTTAATACAATCGCTGTTTACTCGAAGTAATCGCTTTTAGCGGTAATCACAATTAACCGTAAATAGTTTTACTATGACTCTATTGTTGGTTGCGGTAGAGAGGGTGGTGAAAAAGTTGTAATACTAGTTAGAGATATGATTTTTTTTTTGTGTCGCTAATGTTTGTTGTTGAAACAAATCACAATTCAGTTATTGGCATGATTTTTGTTATTATTTGTTTGCTGCAAGAGGTCGCTCCAACATTTGGCGAAGGAAAATTGTATTCGTTCAGTAAAGGTAATTTAGTGCAATCTATAGGGTACTGTGGTTTTAGGATATTTTGGTATTGGTAAATAATTCTGCAACTGTTTAGTCCGTTCAGAGATGACATCCATTTCGCCATAGCACAAACATTGACAGTCCAAAAAGTTTTAAGAATATGTATTATAACTATATTTAGTACAACAGGGGAATGGGACTTTGCCCAGAGGTAGAAAGTTACTGATTGTCACTCACTTGGGAGTGACCAGAATCGATTCCTTTGTGGCACTGTCCAAGCAGCTAACTACTTCCGGTCTTAGACCAAGTATTCCCTGGGCAATGACTTTAAAGCAACCGCTTTGAAGTTAGCTAGAGTTAGAAGGCGAAATGTTGAGTAACCTAATCGGCATGCTACCACCGATGCGTCTTAGGAACTAGGTAACAGAAGTTACTGAAACTCAACACAGGCTCTCTTAGTGGCTTTGGCAGCCCCAAGAAACTAAGATCGGGAGCGGTGGCCTAATAAGCCACTCTCCTTAAACAAAAATTTATTATGAAAACACGAAGAAAACGAAAAACAAGAACCCCCCCAAATGTTGACGACCCCCGCAAACGATATAAGGACCATGATTTAAGGATATGCACCTGGAATGTCCGAACTCTATACAGAGATGGTGCCTCTATCCAACTGGCGGATGTCCTCGACAAATACAAGGCTGACATCACCGCCATACAGGAAATGAGATGGACGGGACAGGGATGCACACGACGGAAGAACTGTGACATCTTTTACAGCTGCCATGCAGAAAGACACGAATTTGGATGTGGTTTCATAGTCGGCAAGAGACTTCGACACCTGGTCTCGCGGTTTAACCCTGTAAATGACCGTATAGCCACCATTCGCATCCGGGCGAAATATTTTAACATTACGCTGATTTGTGTACACGCCCCGACGGAAGACAAAGACGATGACATCAAAGATGCATTCTATGAGCGCCTGGAGGATATATATGACCGCTGCCCTGCACATGACATTAAAATTGTTCTGGGAGATTTTAATGCTAAAATAGGAAGGGAAGATGCTCTTGGTTCAGCAGTCGGAAAATTCAGTCTACACAACAACACCTCCGATAACGGATTCAGACTGGTAAGTTTCGCGTCGGCAAGAAACATGGTTGTGAGTGGAACCAGATTCCCGCATAAAGATATCCACAAGGCAACCTGGATATCTCCCGATCAAAATACAAGAAATCAGATTGATCACGTGGTAATTGATGGAAGGCATGTCTCAAGCGTTATGGACGTGCGTGTGATGCGCGGTGCAAATATCGACTCGGATCACCACCTAGTTGCAGCCAAGGTACGCACACGATTAAGTAGAGCTAAAAACACTCTTAATCAAACGCAAAGGAAGCTAGACATCACAAAGCTGCAGACCACTGAGATAGCCAATGCCTACTCCAACCAGCTCTCTCAATTACTCCATACAAATCCCCCTAGTTCTGATGTTCCCGACATGCAGTGGCAGCATATTGCGAATTCTATGACCACTGCCGCAACAACCGTACTGGGTTATGAAAAACCACGCTCAGACAAGCCCTGGTACGATGACGAATGTCGCGAAATGTCTGAGGAAATGGATGCTGCATACAAGGCAAAACTGCAGCCAATGGCGACGCGTGCGGTGACGGAGCGTTATAAAGAGAAAAGGAGGGAGATGAAACGCCTGTTCAGACGGAAAAAGCGTCTGTGGAAGAAAAGAGAGAGCCAGGATATCGAAAACTACAGGGATAGAGGTGAGGCCCGAAAGTTCTACCAAAAGGTTAAAAGTAAAGGTTTTGGAACAGGGATCCCCACCTGTAAGGACAGAGACGGAAATCTGGTCACGGACACTCAGAGTGTGCTGCAAATATGGAGGGAACACTTTCAATCTCTTCTCGTTCCCGAAGGCAGCATAAGTGACGGAATCGCACCAATCATCGACGATGGAGTAGATTGTCCACCACCGAGCCAAAACGAGATCAGCACGGCAATTGCCCGGCTTAAAAATAATAAAGCTGCGGGAGCCGATGGACTGCCGGCAGAGCTTTTTAAAGCCGGCGGCGATGACCTGGTAACATGCATGCACCAGCTCATAAACACGATTTGGCTCAGGGAATGCATGCCCGATGATTGGAATCTGAGTGTCCTATGTCCCGTGCTTAAGAAAGGCGATCCTAGTGTGTGTACCAACTATCGCGGGATTAGCCTTTTACCCATCGCATACAAGGTCCTGTCTAGTGTGTTATGTGAAAGACTAAAGCCCCTCCTGGCGAACCTGATTGGACCTTATCAGTGTGGCTTTAGACCTGGTAAATCCACCACCGACCAGATATTCACGCTACGACAAATCCTGGAGAAGACCCAAGAAATGCAGATCGATACCTACCATCTGTTCATCGATTGCAAAGCTGCATTTGACAGTCCGATACGACAGAAATTGTTGGATGCTATGGCTGAGTTTGGTATCCCCGCAAAATTAATTCGACTCTGTGGGATGACACTGACTGACACGAAGTCTTCAGTGAAAATTGGCAAAAATCTGTCAGAGCCATTTTCTACCAAGCGAGGCTTTAGACAAGGCGATAGTCTGTCCTGCGATCTCTTTAACATCGTAATGGAGATGATCATGCGGAAAGCAGCAGTAAACAGGAATGGCACCATATTTAACAAAAGCCACATGTTGCTCGCGTATGCTGATGATATCGATATTATTGGACGTGGATTGCGAGATGTTACTGCGGCTTTTTCGAGCATTGAAAAGCAGTCGGCTGAAGTGGGTCTGGTGATAAACGAGGACAAAACCAAGTTATTTGTTTCAACGAACAAAGAGTCCACTCGTCTGGGACGCTGCGTGAACGTTGACAACTATAATTTTGAAGTGGTAGATGATTTTGCCTACCTTGGCTCCGCCATAAACAAAAATAATAATGTCAGCCTCGAAATCAAAAGACGAGTATTGATCGCAAACCGCTGCTACTATGCGCTAAGCAAGCGATTTAACGACAAAGCGCTCTCTCGAAAAACAAAGATCCAGCTCTACCAGACTCTGATCCTACCTGTCTTGCTCTACAGCGCAGAATCGTGGGTAATGACACAAGCGGATCAATCTATTCTGGGAGTCTTCGAGAGAAAAATACTCCGCAAAATATTTGGACCCATCATCGTGAACGGCGAGTACCGTCGTCGAATGAATCATGAGCTGTATGAGCTGTACAACGACATCGACGTGGTCAAGCGCGTTCAAATAGACCGAATGCGCTGGCTTGGACACGTTGTACGAATGGACGACAACGCTCCGGCTCGAAAAGTCTTCGGCAATAAACTCGATGGGCGGCGCAGGAGGGGGCGACCAAAACTCCGATGGATAGACCAGGTGACGGAAATGTTAAATAAGCTTGGTATGACGAACTATCTACGGTGCGCAAAAGACCGAAGCGCTTGGAATGGTTTTCTACGTGCGGCTACTGATAGATGAATTTCTGTTGTTGCTGCCAGTAAAGAAGAAGAAGAAGTACAACAGCGGATGGGGAATTATCTAATTTGAGTCTTTCTGATTGTTATTCATTTGGGAATAACCAGAAGCTCTCTTTGGAGGTTCCCAAGCAGCTCACAACGTCCGAGAGATCACATATTCCCCGGGCAATGCCACTGAAAATCCGTTCAGTGAAAGCAAATGTGAGAAGACGAAATGTTGAGTAACCTAATCGGCATGCAACCACCGATGCGTCTTAGGAAGTCGGTAACAGAAGTTATTGAAGCTCAACGCAGGCTCTCTCAGTGGCTTTGGCAGCCCCAAGAAACTAGGATCGGGCGCGGTGGCCTAATAAGCCACTCTCTTTAAACAAAACAATTATTATGAAAACACGAAGAAAAGAAAAAACAAGACCCCCCTAAAATGTTGAAGACCCCCGCACACGATAAAAGGACCATGATTTAAGGATATGCACCTGTAATGTCCGAACTCTAACCAGAGATGGTGCCTCTATCCAACTGGCGGATGTCCTCGACAAATACAAGCCCGACATCTCCGCCATACAGGAAATGAGATGGACGTGACAGGAATGCACACGACGAAAGAACTGTGACATCTTTTACAGCTGCCATACAGAAAGACACGAATTTGGATGTGGTTTCAAAGTCGACAAGAGACTTCGATACCTGGTCTCGCGGTTTAACCCTGTAAGTGACCGAATAGCCATTATTTGCATCCGGGCGAAATATTTTTAAATAGAACTGATTTGTGTACACGACCCGACGGAACACAAATACGATGACATTAATGATGCATTCTATGAGCGCCTGGAGAAGATATATGCCGCTGCCCTGCACATGACATTAAAATTGTTCTAGGAGATTTAAATGCTAAAATAGGAAGGGAAGATGCTCTTCGTTCAGCAGTTGGAAAATTCAGTCTACACAACAACACCTCCGAAAACGGATTAAGACTGGTTAGTTTCGCGTCTGCAAGATCCACAGTTGTAAGTGGAACCAGATTCCCGCATAAAGATATCCACAAGACAACCTGGATATCTCCCGCTCAAAATACATGAAATCAGATTGATCACGTGGTAATTGATGGAAGGCATGTCTTAAGTGTTATGGACGTGCGTGTGATGCGCGGTGCAAATATTGACTCGGATCACCGTCGTACACGATTAAGTAGTGCTAAAAACTCTCGTAACCAAACGCAAGGGAAGCTAGAGATCACAAAGCTGCATACCAACGAGATAGCCAATGCCTACATTAAACAACTCTCTCAGTTACTTCAAACAAACCCTCCTAGTTCTGATGATCCCGACAGGCAGTAACAGCATTTTGCCAAAAATATGACCACGGAGCGTTATAATGAGAAGAGGAGGGAGATGAAACGCCTGTTTAGGCGGAAAAACGTCTGTAGAAGAAAAGAGAGAGCCAGGATATCGAAAACTATAGAGATACCTCTATCTAGCTTCACCTCCGAAGCCCGTACGTTCTACCAAAAAATTAAAAGCAAAGGTTTTGAAATAGGGATCTCCACATGTAAGGACAGAGATGGAAATCAAGTGTGCTGCAAATATGGAGGGAACACTTTCGATCTCTACTCGTTCCAGAAGGCAGCATAAGTGATGAAATCGCACCAATCAGAGACGACGGAGTAGATTGTCCACCACCGAGCTAAAGCGGGATCAGCACGGCAATCGCAAGGCTTGTGTACCAACTATCGCGGATTAGCCTTTCACCTATCGCATACAAGGTCCTGTTTATTGTGTTATGTTAAAGACCTTAAGCCCATTAAGGCATACCTGATTGAACCTTATCAGTGTGGCTTTAGACCTGGTAAATTCACGACCGACCAGATATTCACACTACGATAAATCATGCAGAAGACCCAAGAAATGCAGATCGACACCTACCATCTGTTCATCGATTACAAAGCTGCATTCGACAGTCCGATACGACAGAGATTGTTAGATGCTATGGCTGAGTTTGGTATCCCCGCAAAGCTAATACGATTCTAGTGAAAATTGGCAAAAATATGACAGAGCCATTTTCTACCAAGCGAGGTTTTAGACAATGCGATTGTCTGTCTTGCGATCTCTTTAACACCGCAATGGAGATGATCATGCGGAAGGCTGAAATAAACATCAATGGTACTATCACAAAAGTACTATACAAAAATCACATGCTGCTCGCGTATGCCGATGACATAGATATCATTGGCCATGGATTGCGGGATGTTACTGCGGCTTTCTCGAGCATTGAAAAACAGTCGACGGATGTGGGTCTGGTGATAGATGAGGACAAAACCAAGTTATTTGTTTCAACGAACAAAGGGTCCACTCGTCTGGGACGTTGCGTGAACGTTGCAACTATAACTTTAAAGTGGTGGAAGATTTTGTCTACCTTGGATAATGACACAAACCGATCAATCTATTCTGGGAGTCTTCAAGAGAAAAATACTTCGCAAAATATTTGGACCCAGCATCGTTAACCATGAGATGTATAACGATATCGAACCATGAGATGTATAACGATATCGACGTTGATATAGACCGAATGCGCTGGCTTGGATACGTTGTACGAATGGATGAAAATGTTCCAGCTCGATAGGTTATCATCAATAAATTCGAATCTGGGGCTGAAAACCCTATTGCCACGTTCTATCACCCACATTTCGTATTGCCGACTACTTTATATATACCAAAGTTTAGCCATGCCCAATCCGCCCATTAGATTGAAAAAAAAAATTTCCTCTACAAATTTGTAATTGTTGTGATGATGAGTAATATCAGTGTATCAAAGACTAAAATAAGTTTTTGATATGCTCACTGATCAAAAATAAGAATTTCGTCTGAAAATTTTGAACCTGCAGTGCCGTGTTTGAACCTGTATACCAAATTGTATCTCTCTAAAGCTACAAATCAATTTCGCCCGCATTCCACTGCTAGAAAATTTGTAATTATAGTGCAGAGTACTTCTTATACATCAAATTGTTGTCTTTTGGGTTATATATACAGTTTTCCGCCCTTTGATCGAAAATATAAATTTTGTTTGCACGTTAAACCTAATGTGCCGAGTACTTTCTGTGAACGAAATTGTATCTCTCTAGGGCTAAAATACAGTTTTGCCACCATCCATCGGCCCACAGAAAAAAACTTAATTTCCCTTTACACCGCATGAATGAGGTATGGGATGCTTGTCGCGTTGTTGTGAATTAACACGCTTTCTGTTTTTAGATTCACAACAAACGACACCTAGTTGTTTATCAACGAATGCGAACGTCACTGTTTGAGAAGCTTTTACTAGACATGTCGATTGGCTCAAAACTTATACTGCAAAGTTGCTGTCGACAACATCGAGGGGGAAAGAATTTTTTTTTTTATATGACTGGAGCCCTTTGTTAAACCTGGAATCTCCTGCATTGAAGTTGCGTGTTCTAATCATCATGCCACGGCCGGTCCTCTGGCCACTGACGAATATTCATATTCGTGATGCCGATAACTATGTAGGTGTCAAAATGTATCTCTCCTATTCGCCCTCTGAGTCAAACTTAAAATTTCGTTTGCATATAAATATTCGTGTTGCTGAGTACTATCTTGGTGTTAAATTTTATCTCTCTAGGGCTAAAGTAGAGTTTGACCACGCCCCCTCCGCCCTAACTAAAAAATTTCGTCTTCATATTTATATTCGTGTTGCCGAGTAATATCTATGTGTCAAAATTTAGCTCTCTACTGCTAAGAAACCACTTTTTGTCACGCCCCTCTGCCCACTGATCAAAAATTAAAATTTCGCCCGCATATTGGCGAGTACTATGTTGGTATAAAATTGTATCTCTCCACCGCTAAAATAAAATTTGGTCACGCCCCTTTCGCTCACTGATCCAAAATTAGATTTTTGTCTGCATATTTGTATTGTGGTTAAACAAACACCCCACCCGGTAGGTTAAACAATAAAAAATCTTTAGCCTACGGTAATTTTCATACAGTATACTTAACTGCCTACCATATTTCATTGATATCGGTTCAGCCGTTTAGACGTGATTGAGTCACAAACAAACACACACACACACACATACAGACAAATATTCACATTTATTATTATTAATAGGGATAGGGATAAGTGTTAGCTATCAGCGTAAGGAGGTAACTTTTTATACCCTTCACCATGCACATGAATTTGTAACGCCCATAAGGAGACGTGGTAGGTATGACAATATATATATATAAATGATCAGCATCGAAATCTGAGTCGATTTAAAGGTGACCGTCTGTCTGTCTGTCCCCGCGATTACAGGCGCAGCTTAAGAGATATCGAGCTGAAATTTGGAATGCAAGTTTTTATTCTCAAAGCGGAGGTTAAGTTCTAAGATGAGCCCGATCGGTCAAAACCTACTCCCACCTCCCATACAAACTCCCCCTTTTTCGGGTCTGTCCCTGCGATTACAGCCGTAGTTTAAGTGCAATCAAGCTGAAATTTTGTATGTGAGCTTCCCTACACTAAGCGGAGTTTGAGTATTAAGATGAGGCCGATCGGTCAAAAACTACTCTCACCTCCCATACAAACTCTCCCTTTTTGGGGTCTGTCCCTGCGATTGCAGTCGTATTTTAAGAGGTATATAGCTGACATTTTGTACCCAAAATACAATCTCTAAGCGGAGGCTACTTTCTAAGATAAGCAATGTCGGTCAAAAACTACTCCCACCTCCCATTCAAACTCTACCTTTTTTGGGGTGTCCCCTAACTGCCCCCGCGATTGCAGCCGTAGGTTAGGAAATAACGAGCTGAAATTTGATATGCAATCTTTAATCCTATAATAGGAGCTTACGTTGTAATATGAGCAATATCGGACGAATACTTCTCCCACTTTCCATACAAACTCCCCCTTTTTGGGGGTGTCCGTCTGTATGTCCCTGTAGTTTATGAGCTTTCGGGCTGAAATTTAGTAAGTCCAGAAGCAGAGGTTAAGTTCTAAGGATTTAAATTTGTGGAGTTACAAAATTCATAAAAATATTCTATCGAATAAAATCGATAAAAGTTATTGACAAAAAATGGATGTGTGAAGCTAAAAGTAAGGTCCACTTCTTACTAAATCCCCTTTTTTGTGGTACAAAGCTTAATAAAATATAGTTGTAGTGCAAATAACCAGTTCTATCACCATTTTTACAAATGGTGAAGGGTATCTGAGCTTCGGCATAGCCAAAGATAACCGCCTTACTAGTTTTTTTTTCTAAGTTTTACTTGTATAAATAATAAATAATTATATTAAAACGTCTCCCTCTCCTCCTGTTTTTGCGGTAGGCGTAGCTATAGTACAATTTCTTTCATTTTCTAAAAATAAGTTTAACATACGATTTCGTAGGTTTGTGTTATGTCGAAAATTTTACTTTTCTATCATAAACATTACATAAAAGTATAACATATCACATACGAAACACCATAAAATGCAATCTAAACAAATCCATCAAATCATTTCACTTAACATGCTGTAATTTATTTGATCTTGACACTTGGATGCTAATTCTGTACGTGTTATCAATAACCGATGAAAGAACTTCGTTTTGAGCTGCTCAATTTTCGGCATGTCAAAGGTGGTGTAACCGGTGCGATGCGATCGCCCCCCCCAATTCGCAAGACAAACACAAAATCATGCCGAACACCACTGTCCACCATTGCCACTGGTAATACTCGTAATAATCTTAAACTTGTCTTAAATATGTTGTTTTTACGCTTTTGTCGTTTCGATGCGGTCGTATCGTAGAGTATTATAGTTTTTTTTGTTTTGCACTTTATATCTTTTGTTTTGTTATATTTCGTCGTCCACTCTCTTAAGACCTTGATGTATAACATTCGTATAAACGTACATAAGCGTGCTATATTATATACATATATACAATCATATATACTATATATATATGTGTATGTGGATACATATCTATAACTACATGTTAATACGTCAGTCAATCCAGTATAACTTCAGTTTAGTTGCATTAACAATTCCGTATGTCCAATATTGTTCATCGATCAGGTTAGTTTAATCGATATACATACAAACATACGACGAGTACATATTTACTTGTATAAAATTGTTTGTCTTTTGTTTTGTGGATTTTTGTCAATCTAAAATTAGTAAAATGTATCCGTAAAACTTTTATGTTTTCTTGAGAATAATTTTTGAAACGGACTTCAAACTGTTCAATATTCCGTTAAGGTTTCTCGGGGTTGGCTTTAACATGCCGACTTACGATTAATTTGCAAATCATTAAGTTGCATTCACTGCGCAAATCAATACGATAAATTTCAAATTTATTTGATGATTCACTTTGTCAGTTAGTGACAGTTTGTGCGCTTTGTATCTGTGTAAGTAGAGCGTTACACATAAAATCGAAGGATTTTGAACACACTCTTGTGCATTGGGTATGCAAATACAATATAGAAAGGCTGACTACGAATTGGCAAGTAGTTCAAGGATATTTAGTTTTTTTTTTGCTATGAATAGGAATTACAATTTGAATGATGCTGACATGTAAAAAACCACAAGCGGTACGATTCTTCTTATTTGGCAACAGCAACAGAAATATGGATGAAAATGTGTATTAAAGAATTCCAAACGCTTCGATATTTTGCGCTCCGTAAATTGTTTGTCACACCAAGCTTAGGTAGCGACTCTATCACCCGATTCATCCAACGAGGTTTTGGTCGCCCCATCCTGAGTCGCCCATTGATTTTATTGCCGAAGACTTTTCGAACCGGAGAATTTTCATCCATTCGTACAACGTGACCAAGCCAGCACATTCGGTCTATTTAAAAGCGCTTGACTACGTCGATGTTGTTATACAGCTCATGATTCATTCGACGACGGTACTCGCCGTTAACGATGAAGGGTTCCAATATTTTGCGTAGTATTTCTCTCTCGAAGGCTACCAGAATAGATTGATCCGCTTGTGCCATTATCCAGGATTCTGAGCTGTACAGCAAGACAGGTAGGCAGTGTCTGGTAGAGTTGGATCTTTGTTTGCGAGAGAAGGCTTTGCGCAGAGTAGCAGCGATTTAAGATCAATGCTCTTCTCTTGATTTTTAGGCTGATATAATTAGTTTTGTTTACGGTGGAGCCAATGTAGACAAAATCACCTACAACCTCAAAGTTGTAGTTGTCAACGTTCACGCAGCGTCCCTAACGAGAAGACTCTTTGTTCGTTGTAACCATTAACATAGTTTTGTCCTCAATTATCACTAGACTAACATCTACCGAATGCTTTTCATTATTCGATAAGACTGCAGTATCATATTGCAGTTTTCGGCCAATGATATCTATATGATCGGAATACGCTAGCAGCATGTGACTTTTAACCCCCTTTTGCCGACTGCTCTCAATGTTCGAAAAGGCTGCAGCAACATATCACAGTTCTCGGCCAATGATATCTACTTATATCATCGATAACGCGGGCAGCATTTGACTTTTATTAAAGATCGCATAAGTCGTGTTTACTGCAGCCTTCCGCATGATCATCTCCATTATAATGTAAAAGTAATCGCATGACAGACTTGCGAGGCCTGTTTTAAAGCCTCGCTTGGCAACATATGGCTACGACAGCATTTTGCCTATTTAACTAAAGGCTTCGTGTCAGTCAGTATTATTCAGCAAAGTCGGATCATCTACGCAGATACTTCATACTTTTTGCTACAAAAGAAGTACTTTTTGAACAATAAAAGTACTTTTTGTGGCAGTAAAATTCGATGTTGGTACAATAAAGGTATTTTTGCAGGACTCCCACCAATGAATAGTCCTGCAAGTAATCTTGTAGAGATCAAGTAGTATCAGCTTCGCGGGGATAGTTTTTGGTATAATATAAGTACAATTAAAGTATTTTTTGTGCAATAAAAGTACAATTTGGTACAATAAAGGACTCTTCATTGGTGTGAGTCCTGCAAGTAGTCTTGTAGAGATCACTAAAGGACTCGCAAAACTCATTTGGTGCACACGGGACCTCGTAAGGATTTCCAGGATATAAATGACTTCACCTAGCACATTCTGGGATTCGAAGGACCTCTTAAGGACTCCCAGGATAAAAGTGATATCACATACCACATTATTTATTGTTGTAGAGACCCGTAGGTCTTTACTGAGAGTCAAGGTCCTGTGACTCCCAGTTAGGACTTCCAGAACACGAGTGACCTCCAATGGCACTCGCTTTTTAAACCTCTCAATTGGCATAAAACTCACTTAGAGACTCTCAGGACTGTAATGTGAATCACAGAATCTCTTAAAGACACCCAGGATATGAGAGAGCTCACAACGTACACACACACTTTTTGCATATGGATTACAAAGGACTTACTGGACCTCGTAAGGTCTCCCAAGATATGAGCGACAATACACACCAGGCTTTTTATACCCGTAGGAATCACTAAGGTACACACATGTATCTACTGGGACCTAGCTGAGACTCACAGGACCTCGTAAAGTCTCACACGGTACACTCTGTATTAAGATATAGGTCACTTAGAGACTTGCAGGACTCTACTAGGGATCTTGAATCTTGAAAGGACAACAAGGGTATAAAAGACCTTACACTCTACTACATGATCTCGTAGGGACACCCTGGATATGAGAAACCTCACACGGCGCACTATTTTAGTGATCATTACAGAGTCCTGCAAGCTCTAATTTGAGTTTCATGATATGTGCGGTGCGAACATTGACTCGGATTACAACCTAGTTGCAGCCACGCTTCGCCCGCGATTAAGTAGTGCTAAAAATGCTCGTAACCATAGAAAGCTAGACATCACAAAGTTGCATACAACCGAGTTAGCCAATGCCTACTCCAACCAACTCTCCCAATTACTTCAAACAAACCCCCTTAATTCTGATGTTCCGGACAACCAGAGGCAGCATTGGCCACACGTGCGGTGACGGAGCGATGTTATGAGAAGTGATGGGAGATGAGACGCCTTTTCAGGCGGAAAAGTCGTCTATGGAAGAAAAGAGAGAGCCAGGATATTGAAAAGTACAAGCGATATGGTTTTGCTGTACATTGACATAGTTAAGCGCATTCAAATAGACCGAATGCGCTGGCTTGGACACGTTGTGCCAAAGAATGAAAATGCTTCGGCTCAAAAAGTCTTCGGCAACAAAATCAATCACAGAAGCAGGAGGGGCCATCCAAAAACTTTGTTAGATGAACCAAGTGAAAGAGTCGCAATCTAAGCGACGAAAAAAGACCAATGCCTTTGGAATTCTTTTCTACATGCAGTTACTGATGAATGAATTTCTGTTGTTTCTGCTATATAAGAAAATGAAAAATATATGTGACCTTTTGTTCTCGAGGTCTCTAAAGGTCTCGCCGGACCCTTCTGCGAATCACAGGATCCCCTCTGGACTTTCAGGATATCAGTGACCTTACATGACACACTATTTATTTGCGAAGGGAACACTAAAGGCCTCACACGACTCTACTGATAATTACAGGGCATTGTCTGGACTTGCAGGATATGTGTGAACTCTTTATTCATGTATTGATTACTAAGGCACTGGCAGTACTCTAAGGGGACTTGCAGGAGGTAAATGAGCTCACTCGACATATTCCGTATTCACTTAGAGATCACTAAAGGACCTTCAGAAACCTACTAGTACTCAAATAAATTTATAAGGACTTCCAGGATATGAGTGACCGCACACGGCACTGTTTTTATTCGTTTTGGAATCACCAGACTCTTTATAGGAATCACTTTGGTACTTACAGGACTCCACTGAGAACATCAAGGATATGAAAAACCTCACTCGGTCGCACTCTTTTTGCGCATAGGGACACTACTGGGAAGTCTTCTCTGGACTTCCAGGATATGAGTGACCTCACATGGCACACTGTGTATTTGTGAAGGGATCACTAAAGGCTTCGCAGGACTGTCACTCCCAATCACAGGTGCTCGTCTGAACTTGTAGGATATGAGTGATTTCATTTGGTACACTCTTTATTTGTGTATGGATTACTACAGCACTGGCAATACTCTACAGGGACTTCCAGGGAGTAAGTCACACGACACATTCTCTAAACTCTTAGAGAGCGCCGCACACGGCGCTCTCTTTATTCGTGTAGGGATCACCAACGACCCTCATGGCTTTTGATATGAGCAAATCATACACCAGACTCTTTATGCTCGTAGGAACTACTAAAATTCTCACAGGACTCTTCTGAGACTTAACTAGGAGTCACATGTCCAAGTATATGAGAAACCTCACACTTAAATTCACTTATAGAGAAATTCATCAGGAAAGGGAAAAGGAATTCATCAGGATTATCTCGTAAACTAAGCGTCTAATCGAGAAAAGGAGCTTAATTTGTGATCACTATAAAATACTTAAGAAATCACTGGTAATTGATGGGCGTATCACCATAAAATGGGTGCTTAATGGTGGATTTTCAAATGGAAATCTTTAAATGTGATTATCTCGTAAACTAAGCGTCTAATCGAGAAAAGGAGCTTAATTTGTGATCACTATAAAATACTTAAGAAATCACTGGTAATAGACCACAGTATATATGTGACCGCACTCGACACACTCTTTATGCGTGTAATGATCACCAACGACCCGAAGGGCTTTACTGGGCCTTCCGTAAACTTTCACGGCACCTTATTTAATCATATGGGTTTCACTAGAGGTATCACTAAAGTACTCACCGCACTCTACTGGAACATAAGTGGGACTGATAGGATCACATAAGGACTCCTAGGATATGAGAAAACTCAAACGAACCCCTCTTTTCTCGCAAGGTAATCACTAAAGCTCTCGAAGGACTTTACTTTAACTTTTATGACATAAGTTACTTCACACTGTACTGGGAATCACAAAATCCCTGCCAGGATATTGTTGTTTTTGTTACAACGAAACTATAAAAACTACTTAAAACTTAATTTCCCTTTGCACCCCATGAATGAGGTATGGGATAGCTTCTCGCGCTGTTGTGAATTAACACGTTTTCTATTTTTAGATTCACAACTAACGGCACCTACTTATTTATCGACGAATGCGAACGTCACTGTTTTGAGAAGCTCTTACTAGACACGACGAACGAATCGACGCTTAATACTGCGAAGTTGCTGTCAAACAACATTCGAGGGGAGCCGACAATGAAAGAAAATTTTATTTATTTTTTTCTTTTTAAGATGACTGGAGCCAGGTTTGAACCTGCGATCTCCCGCATGGTAGTCGCGTGTTCTAACCACTATGCCACGGCCGGTCCCAATGAAACTAACTATAAACTAACTTTTTATAACTATAAATGTCCTTATAGGTACAACAACAAAAAAGTAAGTTGCAATAAAAGAACATTTTGGTACAATAAAAATCCTTGTTGTAAAATAAAAGTTTTTTAGGTTCAACTAAAATGCAAATTGGTACAACGAAAATAACTTTTAGGTACAATTAAATGCTGTAAATTTTTGGGCGTCTTATAAATCTGGACATTCAATAACATAGTTTTCCAAATATCGTATAATAAATATTTAAAGAATGTGCCACACCCATTCCAAACACGCCGATTTGTATGCCCTTAAACTACGGGTAGGGGGGTATATATCATTTTATACGACCCAAAAGTATAACACATAAAAGGTGTCACTATTGACCCTAGGTATCTTGTAACTAAAATCCATTCATGATTTTTTAAGTTGTTTGAGCCATTTCGGTATGTCCGGCTGATACGTACGATAACTTTCGAAAGACTTAACCAATTGTTTTGAATCTTTTTATGGGTGTGATATTCTTCAAAAACTACTGTCGGGGTTGCATATGTGCTACATGGCCACGCTCCTTCTGGTACCTCCCATACAAATGTACCATTCCGGCCAATTAAGAAATCGTGCAATAATATCAATGCACCCAACACGGTCGTGACCAAATCATTATTTGGTAAAGCTATAACTGGATAAAGTTTTGGAGAAAAAAGTGGAAGTCTAGAGACTTAACCAGTAGTCTAGTTAATCACTCACAGAGTTTAGCCTAGAGAACAGATGTCAAAGTTTGTGAAATCGGAAACCAATTAGTATGCCATTGCTAAGAATCAAAAAGTTAAGCATCAATCATTAAAAGTGCGTTATTGTCTTCCATTATCTTATAGAATATCCAACAATTGTTGTCTGTCATCCGTCGCCATCGTTCCGTCGCAGAGGCCCAAACAAATTCAACTCACACACACACGACGGCTCTGACTGTTCATTGTCATTCTAGACATTTAAATAACACATCGTCACATTTAGAATTATCTTTGACAAAAAAGTATTTATTTATTTGCAGAACAAAAAAAGAAAAGATACAAACATTTCTTAAGACTATACACTAGAGACATCTTCTTCATAACTAAACACTTATCATCGATGCGCTGAAGTGCAAACTTGTTTGCTGCCACTACTTGTGTGCAATATTGAATACAAATCTTTACGTTGGCTGGCATCTTCTTCAAAATATCAAAAGCACTTTAAATCGTAGACGTGTAAAAAAAACTGGTCGAGGAACGATGCCTGCCTGCCTGCCTGCTTGCGCGCCAGTGTCATCTGAAGAAGAAATCCAACATGAATGTGTAGACTTTATAGACGGTGCTGTTGCCAGCGGCGGATTTCGCTGCCGGCACTAGTGACGCTTCGTTGTCATTCAAATCGATGCCGTAGTGCATAATGTACCACTCTGCCACCAGGTAGAAGCCCACGGTGAGGATGGCAAATTTGAGATAGATTTTTAAAATGTCAAAGATATTTTGCAATACAATCAGTACATAGTCAAACAACATGTTGTCGATGATGATGATGATGATGAGGCTGTAGTTGATGATGACGTTGGTGGTGGTACAGTGCCTGCGATGCAGCAAGAGACGCTAGTCATGCGTATGGGCCTACCAGCCCCTTTAAAGTGCGTAAATGTGTTGAGGGGAGAGGAATTGCTACTGGTAAATATTTATGTATGAGTAAATATGCCTTAGTCGAAATTATTACAGGGACCGGATTTTAAGTTGACAAATATTATTCGTTAACATATCCATCTGTCGTCCATACATGGTAGTGGCACACTTTTGTTTTGATGATCTGTATATGGGCTGCAGTTGGTTGTAGTTGACCTTGGCTTTGAAATCAAGAAAATTTCCAGAAACAGCTATTAATAGCACAAATCAATTATGCAAATGTGGATAGGGGGGAGAACATCTTTATTTGTAGCTGAAATGATAAGTAAATAATAAAGATTAAAATACGTTTGGCTAAGTTTAATATCTTAACAAATGAGAGTGAATTAATACTATAGGGTAATATTTTAGATTTAAATAAAAGAGTGCATAAATATTCAAACTTTCTATATAATTAAGAGTATTGTCCACAGATCAGTTTAGATATATGTTTTCTATGAAAAATCAGGTAATATTTTAAACAGAACTGACTTTATTATGATATCATAGAGATTCAATCCGTGGACAACGACAATTTAATATCGGATGATAACGCAATTGCTTGAATCAATATATTATTCTCCGCCAAAGGGTGTAAATATTTTAGAATGATTGTTTCGCCAGCCAGCCGCCTTTAGTCTATGAGAACATAATGGAACAGTAAGCAACGGAACCCCTGAAAATATTCACGATCCCTGAAAACTTGTTTTCCCTTTACACCCCATGAATCATATATGGGAGAGCTTCTCGTATTATTTTAAACACGATCCTATTTTTAGAATCATACAATGGAACCTACAGTTTAACGATGAATCCCAACGCTAGCTGTTCAAATCGACTCAAATTGACCAATTAACTCGCACTATTGTGAATTTGTTGTGGAAAACATCAAGGGGGCCAGATAGTCATGTCACGGTTGTTCCCGCAAACGTTATAAGGACCATGATTTAAGAATAAATACCTGGAATGTCCGGACTCTATATAAAGAAGATGCTACTATACGATTAGCGGGTGTCCTCGACAATAACATGGCAACATCGTCATCCAGGTGATGAAGTGGGCAGGAAGGGGATGCACCCGACACAAAAGTTGCGACATCTATTATATATACCTCTATATAAATTCCTGGAATGTCCACACTCTATATAAAGAAGATGCTACTATACGATTGACAGATGTCCTCGACAATAACATGGCAACATCGCTATCCAGGTGATGAGACAGGCAGGAAGGGGATGCACCCGACACAAAAGTTGCGACATCTTTTGGTTGCTATGCGGCAAAGCATGAATTTGAATGTGTATTTGTAATTGGCAAGAGATTTAGACATCCTGTCTCGCGGTTCATTATTGAGATAATCACATTCTGAATCAATGCAAAATACATTTTTTTTATCACGCAATTTTGTGCACATACCCCGACAAAAATAAATACGATGAGATCAGTGATATACATATATTCTACGAATGCCTAGAGAAAACATACAGCCGCTGCTCTGAATTGATCTGGGAGATTTTAAGGCACAAATGATGTGCTTGTTTCATGGATAGGTCTACATACCAACACGTTTGACAACGGGTTGGCCCCAACTACAATGATACAATTCCTCTACTCCGAAAGTTCCTTATACACAGTGGCAGTGTATTGCGCATTCCATGGCAACTTCGGCAACAACCATACTTGGAGGTGACTTTCCCTGGTATGATGAAGAAAATCGCATAGCGTCTGAGGACAAGGATGCTGTAGTTGAAAGTCAGACAGGCGAAACTCCTATCTATGCAGGCAAAAAAATAAATAAAGGAAAATGACAGCGAGAATGTAGAGAGATACAAAGATCGATGTGAAACCAGAAATTTAAGAAAAAAATTATGTGTGGATTTGTGGTTGGCAAGAGATTGCGACACCTAGTCTCTAGGTTCAACCCGGTGTGTGATCGCATAGCCACCATAGGAGTCAAACCAAAGTTTTTCCACATAACACTTACATATGCCCATGCTCCGACAAAAGAGAAATGCGATGAGGACAAAGACGAGTTCTACGAGAGCCTAGAAAATGTATATGACCGTGGCCCAAGCCATGACATCAAAATTGTAATAGGCGAGTTTAATACTAAAATAGGCAGGGAGACCGCATTTGAGCCTACCATCGGAAAGTACTGTCTGCACATCGAAACGTCGAACAATGGCATCAGACTGATTGATTTCTCTACGGCAAGAAAAATGGTAGTAAGCATCATTAGATTTTACCACAGAAATATTCATAAGGCAACATGCTTATCTCCAGATCAATTGACGAGGAATCAGATAGATCACGTGGTAGTCGATAGAAGGCATGCATCAAGTGTGATCAGGGGTGCGAACATTGACTCCGATCACCACCTTACCGCAGTTATGTTACGCACAAAGCTAAGCATGTACGTAGCCAGACACAACGAATGCTGGATATCGGTAAACTGCGGCAAACAGAGGTAGCGGACGCCTACTCCAACCACCTAACTCAACTGCTACGATATGCTGCAACCCCTGATAATATTACCACGCATTGGCAATATAAAGCCAACTCCATAGAACGGACTGCGTACTTAGGTACTCAACGCCGTCTCAAGAAGATGCCTGGTACGATGATGAATGTTGCAATGCCACGAGAGAGACGTATGCTGCATATAGGGCGAAACTGTAGCCAATGGCAATGCGAGCCGTTAGTGAACAGCACGGGGAGAAGAGACGAGTGGCCACTCGTCTCTTTAGACGGAAAAAGAAGCAGCTGAAGAAGAGACAGGATGAGTGCACAGAGTTGCTCCGAAGTAGAGGAGAAACCCGAAAAATCTACCAGAGAGTTAAGGCAAGAATGCATGGAACAGGGTTGTCCTCCTGCAAGGACAGCGATGGCCAGCTAGTGACGGACCCGGATAACGTTCTAAAGATATGGATAGATAATTTCAGAAATTTACTGGATACGGACACCACTCCAGAAGACCCCGCTCCAATCCATGACGATGGTATTAACTGTCAGAGCCAGAGAGAGATACGTGTGATAATATCCTGCCTTCAAAAAAACAAATCGGCTGGAGCCGATGGTCTCCCTGCAGAATTCTTTAAGGCAGGCGGGGAGGTGCTGATTAGGAGCATGAATCAGCTTATGAAGAACATATGGCTAGAGGAGAGCATGCCCGGGGATTGGAGTCTCAGTCTGTTATGTCGTAGTGAATGTAAGAACTACCGTGGAATAAATCTGTTACCAATTGCGTACAAGTTCCTTTCGAGCATATTGTGTAAATTTTTAAAGCCAATTGTAGAAAAACTAATTGGACCATATCAGTGCGGCTTTAGACCTGGTAAATCTACGACGAATCAAATATTCACCTTACGACAAATCCTGAAAAAAACTCATGAAAAGCAGATCGACACCTACCACCTCTTTGTAGTCGACTACAAAGCTGCCTTCGACTCTCCGATAAGGAATAGGCTTTATGAGGCCATGTCTGAGTTTGGTATTCGTGCAAAGCTAATTCGACTTTTCAGATGTACCTTAGAAAACACCAAATCCTCGGTTAAGATTGGTAAGGATCACTTTGTGCTATTCAACACCTAAAAAGTCTCAGGCAGGGCGATAGCTTGTCCTTTACACTATTTAATATAGTTATGGAGAAGGTGATGAGAAAGGCTGGTGTCAACATGTCTGACACTATATTCCACAAGGGCCACATGTCACTAGCCTATGCCGATGATATAGACAGCATTGGCCGAAATCTGCGGGATGTTACTACAGTTTTCTCTTCGCTAGAAAAGGCATCAGCGAAAATAGGTTTAGCGGTCAACGAGGACAAATCAAGAATAATGATTTCGACGAACAAGGGGTCCTCTCGATAAGGAATTATTGTTTTGAGGTAGTAGACGCGTTTACCTACCTTGGATCTTCCGTCAACAAGAAAAATAATGTTAGCCAAGAAATAAAGCGAAGAATAGTGCTAGCCGATATATGTTTTAACGGACTTCGGCAGCACTTTAGTAACACCACCTTATCTCGATACGAAAAACAGCTGTAGCCGGTGTTAAATTTGCCCGTTCTGTTGTATGCTGCTGAATCGTGGGTTCTTACGACAACGGACATACAAAACCTGGGAGTGTTGCGGATGCTGTAGAGCTGGTCGACGTCAGTTTAGTTGTGTGAAGGGGGGGGGACAATGAACTGAAATTTTCCTGTAGCTTGTTTAATTGCTGGTGGTTTTGCGAAACGATATTTTATTTTTAGAGTCATTAGGTTCACCGACTGTTCCCAGTACTATAAAAAGTAAAGTGGTGGCCACAACACAACATAGTATTACGATAGTGTTTCGTTCGCATTGCTATGATTCTCTTGAAATATTTGTGCAATTATTTATGTAAACAAGAATCGCCGGTTAGGCCTTCTTGGCAGTTCCATATGCGGTTGTTTACATTTACTCTTGGCATTTTTTATTCTTTTTTATTTGTATATTGGCGGATGCTCGTTTCACTATTATGTACAATGCTGTGCCTATGAATGATTTTGAATTGTTGAGCCGTGTAGACGATAAGTACGTAAGGTTTGTGATTAATCCTGAAGCTTCTCGTTTATCATAACAGCATACCGAAGATACATGTATGGAACCTCAATCGTTGTGCTTATAATGGGAAAGTGGGGTGGTTTATTTCGAATTGTTTTTAAAGATTTATTCAATGGTAAACAAATCCAATAATCGCTACAGTGGTTTATTATCCATGTGACTGTCGACAGCGTCCAAATGCATTTCCTATGTGTGTATGTTTGTGCGCAAGTTAAAGCAGCAGCACGAAATGACAAAAAAGGAACACTCGAGCAGTCAATTGCTTAGAGATTTGGGGTTTTCCTTCTGTTTTCCCAAAACAACAACCCCCAGTGTAAGTAACAGCAATAACAACAAACTCACAGATCTCGACAGACCGCACCAACAATTAACAATTACCATTTACATAATTTTACGACTTATTGATGTCTGGTATGTAATTGTTCACTAGAGACGGGGCAGTAATTGTGTTGTATGCCACTGCGCTTTCGATCCATGCAAGGAAATACTCGATAATAAATAAAGCGGAAAGGGGGCGAAAACAGTACGACATTTATTGAGTGCAAGACACTGATTTTGTTTGGCTGTGCAATGTGTGTGGCTGTGTCAACTCCGGTGGCAAAAATGCGACATGTATTTGACGTTTGTCTCGTAGATCGATAAAGGCGGGCAACAGAGTTGTTGTTGGCCGTAGTAAACGAGTGTCGATAATAGCGTCTTCATTCATAAAATAGCATTGCCAAGGCGAAAATTAGGAGAGGACAAAATAAAATCAAGTGACGGTTTTTTTTGTTGAGAAAAGTAGGGCGAAGAGTGTTGGCGCGTGAAAAAAAGGGACATAAGGCTTGGGAAAAAAATGATAAGGACAGCGTAATTTTACAAACCGTTTTAAATAAGAAATTAAAGATGGCTAGGACTGGAAATGTTGAGTGAAATGGACAAATAGGGTAGGTGAAATGTAATGTAGGCAAGGAAGGTACAGTATTGTGGAAAGCCTTGTGTAAAGCGGTCGAGTTTCTGTTATTATAAAGTGACTAAATCAGTGTAAAATACAAAAAAATGTAAGAAAAGGATAAGTGTCCTGAAAGGAAATCTGGTTTTAAATTGTAGTTTTGTTTTTGTGTTGTGTTTAGATCTGGGCTGTGCAGGTGCTGTGTTTGAAGTGGAAATACAGGGGATCCAAAATAAAGTGTTACACCTAAGGGATTTCATCAGGGATATAACACGGACGGCGAATAAAAAAATAAGGTATGTTTAGCATAATGGTTCCAATGAAACAAGTCAGAAAAAAAAAACAAATTTTAAATATATTTAGAAAAAATAGCAAGCCGAAGCCGAATTCTAGTTGTGCTACCGACGGTACTAAACCGTCCCCGGAAAATCGGGAAATAAAGTACAGCCTGTGTGCAAATCTTAAGCACAGTCCAGAACCTCTTTTTTTTGGGTGAAAAAACCCAATACTAGGCCGGAAATTGAAACAATTCCTATAATCCACAAAGAGGATAGCTAATCACAAGAGGCTAAATCGCACTGCAGAAATTCAAACTATTATTGCAGGAAATGAGAATTTATGCGGACTAGCAAATAAAATTCCAAATTTAACGTAAAAATATTACAAATATTTATAGAATTCACGCAGATAAATTAATGTTAATGCATAATTATTGAAAAGAAAGAGAAATTAACGGCTAATGTATAAAGAGCCAAGGAAAAACGAAAGCATAAAAAAGGAATTTGCGTGAAATTAAAATTTGATACCAAAGCAGAGCAAACATATAACACATAAGAAAAAAAAAAACTGAGATTAGAGAATATATAGATTTAAGATAGTTTGTAAGTTTATGTAATTGTATTTAGTATTCTGTACCATTGTTTTTAAAATTAATCATTTTTTTTCAGCACGATTGTAAGGGACATACAAAAGCGAGTTAACGGTTTTTTTTTATATGATAGGCATATTTGCCACGGGAGCAATATTTATAATAACCTAAATGAGCTCAATTAGGTAGGAGTAGATAAGTTTCCTCATAATTCAATAATAATTTTTTTGTCGTTTTTTTTTTTTTACGGCTCGTGTTAATGAGCATTACGGGAGAAATTTTGTAAGTCCTGTTAGGTTCTAGAAATTAAACACTATTCGATATTATAAAGTAGTTTTTTTTTAATGTTAATTGTCTTTGTTTCAAGTATTGATTAGAAATAAAATGAAAAATGAATTTAATGTTTAACGTTAAAGTGTAAAAATAATATGGCGTGCTAAGAATTTTATTTAGTAGGGATAGGGGTATAATGGGCGGGTAAGGAAAGACGGTAAGGTGGTATACGGGGCTGCATGAAATGTATAAAACCGGATCCTCGCAGCCATGGAAGGGTGGGCGATGTGAAGGACTGTCATCAAGGTCCTTGCTCGAAAAATGGGTTCCCTTTGTGTTGTTTGTGAATGTGGTTGTTTTGTTCTGTTAGGAAAAAGAAAATTATTAGTGTTCGAGTCGTGTTGAGACGAAAAGGGTTGGAACCTACCCTGAGCACGGTGAGAGACTAGTCGGCCAGCTTCGTCTTGATAGAAATAACGGCACGTAACAGTATGGCGCCCAACCAAAATGTAGCTAAGCTAACCCCTTAGCAGTCTTGTGACCTGCATATAACACCGAAATGTAGGGCAATAGAATATTAGAAGTTCAGCAATAGCCCAACAGTCGTTGTGGTTTGAATTTTAAGCCAAAGGTTTGCTTCCACGAAATCTTCAGACTAGGCCGCTGAGGTACCAGATGGGATTGAAATCTGACTTGAAAACAGGCCACAGGGATCTGCAATATTAAAAGAATATATGAGTGCAATATCATGACGAATAAAGAAATCTGTCATTTGTATCGTACTATATGTTTGTGTTTTGTTAGTAATGTTTTTAGTTTAAATTAACATAGAAATTTAATGATTAAGTAATGTAAGGATGTGCGATAGCCGCTCTAGATAAAATGGAGGACAGTTGTATCGCGGGTTCTTCAGGCACTCATGTCCTTGATGTTTAACGAAATAATTTTAAGGAAAAAGTAATGCACTTTACACGATAGCCGTTTATGCCAGTGCAATGAAAGCGTTGTATCGGTGTAAATGCATGGCCCTCGCTTATATTATATCGAAAAACGTACATGTAGCATGAGTGGGCTTAATTTTTGAATAATTTATGTCTGCAAGTAAAGTAATTGTATGATTTGGAACACATTTTAGAGAGCCAGTTATATGGTCACATTTGTTGAAAATGAGAATACGAAAATATATATACCACTCCGATTTCCACACCCAAAATATAAACCTATCCCTACAAATGTTTGTTTTTGTGTTGATTTTGAGTGTTAAAGACATACTAAGTGTGTAATTGTTTGATTTTTAATACCTTGAAAGTTAGTGTTTGTTTCCTAAGTCTTTTGTTTTGATTTTACTTTTTTATACTTTTTAATATTTTTTATAGCAAATAGTTTAGATAGTTAAGTCTTAATAGATTAGTAAGTTTTAAAAAGTTAGAAATTATAAGAAGGGTGATATAACCTATGGGGAGAAGTAAGCAGGAGATGAATATCGAAACCAGGTCAAAAGCAAAAGAGAAGAAAAGAAGGTGTCCATCACATTTTGATTTAAACCGAACTCGATTCCAAAGTGAAAACGAGAAACAACGGAAACTCTCGTATATACAAAATACTATGGCCAACAACAACAGTAGTTTTCGCGACATGTCCATGACCATTAATAGTGGATCTGGACCTAATACATCCAGGCAACAACAGCAAATTATAAACGACCAAATTATCCAACAACTACAGGGTGACCCGATATTGTCCACGGGTAACGTCTACCAACAGCCACCACCTAATGATATATTAAACGCTGAGGTAGAGAATAATATAGAACCAGGTTTAGATAACATTGTTAGGAATGAGGCGTTGACCATACAACGAAATTTAGAGGACCAAGTCAAAAGTTTGGTCGCAAAAGAGATGGAGGAAGTTAGAAAATCAATAGTAAACTTAACTCAAACCGTGGGAGATTTGGCTAGGGTGGCCACACTTAATTCAAACTCCCATTCAAATTGTAATCCAAGTGGTAGTAGAAGTTTATATAATGGTCAAATAGTACCTACCTTTGGTGGTCCACAAGCATCGATAAGTTCCAATGCTCCAACAATAAACTTTCGGTCTGCTATGCCTGCAAACGGTTCTGCTACGGGGATTATTCCGCCAGCTCCAGAGTCACGCCCCAATTCGGCTACACCTGCTAATGGTGAAATAAAGGTTAGAATTGATAAATTTGGGTTAAAGTTTGATGGTGACTCACGGACTTTGTCGGTCGACGATTTTATATTCCGTCTGCATCAGTTGCAACGGAATTATAATATTCCGTGGTCTGAGGTTGTTCGGGATTTTCAACTGTTATTGTCTGGACCAGCCAAGGAATGGTATTGGTGGTATCAGCGGACATACGGGTTTACAGACTGGCCAGGGGTAGAATATGCGCTGAGGACTCAATATGAAATCCCTAGGTCCAATTTTGAATTAATGCGCGACCTAGTGGAAAGAAAGCAACGACAGGGAGAATCAGTAGACCAATACTTCCAGACCATGTGTCAATTAAGGTCAAAATTACTGGTACCCATTGCCGAAAGCGATATGCTAAGGATCTTGAAATCCAATATGCGGGAAAACATCCGGGTTAATGTTTACCAAATGGCCATCAATTCGGTGGAACATCTGAGGATTGAGTGTAACGAGGCGGAGAGACATTTCGCAAGAAAGGAAAATAGATTTGGACCTCCACCACCTCGTCCCGCCAGGCTTGTGAATGAGTTATCGGAATATTCAGAATACGAAGAAAATACCACAGATGCCGAAGACGTGTCTGCAATTCAGTACAACCAACAAACTGCACGGCCACTCGTTTGCTGGAATTGCCGCAAAAATGGTCATGTCTTCAGAGATTGTCCGGCTGACGAGATAGCTGTATTCTGTTTCCGGTGTGGCAAGCCTGGGGTTAGAACTCCAAAATGTCCAAACTGTCAGTCGGGAAACCGCAACAGGGGCGTGGAGAAATCGGGGAATCCACGTCCGGCCGAGAACCCGTCAGAATAATTCTGAAAGAAAATAAAATAAATAAAAATAAAGATTCTGGCAATGATATTATAAACAAAGATAAAGTTGAATTTGAGCCTGGAACTAGACATTATCTCCCATTAGAAGTAAGAGAAAAGAATTATGAATTAGTCAGGGAACGTATTTTTAATGGCGTCGATAGACCAATGATATCGGAACGTATTTTAAAAATCCGTCAGAAATTCGCGGAAAAGAAAAGAAATAACAGGTTGATTATAGAAGCGGTGTGTAGAACTCAAAAATTATACAAAGACCCGAGAATTTACGCGGATGTAGAAATAGAAGGACATTCTGTGCGAGGCCTGTTGGATACCGGAGCCTCTGTGAGTATACTAGGAAAGGGTTGTCGTGAGCTAATAAATACCTTAGAATCCCCAATAACACCAATATATTCAAGCGTCAAAACAGCCAGTGGTCAACCACACCGGATATTGGGCAAAGTTAATCTTAACGTCAAATATGGTGAATGCAACCATGAGATGTGCCTATATTTGTGCCCAGACCTCGAGCAGTCCTTGTATTTAGGGATTGATTTTTGGCGTTTATTCCGTTTAGCTCCTGACGTTGTGAACGTGAATGAAATTGACTACGAACAAATAAGAAGTGACTTCATATATGAAGGCGAGTACAAGTTAGGAACTCACGATTTAAGCGACGAGCAAAGGGAAAAACTTAATTGTGTAATAAAACGCTTTGATACTTTTGAAGAAAAGGGACTGGGCCACACTTCTTTAGAAAAACATACTATTAAATTAACAGAAGGGTCAGTTCCGGTCAAAGATCGACATTACCCAATATCTCCGGCGGTTCAAGAGATTGTGTATCAGGAAATAGATAATATGCTCAAACTAGGTGTAATAGAGGAAAGCGAAAGCCCCTGGAGCAATAGGACTACAATAGTCAGGAAACCAGGGAAGAATCGTTTCTGTTTAGATGCGCGCAAATTGAATAAATTGACAATTAAAGATGCTTACCCTCTTCAAAATATAGATGGAATATTAAGCCGGATAGACGAGACATACTACATAAGTAGTGTGGACCTTAAGTACGCCTTCTGGCAAATTGAATTGGAGGAGGAAAGCAAACCTTACACGGCTTTTACTGTGCCAGGACGTCCGCTATATCAATTTCGCGTGATGCCTTTCGGACTTTGTAACGCGGCGCAAAGATTGTGCAGATTGATGGACAAAGTTGTGCCGCAGAAGCTTAAACAAAACGTTTTCATATATCTAGATGATTTGCTAGTTATATCTAGTGATTTTGATGAGCATATGACCTTATTAGACGAGGTGGCACAGTGTCTTAAGAAGGCCAATCTAACAATAGGGCTAAAAAAATCACAATTTTGTTTTAGAGAATTGAAATATTTAGGCTTTATAATCGGCAACGGTGCCTTAAAAACAGACCCGGATAAAGTCAAGGCAATAAAAAGCATAAAAATACCAAAAAGTCCAAGAGAGGTCAGAAGTTTTTTAGGTACCGCCGGTTGGTATCGCCGATTTATAAGGGATTTCTCGTCAATATCATCACCTTTAACTGATACTCTTAAGAAGGCAAAAAAGTTCACAATGACCCCAGAAGCCGTAAACTCGTTTGAGAATTTGAAAAAGGCCTTAACCTCGGCTCCCGTACTTCGTCACGCTGACTTTTCCAAAAGATTTTTTATTCAATGTGATGCTTCAGAGTACGGGATTGGTGCAGTATTGTACCAATTAAATGGCCAAAAGGAAGAACACCCTATCGCCTTTTATTCCCAGAAACTGAATGCGTGTCAGCGAAATTATAGCGTGACGGAAAAAGAGTGTTTGGCGGCTGTAATGGCCATAAAGAAATTTAGACCCTACGTAGAGATGATGCCCTTTACGGTCATCACGGATCACGCAAGTCTCAAGTGGTTAATGACTCTGAAGGACTTGAGCGGGAGACTGGCGAGATGGTCGTTACAACTTCAAGCCTATAATTTTGAAATCGAACACAGAAAAGGGTCTGAAAATGTGGTGGCCGATATGTTGTCTCGAGCCCCACAAAATGAACTCGTCGAGGAACTTACAGAGGACGAAATGTTCGATTTCGAAACAATAGAGTTTGAAAGCGAAGAATATATAGAACTAATCAAGAACATCGAAAACAATAAGAAGCATTTGCCAGATCTAAAAATTGACAATGGGAAGATTTATAGAAGAACCGAATTTGATCGTGGTTTAAATAACGAATATCAGTGGAAACTATGGGTCCCACCGAATTTGACCACGACAATAATAGAAAAGGCACACACGGAAAAGATATCAGCCCATGGAGGGGTGAATAAAACCCTAGACCGAGTGAGACGGTTCTTTTATTGGCCGAAAATGGCAAGCCAAATAAAAAATTTCATTGGGCAATGCCAAACGTGTAAGGAAACAAAATCCGAAAATAGGAAACTCATGCCCACGATCGGTCAAGAAGTGGTTACGGATAGGCCATTCCAAAAACTATATATTGATTTTCTTGGAAAATACCCCAGATCCAAAAGCGGTAACTGCTATATTTTTATAGTTATGGATCACTTCACGAAATTTACCTTCCTAAAGGCAATGCGAGAAGCAACAACAGGAAACGTTGTAAAGTTTTTAATAAGTGAAATATTTCACAAATTTGGCGTACCGGAAGTGATCCATAGCGATAATGGGGCGCAGTTTACCGCAAAGGGATTCCAAGAAATGATCGAGGCTTTTAACATAAGACACATGAAAACAGCTGTATACTCACCTCAATCCAATGCCTCGGAACGGGTGAATCAATCGGTACTAGCCGCGATAAGAGCATACTTAAACGATGATCACCGAGACTGGGACATGTACCTTTCTGAGATCGAATGTGCCTTGCGTACGGCCATTCATTCGGCAACAGGTGTATCACCATTCTTTGCGCTATTCGGTTACCATATGTTCACCAGTGGCACCGATTACAGATTAGCCAGGAAGTTAATGTCTCTGTCAGACCACAATATAGAACCTGTAGTAGGTAGAGATAAATTGGAGTTATTAAGAGAAAAGATCAAAGAAAACTTACATAAAACTTATGCTAAAACGGCGGAACGTTATAACAAACGCGCGCGAATTGTCAAATTTGTACCGGGTCAAGAAGTTTATAGACGAAACAATGTACTCAGTGACTTTGGGAAAAACATAAACGCGAAATTTTGTAAAAAGTTCTTGAAATGTAGAATAGTACGCCCAATAGGTAATAACATGTACGAAATCGAAACTATGAATGGCAAACCATTAGGCAACTATCATGCAAAGGATATAAAAATGTAGTGCAATAATAATCTGTGCAATATTAGGACAATTAGTAATTATTTATGCAATTATACACTCTTAGTCTAAGTGTGATTGTCCTAAATTTGTGTAGATATCAGTGCAATGCATTTTTTTTAATATCCGAGAAACTAAGTACCTGATTTCATGTTTGTGTTTGTCCCACTTTACAATTTCATACAAATGAGTAGAGGACAACAATTGACACTAGTTTTTTTTAGAAATTACAAATAACTCACCACGATAAGGTAACATTCTAAAAGTATGGCCCATCTCCCAATTCGCATTCTCTTCGCGCAGTGTAAGTGTCGTTTCCGATGTCGTTATCTCTTAGGACGACCAAAAGGCGCAATCCCTATGTAAAACCCTCTTCTGGAAGGAATAACAAAGATACAGAAAGTAACACTTCTTATATAAGCGATTTAAGGAAATACTTCCCTAGGAGAAAAGGAAAACACGCCAGTTAGACACACTTAGAGACCACATTTGTGAAATGAGAGGAAAATAAATCGCCTATGTCCTGACAAGCATGCGATTGTGAAATCACCTGCAATGTGTAAATCGCCAATAAATTATCCTCCTGTCTTATCAAAGATATGTCAGTCCGCTGTAAACTATTGAATTGCCTGATCATTTGCACCAAAAAATTGACGAAAATATTAAACGTTTTTTTTTATATACGCATCTTTTTAAAAGAAAATTGCTTAGGAACATATATCTTGTGATCAAATTGAAAGAAAGCTCATTAAATTGTAATGGTGTACCTTTTTTTTATAAATTCTAAAAAAAAAAAAAAAAAAAAAAAAAAAAAAAAAAAATAAATATGGAAGTATGTGATTGACAATCGCCAAATATTAGTCAATTGCGACCACTGTGACACCAATATTGCGATTTCAAACCATTATCGCAAATTTCAACAAAATGCAATGGTCAACGCAAAGGCAACTACTTGTCTGTAGACTACTATTCGCTCGAGTCTATATTTGGAGGGCAAAAGTTGAATTGGCAAGGCGTACATAGTAAGGCCCGGCTTTTTTGTTCAGGGTTGTGGGAGTTCCCCACGTTGGTGCCTCACAAATGAATACAAATCTCCCAATAATCCGCACACCGGTCCTGCCAACGGAACCCTACCAGCCCCGGTGTTGTGTTGCGGATGCTGTAGAGCTGGTCGACGTCAGTTTAGTTGTGTGAAGGGGGGGGGACAATGAACTGAAATTTTCCTGTAGCTTGTTTAATTGCTGGTGGTTTTGCGAAACGATATTTTATTTTTAGAGTCATTAGGTTCACCGACTGTTCCCAGTACTATAAAAAGTAAAGTGGTGGCCACAACACAACATAGTATTACGATAGTGTTTCGTTCGCATTGCTATGATTCTCTTGAAATATTTGTGCAATTATTTATGTAAACAAGAATCGCCGGTTAGGCCTTCTTGGCAGTTCCATATGCGGTTGTTTACATTTACTCTTGGCATTTTTTATTCTTTTTTATTTGTATATTGGCGGATGCTCGTTTCACTATTATGTACAATGCTGTGCCTATGAATGATTTTGAATTGTTGAGCCGTGTAGACGATAAGTACGTAAGGTTTGTGATTAATCCTGAAGCTTCTCGTTTATCATAACAGCATACCGAAGATACATGTATGGAACCTCAATCGTTGTGCTTATAATGGGAAAGTGGGGTGGTTTATTTCGAATTGTTTTTAAAGATTTATTCAATGGTAAACAAATCCAATAATCGCTACAGTGGTTTATTATCCATGTGACTGTCGACAGCGTCCAAATGCATTTCCTATGTGTGTATGTTTGTGCGCAAGTTAAAGCAGCAGCACGAAATGACAAAAAAGGAACACTCGAGCAGTCAATTGCTTAGAGATTTGGGGTTTTCCTTCTGTTTTCCCAAAACAACAACCCCCAGTGTAAGTAACAGCAATAACAACAAACTCACAGATCTCGACAGACCGCACCAACAATTAACAATTACCATTTACATAATTTTACGACTTATTGATGTCTGGTATGTAATTGTTCACTAGAGACGGGGCAGTAATTGTGTTGTATGCCACTGCGCTTTCGATCCATGCAAGGAAATACTCGATAATAAATAAAGCGGAAAGGGGGCGAAAACAGTACGACATTTATTGAGTGCAAGACACTGATTTTGTTTGGCTGTGCAATGTGTGTGGCTGTGTCAACTCCGGTGGCAAAAATGCGACATGTATTTGACGTTTGTCTCGTAGATCGATAAAGGCGGGCAACAGAGTTGTTGTTGGCCGTAGTAAACGAGTGTCGATAATAGCGTCTTCATTCATAAAATAGCATTGCCAAGGCGAAAATTAGGAGAGGACAAAATAAAATCAAGTGACGGTTTTTTTTGTTGAGAAAAGTAGGGCGAAGAGTGTTGGCGCGTGAAAAAAAGGGACATAAGGCTTGGGAAAAAAATGATAAGGACAGCGTAATTTTACAAACCGTTTTAAATAAGAAATTAAAGATGGCTAGGACTGGAAATGTTGAGTGAAATGGACAAATAGGGTAGGTGAAATGTAATGTAGGCAAGGAAGGTACAGTATTGTGGAAAGCCTTGTGTAAAGCGGTCGAGTTTCTGTTATTATAAAGTGACTAAATCAGTGTAAAATACAAAAAAATGTAAGAAAAGGATAAGTGTCCTGAAAGGAAATCTGGTTTTAAATTGTAGTTTTGTTTTTGTGTTGTGTTTAGATCTGGGCTGTGCAGGTGCTGTGTTTGAAGTGGAAATACAGGGGATCCAAAATAAAGTGTTACACCTAAGGGATTTCATCAGGGATATAACACGGACGGCGAATAAAAAAATAAGGTATGTTTAGCATAATGGTTCCAATGAAACAAGTCAGAAAAAAAAAACAAATTTTAAATATATTTAGAAAAAAATAGCAAGCCGAAGCCGAATTCTAGTTGTGCTACCGACGGTACTAAACCGTCCCCGGAAAATCGGGAAATAAAGTACAGCCTGTGTGCAAATCTTAAGCACAGTCCAGAACCTCTTTTTTTTGGGTGAAAAAACCCAATACTAGGCCGGAAATTGAAACAATTCCTATAATCCACAAAGAGGATAGCTAATCACAAGAGGCTAAATCGCACTGCAGAAATTCAAACTATTATTGCAGGAAATGAGAATTTATGCGGACTAGCAAATAAAATTCCAAATTTAACGTAAAAATATTACAAATATTTATAGAATTCACGCAGATAAATTAATGTTAATGCATAATTATTGAAAAGAAAGAGAAATTAACGGCTAATGTATAAAGAGCCAAGGAAAAACGAAAGCATAAAAAAGGAATTTGCGTGAAATTAAAATTTGATACCAAAGCAGAGCAAACATATAACACATAAGAAAAAAAAAAACTGAGATTAGAGAATATATAGATTTAAGATAGTTTGTAAGTTTATGTAATTGTATTTAGTATTCTGTACCATTGTTTTTAAAATTAATCATTTTTTTTCAGCACGATTGTAAGGGACATACAAAAGCGAGTTAACGGTTTTTTTTTATATGATAGGCATATTTGCCACGGGAGCAATATTTATAATAACCTAAATGAGCTCAATTAGGTAGGAGTAGATAAGTTTCCTCATAATTCAATAATAATTTTTTTGTCGTTTTTTTTTTTTTACGGCTCGTGTTAATGAGCATTACGGGAGAAATTTTGTAAGTCCTGTTAGGTTCTAGAAATTAAACACTATTCGATATTATAAAGTAGTTTTTTTTTAATGTTAATTGTCTTTGTTTCAAGTATTGATTAGAAATAAAATGAAAAATGAATTTAATGTTTAACGTTAAAGTGTAAAAATAATATGGCGTGCTAAGAATTTTATTTAGTAGGGATAGGGGTATAATGGGCGGGTAAGGAAAGACGGTAAGGTGGTATACGGGGCTGCATGAAATGTATAAAACCGGATCCTCGCAGCCATGGAAGGGTGGGCGATGTGAAGGACTGTCATCAAGGTCCTTGCTCGAAAAATGGGTTCCCTTTGTGTTGTTTGTGAATGTGGTTGTTTTGTTCTGTTAGGAAAAAGAAAATTATTAGTGTTCGAGTCGTGTTGAGACGAAAAGGGTTGGAACCTACCCTGAGCACGGTGAGAGACTAGTCGGCCAGCTTCGTCTTGATAGAAATAACGGCACGTAACAGGAGTAATCGAGAGAAAAGTACTCCGATAAAAATATGGATCTATTTGTATTTGTATATTTCAATTTAAAGGGTGAGGTTTTTCCGGACACTCTGTACTTAATGTATCTTCTTCTTCTTTTTAATTTCCCTTTACACCACATGAATGAGGTATGGGGATAGCTTCTCGCGTTGTTGTGAATTAACACGCTTTCTATTTTTAGATTCACAACTAACGGCATCTACTTGTTTATCGACAAATGCAAACGTCACTGTTTGAGAAGCTCTTACTAGACACGCCGATTGACTCGACACTAATACTGCGAAGTTGCTGTCGACAACATTCGAGGGGAGCCGACAATGAAAGAAAAATTTTTTTTTTGTTAAGATGACTGGAGCCAGGAGCTGAACCTGTGATCTCCCGCATGGTAGTCGCGTGTTCTAACCACTATACCACGCATGATAGCACTTTGCCTCTTTTTATCCCAAAGAGTTAGAATTTCCAAAAATTTCTTAATTTGGCTCAACAACCCTATTAACCGTTTAGTCTGGGAGATACCAACAGTTTTTCAAATTTTCGGGTTTGTCCCCTAAAGGTTCGAAATGCGAAAAACCACTTTGTGAAGCTCTTTAATTTAATAGGAAGTGCGCCAATATAAATGTTGCCATTCTACCCCAACTTTCACTGAAATTTTGGTACAAATCGGTTTAATCGTTTTCGCAATGATTGATGACATCCAAATTAACATCTATTTTTATATATAGAGACTTCTCAATAATTGTGATGGTAAAAATTGTATTCAATTCAACCGGCAACTGGATCCGAACATACATTTATAATTTTGTCATGTCCAAAAAAGTTTGAGTAAAATCGAATAATCGATATAAATTTGCGAAATAATTCAACTCCAGCCAAATCAACTGCGGGTCCATTTATACAAAAAAAATTTCTTAATAAAACAAATATACATTCTAAATTTTGTCAAATTATTAGATTCGTTAAAATTTTCATTATATTTCCACCCAGCGGGTGGAATGGACCTACCGGGTCCATTTATACAAAAACTTTGTTACCATGATCACACAAATATACATATTAAATTTCATTTAAATTAGTTCATTCCTTAAAATTTATTAAAAATCCACCCAAACGTCACCTACCTGGCCCATTTAAACATACAAATTTTTCAGATGATCAATTGAACATACATTCTGAATTTCATTTAAATTGATCAATCCATAAAAATATTCAATATAAATACACCCCAGCGCCATATACTGGGACCATTTATACATACAATTGTTTTTCACTATCAAACAAACATACATTCTGAATTTCAAGTAAATTGGTCCATTCGGTTAAATTTTGATTATAAATACACCCTAGCGCCATCTTCCGGTTCCATTTGTACATACATTTTTTTCTAATGATCAAACAAACATAGATTCTGAATTTCAGTTAAGTTGGTTCATTCGTTAAAATTTTGATTATAAACCCACCCCAGCGCCACCTACCGGGTTCATTTGTACATAAAATGTTTTCTCATGATCAAACGAATATCCATTCTAAATTTCAGTCGAATTGGTACATGCATTCAAATTTCGATGTAAGTCCACCCTAGCGCCACCTGGAGTAGATTTTTTTATTTCTCCTGAAAATACGGAATGGAATGAAGAAAAAATTAGCCAAATCGCTCCAGCCGTTCTCAAGTGATGGCTTAACATGCGTGGACGATTTCATTTTTATATATATAGATTTAATAGGCTTCCACTTATCTCAGACATATCATGCTTAACTTACTTGATCTAAAAGTCCTTAAGGACATATGAAACAAAAACACTCATTATTTAATAAAAGGTTATATTAACTTTTGCCATGAGGGTAAAGATTTTTGAAATGGATTTCAAATAGATTTAAGCAAACAATCACATTTGAAATACTTCTTGAGCACTACATCATGAGTAGTGAATAGCCATCATAAAATATAAACATACTTCTTAGGACAAGCCCAAGTTTAAATATTTAGTTTTGCACCGAATTTGATCTACTTTTATGCTCTTTTTTCAACAATTGTCCTGCTGGGTATATACTTAATAAATTTTTTGGTTTCCTCCAACTAAGAAATCAATTCAATATCCTCATCAAAAGATTAATGTTATTAATCTACCACAATACAATAAAATCCGCCTTAATCGATCATGCCAACTTCTGCACAAATTTCTTGCATTTTTAGGCAATATACATTTTCAATGTTAAGTGACGCACATACAATTGGTCAAACTTTGCCATTCATGATATCAGATTTCATCTAGTAACATAATCCACATTTCCGGTATATAAACGGTCATATAATAAATCAACCCAGTTTTAGACTAAATCATTATATGATCTTCAAATTTACTCAGAATTATGAATTAACCTTAAATCGCAATCTTGTATCAAAAAAATAAAAACCAAAAAACTAACAACAAAAATCCATGATTATAACAAATAAACTTGTCACTCCGCTATTTGACGCAAGCAACATCTAATATTAATTAGAATGAATATTGATTACTTTGATATTTAAACGTGTGAAACGGATTTTAGTTTGAATCAAAAAAAAAAAAAATACCGTTTACGACGTGGGTGGCATATTAAATTCATACTTTGATTTTGATTCTTAACTTATGTGAATTTTTTTTTCGTTTTTATATTTTGCGGAATCATTATTTTTCTTGAAAATTAAAAACCCCTTAACGAAAATTATCATGTCTTAAGGAACCAGTCTCTATGCTTCGCTGGGCAGAGCGCATACGCAAAGTGGCGATATGTTTTATTTCTTAAGCTTTTGGCGTTGCGTGTTGTTGGGCTGATGTTGTTGTTCATTGGTTGGTTAGGTGGTTGCTTGGTTGCTTGCTTCAGTCCTCAAGTCGATTGCCTTCGAATAATCAGCCGGCGTTGCCTGTTAAGCCCGTTTGACACTTTATTTCTTGAGTCGTTGTTGTTGTGTTTTTTCTTTCTTTCTTGTCGTTGTCGACGAATTTAGCTTAAGAAATATTATTTTAAATGCTGAAGTTGAAACCTAAACACACAAAAAAATGCGTAACTAAAGTGCTTCATTTTCATAGGCGTCTTAGTGGCGCAAGAAATGTGTAAGATGACAACAACGCACTGCGAACGTTTAATGTAATTAATGTTTCTGACATTATCAAGTAAATTTGCGAGGAATGTAGGCTTTTTTTTCTCTTCTTTAAATCTAATGGAGATAACTTCATAAACACAAATTGTTGCTATATGTTATGTACTCATATGTAAATATTTAATTATATTTAAATCTTAAAATTATTTTATTGTGTGAATTAAATTTTAAGTATGTACTTTAGTGTCCCAGTAAAAGGTTTGTAAGGCTTTCTGGGAAATTTTGTAAAATGCTTTTGAATATATTTCTATTTTAATTTCTGTTATAGACTAAAGCATTATGTGAAAAGTTTTATGGGATTAATTTCACTCGTTGGCTAATGAATTGTTTTATGGCTTTTTCTTTGGTTATTAATTTATTTAAATCTTAAGTGAAATGGCTTTAAGCCTTATGGAGAGATAAGCAGCAATAATTGTAATTGAAAGTTATATTACAAATTAAATATGTGTGTTAATATGACACTGGGGAATGGTTTATTTTCTAATTTGAGTCTTTCTGATTGTTATTCATTTGGGAATAACCAGAAGCAATCTCTTTGAAGGTTCCCAAGCAGCTCACAAGGTCCGAGAGATCACATATTCCCGGCCAAAGCCACTGAACATCCGTTCAGTGGTAGCAAATGTGAGAAGGCACAATGTTCAGTAACCTAATCGGCATGCTACCACCGATGCGTCTTAGGAAGTAGGTAACAGAAGTAACTGAAGCTCAACACAGAGGCTCTCTTAGTGGCTTTGGCAGCCCCAAGAAACTAGGATCGGCGCTGTGCACAGTGGTCCATTTCCCTGATCTAGCGTAACGAAATTAAAATATTCGACATTCGAAATCTACTAAAATTGTATTTCCCGACGATAACTAACTGTTCGTTTAACAAATAGATAACTTCCAAATTTACAAATGTGCTATAATCAATATAATATAACTATATATAACACTTTTGTTTGACCCTTTTTGTGACCGAATTTTAACTTCTGTAGAGTAGAACTTAGTTAGCCGGTATCGGCCGGTGAAGAGACTGTTCTTTTATGTTAATATATTTCGGCTACTTTATAAAATGCCCAACATTTGCTGCTTTCAGCTGCTCTTACTCACTATGTTGCAATTTTTAGGCATCATGTCGGTCTGCAATTGCAAACCTTTTTTTTTTTTAGTAAGGCAGTCCGAGTCAGAGTGGAGTGTTGACTCGAAATAATTTACAAATTAAAAAAAAAAAAAGAAAAATTTTAAGAAAAAATTATAAAATTAAAAAAAAAATTTTGGTGAAAAATATTTTTTTTTGATTTGATTCCCTTTAGTTTTATTATGCTAGAAAAATTTTCCTTTTGACGAAAATTTTATTATTTTGTATGTTATTAATTTCGTTACGATAATTCAGGCAAATGGACCACTGTGCCTAATAAGCCACTCTCCTTAAACAAAACAATTATTATAAAAACACAAAGAGCAAAGGTTATAAGGACCATGATTTAAGGATATGCATCTATATACAGAAATGGTGCCTCTATGCAACTGACGGATGTCCTCGACAAATACGAGGCTGACATCACCGCCATACAGGAAATGAGACGGACGGGACAGGGATGCACACGACGAAAGAACTTAGATATCTTTTACAGCTTCCATGCAGAAAGACACGAATTTGGATGTGGTTTCATAGTCGGCAAAAGATTTCGACACCTTGTCTCGCGTTTTAAACCTGTAGGTGACCGAATAGCCACCATTCGCATCCGGGCGAAATATTTTTACATTACGCTGATTTGTGTACCCGGCCCGACGCAAGATAAACCCGATGCATATAAAATGGAGGAGATATATGATAGCTGCCCTGCACATGACATTAAAATTGTTCAACACCTCCTATAACGGATTCCAGACTAGTTAATCGGCAAGAAACATGGTTGTGAGTGGAACCAGATTCCCACATAAAAATATGCACAATGCCACCTGGATATCTCCCGATCAAAATACAAAAAATTATATTGATCACGTGGTAATTGATGGAAGTCATGTCTCAAGCGATACGGACGTGCACCTTGCAAATATTGACTCGGATCACCACCTAGTTGCAGCCAAGGTACGCACACGATTAAGTAGTACTAAAAACGCTCGTAATCAAACGCAAAGTCAGCTAGACATCACAATGCTGCATACCACCGAGATAGCCAATGCCTACTCTCCCAATTAATTAAAAAAACTCCCCTAGTTTTGATGTTACCGACACCCGGAGGCAGAATATTGCGAATTCTATGACCACTGCCGCAACGATCACACTGGGTTATGAAAAACCACGCTTAGACAAGCCCTGGTACGATGATGAATGTCGCGAAATGTCTGAGGAAATGGATGCTGCATATAAGTCAAAACTGCAGGCAATGGCGATGCGTGCGGTGACGGAGCGTTATAATGAGAAGAGAAGGGAGATGAAACGCCTGTTCAGGCGGAAAAAGCGTCTGTGGAAGAAAAGAGAGAGCCAGGATATCCACAACTACAGGGATAAAGGTGAGGCCCGAAAGTTCAACCAAAAGATTAAAAGCAAAGGTTTTGGAACAGGAATTCCCACCTTTAAGGACAGAGGCGGAAATCTAGACACGGACACTCAGAGTGTGCTGCAATTATAGAGGGAACACTTTCAATCTCTACTCGTTCCCGAAGACAGCATAAGTGACAAAATCACACGAATCATAGACGACGGAGTAGACTGTCCAACACCGAGCCAAAATGAACACGGCGCGGTAATTGCACAGGTTTGCAATAACAAAGCTGCGGGAGCTAATGTATAGCCAGCAGAGCTTTTTAAAAACGGCGGCGATGAGCTGGCAACATGCATCCACAAGCTCATAAACACGATTTGGCTCAAGGACTGCATTCCCGATGATTGGAATCCGAGTGTTCAATGGGAGTCTTCGAGAGAAAAATACTCCACAAAATATTTGGACCCATCATCGTGAACGGCGAGTACCGTCGTCGAATGAATCATGAGCTGTATGAGCTGTACAACGACATCGACGTAGTCAAGCGCGTTGAAATAGACCGAATGCGCTGGCTTGGACGAGTTGTACGAATGGACGAAAACGCTCCGGTTCGAAAAGTCTTCGGCAATAAACTCGATGGGCGGCGCAGGAAGGGGCGACCAAAACTCCGATGGATGGACCAGGTGACGGAACTGTTAAGTAAGCTTGGGATGACGAACTATCTACGGAGCGCAAAAGACCGAAGCGCTTAGAATGCTTTTCAACGTGCGGCTACTGATAGATGAATTTCTGTTGTTGTTGCCAGTAAAGAAGAAGAAGAAGGTGTTGGGACGGTTGATATACACCTTCCACTTCAGGTAACCCCAAAGGAAAAAATCGCATGGGCCTAAGTCTGGTGCCGGCCAGTTCACATCACCCCTCAGAGAGATAAGCCGTCCAGGAAACATTTGCCTCTAACAATTTATAGTAACCCTCGCTGTGTGTACAGTGGCACCATACTTTTGGCTAAAAAAAATTCTGTATCATAGTCAAGTACCGTTCGGAATTCACTGGCATTTACGGCAAGACGTTTACCCTGGAAAAAGTAAGGCCCAATGATGCCTACTCGTGATGTGGCGCGCCACACAGTCCGAATGCAGAGGTCTCTGGTAAAGTTCTCTGCGGTTTGTTTTACTCCAGTACCGCATTGCGAAACGCAAATAAAAGCACGCAGCACTGCAATGATCGAGTGCGCATTTGAAAAATAGGCTTCAACACGGATACAAATCTCCCGTCAGTCACTATAAGCCACGCACACTCTCCACTCTCTTGACCGACAGTGCCGCCACAGCCTGCAGTGCAAAATGGCAAATTACCGCGCTCCACCCTGTATGTGGAGTAAATACCGTAGTCGACCGTATCATCCAGTTTGTTGTACCCCCATTAGTAGTCCATACATAGCATTTGTGTTATCTGTCCAATCCTTTCTCGAGGGCTTTCTGGTTTCGTAGAAAATATTTGATTTCCGTACGTTGTTTCCTAAGCATGTAGTTATTTGAGACATTGACTTGGGCCAGGTTAATAGATAACAATTTTATAATTTTGAATTTTCACTTTTCAGTTTTACAATTTCCCCCAACTTTTATTTTTGCATCTTTACAAATTAATAAATCTTCCATCCGAACATTTCTCTTATTAGCTCACCAAGTGATTGACCTCATCTCTTTTATTAAGATGGTTTTGACTGAACACTTTTGTCTTCGCCCACCCATTCATCTTTTTTGGCTATAACACCCACATTTCTGGCTACGTGCATGTCCCCACTATCATCGCATTTATTGCGTTTGTTATTTCTTTGACTCCCATCCGTTTGTTACTTTTGTATTTGTAGTTAATGCAAAATTTGGTCGACATTGTGTTATTGTAACTATTGTTGGTGCTCTTAACCAAATGGACTTAGGTAAACAAAATCACGTTTTCTTAATTCACACCCAACCAACAGGAGGTACGGGGGAGGGGCAACAGTCAAACAACGAACAAAAAAAAACGCAATAGTCAACACACAGCCAAAATGACCGATAGCCGGGCTAAAAGAAATAAAAGTAACCCAGCCAAAGACAGGCTAGACATCAAGACCAACAACAACAACAACAGCGACTTCGATGACTGCGACAAAAAAAAAACGGCCAAAATATACACAACAATTATGTAATATGAAAATTTTCGGTAATTTTTACGGTAACGTAATGTTACTCTGTTTTTTTTTTTAAATTTATTTTTAGGTTAAACCAAAATACGTAGACAAATGCTGAACACACACAGCCACTGAAATAAAAATGTAGTAATACACGTGAAAGAAATACATTTCTTTCTTCGTCGGGGAGATTGGAGTAAAGTTTATAAGCATTCACCATGACAATCATTAATTGCAGTTAATTAAAATATTCGAATGATTTGTAGACCTACTACGGACCTTTGAATTCGAAAATTTGACACTACCGAAGACTTTATCGCAATGCCGACACTGCCGACTAATTAATATGTTTTGAATGGGATTACATTTGTGCCTAACAAAATAGCACAGTTAATACAGTTTTTGTGATGAGAGGAGATGATGGTGCGGCATTAGTTTAAACGGTAACGCATGACAACTATCGAGTTGGTGGACCACATCATCAAGTTTTTGTTTGACAGAAATGAAAGCGTGATGTGTCTGCACTATGTTAATGTGATCAATTAAAAAAGTAATTGAAATTGTGAAAGATTAATGTTGATCAGAGTGATCAAGAAACCGAAAGTGGAAACTCATTCAGTGTGAATGGCGATTATAAATGTCAACAGATATTTAACTACTTTAAGGGAAAGGATAAAGGAAACTTGTGTACACTTTATTTATATTAAAAATATAATATTTAAGTAAGAAGAAAAATCTTAAAATTCAAAACAACACCATTTGAAATATCAGAATCGGTTGTTTGGAAGATAGCCGAAGATATTACGCATATTCTACTTAAATATCAATTACAAGTGAAAATAAGTCTTATTTAGTCTAGAAATCCAACAAGAAGGCAATTTAATGTGAAATTTATGATCGTAATTCACATGGGAAGTATGATGCAAGGTAAAGCTTCTGATCGGTTCAACTTGGCACACCCAGAATGATCCTTGCCTATTACACTTAAAGTCTATTTACAGAGCTTCGTATTCGTGGTACTACTGCGGACGGAGTACCTCCACGTGGGGACACCTGGAAACGTGCCTTTGACACCCGTCAGAGCACGACTAAATGTGAGGGGCGAAACCTAAAACACAGGCACGTCGGTTCAAAGCGAGCGGTACCCTACACAGCGTCTGACCCAGAATGGGCGGCTGTAAAAAAATCCTGGCAGGAGGAGAAAACTGCGACGTGGTGCGTTGAAGTTACATCCCGCCACCGACTTTTGAACTATTGGATATAGAAATAAGAAAATAATAAAATGGAAACCCCAAAATGTTGACGACTGACTACCGCAAACGAATTAAGGACCATGATTTGAGGAAATGCAACTAGAAAGTTAGAACACTGTATAGACCAGGTGCCTCCATCAAACTGGCGAAAGTCCTCGAAGAATACAAGGCTGACATAACCGCTTTACAGGAAATCCGGTGGACGGGATACGGATGCTCGTGGCTGAGGACGTGCAACATCTATAATGATGGCCATGCGAACAAGCACGAGTTTGGATGTGGATTTGTGGTTGGCAAAAGACTGCGACACCTAGTCTCACGGTTCAACCCGGTGTGTGAACGAATAGCCACCATAAGAGTCAAGACAAAGTTTTTCCCATTACACTCATATGTGCCCATGCTCCGACAGAAGAGAAAAGCGATGAGGACACAGACGAGTTCTACGAGAGCCTAGAAAATGTAGCCCGAGCCATAACATCAAAATTGTACTAGGCGATTTTAATGCTAAAATAGGCAGGGAGACAGTTTGCACACCGAAACGTCGAACTATGGCATCAGACTGATTGATTTCTCTGCGCGCAAGAAATATGGTAGATAGCGGCAATGGATTTGACCATAAAAATATTCATAAGGCAACATGATTCTCTCCAGATCAAATGATGAGAAATCAGATATATTACGTGGTAGTTGATGGAAGTCACGCACCGGGTGTTCTGACTCCGATTACTTTCTTACCGCAGTTAAGGTACGCACAAGGCTAAGCATGGCGAAAAACGTAGGTAACCAAGCACAACGAAAGCGGGACATCGGTAAACTGCGGACCACAAAGGTAGCGGACGCCTACTCCAACCACCTAACTCAACTGCTAAGGAATGCTCCAACCCCTGATAGTATTATTTCTCAGTAGCAATATAAAGCCGACTCCATAGAACGGACTGCGAGAGACGTACTTGGGCGAAACTGCAGTCAATGGCAACGCGAGCTGTTCGTGAACGGCACAGGAAGAACAGACGAAAGGCAACTCGTCTCTTTAGTCGAAAAAAGAAGGAGCTGAAGAAGAGACATGATTAGTGCACTGAGTTGCTTTGAAGCAGAGTGGAAACCCGAAAAATCTACCAGAGGGTTAAGGCAAGAATGCGTGGAACAGGATTGTCCTCCTGCAAGGAAAGCGATGGAAAGCTACCCGGCGATTAGAGCCTTAGTCTTTTATGTCCCATATATATGAAAAAAAAGCCGGGGAATAATCCTATTACCAATTGCGTACAATTGTCAGTCGGCTTTATCAGTGCGGCTTTAGACCTGGTAAATCTACGATGTATCAAATATTCACTTTTTGACAAATCCTGGAAATAAAACTTATGAAAAGCAGATCGACACCTGCCTAATGGTAGCGGCCAACGAGGACAAAACAAAAATAATGATTTCGAAGAGTCATCTCGTTGGGAACGCACCATGAACGTTTACAATTATTGTTTTGAGATAGTAGATAAAATTACCTAACTCGGATCTTACGTCAACAAGAAAAATAGTGTCAGCCAAGTAATCCAGCAGAGAATAGTGTTCGCCAATAGATGTTTTTACGGACTTTGGCAGCACTTTAGTAACACCACCTTATCTCGGGATTTTTTGAACCTCTAAACCAGGTGTTAATTTTACCCGTTCTGATGTATGCAGGGTGCCGTTGGGGATGCAAAGTGAATCTTGCATCTCAAGGCGACTCACAACATCCTTCGTGGTGGCACCAGGGCAACGGTGTTCGTGATAGTGAACGATGAACCCTGATGGTTGGGCTAGCCACCCACCTTCAGGTCCTTTACTGGCTATGAAAACACGACAAAGAAACAGAAACAAACAGAATCCCCCAAATGTTGACGACCCCCGCAAACGAAATAAGAACCACGATTTAAGGATATGCACCTGGATTGCCGGACTCTCTATAGAGAAGGTGCCACTATCCGAATGTCAGATGACCTCAAAAAATATAAGGCTGACATCACCGCCATCCAGCAGATGAGATGGACAGGACAAGGATGCTCGCGACGTAAAAATTGCGACATCTATTACAGCTGTCATGCCGAAAAGCACGAACCAAACACAAGGAAAGCTGGACTTGGCCAATCTGCAAACCTCAGAGATAGCCACGGCCTATTCCAACCAGCTCTCCCAACTACTACAACGCCCCTACTTCTGACGTTCCCGATACATAGTGGCTGCATATTGCGCATTCCATGGCAACTGCCGCAACGGTTATGAAAAACGGCTTTTAGACGAATCCTGGTACGATGAAGAATGTCGCATAGCGTCTGAGGAACAGGATGCTGCTTATAGGGCAACGCTACAGCCAATTGTAACCCATGCTGTCTGCTGGAACGGCACAAGCAGATAGTAAAACAGGCGAAACAGCTATGAAGGAACGGGAGAACGAATATATAACGCGATACAGGGATAGAGGTGAGGCTCGGAAATTTTACCAGAAAGTAAAAGGCTACGGTAATGGGTTCCCCTCCTGTAAGGGCAAGGGTAGAAATCTGGTTACAGATACGCAGAGTGTGCTGAATATATAGAGAGAACACTTCCAGCAATTGCTGGTTCCAGAAGGCATTGCACGTGAAGGTATCACCCCAATTGTCGACGACGGCTAAGATTGCCCACCTCCAAGTCAAGCCGAGGTAAAAAGAGCTATATGATAAAGCAGCCGGTGCCGACGTAATTATATATTAAATGTTGCAGTATTGTCAAAGACATTAATTTTACAAATACGATTTCTCTCTATATTGCGTATTCGAGAATAAGCCTTTTCTATTTGAAATATGTTATGTTTTTCTTTATAAATAATTGGCATGATCGAAATTTGTATTTTCATTCTGTTTTTTAATTTTGTGAGTGCTTTGGACCAAAACATAGTCAAAAAATATTGTGTCATTTATAAAAAAAAAACTATTTGACCAATTTGTTATTCAGTATATATGAGTATATATAGACCACGTGCCTTATGCTACATTACATCTTAACAGTCAACAGTGTGCAATAAAATCTATAAGATTTGCTTATGTTTAACCAGTTTGTTATCGGTCAATTATCGCAACGTTGTAGCAGCAGCAGCCATACACTTACTACATAGTTGATACGAATGTAAATTTTAAAATTACTTAAACTACCTTGAAGACAAAATTTATGTAGAGTTGCGTATGACCAAGAGTTGAAGTTCCACCTCCCCATGCAAGAATATGTGCATTACACACTCTACGCAAGAGTGTGAGCGTAAATACATATGTTGCAAGACAAGTCTGGAAAATTTAATGTCCATTGCATTTATTACGACATTGCGCAATGACTTCTCAAGTTATTGGCTGCAGTTACGAGTGGTTGGACAGCATGATCCGACGTTGCTGTAAATGGAGTTGGAATAATTCTGTGATATGTTTTGGCCGAAATGAATATCTTTCGCTGACGTATAAAAATAAAAAGGAATTATGATTAAAAAATTTTATATTTAAATAAAATCTAGACACGTCGACTCAGAGTGAGCGGTACCCTGATCAGCTTCTGACTGTAATAAAATCCTGACAGGAGGAGAAAACTGCGTAGTGGTGCACTGGGTTTGCAATCCGCTACCGAAAAGAAAATAATGAAACGGACCCTCCAAAATGTTGACGACCACTACAAACAAATTAAGGACCATGATTTGAGGATATGCAATTGGAATGTTAGAACACTGTATAGACCAGGCGCCTCCATCCAACTAGCGAAAGTCCTCGAAGAATAAAAGGCTGACATAACCGCTTCACAGGTAATCCGGTGGACGGGACACGGGTGCTCGCGCATGAAGACGTCCGACATGTACTATAGTGGCCATGTGGACAAGCACGAATTTGGATGTGGATTTGTGGTTGGCGAGAGATTGCGACACCTAGTATCAAGTCTGTAAACAATAGTCTGTTTGTCTCGTCAGACAAAAATCACGCTCTACAAATCACTGATACTAAACTTGCGAAAGCAGACGAGGCAGTACTTGGAGTGTTTAAGAGAAAAATCCTTCGCAAAATCTATGGACCAATCTGCGTTGACGGAGAATATCGGCGTCGAATGAACAACGAGCTGAATGACCTATATGCCGACATTGACATAGTTAAGCTTATTAAAATAAAATATGTTGTGAGAATGGATGAAGATGCTCTATCTTAAAAATCATTTGAATACGAACCCGGTGACGGCTCACGTAGAAGGGGAAGACCAAGACTTCGATGGATGGACCAAATGTCAGAAATTGGAGAAGAAGCACAGAACAAAGACTCGACTAGAAATCTATTCTATGTTCGGCTAAAAAAAACTAACGTTTTGTTATAGCCACCTAAGAAGAAGAAGTCTCAAGGTTCAACAGAAGAGACAGAAGAGAAAATCGATGAGGACAAAGACGTGTTCTACGAGAGCCTAGAAGATGTATATGACCGTAGCCCGAGCCATGACATCAAAATTGTACTAGGTGATTTTAATGATAAAATAGATAGGGAGACCGCATTTCAGCCTAAAAAAACTTAAACTTAATTTCCCTTTACACCCCATGAATGAGGTATGGGATAGCTTCTCGCGTTGTTGTGAATTAACACGCTTTCTATTTTAGATTCACAACTACGGCACCTACTTTTTATCGACGATTGCGAACGTCACTGTTTGAGAAGCTTTTACTAGACATGTCGGTTGACTCAACACTTATACTGCGGAAATCGAACCCGGGATCTCCCGCATGGTAGTCGCGTGTTCTAACCACTATGCCACTGCCTGCCCCTACCATCAGAAAATTCAGTCCGCACAGCGAAAAGTCAAACAATGGCATCAGACTGATAGATTTCTCTACCTCCAAATCAATTGACTCCGGTCACTACCTTACCGAAAAACGTACGTAATCAGCCAGAACGAAAGCTGTACATCGGTAAACTGCGGATCACAGAGGAAGCGGACGCTTATTCCAACCACCTAACTCAACTGCTGCGGAATGCTCCAACCCCAGATAATATTACCTCGCAGTGACAAAATAAAAAATACTCCATAGAACGGACTGCGAGAAGTGTACTTGGGTACTCAAAGCCATCTCAAGTACCAGATGCTTGGTACGATGATGAATGTCGCAATCCACGAGAGAGACGGATGCTGCATACAGGGCGAAACTGCAGCCAATGACAACGCGAGCTGTGCGTGAACGTCACAGGGAGAAGAGACGAGAGGCAACTTTTATCTTTAGATGAAAAAAGTAGGAGCTGAAGAAGAGACAGGATGAGTGCACTGAGTTCCTCCGAAGCAGAGTGGAAGGCCGAAAATTTTACCAGAGAGTTAAGAGAAGAATGCGTGAAACAGGGTTGCCCTCCTGCAAGGACAGCGATGGCCAGCTAGTGATATGGAGAGATTATTTCAGAAATTTACTGGATAGGGACATCACTTCAGAAGGCCCCGCTCCAATCCATGACGATGGTATTATCTGTCCACCTCCGAGCCAGAGCGAGATACGTGTGTCAATATCCCGCCTTAAAAATAACAGAGCAGCTGGAGCCGATGGTCTCCCTGCTGAATAGTTTAAGGCAGATGGGGAGGAGCTGATTAGAAGTATGTATCAGCTCATGGAGAACATCTGGCTAGAGGAGTGCATGCCCAGGTATTGGAGTCTCAGTCTGTTATGCCACATATACAAGAAATGAGATCGTAGTGAGGGTAAGAACTAAGCCTATTACCAATTGCGTACAAGGTCCTTTCGAGCATATTGTGTGAACGTCTAAAGGCAATTGTAGAAAAACTAAAACGAATCTACGGATCAAATATTACGACAAATCCTGCAAAAAACTTATGAAAAGCATATCGACACCTACCACCTCTTTGTCGACTACAAAGCAGCCTTCGACTCTCCAAAAAGGAGTAAGTTAAATGAAGCCATGTCTGAGTTTAGTATTCCTGCATAGCTAATTCGACTTTGCTGATGTACCTTGGAAATCACCAAATCCTCGGTTAAGATTGGTAAGGGGCACTCTGAACCATTCAACACGGGAAGAGGTCTCAGGCAAGGTAATAGCTTGTCCTGTACACTATTTAATATAGCTATGGAGATGGTGATGAGAAAGGCTGGGGTAAACCGCTATAACAGTTGTTCATTTTACCCGATCTGTTGTATGTTGCGACGTGCCACCATCTGGTTGGACTAACTGGAGAACGCCCGCAGAAGATTATTACTCCATCTCTTAAGTGGGCGGAAAGGGACATTTGTTTGGGAGGTACCATAAGGGGCGTCGCTAGACTCCCAATTTTTTCTTCAAAACGTTATCCTATTATTTCATAACAAAATACAGAATTTGGGCACGATCGTGTCGATTTTATTGATATTATTACTCCATCTCTAAAATGGGCGGAGTGGTACATTTGTATAAGAGGTACCAGAAGGGGCGTATCTAGACTTCCAAACATTTGGTTGCGTATTTCGAAAGTTATCGTGCTCACCAGCCGGACAGCCAGCCAGACAGACGGACATGGAATCGAATTTGGTTCAAAGGGGTCCAAAGTGACTCCTTCTATGTGTTACACTTTTGGGTCGTATCGAATGATATATACCCTAATCCCTAAGGGTGATGATATAAAAATCGCATGGGGTTAAGTTTGGTGAGCGTGCCGGCCAGTTGACATCACACCTCAAAGAGATAAGCCGTCCAGGAAACATTTGCCTCAAACAATTCATGGTAATCCTGGCTGTGTGTACATTGGCACCATTTTGTTGGAACCATGTATCCTCTAGTTGCCTTTACTCAAGAGCCGGCTGAAAAAAAACCTGTATCCTAGTCAAGTAACGTTCGGAGTTCACAGTTATGGCAAGACGGTTATCCTAGAAAAAGTAAGGGCCAATGATGTCTACTCGAGGTTTGGCGCACCACACAGTGTCGCGGTCCGTATGCAGAGGTCTTTGGCGAACTTCTCTGGGGGTTGTTTCACTCCAGCTGCACTGCAATGATCGAGTGCGCATTTGAAAAATACGCTTCAACACAAAATTACTTCTCCTCACGTGTCCGATGCATGATGGCAACTAAAAGGCGGACGAATACAAATCTCCCGTCAGCCACTATAAGCCATGCACACTCTCCACCCTCTTTGACCAACAGTGCCATCACAGCCGGCAGTGCAAAAATGCAAATTACGGAGCTCCACCCTGTATAAAAATGTCTTCTTATTCTTATGGACACTATCGATTTATATGACACTATGTCCTGCACAGTGCTCTGATGCCATACAACAAATGAAAATGAAGAAGTAAACAACGCTTGCCAACTATATTTAGTACATGATATTATGAAACAATTCTTTTTTTATATATTTTTTTGTCAATTATTTTCGAGTTTATTCTTTGCATACTAAAATTAGACTGTCTACATTATTCTACTCTCTGGGGTGAACCTGGGTCACTGGACTATGCAATTATCACATTTTATCGAATGAAAGGAGTGGCTTTAAAGTTGGAAGTCTACACAAACATTTATGATGTGTGGTGATATAAAACTCAATAATTTTCGACTTCAAATAATAAAAACATAAATATCAATAAAAAGAAATAGCAAAAGCAACAATAAATGTATATGCGAACTTATCCAAAAAAAAATTCATTGTATATTTGTGTTTATAAGATACGTTTAGTAAAAGGAGATATATAACGTATTTCATGGACACACCCTTCTACACCCTCATGGTCTCACCTCGGGTGGCACTGAGATTTGTTGAAATGCCAATTGGCTCGCTAACAAGTAACAGTGTTTCAGAATGCGGATAATTTTTCGGTAAAAATACTTAAAATTTTATTGGCATATTCTCACGTAATGGCCAAAGAATAAATTACAAAAAAAACCAATCGTAATAAGTTTAAAAGAAAAAATATCGTAATACAAATTTTTTGATTCAACTCAAATTTGCTATTTGACACTGTTAAACATTTGATTACCACATGATAATATGTAATATGGATTTGCCATGTTTTAATTGTTTTCCCACTCATACCCTTCTATTCATGAATTTTGTTACCAATTATGTTATCATGTTTTTTGTTATGGTTAATTGCGCTGGAAATTTCGTTGTTATTAAGACGGATTACCAAAGTTTTGAGGAGATATTAAAGAATGGTTCAATTATTAACGCTTAGCCATTTGGGCTATGCTTTGATATCACTGTGCCACGCATTGAAGCATGAAATGAGAGCTTTTTTTATTATTATTAAATTATATCCAATATTTGGATGTATATTATTTAACAATTTACAAAAATTCACATAAAATAATTATGTCTGACATGAAGAAATCGAAATCGAAGGTTAATATCGCCAATGTTGTCAATACAGTAGGTTACAAATAAGTTTTTAACGATATTTAAGCTTTATAATTAAGATTTTAAAAAAATCAGAGGTTATTTCGGTGGTCTTATACAAAAAAAAAAAAGCCTGGATTCAAAAAGCCTCGATTCTTTATAAATTTTATATACTTTTCCTCATTTGGTTTACATATTGAAAGCAATACCTTTAGAAATACTTCTGAATTCAATTAAGTTTGTATATAAAATATTTTGTGTGTAATATTATCGATTCAATAGTTGTCCAATAAACTCTTTTTAAAAATTCCTACATTTTAAATAATTAGTTTTAATGTTATAATAGTTTTAGTTTTACATATAAGGCGAGAGCATTGTTAATAAGAGAAATCGGGTTCATTAAGGTTTTGATTCTTGAATCCAGTTAAATTATCCAAATTATCCTTCACCTTCACCATTTTTAAAAATGCACTACATTATGAGCTTGAATTGTTTATATGAGCTAAGAGTATTGCTATGATTTTTTAACCACTAAAAAGATAATTGCATTAAATTGTTGTAATCGCGGGGACAGATAGACGTACAAGTCCCCAAAAAGGGGGAGTTTGTATGGGAGGTGAGTGTAGTTTTTTCCGATCATGCTCATCTTATAACTTAACCTCTGCTTGAGGGATAGAAACTTGCGTACCAAATTTAAGCTCAATACCCCTTAAACTACGGCTGTATTAGTCAGGTGAGATAGACGTATACCTTGGTGTTTATATAGGAGGTGGAGGAAGTTACTGTCCGATTTTGCTCAGCGTAGAACTTAATCTCCGCTTAGAGGATATTAATTTGCGTATCAACTGTCAGCTCTGTAGAAATAGCTTTTGTCCTATCTTGCTCATCTTTGAACTTAACCTCCGGTTAGTGGGTAAAATCTTACATACAAAATTTCAGCTCTATAGCGCTCCAACCAAGACTGTCATCGCAGGGACAGATCCCAAAAAGGGGGAGTTTGTATGTGATGTGAGAGTAGTTTTTGACCAATCTTGCTCACTTAGAACTTAACCTCTGCTTTGGGGATAGAAGCTTGCATTTAAAATTTCAGCACGATATCTGTAAAACTACGGCAGTGACAGACAAACTGACATTTTTAAATCGACTCCGATTTCGACGCTGATTATCCCTTTTAATATTATAAATTTTTGTTTGTGTGTTTGTGGCTTAATTACGCCTAAACGGCTGAACCGATTTTAATTAAATTTGGAAGACAGTTAGTGTACTATATGGAAATTGGGAATTTTCCAATTTGAGTCTTTCTGATTGTTATTCATTTGGGAATAACCAGAAGCTCTCTTTGGAGGATCCCAAGCAGCTCACAACGTCCGAATGATCACGTATTCCCCGGGCAATGCCACTGAACATCCGTTCAGTGGTAGCAAATGTGAGAAGGCGAAATGTTGAGTAACCAAATCGGTATGCAACCACCGATGCGTCTTAGGAAGTAGGTGACAGAAGTTACTGAAGCTCAACGCAGAGGCTCTCTTAGTGGCCTCGGCAGCCCCAAGAAACTAGGATCGGGCGCGGTGGCCTAATAAGCCACTCTCCTTAAAGACAACAATTATTATGAAAACACGAAGGAAAGCAAAAACAAGAACCCCGCAAATGTTGATGACCCCCGCAAACGTTATAAGAACCATGAATTGAGGATATGCACCTGGAATGTCCGAACTCTATACAGAGATGGTGCCTATATCCAACTGGCGGCTGTACTCGACAAATACAAGGCTGACATCACCGCCATACAGAAAATCAGATGGACGGGACAGGGATGCACACGACGAAAGAACCGTGACATCTTTTACAGTTGCCATGCAGAAAGAAACGAATTTGTATGTGGTTTCATATTCGGCAAGAGACTTCGACACCTGGTCTCGCGGTTTAACCCTGTAAGAGACCGAATAGCCACTATTCGCATCCGGGCGAAATATTTTTACATTATGCTGATTTATGTACACGCCCCGACGGAAGACAAAGACGATAACATTAATGATACATTGGAGGAGATATATGACTGCTGCCCTGCACATGACATTAAACTTGTTCTGGGAGATTTTAATGCTAAAATAGGAAGGGAAGATGTTTTTGGTTCAGCAGTCGGAAAATGCAGTCTACACAACAACACCTCCGATATCGGATTCAGAATGGTTAGTTTCGAGTCGGCAAGAAACATGGTTGTGAGAGGAACCAGATTCCCGCATAAAGATATCCACAAGGCAACCTCCCGATCAAAATACAAGAAATCGGATTGATCACGTGGTAATTTATGAAAGGCATGTTTCAAGCGTTATTGACGTGCATGTGATGCGCGGTGCAAATATTGACTAGGATCACCACCTAGTTGCAGCCAAGGTACGCACAAGATTAAGTAGTGCTGAAAACACTGGTAATCAAACGCAAAGGAACAAAGCTGCATACCACCGAGATAGCCAATGCCTACTTCAACCAACTCTCTCAATTACTCCAAACAAATCCCCCTAGTTCTGATGTTCCCGACATACAGTGGCAGCTATTGCGAATTCTATGACCACTGCCACAACGACCGTACTGGGTTTTGAAAAACCACGCTCAGACAAGCCCTGATACGATGATGAATGTCGCGAAATGTCTGAGAAAATGGATGCTGTATACAAGGCAAAACTGCAGCCAATGGCGACGCGTGCGGTGACGGAGCGTTATAAAGAGAATAGGAGGGAGATAAAACGCCTGTTCAGACGGAAAAAGCGTCTGTGGAAAACTACAGGGATAGAGGTGAGGCCCGAAAGTTCTACCAAAAGGTAAAAAGTAAAGGTTTTGGAACAGGGATTCCCACCTGTAAGGACAGAGACGGAAATCTGGCCACGGACACTCAGAGTGTGCTGCAAATATGAAGGGAACACTTTTAATCATCGACGATGGAGTAGACTTTTCACCACCGAGCCAAAAAGAGATCAGCACGTCAATTGCGCGGCTTAAAATTAATAAAGCTGCGCACGCCGATGGACTGCCGGCAGAGCTTTTTAAAGCCGGCGGCGATGAGCTGGTAACATACATACACCAGCTCATAAACACGATTTGGCTTTGGGAGTGAATGCTCGATGATTGGAATCTGAGTGTCCTATGTCCCGTGCTTAAGAAAGGCTATTAAAGTGCGTGTACCAACTATCGCGGAATTAGCCTTTTCCCATCGCATACAAGTTATTTTCTAGTGTGTTATGTGAATGAATAAATCACATTCTGGCGAACCTGATTGAACCTTATCAGTGTGGCTTTAGACCTGGTAAATCCACTACCGTCACACAACGACAAATCCTGGAGAAGACCCAAGAAATGCAAATCGACATCTTCCATCTGTTCATTGACTACAAAGCCGCATTCGACAGTTCGATACAACAGAAATTATTGGATGCTATGGCTGAATTTGGTATCCCCGCGAAGCTAATACGACTTTGCGGGATGACACTGACTGACACGAAGTCTTTAGTGAAAATTGGCAAAAATCTGACAGAGCCATTTTCTACCAAGCGGGGCCTTAGACAAGGGATGGTCTGTTCTGCGATCTCTTTAACATCGTAATGGAGATGATCATGCGGAAGGCTGCAGTAAACAGGAATGGTACCAACTTCAACAAAAGTCACATGTTGCTCGCGTATTCCGATGATATAGATATCATTGGCCATGGATTGCGAGATGTTAATGCGGCTTTTTCGAGCATTGAAAAGCAGTCGGCTGAAGTGGGTCTGGTGATAAACGAGGACAAAACCAAGTTATTTGTTTCAACGAACAAAGATTCCACTCGTCTGGGACGCTGCGTGAACGTTTGCAACTATAACTTTGAAGTGGTAGATGATTTTGTTTACCTTGGCTCCGCCATAAACAAAAATAATAATGTCAGCCTGGAAATCAAAATACGAGTATTGATCGCAAACCGCTGCTACTGTGCGCTAAGCAAGCGATTTAATGACAAAGCGCTCTCTCGAAGAACAAAGGTCCAACTCTACCAGACTCTAATCCTACCTTGCTCTACAGCGCAGAATCCTGGGTAATGACACAAGCTGATCAATCTATTCTGGGATTCTTCGAGAGCAAAATACTACGCAAAATATTTGGACCCATCGTCATTAACGGCGAGTACCGTCGTCGAATGAATCATAAGCTGTATGAGCTGTACAACTACATCGACGTAGTCAAGTGCGTTCAAATAGACCGAATGCGCTGGCTTGGACACGTTGTACGAATGGACGAAAACGCTCCGGCTCGAAAAGTCTTCGGCAATAAACTCGATGGGCGGCACAGGAGGGGGCGACCAAAACTCCGATGGATGGACCAGCTGAAAGAGCTGTTAAGTAAGCTTGGTGTGACGAAATATCTACGGAGCGCAAAAGACAAAAGCGCTTGGAATACTTTTCTTCGTGCGACTACTGATGGATAAATTTCTGTTGTTGTGGCCATTAAAGAAGAAGAATAATTATATCAATACAAACAATGCGATCGTGCCCAAATTCTGTATTTAGTAATGCTATACCGGGATAAAGTTTTGGAGAAAAATTTGGTACCTCCCATACAAATGTAACATTTCGCCTTCCTTAGAGATTGAGTAATAATATCAATGTACTAAAAAATTTTATGTTTCACTGAGGGTGAGGGTATATGTAAGTCGGATTTCCCGACTGAAACTTGCTTACTGGATATTATATTCGGTTAGTGTTAGTTAGCTTGATCGGGTTAAAGGGGTAACTTGGGGTAACGTATGGTTTACAGAGCATACAAGATCTACCATTAAACTTAGCCCTTTTAGGTAAGTAAGCCAAACATATTGTAAGTGAAGCATTGCCGGGTCCACCAGTCTTTAATCAATGTCATATGCTGCTCGTGTATGCCGATGATATAGATATAAAATGGACGAGGATTGCGGGGTGAAAAACATTCTCATGATATCAGGGGTTATTAGAATGGCACTAAGTAACATTGTGTTCATTGCTCCACTAACATTTATCAATGCTGATCTTTGAATTTTTTCAGTAATTCAGATACCATAAGTAGAAAACTTTGGTCTACAATTGAATGAATGAAAATACTCCAGATCGACAAGTCTTCGGCATTAGACTATTTGCAACGAACAGATTCCACTCAGAACTGATGACAATTAATATAGTAGCAAAATAATTGTAGTCTTAATATATATGCTTAGGATATTAACCCTGCACACCATAAAGTAGGTCACGACATTGCATTCTTAATCTTGTTAGCTTAAATCACTTTCATTTAAGCGTTTCTAAAATCTTACACCAGCAATGCGTTGGCCTTCGCATATTGGCAACACCGGTTGTCAAACAGACGAATTGGTCTTGTAGTTAGAGGGGTTGGTTGGTTGGTGGTTTGTTGTTGCTGTTGGTTGCTGCTATTCAATGAAACAATAAAGATTGAATGTCTGTCTGGCTGACTGGCTGGCTAGCTTAATTGTAAAAGGCTTAGCTGTAAACCAGTCCATGTCGGAGACTTAATAGCCATTTGAGTTTTGGCTGCCAAATGAAACAGTCCACCAACGGTAAAAAAAAAACCAAATCAAATCCGAAGATATTTAAATTTTCTATAATTACTAATTAATTTACTGCTATTTGTTGTTGTTCAAATCGTTCTAAAGTGACTCAAAAATTGTAGAAGACAAGAAAAAAAGAAGAAAAAAAAATGCACTGTACCAGTTGGAATGTTGTGGTTGTTGTTGCGGTTGGCATTCTAAGCGTTTGCTGCGTTGCCTATAAAACATCTTATTCGCCGCATCAGGTACAATACCTGTCATCATATGCGTATGATCAAGTGAAACCACAATTATTTGATATTGTCAATGAATGGAAGTATTTGGATTTTGAATATCCAACATTTGGACAAAGGCAAAAAGCTATAGCAAACAGGTAGGTCGCGATGACTGAAGTTGAAATTTTCTTTTGGCGACAAATCTATAAAGATTTTATATGGAATTTCTTTTTGTAGAGAATTCATAGCTGAAAATAATTTACCCTTGGGCATTGATTTCTACAAGGATCGTATATTCATCACTACACCCCGTTGGAAGGATGGTGTGCCCGCCAGTTTTGGTTACTTACCCTATCCACCCAAGGAACAAAGTCCTGCCATCAAACCCTATCCCAACTGGGAGGCTCATGGAGATCCCTATAATCCTGACTGTTCTAAATTGATCTCAGTGTATCGCACACAAATCGATGATTGCAATCGTATTTGGTTAATCGATTCGGGCATTGTTAATGCCACCGTAAGCCTTAATCAGATATGTCCACCTAAAATTGTAGCCTTTGACTTGCGCACCAATCAAATGGTGGTCCACTATCCTCTACCCGCCGATCAAGTGAAACAGGACAGTTTACACTCGAATATTATCGTTGATGTCCACAAGGATCGTTGCGATGATGCGCATGCGTATGTTACCGATGTTTGGCGTTTTGGCATTGTTGTCTACAGTTTGAAAAAGAATCGTAGTTGGCGTGTGACCAACTACAATTTTTCACCCGATCCCGTGGCTTCGGATTTCAATGTGTATGGCTTGAATTTCCAGTGGTTAGATGGAGTATTTGGCATGAGTCTATCGTTGGCCAAAACAGCCAATGAGGAGCGTATACTGTTTTTCCATCCCATGGCCAGTTTTAAGGTGAGTTGATATAAGATATTGGTTGTTGTTGTGATTTTTTTAAACAGTCTGTTATTAGTGCATGCGGTGGAAGTGGGGCGAAGTTTGTAGGCAGTGTTTAGCTTAGTTTGATTGCGTAAAATGGGTGACCGAACAGGTTCGTTGAGGTGCCCAATTAAAATGAGAAAGAAAATATGTGTACACTGATAAAGTATCTATGCAGTGTAAGCGTGTAAGATAAAGCACAGGATGTATTACAACAGTGGTAGCGATTGAATAAAAAATGGCAATTTGTTTCTTGTAGAAAAAACCACAGTAGGACAGTTTCAGTCGGGAAAACCGACTTACATATACCCTCGCCCTCAGGAAAACATTTTTCTAGTACATTGATATTATTACTCGATTTCTAAAGTTGGCGAAGTGGTACATTTATATAGAAGGTACAAGAAAGGACGTGGCTAGACTTATAGTTTTTTTTACAAAATTTTATCCTGATTGAGCTTTACTAAATATAGAATTTAGGCACGATCTCGTTGGGTGTAATGATATTACTACGCCATCTCTAAAGTGGGCGGAATGGTACATTTGTATAGGAGGTACCACATGTGGCGTCGCTAGACATCCAATTCTTTCTCCAAAACTTTATCCTGCTATAACTTAACAAAATACAGAATTTGGGCTCGATCGTGTCGAGTGTATTGATATTATTACTCTATCACTAAAGTGTGCGGAGTGGTACATTTGTATGGAAGGTACCAGAAGGGGCGTGTCTAGACTTGCAGATTTTTTCTCAAAAACTTTATCCTGCTATAGTTTTACTAAATATAGGATTTGGGCACGATCGCGTTGGGTGTATTGAAAATATTATTCGATTTCTAAAGTGGGCGGTAACTGATGGGTATAAAAGGTATTAGATGGGGCGTGACTAAACTTCTAGTTTTATTCTCCAAAACTTTATCCTGCTACAGTTTTACTAAATATAGGATTTGGGCACGATCGCGTTGGGTGTATTGAAAATATTATTCGATTTCTAAAGTGGGAGGAATGGTACATTTGTATGGGAGGTACCAGATGGGGCGTTGCTAGACTTCCAGTTTTTTCTCCAAAACTTTATCCTGCTATAGTTTTACTAAATATAGGATTTGGGCACGATCGCGTTGAGTGTATTGAAAATATTATTCGATTTCTAAAGCGGGCGGAATGGTACTTTTGTATAAAAGGTGCCAAAGGGGCGTGGCTAGACTTACAGTTTTTTTCTCCAAAACATTATCCTGTTATAGTTTTGTTAAATATAGTATTTGGGAACGATCGCGTTAGTTGTATTGATATTATTACTCGATTTCTAAAGTGGGCGGAATGGTACATTTGTATGGGAGATACCAGAAGGGGCGTGGCCATGTAGCCCATTTTCAATACCGTAAGTAGTTTTGGGCAAATATTAACTTGTACATTTGGTTTCGTCTTTTGAAAGTTATCGTGCGTACCAACCGGACAGCCAGACAGACAGACAGACGGACATGACTCAAACGACTTAAAAAGTCATGAATTTGGTTCAAAGAAACTTAGGGTCTAAAGCGACTCTTTCCATGTGTTGCACTTTGGGGTCGTATCAAATGATATATACCCTAGAGAATATTGATCAAAAATCTAAATTGTGTCAAATTATTACGAGAATTTGAGAATGTCCTGCTCAAACGGGATTTGGGCAAATAATTTGTAGAAAAGTTGTTATTTATAACCTTTCTCTTATAAGAGGTTTAACATTTTGATGTAAAGTTTTGCCACTCCTCCTCCGCAAACTGAGTGGATGTACAAATTTCGTCTGCAAATTTAAATCATTACTGCCGAGTTATACCTGTGTTACAAATATTATCTCTTTAGGATTAAATTACAGTATTGCCACGCCTCCTTTGCTCAGTGATTGAAAATAAAAATTTCGTCTGTAAATTTTAGCCATTTCTGCCGAGAACTACCTGTGTAACAAATTTTATATATCAAGGGCCAAAATACAATTTTGCCACGCCCCCACCGCCCACTGATCGAAAATAAAAATTTCGTCTGCAAATTTCAACCTGAAGTGTCGTGTACTATCTGCGTATCAAATTTTGTCACTCTAGCTCAAAAAAATTTTTGACACGCCCACTCCGCCCGTTTAATCAAAAATTTAAAAAATATATAACCTATTATATTTTCCATATAGAATATTATAGAGCTAAATCTGTAAAGAACTAAAATTTGTAGAGAGTTATATAGAAATTTTAGATATATCAAAAAAGTGGGCGTGGCAAAATTTTTTTTTATATAAAAACCGTTCACAGCCTATTACGAACATTGTGACAAAAAATTAGTCGAATCGGTCCATGCGTTCTCAAGTGCCGGCCGTTCCAACGATTCGAAATTTTCTGGAGATTGTTTGTGATGAAAAAAAATCAAATCCAGATGGCGCTGGGATGGATTTATCTTGATTTGGCTGATTTTTTTATATTCGATTCGAAATTTTCCAGAAATTGTTTGTGATGAAAAAAATCAAATCCATATGGCACTGGGATGGATTTATCTTGAAAATTTGAATGGATGGACCAAATCAACATAAATTTGGAATGCATATTTGTTTGATCATGAGAAAAACTTGTACGTACAACTGGACCCGATAGGTGGCGCTGTGGTGGATTAATATCGAATATATCAACGGATGTAAAAATTTTATTGAAATTTAGAATGTATATTTTTTTGGGTTTGAGAAGAAATTTTACAGACAGATGGACGTAGTAGGTGGCGCTGGGATGGATTAATATTGAATATATCAACGGATGGACCAATTTAACTGAAATTTGAATGTATATATGGTTGATCCTGATAATGTTTTGTGTACAAATGGATCCGTTAGGTGGCGCTGGAGTTGATTTCTTTGTATTTTTTTGTATTGGTTTTTTTGTACAAATATATATGTATCAATAACGAAGTTTGTCGGGTCAGCTAGTTTTTATACATATTAGAAATTAGATAATTGATCACCGTCAAATTCTGTATCGATTCAAAAATATCAGTCCGTCCGTCTGTCTGTCCCTGCAGTTACAACCGGAAGTAAAGAGCTTACGAGTTGAAATTTGGTATACGAACTTGTATCCTCTAAGAGGAGCTTAATTTCTAAGGTAATCGGGCAAAAACTAAAAAAAGAACCATGCCCCCAATCAGGCATACAGACACGGCACAATTATATTAATAAGCCCTACCATGATCCATGCTTTGATAAATACTTCTTTCAACTTGTTCCACTAATATAAGTCGAAATAAAGAGGTTAACTAAATCTTTATATATTTTATCACCATCAATTATTCTCTCTCTCCCTCTCTCTCTCTCTCTCTTTCTCCTTAATATAGGAATTTATCGTCTCAACTAATTTACTCAAGGACGAATCCCTATGGCCCGCTAAGGCTCAAGATTATGCCAAATATTTTGTACCCATTGGCGAACGTGGCGCTAATGGTCAATCTTCCACATCTGGTATTGCCCGCAATGGTGTTATGTTCTTTACTCAAGTTCATCGTGATGATGTCGGCTGTTGGGATACATCAAAACCCTACGATCCACAGAATCTACACCGTATCCTGCAGAAGGAGGGTAACAGTAGTACTCTCATACAATTTCCCAATGATTTAAAGGTTGATCGTGAGCCTAATCAAAGTGTTTGGGTAATGAGTAATCGTTTGCCCATTTACCTATACAGTCAACTGGATTACACTGACATTAATTTCCGCATATTAAAAGCTAATGCTAACGCCTTAATTGAGGATACAGTATGTGATCCTGCAAGTTCTTTGCCAGCCGAACATCCACTAGTCCCAGAATATTTTTATCATTAGATTAATTTGTAAGCGTTTAGCTGTAAAATTATGAACGGTAAGGGTCAGGGCTAAGATAATTCAGCATTGTTTTGCGATGTGATCTAAATATTTTTGTTAACAATTATTTTTTAACGTGGTTAAAATGTAGTTATTATTTTTAAATTTGACAATCTTTTCAATTATAAATATGTTTTTGCACCGCCTTTTTTATTTTTTCTGATGTCATTTTATCATTTGTATGTTAATAAGCTATTCGTATAAGACTTTATGTTTGTGATATAGTTTTTTTTGTCATAAATTATGTTGCAGTTCCACTTGTTACATATATTCACATATATATAAATATAAACATTTATACATGTACATAAATAGCTCAATATACAATAAAAATAAATAAAATTCATATAAATGATTTTTGTTAGCTTTTTTTTGAATAAAGAATAAAAATAAATTTGTCTTTAACTTTTATTAAATCTAGTGCTGAATACGAATATAAAGTCCATATTTTTAGGATTTACTAACCTCAAAAATGCCAAAATTCGACTCCCCAAGATAAGTTTTTTGAGGTTATGTTAAAAACTGATATAACTGGAATAAACAGACTTTACATTAGTTTTCAGCGACCCCAAGTCACTATCTGTCCTCGAGTTCAGAACATAATTTTGTTGTTCGTACACTTAAATTACGCTTCGATACTATAAAAGTACCTTTTGGAATACCAAAAGTACTTTTTAGTGTAAAAACCGTACTATTTGTAACATTTGTACGGTACAATGAGTGTACTTTTTTGTACAATAAATTATTTGCCTATACAATAACAGTTATTTTTTAGTTTCTAGTACAACAAAAGTACTTTTTGGTAAAATAAAAGTACTTTCTGATAAAATAAAAGATCTTTTTGTTGCAATAAAAATTAAAAAACTTACTTAATTTCCCTTTGCACCCCATGAATGAGGTATGGGATAGCTTCTCGCGTTGTTGTGAATTAACACGCTTTCTATTTTTAGATTCACAACTAACGGCACCTACTTATTTATCGACGAATGCGAACGTCACTGTTTTGAGAAGCTCTTACTAGACACGACGATTGAATCGACGCTTAATACTGCGAAGTTGCTGTCAAACAACATTCGAGGGGAGCCGACAATGAAAGAAAATTTTATTTATTTTTTCTTTTAAGATGACTGGAGCCAGGTTTGAACCTGCGATTTCCCGCATGGTAGTCGCGTGTTCTAACCACTATGCCACGGCCGGTCCCAATAAAAATACTTCTTATTAAATAAAAGTACTTCAGGGTAGACTAAAAGTACTTCCTGGACAATTTAAACATTTGTTTATACCGACAAGTAAACAAAAAAAGGAAAATTGTACAATAAAAGTTAGTTTTAGTCAGAGTACGTATTGCCTCGCTCTTTTCGGCTCTCGGCTCGCGAGCCAAGAACCAACTTTGTGGCTCTTGCACACAAATTATTGGCAGCTAACGAGCCAAATCAATAAATAATATCCAAATGCAAGAAAATACAAGTGTACTAAAAAGTACTTTTATTGTCCCAAAAGCACTGTTCTGTTGCACAAAATACTTTTTTGTGCAAAAGAAAGTACTTTGTACCGAAAAGTAAAATAAAAGTACTTATGGTACAAACAAAGTACTCTGGTACAAAAAAGGCTGAAGTGCAGAATATGGGACGGGAGCCCGATTAAAAAAAAAAATATACCATTGTCTTCGTCTTGGTCCCCAAACATCGGAATGGTAGGTCAAAGTTGAAAGATATTTTTTTTTTTGGTATACCCCGGAAATTTAATTGGCTCTAACTCCGCCCAGGAGTACCCACACATGGGGGGTTATCATAGAACCCAAGAGGCCCCAAGGGCCTTAGCGAAAACTTTGACCTACCATTTCGATGTTTGGGGACCAAGACGAAGACAATGGCATATTTTTTTTATTAATCGGGCTCCCGCCATATTCTGCACTTCAGATTTTTTTGGTACCAGAGTACTTTTTTGTACCAAAAAGTACTTTTATTTTTCTTTTCGGTACACAGTACATTCTTTTGTACAAAAAAGTATTTTGTGCAACAGAACAGTGCTTTTGGGAGAATAAAAGTACTTTTTAGTACACTTGTATTTTCTTGCATTTGGTCGGCAATGGTATGCCGACTATTGGAAAATTAATTTCAGAATATTACACGGTAGTCGGCATGGTATATATCGCGTAATTCAAGGCCTGCCGAGTATTAGCTAATAGGTTTCCTTTAGTCGGCAGCTGATATTTTTCTTGTAAATTGCACCTCTACTCCTATAGTGAGATGACATTTTGAGATCCTGGATCTTAATTTAAACTTCTTGGCATTTTAGGCATTTTTAATAATCAAAATGACCACTAAGGAAAAAAGACTTATACACCAATATTCGGCAGAATCACCACATATGGCAGTCAATGATGTAAGAAATGGTTTAGCATCAATTTTAGGAGCTAGCAAAAAATATGGTGTCCCCCGTTCAACAATACAGGACCGAATTCATGAAAGCATTTCCGAAGGTCCGAGAGGAATAGGCCTACAATCATCATGATCTTGCGAAATGTGGGTTTCCACTCAAAATTAATGACTTGCTTAACACTGTTCAAGCAGTTATCAAAGAAGACAACCGATCTACACCATTCCACTATGGTCGGCCGGGAAGAAAGTGGTACTCTAGTTTTTTGAAACGACATCCCGATTTAGCCCTCAGAGAAGCTGAAGGAATCAGCAAAGGGCGAGCCGTAACCACAGAAGAAAGCATCAGAAAATGGTTTGCAGAATTGAAAACCTTTCTCACCGAAGAAAATTCTCTAGATATCTTGGATGATCCATCGAGAAAATCCACCAGGAAAAGTCCTGGCTCCCAAAGGATACCGGAATGTATATTCTATTCAACGGGGTAATGCAAAAGTAACGGTGACTGTCCTACTAGTTTTTTCCGCTAATGGTGAGGTGGTAGTCCCCATGGTTGGTGTACAGCCTACCAGAGAATTGGTTTCTCGGAAAGTCAGAGACTGGATGGATGATAAGCAAAACATTTTTTGAGCATATCGCAAACGGAGTGCATAATTGGCTTAATGAAAAGGATGTCCGACGACCAATTTTGCTGTTTATAGATAGTCATAAATCATATATGATAATGGAGTTGAGCCAATTTTGTCAAGATAATGGAAGTATATTATATGCACTACCTCCAAATACAACACATATAATGCAACCAGCTGATGTGAGCGTATTTAAGCCTCTAAAATCTGAATGGAAGAAAACTGTTAGGAACTGGCAACTAAATCCTGATAATAACAAAAAAGTTATTTAAAAATCCACATTTTGTCCGCTTCTTCATATGGTGCTTAATAACATGAATATGACGGACACCATTAACCAAAGGTGAAACTAATCAAAATATCGAAATATTGGGCAATGTTACTATTCAGTCAGGTACATACATTACACAAGGGAACAAAATTGAACTTTTTGAGTGTTGTTTGGAATTCTATAGCAGTTTTTTTTACTAATTTGAGGTCGCTGATTTCAAATCTAGTCTCCATTTTTCTCCATCAGCTCAAATTTTTAAGTTACAGGTACTAATCGTATTTACGACTTTTTTCCAAAAAATTATAGTTCAAAAAATCATAATTTTATTTTCATAAGCCGGATTTTAGAAATTTTTTTTTTAAAGATATCGTTGTTACCTTTGAAAAAAATTACATTTTTTTAATATCGCAAAAAAAATGACTGAGTAACGGCTGTTTTATTCAAAAAAAAATAAAAAAAGATTACACATTTTAATTTTCTTCACGCTGAAAGTTATTCGGTTGGTCGCAAATTGTTATTTTTTTTAGTTTTATTGAATATCATATTAAAGTAGCTTTCTAAAACATGTATGCACATAATAATCGATTGAAAATTGAATGAGTTATGCTAAGTTCGGTGATAACAGATTTTTCGCATTTTTTTGTTTCTAACCAAAAAAATAAAAATTTTGTATTTTTAAAAATCATGACAAATTTTCAATTTTATTTATAGTTTAATTTACAGTTTTACCTCCTATTACAACATTAATTAACTGTCCAAATTTAATTAATCGGCAGTTGTCAATTTGGAAGTCCAGGGAGAAATATTAATTGTCCAAAAATAGGTCATTTTGTATGGGAGGTACCAGAAGGGGTGATCCGATATAGTGAAAATTCATTCCTGATTCATATTTTCATAACCGTAAAACTTTCGCATAGTTTGACTGAATTCAGTGTACTTACAAAAAAGATATGTATGTAAGACTATTGGGGTGAGTTCGGTCATTTGTATGGGAGGTACCAGAAGGGGTATGGCAACGGTTTTGATTTTTTTAGGGTTTGTCTATTTTTGCAAAATAAATAAACTGACAAAATATAAAAATTCTCCGGTAGTCTGTTTGGCAGCTTTCGAAGATATTTTAATTAACCAAAAATAGGTAATTTTGTATGGGAGGTACCAGAAGGGGTGAATTTTGAATTTTATGAATTTTTAAAAAACAATTTTTTTTTTTAACTACAGCGATATCTCTGAAACTACTAAAAACAATGTATTCACGGATTAAAGATAATTTTGTTGACGAATTTCAGTTTTTTTTTTTAATTGAATATGGTGAACCGTTTTCAAGTTATTTGAATATTTGTAGTGGAAGTGCCTTAGTTTTGGACATAACGGTATATCGAGAAAAGTCGAGCTGATACAAAAAAACCAAGTGCAGATTTGGATTCAGCGTCCAAAATTACCTTTAAAACAATATTCAGTTCTTAAACAACAAATATCTTGTTACCTTGTGTTATCAATGCGAGGAGTTTTGGAATTAGAGACAAATGGAATGACATCATCAAACCCTAGAACTCGTCCTAACAACTCGCTTCAATCTGCCAACTACGCGGTTCCGAAGTCACCGACTCCTGATATATACAACAATGACAACTCAATGCAATCTATCGTCTGTCTTTCTCCAAGTTCTTCGATCAGTAACGCCTTTGCCAAAAATGCCAATTTATTTAAACCAATTAGGTGCTCATCTCCAATTTCAGGTAATTCTTTGAATAATATTTATGTAATTTGTCACACATATTGAGAGTTCTATACAACTTTATAAACAAATTCACAGGCACAACATCTTTATTAAAAAATTGTTTAAGTTCAATGTCACCAACTTTCGAGAAACATCTGGTCAAGTGCTATATCGGCTCTAGCATGGAGAAACCACATGCAGACTAAGGAAATTGAAAAAGTTGCTAAAGCTGAAGCTATACAAAATCGAAAATTAGACCGCCAAAAAAAAAAGAAGGACAAAGAATCCAGATCCATAAAAGGAAGAAAAAAGAAGCAAAAAGAAATATGCGGCACTTGTAATGATGACTTGGATAGTGACGTTGAGGATGATGGATTAAAAAACAAAGAAAGTGATACCAGTCCAAAGTGGTTCCATCTAAAATGCACCGATTTTTAGATTTAGCATACTATGAAATAATAGATAAGGATTTCGTATGTAAAGTATGTAGTGACATCAATTAAACAGTTCTTATTAATTAAATTTTTTTTTGGAGCGTCCGTAGTGCACTCCGAAATGCAATTGAATTTAAATATCTCAGTTAATTTTATATAAGAATGTTAACAACAATCAATTAAATAAACCAAAATTTGAATTTCTGTTGGTACATTTTATTTTTCTTAATCAAAAAAAGTCATGCCGACTAAGGGAATCTAGTGTGTCGAAGACTGGAAAACGTGTGCCGACTAAGGGAATCATAGTATGTCGAAGACTGGAAAACGTGTGCCGACTAAATGAATCATAGTATGTTGAAGACTGGAAAACGTATGCCGAATACTGGCAAATCCGACCTATTTTACGAAAAACATTAATTAGTCCAGTTAATTAAATAATTGGTTGAAAACAATTGATTTCATTGAAAAAAAAACCACTCACCGAAATGGAATATGTAGACGTTATTTAATTAGCATATTCACAGAAGTAATGACATCAATTCAAACTAAAGAAAAAAGTTAAACTGCCGACTACTGGTACACTTACCTTATTAACAATCATCTAATATCAACCAATTCCCCACGTTAAGAACAACTCATATAGTTTCGATATCTTTTTAATGCTGGCTTTGTGTAAATAAACTCGTTTAGCTCTCTCACGACAATGCTCACAGTCCAACTAAGCGGAATGTGTTTACCTCAATCTCTCGCAGAGATGACGTTTGTTTGGCCTAAATAAGCATTTGGTTTTCTGTATAAATTTGTTGTTAAAATATTAAACACATTTATTAAATAACATTTTAAAAGATAGTAATTTAGTTGTACTATAATGCAGCTTATTACTACAATTAATTAAAATTTAATTATTTTACTTAGTTTACCTTAAGAAAACGTTGGAAATTTTACGTTTACACAGATACAACAAACAATAAGCACTTGTTAAACAACAGATATCTCAGTAAACTGACATTTTACTTTGACGTTTGCAAGGTGGTTAACAGCTGATGGGATCGTAGCTAACGTAGCTAAGTTTTGTGGTTTGTGTGTAGGTAAACAGATGTTAAGTTAACACTTAAATCTAGACAGCCTAAAAGCATGCTGTGAATGAAAAGCAATCGCCCAAATGTTGCTTCATGTGATGGTTGTTTATTTTATCATATGTAGAAGAATATGAATCACTCTACAACTCATGCTAGAGGGGCAAATAAACGAGTTTTCTAAAATTAAACCAGAATCCGAAAAACCGAGTTATTTGTCATTAAATATCCTCCGAAGAGCATTTGTTATTCAAGGCCAAAAACTTGTATTTCCAAAAAAAATTATCAATTTATATGTAAATTTTGTTTTTATTCCGTAACAGTTTACAACGCTTTAATTTTCAATTCCAGCGGATGATCCACTCTTAAAAGCATTGAATCTACATCTAACTTATTACTTTTCCTTGTCTTCAGGGCGGGAGAAAATTCAAATGATTTGATCAATTCATCTAAGGCAATTTTTACTTCTGTCATGCCCAATTTGATACCTACAAAAAGAGAGGAAGAATAGAGTAAATTAAAGAAATGAATATATAATAATAAAATAACTTCATTATTTCATATTTTAATTCTATATATTATATTACAATTGTGCTCCGGCATTTTTGAAATTTGTTTTGTTCTTCATTCATTTAAACAAAAAAATAATTCCTTTTACAAAATTTTGCAAACAAATTTTAAATTTGTTTTAACATTCTGGGAAGTTAGACCTCAATGAATTGCTCTTCTTTTTAATCTTTGAAAACATTTTGCGCTCCATCCTACAAACATACCTGGGCACATTCGGGGACCATCACCAAAAGGCAGAAATACGCCCATATCTTTGTATTTCTTAATGCCACCGAATTCCTCATCGAAACGTTCTGGCCAATATTGTTCAGGATTATCATAATAAGCTGGATCATGATGAAATGAGTAGGTTGATATGTAAATGACATCACCCGCGAACAATGGGACCTTCGAGCCGTTCATAAAATTATCAACCATTGTAGCCTCCGTGCACAATTTAAAGAGCGTAGTTAAAGGAGGGAACAATCGCAGGGTCTCCTGTATACACTGATCCAAATATTCCACAGCCATTAAATCATCATACGAGGTCTCTTCTCCAATGTCCTGCAAAATAAGCCTTAACTTCGATTGAACACGAGGATTTTCAGCCAACTAGAAGATAGAATAATAACATTCGTTATTAAATCGTTGTCATTAACTAAAAGATACAAAAATTATGTACTGCCTAATTTCTAACAAATTTATTTCGCATTCAATACCCACCAATAGCAAACAATGTGCCAACAATATGGCCGCTGTTTCGAAGCCATCGATCAGTACTGTCGTGGTGTGTCCTGCAAGTTGTACGTCGTTTAAGGACTTTTTCTCTTTTAGCTGCATAAGAAAATTGAGCACATCATTGTTATGTGATCCTTTCTCAAGTCGTTGTTTTAACGTATCTATAGCTAATTGCTGGAAGAAACGATCTGATTTAGCGGAGAAAAATCGTACTGGTCGCAATTTCCTTAACCACGGCCATGCCGCAGTTCGTCCATAGTAACGCACACAGCGCAATGATTGCTCTAACATAGTATCAGCCATCTGGTGAATGGTCGAACGTTTCTCCAAACACTCAAATGTGTTTTCTTCTAAGCCCCAAATAAATTTCGCCATGACGTTACTGGTATAACGGCCAGCGAGCTGAAAACATTATATTGTTATTGAAAAATGTTTGAAATTAAAAATAATTGAAAAACTGACTTCTTTTACGTTCCAAGCGATATCAGGACTTTGGGCTTTAATGAACTCCGTCATTTGTTTGGCACTTTTGGTCATTAAGTCATGGCAGGCACGGAGCTAAAAGAAAAAAATTCAAATAATCTGTATTTGAAAGTTATAAAAATTAAAAATATCAAATAAATATTATATCAAAAAAGATTGTATAAGCTAGTAAGAAAGTTTCAGTTGGGAAATCCGACTTACTTATACCCTCACCCTCAGTAAAACATAGAATTTTCTACTATATTGCTATTATTATACGATTTCTAAAGTGGGCGGAGTTGTACATTTGTATGGAGGTACCAGAAGGGGCGCGGATAGCTTTCGACATTTTTTTTCCAACACTTTATTCTGCTTACGTTATTGGGCATGATCGCGTTAGGTGTTTATCGATTTCTAAAGTGGACGGAGTGGTACATTTGAATGGATGGTATCATAAAAAGCGTGGCTAGACTTCCAATTTGTTCTCCAAAACTTTATCCTGCTTGAGCTTTACTAAATATAGAATTTGGCATTGGATGCATTGGTAATATTAATCGATTTCTAAAGTGGGCGGAATGGTACATTTGTATAAGAGGTAAAATCTTTCACTTCCAGTTTTTTCTTCAAAACTTTATCCTGTCAAAACTTTATCTTGCAATAACTTAACAAAATGCAGAATTTGAGCACGATCTCGTTGTGTCAAGTGTATTGATATTATTACTCTATCTCTAAAGTGGGCGATATGGTACATTTGTATGGGAGGTACCAGATGGGGCTTGGCTAGACTTCTAATTTATTTTCCAAAACTTTATCCTCTTATAGCTTTACTAAATACAGAATTTGGGTACGATTCCGTTGGGTGTATTGATATTATTACTCGATTTCTAAAGTGGGCGGAATGATGTATTTGTATGGGAGGTACCAGAAAGGGCGGTTTTGTAGTTTTGGTTAAATATTAACTCGTGCAAAGTCATGAATCGAATTTGGTTCAAAGAAACCTACGGTCTAAAGTGACTTCTTCTATGTATTACACTTTTGGGTCGTATCAAATGATATATACCCTCCTAGCCGCAGGGTGAGTGTATAGAAAGTACTTTTATTGTATCAAAAGATGGCATTCTTGTACCAAAAATCAATAGTATAATTCCAAACAGTACTTTAATTGTTCATTATACCAAAAAGTACATTTATTACTCCAAAACGTGCTTTTATTATACCCAAAAGTACAGTTATTGTGTCAAAAAGTGTTTTAAGTGTACCAAAAAGCACATTATTGCATCAAAAAGTACTTTTATTGTACCAATAAGAAATTTTATTAAACCATATAAATACCTTTTATTTTGAATAAAAATCTTATTATTATTTTAGAGAGTATTGCACTGGAAAGTTTTTTTAATTGTACAAAGAAACATGTTTATTTGAACAAAATGTAATTTTATTGTACCAAAAATAACATTTATTGTACCAACAAGTACTTTTATGGTACCAAGAAATACTTGCATTGTATATTTTTTTTTTATTAAGTTTTTGTTCTCACAAATTCTAGGCCTGACTCTAATAATTCAATAAAATTTCTAAAATCCTCGTATTATAATTACCCAAAATCCGTCCGTAAAACAAAATCAGCTCCTTTCAAAAAATGTTTAACATTATATTTCTCCACATACCAATGTTCACGTACATATAATTCTAACTACGCTCTTCTTCTACTGCGATGGCAACTCTGTATGTGATCACTGCCACTGCCATCACTTGCCTCTCTCTCTCTGTCTGTATTTTGTTGTTCTCTTGATTATTTCATCACAAGTCTCCTCTTCCTTTGACAATTCCTTTAGTCTAACAGAAACATTGGGGCAAAGTGCGTGTAATTAACAATATCTCCATTAAGTTAATAAATTTAACCGTTTAAAGTGTTATAAATTCCACAACAAGTGAAGAAAAGTGATCAAATATATTCAAAGTGTATAGTTTAGCAAGAAATTAGTAAGCAAATGTCGGGTAATCGTCGTATAATGTATTTTCAAATCGTTGCTCGGGCGAAAAATGTCGGTCGTCGGCAGGTTCGTGTTTGTTTTAGCATAGAATTTCGTTGTCGTTGTATTGTTGTGAACTCCGTTATTGAAATAAAAAAATTGAAGGGGTGTTTCGTATCCACATCAATTACCTTTCTCATTTCGTTTCTTGGTAAAGTTAGTTCTTTGCGTTGTTGTAAAAAAGATGTATGTTGAGCAACTGAAAGTTTTACAAAGAAGAAGCAAAATGTGTGTATGAGTTAGGGAAAAGAGGAAATGTCGGTGTTTGTTTTAAGTTCAACCCATGAGTAAATAATTTGCGATTGTCTGCAAAAAAATCATGGCTGTTTCACAGTTGTAGAAATGTGCGTTATGTGAGAAAAGAAATATATGTTTTATGTTGAAAAGAGCCGTTACGTCCAAAAGTGTAGTTTAGTGCAGTAAAAATAAAGCTTTTGCCTTGAAAATCGTTAATAATATAAAAGTGAAAGAAAGTAAATAAAAAAGTGCAAATATTTATGAAATAAGAAATATTAATATGTCCTACTTAAAAATGTAAGGAAATATTTTATAGAGAGTTCGTAAAAAATGGTGATATACAGTATATTTGTATGCAGTTTAATCAAGTAATTCGTAGTTCGTTAAAAGGTAAGTTTTTGCAAAACTTATTTAATTTCATATACAAACATGTAACGTAATTTCTCTGTAACCAACAAATTTTCATGATGTCCACACAAGTTTGTCCCTCTATAAATAAGATTTTTTTCCTGTTCTTCCACTGGGTGGGTCGGTGGGTCCAAAGCAGTGGTGTCCAAAATTTTTTATGACGTTGTATTGGTGAGAATATCGATGTTGCTTCAGTCGTCGACTAGATGCCGACGTGTGCACATGAGAGCGGGTGTATGAATTTTTTGCTGATATATTTTATGATTTTGGTTGTTCACAGTGAAATGGTTGTGCATTAGGAAATTAAAAAAAATTATAGATTTCATAGCTCAAATTTTAATAAATTTTCAAATATTTTTTAATCAAATAAAGTAGTATTTCAATTAATTTATATTTTATTAAAAACAAAAGATGCATACGTCCGCTTACGTGTTTTCACTTCGCTTTCTCAGCGACGACTGAATGGATGAGCATAAGAATAAGTGTGACTTTGTATATGTGTTGGTCCGCACAAAAGTGCTATGAGATGGACATCACTGGTCCAAAGGGACCTGGGAACAAGTTGAGTTGGTTTGGCAGGGCAGTTAAACAGTTGTAGTGTGTCGTGTGGTCCCCGGGGCAAGCGTTCGACGAATTGCCATCAATTCTTGCCCAGTACGAATTGAGGCGGCTACACCAGCCAGATCTTGGCTCTCGTCTGCCGCGGTAATACCACTCCCTCCGAAGCCACTTATGAAGGGTGTTCTCCGAGCACAACATTCACTCTATAGTGAATGTCCGCTAAGCCTGCCTGAAATGCTCTTTGATCTAGAGGCTCTCTCTTGTACCGTTGGATCTCGCGCCCTATGTCATGAAGGCCTTTCTTGACCTGCCTGGGTCCTGTCCTGTATAGTTCGCTTGACTGGTGGACATGATAACTCTAGCAAACCTTGAGTGATCCTTATGAACATTTACCAGTATTAATATTTTCTGAAATGCAATTATCGGAGTGAAATTGTATCTACTGCTTAATCTTATATATTTTCTTAAAAATACTGTTGTATCTATAACTTTGAGTACATGCATTTGACAAATCTTACATTTAGCGAATCTTATAACTTTGCATCACATTACTTTCTGCGATAATGGGATGGTGTGCCCTACCCCTTTTGGTAACCCCATACAAATGACGATGGTCTTTAAAAGTTTTGGTGATCGAATTTAATGAAACTTTGCAAACTGTACGTGTTTTATCTTAAAATATAGACTATATTTGCAATCGCAAGATCAGAATGTATCAAAACCAATACAGAAATTTCAAACAGGTGTACTGACCGATAAAGAACCTCACCCTATGCATGATATTGTTTAACATTCGAGTTTTTGCAATTTAGTCTAACCGTAGAAAATGTTACAGTCAACAAATGTAAAAAGTTAAATTCATTATCACTTGGCATATGGTAATTTTTTATGGGTGTACCGAAAGGTTTTATAGTGAGAATCATGTAAAAATTACACAAAATTCTTTAAATCACCCTTACTAATAGGTGGGATAAACCTTCCAGATTCTTAGGTTTCAACAGTAAATACAAAATATTAAAAGTGAAATACTTTCTACGTTTTGAGTGGGTTCTTTTTGAGAAAATACTGGGCAATTTTAATTTTCGGGAAATAGACTAATTTGTATAGGACCCAGGGCTTCCCAATTAGTTTTGCTCGCGGGCCAAATTTGAGATTTATGCAAGCTCGTGGGCTTCAGGTAACTATGCATCTATGTTTAGATCAGGGCTGCGCATTTCATAGCACAATTGTGCTACGACTGCTTCACACACATTCTTATGCTCTTACATTTAGTCGTCACTGAGACAGCGACGAATGCACATGCTCAGCGGGTGTTTTGATATTTTTTGCATGTGCACTGAACAAAATTAACTAAGATGCTCGAACAATACCATATGATTAAGGCATCTTATGACTTTTATGTTATTAAACATTTATGGAATGTAGGAAATATGTCACTAAAAGACCTTATGATTTTTTTATAATATGTTAATAATGATAATAATACGAATTTAACTTGCAAATAATACTTGAAATCTTAAAGACTATTTCTGAAACATATTTTAAAATTTTAGTTATCATTAATATTGTCATAATTCTTAATACTTTTAATATTTTTAAAAATATTTTTAATGCTTTTAAATTTGCACTTTGTCCGATGGACAGATGCGTAGACAGGAGCTTGTGTTCATTATGCAAAATATACATTTAACATCTACAGCCGTCATTGTATCAGTGAAATGAAATAGCATACAAATATTATTTGAGTACTCAAATCACAAATGTTGTATGGAATAAATATGTAAACTTTATTTCCTAATTTGCTCAACTGTTTTTTCCAGTGCAGTTCTCTCTCTCGCTCACTAATACAACTACAAATCAATTTTGCGCAGCCCTGGTTTAGATGTTATTTGCTTACTTAGTTAGCATAAACCAGAGCCATTAAGTGGAGATAAGGCAAAGTTTTTTTTTTAAAGTATTTTATATTAAAATATATAAGACAGTTTTCGAAAATCTGAAACATACCTTTTTGTTGCTACAATCATGCAGACTTTCAGATTCTTGTTTTCAAGGAACTCCGATATTTATTCTTGATGAAATTCAGCTTTGCAAAGATAGGTAGATCCAAACATTGTTAAAGAAATGATTGCAATTTTCATTAAATGTCTACAAGTTGCAAAATCCGTCAGTATGAGAAGTTTTTTAAAAAGTTCCTTTTAAAATAATATTTTCTTCAAACTCAATCAATTTCAACTTTCTGCAGCCTTATTAGTGTTTGAAAACAATTGTACAATTGTACCAGATGGTTCAGCAGAGAATGTATTCTTATGAATGTGAAAATCTGAATTAAATCTTTACGGCAAACTTTAAAATTCGATCTCACATCTTTAAACAGGTGAGCATATTGTTCAAAACTATTAGCATCCTCAGAAGTGAAAACTCAAAAATTCTAGATCTATTAAGCAGCTTTCGAACAAATACAGCTTGCGCTCAAATGCTTTGATTTTCTACCAAATATCGCAGAATAATAATTTCCTTGCAGGGTAAGATTGAGTTCATTAAGGTATGAAATATATCTGCTTTAAAATGAACCATAGAAACATTTTCGACGCCCCACAGAAACTCAAGATATTAAGCTGCAACTTTCGCATTCCTAATTTGAATAAATTTATGTAAAACATTTTTTAAATCATTTTCTGTGCTCAGCCAGCGAATATTATTGTAAGCTAGCAAATCTGTGTTGTAAGTACTACACTCTTGAAGAAACGAGCTAATGAAAGATTAAAATTTTAATTTATTGATAAAAAAACGAATATTACACAGCTATTTTTGAAGTATATACCGAGACTAAAAAAAAACCCCAAAGAATTTGGCCCCATTACATCGAAACATTTTTTTATGGATACTCCAATATTTTCACCCCAATACGATATTTTGACCATTTTTAGGGAGTCCATATTTCATAAACTGTTCGTCTTCGGCAAAGTTGTAGATCTAAACCAGAGCAAAAAAAGTCTCAAATAGACCGACCCAAAAAAACTGCATCTAGTGCATGAAAATTGTAAAAATATGGGAAAAAAGGCTATTTTATCATTCACCATAAAATTATGATTATAATAAGTAATATTCCACATAAATCATTCGCCACGGAGTACAACGAAATAAATATTGTGTGAAAAACATCATGAAAAATATCCTTTTTTCCCATATTTTTGCAATTTTCATGCACTGGATGCAATTTTTTTGGGTCGGTCTATTTGACACTTTTTTTTGCTCTGGTTTAGATCTACAACTTTGCCGAAGACAAAAAGAAAAATTTTCGAACGGTTAATGAAATATGGACTCCGTAAAAATGATAAAAAAAAATCGTGTTGGGGAGAAAATATTGGAGTATCCATAAAAAAAAGTTTCGATGTAATGGGGCCAAATCCTTTGGGGATTTTTTTAGTCTCGTATATACTTCAAAAATATATGGGTACGAAGGCGGCACCAGACGATGACCTTAGAAATGTTGCACTGTGTTATTATACCAAACGGATTTTTTTGTATCACAAAATACTTTTATTGTACCAAAACTTAGTATTATTATACCATAAAATGCTTTTATTGTAGCGCAAAGTACTTTAATTGTATATAAAAAGTACTTCTTTTCCACTAAAAAATGCTATATTGTATCAAAAAGTACTTTTATTGTACCGTAAAGTAATTTAACCCTTTAATGACGAGAGAGAAATGATGGGAATTTTTTAAAGATTTTGTCAGTACTACATATAAATTAGTTTAAAAACAAATTTTACATAAAAAAAGTAAGACGAAAAATTTCAGAAAAATATCCATTTTTACTGGTGTTATGCCGACTGTGACCATATGGTAACAGCTTTAAAACTGGTAAATAAAAAGAACCAAGTACAAAATAATTCATGCAATATGTTTTTATGATATTCCATACTATTCTCAAATAACAAAAACTAAAAGTCTTTAATATATCAGTCTTTAAGTGGCCAAAAAATATTCTTGATATGGAGTGACTTTTTATAATCCTCCATATTGCTGTTTTGCGCACATGTGAAAAACATTTATTTTCAATGATCCCCCACGCTCGCTACTGATTTCTGATCGCATAGCTGTAAATCAAGAATGAAAGATCAAAGCATGCTTTGATGAAATCAAAAAAGAAAATTCTTGACATTTATTTTTATGAATATGTTTTTCATTGTTCGGTTTGAGATCTATTCTATTATTGCTAATAGAATTTTGTTTTTACAAGAGTTGTGTGAAATGGATTATGTTGACAGCTGGCAGGGCAGATAGCTATTTCGATGGTTGCCAAACCATCATCATCAGTGCCCGTTTGCTGTGACTTCTCCACTCATTATCACAACCTTAAGTGTTAAAAGCTTCACACAATCAATGTGAAGCTCACACACACCGGTGCGAAAATGGTATCAGCGAAGACAACGTCAACATAATCCACACAAGCTCTTGTCTATGCTTTGTCCATCGGACAAAATTGCATAGAATTGTTTTTGGCATCAAATGCCAACCCAGTGTACCTCCCGTGTATGTATTCTCTTGTTTGTTTTTATCGATCTTGTAAAAACAAAATTCTATTTGCAATAATAGAATAGATCTCAAACCGAACAATGAAAAACATATTCATATTCTGCACAGATCGATAAAAACAAACAAGAGAATTTATTTTTATGTTTATTTCATTGCGTGCAATATCTAACGCTGTCGACGTTACCATATGATAACAATAGTCACTAATGGGTTAATTGAAAAAAAAATACTTTTATTGTACCTCGAAGTACTTTTATTGAACAAAGAAGTACTTTATTTGCAGAAAAATAAAACTAACTTTTATTTTACCAACAAGTACTTATTGTATCAAAAGTACTATTATTACCGGAATGTAGTTTTGTTGCAGCACAAAGTGATCTTCTTCTACCAAAAAGTACTTCTATTACACCAAAAAATACTATTGTTTTACCAAAAATGACCCACCTGTTCCAAAAAATACTTTTAGTGTAACAAGAAGTATTAAATTATACCAGAAAGTAATTTCGCTGTACCAAAATATACTTTGTACTTGTATAAAAAATGTTTAAAGTGTGACAAAAGGAACTTTTACTGCATCAAAAAGTACTTTTATTGTAGCAAAAAGTAATATGATTTTATCAAAGAGTATTTTGCTGCTCCAAAAAGTAGATCTATTGTACTATAAGTACTGATATTATTGCAACAAGTGCTTTTGTTGTACTAAAAAAACATTTTTTGTACCAAGAACTACTTTTATTATACCTAAAAATACTTTAATTTTACTATTGTACTTATATTATAATCAAAAGTACATCTTTTCTACCAAAAAGTACTATTATTGTATCGAACAATACTTTTATGGTACACAAAATATATTACATATAATTGTATCAAAAGGTGTTATAAGTTTAACCAGAAATACTTTTACTGCATTAAAAAGTACTTTTATTCCACCAAGAAGTAATTTTATTAATGCAAAATGGTTTTCTTATTCTATGGCACCCAAAAGTACTTTTATTGAACCAAGGAGCAATTTTATTTTATCAGTTTTAAGTTTTTTCCTTATTAAAGCTACGCCTGATCAGGAAAATTCAATCGAGTGTCTAAAATCCTCATATACCTAAATTTCTCCAAATCCATTCTAAGCAATAATTTGTTCCTTAAAATAAATAGTAATACACTCACTACCATATTTTATTTCTCCACTTAACAACATCCAAAAAATATAATTCTAACTACGCTGTTCTACTGCGGTGGCAACACTGTATGCGATCTCTGCCGAGTCTCTGTCACTGCCATCACTTGACTCTGCCTGTACTTTGTTGTTCTCTTGATTATTTCATCACTAGTTTCCTCTTCCTTTGACAATTCCTTTAGTCTAACAAAACATTGGGGCAAAGTGCGTGTAATGAACAATATCTCCATTAAATTAATTAATTGAAACGTTTAAAGTGTTATATATTTCACAACAAGTGAAGAAAAATGATCAATTCATTGAGTGTTTAGTTTATCAAGAAATTAGTAAACAAAAGTCGGGTAATCGTCGTAAAATGTATTTTCAAATCGTTGCTCGTGCGAAAAATGTCGGTCGTCGGCCGGTTCGTGTTTGAATTTCATTGTCGTTGTATTGTTGTGAACTCCGATATTGGAATAGCAAAAAGTTAGAAGAAGTGGAGAAGTGTTCCGTTGCCAGATTAATTTCGTTTCATGGTGAAGTTAGTGGTGGCCTTGTGTTGTTGTTAACAGGTTGTGTGATGCGCAAATGAAAGTTCCTTAAGGAAGAAGCTAAATGTGTGCATGAGTAAGTGAAAAGAGAAAAGTCTGTGCTCACAGTTGTAGAAATGTGCGTCGTGTGATAAAAAATATGTAAATATAATGTTGAAAAGAGCCGTTACGGCCAAAAGTGTAGGTTAGTGCAGTTGTGTGCAATGAAAAGAAAGCTTTTGCCTTGAAAATCGTTAATAAAATAAAAGTGAAAGAAAATAAATGAAAAAGTGCAAATATTGATAGATAGGAAATATTAAAACGGCCTACTCAAAAATATTAGAAAATTTTTTATACAGAGATCGTAAAAAATCGTATTACTCTATGTATTCAGTTAAATTACGTAATTGGTAATTTATTAAAAGGTAAGTTTTTGCAAGACAAATTTAATTCCATATACATATAATGTAATTTCTGGCGCTATGAAATTAGGCCTCAAGAAATTTGGCCCCAAAGTGAGAAATGAAGAATGGCCCGAAAAAAATAAATAAACAAATTGGGGCATATTTTCATTTTTTGGGGCATTTCTTCATTCTGAAAAGTGAATGAAGGCCCCAAAATGTGAATGAAAAATGAGCCCAAGAATTTGGGGTCAAATTTCATTATTGTATGTGGGTTTAAACTGCATTATGGAATTTAGCCCCAATTTTATAAAATGTAAAATAGCCCTAATTTGTGTGATATAGATATAGCACTGATGAAGGGTGCTATGACATAACCCACAACGGACATAACTCCCATAACAAGTTATGTATATTAAAAAATCGACCGGAAGAAAATTATATTTTTTACAGTTTGTTTGGTTGCCAAACTTTTGTTTGTCTATGTCTATGTCTAATTTTTAAACATTTTTTTTTAATATTCAAATTGTTTTTCATACAACCTGTTTCGAAATATGTTTTCAAACAATAATACCAGATCAAGCATTTTTTTGGAAAAGTCTTATATTTTTTATATTCAAAGATTTTAAATATATTACCAAAATTTAAAATATTTGTATTTTTGTATAATTAAAGAACGATCATATTTTATAAATCGAGTTATGAAAACATATTCCAAAAAAACCGCGAGATTTTTTTTTTTAAAAATTGCATAGCTTTTTATTTAACTACAAAGATTTGAAAAATATATCAAAACTATACTTATTTGTATTTATATAAAATAAACAAATTACCATATGTAATATAACGAGATTTGATAATACATTTCGTCAGAAAGCGCCGCAGGTTAAATTATTTTAAAAGAAATTGTGGATTTTTTTGAAAAAATGTTGATAGAATTGAAAAACAGATAAAAACTGTAAAAATAAATATGTAATATAACGAGTGTTGAAACGTATAATTGGCCGAAAGCGCCGCAGTCGAAAATTTTTCCAAAAAAATCGCGCGATTTTTTTTAAAAATATTTTCATAATTTTTAATTATCTACACAGAATTGAAAAATATATCAAAACTGTAAAAATTAATATGTGATATAACGAGTGTTGAAACGTATTATCAACCCAAAGCGCCGCAGTCGAAAATTTTTTCCAAAAAAATTTTCATATTCCATTATTTATTTATATTTCATATATAAAATTTACGTTGTGTATCAAATGATACATCAAATTCGGCTTACGATCAGAAAAGTGTTTTTTATTGTTTGATATTTTTGGTCAAATTGAGTGTGTCACGCACTAGGATGACGCGTTTCGAACTCCATGACGAGTTCATCTTCAGACCCCTTTGTGACGAACTGATGCACAATGGTACATCATCAGCTGTATATATATCTACAATTATGTCAAACATGTACGTGCGAAGTAGATATCAGCCGAAAATGTCCAGCACCAATTATAGTTTGAATTTTCGTCACAAAGGGGTCTGAAGATGAACTCGTCATGGAGTTCGAAACGCGTCATCCTAGTGCGTGACACACTGAATTTGACCAAAAATATCAAACAATAAAAAACACTTTTCTGATCGTAAGCCGAATTTGATGTATCATTTGATACACTTAACGTAAATTTAATATATAAAAACACAATCGACTAAAACTAACAAACAAACAGTTTAAAATATTTCATATATATATATATATTTCAAATCAAATCAAATATATTTCAAATCTGTTTAAATAAATAATGGAATATGAAATTTTGAAAAGAACATTTTAAAGTGCGATTTTATTCAAATGTTTATATTCCGTTATTTATATATACTTACTTAATTTCCCTTTGCACCCCATGAATGAGGTATGGGATAGCTTCCCGCGTTGTTGTGAATTAACACGCTTTCTATTTTTAGATTCACAACTAACGGCACCTACTTGTTTATCGACAAATGCGTACGTCACTGTTTTGAGAAGCTCTTACTAGACACGCCGATTGAATCGAAGCTTAATACTGCGAAGTTGCTGTTAACAACATTCGAGGGAAGCCGACAATGAAAGAAAAATGTATTTATTTTTTTTCTTTTAAGATGACTGGAGCCATGTTTGAACCTGCGATCTCCCGCATGGTAGTCGCGTTTTGTAACCACTTTGCCACGGCCGGTAGCCAATTTAACCACGGCCAATTTTCATGCACTGGATGCAATTTTTTAGGGTCGGTCTATTTGACATTTTTTTTGCTCTGGTTTAGATCTACAACTTTGCCGAAGACAAAAAGAAGAATTTTGGAACGGTTAATGAAATATGGACTCCGTAAAAATAGTAAAAAAATCGTGTTGGGGTAAAAATATTGGAGTATCCATAAAAAAATGTTTCGATGTAATGTTGTCAAATGCTTTGGGGATTTTTTTAGTTTCGGGATAAATTTCAAAAATAACTGGGTACGAAGGTGGCACCAGACGATGACCTTGGAAATGTTGTACTGTGTAATATGCCCCAAAATATTTTTGGGGCATAATTGCATATTAAAATTGGGGTCATTTTCTTTGGGGCCATTTTGCGCACCGCCGTAATTTCTCTGTAACAAAGAAATTTTCAGGATTTACGCTCAAGTTTATCTCTCTTTAAATAAGATTATTATTTCTCTGTATTTTTCCCATAATTTCTAAAATGAACTCCTCCAAACATTGAAAATAGCTTAATTTTAATATTTTGTATTTATAGATGATTCCTAAGGAACCGGAAAGATTACTTCACCAATTAGAAATGAATCATATATCAAGAATCCTTTTAAATTTTAGTAATCCGTCACTTGGTTTAAAAGATATTAAAGTTTAACTTTTATTTTTGATTTTAAAAATAAAATTTACGGAATAACTCTTATTTGTAACTTTTCAAATAAAAATCAAAAATAACTCTTATATTTTATTTTTATTGTAAAAATCAAAAATAACTCTTATCTCGTAACATTCTTTTAAAAAATTTTATTTTTTAATTGGAAAAATTAAAAATTAGTGTTATTTTATAACTTTTAAATAAAAATTTGAAAATAATTGTTATATAGCAATTTTTTTTTTAACTTATAACAGTTACGGTCCCTGGTTTAAATTCATTAGCTTAAGCAACAAGATTACATGTAGTCAATATAGTCAAATCAATGTGTTTGTGCAAAATCATTTAAAAGCTCTCTGTGTGCAGCCGATTTGATTGATACTCGAAGAGCTCAATCCAACTTTAATCAAAATATTTTCTTAAATTAAAAATCTTATGACGAGTGAGAAGGAGAGAGTTTAATAAAATTAATTGTTCCGTTACTGATTGACTAACTGACTGACTGGCTGATCATTGCCTAGACCAAACAGCTTAACCTAGATTTGCGAAAGTTGGAGGGCACATACATAAAAAGGGAGTTTTTCGAAATTCGTACTTTTAGGGATAAAAAAAGGCGCAAAAAGGGAATTAAAGAACTGTACGAAGGGGCATTTTGAAATTCGTATGTTTGAGAATGCTGTTATCATCACCCAGACCAAACGGGTAAAGCTATATAATCGACAATCAGATGACGAAATGGCTAAAGCTATATTCGCGAAAATAAAAAAACATCGTGCGTCCTATAGAATTAGAGAGTTACGCGAAGGGATTTTTCGAAATTCCTACTTTAGGGGTAAAAAAGGCCCAAAATGGGATAATACAGGTACCATCACCCAGACCAAAGCGCTAAAGCTATAATCTTAGAAATCTGTACGATGATTTCGTTATCGAATAAGTGAAGTTCTCGGAGGTATTTTTCGAAATTCGTACTTTAGGGGTAAAAAAAGGCCCAAAAAAAGTTAAAACCGGTACCATTACCCATACCAAACGGTTAAAGATTTATTCGCGAAAATCTATATAAGCATGCGTCCTATTAAATAAGTGAGCTTCACGAAAGAATTCTTCAATATTATTACCAGATGAGACGTAGTTAGACTTCGAAAACTTTTTACCGTTATTGGGTTTATTAATATTATTACTCGACTTATAATGTGGGCTGAATGGTGCAATTGTATAGGAGGTAGGGTCCTATAAATGGCGAAAAAAGAGTATGTTCTCTCTTCCCAGTTTTGTAGTTTGTCTGAAAACAATTTGAGGACATCAAATTTTTTTTTGACCCGTGCACCCTACGTCCCCCCTAATAGTATTTATTATATTGTATCGTCATTAGTTATCCGATCGAAACGAGGCGCACATCGTTATTCATGGCTAATCACGGGCTACATTTAGCTTTTTGGACATTTTTGGCTCCGACGTCTAAAATTCTCTGTGCAAAGTGGGCAAGCTCACTTTTGACTAAAAACAAGTCAGTGAAAACGATGACAAAAATCCATGAACTGGGCTTCGAATTGCTTCCGCATCCACCGTATTCTCCAGATTTGGCTCCTAGCTACTATATCCTGTTCATAGATATCAAAAGAATGCTCGCTGGAAAGAAATTTTTGTCGAATGAAGAGGTGATCGCCGAAACTGATGTCTATTTTGAAGCAAAGGACAAATCGTACTACAAATATGGTATCGAAAATTAGGAGGGTCCCTATAAACAGTGTATCGCCCTAGAAGAGAATTATGTTGAATAAAAAATCAAATTTTGCCACAAAAAGTGTGTTTTACTATGCTAGGCCGTGGACTTTTCAATTGCCCTGTTTTACTTAATATGCATGTTTACACAATCAAATCAGATACACTTGATATTTCCGTCGACTAATTGTAGTTATTTCAGATTTAAACATACTCACTCTATTCACGGTCAGGGTTTGCGAAAGTTGCAGACGCCTTTCTTTCCATGCCTCTCCCACCGAAACAAATGGACTGGCAATACGCAACTGCTCTACCAGCGGTGATGTCTATTGTAACACAAATATATACATATTGCTTGATATATACAGAAAACCTACCACAAGTGTTTTAACTCACCCATTGCGAAGATTCATTATCTCGGAATTTCTTAAAATTCGTCACCAAAATTTGTTCCACTAGCTTAGGATCTGTTATGAACAATTTAGGACTTCTAGCCAAGAATAGGCCCACACAACTGTGGGAGTCTTTATATTTCCTGAAATCTCAGAATTATGTTATTTTCCTTCAACACTGTTTAAATTAGTATTATATAATTACAAATAAATTTCATGCAACTCCTCAACCAAGTTGCACTCTCCAGCTGAAGTTTTTGGAAATGTTCCCTTAAGTATTTCAGGTTTTGGACCAATAACCTTTCGTTGGTTCCAGTAATTGAAATTCCATCTTAAGTACAAACAGAATACGAAATAAAGTGATGACAATATTAGCGCTAGTATAACTAAAAGCGGAATCATGTTATAAGGCAGTAATGACAATAGCAACTAAAATTTGTATCAGCTGTGGAGAAAGCTCAAAGTCAAAGACAACGACAGATAAGAAAAGTTTATATACAATCTTGAATGATAAGAAATGTTTTTTTTCACTCTCAGAATAATTTAGTGAGATGATAAACTTATATTTACTTAACAACGAAACTTGTCGTCAGACTAATACAGCAGAATGTTTAACATGTACTTATGTAGCAATCACATAGACAGATCTGTTATGAAATCTTGAGTTTATTCCCACTCAAGTGAAGATATCTCATTTTGACAAGTATTTCAAATTTTTGTTTGAGAGCGTCTACATTTTAAATGATCACAGCTTACTCGACGCATGCCACAATGTAATGTGTAATGTGATCCAAATTTTTTTTTTATTTTGTTGCATACTATAATTGGCGCTCTTCTCCATTTCTGTTGCTTTTAACAGTATTATTACACAGTACATCACATGATTTTGGGACTCAATTCTAAGACCTGCTCGTGAAAGTAGCCCCAAGAAGAAGTAGTTCTGCATCATTCGTTTTGTCAAGTAACATGTCATAATAATTTAATATCGATTTGAAGTTAGTAAGTATCGTATAGGGGAATTTGTCACGGTTTAGGCTATTTTGTTTGACATAACATAAATACTAGAGTATCCAAATCGAACAACGATTAATCGAAGATTTTTTTTCGAATAATTTGTCGATTAAGAAAAAATAGTAAATTTCGACTAACGAATAATCGATGAACTTAAACCGATTAATCGATTTAAATTATTTTTAAATAAATTCTTTCTTTATATAAATGTAACAGATGATGATATTGTGTTGGAAGAAGAAGAGGAATTAATTGATATCAATGAAAATAATCTTTTACTGGAATTGAACGATAATATAAAAAGTATTCAAAATTTAAAACAAAATCGAATGTAAACTGTAATATAATTGCTGATTTTCTGTATCTAGATAAAACAAAAAAAGATCAGAAAAACTATAAAATGTTTTTAATGCAATTCTTTCAGTTTCAAAGTCAAGCTTCATTAAAACGAAACAAAACTAGTGAGGCGGTTATCTTCGGCTATGCCGAAGCTTAAATACCCTTCACTATTTGTAAAAATGGTGATAAAACTGGTTATTTGCACTACAACTATATTTTATTAAACTTTGTACCACAAAAAAGGGGAGTTGGTAAGAAGTGGACGTTACTTTTAGCTTCACAAATCCATTTTTTGTCAATAATTTTTACCGATTTTATTCGATTTACCGATAAGTTTATGAGTTTATGTATTTTGTAACTCCCCAAAAATGGGAATTTGTGTGAGATATGGGAGTAGTTTAAATCCAATCTTGCTTATCTTAGAATTCAACCTCTGCTTCTAGAAAGAAGCTTACATACCAAATTTCAGCCCGAAAGCTCATAAACCACAGGGACATACAGACGAACACCCCCAAAAAGGGGAAGTTTGTATGGAAGGTGGGAGAAGTATTCGTCCGATATTGCTCATCTTACAACGTAAGCTCCTATTATAGGATTAAAGCTTGTATATCAAATTTCAGCTCGATATTTCCTAACCTACGGCTGTAATTGCGGGGGCAGTTTGCCGGACACCCCAAAAAGGGGGAGCTTGTATGGGAGGTGGGAGTAGTTTTTGACCGACCTTGCTCATTTTAGAAAGTAGCCTCCGCTTAGAGATTGAATCTTGCGTACAAAATGTCTGCTATATACCTCTTAAAATACGGCTGCAATCGCAGGGACCGAACCCAAAAAGGGAGAGTTTGTATGGGAGGTGAGAGCAGTTTTTGACCGATCGGTCTCATCTTAATACTCCACACTCGCTTAGAGTAGGGAAGCTTGCATACAATATTTCTGCTTTATTGCTCTTAAATTACTGCTGTAAACGCGGGGACTGACATACGGACACCCCCAAAAGGAGGGATTTTGTATGGGAGGTGGGAGTAGTTTTATATCGATCGGTCTCATCTTACTACTCAACCAGCGCTTAGTGTAGGTAAAACTAACATACAAAATTTCAGCTTGATTGCCCTTTAACTACGGCTATAATCGCATGGACAGACCCCAAAAAGGGGGAGTTTGTATGGGAGGTGGGAGTATTTTTTGACCGATCGGGCTCATCTTAGAACTGCTGTGAGGATAGAAGCTTGAATTCCGATATCGGAATCTCATAAACTGCGGCTGTAATCGCGGGGACAGACAGATGGACAGACGGTCACCTTTTAATCGACTCAGATATCAATGCTAATCATTATGGGCGTTACAAATGGAAGAACAAAATTAATATACCCTTCACTCTGTTCATGCGCGTGGTGAAGGGTATAAAATTCGACCAAAATCCAAACATCTTAATTGCATATTATTTTATATTATTATTTTAGAAGATGTGACTAAAAACTTTTAAAATAAAAAAGATCTCATTTTGTATGTACCTAATTAATTATTATTATTATTAAACGTTTTTGAATTCACATGAATTATTATTTTACGTTTGTTTTTATGTTTTAATATTATTTGTATGTTTTTTATTAATAAAATTTAATGCCAACATTAAATTTGTTTATTTTTCACGTAAGGTATACAGATATACAGAAATTATTCGAGTTATTCGAGTAATCGAATTATTCGAGCAATTTAAAAACCTTAATCGATTAATCGAGTAAATTAAAAATCCCAAAATCGATTAATTTTTTAATCGAACAAAATCTAAACCCGATTAATTGGATACTCTAATAAATACTATATGGTGGCGTATGATTATCATAAGTAATATTCCAAGTAAATCATACGCCACGGAGTACAACAGTTTTATTGTAACTGCTACAAAATAAACCCAGTTCAATATCATTTGATGAATGGGAAAAGTGAAACTGTTGCTAATGTTGGTAAACGTTATATGAGCAGATTAAAGGAATTGTAATTCTTCACTTTTTTTAAATGTTTCAGCTAAATCGGACTCGTAGTTCTCGAGTAATGTCAAATAAAAGTGCCTTAAGCGTGACAAATTCCCCTATACGATACTTACTAACTTCATATCGATATTAAGTTATTTTGGCATGTAACTTGATAAAACGACTGATGCAGAACTTCTTCTTTTTGGGGCTACTTTCACGTGCAGTTCTCAGAATTGAGTCCCAAATCAATAAGCTGAAAAATGTTGTACTGTGTTATTATTTAACCACTATTATTTTACATACTTTACTAGATTTTGTCCCTTAATTAATTTCGAATCTAAGAAATAATTGCCATACACTTAATTAATATCAAAAAAATATCTTTATTGATCACAAAAGTAAAAAAAAACAAATAATAATAATAAAAAATCGTATAAAAATACAAAAACAAATTAACTAAACAAAAACATTTTATAAAGTATACTTTATGTAAATTATTTACAATGTTTTTGGTAAATAACAATTATCATTAGTGGCCAATTGGAAAATTATAATAGATTTGCCGGAATGTAACACTGGATACGACGTAATTTTGTCACACTGAATTTTAAAAGATAATTTGATCATCGACGGAGAGTTATTTTGAGTATTTTCGTATATTCCCTTAAGGCTTTCAAGCGAGTATCTGGCTTCACTTTGAGGAGCCTCAAGTTTACCCACTAAACATCATCACTTGAAATTGTAGTTTGTCACTACATATAACAAAACCAAAGCGCTCGCGATCACAATGCGGCGCTCTAATGTCAATCACTAGTCAATCACATCAATATCGCTTTCGAACGGCTATCTGTTTGCTTCGTATCGCTGAGAGAGTTATCTGTGCGCTTCAACTGTGTGAGTTGACGCGTTGCATTCGCTGCTGCCGCTGTTGCTGTCGGCCGCTATTGACATCGTGCCACCCCCGTCCCCATCATTCGATGGCCTCGATGATTTCGTACTCAGCATCCAGTGAATGATCGTAATCGATGTTGTACTTATTTTTGATTTTGCTCTTGTAATCTTTCAACTCATTATCATTATTGATGCTGTTGGCATTTGAGGCTTTCTTGGTGGGGGGACCGCCGTTGACAAATTGTTGTGGCGGCAATTGTTTCTGTTGCTGCTGCTGATGTTGTTGACGCTGATTGTGATGATATTGCGATTTGTTGTGTGATTTAGGATGATGTCCAGCACTAGCACCACCACCACCGCCGCCAGTTGGTTTTTGATTGTTAACACTTTGATGATGGTGGTGTTGTTGTTGCCGTTGCTGTTGCCTTTCATTATTGAAATGTGACTTTTCATAATTTCCATTGAAGAGTTCATTTTTACTAACACTATTACTACTACTGCTGCTGCTGCTACTTGCACTATTACTATTGCTATTCTTATTACTATACTGTGATTTATTTGTATTATGTGGACTTTGGAATGATTGGTGTTGTTGGTGTTGCTGTTGATGCTGTTGTTGTGAGTATTTAGTGTGGCCTCTAAAACTATTTTTGGTATTATTACGAGTTGTTGGTGTTGATGTTGGTGTCGGTGTCGGTAAAGTTTCGATTGCTGCTATAGGTCTTTGTTGTCTTAGTTTAAGATTCTTTTGCTGACGATGCGGTTTCTGTGGTGGGGGTGGTATTAATTCTAATTGTAATCTCTGTTGCTGCGTTTGATCTTCTCGCATTGTTCCCTGTAAATTCCCTCTATTACGCTGCTGTTGTTGTTGCTGCTGCTGCCTTGCTATTACTGCCTCTTCCTCTTGGCCTTCCCTAATAGATGTTGGTCTTTGTTGGGCCTTATATCAAATAGTGTTGTCGCCATGACTTGGTTCAGTTGTACGATACAGTTCATCGTTATTTTCATACATTTGCTCGGCAGCTGGACAATTGACATTGGACCACCAATCGCAAACACGAACGGCCTGATTGAATACAGTGCCATTAGGGCAGATGAAAGAATACTGATGACCGGAATGAAGACACCAATGCCAAACCTGAAAGAGAGTTACGGCAATAAGAAAAACAAATATTATGAAGAGGGTCATACAAGAGAAAGAAGAGGAAATAATAATGAATACTGAATAACTTTGAATAATTTGGAGACATTGTTAGATTTACAGAAAGAGCTCAATTTTGTTGAAGTACATAGATTAAAGGTTGGCCTTCAGGTTTACTTTGTGTATATAACTATTAACTAGGGTTTCGGTTGATTACACAGTACAACATTTTTTCAACTGATTGATTTGGGACTCAATTCTGAGAACTGCACGTGAAAGTAGCCTCAAAAATTTAATAAATTTATATCGATTTGAAGTTAGTAAGTATCGTCACGTATTTTGTCGCGTTTTAGGCTCTTTTGTTTGACCTAACTCGAGAACCACTAGTCCGATATAGCTGAAAACAAATTTAAAAAAATTAAGAATTACAATAATCCATAAGCAACAGTTTCACTTATCCATTCATCAAATGATTTAAAACTGGGTTTATTTTGTGGCAGTTACAATAAAACTGTTGTACTCCGTGGCGTATGATTTACGTGGAATATCACTTATGATAACCATACGCCACAATATAACATGTAAATTGATAAAACGAATGTTGCAGAACTTCTTCTTTTTGGGGCTACTTTCACTTGCAGTTCTCAGAATTGAGTCCCAAAATCATGTGTTGTATTGTGTTATATTAGAAGTGATACAAAATAATCAACTGACGGAAAGAAGGCATTTTTGATACGAGATAAAGAGAACGCATTTAGGGAGACGAGTAAGACCCCAAGTAGCTTAGAACGAAATTCGTTTCAGGTCTTATTAAGATGATTGACCCATGCCCGTCTGTCTGTATGGCTTGCTGGATGGTTGGTAGAGACAATTACTCCAATAAACCTTTACTGATCCTCATGAAAAGTTACCAAGTCTCATATGAAAGGGTTTCTTTCAATTAGAGCGCGTCGATGTCCACAGCATATGTCGGTCATTTGTTTTCGGCAGCGTCTGTCCAACTTATTGTTTATTTAAGTACTATGTACTATAGCCAAATCAACATGGGAAGTTACACGATCAAAAGAAATGTTGACATGATAAAACTTTTTTGTCAAAATAATTGTTCGTTACTACAAAAGCAGTTTTTGCAGAATAATCAAACTTCGAGGGCAAATTTTTAAAGTTAACAAGCCTTATTGACTTATGTGAAACGATGCCAACCTTCTAGAGACTCACCAGATAGAAATACATCCACAAAAAAGTACTTTTTGTTGCGGATTTTGGAATGGCAGCGTCATTGCTGTATAATTTTTTGAAAACGACGGAAGACAACAATGCTACGAAATTCGGTATGTCAGTATGGAACATATACCCCACTGGCGTAGGTGGGGCCACCTCCCCTAGTGGAACAAGGGGAAGTAACCGCTCCCACAGGAGGTCCAACACCAAGTGATCAGGCGGGAGATAAGGATCCGGGGCTTTTAGTCCCTACGCTTTCGTTTAAACTCAACAGAAGGAGCTGCGCTGTAAAGCTCCTACCAAATTGTAACCAAATTAAATTTCACTGGACTGATCGCCTTTAGCATACCCGCGAGTACTAATGCTTTCCTTTTTCTGAGCAGGTGGAATGATCGATACTATATTACGTTGCATCGCAGGCTTTGTTGGCTTTAAGATACTGATGAACATGGCATGAACTAGAGACCTTGCTCAAGCAAGCTTGATACAGCCGGAAGATACTTAATTGGGTATGTTGGTATGGAGCATACCCCCAATTGGCCTCCGCTACTCTACACCCGTTTGCAACTTCACACCGAGCCCGAAGACTCTGCCAGCGATTTCGGTTTTAACCACAGCCCGCGTGATGCTCCCACAAGGGGGCCTACACCAACATTCAGGCGGGAGACTATTTCCCAGGGCTCCTGATCCCCACGGTACCGGTCACACTCACCGATTGCAGTTTCGTTGTAAAGCTGCTACCTATTTGTGATTTAATGAACCATATTTCACAGGATTGGTCTCCTTTCTCTAAGTGCATACTTGGAATTTTTACATATTCGCAGACACCGATATATGCATATCAGCACTCCGGATAGATAGAAACGGTTTGATACTACACTACAGGCATGCAGCACCCTCACCAGAATTCCAAACCTCTTCCGCTCGACAACGGTGAACGGCTACCGTGTATTAAGGCTTGGCCTGTCTGTAGCACCACCAATTTCTGAAGACCTGACCCCAGAACTCCCAGACACCTGTGGCACCAGATAAACCACTGGTCAAGTTTCGTACCCAAAGATACACCCAGCTTCGGCCACATTGTACCCCCTACCGACGGCTGACCGTCACTTTGCCAAGTTGAACAAGATTTTTCAGTATTGGTTCAGCCTTAACGCCTTAAATCAATGAGAAATTAATCAACTTAATACCGCTGCAAAGCAAGGGGACATCTACGAAGTGCAAAAGCCTGCTTAGCAAACATATTTAATCTACCTAACGAATCAGGGGCCGGCCTAACATGCGGGTGATCCTAGGTTCAACTCCAGGCTCCAGTCATCAAAAAAAAAAAAAAATAATTTTTCTTTCAATGCCGAGGGGGCCGGTTTAATCGGCATGTCTAGTAAAAGCTTCTCAAACAGTGACGTTCGCATTTGACGATAAACAAGTAGGTGCCGTTAGATGTGAATCAAAAAATATAAAGCGTGTTAATTCACAACACACAACAACGCGAGAAGCTATCCCATGCCTCATTCATGGGGCGTAAAGGGAAATTAAGTATTTTTTTTTAAAGTAAGTAACGAATCAGGCGTGGCAAGCACACTTAATTCTCCTGAGGCGTTAATAATGCCCATGTCAGCCAAATTTCAGATATCCTGATACAACGGGCATGCACACAACACATGTAGCCAGTCTTCTACCTCTGCTCCACAGCTACAAAACGTTCCTGGGGTCCAAAGTCATTTAATGCTAGAATGCATTCAATGATCCATGACCTGTCAGTATATAACCCGCACTAAGACCGAAATCAAAGTTACAATGTTCACTGAGAAACTTGACATCCGGTGTAAACCGATACGTCGTACGCCCATTAGCGCTGACGTCCCATCTAGATTGCCACCTGAAGTCGACGCAGTCAATCAGGAGCCCTTTACACTGGCTGACACTACTGATTGGTGCATCATGCAACCAATTTTCGGACTGCTAGGCCAAACCCCTACGGACCTTGAAGTAAACGCCGTGGCGAATACTCTCAAGATCAAGAGGAGTACCTGCAGAGTATCCGTCAGCAGAACGACCCGCTGGCATAAATTCATGGTCATTCGTTCAACTACGATAAGCATTCTAGATGAACGATTTTAGAGTATTGTTATCTCTCCAAGAGGTGACATGAATCGGCCACCAATCACTTCAAAGCACTTACCTGGCATCTGGTTTCCGTGTCAGCATAGTATCCGGGTAAACGACCTTGGCACTTAAATGATAAACCCTTGGGAACAGCATCATAGGCCGGATAATCAACTCCAGCTATATAACCATCAATTTGCTGCAACAAAAAGAATAAAACAAAACATTTAATTACTTTGTTTTTTTTTCAATTACCCAACCGATGAAGCAATATACTATGTGTGAAAATAAAACAATCAAGATGTGGTAATAGATACATTTTACATGACACGATGAGATTTACCCGTGAATATGGCATCTCGTATGAATAATCACTAATCTTTTAGTTTATGAGTGAATATGACCTTGAAATGACAACAAATGGCGCATATGCTCGTTCATGCAACAAAACCAAATGTACCACACTTAAGAGTTAAAAAAAGACGTTGTGTTTAAATGCAAATCCTCACTGCAAATAGCAGAGATTATTACAAAACCTGTGCCTTCCATCGCACGTATCCCCAACACTGCCAACGAGCAACATATGTAAAAGCCAAAGTCTCTTCATTATGGCTAATTTAAAATTCTAATGTTGAGTTTTGAAAATCACATAAAATCGTATTAAAGAAACAATGGCATAGTAATGAAACAAATGAATTCTCTACAAATACCATAACATACATTGTTGTATGTATGTGTGTTAATAGATACATATGTATGTATGTATGTGTATTAAAATGTTTTTGATGTTACTCCAACTTGTGTTTAAAGTTTTAGAGTAATTTGCAATGGATGAGTGCAAATTATACTGGGTCTATGTTTAATGATGTTGATGCAGCACTTTGTTGCAGCGTTTATGTTTTGCACTCTCGCCGCCGGTGGGTGAGAAATTATCTGGATTGTGTTGACTGACTGTAGAAAGGGAAAAGAATGCTAAAAGGGGAAAGGGGGCTGAGTTCGTTACAGCAAAAGCCGTTATCCAGAACATATCATGATTTGTATAAAGAAGTTCGTTTCTTAAGTCTTTTGTTTACGAACGAATACAAGAAAAATTTACAGATAACTAAATCGATTTTTTGAAATTAATAAAAAAAAATTTTATTTTTATAAAAATACACAACTAAATAATTAACATTACCCAAGATTCCAAATACCACACGATCAATTTAGCAATGACATAAACCTTTTTTTTACCTTTTTGTAACAAACATTTTGACTATCGTGAGAAAACCCCCCTGATTGTTGTACTAAATACCATTACAGCTGACACTCATAGATGCATTCAAAGTTGAACACAAATGTACAATATTTTTGTGTTGGAATTGCCACATGCGTGTGGTACCATAACAAATGATGTCGTCGGTGCAACTAAGTATTGTTAACAATTAACACTTCACGCTCACACTTTATTATGCAGTAACTCTATGCACTACAATAATTTATTATTAATTTGCAACAAATTTTAAATTAAATGACACAATTCTGAATTCAGGCTGAACGACATTTGCATTAACGAGTGCATCGTTGTATGGCAAACAAACAAATGCCTCAACTAATGATGTAGCGGAATTATCAATGACTTTGCAACACGTTGAGGTTGTGCTGTATGTTTTACAAGATAGAGATAATGAATGCATTTAGGAAAATTATACAAAATTAGGAGCAAAGCGGTTCATAAAAAAATTATTTTTTTTTTTGAAATTTTTTCCAAACAATTTTTCCAAAAACTACTCAATTAATTAATGAAAACTTAAAAGCTAAAACTCATTTCGCGATAAATTTAAGCCCTAGAGAGGGACTCAATTCTGAGAACTGCACGTGAAAGTAGCCCCAAAAGGAAAAAGTTCTGCAACATTCGTTTTGTCAAGTTACATGCCATAATTATTTATTATCGATTTGAAGGTTGTAAGTAGGGAATTTGTCACGTTTTAGGCTGATTTGTTTGACATAACTCGAGAACCACTAAAAAATTAAGAATTACAATTCCTTTAATCTCCGTGGATTATTACTTTTGATAATCATAGGCCACCATATATCATTTATGTTATGTCAAACAAAAGAGCCTTAAACGTGACAAATTTCCCTATACGATACTTACTAATCAAATCGATATTAAATTATTATGGCATGTAACTTGACAAAATGAATGATGCAAACTTCTTCTTTTTGGGGTTACTTTCACGTGCAGTTCTCAGAACTGAGTCCCAAAATCATGTGTTGTACTGTGTAAGTATAAAAATAGTACTCGACAAGTCCGGTCGAAATTTCCAAACGACATTTTTAATTTCAATAATTGGGCGAATGGGGCATGGCAAAATTGTATTTTAGACCTGGAAGAATACAATTTAGACCAACCTCCATGTGGTGGCACCTGGGCAACGTTATTTTGTGATATTTTTAATGAATAGCGGCAAATAGTGACCGACGAACCCTGATGGTTGGCTAGCTACCCAAATAACATACGGAATCCCGTTTTTAGACATTTTGCCTCACGTACTCGAAGGTTTTGTATGATTTAAAACAGTCAGTCTCTTCTTGAGTGTTATGAAAGGTTAGAGTTATACGCTTGTTTTGCATTCAACACAAAAACAGACACAAATACAGACAGAGAAGAAATGTTCTACTATTGAAGAGCCCATTTTTTTCATTGAACTTATAAAAGAAAGTGGTTTGGTATTGAGAATAATATAACCATTTCAACAAAAATAACTTAATGAAATGAAAAAAGAAGAAAAATTAGCATGAAAACTTCAAAGCAATCGGTGCGGAAACTTTTCTCACGATAGAGAAAAAGTGACACAATAATTCTTATACTTTTTCGTGTTCTACACCGCTATAGCGTGTGATTTTTGATTTTTGCTAAAAATGCAAAAAGTAACTTCTCTACTGGACATCACGAAGCTGCAAACTCCAGAGATAGCCACTGCCTGCTCCAACCAGCTCTCCCACTACAACAACAACGATACAACAGCTCTAGTTCTAGACAGCTCTATCAATAGACAGTGGCCGCATATTGCGCATTCTATGGCAACCGCAGCAACAACTATGCTTGTATTAGAAAAACTGCGCTCAGACGAATCCTGATACGATAAAGAATGTCGCATAGTATCTAAGGAACAGGATGCTGCTTACAGTACAACGCTACAGCAAATTGTAACCCGGACTGTTAGGGAACGGCACAAGGAGACAGTAAAACAGGCGAGGCAGCTGTTTTAGCAGAATAAAACCTTCAGATGAAGGAACGAAAGAACTAGGATATATAGAGGTACGGGGATGTTAACAGAAAGTAAAAAGGCTACGGCAATGGGCTCCCCTCCTGTAAGGACAAGAATGGAAATCTGGTGGGAAATACGCAGAAGGTGCTGCATATATGGACAAAACACTCAGCAACTGCTGGTTGCACAAGGTAGCGCACGTGAGTGTATCACTCCAATTGTCGACGATGGCTTAGAGTGCTCACCAGCAAGTCAAGCCGATGTAAGAAGATCAATATCGCGGCTGTACCAGCTCCTACGCCCGGTTTGGTATAAGGAGTGTATGCCCGACGATTTAAATCTAAGCTTATTATGCCCTGTGCTAAAAAAAGTTGATCCTAGTGTGTGCTCCAACTACCGCTGAATCGCATATAAGGTCCTGTCGAGTGTTCTATGTGAAAGACTAAAGCCAGATGTTATCCAAACTGATTCGATATTCACACTTTGGCAAATCCTGCCTTCGACAGCACGATACGGCAGAAAATACTCGAAGCCATGGCTGAGTTTGATATTCCAGCGAAACTGATACGCCTTTGCGGAATAACGCTGACTGACACCAAGTCTTCAGTGAAAATTGGCAAGCCCACCTTACGGAGCCATTCTAAAACAAGGCCTATCGTGTGATCTCTTCAACATAGTGATGGAGATGACAATGAGGAAAGCTGCAGTTCACATGAGTGTCACGATATTCAACAAAAGCCAAATGCTACTCGCGTACGCTGATGACGTAGAGATCGTCGGTCGAAAACTGCGGGATGTGACTGCAGCCTTCTCAAATATACAAAAGGAATCAGCGAAAATGGGTCTAACGGTGAACGAGAAGAAAACGAAGTTATTAGTTTCATTTAACAAAGAATCAACTCGTTTGGGAAACTGCGTGAACGTTGACAACTATTGGTGGTAGATAGTTTTATCTACCTAGGCCCCGCCATCAACAAAACAAATAAACAAATAAGCCTCGAAATCCGGAGAAGAATCCTGCTTGCTAATAAATGCTACTACGGACTAAGCAAGCGATTCAATGACAGAGCCCTCTCTCGACGAACAAAACTCCAGCTATACCAGATACTGGTTCTACCTGTCTTGATGTATGGTTTAGAATCCTGGGTTATGACACAAACGGATGCATCGTTTCTGGCAGTATTCGAGAGAAAAATACTCCGTCCGCCTATCATCGTTAACAAAGAATATCGACGTCGAATGAATCATGAGCTGTACAAGTTGTACACTGACATTGACGTGGTCAGACGCATTAAGGTGCAGTGGTTGCGTTGGCTAGGTCATGATGTACTCATGGACGAAAATGTTTCAGCTCGAAAAGTCTTCGACAATGACCTCGATGGACGACGCAGATGAGGGACAAGGTTAATAAGAATCTTGCAGAACTTGGTGTGACCAACTGGAGAAGAAGCGCAGAAGATCGAAGCGCTTATAATATTTTTGTACGTGCGGTATATAATCCAATAGGATTAAGAAAGTAATTGGAGAGGAAGCACAATTTACGTTGAACATTACTTATGATAACCATACGACACCATATAACAAAAGAGCCTAAAACGAGACAAATTCCCCTATACGATATTTACTAACTTCAAGTCGATATTAAATTATTATGGCATGTAACTTGACAAAACGAATTATGCAGAACTTCTTCTATTTGGGGCTACTTTCACTTGCAGTTCTCAGAATTGAGTCCCAAAATCATTGAGCTAAATATGTTGTACTGTGTAATTAAAACCATGCATAAGATTAATTTCCTTATCAGGTGCCTTTATGGTAAAACACTAGCCGATATAATATTTTCATTGAAGAAAGGTTAGGATTTGTCTAAACGTTCAATCGTAGATATATTTTAAGCGGTAGACTATTCGCATTAGACGCAACTGCGTGTTGTTACTGCAGCCCTCGCAAATATTTAGAAGAACTCATTAAAAGTAGAGATGTTTAAAATTGTACCCTAAAACACTGTTTGTACATGAATTGTAGGTGCTAACGCTTAATATTTTAGAAAACTTTAGTCCAAGTATAAAGATATTTAACTTTTTATAACATTCTATATCAAAATTATGATGCATTAAACAAATATTATTTGAAAGCGGTTAAATTATTTCTAAGTTTTCCTTAAAACAAATTTAAAACAAAATTTCAACATCCCTTTTCTCCGACAATGTCTATCATGCGTTCAATTTGCATCTGTTAATAACTACAATTACGAACTATCTGCATATCTTAATGTGTTGATGAGTATTCATGTGGAAGTTGCTGTTGATGCAACATGTTGTCAGTTGTTGGCGGCATGTGTGTGTGTGTTTTTCGTTGTTTGTTAGTTGCTGATGTCTTATCTCGTTGCTGATGGTCTATTGAAGTATTTCGTTTATGTCGAGAGGGGTTTCAATTATGTTTCTGTTTTATGCTTCATATGAAAATGCTAATTTTATTCACAGCAACAACAATAATAACACAACGGCTTCGGTATTTTGTAGATATTTTTATAAATTATGACCCTGTTTTGAGTGTATGGCATATTTTGCTTTTGTTTTAATTTTTCGTTGGTGATCCATATGCAGGTGAAATTGAGTATATATCACAGATATATTTCTCGTATTCGACAGAACGGATATTAGATTCAAATTTGATAGGAGAGGCATAAACTAAATAACAAAGAGAGTGAGAGAGGGGCAAGCTGTGGAAAATATCGGAAGGAGCATAACCATTTTACTCGTATGATGAGATTCTGCTTAAAATTTATCTAAGTAAAAGTAGTGAAAGTATACGATCTTGCAAATTTGTACGACATTATTCTATTCAATAGGGGGTTACAAGACGATTGAATTTCTAGATCCTTTGATCCATTTGAATGGAAGAGGTTGATTATACTATTTATGATTAATAAGGAAGGGAAGATGCTTTTGGTTCAGCAGTCGGAAATTTCAGTCTACACAACAACACCTACGATTACAGATTCAGACTGGTTAGTTTCTCGTGGACATGACACATGGTTATGAGTGGAGCCAGATTCCCGTATAAAGATATCCACAAGGCGACCTGGATATCTCCCGATCAAAATACAAGAAATCAGATTGATCACGTGGTAATTGATGGAAGGCATGTCTCAATCGTTATGGACGTGAGTGTGATGCGCGGTGCAAATATAGAACCGGATTACCTCTTAGTTGCAGCCAAGGTATGCACACAATTAAGTAGTGCTAAAAACACTCGTCATCAAACGCAACGGAAGCTAGACATCATAAAGCTGCACCGAGATAGCCAATGCCTACTCCAGCCGACTTTCTTAATTACTTTAAACAAACCTCCCCAGTACTGATGTTCCCGACATACAGTGGCAGCATATTGCGAATTCTATGACCTGTGGCAGTGGTCACCGCACTGGGATATGAAAAACCACGCTCAGACAAGCCCTGGTACGATGATGAATGCCGCGAAATGTCTGAGGACATGGATGCTGCATACAAAGCTAAACTGCAGCCAATGGCGATGCATGCGGTGACGGAGCGTTATAATGAAAAGAGGAGGGAGATGAAGTACATGTTCAGGCGGCAAAAGCGTCTATGGAAGAAAAGAGAGAGCCAGAATATCGACAATTACAGGGATAGAGGTGAAGCCCGAAAATGATATCAAAAGGTTAAAAGCAAAGGTTTTGGAACAGGGATCCGCACCTGTAAGGACAGAGACGGAAATCTGGTTACGGACACTTAGAGTGTGCTGCAAATATGGAGAGAACACTTTCAATCTCTACTCGTTGCCGAAAGCAGCATAAGGGACGAAATCACACCAATCATCGACGATGGGACAGATTGTCCACCACTGAGGCAAAACAAGATCAGCTCGGCGATCGCAAGGCTTAAAAATAATAAAGCTGCAGGAGTCGATGGACTGCCGGCAGAGCATTTTAAAGCAGGCGGCGATGAGCTGGTAACACGCATGCACCAGCTCATAAACACGAATTGGTTCAGGGAGTGCATGCCCGATGATTGGAATCTGAGTATCCTATGTCCCGTGCTTAAGAAAGGCGATCCAAGTGTGTGTACCAACTACCGCGGGATTAGCCTTTTACTCGTCACATACAAGCTTCGTTTAGTGTGTTATGTGAACGACTAAAGCTCATTCTGGCGAACCTGATTGGACCTTATCAGTGTGGCTTTAGACCTGGTAAATCCACTACCGACCAGATATTCACACAACGACAAATCCTGGAGAAGACCCAAAAAATGCAGATTGACACCTACCATCTGTTCATCGACTACAAAGCTGCATTCGATAGTCCGATACGACAGACATTTTTGGATGCTATGGCTCAGTTTGGTCTCCCCGCGAAGCTAAAACGACTTTGCGGGATGACACTTGGCGGATACGAAGTCTTCGGTGAAAATTGGCAAAAATATGACAGAGCCATTTTCTACTAAACGAGGCTTTAGACAAGGCGATAGTCTGTCCTGCGATGTCTTTAAAATTGTAATGGAGATGATTATGCGGAAGGCTGCAGTAAACAGGAATGGTACCATCTTCAACAAAAGTCACTTGTTGCTCGCGTATGGCGATGATATAGACATCATTGGCCGTGGATTGCGGGATGTTACTGCGGCTTTTTGGGTCTGGTGATAAATGAGGACAAAACTAAGTTATTTGTTTCAACGAACAAAGAGTTCATTCGTCTGGGACGCTGAGTGTGAACGTTGACAACTATAACTTTGAAGTGGTAGATGATTTTGTCTACCTTGGCTCCGCCATAAACAAAAATAATAATCTCAGTCTGGAAATCAAAAGACAATGCGCTAAGCGAGCGATTTAATGACAAAGCGCTCTCTCGAAGAACAAAGGTCCAACTCTACCAGACTCTAATCCTACATGTCTTGCTCTACAGCGCAGAATCCAGGGTAATGACACAAGCGTATCTATTCTATTGTGGGATTCTTCGAGAGCAAAATACTACGCAAAATATTTGGACCCACCATCATCTTTTACGGCTTGTACCGTCATCAAATGAATCATGAGCTGTACAACGACATCGACGTAGTCAAGCGCGTTCAAATAGACCGAATACGCTGGACACGTTGTACGAATGGACGAAGGCGCTCCGGCTCAAAAAGTCTTGGGCAATAAACTCGATGGGCGGCGCAGGAGGGGGCGACCAAAACTCCGCTGGTTGGACCAGGTGAAAGAGCTGTTAACTAAGCTTGGTGTGACAAACTATCTATGGAGCGCAAATGACCAAAGCGCTTGGAATACTTTTCTACGTGCGGCTACTGATAGATAAATTTCTGTTGTTGCTGCCATTAAAGAAGAATAAGAATGATTAATAACAACTATGCACTAAAATTCTTTACTCTGTGACATCTCTATTAAATTTTGTTAAACCGTTGTTAATAGACTCATCGTACTGTCTTCCGGTCCATTCAGATTAGAGTAGTACTCACCTCTGTTTAATATCTTAACAACTTGGTAAACTTATAGTTCTCCGCTGTAATATTCTCCCAATGCGATATAAACATAAATGTGGTAAATCAAACAATAATTACCCAATACAAATTATGGTATCATTGTGACAATACATAAGTCATTGCATTTCGTATATAGATCTTCTTAGTGGGTTTCGTTTGCGAAATTCTTCTTTCTAGACACACAATATTGGTACAGCTCCCCCCACCTCCCCCTCCATCTTCTATCCCCCATGCCCAGTTAGCATGAGAACGTTGACAACGCAAAAATCGCATCGCATCACATCTAAAAACCGAAAAACGCAACGCAACTGACACAAGCAACCACCCAGTCACCACAGACAAAAAACTGTCAACAACATTGAAATGAGTGATAATTCAATAAAGTGATTGCACACATTTGTCTCTGGCTTGTCGCTGCTGATAGTGATCTACACCAGGGCACTGGAGTGAGCTGCAGGTTTTTGCGCAAAACCTTAAAAGCAAAAAAAAAACACAAACAACACAACAAAACAAACATCAACAAAACAATACAACTTCCATGTGGATCTGTACAAAAAAATACTCCCACGCCGAAAATGGCAACAACAACAACAACGACTGCAACGGCAACAAGTTGCAACCGCGGCACACACACAAACACACACGCCAAAAACAGAATTAATACCCCAAAAATAAAGCACAAAGATCACTAGTGCAACCAAACGATAGAAAAAAACAACAACACCAAACAACCCAAAATAAACGCCAAGAAAGAAACTATAACAATTACCCACATAAAGAAAAAGGTGTAGAAATAAGAGAAGCAACAAATACGATCTTACGTTATGTTGCACTCAATTTGGAAATGCCACATAATGGTGAAGATGCGGCCACGACTGCAACGACGTCCACGACGACGACGACAGCAGTCAAGCGATGCGGCAATTGCGATGGAGTTGCAATTGCTGCCAGCAGCCAGAGAGTTTGCAACAAATTGTGCAAAAAGGGAAAAAGTCTTAAAGTACTTGCGCCTTTCATTGGTTAACAGATCGTTTATCGTAATTTTCCCCTATCATCTGTATCTTTTTTTTTGCTTTTACAATTTGTTATTGTTGTTGCTGTTGTTGCGGCTGTAGATAGTGAATGTTTTGAAAACTGTGCCACCACCAACAACCACACTTATAATTAAGTAAATTTTGGGTGCTCGCAGTGTATTCGTTGCAAAATCAATTAGAAATCATCATTACTTTGGGATGTAGACGAATGAAACGGTTACATGAATGATTTATAGTATATGGGATGTCTATGTTTATGAAGGAAGGTAAATAATAAAACTTGCATCATATATGATAATATCGACGATAATTATATTAATATCTGGGAAAACAGACGATTACTCCTGGCTTTTGGGATTGGTGTCGAATGGAACTGAATGAAATTCAAATTTAAGGGACATACAAGTTTTCAGAATCTAAACGGATTTTTAACACCTCAGTAGAATTAAAGATGACAATACCGGGGTACTAATTTAAAAAAAAAATCCCAAACGTAAAATTTTGTTCTTTTCATCACTAGCCTAGAAACAGCCTTTGGGTCATAATATTTATCAGGTTATTTGGGGTTGTGGTGCCGTTGGTGATGTAAAGTGAATCTTGCATCTCAAGCCGACTCACAACCTCCTTCGTGGTGGCACAAGGGCAACGGTGTTCGTGATATTTTTTTTTATCATATACAGCGGCTGAAAGTGAGCGACGAACCCTGATGGTTGGGCTAGCCACCCGCCTTCAGGTCCTTTACTGGCTATGAAAACACGACGGACTATCTATAGAGATGGTGCCACTATCCGACTGGCGGATGTCCTTAAAAAATATTAGTCTGACATCACCGCCATCCAGGAGATGAGATGGACAGGACAAGGATGCTCGCGACGTAAAAATTGCGACATCTATTACAGCTGCCCTGCCGAAAAGCACGAATTTGTATGTAGATTTGTAGTTAGCGAGAGACTCAGATATCTTGTCTCGCGATTCAATCCTGTTAGTGATCGAATAGCCGCAATCCGCATCAAGGCGAAATATTTCTGCCCCGACGGAAGATAAAGACGATGTGATTAAAGATGTATTTTACGAGCGCCTTGGGGAAACATACGACCGCTGCTCTGGGCACGACATTAGAATTGTTCTGGGAAACTTTATTGCAAAAATAGGAAGGGAAGATGTTCTTGGTCCATCGATCGGTAAATTCAGCTTGCATACTGACACGTCAGACAACGGGTTTAGGCTGGTTAGCTCCGCAGCGGGGAAAAAAACATGGTAGTGTGTGAAACCACATTCCAGCACAAAGATATCCACAAGGCAACTTGACAATCCCCCGATCAAAACACCAAAAAACAAATTGATCATGTGGTAATTGATGGCAGGCATGGCTCTTGTGTAATGGACGTGCGTGTGATCCGTGGTGCTTATATTGGCTCTGATCATTACATGGTTGCAGCCAAGGTGGGCACAAGATTGAGCAGAGCGAAAAACGCTCGTTACCAAACACAAGGAAAGCTGGACATCGTGAAGCTGCAAACCCCAGAGACAGCTACTGCATACTCCAACCAGCTCTCCCAACCTCTACTTTTGACGTTCCTGACACACAGTGGCAGCATATTGCGCATTCCATTTCAACCGCCGCAAGGTTGTTTTCTAGGATATGAAAAACGGCACTCAGACGAATCCTGGTACGATGAAGAATGTCGCATAACGTCTGAGGAATAGGATGCCGCTTATAGGGCAACGCTGCAGCAAATTGAAACCCGGGCTGTTAGGGAACGACACAAGGAGACAGTAAAACATGCGTGACATCTATTTAAGCGAAAAAATCGTCAAATGAAGGAACGGGAGAACGAGGATATAGAGCGATACAGGGATAGAGGTGAGGCCCGAAAATTTTACCAGAAAGTAAAAACAAAAAGCTACGGTAATGGGCTCCCCTGCTGTAAGGACAACGATGGAAATCTGGTTACAAATACGCAGAGTTTGCTACATATATGGAAACTGCTGGTTCCAGAAGGCAGCGCACGTGAAGGTATCACGCCAATTGTCGACGATGGCATAGATTGTCCACCAACAAGTCAAAACGAGGTAAGAAGAGCAATATCGCGGCTGAAAAACAATAAAGCTGCTGGTGCCGACGGACTTCCGGCAGAGCTCTACAAGTCCGGTGGTGTGGAGCTGATAACGAGCATGCACCAGCTCCTACGCACGGTTTGGCGTAAAGAGTGCATGCCCGACGATTGGAATTTAAGCGTATTAGTAGTAGTAGTAGTAGTAGTATTTCTTTATTTTCATATTCCATTCTGTGTTTACATTAAATTTTCATTGATTTAAGCAATATATGATAAATAAGAAATTTTTTATATTGACTTGACCGAAGGTCGTCAGTCCTGTGCTGAAAAAAGGTGAACCAAGTGTGTGCTCCAACTAATGCGGCATCAGCCTTTAACCCATCGCATATAAGATCCTGTCGAGGGTGTTATGTGAAAGACTAAAGCCAGTGTTATCCAATCTGATCGGGCCTTATCAGTGTGGTTTAAGATCTCGTAAATCCACAATTGGCCAGATATTCACACTTCGGCAAATCCTGGAAAAGTCCCAAGACAAACAGATCGACACGCACCATCTTTTCATCGACTATAAAGCCATGGCTGAGTTTGGTATTCCTGCAAGGCTGATACGTCTTTGCGGAATGACGCTGACTGACACGAAGTTTTCAGTGAAGGTTGGCAAGGACCTTACGGAGTTATTCTGTACCAGACGAGGCCTAAAACAAAGCGACGGCCTATCGTGTGACCTTTTCAACATGGCGATGGAGATGATAATGAGGAAAGCTGCACTTAACACGATTGGCCACATGCTAATCGCGTACGCTGAAGACTTAGACATCATTGGTCGAAAACTGCGGGATGTGACTGCAACCTTCTCAGGCATACAGAAGGAATCAGCGAAAATGGCTTTAACGGTGATCGAGGACAAAACGAAGTTATTAGTTTCAACGAACAAAGAATATACTCGTTTGGGAAACTTAACTATAATTCCGAGGCGGTAGATTATTGTATCTATGTCAGCCTCGAAATCCGGAGAAGAATCCTGCTTGCTAATAAATGCTACTACGAACTAGGCAAGCGAATGAAAGAGCCCTCTCACGACGAACAAAAATCCAGCTATACCAGATACTGGTTCTACCTGTCTTAATGTATGGTACAGAATCCTGGGTTATGACACAAGATGTTGAATCAGTTCTGGCAGTATTCGATAGAAAAATACTCCGTAAAATATATGGGCCCATCATCGTTAACAAAGAATATCGACGTCGTATGAATCATGAGCTGTACACTGACATTGACGTGGTCAGACGCATTAAGGTGCAGCGGTTGCGTGGGCTAGGTCATGTTGTACGCATGGACGAAAATGCTCCAGCTCGAAAAGTCTTCGACAATGAACTCAATAGACGGCGTAGAAGAGGGCGACCAAAACTCAGTTGGAAAGACCAGGTTACTGAGAACCTTACAGAACTTGGTGTGACTAACTTAAGAGGAGGAGCGCAGAAGGTCGAGGCGCTTATAATCTTTTTCTGCGTGCGGTATATAATCTAATGGGATTGCAAAGAAGTGTCAGCTAAGTAAGTATGTAAGTAAGTAAGTATTTGCGGTTGGACTTTCTAAGGATCCCAAGCAGCTATTGCTGCCGATTTTAGCTCTGCAATGCTGTTGTGTTTCCGTAAAAATTAATCCGTTTTCAGACTATTACATGATAGAATAATCCCAGCAAAATATTTTGTTGCAAAGAAACAATTACAGAATAGCTTTTACTGATAAGTAACAAGTTCCACTTTCCGTTGCACAATATATTATTTTTGTTTGAAATTGTCCCAAAACCAACATGTTCTCCTGGAACCTGTTATAAAATGAATTGCTACATATCTGAATTGCATATGCTGTTTTTTGAAATTTCATTGGTTTTCAATTGGGTGCTAGTTCGAAATATATTTTAACTCAGATTTTTGAGTTTTTCTTAAAAAATATCCTCTAAAAAATACTTATTTCGAATACGAATATTCATTTTTTGTTCTACGGAATCTGTGGTGCAACATGTTGTACATAATCGGTTATATAGAACCAGAAACAGAATAGAAAGTCGATTAAAAAAGAAACGATTCTAGTATCAATACCATTCGCAACAAGTTCTGAAAAATTTTCCTGGGATATGTTACAAAAACTTTTTGCCCTTGGTTATCAAAATCGGATAAAAAATACTTCCGCATTTGCAGCGTTTAGTGAAAAAACCCAATTTTTTTAGATATTCCTATGTGACTTGTTTAACAAAAAGCGTAGTTATGTTTCGGAGGGCAAGCAAAACAACACCCAGCAAAATATTTTGTTGCAAAGAAACAATTACAGAATAGCTTTTACTGATAAGTAACAAGTTCCACTTTCGGTTGCACAATATATTATTTTTGTTTGAAATTGTCCCAAAACCAACATGTTCTCCTGGAACCTGTTATGAAATGAATTGCTTCATAACTGAATTAGATATGCTGTTTTTTAAAATTTAATTGGTTTTCAATTGGGTGCAAACTCGAAATATATTTTAACTCCGATTTTTGAGTTTTTCTTAATAAATACCCTCTAAAAAATACTTATTTCAAATACGATTACTGTAAAGTTTCATTAACGGCCAAATATATCCTTGTTTTTATGTAATCTCTTCACAAATTATAATGGTCAGGTCTAGTCACAGGAAAAAAAATAGATTTTATTAATTTTCTGTTCTACGGAATCTGTGGTGCAACATGTTGTACATAATCAGTTATATGGAACCAGAAACAGAATAGAAAGTCGATTAAAAAAGAAACGATTCTAGTATCAATACCATTCGCATTAAGTTCTGAAAAATTTTCCTGGGGAATTACTACTACTCTCAAGAAGAGGTATACTGTGGAACATGTTGAAAATATTTTACATTAATAATTCTACCTCTAAAAGATTCCAACATATGTGTACTCTACACACGAGTCACAAAACTCTAAAAATCACTTTGATTATATGATATTACAACAAAATATTGCGAAAATCTTTTTAGCAATTGGTGTAAAGGGCTTTTGCATCGATGAAGAGACCCAAAAAAAAAGATTCTCATGTATTTAACCAGAAGACGAAGAAGAAAACACAAAATATCATACGTAGCCATTAAGAGGCCAACGTTAAAATGGTCTCAGCTAATAAAATTAACATTTAGATGCCTTCACTTTTTGGCATCTTTTTGTGCGCCATCTACCTCCCCCCAAGACATCTTCCCTTAACTCTTTAAACTCTCAAACAGACAGAAACCATAATAAAAACCAATTTGATGTAATATTTGGAAAACACGAAAACTACATGATCTTTCTGTTAAGATCATTTTGAAGAGACAAAAGGACGGATAGGCCAATAGATGGATGGATGGATGAATAAACGAGCGAACGGATGGATGGTCGGTCGATCGCCCGGTTGTTCGGTCGAATGTCGGTCTATGTACGATGTACGAGTCATAGTTGAAGTCTCATTCTCTTTTGTATTGTACTTACCCCACTGACACAAATGCAAGTGAATAGTAAACTGAAAATGACAGTAGCTGCAACAAATTGTGGCAGCTGCGGCAACACACAGCGATGAAGATGCTTTCGTTGTTGTATGCCTCTGTTGTTGGTGCTTCGTTTAAGGCAGCATGACAAAGGGGATGTGTTGCTGCCGCCACCGATAATGCTGCTGCTGCTGTTGTTGTAGTTAAATTTGTGGGCCATAATTTGTCTGGGATTGTTTGTTGTTACTACAAAGTGAAGAAGATGATGTTGGCGATGACGATGGCGATGGCAATGGTTGGTGGTTGGTTGGTGATTGTGTTGTTTCGTTGTTGTTTTTGTTATGGGATTCAAATACGGCTGCAATACAATAACAAAAGAAGAAGAAAAAAAAACACAACATTGATAGATGGTTTGGTTGCACGATAATAGAGGGGTTACTAAAATAAAAACTAAAAATTACGTTCTAAATTTTCGATGGTGATTTTAGAGTAAAAAAAAATGTAAACCTAAACTTAACACTATGTTACTTTCCTGTCATGGCATATTAAAAGTTCTCAACGTCCCTTTAAAGCTAAATTACATATTACAACACTTTGGCCCTTAGCCGTATAGTAAATTACGCTGCACCCAAATGTAAAGCACAATAAATTCATGTGATGAAAAGGGATAATTGTTAAACCTGCCTGAGGTGTTTTAAAAATGTTGCAGCATGAAATTTGGAAAAATACAAAGATGGTTGAAGTGTAAGGATCTTAAGTATTAAGGAATTTTGGGATATATTCCTGTTTCCCGATACAATTTTCTGCAATCAAAAGTAATTGGTCAAGAATTTTCATCATCTTCTGATGTTAAACAGGAAATCGACATTTTTGTGCTACTATTTTAAAATGTTTACCGTTGTTAATTAAATAAAATCACTATATCACTAAATAGCTTTGCCACCAAAATAAGCACAACCATAGTTTTATTTAACTTACTAATCTATCCTTTCACTGATTTAATTTTTAATAACAAGCTAAGCTAAGGTCAAACCCGAAAGAAGAAAATGACAAATTGGGGGACAGATTGTTTCCCACTAAAATAACTCTTTGTGGCTCTTTAAGACATCTCACCTAAACGACAATAATTGAACATTCAAATTCCTCACCTGATTAGGGTAGAATAGTTCGACTTATAACACTTTACTTTTCCAGCAAGATCTTCATTACCAAAGAAGAACACAAGTCTGCATAATTCGTTGTAGCAAAATCTCCTGCCTATACATATGTCCAACCAATTTCAAAGTGACAATTCAAGAATGATATAAAACTTTGAATCCCTATTAATATTCTAAATGTGAATGTTTGCCTGTTTATTTTGTTTGTTAGAAGGCTGAACCAATTTTAATAAAACTTGGTTGTGTACAATATGGAAATTACCGTAAGCAATATATTTTTTAAAAATGTTGACCTAAAGGCCTAACCACGAAAAATAGAGAAAATTAGTGATGTTAGAAAAATTTAGGTCCAAAATATATGAAAATAATTCAAATTATGATATTGTCATAGTTCGGTTTGAGATCAGTTCTATTGGCAATTATTTATTATTGCCAGTAGGTTTTTATTCAAGAGTTTGTGAAATGTATTATGTTGACTGCAGGTTAGGCGTATGACGTCATTTCGACATTAACCACAATGTCTTGTCAGCTCCCTTTGCTGTGCCTTCTCCTCTATCATCACAAACCTTAAGGGAAGAAAGCATCTCAAAGCTAATAAGAACTTTTCCCAACGGTGCGAAGAAAGCATCCTCGAAGCGCATCATAAAAATATTTCCTTTTTTCCCATATTTTTGCAATTTTCATGCACTGGATGCAATTTTTTTGGGTCGGTCTGTTTGAGAATTTTTTTGCTCTGATTTAGATCTACAACTTTGCCGAAGGCGAAAGGAAAGAATTCCGAACAGTTTATGAAATATGGACTCTGTAAAAATGATAAAAAAAATTGTGTTGGGGTGAAAATATTGGAGTATCCATAAAAAAATGTTTCGATGTAATGGGGCCAAATCCTTTGGGGATTTTTTTAGTCTCGGTATATACTTCAAAAATATCTGGGTACGAAGGCGGCACCAGACGATGACCTTAGAAATGTTGCACTGTGTAATATAAAGACACCCAACGGGGTCGTACCTAAATTCTGTATTTAGTAAAACTATAACAGGATAAAGTTTTGGAGAAAAAACTGGTTGTGTAGCCACGCCCATCTGGTGACGTACATACAAATGTACCTTTCTGTCCACTTCAGAGAAGGAGTAATAATATCACTACACCCAACGCGATCGTACCCAAATTTTGCATTTAGTGAAGCTAAAGCAGGAAAACGTTTTTGAGAACAAATCTGGAAGTCTATCCACGCCCCTTCTGGAATCTCCCATACTACATCTGGTTCCGCTCACTTTAGAAATCTATTAATATTAGTAATTCACCTAACGCGATCACGCACAAATTCTGTATTTAGTAATTCTAAAGCAGGATAAAGTTTTGGGGGGAAAAATTAAAAGTCTAGCCACGCCCCTTCTGGTACCTCCCATACCCATCTGGTACCGCCCACTTTAGAAATCTATTAATATTAGTAATTCACCTAACGCGATCACGCACAAATTCTGTATTTAGTAATTCTAAAGCAGGATAAAGTTTTGGAAAAAAAAAAATTGAAAGTCTAGACATGCCCCTTCTGGTACCTCCCATACAAATGTACCACTCCGGCCACTTTAGAAATCGAGTAATAATATCAATACACTAGACACGATCGTGCACAAATTCTGTATTTTGGTAAGCTATAACAAGACAAAGTTTTGTAGAAAAAATACTGGAAGTCTAGCCGAGCCCCTTCTCTTACCTCCCATAGAGATGGATTAATAATATCAATATTATAGAACATTTTATGTTTTACTGAGGGTAATGGTAGATGTAGACGGGTTTCCCGACTGAAACTTTCTTACTAGTTTCTTTGAAAATTCATGAAAAATCGAAAATTTTTCAGATTTGTTGCTTAATCGCAAAGCTACACGTAATAGCAACAATATTTGATATAGATCATAAACATCGATTGATTACACAGTGCAACACACTTTTCCTCCCTCCAAAGTTGAGATATAAACAGTTTTTCCAAATTGGGCCAAAAATGTACCACACGGGTGGCAGCTAGGGGGTTAAAATGTTCCCAGGAAATATTCCCCTGAATGTTTTAGTATAGGTCTCCGAAGACATAAAATACCCCAAATGTACTTTTATAGATGATTTTTCATATTCTTTAAATCGACTTTTGAGCAAAAAATTCAAACTTCAAACCACTGTAAAAAAAATTTGTGACGTGGAGCAAAATGGAGATTGGTGTTTTGTTGCTGAGGTCAAATGCTACCGTTTGAAATTGGTTTGGTTCACCCCTGAGACAATGACCCTCAAATTGTGTCATAGTGTTATTTACGAATTTATTATTAAGTGAATTCGCTCATAATCATAAAATTATAGTTTCTGATGGTTGGTGTAATTTTTAATTTTCCGCAAATAGTTTATTTTGTATAGAAGGTACCAGAAGGAATCGGGCGATATAGTCAATATTCATTCCTGAGTTAAATTTCAATAATTTTACATCTTTCACAAAATTTATCAATCTATATATTGAATAGATCATGGATTTCTGGTCCGTGGACCTCTGGCAGCACTTTCGCACAAAACCGCCCTAAAAAGCTAAATATAATTCTTGGAACATGACTTTTTTCGGAATCAATTTAAAAGTTAACCATTACATTTTTGCTAAAAAGGACACAAAAATTTCCATAAAATATATATTTTTTACACATATGGCTTATGATTGTGGTACAGAAGTTACAGCAAAGGATGCTGATGATAATATTATAGCAAATAACGAAATAGTTATCCACCCTGCCAGCTTTCAAATTATCCATTTTATACAACTTTTGTTAAATAACCTCTATTGACAATAACTACGAAACAATAGCAATAAAATTAATATTATTTATATTTATTATGAGGACTCTTTTGCACTTTAAAATATTTGACGAACATTACTTTAGATCGAGCGTTGTTAGTATCTGTCTAGCAGAACTATAAGGCTTCCGTTCACTTGATCATAAAAAAGACACTTCACAATAATTAGAGAATTACTTTTATAAAAAGACTCCCTAACACAAATATTATTACGCATTTGCTATAAGTTTATTAAAATCACCATCTCTATTGTTATGTTTTTTTTGTTCGTAATTTCACAATTGAATTTATGATTTTGCATAATCAATTGTTAGGTGATTCCCACGTTTATTCATGAAATCTTTTTAAACCGCAAATCGATATTCCTTTCATCATAAGATACAGTTCAAATTCTAGCCAAAGACACCATCTCACTAAATCACAGCATCTTGTATCTTATTTATAACTTCATAAATGTGGCTGCGATTTTTGTTTACCAATTGATATCGCAAAAGTTTATTTTTTTTTGTTTCACTCAAAATTTAGATTTATTTGCAGTTTGTTTGGTTTCATTTTGTTCTGTTCTGTTTATTGCGTGATTTTTTTTTGTTGTATTGCCTTTAGCCTTTTTTTAGTTACGCACATTTTTTTCAAAAACACCTCTTGCTGTTTGCCAATGGAGGGCTATTTTGATTTTGGTTTTGTATTTGTCGTCTTGAGCCTAACGCTCCGTTCTCTCTGCACGTGTTACTTCGCGTATGGTTGTAATGCAAAAGCTAAAAAAATCCGCAAACATTTTAGTTTTATACTTAGACATCATCCTCACCAGCACTCAGTTCCACTTCACTCAACAGCTCAGCTTCTAGCAGACGATGCCAACAGATGCCATCGGAACCAAAAAGCCACAGTCATCGTCATAGCATTGATCATAATGAGCTTAGGTTGGTTGGTGGAAGGCATAAAACTTCATTATGGCCATTTAACAGTAGCTGTGAACTCAACATCTGAGGCTACAGTTTAAACTCATCATCACCATCAGCCATCGCCATCACCATCACTACCTCACCACACATCTTGTGTTGATAGTGCGAACGACCATCGTCTGGGGTATTGTTAATAACAATTGATTTTATACTCAAACAAACATACCAATCGGAGGTATTTTTGTTGTTGTTTTTTGTTTCATTTCTCATTGTTAGTAATGTTTAGTACTCATCGTATTATAAACAGAGTACGAATACGTATCGGTTTAATTCTACAACTCATCATCATAATCATGGCAATGATGATGATGTTGGTGTTGGTGTCCATAGGCACATATTTATCATTGTTTTCTGCTCTCCGTTGTCGTTTGTTTTGGTTTCGTTTTAACTCTCTTTTTTCGTGTGCAATTGATCCAAATTATTTTGAAGGTTATTTGGCCAACAGGGGGAGTTATTATGTGGCAAAGTGGTGGCAAATTTTCGCTAAGAGGATTAATAACCATTTTATGCGGTTAGAGAGCGTTAACTAAAGGTGATGGAATGGTAATAATTGATTGGAGGGTAAAAGTATAAAATAATGAAAATAAATAAGGCTGCATTTAAGCATTCGTTTATAATATCGTACGACTACTCAAAGAGCCATATTTTCATGATGAATCTATAGCAAAAGTCTTCGACAAATGATAATTTTTCATATGTAAAACAAAAGACTTAAGAAGGAAACTTGAATCCAGCAATGTTGGAAAACTTTGCTTGACCAGAGTTCATCACGAGTTTTTGGTTGTACATTTTAACAAGATATTAAAAAAAACCTCGACAAATGATAGTTTTGATGTGTAAAACAAAAGACTTAAGAAGGAAACGTGAATTCAGCAATGTTGGATAAAATTTGTTTAGCCAAAGTTCATCAAAAGTTTTTTTTGATATGAATTTTAAAGAAATATTAAAAGACCTCGACAAATGAAATTTTTGATATGTAAAACAAAAGACCTAAGAAGCAAACGTGAATTCAGCAATGAAGGAAAGTTGCGTTAAACCAAAGCTCACCACGAGTTTTAGGATATAATATTTAACGAAATAATAAAATACCTCAACAAATGATAGTTTTGATATATTAAACAAAAGACTTAACAAGGAATCTTGAATTCAGCAATGTTGGATTAAATTTGTTTAGCCAAAGTTCATCACAAGATTTTTGAAATGCATTTTAAAAAATTATATCAAAAGACCTCGACAAATAAAATTTGTTATGTGTAAAACAAAAGACTTAAGAACGAAACTTAAATTTAGCAATGGTGGATAAAATTAGTTTAAGCAAGGTTTATCACGAGTTTAAGGATATAATATTTGATGAAATAATAAAATACCCCGACAAATGATAGTTTTGATATATTAAACAAAAGACTTAAGAAGGAAACTTGAATTTAGCAATGTTGAAAAATTTAACTTGACCATAGTTCATCACGAGTTTTTGGTTGTAAATTTTAACATAATATTAAAAAAACCTCGACAAATGTTAGTTTTGATGTGTAAAACAAAAGACTTAAGAAGAAAACTTGAATTCAATAATGTTGGATAAAATTTGTTTAACCAAAGTTCATCACGAGTTTAAATTTGATATGTAAAACAAAAGACTTAAGAAGCAAACGTGAATTCAGCAATTTTGGAAAATATTTGTTTCACCAAAGTTTATCACGAGTTTTAGGATAGAAAATTTAACGATAGTTTTGATATATTAAAAAAAAGACTTAAGAAGGAAACTTGAATTCAGCAATTTTAGAAAAGTATTGTTTAAATATTAAGTGGAACCAGATTCCCGCATAAAGATATCCACAAGGCAACCTGGATATCTCCCGATCAAAATAAAAAAATCAGACTGATCACGTGGTAATTGATAAAAGGCATGGCTCAAGCGTTATGGACGTGCGTGTGATGCGCGGTGCAAATATTGACTCGGATCACCACCTAGTTGCAGACACGGTACGCACACGATAAAGAAGTGCTAAAAACACTCGTAATCAAACGCAAAGGAAGCTAGACATCACAAAGCTGCATACCACTGAGATAGCCAATGCCTACTCCAACCAACTCTCTCAATTACTCCAAACAAACCCCCCTAGTTCTGATGTTCCCGTCATACAGTGGCAGCATATTGCGAATTCTATGACCACTGCCGCAACGAACGTACTGGGCTATGAAAACCCACGCTCAGGCAAGCCCTGGTACAATGATGAATGTCGCGAAATGTCTGAGGAAATGGATGCTGCATACAAGGCAAAACTGCAGCAATTGGTAACACGTGTGGTGATAGAGCGTTATAAAGTGAAAAGGAAGGAGATGAAACGCCTGTTCAGACAGGAAAAGCGTCTGTGGAAGAAAAGAGAGAGACAGAATACGAAAACTACAGGGATAGAGGTGAGGCCCGAAAGTTCTACCAAAAGTAAAATGTAAAAGTTTTGGAACAGGGAGGCCCGAAAGTTCTACCAAAAGGTAAAAAGTAAAGGTTTTGGAACAGGGATCCCCACCTGTAAGGACAGAGACGGAAATCTGGTCACGGACACTCAGAGTGTGCTGCAAATATTGAGGGAACACTTTCAATCTCTACTCATTTTCGAAAGCAGCATAAGTGACGAAATCGCACCAATCATCGACGATGGAGTAGACTGCCCATCACCGAGTCAAAACGAGGTCAGCACGGCGATTGCACGGCTTAAAAATAATAAAGCTGCGGGAGCCGATGGACTGCCGGCAGAGCTTTTTAAAGCCGGCGGCGATAAGCTGGTAACATGCATGCACCAGCTCATAAATACGATTTGTCTCAGAGAGTGCATGCCCGATGATTGGAATCTGAGTGTGCTTAACAAAGGCGATCCTAGTGTGTGCCCCATCTATCGCGGGATTAGCCTTTTACCCATCGCATACAAGGTCCTGTCTAGTGTGTTATGTGAAAGACTAAGAAGATTGGACCTTATCAGTGTGGCTTTAGACCTAGTAAATCCACCACCGACCAAATATTCACGCTACGACAAATCCTGGAGAAGACCCAAGAAATGCAGATCGACACCTACCATCTGATCATCGATTACAAAGCTGCATTTGATAGTCCGATACGACTGAAATTGTTGGATGCTATGGCAAAGTTTGGTATCGCCGCGAAGCTAATTCGACTTTGTGAAATGACACTGACCGACACGAAGTCTTCAGTGAAAATTGGCAAAAATCTGTTAGAGCCATTTTCTAACAAGCGAGGCGTTAGACAAGGCGATAGTCTGTCCTGCGATCTCTTTACCATCGTAATGGAGATGATCATTCGGAAGGCTGCAGTAAACAGAAATGGTACCATCTTCAACAAAAGTCACATGTTGCTCGCGTACGCTGATGATATAGATATTATTGGACGTGGATTGCGAGATGTTACTGCTGCTTTTTCGAGCATTGAAAAGCAGTCGGCAGAAGTGGGTCTGGTGATACACGAGGACAAAACCAAGTTATTTGTTTCAACGAACAAAGAATCCACTCGTCTGGGACGCTGCGTGAACGTTGACAACTATAACTTTGAAGTGGTAGATGATTTTGTCTACCTTGGTTCTGCCATAAACAAAAATAATAATGTCAGCCTGGAAATCAAAAGACTATGCGCCAAGCAAGCGATTTAATGGGAAAACACTCTGAAGAAGAACAATGATCCAACTTCACCAGACTCTGATTCTACCTGTCTTGCTCTACAGCGCAGAATCCTGGGTAATGGCACAAGCGGATCAATCTATTTCGGAGGTCTTCGAGAGAAAAATACTACGCAAAATATTTGGACCCACCGTCATCTTTAACGACGAGTACCGTCTTCGAATGAATCATGGGTTGTATGAGCTGTACAACGACATCGACGTAGTCAAGCACGTTGAAATAGACCGAATGCGCTAACTTAGACACGTTGTACGAATGAACGAAAACGCTTCGGCTCGAAAAGTCTTCGGCAATAAACTCGATGGGCAGGAGGGGGCGACCAAAACTCCTATGGATGGACCAGTTGAAAGAGCTGTTAACTAAGCTTGGTGTGACAAACTATCTACTGAGCGCTTGGAATACTTTTCTACGTACGGCTACTGACAGATAAATTTCTGTCGTTGCTGCCATGAAAGAAGAAGAATTGTTTAACCAAAGTTCATCACGAGTATTTTTGATGTTAATTTTAACTAAACATTAAAATCAGTCGTTTCAGCTCTTGGAGCAAGAAAAAATTTTTAGTTAGTTTCTTCCATTGTAAGATCAAGGTCACCTCTATCTTACACACAAACTTCTGTCGAAGTAACATTTAAAATTGCGTATACTTTAATATTAGAAAATCACATATAATTTTCCTTTCCGTATATATCAATCAAATCCCAATATAAAAACCTAACTTAATTAAATCTTATATTACGATTAACTTTGCCACTAAGTAAACAACATTTTCAATTTTTTACAGATCGCCAACGCTCGTTACATGCCACTCTGCCAGCAGATGCATAGTAATAAATTTCGACCGGCCGGCAGCCAATCCACTCCACAAGCCAGACACAAAAAGTGCTTGACGTTTAACACTTGCAACTTGTTTTGTTGTCGATCGGTTCCGTTTACTCGCCGCGTGCACCGCGCTCTTCATCTCATCTCTCAAATGATAGAGTAACTCGATGCACTTGCAGTTTGACATTACATGGAAATTATCAAAGCAAAGCAACGAGAGCAAATCAAACTAAACTAAAACGGTAAGTTAGTAAATAACTGAATACAAAGAATTTTTCAAACAACAACAAAATAATAAAACGCTTAAGTTGAAATTAGATCAAACTGTGAAGATGTAGACTGACGACCCAAGACGACACATTGACATTTAAAAAACAAAAAGTAAAATGGTCATTGTTTTTAGAATTCCAAGCATAAATAATCTCAAATGGACACAGAGTATTTTGCAGGAAATTGTTGATATACATAAGTTAACTGCGTTGTAGTGATAACTTTAATAATATAGATAAAGCTACCTGTGAGCTTTCATAACAAACGCCAAAGAAACGATTGATTATGGAAAGATTATACATAAGTGCCCTAGAAAATAATGTTGATTTAATTTCAGTACACAAATTTCAGTCAGGTGTACCAATTAACCGATTAATTAAGTGTATTATTTACATTTGACAACTTATAGAGCGTTAACGGTTGGAGATTGGACTTTCAGTCCTATGGCCAAATGTTTACAGTCATGTCTTAAAACTGTAAAAATAATTCATTCTGCATGGGGGCAAAATATTAAAAGTAAACTTTTTTCAAAGTCGTAGAGAGTTATTGTTATTTTAGCAAAATAGGTACTTTTACCATAATGTGTGGAGATATTCCGGCTATTTACTTACATGCTTAAGTGGCCCATTATAACTTACGAACGCAGTTCATATATTAGAGGCCTGAAGTTTTAAAGAATTCCACACGCTTCAGTCTTCTGCGTGCGTTCTTCAGTTAGTCTTGGTTCTTCCAACGAAGTTTAGGTCTCCCTGCTCTATGCTGTCATTCAGGTTCGCCTTCAAACACCTTTCTCGCTGGAGCATTTACATCCATCCTGGCAGCATGTCCAGCCCAGCGACACAGATAGGTCCGTATATTTTTCGGAGTAAATTCCACTCGAATACTCCCAGGTTTTGTATGTCCGTTATCGTAAGCGACGACGATTCAGCAGCGTACATCTGGTGTAGCTGTTTCTTAGTATCACGAGATAATGTGTTGTTACTAAAGAGCTGCCGAAGTACGTAAAAACATCTATTGGTAAGCAATATTCTGTGCACGATTTCTTGGTTGACATTATTTTTATTGTTGACGGAAGATCCGAGGGAGGTAAACTCATCTACTACCTCAAAACAATTATTTTTAACGTTGACGGTGCATCCCCATTTTTGTACGTCGAAATCATTGTTTTTTTTTTTTGTTCTCGTTTACCGTTAAACCCACTTTTGCTGACTCCTTTTCCAAATTGCAGTAAAATCCCGCAGATTTCGGCCATTGATGTCTATATCATCGGCATAGGCTAGTGGCATGTGGCTCTTGTTGAATAAGGTGCAAGACATGTTAACATGAGCCTTTCTCATCACCTTCTCTATAACCATAATAAATAGAGTACAGGGCAGACAATCACCCTGCCTGAGACCTCTTTCCGTGTTGAATGGTTCAGAGTGATCCTTACCAATCTTAACAGAGGATTTGGTGTTTTCCAAGGTATATCTGCAAAGTCGAACCAGCTTTGCAGGAATACCAAACTCATACTTGGCCTCATATAGCCTATTCCATTTCGGAGAGTTGAAGGCATCTTTGTAGTCGACAAAGAGATGGCAGGTGTCGATCTGATTTTCGTGAGTTTTTTTTCCAGTATTTGTCGTTAGGTGAATATTTGATCCGTCGTAGATTAACCAGGTCTAAAGCTGCACTAATATGATCCAATTAGTTTTTCTACAATGCTCGAAAGGACCTTGTACGCAAATGGTAATAGGCTTATTGCACGGTAGTTCTTACACTCACTACGATCTCCTTTCTTGTATATGGGACATAACAGACTGAGACTCCAATCCCTGGGCATGCTCTCCTCTAGCCAGATGCTCTCCATGAGTTGATGCATGCTCTTAGCCAGTTCCTCCCCAACTACCTTAAACAATTCAGCCGAGAGACCATCGGCTCCAGCCACTTTGTTATTTTTAAGGCGGGTTATTGCCGCACATATCTCGCTCTGGCTCGGTTAAAAACATCGTCATGGGTTGTAGCGGGGTCTTCTGGAGCGATGTTCGTATCCAGTAGATTGCGTCTCGTCTCTTCTCCCTGTGCCGTTCACTAACAGCTTGCGTTGACATTGGCTACAGTTTCGCGCTGTATGCAGCATCCATCTCTCTTGTGGCAGTGCGACATTTATCATCGTACCAGGTTGTGATGGCTTTGAGTATCCAAATACGCTTCTCACAGTCCGTTCTATGGAATCGGCTATCTATTGCCACTGCAATGTAGTATTTTCAGGTGTAGGAGCATCTCGTAGCAGTTGAGTTAGGTGATTGGAGAAGGCGTCCGCTACCTCTGTGGTTCGAAGTTTACCGATGTCCAGCTTTCGTTGTGCCTGGTTACGTACGTATTTCCCTGCGTATTTTAGCATTAAAATCGCCTAGTACAATTTTGATGTCATGGCTCGGGCTAAGGTCATATACATTATCTAGGCTCTCGTAGAACTCGTCTTTGTCCTCATATCAAATTTTAATAATTTGCATACGGTATTCATTTCATTCTAATAATTTAAAAAACGGTTGCGGCTTGCAAGCCGGGCACACGCGTCGCAGTTTTCTCCACCTGCTAGGATTTTATTACAGCAGCCCATCGCTGAACAGGGTACCGCTAACTCTGAGGCGACGTGCCTGAATTTTGTGTTTTGACTCTCCCAGGTAGCGGGTGTCAAAAGCAATGTTTTCAGGTGTCAACACATGGAGGTACACTGTCCGCAGAAGTTCCACGAATACGGAGCTCTGTGAGTAGACTTGAAGTGTAAGTGACAAGGAACATCCTAGGTTTGCCAAGCTAAAACGTTTTTAAACGGGTATCTTCTATAAAAATTAGTCAATTTGGCGAAAATTATTTTTCTCCAAAAATTTCTAAAATAAAAACTTTTCAAAACGTTCAGAATAGTTTACTTTTAATATTTTGTATTCCTGTGCTGAAAAAAGGTGATCCAAGTGTGTGCTCCAACTACCGCGGGATCAGCCTTCTACCCATCGCATATAAGGTCCTGTCGAGTGTGCTATGTGAAAGACTAAAGCCAGTGTTATCCAACCTGATCGGGCCTTATCAGTGTGGCTTTAGACCCGGAAAATCAACAACTGACCAGATTTTCACACTTCGGCAAATCCTGGAAAAGACCCAAGAGAAACAGATCGACACGTACCATCTTTTTGTCGACTATAAAGCTGCCTTCGACAGCCCGATACGGCAGAAATTACTCGATGCCATGGCTGAGTTTGGTATTCCAGCGAAGCTGATACGTCTTTGCGGAATGACGCTGACTGACACGAAGTCTTCAGTGAAGATTGGCAAGGACCTTACGGAGCCATTCTATACCAGACGAGGCCTAAAACAAGGCGACGGCCTATCGTGCGATCTCTTCAACATTGTGATGGAGATGATAATGAGAAAAGCTGCAGTAAACACGAGTGGCACTATATTCAACAAAAGCCACATGCTACTCGCGTACGCTGATGACGTAGACATCATCGGTCGAAAACTGCGGGATGTGACTGCAGCCTTCTCAGGTATACAGAAGGAATCAGCGAAAATGGGCCTAACGGTGAACGAGGACAAAACGAAGTTATTAGTTTCAACGAACAAAGAATCTACTCGTTTGGGAAACTTCGTGGACGTTGACAACTATAATTTCGAGGTGGTAGATAACTTTGTCTACCTAGGATCCGCCATCAATAAAGCAAATAATGTCAGCCTAGAAATCCGGAGAAGAATCCTGCTTGCAAATAAATGCTACTACGGACTAAGCAAGCGATTCAATGACAAAGCCCTCCCTCGACGAACAAAACTCCAGCTATACCAGATACTGGTTCTACCTGTCTTAATGTATGGCTCAGAATCCTGGGTTATGACACAAGCGGATGAATCGGTTCTGGCGGTATTCGAGAGAAAAATACTCCGTAAAATATATGGGCCCATCATCGTTAACGGAGAGTATCGGCGTCGTATGAATCATGAGCTGTACGAGCTGTACACTGACATTGACGTGGTCAAACGCATTAAGGTGCAACGGCTGCGCTGGCTAGGTCATGTTGTACGCATGGATGAAAATGCTCCAGCTCGAAAAGTCTTCGACAATGAACTCGATGGACGGCGCAGAAGAGGGCGACCAAAACTCCGTTGGAAAGACCAGGTTACTGAGAACCTTACAGAACTCGATGTGACTTTCGGAGAAGAAGCGCAGAAGATCGAGGCGCTTATAATATTTTTCTACGTGCGGTATATAATCCACTGGGATTGCATAGAAGTACCAGCTAAGTAAGTAAGTAAGTAAGGTGAAACCTAAGAGACCCGAAGATTTACTCCATCTATTTGAAATGATGATTTCTTTTAAGATTTTTGTTCGAATAAGAGCCTTTTTCTTAGTTCTCAGTAAGCACCGCAAAAGACACTCAGAACCCTCATACAACATAACTAGTGATTTTGATTTCCCTGCATTTTGCATTTCCCGGGAAATAGCGATTTTTTTAATTTTCCCGGGATCCCTGGAAATCCCGGACGAAACAAAAAAATTAATAAAAAATGTCAATATTTATTAAAAAAAAAAGGTTTTAATTTAATGCAAAAAAACTGACTGAGTTATTAGCTCACCGTTATTCAAGATTTTGAAGGTGTTATGAAACTTTAGTTTACAGCTTCTTTAGTACTCAACCACGCCTACATCATGCATTAGGTCACTCCCCAAGTTCTATATTTTTTTTCCATTTTTAATGCCAAACTTCAAAACGAGAGACGGAAAACGATAGTAATGATCAAGAATATAGTCACCAATTGGTATTAATGTGGTAAAAATTTGGTACACTAAGTAATTTATGATTCTTGTGGATTATGACTACTCAAAAATGTTTATATTGGCTCATTCCGGGACAGAAAATCGGCAGGGATTTCCGGGAATTGTCGGGACAGAAACACTAACCTTAATTACAGCTTTACTACTTATCTGTCAACCTATGGTATTGTGATAGAGAGTCCTACCTTTAACCGTTTACGCTCCGCAAGCAGGCAAAAAATAATACATAAGTAATTTTAATAAAAAAATCAGTTAATTTCAATAACTCTAGACATAGACAATGTCATACATAAGGTGACGGTATTTAATCGGCAGTTTACTTGACTGAAATTTGTATAGTGGTTATATAGCTTTTTGATGGACTTCCACTTATCTTCGAGACAACGTAAGATCCTTTTATAGGATTATTTGTATTTGTTTATTATTTAATATCCTGTACAACAAGAAAATTTCTTATAATTACAGTATAGGAATTGTAGACGTTAAAAAAATGTTTTGTAACAAAAAAGTGTTTAAAACTAAATAAATAAGTAAAATGAAAAGAAAAATGATAAATATAGATATTAAATCATTTTAACAATATAAGGAGAGAAAGGAGAGAGGAAACTATTATACAAGTTAATTTTTATAAAAAAGCATTCAATTATTATTATCATGGGTTTTATATAAATCAGTGACATGTTTTTTAAATTTATTAGCGTTACTGATAGTTTGGAGGCTGTGTGGGAGTGCATTCCAAAGACGAATTGAATGAATAAAGAATTGCCAATCAGACACAAGATTACGGTGAATTAATGGAATAAGCTTCTTACCCCTGTTGGATCTAGCAAATTGCAGTTTTTGAAAGAGGTATAGTGATTTCTGAGTAAATATAATTTTATGAAGGTACAAAAGAGTCTTAATGTTTAAAAGGTTGTAAAAAGAGACTCCATATAGCGAATTAGAAACATGAGAGACAGGTTGAAATCTTTTCAAACCATATATTTATCGAATAGTATTATTATATAATATTCGGTTTTAGCTTGTTTAATTTTTCTGTTAACGTCTTTTCTGGCAGCACAATACTCATCTCGCAGTTCAGGTGTTTTAAAACGCTTCCATCTTGAATATGTTAAATCCCTATTTATAATTGCATGCTTGATCGTGTCCGAGAAACAAGGTCTAGCCTTAACCGTAATTACTCGCGTCTTAAGAGGAACAGCAGCATTAAAAATATTTAAGATGTTGTCTTGAAGAAAACAAAGCTTGTCGTCTACTGATAGAATGTAAAAAATGCTATCCCAGTCAGTATCATAAATTCTTCCTTCTAATAAATTGTAATTAATATGCTTAAAATCTCTGTATGAGTAAGTGTGCTCAGAACGATGCGCTTCGAAATCATACGTTAGAAAAATTAAGTCATGGTTAGAAGAGCATGGTGCAGAAATTTGGTCATACAAAAGTATGCATGAGGAGTTAGAAACAAGGAAAAGATCTAGCATGGTATTATTACTGCGCGAGTAATGTGTGGGTGTTGTGCAATTGGTTGGGAAAAGACCCAGAGACGACATGTTTTCTGTAAGAAAATGTTCAGAAAGAATATTAGAATTAAAATCACCAGCGATTATCACGTCGTTGTACTCCACAGTTAGAAGTTCGAGCATATTAAAGAAATTTTCAAAATGTATATTACAGTTAGGGCGGTAAACGCATCCCAGCAATATTTTCCCGTTAAACGAAGAAAGTTCAATAAAAATGTACTCGACTTCTTTACCTTGATCCGATTTTATGCAACATTTGGTGCTTAATTTGTTGTTGGCATAAATTGCTACACCACCACCGCACAGTGGGGAAAAAAAAGTTGTTTTGGACATTTGAAATTTAAGGCCGCAATTCTTGACCGATTTTCAAAACTCTTTTTTTGTATTATTGAAAACAAAATTGTGCACAGAATGTACGTTTTTTTTATTCTGCATTCCTTACCTTTATTTTTTTAAAATTTGTCAAAGTCGATGAAAAAATAATTTTTGACATTAATGTGAAACATTTTTTGGATTACGTGTCCTAAAAATTTCGAACTGACCTCAATTAATGTGAACATATGTTACGAATTAAAATCTGTGAAAAAATAAGACTAAACTTTTTTTTTGGCTCAACTGCAAGCAAATATATCGAGGCACTATTTTCACACTTTTACTCGATGTCTTGCTCATAATTATTATCCGATTAGAATAAAACTTTATTTACAACCTGAAAAACGTTTTAAGAAAGTCGTCTGTAAAAAATAAGCCAAATCGGTAAAGGTCACCATGCATATTTTTTGCATTTGTACCAAAATAATGCATTTTTAAAATTGCAATAAAATAAAATTTTGTGTTTACAAGTAGCCTAAGTGGTGTGCTATCCATTTAAAAAACCATTACCATTGTACGTTACATCATCTGTCAAAATAAGGAAATTTGTTAAACGCATATACAAAATTCAAATATATTTGCAATATATGGGGCATAAAATCGCAATATAAACATTTCATATGTATAAGTAGGCTTAATTATGTATGCCTTATGATATTTTGATACATAAATTAAAATAAGAGAGTGTAACTAAAATTTTTCCAATTTCTTCAGGAAATATATAGATTTTTGGATTAACTTTAGTATTAAAATTTAAAAAGTTTTTAAGCCTTTCACAAATTTCTTTATTTTGACAGATGATGTAACATATTATGGTGTTAGTCTTTTTAAATAAAAAGCACACAGCTTAGCCCTACTTGTAAACACAAACTGTACTTTATCAAAGTTTAAAACTGCATTATTTTGGTACAAATGCAAAAAAATTGCATGGCGACCTTAAGCAATTTGGCATATTTTTTACAGACGACTTTTCTAAAAATTTTCCAAGTTGTAAATTAAGTTTTGTTCTAATCGGATAATAATTTTGAGCAAGACACCGAGTTAAAGTGTGAAAATAGTGCCTCCAAATATTTGCTTGCAGTTGAGACAAAAAAATTTTTTAGTCTTATTTTTTCACTGATTTCAATTCGTAACATATGTTCACATTAACTGAGGTCAGGACTCGTAATCCAAAAAATATTTGACATTAAAGTCAAAAAATATTTTTTTATCGACTTTGATAAATTTTAAAAAAATAACGGTAAGGATTTCAGAATAAAAAAAACGTACATTCTGTGCACAATTTTGTTTCCAATTATACAAAAAAAGAATTTTGAAAATCGGTCAAGAATTGCGGCCTAAAATTTCAAATGTCCAAAAAAACTTTTTTTCCCCACCGTGCACCGTGAGAATATCTATCCGCTCTAAATAGGTGATATCCTTATAAATTGACTAGCGAATCAGGCGTATCTAGGTTAAACCACGTCTCAGAGGCGCAAATAATGTTCACGCCAGAATTTTCTAACGTTAATCTGAACTCATCTATTTTATTATTTAAGCTATTTTAGGATTAAAGCTTGCAGATCAAATTGCAGCTCGATATTTCCTAACCTACGGCTGTAATCGCGAGGGCAGTTAGGCGGACACCCCAAAAAAGTGGAAGAAGGGAGGTGGGAGTAGTTTTTGACCGACCTTGCTCATCTCAGAAAGTAGCTTCCGCTTAGAGGATAGAATCTTGCGTACAAAATGTCAGCTATATACCATTTAATATACGGCTGCAATCGCAGGAACAGACCCCCAAAAGGAGGGATTTTGTATAGGAGGTGGGAGTAGTTTTTGACCGATCGGGCTCATCTTTGAGGATAGAGGCTTGTATTCCAAATTTCAGATCGATATCTCTTAAACTGCAGACAGACGGACACCGTTAAATCGACTCAGATTTCGATGCTGATCATTTCTATATATATATTGTCATAACTACCACGCCTCCTTATGGACGTTACAAATGAAAGAACAAAATAAATATACCCTTCATACTGTACATGCGCGTGGTGAAGGATATAAAAACGGCCATATCATCTTTTTCAATTATGGTACAGATATATCAGATTGATCATGGCATGATGGTTTATCACACTGCTATCATGTATCAGCTTCTCAAAAAAGTTGACGTTCGAAATTAAATCGTTCAATGCAAAGGGAAATTTTATTCATGACATATTTATGTTTTGCTTGGTTGCATGATAGATTTCTTATATCTCTATCCTTATCTACAGCTATGATATCAAAATGCTTCCCATACTTTTCGTGTCGATTTTACCATTAAACAATAACGACTTTAGCAGCAAAAATTTTTGTTTGTCTTCAAAATGTTGACACCAATTCCAATAAATCCCCCACCAATTTGATTCAATTACAAGCCAAACAAAGATTTTAATCTTCAATTTCGACCATTTAGCATTGAAATTGATTTTCAAATGAATTTGCAAATTTTGTGCCCTTACATTGGCTACAAATATTGCGCTACACAATAATGTCGAAACATGATGTGCCAATATTGGGCAATCTTTATTTATGGTTTTTTTTACACACATTTTGAATGCTTCTTTTTTATTGTTAAGTTTAACTAAATCATGTCAATATTGTTTATGTGTGAACAAGTGCCACTTGTATACACTTATGTATTTAATAAATTACTATGTATGTAAGTATGCTACACATGTAAGTTTTGTACGTACATATGTATTTATATATATATATATATGTATCATTATGAATAAAATGCATTAAATTAATGCAATGATTTAGCTGAAATCGTCAAGTGTGAAATTAATTTGGTTTGCTACTATTTTTTGTTAGTTTATATTTGCGTAATTTTTCTTTTGTTTGCAAATATAAAGCAGCAATTGTTTCTAGATACAACGAGAAAAAGATATAAGTTGATGAATGTGGGTGTAGTTTTGAGCGATATTTTTGATAGATAAATAAACGCGACAACTTAAAATAACTCTGCAAGCAATTTGGTCGACTATGAACAAATTCCCTATACTATGGACAAATTCCCCTATACGATACTTACTAACTTCAAATCGATATTAAATTATTATGGCATATAACTTGACAAAACGAGTGATATAGAACTTCTTCTTTTTGGGGCTACTTTCACGTGCAGTTCTCAGAATTGAGTCCCAAATCAATGAGCTGAAAAATGTTGTACTGTGTTATTCAAAAAAAGTTTTACAAGAATCATTTACATTTTGAGAGGGATTTTGTCTTCAGTGATTTTACAATATCAACCATCGCCGATGACGTGCGTCAACTTAATATCTCTCACATTTATTACAGCTAGATGTGTTTTGATCAAGATTCCAATTTTTGGTTTCCATATTTTCTTCATTATTTCGCTCAGTGTATTTACACATGTTCCATTAATGACGACTACAACTATTTCTCTCGATCGCTGTTTTCTCGTATGTTGCATAGAAAAATGTTTAACATCAACAGCCGCAACTAAAGCAACACAACATTAGTATGTTAACAAATTAACTATTTAACCACCCACTCTCAGGGTCATATTGTCATTGTGTTGTTATTGTTGTTGTTTGTTAGCTGGTTCGTTCGTTCATTCGTTCGTATCATCTTTATTATTTGTTCTCTTTGTGGAAATCTTATGTTAGCATATAACGGATGCGCTGACATCAGTTGGCTGCCACTTTAGGATGTTGGGGATCTGCCTATAAAATGCAATAGAACCTTAGCTGCTGTATTTAAACGCCAAACAAGAGATGGACAGCTACAAATGTTACAGCTACCAATTACATAGTTTTCATATACGTAATAGAATTTAATTTAAATAAACATGCACCCGCTTGTGAAAAATTAATAGCACCTTAATTTGTTCTTATCTTCAAATAACATAAAATTTGTATTATTATTTGTTGTTGTTGCAGCATTTTTGCAGAGGTTGTTGTAATTTGTTTATCCTTCCGCTTGTCATTTGGATGGGTTTACCAGTTAAATAATTTAACGTTTTAATGGTGTGCACTAGTCAACAACTTTTGTTTTTCTTTTTCATTTTTTTTTTTTTGTTAATTTCCCAAAATTTATTGGGATATAATTATTTTGCGAAATTAGGCCAATTTGTATGGGAGATACCAACATGGTCAATTATATTCGTAAATCTATATTCAATAAAGTGTCAGATTTTTCGAAATTTTACTTGATTTAGTGCACATGCAACAAAGATATGTATGTAAACGTATATGAGTGACTTCGGTCTCCCAGAGAAAAAACCGAAATTGGTGACAAATAGGTTGTGGCAAATATTTTGGTTTTCTGTGGTTTAGCGTACTATTACAAGATTAAACGGACCAAAGTTAAACGGACCAGTTGTCCGATTTGAAATTACAGGAGAAATATTATTTATTCAAAAATAAGATAATTTTGGATAATTTTAATACTGGTATAGTTTTCATAAGGAACAGTGAAGCTTTATTCGAGTTATTGTGCCAGACTGACATGGCTAAATCATCTTAAAAAGTTCTGAAATGAATTAAGTCATAAGACACATGGGGTCCAATTCCTCTCATTTAATCGAAACCGTCTGCGAATTCATATCAATAGTACCCAGTACTACTGTGTTCTAAATTTCATTTCTCTGAGGATAAAAAAAACATTTTCGCCACGCCCCATCTGCGAACTAATCGAAAATAAAACTTTTGTCTGCAAATTTGAATCTTAAGTACTTACTCACTTATTACAACTTTCGATGGTTTATAAATTAGTGGCCTGAAGTTTTAAAGAATTCCACACGTTTCGGTCTTCTGCGTGAGTACTCCAATTAGTCCTACCAGATGGTGGCACGTCGCCAACCACTTGGCCCTTTTAACGAAGTTTGGGTCTCCCTGCTCTGCGCCGTCCTTCAGGATCGCCTTCAAACACCTTTCGCGCTGGAGCATTTACATCCATCCTCGCAACATGTCCCATTCATCGTAGTTGTTGGATTCTGATTCTTTTAGCTACGTCGATGTCGTGGTAAAACTCATACAGCCCATGGTTTATCCTAAGACGAAACTCGTCGGCGACACGGATAGGTCCATATATCTTTCAGAGTACTTTTCTCTCGAATACTTCCAGGTTTTTTATGTCCGTTGTCTTAAGCACCCACGATTCGGCAGCATTCAACAGAACTGGAAAAATTAACACCTGCTGTAGTTGTTTCTTAGTTTTTCGAGATAAGGTGGTGTTACTAAAGTGCTACCAAAGTCCGTAGAAAGATCTATTGGCTAGCACTATTCTCCGCTTAATTTCATGGCTGATATTATTTTTCTTATTGACGGAAGATCTGAGGTAGGTAAACTCATCGACTAACTCAAAACAATAATTGTCAACGTTCACGGTGCGTCCCCATCGAGAGGACTCTTTGTTCGTTGAAACCATTATTTGTGTTTTGTCCTCGTTGACCGCTAAACCCATTTTTGCTGATTCCTCCTGCTGTAACATCCCGCAGATTTCGTCCAATGATGTCTATATCATCGGCACAGGCTAGGGGCATGTGGCTTTTGTGGAATATGGTGCCCGACATATTGACACCAGCCATTCTCATCACCTTCTCCATAACTATATCGTCCTGCCTAAAACCTCTTTCCATATTGAAGGATTCAGACTGATCTTTATCAATTTTAACCGAGGATTTGATATTGTCCAAGGTACATCAGCAAAGTCGAGTCAGCTTTGCAGGAATAGCAAACTCAGACATGGCCTCATATAACCTATTCCTTATCGGAGAGTCGAAGGCAGCTTTGTAGTCGACAAAGACGTGGTAGGTGTCGAACTGCTTTTCATGGGTTTTTCCAGGATTTATCGTAAAGTGAGTATTTGATCCGTCGTAGATTTGCCAGGTCTAAAGCCGCACTGATATGGTTCAATTAGTTTTGCTACAATTGGCTTTAGACGTTCACACAATATGCTTCAAAGGACCTTTAACGCAATTGGTAATAGGCTTATTCCACGGTAGTTCTTACACTCTCTACCTTTCTTGTATATGGGACATAACAGACTGAGACTCCAATCGCCGGGACTACTCCTCTCTAGCATGATGTTCTCCATGAGCTGATGCATGCTTCTAAACAGCTCCTCTCCACCTGCCTTAAACAATTTAGCCGGGAGATCATCGGCTCCAGCTTCTTTGTTATTACTAAGGCGGGATATTGCCACACGTATCGCACTCTGGCTTGGAGGTGGACAGTCAATACCATAGTCATGGATTGGAGCGGGGTATTCTGGAGTGGTGTCCGTATCCAGTAAATTTCTGAAATGATCTCTCCATATCTTCAGAATGTTATCTAGGTAGCTAGCCATCGCTGTCCTTGCAGGAGAGAAACCCTTTTCCAGGCATTCTCGCCTTAACTCTGTGGCAGATTTTTCGGGCTTCCCCTCTACTTCGGAGCAACTCTGTGCACTCATCCTGTCTCTTCTGCAGCTTCTTGTTTTCCGTCTAAAAAGACGAAATGCCTGTCGTCTCTTCTTCCTGTGCCGTTCACGAACAGCTAGCGTTCCCATTGGCGGCAGTTTCGCCCTGTATGCAGCATCCGTCTCTCTCGTGGCATTGCGACATTTATCATCGTACCAGGCATCTCCTTGAGACGGCTTTGAGTACCCAAGTACGCTTCTCGCAGTCCGTTTTATGGAGTCGGCTATATATCGCCACTGCGGGCGATATAGAGGTTGGAGCATTCCGTAGCACTTGAGTTAGGTGGTTGGAGCAGGCGTCCGCTACCTCTGTGGTTCGCAGTTTACCGATATCCAACTTTCGCTGTGCCTGGTTACGTACGTTTTTCGCCTTGCTTAGCCTTGTGCATACCTTTACTGCGGTAAGGTAGTGATCGGAGTCAATGTTCGCACCCCTGATCCCTCGTACGTCCAGAACACACGAAGCGTGCGTTCCATCGATTACCACGGGATATATCTGATTCCTTGTCAATTGATCTGGAGATAACCATGTTGCCTTATGAATATTTCTATGGTCAAATTTAGTGCTGCTAACTATCATATTTCTTGCCGCAGAGAAATCAATCAGTCTGATGCCATTGTTCGACGTTTCGGTGTGCAGACTGAATTTTCCGATGGTAGGCTCAAATGCGGTTTCCCTGCCTATTTTAGCATTAAAATCGCCTAGTACAATTTTAATGTCATGGCTCGAGCTACGGTCATATACATTTTCTAGGCTCTCGTAGAACTCGTCTTTGTCCTCAACGCTTATCTCTTCTGTCGGAGCATGGGCACATGTAAGTGTTATGTGGAAAAACTTTGTTTTGACTCTTATGGTGGCTATACGTTCACACACCGGGTTGAACCTTGAGACTAGGTGTCGCAGTCTCTTGCCAACCACAAATCCACATCCAAACTCGTGCTTGTCCGCATGGCCACTATAGTAGATGTCGCACGTCTTCATGCGCGCGGGTTGAACCTTGAGACTACACATCCAAACTCGTGCTTGTCCGCATGGCCACTACAGTCTTCATGCACGAGCAATCGTGTCCCGTCCACCGTATTTCCAGTAAAGCAGGTATGTCAGCCTTGTATTCTGCAAGAACTTCCACCAGTGGAGGAGGCACCTGGTTTATACAGTATTCTAACATTTTTCTTACTTCTTTTCATTGCAATAGTTCAAACGTTTTTTCCTCCAGCCATGATTTTATTACGGCCGCCCATTCTGGGTCAGAGGCTGACCAGGGCATCGCTCAGTCTGAGCCGACGTGCCTGGGTTTTAAGTTTCGCCCCTCACAGATAGCCGTGCTCTGACAGGTGTCAAAGGCACGTTTCCAGGCAGAGCTCTGTGAGTAGACCTGAAGTGCAATTGGCAAGGATCACTATGGGTTTACACCGATTAGAGGCTTTACCTTGCATCACACCCCCGCCGAGTACTATTTTTGTACTAAATTTTATCTCTCTAGCTCCAAAAAAAAAAGTATTGCCACGCCTACTCCTCCCATTGGGTCATTAACATGACGCAGGGCAGGGCATTTGTTCTAACTGAACGATCTTCATAGTACTGTCGGTTAACGATGATGGATCCAAATCAATTTCGATGTATTTTTTGTAGACTCCCAGAGCAGATTCATCTGCATGTGTTATCTTTCAGTTTTTGCGATATAAAGCAAGTCAAGTAATGCCAGAGTTTGGTACAGTTGGATTGTTATTCGTCCAGCAGGGCTGTGTCATTAAAATGTTTGCTGAGAATATAGTGACAAAGGATTGCATTTGGTTCTCGTCTCTTGATTTCCAGACAGGTAGTAATGTATGTTTACGGCGAAGCCAAGGTATATGTAGAGGTAAAAGATCTACCACTACAAAGTTATAGTTGTCACGGTTCACTTAGCGTCCTAAACGAGTAGACTGTTTGTTCGTTGTAACAAATAACTTGTTTCTTTTCCTCATATGTCACCAGACCCAATTGTGACGACTGATTCTCAATGTCTAAAATGGCTGCAGTAACATCTCGCAGTCCTTGACCAATAATAACTATATCATCGTCGTACGCGAAACTTTTATTAATTTTTGTACAAGTCGTGTTTACTCCAGCTTTCCGCATGAGCTCTATTAAGAGGTTAAAGAGATGGCATGGCAAAATATCGCCCTGTCTAAAGCCTCGCTTGGTTAAAATAGCTCCGGTTGTACTTCTGCACACTGAGGACATTGTGTCGGCAAGTGTAATCCCACACAACCGTATCAGTTTAGCAGTGTTACCAAATTCAGCCATGGCATGTATCGGAATGACGACTGCAGCTTCATATTCGTAAAAAGATGATGTCTCCAATATTTGTGTGAATATTTGGTTGGTCGAGGATTTTCCATTTTAAAAAAGTACAAGAATAGGTCCAATCAGATTTGTTAAGATGGGCTTTACTTACCAAACACACTTCAACTTAATTTCCCTTTACACCCCATGAATGAGGTATGCGATAGCTTCTCGCGTTGTTGTGAATTAACACACTTTCTATTTTTAGATTCACAGCTAACGGCACCTACTTGTTTATCGACGAATGCGAACTTCTCTGTTTGAGAACCTATTTACTAGACATGCCGATTGACTCGACACTAATACTGCAACGTTGCTGTCGACAACATTCGAGGGTATACGACAATGAAAGAAAATTTTTTTCTTTTTTTTTTTAAGATGACTGGAGCCAGGAGTTGATCTCCCGCATGGTAGTCGCGTGTTCTAACCGCTATGCCACGGCCGGTCCCAAACACACTAGCCAGATGGTATATTCGGGCTTCATTCACTATACTCTGTCTATATTTTACTCCATATGCTTTTCCGTTTGAAGAGGCGTCTCATCTCTCTTCTCTTCTCATTATACTGCTCCTCACCGCACGCGTTGCCTGCAGTTTTTACCCTGTATGCAGCATAATTTTCCTCAGACATTTCGCAACATTCGTCATCGTACCAGGGATTGTCTATGCGTCATTTTCATAACCCACCCATAGAATTCGCTATATGCTGCCACTGTGTGCCGGGAACATCAGTATTAGGGTGGTTTGTTTGAAGAAATTGGGATAGTTAGTTAGAGTAGGCTTTGGCTATTTCTGTGGTATGCAGTTTTGTGATGTCCAGCTTCATTTAGGTTTAGTTACGAGCGTATTTAGCACTACTTAATCGCGTACATGCCTTTCATTGTCTCGAAGCTAACCAGTCTGATTCCGTTATCCGTTGATCACTTACATCCAAATTCGAGTGTTTTTGCATGGCAGCTGTAAAAGATGTCACAGTTCTTTCGTCGTGTGCATCTCTGTCCCATCCATCGCATATTCCCTATTGCGGTAATGCAAGCCAGAGAATGACAATAAGTACTCGGCATTAATGTATACTTAAGTACGAGTACATACCCATAAATTGTATACTTGTGTGTAACTATACCTAACACACAGAGAATGCTTACAAACTCTTATTTGCGTTGTAAAAGACATGTTTGCACACCATTTATAACGATCGTTACCTCTACCTACCCTTACTTTTGTTTCTCATACACAAGTATACACAAAATACACTCGACGCACCGAGGTCAGAAGCCGAAGCAGCCTCAACTTAATTATGAAGTTTTTTATCTACGATAATGATCATCATAGATCATCGTGTTTGATCGTTCTTACATTCGTCAACACTTCTAAACACTACGAGTGACATGAGTACTCATGTCTACTCCTGTAAATTCCCATACTCTACGGAACAGAAATAGAAATTTGACATGTATAACTAGCACCCAACACAAACAACACTTGTAGCAACATGTGCTGGGTTCTCGTGTACTTGGGTATACCAATGCACAAGTGTGTGCGGGTATGGGCACGGTTTGATCGTTTACTCTTTACACATTTACATGTTTGGACATTAATACTTCAACAGTACTCTTATTATACATTTTGTCATTCTCTGATGCAAGCCTGATATTTGTCGAAGACATCCGCCAATTGGATATAGGCACCATCTCTGTATCAACTTGGAACATTACAGGTGCATTTTCTCAAATCATCGTCCTTATAACGTTTGCCAGGAACATTATAATTTGTTACCTAACTTACTCCAACGATGCATAGGTGGTAATATGTGCTAAGGATATTAAGGTTACCTAACTTTGCGTCTTCCCAACGTTGTGTCTTGCTAACACTGAACGGATGTCCAGTGGCATTGCTAAGGGAATGCTTGCGGACCTCCACAGGGAGATTCTGGTTGTTCTTAAGTGAATAACACTCAGGGAACATAAATTTAAAAAAGTCCCACATTAACAAGAAATTTAATGACAGCACCCTCTTTGACGAACAATCATCAAACATCAGGCACTAACTACATAATAATATTTTTCGAAAAAATCATACAAGAATAGGTAAAGCATCATCGGTAGAGGAAGGTACCAAAACCGTCTATATGAGTTGTACAACAACATAGACGTGATCAAGCACACAAAAATACTTTGCGTTGGCTAAAATTCGAACTGCAGATTTTATGTGATCTTCCACAGTTTCCTACCAAACAATCTCGACATGTCCAGTGATGTGACAATTTTGCAGTTATTAACGGTGGTGTCCGTTTCATATTTTTAAACGCTCACGAAATACAAACAATTATATTTCTGTTCACAATACCCACACTTGGCCCGTCTATGTGCCGCCGCATCACATTAAATATTTTTTTTATTTAACCATTGTAACATATGAAAAATTATTGTAATTATAGTTCTAAACAAGAAGAAATATGAAAACCTTAATGAGGCTAAGGTTAAGGTCACTACTCACTATCCCAATAACACACAATTATAAATATTGTTAATGTGTTATCACAGCTTAGGTGGCGTTAATTCATTTTAAAAGAGCGTTTTCCTTCTATTATAACTATAAAATGTTGGCGAGGGAAGAGGGTATATCACAACAAGGTTGTTATTATTTCGGTCTGGCCCGCTATGGTATGGTTATTTAGATGCCCGTGCGTACATCAAACATTCACAATTATTCACACGTTCATTCAGATTTTGTGGTCACACCAATTTATCAAATTGCCTCCTCAAAGTATCATCACTTAGGTGTAGTTTTATTACCTCTTTAGAGCGATATTTAAGTCTATCTATGCAGTCAAGAAATTGATGACCATAAAACAAAAGACAAACAACAATGATGATGAGGCAGCCGGTGAAGTTATAAAGTAAGCATCACTATTTGTTTTTTACAATCATTGATGGGAAATTTTTGAAATAATTCTTTTGTGGTTTAATTTAGAGTGGCATGAAGGTTCAACGAATATTGGAACATTAAGTAAAAATCGATAATTTAATTTCAATTTCTTTTTTCCGTATCGTTTCTTTGAAATAGTGTTTGTTTCTTAAGTCTTTTGTTTTAATGACTGCACGGTTGTAACTAAGACCGCAATAGATCAATGAAATATTTTCTACAGGTTACTTGATATTTTCAGTTTGCATTGTCACTAGAAAATGTTTGTATTCCCAAAATTATATAAAAAACATTAAATATTTTTATAATATTAAAAATATTAAAAATAATGACCATTGTTTCATAGTTCGATTGAAGATCATTTACTATTGGCAATTAATGCCAATAGAGTTTGCTTTTACAATATTTGTGTGAAATGTATTATGTTGACGGGAAATGGGGATCTTCTAATTTGAGTATTTTGATTGCTATTCATCTGGGAGTAACCATAATCCCCGGGCAATGCCACTGAACATCCGTACAATGGTAGCAATTGTGAGAAGGCACAATGTTGAATAACAGATACGTCTTAGGAAGTAGGTAACAGAAGTTACTGAAGCTGCACACAATGGCTCTCTTAGTGGCTTTGGCAGCCCCAAGAAACTAAGATCGGGCCACTCTCCTTAAACAAAACCAATTATTATGAAAACACGAAGAAAAGAAAAAAACAAGAACCCCCCCCCCCCCCCCCCAAATATTGACGACCCCCGCAAACGATATAATGACCCTGATTTAAGGATATGATTTACGGATATACGGATACGGATTTGCACCTGGAATGTTCGAACTCTCTACATAGAAGGTGCCTCTATGCAACTGACGGATATCTGCGACAAATACAAGGCTGACATCAACGGCATAAAGAAAATGAGATTAAGGGGACAGGGATGCACACTACAAAAGAACTGTGACATCTTTTACAGCTGGCATGTAGAAAGACACGAATTTGCATGTGGTTTCATAGTCTGCAAGAGACTTCGACACCTGGTCTCGCGGTTTAATCCTGTATGTGACCGAATAGCCACCATTCGCATCCGGGCGAAATATTTTTACATCACGCTGATTTGTGTACACGCCCCGACGGAAGACAAAGACGAGGAAATTAAAGATGCATTCTATGATCGCCTGGAGGAAATATATGACCGCTTCCCTGCACATGACATTAAAATTGTTCTGGGAGATTTTAATGCTAAAATAGGGAGGAAAGATGCTCTTAGTTCAGCAGTCGGAAAATTTTGTCTGTACAACATTACCTCCGATAACGAATTCAGACTAGTTAACTTCGCGTAGGCAAGAAACATGGTAGTGAGTGGTGCGGGAGTGGTGATTCCCGCATAAAGATATCCACAAGGCAACCTGGATATCCCCTGATCAAAATACAAGAAACCAGATTGATCAAGTGCAAATATTGACTCGGATCACCACCTAGTTGCAGCCAAGGTACTCACACGATTAAGCAGTGCTAAAAACACTCGTAATCAAACGCAAAGGATGCTATACATCACAAAGCTGCCTACCACCAAGATAGGCAATGCCTTCTCCAACCAACTCTCTCTATTATTTCAAACCAACCGCCCTAATTCTGATGTTCCCGACACCCAGTGGCAGCATATTGCGAATTATATGACCACTGCCGCAACGACCGTACTGGGTAATGCAAAACCATGCTCAGACAAGCCTTGGTACTATGAGGTATGTCACAAAATGTCAGAAGATAGGTATACTCCATACAGGGCAAAACTGCAGCCAATAGCAACGCGTGCAGTGACGGAGCGTTATAATGAGAAGAGGAGGTTCTTTTACCAGAAGTTCTATCAAAAGGTAAAAAGTAAAGGTTTTGGACCAGGGATCCCCAACTGTAAGGCCGGAGACGAAAATCTGGTCACTAACATTCAGAGTGTGCTGCAAATATGGAGGGAACACTTTCGATCCCTACTCCTTCCCGAAGGCAGTATAAGTGACGAAATCACACCAATCACCGAGCCATAACGAGATCAACACGGCAATTGCACGGCTTAAAAACAATAAAGCTGCGGGAACCGATAGACTACCGGCAGACCTTTTTTAACTCGGCGGCAATAAGCTGGCAACGTGCATGCACCAGCTGATAAACACGATTTGGCTCAAGGAATGCATGTCCAATGATTGGAATCGTAGTGTTTTATGTCCTGAGCTTAAAAAAGGCGATCCAAGTTTGTGTACCAATTATCGCGGGATAAGCCTTTTACCCATCGCATACAAGGTCCTGTCTAGTGTGTTATGTGAAAGACTAAAGCCCATTTTAGCGAACCTGATTGGACCTTATCAGTGTGGCTTTAGACCTGGTAAATCTACAACCGACCAAATATTCACACTACGACAAATCCTAGAGAAGACCCAAGAAATGCAGATCGATACCTAACGTCCGTTTATCGACTACTAAGCTGCATTTGACAGTTTGATACGACAGAAACTATTAGATGCCATGGTTGGGTTTGGTATCCCCGCAAAGCTGATACGACTTTGTGAGATGACACTGACTGACACGAAGTCTTCAGTGAAAATAGGCTCAAATCGAACAGAGCCATTTTTTACCAAGCGAGACTTCAGACAAGGCGATAGTGTATCATGCGATCTCTTTAATATCATCATGGAGATGATCATGCGGCCACAAAGCCACATGCTTCTCGCGTATGTCGATGATATAGATATCATTGGCCGAGGACTGCGGGATATTACTGCGGACTTTTCGAGGATTAATGAGGACAAAACGAAGTTATTTGTTTCAACTAACAAAGAGTTTACTCATTTGGGACGCTACGTGAACGTTGACAACTATAACTTTGAAGTGGTAAAAGATTTTGTCTACCTCGTCTCCGCCATAAAAAAAATGATAATCTCAGTCTGGAAATCAAAAGACGAGTATTGATCACAAACCGCTGCTATTATGCGCTGAGTAAGCGTTGTAATGATAAAGCCCTCTCCCGACGAACGAAGATCCAACTCTTCTAGACACTGATCCTGCCTTTCTTACTCTTCAGCGCAGAACCTGGGTAATGACGCAGGCGGATCAATCCATTCTGGAAGTTTTTGAGAAAAAAATAATACGCAAAATATTTGGACCCATCATCGTTAACGGCCAGTACCGTCGTCGAATGAACCGGGAGCTGTACAACGACATCGACGTAGTCGAGCCTATTCAAATAGACCGAATGCGCTGGCTTAGACACGTTATACGAATGGACTAAAACGGTCCGGCTCGAAAAGTTTTCGGCAATGAACAAATATTTAAAATATTACAAATATCAAAAATAATAACAACATTTAAAATATTCACTATATTCAAAATATTAAAAATAATAAAAATAGTAATTAATATTCGAAAAAATTCAAAATAATAAAATTTTTAGAAATATTGAAAATATTAAAAATATTAAAAAAACTAAAAACAGACTTCGTTCTGCCTCCAGATTATTGTAAAAGATGTTAAGTGCAGTTGAAATCTAATAACGGTATTGGTTTATTACTTCAGCCTCTGAAATATTTCAATTTAAAGGGCGAAGTTTTTCCCGACAAATTCTGTACTTGATATATGTAAACGATTATTATATATTATTGTGTATTGCTAAAATGACTGACATATAACTTTCTGAGTTGTTGTACTGGGTGATTGTACCTTAAGGTGTTTGGTCTGAGGTATTTGGTCTGAGCCAAGATAGTAGTAGAGATATAGTTTGCCCCTTCTATCCCAAGGAGTACGAATTTCCAAACATCAGTTTTTCACATTATCCTGTTTGTCCCCTAAAAGTTCGAAATGCGAAAAACCATTTTGTAAAGCTCTCTAATACTATAGGAAGTGCGCCAATATAAATGTTCGCCATTCTACCTTAAGCCATTTTGCGGCCTGGGTGACCATCTAAGGCCATCCCCAACTTTCACTGAAATTTTTGGCACAAATCGGTTCAATGTTGACTAAATGACATTCCAAAAATTAAGTGTATCATAAGCTAAACACCAGCCACATGGGTCCAAACATACATCCAAAATTTTCTCATGTCCAAAAATGAATACATTTTAAGTTAGAGTGAAATCGGACAATCGATGTAAATTTTCGAAATAATTCATCTCCAGCCAAATCGTTAAAATTTTCATTTTAATTCCACCCTAGCGGCCCCTACTTGGCCCATTTATACAAAAACTTTGTTCTCATGATCAAACAAACATACATTCTGAATTTCAGTTAAATTTGTCCATTCGTTCATATTTTGATCATTAACCCACCCCAGCGTCACCTACCGAGTAGATTTGTACATACATTTTTTCTTATGGTCAAACAAACATACATTCTAAATTTCAGGTGAATTGGTCCATGCATTCAAGTTTTCGATATAAATCCACCCTGGCGCAACCAAACTCCTGAAAATTTCGAATCGAAGAAAGAAAAAATCAGCCAAATCCCTTCAGCCGTTCTCAAGTGATGGGTTTACATACGTGGACCATTTAATTTTTATATATATAGAAAGAAGATATTAAATATATAGATATTAAAAATATTAAAAAAAAATATTAATATATTATATTAAAAATATTATAAATATAAAAAATATTAAAAAATTTTAAAAATAAAAAATATTAAATTATTAAAAATATAAAAAATATTAAAATAATTAAAAATATTCACAATTTTCAAAACATTAGAAATATTAATAATATTTAAATTGTTAAAACTATTAAAAATAATTACAAATATTCGAAAATATAAAAAAATATTTACAAATATGTATTAAAAAATAGTAAATATATTAAATATACTAAAAATATTAAAAATTTATGTTAGTGTATCAAATGATACATCAAATTGGCTAAACGATCAGAAAGTGTTTTATTGTTTTGATATTAATGGTAAAATTCAGTGTCACGCACTAGGACGACGGGTTTCGAACTCCATGACGATTTCATCTTCCGACCCCTTTGTGGCGAAATGATGCTCTATGGTACATATGAATAAGGCCGTTAAAATATAAAAAATATTAAGTTTGAATTTATTTCAAGCTCTAGACCAGTGTTTTTCTTATAATACCAGGCAGTCTGTATACCTGTTTCGGATTCAGCCACCAATCGTCATCAGCAGACTTTGGTATAATGATTGCAAATTGTTCTTTAATTCTTGAGTCTTGAGTGCATAGACTCGAAAAACTTTACAACCATTCACTATGAGAAACCATTTGCTAAACTTTATATTATGTTAGTTTGTTTAAAAATATTAAAAATATTCAAGCCTCAGAAAATATTGTTATTTGATTTTAGATGAAAAAGTGAAATATCCTATTATGAATTATTATTATCGGTTTAGTATTTTATGCGGTTGCCCGTTACATACTATCCCGACATAACCAATTTTATTAAAACCATACATAGGATATGAACATTTGAATACAATGTAAAATATATATGGATTTTATGTTCACGTTTCCACATATAAATATACGAGTATACAGCAACATTGACAGACATAGGCTATTTTTATATTGAGGGAACGATATATAGATTAAAAATGCGATTTGTATTTTGTTGTTTACCACCTAAGGTTAAAAATGTTTCAACAAAAACTTGTTAACGCATTGAATTCCAAAACAAACATATAATGCTTGTTTTGAAAACAAAATAAACAAAAGACTTAAGAAACAAACTTCATTTGATACTCATTCATGCACACAATATATGTATGAACACATCAAAGTTCAAAAGTTAAACGCATGGATAATTGTTTTGTCTACAGTGTTAAAGAAAATCCTCTTAGCGTCTTCTCCAGCATTATCGTAGACTGTAAACTCTAAAAATTTAGACGAAATTGTAATGAAAATCTTATATCACATAAAAAGTCGCAATACATATGAATACAATTGTATTATGAAAAAAATGTAGCGTGTAAGATTACAATAAAATGAAATTGGTGCTAAAGAAAATCTTATGAAGAAAAGAGAAAAATTAATTTAACAATTAAAATGAAATGATAAATGTCAATGCAAGAGCAAGAAAACATACAACTCTATTACCATGATATTGTAATTAATTATCACTAATATGTTAACTCATAGCTTTCTGTTGTTAGCAAAAATTTTATACATTATAATGAAGTTCAAAATTTCAACATCATGCGGACCGCTTGATATTCGTTGTTTTGTTCTATATATTGTTTTGTATACCTTCATTTTAGTTCCGTTTTCTGATATTTATTGCACAATAACATTTCTTGTCTCAATTTTCTAAGGTTCTCTTAACTGTTAATACTGATTAATTATTGTTCATCGGAGACTTTCCTATTGTTTAACGTGGGAATATACACATTTGTGTGCTCTTATCAATAGCTATAGCGAAATGGCAATAATGCCACAGAAATATATTTGTAATATGCCATGAATTTGATTGTTAATTGCCATTATCATCATCGATTTGATAATTATCGTTTAGGGCGATTTGAAGATAACTTGCGATGTTATTAAATGCAAAGATTTGTTTCACTTTTTAACCTTTTTCGAAAGGCATTTACATAAAATTTATTAATATGTATATAAATGGAAGTTGAAAGTTGGTTTGGGGTTGAAACGATTCTGTCAAACCATCATACATGTCAGAGGCGACAACTGGTATTACTCAAGACACTTATATTGTAGACACAAACCTTTTCCCAAATTACCCTATATTTTATGAGCGGCATGAGCCAACGTGGTGGATGGTAGAGGAACTAAGAGTTGGCATTCGGTTCATGTCATGGTTTTATTCGGCTGGCCACTAAAACACATTTTTTTGTTTATAAAAGGTAAGTTAACAACAAGCACTACAGATACTTCTTGCCTTCAAAATTACTTAAAAAAAAACTTAATTTCCCTTTACACCCCATGAATGAGGTATGGGATAGCTTCTCCCGTTGTTGTGAATTAACACCCTTTCTATTTTTAGATTCACAACTAACGGCATCTACTTGTTTATCGACGAATGCAAACGTCACTGTTTGAGAAGCTCTTATTAGACACGCCGATTGACTCGACACTAATACTGCGAAGTTGCTGTCGACAACATTGAGGGGAGCCGACAATGAAAGAAAAATTTATTTATTTTTTTTCTTTAAAGATGACTGGAGCCAGGAGTTGAACCTGTGATCTCCCGCATGGTAGTCGCGTGTTTCTACTACTATGCCACGGCCGGCCCCAAAATTACACTAACTTCTTATTGCCAAAAAATACTTTAATTGTACCAAAAAGTTAATTTATAGTACTTAAAAGTACTTCTATAATGTCAAATAGTACTTGAATTGTACCAAAAAGTAAATTTATTTTACAAAAAATTTCTTTTACTGTTCCAAAATGTACATTTATTGAACTAAAAAGAACATTCATTGCAATTAAAAGTACTTTTGTTGCACCAAAAAGTAAATTTATTGCACCAAAAAGTACAAATATTACACCAAAAAGGACATTCATTGTACCAATCAATAATTTTATTGTACCAAAAAGTACTTTTGTTGTACTAAAAAGTACATTTGTTGTATAAGAAAGTACTTTTATACCATCAAAAAATTAATTTATTGTACCAAAAAGTACTTTTCTTATTCCAAAAAAGTACATTTATTGTACCAAATAGGAGAATTATTGTACCAAAAAGCACTTTTGTAGTACCAAAATGTACATTTGTTGTATCAGAAAGTACTTTTATGGTATCAAAAAGTGAATTTATTGTACCAAAAAATACTTATATTGTTGCAAAAAGTACATTTATTGTACCAAAAAGTACATACTATGTATCAGAAAGTACTATAATTGTATCAAAAACTGCATCTATTGCAGAAAAATCTCACATTTATTGTACCAAAAAATATTTTTATTGTATCTAAAAGTAAATTTATAGTAACAAAAAGTACTTTTTTGTGCCAAAATATACTTTAACTGTACCAAAAAGTACTTCTTAGTACAATAACTGCGCGAAATAGTGCTTTCAATGTACCAAAAAGTACTTTAAATGTACCAAAAAGTACATTTATTATACCAAAAAGTACATTTATTGTACCAAAAAGTACTTTAATGTACCAAAAAGGGGGCGTGCCCCCCGCCGCATACGTCGAAGTCAGTATCTCTCTGTCATTTTTCATAAGTCGAAAAATAAGAGAGGGGGGGGGGCGGACGCACTATTCTTTTTTTTATTTTTTATTATATGGAAAAAAAATTGGGGTATTTTTCATACCTGCAAATTTGGGTCATTTTTCATATGAAAAATGACCAAAAATTAAAAAACGAAAATTTACCTAAAATAAATGAAAAGTTCCCCAAAATTTATGGGGGATTTTTCATATGAAAAATTCCCCAATTTTGTATGGAAATTTTTTTGGGTAATTTTTCGTTTTTTTTTTGGGGCATTTTTCATAGAGCCTATTTTTTTGGGGTATTTTTCAAAAATTTTGTGGGGTATTTTTCATAAATTTTGGGGAAAATTTCGTTCTTGAGTTTTGGGTCATTTTTCATTTTATTTTGGGTAATTTTTCGTTTTTTTTTTGGGCATTTTGCATTTGGGGCATTTTTCATAGAGCCCTCCTCGAGACCTATACAACGATATCTTGTTAAGTTATGATTAAGCCACAAGCAAAAAATCAGCCAAAACGAATTTGGCTGTATTTTGGTGGGTTATTAGTTTCTATACTCTCTCTTTAGCATTATTAAAAGACGAATGCGGTGGGGGGCACAAAGCATCTGCACGAAATTTTACCTAAAATAAATGAAAAGTTCCCCAAAATTTATGGGGGATTTTCCATATGAAAAATTCCCAAATTTTCCATAGAGCCCTCGAGAAGTACTACATATGACCTATAGATGTCTCTGACGTATGGCATATTTTTTACCCAGAAATATCGGATTTCGAAAGAAGCTTCAATCCACTTTGATAGTAAGGATGCCCATATTAATTTTCGCGAGCTTTAGCCGATTGGTCTGGGTGATGGTACACCCTAACGTACAAAAATCAATTCTTAGCTGACGTTTATAATAAAAGGGGGACAACCAATCCAAATTTCATTCATTTTTATAAGTTAGTCAAGCAATTTTAAATATATATAAATATATAATTGTAATTGTAATAGGGCCCTTTTCCCAGCGAGACGTAATCCCCCATGTACTATTTACATGCGTATCAAATCTCATATTTATACCTTTAATGGTTCTTGAGATATAACTGATTAAATTTTGGTTTGTGTGGGCGGTGCCGCGCCTCATTGTCTAATTATGTTTTCATATAGCCTATGATATAGGCCCTATGGACAGTATCACGCAAAGAAAATATAATTGCAATAGGTTTATTTATTTGACAAAGTATTTTTTTATACGTTCGATATACGTACCAAATCTCGACTTCGTACCTACAATGATTTATGAGATACAGCCGTTTTAAAATTCGAGCTGTATAAGGGCGGTGCCCCACTCTTTATATCCCCTTCCAGTCCGAATTTCCGAAAATCACTTCTTAGTGCGCGCCTACGTCATAAAAGGAACCTACGTTCGAAATTTCAAGGATCTACCTGTAGCCGTTTGGGCTGGGAAGTGATCTGTCATCCTCCCAAGCCTTTTATACAAGGTGGACCGAAAGTAATCACACTATTGGAAGGTGCTCTTATTTTTGCAAATGGCCGCCAATGTCAAATCTGTTTTGACATTTCTGGACTAGACAGATGTAGAATACAAGGGATACTCTCCCCAAGAACGGGAATAATCGAGTCTATTTTTTTGCGTAACAATTCGTCATGGTGTAGGCGCAGTGCGAATTCCGTCGCCTATTTCCTGGCCGTCCGACACCGACTGAGCAAACACTGCGCCGTTTCGCCACCAACCTTGAAGAGAATGTGACCACACGAGACGCAGCCAGGAGTGGCCGTCCCCGGATCGCCCGTTCTGCCGAGAATATTGCCGCTGTTGCCGAGAATGTCGAGCTGTAGCCGGAAACATCGACTAGACGCCGCACAGTGTAACGTCTTCATACATTCGTTGGCCAAAAATGCAAGGAGTCGTTGTAGAGCAACGAAATTTTATACAACACTTTTTTTGATGAAATTAAGAAATTTCTGAAGTGTCATAAAAATCGGTTGAGAACCACGCCTCCTTCCCATATATAGAAATTATTTTTTTTGAGATATTTACGTCAAATATTAACTTGCTTCAATGAAATTTAGTTGCTGAGCATAACTTACCATTCTTAATTATTATACCAAAAGTGGGCGTGGTCAGACTACCTCCCATACGAACCACGCCCCTCCTATATATAGTTAAATTTTTTTTAAATATTTCCGTTAGGATATATTATATTATTATTATATATTAGGATATCCTATATAAGTTATTTTAATGAAATTTTGTTGCTGACCATAAAAGTGGGCATGGTCAGACTAAAATCACGCCCACGTCCTACACAAACGAAACAGGTTTTTGCTCCTAAAATGAGAATTTTTCATCAAAATTAACAAAATTGAACATGAACTTGCATTCATTACAAAAAAAAGTGTTCAAAAGTGTTACTACCGACAAACACATCATCATTTGTAAACGTCTTTTGAAATTTGGATACAATTCACATACTTAAATTCCCTTTGATGTTTTCTTTTTGTCTGCCTTACTAACGCAATTTCAAAGCTATAGTATTAATAATTTAAAAGGTTTTAGAAAACATCATTTTCTTTCCAAAAAGTCAAAAACCATTAAAATTGAACGAAAAACTTAAAAGTTACACTTGTTTAAAATCGTTAAAAAAATATTGAAATTTTTATATTAAACTAGCTCTTCCGGCTCGCGTTGCTTCGCCCGTATATACAATGAATCTTCTTATGAATTTAAGCAATAGTGGTAAAATGCAAATGCTTCATAACACGAACGAACTCCCCATTTATATGACTGTAGCTTCATCCCCTTGGTCTGAATGATTGTACCGCTTTAGTCCCTATTTATTCCCAAAACCACGAATTCAATAGGAAACATGCACATATACGATTATAACTTAAGCCGTTCAGTTGGGCGATAGTACCAGTTTTATCCATTTTCCTGTATTTTTACAACTAAAGATCGCATTTCGAAAAATTACTTCACAACGCACAAACAAAATATTTATTTAAATTTAATTTGACAATAAAGCTTTAGCCATTCAGTACCAGTTTTAACCCTTTTCGGCCTCTTTTTACCCCTGAAAGGTAAGAATTTCGAAAAGCATCCTTGCGTCTTTGTAATTCCATAGGGATCAAGCCCATATAAATTATTAAAATTATATCATTATTGGTCTGGGCGATAAAAATATTTGTATCCCTTTTTCAATTTTTTTTACCCAGAAATATCGGATTTCAAAAAAACCTTCAATTCAATTTGATTGTGAGCATTCCCATACCAATTGTAGCTTTAGCCGATTGTTATAGGTGATGGCACGGTGCCACGCCCCTTTGTCTAATTATGTTTTCATGTAGCCCATGACAATCGGTTATTGCAATCGGTCCATTTATTTCGCCGTGATAACGATTTAATCAAAAGGGACGTGGTAACCCCCTTTTTTTAGCGAGACGCAATCCCCCATGTACCATTTACATATGTAGCAACTCTCATTTCATACCTCTAATGCCCCCTGAGGTATGACCGATCGAAATTTTGGTTTGTGTGGGCGGAGCCACGCTCCTTTGTCTAATTATGTTTTCATGTAACCCTTTATAGAGGCGCTTTGGACAGTATCACACATAGAAAATATAATTACAATCGGTTCATTTATTTGGCTAATATAACCATTTTTTAAAAAGGGGTGTGGCCCTTTTCCACAAGCAAATTCTTATACGACCGATATACGTACTAAATCTCGTCTTTGTACCTATAATGGTTTAAAAGATACAGCCATTTTGAAATTCGAGTTATATAGGGCGGTGCCACGCCTACTTACCCTTGCAGTCCGAATTTCTTAAAATCCCGTCTTAGTGCGCGCCTACGTCATAAAAGGATCTTACTTACAAATTTCACGGTTCTACCTTTAGCCGTTTGGGCTGGGGAGTGATCAGTCAGTCACCCAAGCCTTTTATATATATAGATTATTTATCTAGTTAAATTTTCCAACATCAAAATCATCAAATCATGCGAAAACTGCAAAATTTCTAATTTTTTTGCGCTTTTCCGGAATTTTCCGAGTTTTTCGCTAATAATTTTCTATTTTTGCCTTCGAAAAGCCATTTCGTTACAATTGCACTCAAATTTCCCGGCTTTTCCCAAAATTTTCTGGCACAAAAAATTCCTAACAATTACGAAAAATTGAAAACAATACAGCAAACTTTTTCTGGAATTTTCCAAGTTTTCCACCAAGAATTTTTCTATTTTTCCATTCGAAAAGTCATAATTGTTCGAAATTGTTCACATTTACATCGCCCAAAATTACCAAAACATAAGATAAGATGCAAAATTTTGTCGAAAAAAAAAAAAATTTGGCATTTTCCATAATTTTGCAACAAAAATTTTCTATTTTTCCATTCTAAAAGCGACAAAAATTGAATTTGCGATTTACCTCAAATCAGGTGATGAAATGCAAAATTTTTCCGAAAAAAAATCAAATTTTTCGATTTTTTCGGAATTTTCCGAGTTTTCCACCTAAAATTTATCTATTTTTCCATTCGGAAAGTCATTTTGGAATAATTATCCGAAATTTTTCGCAAGTTACATCGTTCAAAACTATCAAATCGTACGACAAAATGCAAAATTTTGTCGAAAAATAGTATTAACATTTTTCGAATTTTTCCGGAATTTTCCAACAAAATTTTTTTATTTTTCCATTCGAAAAATCATTCGTAACAATTGCACATAAAAAAGCAATTTTCTCTTTTTCCAATTTTCCGGAGGATTTTCCCAAAATTTTCTTTTACATAAACCTTCTCCTGGCAGTTACGAACAACTGAAAAATATTTCAGCAAAATCGGTCCAGCCGTTCTCAATTGATGAATTACTATACATTTTTTCCACCATTTTTATATAATAGATTTCAGAATACTCAACTTTGTGAGCCTAAAACAAAATGAAAATATACTTCTAAAAAAAAATGAAGAGTGTTCTAATGAAACGTTTTTGAGTAAAACTCCATTTAAATTTGTTTCATTTATGACATCAACTTTTTTCTATATAGGGCCATGTTAACCGTTCCAGATTTTTTTTTTTGTGGGGTTTTTTGAAGTTACTTGTTTACGTTAAGAAGCCCGAGACCCTGGAAACCCTCAAAGACAACATTCGACACGAGTGCGAGAATCTGTCGCCCGAAGTTCTCGCCGAAGTTATGAGAAATGCCATGAAATGAGCCCGTATGGCAATCAATTGTGACGGCGCTCATTTGGCGGATATCATCTTTTCGACTTAAATTCTGAAGATTCAAATAAACATAAACAAAAAACAGAATCGAAGTTTTTCGTTTAGAAAAAAAAAATGAGAGCCAAACAACATCGGATGACTTCTTTTGGACCACCTTGTAGACTCATTATTTTCTGGGACTTGTTTACATTGCCTTGGCAACTGACACATCTTCTATGTATGTCATTTTTGAATGATTCACAATTGTGTCAAGTACAATCCAATTTCACTTAGTATAAAATATCACCTAACAATTTTGGCTTAAGTAATAATATCTCTGGCTCTTATACCCCGACAAGAATCTATTGCGATTGTTACTAACATCGGTATTTCAATAATTGTATGTAACATATATGTAACATCATTTTTGAGGTTTGCCCTGCAACATGTCAATAAATCTTTCCGGACTAGGCCTAACTACTCTAGTCCATTTTATATTCCGATATAATTGATGTACGGTCAATGCAAATCATTCAATGCTTTCATTTCATTAATTGATTGACATGACAATTATTCGCTCTACAAATATATATCCTTGTAACATCATCATACACAATACAAAACTATCCTTCACGGTTGATTTGCTGCACTCTTAGGTAGTTGCCTCCAAGCTGTTTGCAAAAGGTTTAACAAGATTAATACATTAAAAGTACAAGTGACATTTGCCATTTATCGCAAAATTTAGTTGACCCATTTCCATTGCAGCTACCGCTGCCTTACATAGCAAAACTATTACACAATAATTGTTACATCCGCCATAAATGTATATGTATGCAAAGTCGGGAGTGTAACTACATAACCAGACATAAGCAATTCTCATAATGCCATCCAATAAGAGCATAGTAGTATCATAACATATTTATATGAGATGCTTAACATCATATTCCTCCATTACATAGATTTGTGTGTTGCTCAGGCAGCTGAGACCACCGGCATATGAGCCATCAAGTCGATTAACATTTGCATTCATGTTTCTTGTTAAAGGACACGTAAGTACTTGTTCCGCGATTATAGTACTACATATGTCCGCACATGTGAAGGCACATTGTGATGTTAAGTTCTATTATAAATTACATTTAATGCATTAACAGAATAATTTTTAAAACTGTGGTATGGAACTTGAGTGGATGTTAAGCTTATTGTAAGTCACAGGAATGATTTCTACAATTGTTTTCCGAGAAAAAAACATATGACAGATAATGTAGAATGTTTACGGTTAGGAATGGCTATAATATTTTTAATTTTTTTTTCTTTAGCTAATGACAAACATAGAAAATTCGTTGGTCGGGACAGAAAAATAAGTTTTTGAAGTTTTCTAAAACATAACTAACTAACAGACGATTCTATCTACCCCTACTATTTATGTACTTTTACTGTATTTGAATGTATCCCCCTACTTGATAGTAATCATTCCCTCCTTTCTACATTTATAAGGGAATACATTAGCGAAGCAGAGTGTAACTATATTTACTCCCTGTATTTTCATACTGATACATAAAATTGTCATGGTCTAACACTAGTGTATATATTTAAGAATTTATTTTGTTGGTTTATACAACATTGTCGTTGGTTGCATGTTGCACAAGTAGCAAATAACTCGTCTCAAGTATAGAACTTTATCATGATGATTTACATTCACCCAAAGAACAATAAGAGCAACACAAGCATAAAAACAGATGCCCTGCCCCATGAGAGGATTGCTGCCAAAGGCAGACAACAACTAAAGTCACAACAAAATGTAAAGTAGCAAATAATTTGAGAGGAAAGGACCATTTAATTTGACATATTTGCACTTGTTGCTGAGTACAAGCAGACAAAGGAGTTTATGTTGTAGCTTTTGTATGTATGTCAGCAGTAAATAATACCAGTGGGATGAAGCATATTTGATTGACAATCACTCATCAAAGAGTAAAAAAAATCCAGTGATCATATGAATATACACAGTCTCTCAACATTTTAGTGCTAACAAAATAAGTTGCAACATAAATACTAAATATTTTTTTTAGAAAGTTCTTAAATATATGTACATATGTATATTTATGCATAACTTTGATAGACACGGCAGACACACATGTCATAGAATAAATTAATTATAAAATAAAATTGGACTACACACCGGGATACGGTGACCGGATTCTGGAATTGCCATGCAAATGACCGAAGCTAATGCATTCAGTTTAATATTCATATATTTTATTTTGAACATTATTATTTGGCCAACCTTTGCACTTTTGTTAAACAGACAGACTTATATTATTGGTTGTTTTGAAATTTATCTCAAGCTCAAGACCAGGGTTTTTAAAAGAAGTTAGTAGTAGAATGATATTCTCATAATGCCAGGCAGCCTGTACAGCTGTTTCGGATTCAGCCACGAACCTTCATCAGCAGACTTTGGTTGAAGTTTTTCGAGTCTACGTACTCAAGAAAGAATTCTCATTTTTTGGTGAGATTCTGGTGCATAAGACTTGAAGAACAATTTTCAATTAATATACCAAAGTCGTTCTTTCATTGTCGGCTCCCCTCGAATGTTGTTGACAGCAACTACGCAGTATTAAGCGTCGAATCAATCGGCGTGTCTAGTAAGAGCTTCTCAAACAGTGACGTTCGCATTCGACGATAAACAAGTAGGTGCCGTTAGTTGTGAATCTAAAAATGGAAAGCGTGTTAATTCACAACAACGCGAGAAGCTATCCCATACCTCATTCATGTGGTGCAAAGGGAAATTAAGTTTAAATTTATACCAAAGTCGTGGCTGAATCCTCATCAGCTGGTATGCATCACACTTTTTGATACAACAACATTTTTTCGGTACAATCATATTTCTTTTTAGCACAACAAATGTACCTTTCGGTACAATAAAAGCATTTTTTTGTACAGTTAGTGTACTTTTTGATAAATTAAAATAAAATTTTTTTGGTACAAACACAGTACTTTTCGGTATAATAAATGCACTATTTGGTACAACAAAAGTACTTTCTGGTACAGTGAAAGTACTTTTGGGTACAATAGAAGTACTCTTGGAAACAATATAAACAATTTCAAGTGCAGTAAATGTACTTTTTGGTACAATTATTTCTGGTGCATTGAGAGTACTTTTTGGTACTATAAATGCACTATTTGGTACAATAAAAGTACTTTCTGGTAAAATAAAATTTATTTTTGGCACAACAGAAGTACAATTTGGTACACATCAGATACTTTTGGAATAGTAAATGTAAATTTTGGAATAATAAAAGTACTTCTTAGTACAGTAAATATACTTTTTGGTACATTAAATATACTTTGTTGTACATTAAAAGCACTTTTTGGTACAATAAATGTACTTTTGGGTATAATAAATATTAATTTTAGAACAGCAAAAGTACATTCTGGTACATTGAAAATATTTTTTGGCACAATTAAAGTACTTTCTGGTACATTGAAAGTACTTTTTGTTACAATGAATGTACTTTCTGGTACAATAAAATTTCTTTTTGGCACAACAAAAGTACTTTCTATTACAATAAAAGCATTTTTTGTTACATTAAAAGTACTTTTTGGTATAATAAATGTACTCTTTGGGGCAATAAAAGTATTGTTTAGTACAATAAATGCACTTTTTGGTGTAGTAGTTGTACTTATTGGTACTATAAGTGCACTATTTGGTACAAGAAAATTACTTTCTGGTACAATAATCTTACTTTTTGGAACAATATTTGTGGTACAATAAATAAACTCTATGGTTTAATAAATGTAAATTTTGGAACAATAAAAGAAC